>CM045994.1:30146338-31396338 GCA_025175895.1 Wurfbainia villosa | reverse complement strand
ACATAAGGCGATTGCCTTAGGACATCTCTCATATATGATTAACAAATCGACCCAGATCAAGATTGACCAGACTCGAGTTTAACTCAAGCAGTATTTTGATGTTAGACAAAACATATGAAATGTGATTGTCATGGGAAGACCAAGTGTGTAGCCTTGGCCACATAAGTCCAAGTGTGTAGCCTTAGCGGTGAAATTCCAAGCATGGGGCTTGGCATTGGAAGTCCAACATGGAGTTTGCAAGGGAAGACCAAGTGTGTAGCCTTGGCCATGTAAGTCCAAGTGTATAGTCATGGCGGTGAAAGTCCAACATGGGTTGGCATTGGCAATGGGAAGTCCAAGTGTGTAGCCTTGGCCACGTAAGTCCAAGTGTGTATCCGTGGTGGTGAAAGTCTAACATGGGTTGGCAAGGGAAAGTCCAACATGGAATTGGCATTGGGAAAGTCCAAGTGTGTAGCCTTGACAATAGGAAGTCTTGAGTACTTGGCAAGGTCACTTATCTCATGGCTCGGGTCCTTGAGTCGGTGAAGGATGACATGGGGAGAAGCCGTGAGCTTAGTGCATCCGAGGGACCGTCGGACAAGGAGCAATGGAGTTAAGCCCAAGGAAGTAGACTTTAGGGTAAGACGCGAAAGATGGCACGGGGAGAAGGCATGAGCTTAGTGCATCTGAGGGACGTAGGCCGAAGGAAGAGAGATTCGATTGGGAACTCCGTGGGAGGATGAGGTGAACTTGGCCAAGTGGCTAAGATCAGTGTTGGATGCTCAAACATTGGTGTTTGAGGTTTTACCCGATGGTCGGATGCTCAAACAACTTGTGTTTGAGATTTTACCCGACAACCGTCGACTGGTGGTATGTCCCAGTCGATTGGTGAAAGTCGACTACTGTTCGACTACGTCATATGCCATGGTAGTTGACTGCCAGCATTGGAAAGTTGACTGATGGCTTGAGCAGTCGACTTCCATGGATGGCAGTCGACTGTTAGTCGAGGACGTGAGTAGAATGCTCGGTAGTCGACTGATCAGTCGACTACGAGGTTGGCAGTCAACTGATGGTAATTGGCAGTCGACTGCCAGTGTATCCATTGGCTGGAATGCCAACATGGATTAGGTCGTTATCTCACAATGGCTATAGGAGCAGTCGACTTGGGTCTTATGGCAGTCGACTGCTAGGCGTGAAATCAACCCGAGACAAGCATAAAAGGAGTAGCTTGGGGAGGATTTCCACAGCGATATTTGGGGAGATTTTGGAGGGGAATTACTATTGCATTCCAGACCTTCAAGAGAAAACCAAAGCAAGAAACAAGTAAAGTGTTCAAAGCCATTTGTTGTAAAGTTTTATTTACGTATTTAATTTCATCTTTTTATTTGCTTGTACTTTTGTATTACCTTGTAATTGCTTGTACGAGGTTTCTCCACCTCTGACTTGTTGTCGAAAAGGAGTTTGAGTAGTGGTGTATTCATCACTAGAGCTCGTTGAGCTCACCCCGTGGAGTAAAAACCCTAAGGTTCCGAACCACGTATATCGGTTGTTCTTGTACTTATGTATTTGTCTCTTGTATTCGTATTTGCTATTTGTATTTCCGTTGCACATATTAACGGATATTGTAGACGAACGAATGATTTCCATTAAGCATGCGAAAAGCTATTCAACCCCCTTCTAGCCGGGCCACGATCCTCCAACAAGTGGTATCAGAGTGAGGAGCTTATCAACGGACTCACCGCCGCGATAAGCAAATCAAATGGCCGACATCAACATCCAACCACCGAAATTCGAAGGAGAATTCTCATTGTGGATGAAATGGATGGAGGTATACTTCGAAACCGATTTTGATATTATGTTAATTATTGAAAATGGTTTTAAAGTGGCTAGGGATAAGGAAAACAATCCAATAGAAAAATCAAGATGAACCAAGGAACAAATCAAGGAGTTCAAGACAAATATCAAGGTAATCAAAATACTAAGTGATTTGATTCCTAACAATATTTGGTCTAGATTAGGGAATTATAGGGATGCAAAGGATTTGTGGAATAAGATGGTAAAATTCCATGAAAATCCCGAACTGACACAATTAGAGGAGGAAGTCGTGGAGGAATGTCCATCAACATCCGAAAATGTGGAAGAATTGGTGGAAACCTCCACCTCTAGTATTGAGGGGGATGAGAGATCTTTCATTCCGGAGCAAGAACAAGAAGAAGCATCCACCTCTGGGAGAAGTGAAGAATCTTCCCATATCGCCTCCACCACCCTAGGTAACTCAAGAATTGTAATTAAGAATAAAATCACATTATATGCTTTGAGTGTACGGAAGCTGGGCATTACAAGAATAAGTGCCCAAAATTGGCTAAGGTGAAAGCACCGACACAAAAAGTCAAGGACAAATCAAAGGATGCCGGAGTCCTAGCTAGGAAAAGCAAAGAGCACATTGTGTGCTTCAAGTGCAATCAACGGGGATACTACCGAAGCCAATGCCCTAGAGGAAAAAGCAAAACAAAGGGCAAGAAGGAGCAACACAAGTAGGGGGAGCTTCCAAAGCAAATCCTAAGGTATATTTTAATGCACC
This sequence comes from Wurfbainia villosa, assembly GCA_025175895.1. Taxonomy (NCBI): domain Eukaryota; kingdom Viridiplantae; phylum Streptophyta; class Magnoliopsida; order Zingiberales; family Zingiberaceae; genus Wurfbainia; species Wurfbainia villosa. Next base: position 31,393,778 of record CM045994.1, on the reverse strand, counting down.
TTCTAGTTATAGGGTTAAAAAGTATGCTAGAAATTATTTTAATTCACTTGCTATTGGCCATGAACATAAGCATGCTAGTAAAAATAATAGATTTTATTGTTTAGGTGCTAAGCATGTTAATTTACCTAAGGACAAATCTAGAACTAATGACTCTTCACCCATTTTACCTAGGGAGTCCATTAGGAAGGTAGAGAACCACCTAGTCCTTAATCCCAAGAATCATAGACATATGTCTAGGAAGAGTCATTTCCAAAAGATTAATGAATAATCAAAATTGGGAAAGTTAGAATTAGAAAATCGAGCTTTGAGGTCAAGGCTTGAAAAATTGGAGAAGACCCTAGCTAAAATGACAAACTCATTTAAGGGGTCTAATGATCAAAATCTAAGACCTATGAGACAAGAACCATCCAAGGGCAAAAAAGGTTTGGGTCACAAACCTAACACCTACCCCAATGTTCCATTCGATTATGGAACAATTTCTAGGTCTAGGAAAACCAAGGTTAATAGGGAAGTCATCCCTAAGGTTAACCAAGGTAGGTGTCTAGTGGCTAAGGTTTTAAGGAAACCTAAGGAAGCCACTAAGAAGGTTACAAGGGGAGTTACTCCTAGAGTTAACCTAGGAAAGACCCAAATGACTAAGACTTCAAAGCCAAAAAGGATCATTAGGAAGGTATCTAGGGAAGTTATCCTTAGTGAATACCTTATTAACCCAAAGAGCTCCAATAGGTATTGGGTCCCTAGGAGCGTGATCGATTCACGCTAGATGGGTTAGGGTGTGTCAACCCTAAGTGGATGGGTAGTTAACCTAACTATGGTAGAGTTGACACTTTAGGATGTGCCAATGTGTTTTTAAGAACTTTGAATATTAATCAAATTGACACAATTAGGGTTAGAGGTCTTGGTGTGTCTTTTGGATTTTGGTACACTTGGTAGAATTGGTTAATTTGGCAAAATAAACTTAATTCTATCAAATGACAACTAATATTAAAATCTAGGTATTTCTATACCTTTACCTTTTATTTTCCATGCCTTGATTGCCATTTATAATGTCATGACATCATATTTACTTTTTATCATATAAAATGTCATGATCATGTTTAGGTTTATCATTAGTGTCATGTTATGCTTAAGTTTATATCACATGCTATGACATCATTATTATTGGCACATGCTTTGATTCATGTTATCATTTATGTCATAATCATCATTCATGCATTAATTAAAATTGAGTTAAGGATAATGGCATGATTTGAAGTTCCATGCATAAGGGAATCAAATAGTGTTACCTAGAAAAATACATGAAAACCTAAATAACCAATACCCACATCTCACAAGAACACTTGACTTGTATGTGTTTCATACACTTAGACACAAGTGAGATGTTAGGAAAAGGAATTAATGTTTTTAAAATCATTTTAAACTCATTTTGAAAAACCTTGGTGAAGTCTATCTTTTGATAACAATCACCATTGAATAAGGTGATACAAAGTAGGGTTAAACATTGAAAATTTCAATGGTTTTGAACTTTGTGTTAATCTCACTGTTTTATGGGTATTTTATTTTTCAAATATTTTTAACCCATAATGATTGTTATAAGTAATGTACGTATGAAATTTTAAGATTTTTCAAAATACATATTTTTACTTATGAATTTTCAAAATTCGGATTCTGTACTCTGATTTCTGCACAGTGCAAAAATCAATCGATTGTCATGGATGGCAGTCGACTGGCGTCAAGGGCAATCGACTGGTAGCTGAGAGAGTCGACTATCAATGCTGATTTCGGGTAAATAAGGTTTGTTAGGCCCATGTTCAGCTATTTCTTGATTCCCTAATTGCTCCTAGCCCTAGGATATGCTTTGGAGAGCATTGGAAGGGTGAAAATCCATTTGATATGGATTAGGAGAATTGTTTAGGGTGTATATCAAATTCTAAGGGAGGTGAAAGTTCAATGTTGAATCTTTGCCCTTAGTTTCGATTATTTAGTGTTCCTATTGGCTTAGGGACTCTCCAAGGACATTGTTGGTGCAATGGTCAAGGGGGAGCAAACCATTAGGGGGAGGTTATCCATCTTGGGATGATGGTTGTATTTCTCCTCATGGGAGGAGAATTGGGGGATTGCCTCTCTTAAGTGATATGAGACTTATCCCCAGGAAGAGTGAAGGCATCCTAGATGTATTTTTGGACCAAGGGGGAGATTGTAAGATCTCATTAGGATATGAGACATTGACACCCTTGGGGAGGACCTTTTCGATGTATGTCAAAAAGGGGTAGAAGGTACCAATTAGGGTTAGTTGGAATTCTCACAAGATGTGAGAATTGCCAATTGGGGATAATTGGTAGACTTGAGTTAGGTCACCTAACTCAAAGGTGTTTGGGGTTTTGTCAAACATCAAAAAGGGGGAGATTATTTGTGCAATCATTCTAGGTCACTATTGACCCGACTTGAGTTTGACCCGAGCAGTATTTTGATGTTAGACAAAACATATAACATGTGATTGTCATGGGAAGACCAAGTGTGTAGCCTTGTCCACGTAAATCCAAGTGTGTATACTTGGCGGTGAAAGTCCAAGCATGGGGCTTGGAATTGGAAGTCAAATATGGAGTTGTCAAGGGAAGACCAAGTGTGTAGCCTTGGCCACGTAAGTCCAAATGTGTAGCCTTGGCGGTGAAAGTCCTACATGGGTTGACATTGGCAATGGGAAGTTCAAGTGTGTAGCCTTGGCCATGTAAGTCCAAGTGTGTAGCCTTGGTGGTGAAAGTTCAACATGGGTTGGCAAGGGAAAGTCCAACATGGAGTTGGCATTGGGAAAGTCCAAGTGTGTGGCCTTGGCAATGGGAAAGTCTTGAGTACTTGGCAAGGTCACTTGTCTCATGGCTCAGGTCCTTGAGTTGGTGAAGGATGACACGGGGAGAAGCCGTGAGCTTAGTGCATCCGAGAGACCGCTGGACAAGGTGAAATGGAGTTTAGTTAAAGGAAGCAGAATTTAGGGAAAGACACAAAAGATGGCACGGGGAGAAGGCATGAGCTTAGTGCATCTGAGGGACGTAGGCCGGAGGAAGAGAGCTTCGATGGGGAACTCCATGGGAGGATGAGGTGAACTTGGCCAAGTGGATAAGATTAGTGTCGAATGCTCAAACATTAGTGTTTGAGGTTTTACCCGATGGTCGGATGCTCAAACAACTTATGTTTGAGGTTTTACCCGACAACAGTTGACAGGTGGTATGTCCCAGTCGACTGGTGAAAGTCGACTGCTGTTCGACTACGTCATATGCCATGGTAGTTGACTGCCAGCATTGGGAAGTTGACTGATAGCCTGAGCAATTGACTTCCATGCATGGCAGTCATTGCTCGAGTCGAGACCGGCGAACGCTCGATATCCGTGATCGATTAGCTCTGAGGTTGGCGTCGGTGATGGTAATTGTGATCATTGCTAGTGTATTCGTTGGCTAGAATGTCAACATGGATTAGGCCGTTGTCTCTCAACGGCTATAGGAGCAGTTGACTAGGGTCTTATGGCAGTCGACTGCTAGGTGCGGAATCAACCCGAGACAAGCATTAAAGGAGGAGTTTGGGGAGGATTTCCACAGCGATATTTGGGGAGATTTTGGAGGGGAATTGCTGCTGCATTTCTGACCTTCAAGATCAAACCAAAGCAAGCAACAAGCAAAGTGTTCAAAGCCATTTGTTGTAAAGTTTTCTTTATTTATTTCATTTTGTCTTTGTATTTTCTTGTATGAGATTTCTCCACCTCTGACTTGTTGTCGAGAAGGAGTTTGAGTAGTAGTGTGTTCGTCACTAGAGCTCGTTGAGCTAGCCCCGTGGAGTAGGAACCCTAAAGTTCCGTACCACGTATATAAGTTGTTCTTGTGCTTGTGTATTTGTCTCTTGTATTCATATTTGCTATTTGTATTTTCGCTGTACATATTAACGAATATTGTAGATGAACGAATGATTTCCATCAAGCACGCGAAAAGGCTATTCAACCCCCCTTCTAGCCGGGCCATGATCCTCCAACAATAATTTGAAACCTCGATGCGCCGCGTAGGCTAATAACATTCTAATTGATTCGAGTCTAGCTACAGGTACATATGTCTCATCATAGTCTAACCCCTCTACTTGACTAAACCCTTTAGCTACTAACCTAGATTTATTTCTAATAACTTCTCCTTTGTCATCCAGTTTATTTCGAAATACCCACCTTGTTCCAATGATCATTTTTCCTTTTAGTGGGGGTACAAATTCCCAAACTTGACTTCAAATAAATTGAGCAAACTCTTCTTGCATAGCTATAATCCAATCAGAGTCAAGAAGAGCTTGTTCAATTATTTTGGGTTCGATTTTAAAGATGAGTGAGATTTGACTTAGGTTCCTATAGGATGCTCTAGTTCGAACCCCTAAATTAGGATCACTTATTACTTGATCAATAGGATGGTTTGGTTGTAACCTAGATTGGTTAGGATTTACACTAGATTCGTTTTGTGAATTAGGCTCAGTTCTATTTTCAATTTGCTCATTAATCAATTCTACTTCGGGTTTTGTAGTTTTGTTTTCTTCATCAAATACTACATTTATTGTTTCTTCTAATTTTAGAATTTCATTGTTATATACCCTATATGCTTTACTAGTGGTTGAGTATCCTAGAAAAGTTTTGGTACTAGTTTTAGAGGTGAATTTCCCTAAGTAGTCTTTAGTCTTTAATATGTGTACCCTACACCCAAAACCCCTAAAGTACTTAATGTTTGGGAGTTTTTCGTAATAGATTTCGTACGATGTTTTTTGATGATGTCTAACTAGTAAAATCCTATTTTGGACATACCAGACAGTATTGATCGCTTCTGCCTAAAACCTAATAGGTAGATTGAATTCATTTAACATGGTTCTAGCGGCTTCTTGTAGGGTTTTATTTTTACGTTCAACTATTCCATTTTGTTGAGGGTTCCTAGGACAGGAGATCTCATGGTGGTATCTGTTTTGATTACAAAAGTCGGTGAACCTATGTTTTTCGAATTCACCACCATGATCACTTCTAATTCTCTTAATCTTAAGATTCTTTTCATTTTATATTAGTTTGCATAAATTTTTGAGTTGATCTAAGGTTTCACTCTTATGTTTTAAAAACCTTACCCATGTGAACCTAGAGTAGTCATCGATTATGACTAGGCAGTATTGGCTTCCGTTTAGTGACTTGGCTCTATGAGAGTCAAAAAGGTCTAAGTGTAGGAGCTTAAGTACACTTTTAGTTCTTTCTTGATTAGTTAGTTGATGTGAAATACTAGTTTGTTTACCTTATTGACAAGCATTACATATTTTGTTATCTAAGTTATTTAGGTTGGGTAGACCTCTAACTAAGCCACTTTGACTTATTTTGTCTATGAGTCTTGGATGGGAGTGGCTGAGTCATCGGTGCCACAACCAAGATTCCTCTTGGTGTGTCATTAGACACTTGGTTGAGGAGTTAGGTAAATTTATTGTATAAATGTTACTGATGGAGTTAACTTCTTCGGCCTACTGAGATTTCCCTCCCCCTTCTTGGGGATTGCTAGATCTGATACTAAAGAAGGTCAGAAATGATATGAAGAGAGATTTACTCCTGGAATCACCTTGAATCTCGGAAGTGAAGTTAGATCTAATACTTGAGAGAGAACGTGAGATATGGACCGGCTGCCCGGTGTTGCCACTCCGATGCTCAAGTCAGTAAGGGTATGAAGTAATGAAAAGAAGAAGAAGAAGGAAAAAGATCTTAGAGGTACCGAATTACGAAGAAATAACCATCCCCTTCTTTGTCCTCCTCTGCCCCATTTATAGATGGATCAACCGCCTCCTCTTGGAGATGAATTTACTTTAATGCCCTTTGCCAAGCTATCCTTGTAACTGCTTTTCCCGCCTCAATTCAATATATCTCCTTATGTCCTCCTGTCGCATATTAGTTTAAATAAAATACAAACATAAATGCAGTTATATTAAATTAACCATCATCAACTTCCCCCTACTACTTCCCATCCTCTAGCATACCCCTTTCCTACTTATTTTGTCATATTAGAAAGAAACCCTGAAATTCCTAAGTGGATTGGGAAATGAACATACCTCTCGTGGAATGAACATACTGCTTGGGAAATGAACATACTGCTCGAAAAATGAACATACTGCTCGAGAAATGAACATACTGTTCGGGAAATGACTTAACTGCTCGGGACTCTATATAGACTGCTCGCTAGTACTATATGTCAGGAATCCTATGCGATAAATAATGAAATCGCAGTGGAAAAAGGATCCCTTGAGCGATCCATGCGAAAGAAAACTCATACAAAGTATAGATACAAAAGGTCCTATCCTATAGGGTATACCTTTGATGCATGCCCTTTTGTCTATCCCGCTCATCCACGGTTTGCTGGATCTTTTGCACGTTCAAGTGTTCGTGCCTCTATGGTATCCACACGAACACTCTTTTGGAGAAAGGAGACAAAACCTTTGGTTGTGCTAGCAACCAAAACAAAGCTCTCCACACAAGACTTTGGCCAAGAAGAAGAGAGAAGGGAAAAATAGAATTCACGGTACCAAAAAACAAAAATCACCCAAGGCTCACGTTGAGGAGGAGCTTAAATCCCATTTTTCCCAAGCATTAAAATCTCATTTCATGCATTGATTCAATTGCATGCACCAATTATTTTCATGCAATGTTTAGGAGTCAATTAATCCCATTGCATGCAATTAACTCCCATTTCATGCAACGTTGAGGAATCCTTTCAAATTGCATTTCATGCAATTAATCCCATAATTCCATTTCATGCAATTAATCCCATTGCATGCAAAAGGTTTCTCAAATTCCAATTGCATGCAATGTTCATGAGTAGAGTTAAATTCCATTTTTCATTTGCATGCATGATTAATCATCATTAATCATGCTAACCTTCTTCAATTGGTTTCACTTGAGTCTAACTCAAATTAAACCAATTTGAGTCCAACTCAAATTAGGCCAAGCAATGAGTCTAACTCATCCTAGTCCATTCAATTAACTAATGATTCATTTAGTCGAACTAAAATGATCCTATCTCCAAAATAACATGTTCTTTGTGTGTGACCCTATAGGTCTTCGTAATATTTGCAATGTCTCTAAACCACTTTAGACACATAAGCAATGCGTGACATCTAGCAATGCATCATTGCTACCCAAGTTATGAAAATGTCAAGATCCGACAAAACCTTTCTGTGACTACTATCTTGAAGAACCTTGTCCTTCTATCCTCGATATTTAGATTGATCAATGAGGCATTGATCATGTCATCCTTTTATCAATCTTTGTGTTTCTTGATCCCCAAGTAGACTCACTCAAAAAAAATGAGCTCAATATCTCATATTGACTCATTTGAGCATGACCATGCAGTTCGTGGTCCTACTTTATCAAGAGGCCTAAAGATATCACTTCCATCATATGGGAGGGATAGATCCCATATACATCACTCACATCCCTCCGCATAATTTGTTACATACCTAGTGATCACCTTTATAGTCCACCCTGTTACGGGTGACGTTTGACGATACCAAAGTACATAACTCCTTATGTAGAGAACCGTAGTGATTTCAGGTCTAAGGACTATTCATACTAATAGTCACATGAGAAAGTTTATAACACTCATATAACGATCCATGAAACTTTCTCATGACGGATCAATTCAGTATATATTCTCTAATATATACTAATGTGTTAACGTGATATCACATATCCATGACATATGAGATCAAATCATCAATTGACCTACATACTAGTCTCAATGCATTAATATTGCCCTTGTATATTAATACTTGACTAGGAATATTTAGGAATAGTGTTCTCCACAGCTTCTCACAATCAATTCTACCAATTGATATGTTGTAGATAAGAACCTACTTTCTAGAGCATTATTATATTTATTCAGCTGGCACAATTATGAAGTAAATATAATAACCAAACTTTGCCTTTATTATTAATAGAATATGATACATAAAGTCCCTAGTCAATCATCACATAATTGACTCTAGGACTTATTACTAACAATCTCCTACTAGCACTAGTGTCAATCACTGTAATATCTAATACCCAGTGACCTAGTATGACCATCATGTTTTCTCTGTGCCAAAGCCTTGGTCAAAGGATCTGCAATGTTAGCATCCGTCGGTACTTTGCATATCCTCACATCTCCTCTATTGATGATCTCTCGAAAGAGATGGAAGTGTCGTAGTATGTGTTTGGTCCGCTGATGAGAGCGAGGTTCCATAGCTTGTGCAATATCCCAATTATTGTCATAATAGAGGTCTATAGGGTTCACTATGCTAGGAACCACCCCAAGTTCAGTGATGAACTTCCGGATCCAAACAACCTCCTTTTCCGTATCAGACGCAGCAATATACTCAGCTTTTGTTGTAGAATCTGCAACTGTGTCTTGCTTCGATTTCTTCCAGCTCAGAGTGCCACCATTCAGGCAAAATACATACCCTAACTATGATCTAAAATTATCCCTGTCAGTTTGGAAGCTTGCATCACTGTAACCCTTTACAACTAGCTCCTTAATGGCTCCGAATATCAAGAAATATTCTTTCATCCTTCGAAAGTACTTAAGAATGTTCTTGACAGCTTTCTAGTGACTTTCACCTAGATCTGACTGGTATCTTCTCATCATGCTCAAAGCATACGAGACATCGGGATGAGTACAAAGCATGGCGTACATGATAGACCCTATAGGAAATGCATAAGGGATTTAATCCATGCGGTCTCTCTCCTCCTTAGAAGAGGGACATTGAGTTTTTGAAAGACTCACACCATGTGAAATTGGCAGAAGTCCCTTCTTGGAATTCTGCATGGAAAAACATTTAAGCACCTTGTCAATATATGTACTCTGACTTAGGCCAAGAAGTCTCTTAGATCTATCTCTATAGATCTTGATGCCTAATATATAGGCTGCTTCTCCTAAGTCTTTCATTGAGAAACAGTTCCCAAGCCAAGTCTTTACAAACTGCAGCATAGAGATATCATTTCCAATGAGTAGTATGTCATCTACATACAAAATGAGAAAAATCACTATGCTCCCACTAACCCTCTTGTAGACATAGGATTCATCTTCATTCTTTATGAAACCAAACTTTTTGATCACATCATCGAATCGAAGATTCCAGCTTCTAGATGCTTGCTTTAAACAATAAATGGACCTTTGTAGCTTGCATACCTTTCCAGTATACTTTGGATCTATAAAACCTTTTGGTTGTGTCATGTACACATCCTCGAGTAGGTTTCTATTCAGAAACGTAGTTTTGACATCCATTTGTCAGATCTCATAATCATGGTAAGCTACAATAGCAAGCATGATCCAAATAGACTTAAGCATCGCAACTGGTGAAAAAGTTTCATCATAGCCAATACCATGAATCTGCTTGAAACCTTTAGCTACCAATCGCCCTTTATAGGAATGCATAAGACCGTCCATGTCAGTATTTCTCTTAAATACCCACTTACACCCAATGGGTTTGACCCCTTCAGGTAGATCAACCAAAGTCAATACTTGGTTAATATACATGGATTCCATTTCGGACCTCATGGCCTCTAGCCATTTCTCAGAATCTGGGCTCATCACAGCTTCCTGATAGAATGTAGTCTCGTTTAACTCAACAAGCATAACGTCATCATGGTCAGACAAGAGAAATGAATATCTCTCAGGTTGAAGACGTATCCTATTAGACCTGCGAAGAGGTTGGTCTACTTTAATAGGTTAGTGCTCCACAACATCTTGTGCAACAATCTCATCATCCATAACACTTTGTAGTGCCCGTTCAATTTCCATCTCAGTGTTATATTGAACTTCTTCAAGATGGATTTTACTCCCACTAATTTTTCTAGAAATGAGTTCTCTTTCTAAAAATACGTCATTTCTTATGACAAACACTTTACCTTTGTTGGATCGAGAAGCGTCGCTAGAGGGGGGGGGGGGGTGAATAGAGATCGTAAATCTTTTCGACAATTCGTTCGAGTAGATAATTAAATGAGTAAGAGCAGCGGAAAATAAAGAGACATGTTTATTTTTACTTGGTTCACAACCCAGCGGTTGCTACTCCAAGGTCCTATCGGTCATAGACCGCGTACAGAGGGAAAAGCACTATAACGTCTCCTCCTCGTTGGAGGTAGGAGACAACGATCACAAAACTGAATGTACGAGGATGAGGCAACAAGCCTACCTCACCTCGTTACGAATAAAAACAATGAATACAATATCAAAATATATTACTAGATGCTGCTGCCGACGAAGAAGATCTGAACTTGTTGTTGTGTCAGCGTTATGATGGTGTTGGAGCGTTGGCGTTGTAGGAGCACTTGATGAATAAACTTGACGATGATTGGAGTTGGAATCCACCCCTCCTTTTATAGTTTTTGGCCTCTGAATATGTCTCCTCTTTTTTCGGAACAGATCACGAAGTTGTAATAAATTTTATCGCGAAGTGGCTGCGTCAAACCTTATCCGTTTTGACCTAGCGCAAAGGCTGATTCGTCGCCATCAGTCGACTGATGACTCCCATCACCGGTCGATGAGCATCACGATCGCCAATGTCCGATGCCGCTAACCTCCACTTCCTACGAAGAGGTTAGATCAGAAAATGATAAATGCGATGGTTTCTAACCGCCCGATCTCGACCTAGACCTTCCACAGGAAGTTTTAGTCGGATCACCGCCTACGGTCATCCCCGTAAAGAGGACACGACCTTACAATCTCTCACTCACACGAGCTTTCCTCGATACTTACTATGCCGCTTTCGCTTCCGGCCTTCCACTCGATTCCTTCGGCTCCCTTCGAAGTCACTCGAGTGTCGTCCAACCACCGCGGCTTCCTCCGGGTGTCGCTAGCCTTCAGCTCTAGCTTTAATACTTTTCTGCACACTCGATTTAGCTCGTGAAATAACGATGTAAACTTAACTTTGTGTCTTTTCCATAATCAAAACACAGGTTCGATTATCTAGTGCCCCTGCACCAACAATCTCCCCCTTTTTGATCTATGGCAAACCAACACAAAGTTAAGGGAAATTAAAGCATAAAACAAGTATAGTAAATGATGAATTTCATTTTCAAAAACTCCCCCTTAACCCTAGGTGAGTTTTGAAAGAGATACTTTAGTTTTCAAAATTAAATAAATTTTGTGTTACTCCCCCTTAACTTTCGCTCTTCTCCCCCTTTTGCCATAAATCAACAAATGTTGGGGTTTGTTATGTAAAATTGAAGTTTGTTATATAAAATAGGGGTTTAAAAACAATATGGTATATGCATGCATCAAGATAAATCAACTATGAGTCCAAGCATGCGTCTAGCAGTAATTAGATAGATTGGTTCGAGGTGTGTCTTTCTGCACCAATAATCTAAAGGTTTGTAATATAACCCTTAGGGTTAGTTTGCTCTCCCACTTAGTCAAATATATGAGTTATAAGAGATGTAGGGGGCGCTAAACTTTGGCCTAAGAGTTGTTAAGTACAATAGTTGAGAAAATAAGTAGTATTTTGAAGAGGTTATATTTCAATTATCCTTAACATCTCACCCATTCTATGTGTCTCATAATTTGTTCACCTTATATATTTTGTGAGATGATTTTAAATTAATTAAAGATAGTCAACCTTGGGTTAGATTCGGATTTAACCTTTAGATTGTTAAGTAACTTTTCGAGAAATTGGCTTCCAGGTCGTGGCGAGGCACAGGGGCCTTCTTTGATTGGAACAACGACCACTTCCTTAGACAAAGCCAAATTCAATAAAATATCACTTAAGTCACTTAGGGTTACTTCCTGGTCTAACTAGTTTAGGATACGGTGAGGTAGCTTCAGCTAGTTCCACTCGGTCAAGTGCACCAAGCTAGATACACCTTATATAGCTCGAATACACGAGACTTTGTTTCCCTAACATACTATCATCTCACCGCGTCCTGATACTATGTTGTCAAGAGTTGACTAACTATTTTCCCTATCTAGCCATTCTACAAATTAAAGTAAAATATTCAATGGTTTTGCTACGTAAGCGGGTATACTATTTTAGTGTTAGCTCCCCCTGGACCATTGAACCAATATGGTCTATTCAAATAATGAATTTGATCCTGGAGAATCCAAAACTTATTAGTCCTTATATGTGAATTCAATAAAACCTTTGGGACCCATGCTTGGACTCTTTGATGACTACGATTTACGATAGACATATATGACCTATTCGTAGTCGTTGACCTAAATCCGAGTCCGGCTTTGTTGTACACGACTCTTTGGGTTCCAAGTAGTCGGTTAAGATTCTTAGATCCCAACGTGAACCTTTCCAACGTAGCCTCAACCTCTTGAACTCGGTCTTTCAAGAGAGAATTCTCCTCCTCAAGTTTTTTAATTTTGGTTGAGTTTCCCTCTTGACCTTGACTAGTTGAAGAGGTTAGAGTAGCCTCTTGCTCGAGGGTTTTAACCTCCTCAAGTAACGACTCAACCCTAGACTCGGACTTAGTTAATTTCCTATTAAGCATTTTAATTGTATTGTAAAGCGTATGAATTAGTGAGAGACTAACCTTAATTTTCTCTTTTGGTCTGGCTTTGAGTTGCTTCTCGAAGTAGTCCTCGAGTTCAGAGTCGGTGTTGTAATTGGATTCGGATTCGGACTCTTCGGGTCTTGCCATGCATGCTATGCCACCACCTTCTTCGTTGTCCCATGTTGCATGAAAAGCCTTCTTTTGATTTGATTTGAATTGTGCCCTCTTTTGATTCTTTAGTAACCTCCTTTCCCTCTGAACGATCTTCCGCACTACGTTCACTATTGCTTCCACCTTTTTGGATTCGGATTCTAATTCGTCTTCGGGTTCGAGTCCATCTTCTTGGCTAGTAGGTGGATTGCTTCTTTGTCCTTCGAGTAGAGCAATACCTCTCTCGGCCCAGACCACGTTAGTTTGCTCGTGAAGTTCAAACTCGGAAAATAATTCGTCTAACCTAAGCTTCGAAAGGTCCTTAGAGACTTTGTAGGCATTGACCATGGATGCCCACAAGGTAGTCCTAGGAAATGAATTAAGAACGTACCTTAGTAGGTCACGGTTTTCGACCTTGTGTCCGATTGTGTGCAGGTCATTGACAATGTCCTGGATGCGGGCGTGTAGTTGCGTCGCCGTCTCGTGTTCCTACATCTTAAGGTTATACAACTTATTGAAAAAAAGGTCACATTTACATACCTTAGCATCGGACGTTCCTTCGTGTAGCTAGATTAATTTGTTCCATAGGTCCTTGGCGCTAATGAATGGTCCGATGCGGTTGAGTTCCTCCTTGGACAAGCCGTATTGCAATATTTGGGTTGCTCTTGCATCGGCTTCGATTTGCCTCTTGGTTGCGTTAGTCCACTTGTTGAAATCCAAGGGCTCTTGATCATTGGTGGGTAGAGCAAAGCCGATTTGGATTATTATCCAAGTCTCGACTTGTGTTTTCAAGAAACACTCCATCCGACCTTTCCAATAATGGAAATCATCTCCGTTAAAGAACGGAGGTCGGGTGGTGCTATACCCCTCAATGTGAGCCATTAAGTATCTTGCAAAACACGAATTAAATGAGAAAAATAAGAAACTTAACAAAAACTAACAACTTACAACCTTCGATTTCCCTGAAAGGGTACTAGATGTTGGATTTTGGGTCTGGAAATAGCTTGTTATGAGGGTAAACCCTCGAAAGAAATGTAGATCTCTCAGAGAGCTTCGATTTGGTAGGTAGATCATTATGTGAGTCCACTTGTACGAAAAGTTATGGCCGTTTTACCGTCGGCTACTCCAAGAGAGAATACTTGCAAGCACACAACCAAAAGAAACATACCAAGACTTCGTCTTGGATTAGTAGTGTGGGAGGAAAAAGGCTTAAAAAAAATATGAATCAAAAAATACGAAAAAAAACCAAAATGTGCTAGATCGGTGGTTTCACCAAATCTTAGCGTCCCCGCTCTGATACCAATTGTTGGATCGAGAAGCGTTGCTAGAGGGGGGGTGAATAGCGATCGTAAATCTTTTCGACGTTTCGTTCGAGTAGATAATTAAATGAGTAAGAGCAGCGGAAAATAAAGAGACATGTTTATTTTTACTTGGTTCACAACCCAGCGGTTGCTACTCCAAGGCCCTATCGGTCATAGACCGCGTACGGAGGGCAGAGCACTATAACGTCTCCTCCTCATTGGAGGTAGGAGACAACGATCACAAAACCGAATGTACGAGGATGAGGCAACAAGCCTACCTCACCTCGTTACGAATAAAAACAACGAATACAATATCAAAATATATTACTAGATGTTGCTGCCGACGAAGTTGGGAAATGATATTATTTATATGGTGTGTCGTTGATTATAGGAGGAAACCGTGTCCTATATATTAGGATGATGATGTCCCCTTGAGGAGCTCATAAGGTTCATCATGTAAACCCTGCAGGTGGACTTGGTCCGGCATGATGATAAAGTTGAGTGGTACTACTCATGGAGTTAGATGTTGATTAATTAATTGTCAGTAAATTAATTAATTGATGGACATTCGAGATCTTAAACATGGGGAGACATTTGTACAAATAATATATGGAGCCCATATTTATTTATGGGGTTGGTGAGGTAGATCAATGATAATCCTCTAGTGGAATGGATTATCATTAATGGATAAGACTTTTTGTGGGCTTGATCAATTGGATGACCAAGATCCAACTCCTCCTCATGGTCCCTATGGTAGCCTATTAAAACCCTCATGAAGCCTAGATCCGATGATGGAAAATGAAACTCTAGATCCAACGGTGGAGGTTAAATCTCTAGATCCGACGGTGGAGATTAAATCTCTAGATCCGACGGTTGAGATTAAATCTCAAGATCCGACGGTGGAGATTAAAAGGAGGCTCAAGCCTAACTCTATAAATAAGGGCTTAGGGCTTGGGCATGATGATCATAAGACAAGGATTAGGGTTTTGGAGTTGGCTTGAGAAGAGAGGTGGGCGGCGGCAACCCTAGGGTTTCCTCTTCCTATTGGGTTGCGGCAACTCATTCTAGGGTTTGGTGCTCCTCTTGGCCGGCGGCGTCTCAACCACCCTCTCTATCTCTAGATCGGCGGCAACTCCTCCCTATCTCTCTCTTTCTAGGTTGGCCGGCGGCAACCTTTCTTTAAGGTTGGCCGGCGCCCTACATCCACTCCTTGGCCGGCGGCAACATTAAGCTTGGAGCTTGGTGGCCGGTTCTATATAGGAGAAAGAGTTTCATTACATTCTTCCCTTTGTTTGGAGCGAGCAAGAAAGGGAAGAACATAATCTAGGAGGCTTCGACTTTTGGAAGATCGTCGCCCACATGACGTCCAAAAGGAGGAAGGACATACAATAGAAGATCAAGAGGTATAACAAGAGGTATAAGTTTATTAACTTTGATTAGTGTTCTTTTGTATTATGTATATAATTGTTTACAATTGTATATGGCTAATTTACTTGGACCCCGAAGACAAACACAAAAACCGACAATCCGTATATCGTCTATTCCGCGGCTAATCAAAGAAAAGAGGTAGGTTACTTGAACAACAAGTTTGTTCAAGTGACCACTCTAATCGAATAGCACGACGATGGAACGATTGCTTGGGTAATCCCTCTTCGTCTAGGATTAATTTTAATCTGGGGATGTAGATGGGATCACTATGCACAAGCGACCGAGTTGAAGTGGGAAGCGAAGTTTCCACCTTCAAGTGGTATCAGAGCCACGGTTTTCGGTTTTGTTTGTTTAGGATTCGGTTAATTTTATGCACTTATCATATATTGTATGTGCCGGATGATAGTAGGATGTGCGTAGGCTAACTTTTTAGTTGCAGGCATAAGATCCAACTATTATGGCCTTATGTGTGTGTATGTGATTGCATGTGCATAATATTATTTGAATCCTCGGGGTTGACGAGGCTAGTATTTAATTTTTGTAATTAAGTACGACATTATTTAGCCACTCTTTTATTTTAGTTTACTTTAGATCTAGATTTCATGTACACTCCTTCGTGGAGTATAGGATTGATGGATGTAAATTAAAATATTTTTTCTCGGCTCGGATCTCCGGATGGCTTGTACATGGCATAGGGAGGAGCGGATGAGATGGCAATACGACGAGAGGCATATTGGAGAACAAAGCCATAATAGTTGGAAAATATTTTTTTCATATTTATTGCTTCTTGTTTGATATGCATGTCGTGTGCTAGGAAAATTCCTCAATTTTAAATTACTAAGTGGGAGAGGGATATTTTTTAAAATTCCCATGGCCTCCATTACGATTTGACATGTGATGCAAACAAACTTGTTCGTCGGCTCTGAGTGCCTTCCTCCCCATTGGATGAGTTTGTTTTGCGGATCACAGGGTCGAATATGGTTATAGGAAATTATTAAGGAGCGTGTGTACTTCCCCATCGGAAGGCACATAACCTGAGATAATTACCTTGGTACCAAGTAATGGTGAACACTTAGATGCAAATAGGAGTATCCTCCCCATCGGAGTCATTACTTTTATTTGTAGAGCCAATGAGGAATCAACTATTAATTTTATTTGTCAAAAAGTTAGGTTGACAAGATAGTAAAATTAATGGGTAAAACCTCCTCTTACAAATGTAGAATTCGTATATGTCCACACGATCATGGCATACAATATTCTCGGTGTTTTGAGGTATTGGTTGATTTTAAAATTTTATTGTATGAGGAATCAATAATTTTTTGAAATCCAATGTTTTGATCTATGTGATTCTTAGGTTTTTCAAAAATGACTTTCAACCCGCTTGCGGTGATACTGAAAGAAAATAAACTTACTGGACCCAATTATGTTGATTGGAAGAGGAATCTTGATATTGTCTTGACTGCTGAGGACTACAAATATGTACTCTTCGAAGAGTGTCCTCCGAAGCTTGCGGATGATTCTGGGAAAAAGGAGAAGGAGAGTTATAAGAAGTGGATAAAGGCTGATGAGATGGCACGATGTTACATTTTGGCTTCTATGTCAAATGTATTGCAACATCAGCATCAAGTCATGCCCACTGCTTATAACATGATACTCAATCTCAAAGAGCTTTTCGGACACCAGAATCGGGCTGCGAGGCAGGAAGCCATGAGGAACTTGATGACGACCACCATGATCGAGGGAACACTCGTGAGGGATCATGTTCTCAAGATGATGGCTCATTTGAATGAGTTGGAAGTCCTTGGAGCTGAGATCGATGGGGAAACCCAGGTCGATATCATTCTCCAGTCTCTACCTAGGAGTTTTGAGTAGTTTCGCCTGAATTACAACATGAATAAGAGGTTGTATTCGTTGGTGGAGCTTTTGACAGAACTCCAAGCAACAGAGGGACTTTTTCGTCAGAGTGCTCAGGCTCAGGCCATGGTTGCCCAAAAGCTTTCTACTTCTAAGCTGAAAGGCAAGAAGAAGAAGAAAAAAGGTGGGCCAAAGGTGGCAGGAGAATCTCAGGGAGGAGTGAAGAAGCCGAAAGGCAAGTGCTACACTTGCAAGCAGACTGGACACTGGAAGAAGGACCGCCCCAATCGGAAGCAGAACAAAGGTATATCTTTTGGTCTAGTCGTTGAAACATGTTTAGTGGTGTTATCTACCGACACCAGGTGTGTAGATACGGGAGCCACTGATCATGTCTGCAATACTTTGCAGGGGTTCCAGGAAACCAGACGACTAGCTAAGAGGGAGATTACCATTTACTTGGACGATACCACGAAGGTGGCGGCTATTGCAGTGGGAGATGTTTATTTGTCTTTTGAGAGGAATAAAGTTTTTGTTCTGAAAAATTACCTTTATGTACCTTTATTTAGAAAGAATTTGATTTTGGTTTCTAAATTGTTTATGGATGGATATTCTATTCCTTTTAATGATAGAGTTGTTATAAACAGGAATAGAGAGATTATCTGTTCTGGTGCATTGATAGGAAATTTATATACCCTTGAACCAAAAGCTCCCACGATGAAAATAGAAGTAAATAACTCATCTTCTAATTCTAATAAGAGAAAGGAACCTTCGAAAATGAACCAAACATATCTTTGGCATCTAAGGTTAGGTCATATTAACCTAAGTAGAATTCAAAGGTTGATAGCTGATGGACCTCTGGGTTCATTAGTGGTGGAAGATTTCCCAACCTGCGAATCTTGCTTGGAAGGTAAAATGACCAAGAAGTCTTTTAAGACCAAGGGGTATAGAGCCAAAGATGTGTTGGAATTGGTTCATTCTGATTTGTGTGGTCCTATGTCTATCCAGTCAAGAGGTGACTTTGAATATTTTGTCTCTTTTATAGATGATTATTCAAGATATGGATACATTTACTTGATGCACCGCAAGTCTAAATTCTTTGATAGGTTCAAAGAATTCAAGGTTGATGTGGAGAAACGTCAAGGTAAAAGTATCAAGACACTACGATCTGATCGTGGTGGTGAGTACCTCTTGGGAGAGTTTAGAAATTACTTATCAGAGGCTGGGATTCAATCCCAATTGTCTGCACCAGGTACACCCCAGTAGAATGGTGTAGCGGAGCGAAGGAATATGACTCTTATGGAGATGGTTAGATCGATGATGAGTTATTCTGAGTTGCCAGATTTGTTATGGGGGTATGCTCTAGATACGACAGTGTATATTCTGAACCTGGTACCATCTAAATCAGTACCTTCTACTCCTATAGAATTGTGGACTGAGAGAAAGCCTAGTCTGAGATATATTCGGATTTGGGGGAGTCCAACACATGTGATGAAGGCAGATGCTGGTAAGTTGGAACCTCGTACAGAAGTTTGCATGTTCGTTGGCTATCCTAAAGGAACAAAAGGTGGTTTATTTTATAGTCCTAGAGATCAGGAGGTGATCATTAGCATGAACGCCAGATTTCTAGAGGAAGACTATGTGATGAACCACAAGCCCATGAGTAAGATTGTTCTGAAGGAATTGAGAGGGGAAGTCACTACTTCAGTACCACCGGTACAAGAGGATATACCACAAGTGACTGCACCGCATGTCATAGAGGATACATAGGTAATACCTTGTCATAGTGAGAGGGTTGTTAGACAGCCTGATAGATTCATGTTCTTTGGAGAATCTTCTGATTTTGTTCCTGGTGAACATTAACTTGATCCCTGGACATATGACGAGGCAATCCAAGATAAAGATGTGGTATCTTGGCAAAGTGCAATGAATTCTGAGATAGAATCTATGGATTCAAATTAGGTTTGGGAGCTAGTAGAACCACCCAATGGTGTAAAAACCATTGGATACAAGTGGATCTACAAAAGAAAGAAAGGAATAGACGGGAAGGTTGAGACCTTCAAAGCAAGGCTTGTTGTGAAAGGGTATACTCAGAAAGAGGGTATCGATTATGAGAAGACTTTTTCGCCGATAGCCATGCTTAAGTCTATCCGGATTCTCTTATGTATTGTTGCTCATATGGATTATGAGGTGCGGCAGATGGATGTCAAGATAACTTTCCTTAATAGAAGTCTTGAGGAAAACATCTATATGAACCAACCAGAGGGATTCATTGCAAAGGGCAAAGAGCATCTTGTGTGCAAGCTTAATCGACCCATTTATGGATTGAAGCAAACTTCGAGATCTTGGAACATCCTCTTTGATGAGGTAATCCAGTCTTATGGATTTATTCAAAGTCTGGATGAGTCTTGTGTATACAAGAGATGTGACAGAAACGTAGTGATATTTCTTGTACTATACGTAGATGACATTTTATTAATTGGCAACAATGTCAAGGTGTTATCAGACGTAAGGGTATGGTTGTCCAAACAATTTGATATGAAGGACTTGGGAGAAGTGGGACACATCCTTGGGATTAAGGTTATAAGGGATCGCAAAAAGGATGTTGTGCTTATCTCAAGCTTCATACATAGACACCATTTTGGCTCGTTTTAGCATGCAGAACTCCAAGAAAGGTTTTCTACCTTTTAGGCATGGTACCTTTGTCTAAAGAGATGTGTCCTAAAATATCAAAGGAGATAGAGGAGATGAAGGCGGTTCCTTATGCTTCGACAGTAGGAAGCCTCATGTATGTTATGCTATGTACGAGACCGGATATCTGCTTTACTGTTGGCATGGTTAGTAGATATTAGAGTAATCCAGGATAGGGACATTGGACTGCGGTGAATCATATATTGAAGTACCTGAGAAGGACTAAGGATTATATGCTGGTATACCAGGCAGATCATTTACTCCCTGTGGGTTACACAGATTTTGACTTCCAATCAGATAGGGATAACAGTAAGTCTACCTCAGGTTTTGTGTTTACTTTGGGAGGTGGAGCCATTGTATGGAGGAGTGTCAAGTAGAAATGCGTGGCAGATTCTACCATGGAAGCTGAGTATGTGGCAGCCTCTGAGGCGGCCAAAGAAGTTGTATGGCTCAGAAACTTCTTGATGAACTTGGATGTGATTCCTAGTTTGCCCAGAACTATCACAATTTATTATGATAATAGTGGTGCAGTTGAAAACTCGAAAGAACCATGAGCCCATAAGGCAAGTAAACACATAGAGCACAAGTACCACCTGATACAAGAAATCGTAAAGCGAGGAGAAGTTGCTGTGGCCAAGATTGCATCAAAGGATAACCTGGTAGATCCTTTCACTAAGGCCCTTCCAGCGAGAGCTTTTGATAGGCATGTGGAGGGAATGAGAATCAGATGTATGGCAGTATAAGGACATCATAGTCTTTTAGTATAAGTGGGAGATTGTTGGGATGTATACTGAAAAGTCTATCTTTTGTATGAACATCTTTATTTTTGAAATAAGAATCACATGATCATTGTTTGCATATTTATGGTTATGCATATTGTCTAATACATTACATTGCAGATAACATGGTGTGTAGTGTCACACGGGAGATCATGTTATCAGTTCCTTGTAAAGTATAAGTAAAGGCTCACAACCGAGATGGTTTTGGACAAACCATTGGTATGGTTGTAGTGTGATTTGGTATTGGTTTATCTTGACCAATGAATTACACTAGTACACTTTGTGTGTATTGAGCAGGACCGACTTATAGGTGATTCGATTTATTGCTGACTACATAATTGAATCGGACCTCGGATATTATGGTGTACATGCTCTTAATCCCGATATAATAATGGGAACATATACTTAGTATTTATTTCCTTGATTTATCAATGGGCGAGATTTATAGAGTAAATTGATAGGCTCGGTAAGTTGGGAAATGATATTATTTATATGGTGTGTCGTTGATTATAGGAGGAAACCGTGTCCTATATATTAGGATGATGATGTCCCCTTGAGGAGCTCATAAGGTTCATTATGTAAACTCTGCAGGTGGATTTGGTCCGGCATGATGATAAGGTTGAGTGGTACTACTCATGGAGTTTGATGTCGATTAATTAATTGTCAGTAAATTAATTAATTGATGAACATTTGAGATCTTAAACACGGGGAGACATTTGTACAAATAATATATGAAGCCCATTTTATTTATGGGGTTGGTGAGGTAGATCAATGATAATCCTCTAGTGGAATGGATTATCATTGATGGATCGGACTTTATGTGGGCTTGATCAATTGGGTGGCCAAGATCCAACTCCTCCTCATGGTCCCTATTGTAGCCTATTAAAACCCTCATAAAGCCTAGATCCGATGATGGAAAATGAAACTCTAGATCCAACGGTGGAGGTTAAATCTCTAGATCCGACGGTGGAGATTAAATCTCTAAATTCGACGGTTGAGATTAAATCTCTAGATCCGACGGTGGAGATTAAAAGGAGGCTCAAGCCAACTCTATAAATAAGGGCTTAGGGCTTGGGTGTGATGATCATAAGACAAGGATTAGGGTTTTGGAGTTGGCTTGAGAAGAGAGGTGAGCAGTGGCAACCCTAGGGTTTCCTCTTCCTATTGGGCGGCGACAACTCATTCTAGGGTTTGGTGCTCCTCTTAGCCGACAGTGTCTCAACCACCCTCTCTCTCTCTAGATCGGCGACAACTCCTCCATCTCTCTATCTCTCTTTAGGTTGGCCGGCGGCAACCTTTCTTTAAGGTTGGCTGACACCCTACATCCACTCCTTGGCCGGCGGAAACATCAAGCTTGGAGCTTGGTGGCCGGTTCTAGATAGGAGAAAGAGTTTCGTTTCATTCTTCCCTTTGTTCGGAGCGAGCAAGGAAGGGAAGAACGTGATCTAGGAGGCTTCGACTTTTGGAAGATCGTCGCCCACACGACATCCAAAAGGAGGAAGGACATACAATAGAAGATCAAGAGGTATAACAAGAGGATAAGCTTGTTTACTTTGATTAGTGTTCTTTTGTATTATGTATATAATTGTTTACAATTGTATGTGCCCAATTTACTTGGACCCCGAATACAAACACAAAAACTGGCGATTCGTACATCTTCTATTCCGTGGCTAATTGAAGAAAAGAGGTAGGTTACTTGAACAACAAGTTTGTTTAAGTGACCACTCTAATCGAATAGCACGACGATGGAATGGTTGCTTGGGTAATCCCTCTTTGTCTTGGATTAATTTTAATCTGGGGACGTAGATGGGATCGCCATGCACAAGCGACCGAGTTGAAGTGGGAAGAGAAGTTTCCACCTTCAATCATATCCCCAAAAAGAAGTAGGTAGATCAGTTTGACCAATCATCAGTCGTACCATATCTAATAAAGTACGATTTCTCCGTTCGGATACACCATTCCATTGTGGTGTTCCAAGTGGAGTGGGTTGAGATATGATCCCACACTCAGCTAGATAGTCACGAAATTTTTAGCTAAGGTATTCACCACCTCAATATGATCGAAACATCTTAATACTTTTGCCTAGTTGATTTTGTACTTCACTCTTGAATTCTTTGAACTTTTCAAAGGAATCTGACTTGTGTTTCATGAGATACACATAGCCGTATCTACTGGCATCATCGTAAAAGTGATGAAGTACTGATAGCCTCTTCTAGCAGTGATATTGAAAGGGCAACATACATCAACATGTATGAGTCCTAACAAGTCTGTCGCTCATTCATCATGTCCACTAAATTGAGTCTTGGTCATCTTGCCTAGAAGACAAGATTCACACATCTCATATGATTCAAAATCAAATGAGTCCAGTAATCCATCTTTATGGAGATGAGATATGCGACTCTCATTTATGTGACCCAGGCGACAATGCCAGAGATATGTTTGGTTCAAATCATTCGATTTGAACCGTTTGGTATTTATGTTATAGATTGGGTTATCAAAATCTAGAACGTAGATTCCATTAACTAGATGTGCACTCAATAGAACATTTCATTTAAATAAACAGAACAACTTTTGTTCTTTATTATAAATGAGAAACCTCTCTTGTCCAAATAAGAAATAGAGATAATGTTCCTAGTTATGACAGGTACATAATAGCACTCTTCTAGTTCTAAGATAAGCCCAGCGGGCAAAGATAAAGAGTATGTTCCTATAGCTATGACAGTAACTCTTGAACCATTGCCTACTCGTAAGTCCACTTCGCCCTTTGTCATGATCTACTCTTTCTTAGGCCCTGCATATTAGTACAAATGTGTGATGCACAACCGGTATCTAATACCCATGAATAAGAAATAGATAAATTGACTTCTATAACATATATACTTGAGACAGAAGTCTCACTTCTCTTTTTCTTAACTTCCTCTAGGTATAACTTGCAATTTCTCTTCCAATGCCCGGTCTCACCGTAGTGGAAGCAGTCCCCTTCCTTAGACACCCCTCCTTTAGGTTTCAATGCTTTGGCCTTGCCCTTGTCTTGGGTCTTACCCTTTCCTTTGGGCTTCTTTTTGCCCTTTGTCCTTTTTAACCATGAGTACATTACCAAGTTGGATCTTCTTAAGATTGGTTTCGCCAGTTCTCAACATGCTTAACAACTCAAGAAATGGCTTGTCAATTTCATTCATGTTATAGTTCATGACAAATTGACTATACCTTTCTGGCAATGATTGCAGGATAAGGTTAGTGGCCAATTCTTGGCTCAGTGGAAATTCTAGTGTCTCAAGGTTCTCTACATACCCAATCATCTTGAGTATGTGAGTTCCTACAGGAGTTCCTTCTTGCATCTTGCATGCAAATAGAGCCTTAGACACCTCATACTGTTCGTGCCTAGCTTGCCTTGATATAGTTGTTTAAGGTGCTCATCCATATCATGTGCATCCATGTTTTCATGTTGCTTCTGAAGCTCAGAATTCATGGTTGCAAGCATTAGGCATGATAGATCTAATGCATTATCCTGATGCTTCTTATAAGCATCTTTCTCCGCACGAGTGGCTGTAGTGGCAGGTGCTTCAAGAAGAAGTTGCTCTATGATGTATAATTTTTGTTCTTGCTTGAGGACGATCCTCAAGTTTCTGTGCCAGTCTAGGAAATTAGCTCCGTTGAGCTTGTCCTTCTCAAGGACAGATCACACAGAGAGAGAGTATTTGACATGTTAGACGACATGGTGATCTACAATAGTAAAATACAAAAATAAGTATCATATCTAAATCATTTAATTAGGCTTTTAATTAAATGATGCTCCCACTGAATCGCAGAGCTTCAGTAGGGGATAGTCATGGATGTAGGTAAACACGTTTTGCCTACACTACTAGCTCCCAGCCCAACAATTACAAATTCATGTGGGACAAGATCCACATCATACCTCACTTTGAGTTAGCTTTGGCTAATCACCCAAGTTTTAGTACGATTAGGTAGGCAATATTTTACCAATTACATCTTATGCAACTCTTGGAAACAAAGGGTCAAGATCCACATTACACATCATCTTGAGTTAGCTTTGGCTAATCGCCCAAGACTTAGTATAATTGTTTTCTTACCCAATCTTCCCAACTTTTGGGATATGCCTTTACTTTCTCAATCTAATTGAGATAACTTAGTTAAGTCTCACCCAAAGTTCGATAGAGGAACATCACAATTGTCCTCTCGCACTCTACCAAGATAAAATGTGTTACTTTGCTTTGGCAAACTCAACAACAAATGATAGAGGTAGTTTATGAGTACCAAACTTTGATAGGCATATCGATTCGACTTAATTATGATAAAATTATTATCTAACATGCATCACATACACACATAGAATATATCAACATATAAGCTTAAACATGACATGGTTATGACCCGAATCTACGATCTCCTCAAGCCAATGAGAAGAGCGATGGGTCAACCTAGGGATAGCATCTTCTCCAAGTGCATCCTTTGGTTGTTATGTGTCATCGGCATCCTTCTTGTAACTTCATCCTCCAATGGATTTTCCACTCATCATTTTGTACATTACAAAATAAGAATACTTGAGTTACATTCGAGTCTAGATCTATTTTACAACTAGAAATATAGAGAGGGAGGCATGACTTGCAGGTCATATTATGAATTATAACATGCACACACAACACAACCACAATCAAATTAGGGTTAAGGGTCATAACCATGCACCATGACATACAACATTCACAAAGATCTAAGACATGCAGATTTTATTATGATGTTGTGCATGACTTATAAGCCACTACGACACGACGGTCCCGCTAGCCAGTTAGCGGGCAGGGTCAAGGGGCAGTGGCCCTTGCGGGGTTTGCAGGGGGTAGCGCCCCCGGAGTAAAATTTTATTTTAACAACTCTTTGAATGAGTCATTGCCCTCAGTCCATCATAATGAACCTGAGACCCTTGCTTGCCACTGTTCATAGCAATTTTGGGTGATAGATCCGAATGACAAACATGTTGTTCGATCAACAAATATGCCATGCATATCTTGTTGCACGAAATCACCCGAACAATCATGCATGCACTCATAATAAACTTCTTATACAAAATTTTATATCACATCTAAAATGACCTACGATGATCTTTATGTATGATCTTTCGCAAGTGGCTCTGATACCACTGTTGGAAATCCTTTGCGATAAATAATGAAATCGCAGTGGATAAAGGATCCATTGAGTGATCAATGCGAAAGAAAACTCATACAAAGTATAGATCAAAAAGGCCCTATTCTATAGGGTATACCTTTGATGCGTGCCCTTTGTCTATCTTGCTCGTCCACGGTTCGTCGGATCTCTTGCATGTTCAAGTGTTCGTGCCTCTATGGTATCTACACGAACACTCTTTTGGAGAAAGGAGACAAAACCTTTGGTTGTGCTAGCAACCAAAACAAGGATCTCGACACAAGCCTTTGGCCAAGAAGAAGGGAGAAGGGAAAAATAGAATCCACGATACAAAAAAACCAAAATCATCCAAGGCTCACTTTGAGGAGGAGCTTAAATCCCATTTTTCTCATGCATTAAAATCTCATTTCATCCATTAATTCAATTGCATGCACCAATTATTTTCATGCAACGTTTAGGAGTCAATTAATCTCATTGCATGCAATTAACTCCCATTTCACGCAACGTTGAGGAATCCTTTCAAATTACATTTCATGCAATTAATCCCATAATTCCATTTCATGCAATTAATCCCATTGCATGCAAAAGGCTTCTCAAATTCCAATTGCATGCAACGTTGATGAGTGGAGTTAAATTCCATTTTTCATTTGCATGCATGATTAATAATCATTAATCATGCCAACCTTATTCAATTGGTTTCACTTGAGTCTAACTCAAATTAAACCAATTTGAGCCCAACATAAATTAGGCCAAGCAATGAGTCTAACTCATCCTAGTCCATTCAATTAACTAATGACTCATTTAGTCGAACTAAAATGATCCTATCTCTAATATAACATGTTTTGTGTGTGTGACTCTATAGGTCTTCGTAACGTTGGCAATGTCTCTAAACAATTTAGACACATAAACAATCAGCGGCATCTAGCAATGCATCATTGCTACCCAAGTTATGAAAATGTCAAGATCCGACAAAACTTTTCTGTGACTACTATCTTGTAGAACCTTGTCCTTCTATCATTGATATTTAGATTGATCAATGAGGCATAAATCGTGTCATCCTCTTATCAATCTTTGTGTTTCTTGATCCCCAAGTAGACTTACTCAAACAAATGAGCTCAATATCTCATATTGACTCATTTGAGCATGGCTATGCATTTCGTGGTCCTACTCTATCAAAAGGCCAAAAAATATCACTCCCGTCATATCGGAGGGATAAATCCTATCTACATCACTCACATCCCTCTGTATAATTTATTACATACCCAGTGATCACCTTTATAGTCCACCCTGTAACGGATAATATTTGACGATACCAAAGTACATAACTCCTTATGTAGGGAACCAGTGATTTCAGGTTTATGGACTATTTATACTAATATTCACATCAAAAAGTTTATGACACTCATATAACGATTCATGAAACTTTCTCATGGCGAGTCAATTCAGTATATATTCTCTAATATATACTCATGTGTCAATGTGATATCACATATCCATGACCTGTGATATCAAATCATCAATTGACCTACATGCTAGTCTCAATGCATTAATATTGCCCTTGTATATTAATACTTGACTAGGAATATTTAAGAATAGTGTTCTCCGCAACTTCTCACAATCAATTCTAACAATTGATATGCTATAGATAAGAACCTACTTTCTAGGGCATTATTATATTTATTCAGCTAGTACAAGTATGAAGTAAATAAAATAACCAAACTTTGCCTTTATTATTAATAGAATATCATACAAAAGTCCCTAGTAAATAATCACATAATTTGCTCTAGGGCTTATTACTAACACTATACTTAATCTCTGCCCTACACTACCCTATTCACCCCTACCATGCTCAGGAATCATACATACCGCTCTAGAAATGCACATATTGTTCGAGAAATATACATACTGCTCTGAAACTAAACATACTGCTCTAGAAATGAACATACCGCTCTAGAAATGACTTAATTGCTCGAGATTTTGTTTAGACTGCTTTACTATCACTATACTTAATCACTGCCCTACACTTCCCTATTCACCCTTACCCTGCTCAAGAATCATACATACCATTCTGGAAATGCACATACTCCTCCAGAAATAGACATACTGCTCAGGAAATACACATATTATTTTGAAATTGAACATATTGCTCTGGAAATGAACATACCACTCTGAAAATGACTTAATTGCTTGGGATTCTGTATATATTGCTTCGCTATCACTATACTTAATCACTGCACTACACTGCCCTATCACCCCTATCGTGCTCAGGAATCATACATACCACTCTAGAAAATACACATACTTCTCTGAAACTGAACATACTGCTATGCCAATCCTGATACTTAGTCTCTGAACCCCTCTGCATTGTTATTTCTATGATCAAGGATCACATATATTGTTCGACAATTATCTAAACTGCTCAGGAAACACAAAAACAGCTCGGGAAACCTTCTTTCTGCTATGAAACCCCCGACCCCATCATAAGTTCTCTCTTTTTAGTAAAACTGAAGAGCGAAGTCGAGTGCAGTTTTACAAGTGTCTTCAACAAGAAATTTCTCTACCTTAGTTAAAAAAGACCCCACTCCATCATAAGTTCCCCCTCTTTAGTAAAACTGAAGAGCGAAGTCGAGTGAAGTTTTACAAGTATTCATAAATGTGCAACCCCTTTTCATATCAACCTCCCATACCCACATATATCATTCTGTTATACTGAGGTATTATCCTTTGGACATTGCATTCTGAACACTATACGAGCCACTGAACTTTAACAATGAACGAGATGCCTAAAATTTTGCATTAGGCATTTTATGTCTTAGAATGCAGTAAGAGGCATTTTATGCCTTAGAATACTATAAGAGGCATTTTATGCCTTAGAATACTAGAGGCGTTAAGCCTAGTTAGCATGTTATCTGCCCATTATAACTGGCATTATAGTTCCCCGTGGGGGAAAATAGTTATCTAGCCCTTAAGCTTTTTATAGGAGAACCATGAGAACATTTACATATGCCATATAGAGGCATTATAGTTTTCCATGGGAAAATAGCATATCTAGCCCTTAGGCTGTTATAGTAGGCGCAGAGCCTGAGTTAGTTTTCTACACATAGAAAAAATAGCACCAAACTTATCATACCTTAGAAAGAATACCATTGAAAAGAGAAATTCTGAACAAATATAATATCCTTCAATATGAATGCCATTAACAATAGTCAAATAACACCTTAGAAGAATTAAATAGCACCCCTCAATGAAAGAATATAAGGAACCCCTTCACTTCATTAGATAACCCAAAATTCCCTAGCAAAATTGATGACCTTCACAAGAACCCCTTCATTAGCCCTTAGCCTTCATAATAAGCGCAGAATGAAACACCTCTTCACCGCAAATCATATTTAGCCATTATAACCATATATAAAGACCCCTGCCCCCATTAACACCTTACTGCTCAACTACAACTCTCGTCGAAAAACCCTAACTCCTTTCTCCGACATCCTCCTTCCTCCTGCAACCCTTTCTTCCCAATGGCCTCCTCTTTTTCCTCCACTCCCTGGTACGAGACCACACCTAGCCAACTCACCTTCAACCATCCCTTTTTCCACCGCAACCCCAAATACCTTTTCGAAGATTCCACCATCGTCATCCCCAATCGCTCCCACCACCCCCATCTTCCTCCGCCTGGCACTAGTACCCTATTTACAGGGCAACTAGAAGGAGATCTCCGTTTCCCCCTCCCAAAACCTCTCTATCACATCCTTTTCTACTATGACCTCCCGGTCAACCAACTTACTCCAAACTCTATTCGCATTCTTATCAGCACCATCATTGTCTTCCACCATCTCAACATCCCTCAACTTCCCCATATATTCCACTGTCTTTACCAATTGAAGATGGCTGAATACGGTGTCTTCTATTTCATGGCCCACCAACGTTACTAGTTTTTGACTGATCTACCTACTTCCCATAAAGGATGGAAAGAACTCTACTTCTTCATCGCTATGGATCCCCCTCTTCCCTTTTCATCTTGTTGGAAAACTACCCTTCCAATTCTCCCCGACCCGAAAATAGTGAAAATTACCATCGACTTCCCCTCTGTTGAAGCCAAACTAAAGAATAGGTACTTCAACATCAACGAGCTTCTAAAAGAGCCCATTTTGTCTTACTACATGTTATCACCAATTCAATTGCCAGATGCACATCCCATCGGTAAGCTCTCTCTTATTACTGCATTTGTCTTCATAATTACATCAAGACTTGTCGTTTATTCCTTAAATTGCATACTAGCACCATACCCATTCGGCAACACATACTTTAATCTTTATACCCATAATACCCGACTCTGCATACCCTTTAACCACCTGACCTACACAAATTCTGAACTAGCACTGTTACTTCTTCCAAATACTATACTAATACTATCATAATTTCTTTCTTTACCACATATATCAAATGAAGTTTATTTTCAATGCTTAACAAATTCTGTTTTGCAGAAGACATGATGAATATAGCCATTGCCAGGACTTTGGCTAAGAAACAGAGAAAGAGGAAAAGATCAGAAACCACTACATCATCTTCCATCCCTGAACAACTTACCTCATTAACTAACCCCTACTCAGTTTTTACTGCTTATAATAAATTCCTTGATATAATATCTGAAGGGAGAGTGCCATTGGTTGCATCGGAGTCTCATTGCCTCCCATGTCCCTGGATTAAAATTTTATCAACTAAAACTAATCCGGACGGGATGAGTTTCCGAAGCACAACCGTTTCGTCATCGTGCAAATGACTCGAGCGATCGCTTGAACAAACTTGTTGTTCAAGCAATCAACTCTTCTAGTCAGTTAGCCGCGGAAAAGACGACGATCGGATCGCCGGTTTTTGTGTTTCTTATCGGGGTCCATGATTATACAAATGCAAACTAGTATAATCAACACATACAAACAAAAAGAACATAAGCTAGCATATCTTATCATAAGAGGATCAAGAATAAAGTTTGTAAAACTTTTATACCTCTTGGTCTTCTACCGTATGTCCCATCCTCCTCGTGGACATCGTGTGGGCGAAGATCCTCCACGAGTTGAAGCCTCCTAGTTCACGTTCTTCCCTTCCTTGCTCACTCCGAACAAAGAGAAGAACCAAACAAAAACTCCTTCTCCTATCTAGAACCGACCACCAAGCCAAGGAGCTTGATATAGCCGCCGGCCAAGGAGTAGATAATTGAGCGCCGGCCAACCTTGAAGAAAGGTTGCCGCCGGCCACCAAGGAGAGAGGGAGAAGGAATAATGGGTATGGGCACCGACCAAAGCAAGGAGGAAGAAGATGGGCGCCGGCTACCAATTAGGAAGAGAAGGAAACAAACCTTAATCCTTCCAAGGATTGCTGCCCAAACCTTTTCCCAAACACTAGCCGCCCAAGCAAAAAACCCTAATCTCCTTCTTGATATATATCTATCTTCCACACCCAAACCCTTAGCCCTCCTTTTATAGAGTTAGGCTTAGGCCTCCTTTCAATCTCCACCATCGGATCTAGAGACTTAGTCTCCACCGTCGGATCTAGGGTTTCATCCCAACAATCGAATCTAGGGTTTCATCCCAACCGTCAGATCTAGGGTTTCATCCCAACCGTCGGATCTAGGGTTTCATCCCAACCGTCGGATCTAGGGTTTCATCCAAACCGTCGGATCTAGAGATTTAATCTCAACCGTCGGATCTAGAGTTTTATGTTCCATCATTGGATCTAGGCTCCTTGAGGTTTTAATAAGGCTATGATAGGGACCATGAGGAGTTGGATCTTGGCCACCCGATGGATCGGAACCACACAAACTTGATCCATCAATGATGTTCCATTCCACTAGAGGATCATCATTGATCTACCTCACCAACCCCCATTTATATGGGCTCCATATATTATTTGCACAACTATCTCCCCGTGTTTAAGATATCGAATGTCCGTCAATTTATTGATTTACTGACCATCAATTAATTAGCATCTAACTCCTCGAGTAGTACCACTCAACCTTATTATCATGTTGACTAAGTCAACCCACGGGGTTTACATGATAAACCTTATGAGCTCCTCAAGGGGACATCATCAACCTAATATATAGGACATGGTTTCCTTCTATAATCAACGATACACCATGTAAATAATATCATTTCCCAACTTACCGGGCCTATTGGTTTAATCTATAAATCTCACCCATTGGTAAATCAAAGAAATAAATACTAAATACATGTGCCCGTTATTATATCGGGATTTAGAGCATGTACAACATAATACCCGAGGTCTGATTCAATCATATAGTCAGCAATAGATTGAATCACCTCTATGTCGGTCCTGCTCAATACACACAAAATGTACTAGTGTAATTCTATGGTCAAGATAAACCAATACCAAATCACACTACAACCATGCCAATGGTTTGTCCAAGACCATCTTGGTTGTGAGCCTATACTTATATTTTACAAGGAACTGATAACATGATCTTCTGTGCCTCACCAAGCACCACGTTATCTACAATGTAGAGTATTAGACAATATGCACATATATAATAAATATAAAGTGCAAACAATGATCATGTGATTCTTATTTCAAAATAAAGATGTCCATACAAAAGGCTAGGCTTTCAGTATATATCCCAACAATCTCTCACTTATACTAAAAGACTATGCTGTCATCACACTATCATACATCTGATCCCCATGTCCTTCACATGCCTATCAAATGCTTTTGCTGGAAGGGCCTTAGTGAATGGATCCGCCAGGTTATCTTCTGATGCAATCTTGGCGACAGCTACTTCTCCTCGCTTTACGATCTCTCGTATCAGGTGGTACTTGCGCTCTATGTGTTTACTCGCCTTATGGGCTCGTGGTTCCTTCGAGTTTGCAACTGCACCACTGTTATCACAATAAATTGTGATAGTTCTGGGCAAACCAGGAATCACATCCAAGTCCATCAAGAAGTTCCTGAGCCATACAGCTTCCTTGGCTGCCTTAGAGGCTGCCACATACTTAGCTTCCATGGTAGAGTCCGCCACGTATTTCTGCTTGACACTCATCCATACTATAGCTCCACCTCCAAAAGTAAACACAAACCCCGAGATCGACTTACTGTTGTCCCTATATGATCAGAATCCGTGTAACCCACAGGGACTAATTGATCTTCCCAGTAAACCAGCATATAATCCCTAGTCCTTCTCAGGTACTTCAATATATACTTTACCGCAGTCCAATGTCCATATCCAGGATTACTCTGATATCTGCTAACCATGCCCATGGCAAAGTAGATATCTGGTCTCGTACATAGCATAGCATACATGAGGCTTCCTACTGTCGAAACATAAGGAACTGCCTTCATCTCCTCTATCTCCTTTGATGTTTTGGGACACATCTCTTTAGATAAAGGTTCTCCATGCCTAAAAGATAGAAAACCTTTCTTGGAGTTCTGCATGCTAAAACGAGCAAGGTTAGTGTCAATGTATGAAGCTTGAGATAAGCACAACATCCTTTTCTTGCGATCCCTTATCACCTTGATCCCAACGATGTGTCCCACTTCTCCCAAGTCCTTCATGTCAAACTGTTTGGACAACCATACCCTTACGTCTGATAACACTTTGATATTGTTGCCAACTAACAAAATGTCATCTACGTATAGTACAAGAAATAACACTATGTTTCCGTCACATCTTTTGTATACACATGGCTCATCCGGACTTTGAATAAATCCATATGACTAGATTACCTCATCAAAACGGATGTTCCAAGATCTCGAAGCTTGCTTCAATCCATAAATGGACCGATTAAGCTTACACACTAGATGCTCTTTGCCTTTAGCAATGAATCCCTCTAGCTGCTGCATATAGATGTTCTCCTCAAGACTTCCGTTAAGGAAAGCTGTCTTGACATCCATCTGCCAAATCTCATAATCCATATGAGCAGCTATAGATAAGAGAATACGGATAGACTTAAGCATAGCTACCGGTGAAAAAGTCTCCTCATAATCGATACCCTCTTTCTGAGTATACCCTTTCACAACAAGCCTAGCTTTGAAGGTCTCAACCTTCCCGTCTACTCCTCTCTTTCTTTTGTAGATCCACTTGCATCCAATGGTTTTTACACCATCGGGTGGCTCTACTAACTCCCAGACTTGATTAGAATCCATAGATTCTATCTCAGAATTCATTGCTCTTTGCCAAGATACCGCATCTTCATCTTGGAGTGCCTCGTCATATGTCCAGGGATCAGGTTCATGTTGCCAGGGACCAAGTCCGAAGACTCTCCCAAGAACATGAATCTATCAGGCTATCTCACAATCCTCCCACTACGATGAGGTATCACCTGTGTATCCTCTATGACACGCGGTGCAGTGACTTATGGTATATCCTCTTGTACTGGTGGTACTGAAGTAGCGACTTCCCTTCTTAATTCCTCCAGAACAATCCTACTCTTGGGCTTGTGGTTCATCACATAGTATTCCTCTAGAAATCGGGCGTTCGTGCTAACGATCACCCTCTGATCTCTAGGATTATAAAACAAACCACCTTTCGTTCCTCTAGGGTAGCCCACGAACATGCACATACATGCGAGGTTCTAACTTACCAAAGACCTTCACATGTCTTTGGACTCCCCCATATCCGAATATGTCTCAGACTAGGCTTTCGCCCAGTCCACAATTCTATGGGGGTAGAAGGCACTGATTTAGATGGAACCAAGTTCAGAATATACACTATCGTATCCAGCGCATACCCCCAGAACGAATCTGGCAACTCAGAATAATTCATCATCGATCTAACCATCTCCATAAGAGTCCTATTCCTTCGCTCCGCTACACCATTCTGCTGGGGTGTGCCAGGTGCAGACAATTGGGATTGAATCCCAGCCTCTGATAAGTAATTCCTAAACTCTCCCAAGAGGTACTCACCACCACGATCAGATCGTAGGGTCTTGATACTTTTACCTTGACGGTTCTCCACATCAGCCTTGAATTCTTTGAATCTGTCAAAGCATTCAGACTTGCGGCACATCAAGTAAATGTATCCATATCTTGAATAATCGTCTATAAAAGAGACAAAATATTCAAAACTACCTCTAGCCTGGATAGACATAGGACCGCACAAATCAGAATGAACCAATTCTAACACATCTTTGGCTCTATGCCCCTTGGCCTTGAAAGACCTCTTGGTCATTTTACCTTCCAAGCAAGATTCGCAGGTTGGGAGATCCTCCACCACTAATGAACCCAAAGGTCCATCAGCTATCAACCTTTGAATTCTACTCAGGTTAATATGACCAAGCCTTAGATGCCAAAGATATGTTTGGTTCATCTTCGAAGGTTCTTTTCTCTTATTGGAATTATAAGATGAGTTATTAACTTCTATATGCATCGTGGGATCTTTTGGTTCAAGAGTATACAAATTGCCAACCAATGTACCTGAACAGATAATCTCTCTATTTCTTTTTATAACAACTCTGTCATTAAAAGAAACAGAATATCCATCCATAAACAATTTAGAAATCGAAATCAAATTCTTTCTAAATGTAGGTACATAAAGATAATTTCTCAAAACCAAAACTTTATTTCTATCAAATGATAAATGAACGTCTCCCACTGCAATAGTCGCCACCTTTGTAGCATTTCCCATGTAGACGGTAATTTCTCCTTCAGCTAGTCATCGGGTTTCCTGGAACCCCTGCAAAGAATTGCAGACATGATCAGTTGCTCCCGTATCTACACACCAGGTACTGGTAGATAACACCACTAAACATGTTTCAACGACTAAGCCAGAAGATATACCTTTGTTCTGCTTTAGGTTGGGGCAGTCTTTCTTCCCATGTCCAGTCTTCTTACAAGTGAAGCACTTGCCTTTCGGCTTCTTCACTCCTCCCTGAGGTCCACCTGCCACCTTTGCTCCACCTTGTTTCTTCTTCTTCTTGCCTTTCGTCTTAGAAGTATAAACCTTCTGAGCAACCATGGCTTCCTGCCTAGCAGCCCGATTCTGGTATCCGAAAAGTTCCTTTTCCCCAGAATCATCCGCAGGCTTAGGAGGACACTCATCGAAGAGCACATACTTGTACTCCTCGACAGTTAAGACAATATCCAAATTTCTTTTCCAATCAAT
This sequence comes from Wurfbainia villosa, assembly GCA_025175895.1. Lineage (NCBI taxonomy): Eukaryota > Viridiplantae > Streptophyta > Magnoliopsida > Zingiberales > Zingiberaceae > Wurfbainia > Wurfbainia villosa. The sequence continues at coordinate 31,357,808 of CM045994.1, read as the reverse complement.
GTATTTTATTCCAGTAAGTTTATTTTCTTTCAGTATCACAGCAAGTGGGTTGAAAACCATTTGAAAATCCTAAGAATCACAATGATCAAAATATTAGATTTCAAATATTATTGATTCCTCAAAACAATAAAATTCCGAAATCAACCAACACCTCAAAACACCAAGAATATCGCATGCCACGATAGTGTGGACGTATACGAATTCTACATTTGTAAGAGGAGGTTTTACCCATTAATTTTATTATCTTGTCAACCTTACTTTTTGACAAATAAAATTAATAGTTGGTTCCTCTTAGGCCCTACAAATAAAAGCAGTGACTCCGATGGGGAGGATACCTTTATTTGCATCTAAGTGTTTACCATTACTCGGTACTAAGGCAATTATCTCGGATTATGTGCCTTACCGATGGGGAAGTACACACGCTCCTAAATAATTTCCTATAACTATATTTGACCTAGTGATCCGCAAACAAACCCATCCGATGGGGAGGAAGGCACTCAGAGCCGACACACAAGTTTGTTGCATCACACGTCAAATTGTAATGGAGGCCGCGGGAATTAATTAAAATATCCCTCTCCCACTTAGTAAATTGAAAATGAGGAATTTTCAAACACACACAACATGCATATAAAACAAATCAGCAATAAATATGGAAAAAACAGAATTTTTCCAACTATTATGGCTTTGTTCTCCAATATGCGTCCTGTCGTGTCTCCACCTCGTCCGCTCCACCTTTTCCGTGCGCAAACCACAAAAGAGATCCGAGCCGAGATATATCATTTTAATTTACATCCATCGATCCTATACTCCACGAAGGAGTGTACAAACTATCTAGATCAAAAGTAAACTAGAATGATCGGCTAAACAATGCCGTATTTAATTACAAAAATTAAATACTAATCTAGCCTCGTCAACCCCGAGGATTCAAATGATATACATACAATCACACACAAAAAATGACATACACACATATAGCCATAATAGTCGGATCTTATGCCTGCAACAAAAAAGTTAGCCTACACACATCCTACTATTATCCGGCATACTCAATATATGATATGTGCATGAAAGTAACCGAATCCGAAACACACAAAATCGAAAACCTTGGCTCTGATACCATTTGAAGGGAGAGTGTCATTGGTTGCGTCGGAGTCTCATTGCCTCCCATGTCCCCGGATTAAAATTTTATCAACTAAAACTAATCCGGACGGGATGAGTTTTCGAAGCACAACCGTTTCGTCATCGTGCCAACGATTCGAGCGATCGCTTGAACAAACTTGTTGTTTAAGCAATCAACTCTTTTAGTCGGTTAGCCACGGAAAAGACGACGATCGGATCACCGTTTTTGTGTTTCTTATCGGGGTCCATGATTATACAAATACAAACAAATGCAAACTAGTATAATCAACACATACTAACATAAAGAACATAAGCTAGCATATCTTATCATAAGAGGATCAAGAATAAAGTTTGTAAAACTTTTATACCTCTTGGTCTTCTACCCTATGTCCCATCCTCCTCGTGGACATCGTGTGGGCGAAGATCCTCCATGAGTTGAAGCCTCCTAGATCACGTTCTTCCCTTCCTTGCTCACTCCGAACAAAGAGAAGAACCAAACAAAAACTCCTTCTCCTATCTAGAACCGACCACCAAGCCAAGGAGCTTGATATAGCTGCCGACCAAGGAGTAGATAATTGAGCGTCGGCTAACCTTGAAGAAAGGTTGCCGCCGGCTACCAAGGAGAGAGGGAGAAGGAATAATGGGTATGGGCGCCAGCCAAAGCAAGGAGGAAGAAGATGGGCGCCGGCTACCAATTAGGAAGAGAAGGAAACAAACCTTAATCCTTCCACGGATTGCCGCCCAAACCTTTTCCCAAACCCTAGCTGCCCAAGCCAAAAACCCTAATCTCCTTCTTGATATATGTCTATCTTCAACGCCCAAACCCTTAGCCCTCCTTTTATAGAGTTAGGCTTAGGCCTCCTTTCAATCTCCACCGTCGGATCTAGAGACTTAGTCTCCACCATCGGATCTAGGGTTTCATCCCAACCGTCGGATCTAGGGTTTCATCCCAACCGTCGGATCTAGGGTTTCATCCCAACCGTCGGATCTAGGGTTTTAATCTCAACCGTCCGATCTAGAGATTTAATCTCAACCGTCGGATCTAGAGCTTTATGTTCCATCATTGGATCTAGGCTCCTTGAGGTTTTAATAAGGCTACGATAGGGACCATGAGGAGGAGTTGGATCTTGGCCACCCGATGGATCGGAACCACACAAACATGATCCATCAATGATGTTCCATTCCACTAGAGGATCATCATTGATCTACCTCACCAACCCCATTTATATGGGCTCCATATATTATTTGCACAACTATCTCCCCGTGTTTAAGATATCGAATGTCCGTCACTTAATTGATTTACTGACCATCAATTAATTAATATCTAACTCCTCGAGTAGTACCACTTAACCTTATTATCATGTTAACTAAGTCAACCCGCGGGGTTTACATGATAAACCTTATGAGCTCCTCAAGGGGACATCATCAACCTAATATATAGGACACGGTTTCCTTCTATAATCAACAACACACCATGTAAATAATATCATTTCCCAACTTACCGGGCCTATTGATTTAATCTATAAATCTCACCCATTGGTAAATCAAAGAAATAAATACTAAGTACATGTGCCCGTTATTATATCGGGATTCAGAGCATGTGCAACATAATACCCGAGGTCTGATTCAATCATATAGTCAACAATAGATTGAATCACCTCTTAGTCAGTCCTGCTCAATACACACAAAATGTACTAGTGTAATTCTATGGTCAAGATAAATCAATACCAAATCACACTACAACCATGCCAATGGTTTATCCAAGACCATCTTGGTTGTTAGCCTATACTTATATTCTACAAGGAACTGATAACATGATCTTCTGTGTCTCACCAAGCACCATGTTATCTACAATGTAGAGTATTAGACAATATGCACACATATAATAAATATAAAGTGCAAACAATGATCATGTGATTCTTATTTCAAAATAAAGATGTCCATACAAAAGGCTAGGCTTTTAGTATGCATCCCAACAATATCTGCCAGCATTACTTACATTTCTTTGTCATAGGTCCCTTCTGAACTCCTACAAGTACCAATCATAACCATTGCCGAGCCAGACCAGTCTCCTATTACCCTTGTCAATATCCCTCTTCTTCCTTCACAAACAGAACCAATTCCCAATCTCTTTCCTTTCATAACCTCAGCCTCTGCCCCTGAACCTGCTCCCACAGTTCCTCTCGATGAACTTCTTCTCCCTTCTGACTCCCTCGTCCATTGCCCCTCTTCTAATAACCCCAATGAGCCCATCGAACTTTCTTCCTCTCATTCCCCCTCCTCCTCTATGGATGGCCTACTTTATCCTCCTTATTTCCCACTAAACATCAACAAACAACACTTCTTTCCATATCCCCTACCCCAAAATTTACCATATCTTCCCCTCTTGACCTATTAGTACAAGCCATGTCTGATTCTTACCCTAGCTATCTCCTCTCCTCTATTCCTACTATACCCATACCTCCTCCTATTTCAACTTCTCCTCCTCTACCTCATTCAATCACCCCCCCTAATGATACTCCTCTTTCAGCAACAGATTCCTTCCCACCACAGACCATTTCCTTCCCCTCTACATCCTCCTATGTCCCATCAATTTTCTAAGAGATGATAGAGAGCCTCCGGACAGTAAGCCTCTTACTTAATGATTTAACTTCATATGCTAATAACTTGTATCACATATTTATTTTCAAATTTCAGAGTACTTTGAACTACAATCTTTTGAGCAATGGTATACTGAACGCCAGAATCAGTTTTGTCAGCCCTCCACCTCTTCCATAAAGCCACTACCACTCGTGATCACACCCACCATACCCTCCATATCTTCCCTGGGCATCCAAGCTAGTTCTGTAGAAATTACAAACAACATGGGAATATAGACTGCCCCTCCAACTTCTCCTGATCGAACAACTAGAGAAAATGAGCTTCAACAAAAAGTAAAATAGTTTCAACTCCAAGTTGAATCCTTCTCTACCGACTGGGACCGAATATCAACAAATGAAAAATACCTATACTTGAAGGATGCCCACATAAGGCGGTTACAAGAGAAACTTAAAACATCAGAGCAAACCATAATCCTCCAACAATCTGAGTTTGACAGATGGAAACAGAAAGAATGCTACTGGCACCTTAACACAGGTGAACTATTTCAACCCATAGAGGATTTCATAGACGTGCATATTGCTCTGAAAGAGACTACCTTAGCCAACCTAGATGAGTTCCATTTCAAATTTAACGTATTAAAGCAACACTTTAGTATGCTGGCCAACACCACCCATGAACATACTATTAGAGCAAACCAGCTGCATCAAATACTGTCTCAATTAAAAGAGATGGAAGTTGAAAGGTGGGAAGTGGAACAAACAAAGATCTTGAACAAAGCCTCTAAACAGCTCAACAAACATTTTCAGAGGAGGTTCGAGGGTGTCGTGCAAAAGGCTGACGAAAAGAAATACTTTATACCTGGTGCACCCTTCCACAAGCTCGACATTGAAGAAACATACATAAAATTTCCCCTAGTGGCTTTCCAAAATAACTCTGAAATCGATTTAGAGCAATAAATTTTAAGACTGACACTTGTAATCTCAATTGCACGATGAATGTTTAACCTGTGTAACCCTTGTCTGTACCTAAATATTCCTTTCAATGAATGCCTACTTATTTCAAACTGTATTTATTTGTATCACCATGTATTATTCTGCACAAGTACAATAATTCTTGTGTAAAAATTACATTCTCCATACCACCTCCCCAACATAACAACCATGCAACCTATATCCTTTTCTTTCACTTTATCGATAATACTAAAAAACACCTACATACACTCTTCTCAGAAACCAACACATCATTTGTTGTTCCATAATTGCCCCCACTAACCATCCTCTAATAGAAATGTTATACCCTTAAAAACTGAATTCTTTACCTACCCACCATTTCCACCCTAACAAACTTATGCCACACAACTCTAGAATACCACTTCATCAATATTGAGCGGGAAAAGTTGTTATTTCCCTTCAATTCATCTCTCTTTCTCTACTATAAATACAGAAGCCCTCTTCTCTTCTTCAAACGGAAAAGAAACTCTTCAGACTCGACCACTATCCTATACTTCCAAGAAAATGTAGCCCATTACCTCAATTCCTCGCCCATGGTTTTCTTCTACACGCTCCAAAATGACAGGAGAACACTGCCATCCCTCTCATCTCGCATAGAACCTCCATCAGGATATCATATCATTGTAGCTAACTCCACCGAACACCCTCATCTTCCTCTCGGCCGCACAAAGCCTTCTTCCTCGAACAAATAGAGGTTGGTTTGTTTTTTTCCTATTCACCCCTTCCTTTTTGAAATATTAGAATACTTTTCCATCCCCTTAAATCAATTAAGCCCCAACTCTTTTCGATTTATGCTAGGCTTTTTTCTTATCACTTCCTTTTTATCAATTACTCCCTCAACCTTCCTTTTCCATTGCTTTTCCAAATAAAATCATTAGAAATAGGCATATTCTACTTTCAAGCCTGGTCAGACTTTCAATTTCTTACCAATATCCCTTCCTCTCACAAAGGCAGGAAGGAGCATTACTTCTTCATGCACTCTACTTCTCCTTTTCCTTTCCCCTCTACATGGTTAACTATCCTTCCTCCTTGGCCCTCCTTAGGCTCCAATCAAGATAACAAAGAATACCAAATGATGACCTTATTACTTTCAGAAGAACAATTTGTCTTGAGCCAGCTATTAACCAAATCCGCAATGTCGCTAGTCAGAAATAGCTATCCCCTACAGTCGACTGATATGCTCGGTAAGGCTTCTATCCTCAGCTATATTTCTGGATATCGTTATTAAACTTGCAAATTTTAACTTACATCTCTCTTTCCAGAGTCACTTCTACTACAGGCTGCTGAACACCCCCCTCATCTCATAACAATCCTATTCCTCCTCCTCCCTGCCAACTAACGCTTACCCTTCAACCCCCTCCTATTTCTCCTATTTGTCATACTCCACCAACACCTCTCTCCTCCCCCTCAATACCTGATCCACTAGATTCCCTATTATCCAACATTAACGAGGGCATATTATTTTCCTATTTTCCTTTTTCTTAATACTAATACCTTCTTTTTCAGGGCATCATCAGCATCCATCACCTGAACAACCAATGGATTCAGTACACTAACATTCTTAAAAAGGAACTACAAGAGTATCAAGCCAAAGAATTATCACTACAACAAGCTTGCCAACGACTTGAAAGAGAATTGCAAGCTTCTTGCATAAAAGCACAACCTGACCGAACAAAATTATCATCCCTCCAATTCCAGACCACTTATCTGCAAAATACCCTAGATATTTTAAAGTCCCGACAACTTCCAAAATGAACTAGCACTTCTCATGAAAACTCCTGGACTTTTGCTACCATGAATGACATGTTCTTGGATAGAGGTTTTGCATTCCTTCACTGGGGCTTCCAAGACTGTATCGCCCAATTCAAGGCAGCTGGTTATCCTCCTCGAGGACACTCTACTAACTTTTTAGACATAGGCAATACCATTGACTGCACTCCCCCCGCTTTACTATCTTTTCCATTCCCTCCTAATGAAAAAATGTGACTTGTATTTTTCATCATCATAGCAACACATTGCTCAACTTGTCTTTATTACCCTAATTTTCCTGAAAACAAAACATGTATTTCATAATGTTTTATCTTTTGAAACAAGGGCACCAATGGTTTACATTCTATTTATACAATTATCGCTTGAGGAATAAGCTATCGCTCGAACATTGTTTTTTTCCCCAAAAATAACCCTTCTCTCCCTAGCCACTATCACCCAGGCCAATAAAATGATTCCTCACCTTCCTTACTTTAAAACCCCTCGGTACCAGCTCCACTCTTCAAGAATTCATACCTGTCCCTTCGTTTTCCCCCTTAGTCCTCCTATAAAAACTGAACTCCCTATATTCCTTCATCCTTACTTTCCTCCTTCCATGGCTTCTCCGTCCCAACCTATTCTCATAAGCTCCGATACAAACTCCACTATCGACTCAGAGACTCAATCTATGACAACCTCTGCGTATCACCCCCTGCCCCTCACGGGACCCTTCCGCTCTCCCTTTCCTTCCTTCGACAACCATTTATGGGGCCCTCCAGCTCCCCAACAAGAACCCCAACCAGTTCCCCCTCATCCTCCCACCAGTCTTCAACTAACAAATCCACTACTTGTAGAGGAAGAATCTTCTATGGATTTCTTCACCCCTTAGTTTTTTTCCCCTACAAATAGAGATGTCCTCGTCTGTACTTCCAGTTGATTTCTAATAAAAAAAACATCTATTCTCCTTGTATGCATGCTGAATATTATGAGTGACCAAGAAGTTTTTAACGTAAAAATGTCTGAACTAAAGTAATAACTGTCAAAGTCAATATTGCACAATGCCATCAATATATCCACAAACAACCCAAAATACCCACAAGAACTCAACATCCTCTTGAATAATTAATGAAGCGAATTGACGCATTCGAACAAAGATACAAACCATTATCCTTTCCTTAATCAAATAATGAAATAACAGAACCAACAACATGTTAGAATAAGCCCTTAGTGCCAGTTATGAGATGATTGATGAGGGAAACTTTTGTGTCATATCTTATATTAATAAAGACAAAGATTGATTATTATATTTACTTTATGCATGCGCCAGCCAAATAAATATAATAATGCCCTTAAATAGTAGGTTCTTATCTATAGTATATCAATTGGTAGAATTGATTATGAGAAGCTATAGAGAACACTATTCTTAAATATTCCTAGTCAAGTATTGTATTAATAGACAAAGGGCTATATTGATACATTGAGACTAGCCTGTAGGTCAATGGATGACTTGATCTCACAAGTCATGGATATGTGATATCACATTGACACATGGGTATATATATTGGAGAATATATATACGGAATTGACCCGCCATAAGAAAGTTTCATGGATCGTTATATGAGTGTCATATACTTTCTCATGTGACTATTGGTATGAATAGTCCTTAGACCTGAAGTCACTACGGTTTCCTACATAAGGAGTTATATACTTTGGTATCATCTAATGTCACCCGTAACAGGGTTCACTATAATGGTGATCACTAGGTATGTAACGAATTATGCACAGGGATGCGAGTGATGTAGATGTGATCTATCCCTCCCATATGACGGGGGTGATATCTTTGGCCTCTTGATAGAGTATGACCACAAAATGCATGGTCATGCTCAAATGAGTCAATATGAGAGATATTGAGCTCGTTTGTTTGAGTGAGTCTACTTGAGGATCAAGAAACACAAAGATCGATAAGGGGATGACATGGTCTATGCCTCATTGATCGATCTAAGATATCAAAGATAGAAGGATACCATCATACATGATAATAGTCACGAAAAGATTATCATATCTTGACTTTCTTGTAGCTTGGATAACAATGATGTATTGCTGGATGTCGCTCATTGCTTATGTATCTAAAATGATTTTAGATACATTGCCAACGTTATTAGAGCCTATGGGGTAACACACAAAGAATATGTTTTGGAGAAGTGTTCATTTTAGTTTTACTAAATGAATCATTAGTTAATTGAATGGACTAGAATGAGTTAGACTCATTGCTTGGCTAAATTTGAGTTGGACTCAAATTGGTTTATTTTGAGTTAGACCCAAGTGAAACCAATTGAAGAAGGTAAGCATGATTAATGATGATTAATCATGCATACAAATAGATTAATGCATGAAATGGATTAATTGCATGTAATAGGATATAATGCCTCAACGTTGCATGCATGCATGCAAATGAGAGTTTTGCATGGAATAGGATTTAATGCAAAATGAGGTTAGCATGATTAATGATGATTAATCTTGCATGAAATGGGATTTCAAAATCTCTCAACGTTACATGCAAATGGAGGCTAATGCATGCAAAGCAAATGTGATTTATTGCATGCAAATGGGGGTTTCATGCAAATGGGAGATTAATCCATTAAGGGAGATTTAATGCATGGAAAAATGAAATGGTATTTAGTCTCTTCTCTTCTCAACATGAAGGGTGGATGAAGAAGTGGATTTTCATTTTTCCTCAGTTTTGTGTGGTCGTGCATCTCATTTCTGGAGGTATCCCATTTTATGCTCAGCATCCATTTTTCCATCTCCCTTCCTTTTGGCCAAGTGATAGTCTTTGGTTGAGATCCTTTGTGTTGTTGCTAGCACAACTAAAGGTTCATCTCCTTCTCCAAGATAGCATTCATGTGGATATCTTGGATATACGGTTGTCCTTAACGTATTGAGATCCGACTGCATTTGGCTAGCGGGATTGCGAAGGGCTTCGCAACAAAGGTATACTTCTTCTTCTAGATAAGATCTAGACAAAGTAGGATAATTGATTTATATGTATTGCATGGATCTCTAGAGGGATCCGACATGTATTTTGTTTCCTCTGCGGTTGTTCGAAGTGTTTCACTCGTGAACACATGCGATATGACATGGATCCCTGCAGTGGTATCAGATCCACTTTCAATACGTATATTTCATTATGATTATTTATATGTGATATAAATTTAGATTTTTATGTTTTATATGAGATATACAATATGTGTATTATGAGTACACGAATTTTAGGCTTGAAATTGTCACAAAGGGGAAAAACAAAGGGGAACACGGCTTGGCAAACAGAATCAACCACGGTCGTGTTTGAGAACAAGGGAAGCAACTTATTCAAGGAGTTGAAAATAAATTTTTCTCCTGGGGTGCTGCCCCTCGACCCCGCAAGGGGCGCTACCCCCTTGAACCCCATTCGCTAACCGACTAGCAGGACCGCCGTGGCGTTGCACCTTATTGGCAAAGCGACTTAAAATTCATGTATGTATTCATAATAAAATTTATAAAATTATATCATTAGTAATGATACGGTGCATGGTTATGGCCTAGGACCCAATGTGATTGTGGTTATGTGTTGTGTGTGCATGTTGTAATTCATAATATGACCTGTGTATCGTGCCTTCATCTCTATTTTTCTGGTTGTAAAATAGACTTAGACTCGAATGTAACTCGAGTGTTCTTATTTTGTAATGTACAAAATAAAGAAATGAAAAGTCCATTGAAGGTTGAAGTTATAAGGAGGATGCTGACAACACAGGATGACTGAAGGAAGCACTTGGAGAAGATGTCATCCCTAGGTTAACCATTCGCTCTTCTCATTGGCTTGAGAAGATCGTAGAATTCAGGCCATAACCATGTCACATTTAAGATTATTTGCTATGTGTGTATATGATACATGTGTATGCTATGTGTGTATGTGATGCATGCTAAATAATAACCTTATCTTAAATTAAGTCAATTTAATAAGCCTACCAAAGTTTGGTACTCATAAACTACCTCGATCATTTGTTGTTGGGTTTGCCAAAGCAAAGCAATGCATTTTATCTTGGCAGAGTGCGAGAGGACAATTGTGATATCCCGCTATCAAACTTTGGATGAGACTTAATTAAGTGTCTCAATTAGATTGAGAAATACTTAGAGGCATCTCCTAATAGTTAGGAAACACGGGTTAGAGAACATCTACACTAAGTCTTGGGTGATTAGCCAAAACTAACTCAAGATGATGTGTAATATGGATCTTGGCCCCTCTTTCTGCAATAATTGCATATGATGCAATTGGTAAAATGTTATATACCTAGTCATACTAAATCTTGGGCGATTAGCCAAAGCTAACTCAAGGTGAAGTATGATGTGAATCTTGTCCCACATGTATCTATGATTCAGTGGGAGTCTCATTTAATTAAAGGCCTAATTAAATGATTTAAGATATGATACTCAATTCTCCATTTTATTTTTGTTGTAGATCACTATGTCTTCAAATACATCAAATACTCTCTCTCTACGATCGGTCCTTGAGAAGGAGAAGCTTAATGGAGCAAACTTCATTGACTAGTACAGGAATTTGAGAATAGTTCTCCAACAGGAGAAGAAACTCTATGTCCTAGAGCAACCCATTCCTGAACCACCCACCAACAATGCCACTCGTGTTGATAAGGATGCTTACAAGAAGCATCAAGATGATGCATTAGATGCATCATGCCTTATGCTTGCAACCATGAACTCTGAGCTTCAGAAGAAAAATGAGAACATGGATGCCTTTGCTATGGTTGCACACCTGAAGCAACTATATCAAGGGCAAGCGAGACATGAGAGATCTGAGGTATCTAAGGCATTGTTTCAATGCAAGATGCAAGATGCAAGAAGGAACACACCGTAGGAACTTATGTACTCAAGATGATTGAGTACGTTGAGAACCTAGAGAGATTGAGATTTCTTTTAGGTCAAGGGTTGGCCACTGACCTTATTCTGCAGTCATTGCATAGAGGCTTTAGTCAATTTGTCATGAACTATTACATAAGTGAAATTGACAAACCTTTGCCTGAGCTCTTAAGCATGTTGAGAACTACTGAGAGCAATCTTAAGAAGATACAACCTAGTACTAGTGATGTACTTGTGGTTAAAAAGGGCAAGGGTAAGAAGAAGTCTAAAGGCAAGACCCAAGAAAAGGGCAAGAAAGCATTGAAGCCCAAAGGTATGGTGGCCAAGGAAGGGAATTGCTTTCACTATAAGGAAGCTAGACATTGGAAGAGGAACTGTAAAAAGTACCTCAAGGAAGTAAAGAAGAAACAAAGTGAGACTTCTACTTCAGGTATACATGTTATAGAAGTTAATCTATCTATATCTTCTTCATGGGTATTGGATACCGGTTGTGCTTCTCACATTTGTACTAATGTGTAGAGCCTCAGAAGAAGTAGACCATTGATGAAAGGAGAGGTGGATCTACGTGTGGGAAATGGCGCAAGAGTTGCTGCTATAGCTGTAGAAACATATTCCTTATCATTGCCAAGTGGTTTGATTTTAGAACGTGATGAGTGCTATTTTGTACCTGCAATAACAAAGAACAATATGTCTATTTCTTGTTTGGACAAGAAAGGTTTTTTATTTACCATAAAGGACAAATGTTATTTTATTTATTTAAATGAAATGTTCTATTGCAATGCACATTTGATGAATGGACTCTATGTTCTAGATCTAGAAAACACAGTCTGTAACATAAATACCAAACGATTCAAATCTAATGATTTAAATCAGACATATATTTGGCATTGTCGCTTGGGGTCATATAAATGAGAGTCACATATCCCAGCTCCATAGAGATGGATTACTGGACTCATTTGTGTTTGAATCATATGAGACATGCGAATCTTATCTTTTAGGCAAGATGACCAATACTCCATTTAGTTGATAAGGCGAACAAGTGATAGATTTGTTAGGCCTCATACATAGTGATGTTTGTGGTCCTTTCAAAGTCGCAGCCAGAGGAGGTTATCAATACTTTATTACATTTACTGATGATTTCAGTAGATATGGATATGTGTATCTTATGAGACACAAATCAGAATCCTTTAAAATGTTCAAAGAATTCAAGAATGAAGTACAGAACTAACTTTGCAAGAGTATTAAGATACTTCGATCAGATAGAGGTGGGGAATATCTTAGCCAAGAGTTTCATGACTATCTAGTTGAGTTTGGGATACGATCTCAACTCACTCCACCTAGAACACCACAGTGGAATGGTGTTTCTGAGAGGAGAAATCGTACTCTAATAGATATGGTATGATCAATGATGAGTCATACAGATCTTCCTCCTTCCTTCTGGGGATATGCTCTAGAGACAGCTGCTCTTACATTTAATCGTGTTCCATCTAAGGCAGTCGTAAAGACACCATATGAGATATGGACTGGGAATAGTCCCAAGATGTCTTTTATGAAGATTTAGGATTGTGAGGCTTACGTATGACGTCAAGTTTCAGATAAACTAGGCCCCAAATCAGATAGATTCTATTTTGTTGGATATCGCAAGGTAACTAAGAGATATTACTTTTACAATCCCACACTAGGTAAAGTGTTTGTCGCTAGAAATGTTGTTTTTCTAGAAAGGGAATTTATTTCTAGAAAAGCTAGTGGGAGTAAAATTGATCTTGAAGAAGTTCAAGATACACAAAATAGCATTGATGCCTTAATGGAACAAGAACAGGCACCACAAGGTGATGAGGATTATGAATCGAGGTCATCACAAGGAGTTATGGTACAACCTATTCATGTAGACCATGCTCTGCGCAGGTCTGATAGGATACTTCGCCAACATGAGAGATATTCTTTTCTCTTGGATGACAACGATGGTGTCATGCTTGATGAGCCGAGATCCTATCAAGAAGCTGTAATAAGACCAGATTCTGAGAAATGGCTTGAGGCCATGAGATCCGAAATGGAATCCATGTACACTAACCAAGTATGGATTTTGGTTGATCCACCAGAAGGGGTCAAACTCATTGGGTGTAAGTGGGTCTTTCGGATAAAGATTGACATGGATGGAAATGTGCATACCTATAAAAGGTGATTGGTAGCAAAAGGATTCAAGCAGATTCATGGTATTGACTATGATGAAACCTTTTCTCTAGTTGCAATGCTCAAATCCGTTTGGATCATGCTTGCTATTGCTGCTTACTATGACTATGAGATCTGGCAGATGGATGTCAAAACTGCATTTCTTAATGGAAATCTACTCAAGGATGTGTATATGACATAGCCTAAGGGTTTTGTCGATCCAAAGGATGCTGGAAAGGTCTGTAAGTTGCATAGGACCATTTATGGTTTAAAGCAAGCTTCTAGAAGCTGGAATCTTCGATTCGATGATGCGATCAAAACGTTTGGTTTCTTTAAGAATGAAGATGAACCTTGTGTCTACAAGAAGGTTAGTGGGAGCACAGTTGTTTTCCTCATTTTGTATGTAGATAACATACTACTCATTGGAAATGATATCCCTATGCTGGAGTCTGTGAAGACTTGGCTTGAAAATTATTTCTCAATGAAGGACTTAGGTGAAGCAGCCTATATTCTAGGCATCAAAATCTATAGGGATAGATCTAAGAGATTGCTTAGCCTGAGTCAGAGTATATATGTTGACAAGGTCTTAAGCATATTGCCATGCAGAATTCCAAAAAGGGATATCTACCAATGTCACATGGTGTGAGTCTTTCGAAGACTCAATGTCCCTCTTCTGCGGAAGAGAGACAACACATGGATCAAATCCCTTATGCATCTACTATAGGATCTATCATGTACGTCATGATTTGTACTCGCCCCGATGTCTCGTATGCTTTAAGCATGACAAGTAGGTACTAGTCACATCCCAATGAATGTCACTGGACAACTGTCGAGAATATTCTTAAGTACTTGAGAAGGACGAAAGAATATTTCTTGATCTTTGGAGGTGATAAGGAGCTAGCTGTAAAGGGTTACAACGATGCAAGCTTCCAAACTGACAGAGATTATTCACGATCATAGTCATGGTATGTATTTTGTCTGAATGGTGGTGCTGTGAGCTGGAAGAGTTCGAAGTAGGACACAGTGGCAGATTCTACAACAGAAGTCGAGTCCATTGCTGCATCTGATGCAGCAAAGGAGGATGTTTGGATCAGGAAGTTCATTGCTGAACTTGGGGTGATTCCTAGCATAGCAGATCCTATAGACCTCTATTGTGACAACAATGGGGCTATTGCCCAGGCTAAGGAACCTCCCTCTCATTAGAGGACCAAACACATACTACGGTGGTTTCACCTCATTCAAGAGATCATCGATAGAGGAGATGTGAGGATATGCAGAGTAGATACTGATGCTAATATTATGGATCCCTTGACCAAGATTTTGGCACAGAGGAAGCATGATGGTCATACCAGATCACTGGGTATTAGATATTATAGTGATTGACACTGGTGCTAGTGGGAGATTGTTAGAATGAGCGCTTAGTGCCAATTATAAGATGATTGATGAGGGAAACTTTTGTGTCATATCTTATATTAATAAAGACAAAGATTGATTATTATATTTACTTTATGGGTGTGCCAGCCAAATAAATATAATAATACCCTTGAATAGTAGGTTCATATCTACAGTATATAAATTGGTAGAACTGATTATGAGAAGCCGTAGAGAATACTATTCTTAAATATTCTTAGTCAAGTATTGTATTAATAGACAAAGGGCTATATTGATACATTGAGACTAGCCTGTAGGTCAATGGATGACTTGATCTCACAAGTCATGGATATGTGATATCACATTGACACATGGGTATATATATTGGAGAATATATATACGAAATTGACCGACCATGAGAACGTGTCATGGATCGTTATATGAGTGTCATATACTTTCTCATGTGACTATTGGTATGAATAGTCTTTAGACCTAAAGTCACTATGATTCCCTACATAAGGAGTTATGTACTTTGGTATCGTCTAATGTCACCCATAACAGGGTTCACTATAACGACAATCATTGGGTATGTAACGAATTATATGGAGGGATGTGAGTGATGTAGATGGGATCTATCCCTCCCATAAGATGGGAATGATATCTTTGGCCTCTTGATAGAGTATGACCACAAAATGCATGGTCATGCTCAAATGAGTCAATATGAGATATTGAGCTCATTTGTTTGAGTGAGTCTACTTGGGGATTAAGAAACACAAAGATCGGTAAGGGGATGACATGGTCTATACCTCATTGAATGATCTAAGATATCAAGGATAGAAGGACACCGTCATATATGATAATAGTCACAGAAAGATTTTCAGATCTCGACTTTCTTGTAGCTTGGGTAGCAATGATGTATTGCTAGATGTCACTCATTGCTTATGTATCTAAAATGATTTTAGATATATTGTCAACATTATGAGAGCCTATAGGGTCACATACAAAGAACATATTTTGGAGTAGTGTTCATTTTAGTTTGACTAAATGAATCATTAGTTAATTAATTGGACTAGAATGAGTTAGACTCATTGCTTGGCTAAATTTGAGTTGGACTCAAATTGGTTTATTTTGAGTTAGACTCAAGTGAAATCAATTGAAGAAGATAAGCATGATTAATGATGATTAATCATGCATATAAATAGATTAATGCATGAAATGGATTAATTGCATGTAATAGGATATAATGCCTCAACGTTGCATGCATGCATGCAAATGGGAGTTTTGCATGAAAATAGGATTTAATGCAAAATGAGGTTAGCATGATTAATGATGATTAATCTTGCATGAAATGGGATTTCAAAATCTCTCAACGGTTACATGCAAATGGAGGCTAATGCACATGCAAAGCAAATGTGATTTATTGCATACAAATGGAATTTAATGGATGCAAATGGGGATTTCATGCAAATGGGAGATTAATGCATTAAAAGAATTTAATGTATGGAAAAATGAAATGGGATTTAGTCTCTTCTCTTCTCAACGTGAAGGGTGGATGAAGAAGTGGATTTTCATTTTTCCTCGGTTTTGTGTGGCCGTGAATCCCATTTCTGGAGGTATCCCATTTTATGCTCAACATCTATTTTTCCATCTCCCTTCCTTTTGGCCAAGCCATAGTCTTTGATGGAGAGCCTTTGTGTTGTTGCTAGCACAACCAAAGGTTCATCTCCTTCTCCAAGATAGCGTTCGTGTGGATACCTTGGAGATATGGTTGTCCTTACCGTATTGATATCCAATTGTGTTTGGCTAGTGGGATTTTGAAGGGCTTCACAGCAAAGGTATACTTCTTCTAGATAAGATTTATACAAAATAGGATAATCGATTTATATGTATGGTATGGATCTCTGGAGGGATCCGACATGTATTTTTTTTCCTCTATGGTTGTGCGAAGTGTTTCGCCCACGAACACATGCGATATGACACGGATCCCTTCACAACACCCCCCTCTTACAATACCGCAAACTCTCGAGAAGAAACTACCATCAACAATCAACTTTACAAAAATAAAGAAATAGTTTTTACAACATCTCATCCAATAAAATAAGGCCGTAAATGTTATACATTCCAGGGACTTAGTAAAATCCTTACTTGAGAATCCTTCAAATAATAAGCCCCTATTCCCACTCGGCTTTCCACTTGAAAGGGTCCTTCCCATTTGGGTCCCAGCTTTCCCTTAGATCCTTCAGGTAGCACCTTCCTCAGCACTAAGTGTAGGGAATCCTATGCGATAAACAATAAAATTGCAGCGGAAAAAGGATCCATTGAGCGATACATGTGAAAGAAAACTCATAGAAAGTATAGATAAAAAAAGCCCTATCTTATAGGGTATACCTTTGATGCGTGCCCTTTGTCTATCCCACTCGTCCACGGTTAGCCGGATCTCTTGCACGTTCAAGCGTACGTGCTTCTATGGTATCCACACGAACACTCTTTTGGAGAAAGGTTGTGCTAGCAACACCACAAAAGAGAGCTAGGCTAAGAAAGGATTTCGGCCAAAAAGAAGGAGGAAAACAAAGGAAATTTCACTAGATCTCTTCATGATCCAAAGCCCCCTTTTTATATTCATCACATGAATATGAAAGGTTTCATCCAACCCTTGGTTTTCCCTCTTCAATGCATGATTAATCCCCATTAATCATGCATGGAAGAAGGTTTCATTCATACATGAAAAGAGGTTTCATCCAATCCTTTGTTTTCCCTCTTCAGTGCATGATTAATCCACCACATTAATCATGCATGATGAATTCATACCATTCAAATATAGTTTAGTCCAGCTCAAATCAAATCAATTTGAGTCCAACTAAATTCGTCCATTTAATTTGAGTCTAACTCAAATCCAACCCGTTCAATGAATCCAATTCAATGCCTAATTGTTCATTTAGTCAAACTAAAATGAACCCCATCTCCAAAATAATATGTTCTTTGTGTGTGACCCTATAGGTTTTTGTAACGTTGGCAATGTCTCTAAACCACTTTAGACACATAAGCAATGAGCGACATCTAGCAATGCATCATTGCTACCCAAGTTACGAAAATGTCAAGATCCGACAAAAACCTTTTTGTGACTATTATCTTGTATGACCTTGTCCTTTTATCCTCGATATCTAGATTGATCAATGAGGCATAGACCATGTCATTCTCTTCTCAATCTTTATGTTTCTTGATCCCCAAGTAGACTCACTCAAACAAATAAGCTCAATATCTCATATTGACTCATTTGAGAATGACCATGTATTTCGTGGTCTTACTCTATCAAGAGGCCTAAAGATATCACTCCCGTTATATGGAAGAGATAGATCTCATCTACATCACTCACATCCCTCCGCATAGTTTGTTATATACCTAGTGATCACCTTTATAGTCCACCCTATTACGGGTGACGTTTGACGACACCAAAGTACATAACTCATTATGTAGGGAACCGTAGTGATTTCAGGTCTAAGGACTATTCATACTAATAGTCATATGAGAAAGTTTATGACACTCATATAACAATCCATGAAACTTTCTCATGGTGGGGCAATTCAGTACATAGTCTCTAATATGTACCTATGTGTCAATTTGATATCACATATCCATGACTTGTGAGATTAAGTCATCAATTGACCTACATGCTAGTCTCTATGCATTAATATTGTCCTTGCATATTAATACTCGACTAGGAATAGTTAAGAATAGTATTATATATATATATATATATATATATATATATATATATATATATATATATATATATATATATATATATATATATATATATATATATATATGTCTACAAACTCTCAGTATCAATTCAACCAATTGATATGCTATAAACCTGAAACTACTATTCAAGAACACTATTATATTATTCGTATAGCATAGATAAGAAATAATTTAATAAACAAACCTTGCCTGTTATTAATGAAATATGATACATATGATCCCTAATAAATCATCTCATGATTGACACTAAGGGTTGACACTAACAATCTCCCACTAGCACTAGTGCCAATCACTGTAATCTCTAAGACCCAGTGACCTAGTATGACCATCATGCTTCCTTTGTGCTAAAGCCTTGGTCAAGGGTTCTGCAATGTTAACATCAGTATCTACTCTGCATATCTGCACATCTCCTCTATCGATGATCTCTCGAATGAGGTGATACCGCTATAGTATATGTTTGGAACGCTGGTGAGAACAAGGTTCCTTAGCCTGTGCTTTAGCCCCGTTGTTGTCACAATAAAGCTCTATAGGGCTCACGATGATAAGAACTACACCAAGCTCAAAAACAAACTTCCTAATCCAAACAAGCTCCTTTGTCGCATCAAAAGAAGAAATATACTCGACCTCTGTAGTAGAATCCGTGACTATGTCTTGCTTTGAACTCTTCCAGCTCACAATACCACCATTTAAACAAAAGACATACCCGACTGCGATATGTAATCATCCTTTTCCGTTTGGAAGCTAGCATCACTTTAACCCTTTACAGCGAGCTCCTCATCGCCTCCAAATATCAAGAAATATTCTTTAGTTCTTCTTAAGTACTTAAGAATATTCTTGACGGTTGTCCAGTGATTGTCACCTGGATTCGACTGGTACCTGCTCGTCATTCTTAAAGCATACGAGACATCAAGACGAGTGCATAGCATGATGTACATAATAGACCCTATTGCAGATGCATAAGGGATCTGATCCATGTGTTCCCTTTCTTCCTTAAAAGAAGGGCATTGACCCTTTGAAAGGCTCACACCATGAGACATTGGCAGAAATCCCTTCTTGGAATTCTGCATAGCAAAATGTTTAAGTGCCTTGTCAATGTATGCACTCTGACTTAAGCCAAGTAATCTCTTAGATCTATCTCTATAGATCTTAATGCCTAAAATATAGGCTTCCTCACTTAAGTTTTTCATTGAGAAACAATTCTCAAGTCAAGTCTTCACAGACTGCAACATAGGGATGTCATTTCCAATAAGAAGTATGTTATCAACATACAAGATAAGAAAGATAACTATGCTCCCACTAACCCTCTTGTAGACACAAGGTTCATCTTCATTCATGATGAAACCAAACTGTTTGATTGCATTATTGAATCGAAGATTCCAACTTCTAGATGCTTTCTTTAAACCATAAATGGACCTTTGTGTTGGATCGAGAAGCGTCGCTAAAGGGGGGGTGAATAGCGATTGTAAATCTTTTAGACATTTTGTTCGAGTAGATAATTAAATGAGTAAGAGCAGCGGAGAATAAAGAGACACGTTTATTTTTACTTGGTTCACAACCCAGCGGTTGCTACTTCAAGGCGCTATCGGTCCTAAACTGCGTACGGAGGGAAAAGCACTATAACATCTCCTCCTCGTTGGAGGTAGGAGACAACAATCACAAAACCGAATGTACGAGGATGATGCAACAAGCCTACCTCACCTCGTTACGAATAAAAACAACGAATACAATATCAAAATATATTACTAGATGCTGCTGTCGACGAAGAAGATCTGAACTTGTTGTCGCATCGACGTTATGACGGTGTTGGAGCGTTGGCATTGTAGGAGCACTTGATAAATAAACTTGATGATATTTGGAGTTGGAATCCACCCCTCCTTTTATAGATTTTGCCCTCTGAATATGTCTCCTCTTTTTTTGGAATAGATCACGAAGTTTATAATTTTTATCGCGAAGTGGCCGCGTCAAACCTTATCCGTTTTGACCTAGCACAGAGGCTGATTTGTCGCCATCACCAATGCGATGACTCCCATCGATCGGATGAGCATCGATCGCCTAATGTCCAAGATGGTTGATCTTTCGCCACTTCCCTGCAGTGAAAGGTTAGCTCAGAAAATGATAAATACGACAGTTTCTAACCGTCCGATCTCGACCTAGACCTTCCACAAGAAGTCTTAGTCGGATCGCCGCCTACGGTCGTCCCCGTATAGAGGACACAACCTTACCATCTCTCACTCACATGAGCTTACCTCGATACTTACTGTGTCACTTTCGCTTCTGGCCTTCCACTCGATTCCTTCGGCTCCCTCCGAAGTCACTCGAGTGTCGCCCAACCACCGCGGCTTCCTCCGGGTGTCGCTAGCCTTCAGCTCTAGCTTTAATACTTTTCTGCATACTCGATTTAGCTCGTGAGATAATGATGTAAACTTAACTTTGTGTCTTTGCCATAATCAAAACACAGGTTCGATTATCTGGTGCCCCTGCACCAACACTTTGCAACTTGTATAACTTGCAAACATTCTTTGGATCTACAAAACCCTTAGATTATGTCATGTACACATCCTTGAAGAGGTTTCCATTTAGAAATGCAGTTTTGACATCCATTTGCCAGATCTCATAATCATGATAAGCTGCAATAGCAAGCATGATCCAAATGGACTTAAGCATCGCAACTGGTGAAAAAGTTTCATCATAGTCAATACCATGAATATGTTTGAAATCTTTAGCTACCAATCGCCCTTTATAGGTATGCATAAGACCATCCATGTCAGTATTTTTCTTAAAGACCCACTTACACCCAATGAGTTTGACCCCTTCAGGTGGATCAACCAAAGTCCATACTTGGTTAGTGTACATGGATTCCATTTCGGACCTCATGGCCTCTAGCCATTTCTCAGAACCTGGGCCCATCACAGCTTCCTGATGAAGGTCGAAGCTTCGCTTCTCACTTCGCCTCGGTTGCTTGTGCATGGCGATCCTATCTTGTGTCCCCAAATTAAAAAAAATTAATCTAGATGAAAATGGATTACTCAAGCAACCGATTCATCATTGTGCTTCTCGATTTGAGTTGTCGCTTGAATAAACTTGTTGTTTAAGCAACCTAACTCTTTTCCTCGATTAGCTGCAGAATAGATGATGTACGAATCACTGATTTTTGTATTTATCTTCGGGGTCCAAGTAAATTAACCACGTACATAATACAAAAGAACTAAATCAAAACAAACAAGATTATACCTCTTGTTTACCTCTTGATCTTCTATTGTATGACCTATCCTCCTCTTGGACATTGTGTGGGCAATGATCCTCCAAGAGTTGAAGCCTTCTAGATCACGTATCTTCCTTTCCTTGTTCACTCTGAACAAAGGAAGATAACCGAAGCCCCTTTCTTCTCCTTTCTTGCTCCAATCACCAACCACTAAGGTTGATGTTCGCTGGCCCTAAGGAGAGGGATAGAGTGTGGGTGCCGACCAAGAGCTCCAAGGAAAGAAGCCCAAACTCTTGCCGCTGACCAAGAAAGAGAGAGAAAGGGAGGAGCCGCCGACCAAACTAGAGAGAGAGAGGGAGGCGATGTCGGCCAATCCCAAGCCCTATGTGTTGCTGCCGCCCAATGAAGAAGCACCACCATAGGTTGTCGCCCAAGCCTCTCTAAAGCCAACTCCAAAACCCTAGCACAACTCTCTTTAATTCTCCTTGCCACCCAAACCTTGGAATCTATATATAGTTTTTTCCCAAGCCTCCATTTAATCATGTCCATTGGATCTAGGTTTCATGAGGGTTTTAATAGGCTACAATAGGGAGCATGAGGAGGAGTTGGATCTTGGCCACCTAATGGATCCGACCCACATAAAATCCGATTCATTAATGATAATCCATTCCACTATAGGATTATCATTGATCTACCTCACCAACCCCCATAATTAAATATGGGCTCCATATATTAATTGTACAAATATCTCCCCATGTTTAAGATATCGAATGTCCGTTAATTAATTAATTTATTGACAATTAATTAATTAACATCTAACTCCATGAGTAGTACCACTCAACCTTATCATCATGCTAGACCAAGTCAACCTGCAGGGTTTACATGATGATCCTTATGAGCTCCTCAAGGGGACATCATCATCCTAATACATAGGACACGGTTTTCTCCTATAATCAATGGTACACCATGTAAATAATATCATTTCCCAACTTACCGGACCTATCGATTTAACCTGTAAATCTCACCCATTGGTAAATCAAAGAAATAAATATTAAGTACATGTGCCCATTATTATATCAGGATTAAGAGCATGTACACCATAATATCCAAGGTCCGATTCAATTATGTAGTTAGCAATAAATTGAATCACCTCTAAGTCCGTCCTGCTCAATACACACAAAGTGTACTAGTATAATTCTATGGTCAAGATAAACCAATACTAAATTACACTACAACCATGCCAATGGTTTGTCCAAAACCATCTTGGCTGTGAGCCTCTACTTATACTCTATAAGGAACTGATAACATGATCTTCTGTGTGACACCACACACTATGTTATCTACAATGTAAAGTATCAAACAAGATGCACACATATAATAAATATAAAATGCAAACAATGATCATGTGATTCTTATTTCAAAATGAAGATGTCCATACAAAGACTAGGCTTTTAGTATACATCCCAACACCTGATAGGATGTAGGCTTATTCAACTCAACAAGCATAACATCATCATTGTCAGACAAGAGAAATGAATATCTCTCAGGCTGACAAAGTATTCCATCAGACCTGCGAAGAGGTTGGTCTACTTGAACAGGTTGTTGCTCCACAACTTCTTGTGTAATAATCTCATCATCCACAACACTTTGTGGTTTCCATCTCAGTGCTATCTTTATCTTGAATTTCTTCAAGATGTATTTTACTCCCACTAGTTTTTCTAGAAATGAACTCTCTTTCTAGAAATATGCCATTTCAACCGACAAACACTTTGCCTTGTGTGGGATTATAGAAGTAATATCCTTTCATTTCCTTAGGATATCCTATAAAGTAGCACTTTTCTGATTTAGGGCCTAGTTTGTCGGAGACTTGATGTCTAACATAACCCTCACAACCCCAAATCTTTATAAAAGATATCTCAAGACTCTTCCCAGTCCATATCACATATGGTGTCTTTACGACTGCCTTAGATGGGACGCGGTTAAGTGTGAAAGCAGCCGTCTCTAAAGCATATCTCCAGAAGAAAGAAGGAAGATTTGTGTGACTTATCATGGATCATACCATATCTAATAATGTACGATTTCTCCTTTCTGATACACCATTCCACTGTGGTGTTCCATGTGGAGTGAGTTGAGATCTAATCCCAAACTCAACGAGATAGTCACGAAATTCTTAGCTAAGGTATTCCCCACCTCGATATAATCGAAGCACTTTAATACTCTTGCCAAGTTGATTTTGTACTTCATTCTTGAATTCTTTGAACTTTTCAAAGGATTCATATTTGTGTCTCATAAGATACACATATCCATATCTACCGAAATCATCAGTAAAAGTAATGAAGTACTGATAGCCTCCTCTAGCTGCTACATTGAAAGGCCCACATACATCGGTATGTATGAGTTCTAACAAATCAGTAGGTCTTTCGCTATTTTCACTAAATGGAGGCTTGGTCATCTTGCCTAGAAGACAGGATTCACATGTCTCATATGATTCAAAATCAAATGAGTCTAGTAATCCATCCTTATGGAGCTGGGATATGCAACTCTCATTTACGTGACCCAGGCAACAATGGTAGAGATATGTTTGGTTCAGATCATTAGATTCAAACTGTTTGGTATTTATGTTATAGACTGGGGTTTCAAGATCTAGAAGATAGAGACCATTCACAAGGTGTGCACTACAAAAAAAAATCATTTAAATAAATGGAACAACACTTGTCCTTTATTACAAATGAGAAACATTTCTTGTCTAAATAAGAAACAGAGATAATGTTTTTAGTCAAGGCAGACACATAACAATAGTCTTCTAGTTCTAAGATAAGCCTAGTGGGAAAAGATAAGGAATGTGTCCCTACAACGATGGCGGTAACTTTTGCTCCATTGCCTACCTGTAGGTCCACTTCGTCCTTCGTCAATGATCTTGTCTTTCGAAGGCCCTACATAATAGTACAAATGTGAGAAGCACAACCGGTATCTAATACCCAAGAAGATGAGATAGATAAATTGACTTTTATAACATATATACCTGAGGCAGAAGTCTCACTTCTCTTCTTTTTCACCTCTTCCAATGTCCAGTCTCATTACAATGGAAGCAGGTTCCCTCCTTAGCCACCCATCCTTTAGGTTTCAATGCATTTGCCTTGCCTTTGCCTTTGGCTTGGGTCTTACCCTTACCTTTAGGCTTTTGCTTGCCTTTTCCTTTGCCTTTGTTCACCATCAATACGGTGCTAGGCTTTGCCTTCTTAAGGTTGAGTTCAGCAGTTCGCAACATGCTCAATATCTCAGGTAAAGGCTTGTCAATTTCATTCATGTTGTAGTTCATGACAAATTGGTTGTAGCCTTTTGGCAGTGACTGCAAAACAAGGTCAGTGGCCAGCTCTTGGCCTAATGGAAATCCCAATCTCACTAGGTTCTCAATGTACCCAATCATCTTGAGTACATAAGTTCCTATGGGAGTTCCTTCTTGCATCTTGCATTGAAACAAGGCCTTTGACACTTTGTATCTATCGTGCCTTGCTTGTCCCTGGTATAGTTGTTTCAGATGCTCAACCATATCATAGGCATCCATGTTTTCATGTTGCTTCTAAAGCTCAGAGTTCATGGTGGCAAGCATAAGACATGACACATCCAGTGCGTCATCTTGATGCTTCTTATAAGCATCCTTGTTAGCACGAGTAATTGTAGGGGTGGGTGGTTCAGGAATGAACTGCTCTAGGATGTACAGTTTGCATTCTTGCTTGAGGACTATCCTCAAGTTCCTGTACCAGTGTAGGAAATTAGCTCCAATGAGCTTGTCCCTATCGAGGACAGATCGTAGAGAGAGTATGTTCAACGTTTTTGATGACATGGTGATCTACAATACATAAACGCAGAAATGTATCACATTTCAATTATTTAATTAGGCCTTTTAACTAAATCATTCTCCCACTGGTCACAAAGTGGGACAAGATCCATATTATACTGCATCTTGAGTTAGCTTTGGCTAATCGCTAAAGATTTGTATAAGTTAGGTAGGTAACTTGTACCAATAACATCTAATGTAACTCTTGTATATCTAAATGAACAATATTATTTGTTCATTGTGCCCATCGCATGAGATATCTTTCTAAATTACCACTCATCTTGAGTTAGCTTTGGCTAATCGCCCAAGACTTGTATAATGTAGATAGATGTCTCGTATGAGCTATGCCTCTAAGTTCATCAATCTAATAGAGAGAGCTTAGTTAAGTCAAACCCAAGGTTTAATAGGCGGACATCACGAGTGTCCTATCGTACTTTATCGAGGTAAATTGAGTCACTTTGATTTGGCAAATACGCTATGATTGAACAAGGTAATAGTAAATATTAAACTTTGGTAGGCATATAATAAGTGACTTAATTGTGTGACAACTAACTACGCATGCTTTACATATACAAGCATCACATGCATCACATATAAGAATAATATATATCAACATATAACTTTAAACGTGACATGGTTATGGCCCAAATCTACGATCTCCTCAAGCCAATGAGAAGAGCGATGGGTCAACCTAAGGGTAGCATCTTCTCCAAGTACATCCTTTGGTTGTTATGTGTCGTTGGCATCCTTCTTGTAACTTCATCCTCCAATGGACTTTCCACTCATCATTTTGTGCATTAAAAAATAAGAATACTCGAGTTACATTTGAGTCTAGATCTATTTCACACTTAGAAAAATAGGAAGGCACGACTCGCAGGCCGTATTATGAATTACAACATGCACACACAACACAACCATAATCACATTGGGGTTAAGGGCCATAACCATGCACCATGGCGTACATCATTCACATATATCTATAACATGCAGATTTTATTATGGTGCTATGCACGACTTATAAGCCGCTACGACACGACGGTCCTGCTAGCCGATTACCGGGCGGGGTCAAGGGGTAGAGTCCCTTGCGAGGTTTGTAGGGGGCAGTGCCCCCGGAGCAAAATTTTATTTTAACAACTCTTTGATTGAGTCGCTACACTTAGTCCATCATAATGAACCCGAGACCCTTTCTTTCCACTGTTCGTAGCAATTTTGGGTGATAGATCCAAACGGCAAACATGTTGTTCGATCAACAAATATGCCATGCATATCTTGTTGCACAAAATCACCCAAAAAATCATGCATGCACCATAGTAAACTTCTTGTACAAAATTTTATAACACATATAAAATGACCTACGACGATCTTTATGTATGATCTTTCGCAAGTGGCTCTGATATAACTGTAGGGAATCCTATGCGATAAACAATAAAATGTTAGGGCAATCTCTTGCCGTAATATGGTTTTGATGGTGTGGCAAAGGGTTTAAGTTAGTTTGATATGTTGATTTGATATGTACGTTGAAGTCGTGCAGGACTTAGTAATTCGCACATGGAGCCATGGCGAGTTTCACATCTCATGACTCGTGCCTTGAGTCGGTGAAGGATAGCTTTGCGGAAGCCATGCGCTTGGAGCATCCGAGGGACCGCCGGACGAGGAGCTTGGAGTGAAGCCGGAGGAAGTAGACTTCGAGGCAAGAGACGCGAAGGAGCATTGTAGAGCCATGCGCCTGATCTTTGCAGGGGCGTGGTCGCGAGAAGAGAACTTCAAGGCGAGGACTCTCGAGGATGAGTGAGCGATTGTAACCCGGGAAGGGTAGCTCTTAGGTGAAACTTGGCCATTTGGCCAAGTGTTGGATGAGTTTTTCCGACACCGCTGATCGCCATGTCATGGCGGATCGCCCAGTCGATGGGTCGATCGGGTTTAAGTCACCAAGTTGATCGACCGGTCGACATGGGCAATCGATCGATGACTTGATAAGTCGATCGCCAAGGGACGATATGATCGATGGCACCGCACGCGGGAGTGGAGTCGACCTCGTTGAGGACTCGACTGATTGACATCATTCGACTGATGGGTGCCATCAGTCGACTGATGCCAATACTGTTGGATGGAATTCAATGTGGAAAGAAGCCGTTATTGGGCAACGACTACAGGACCAGTCGACTGATGGGTGCCATCAGTCGACTGCTCCTGTGTCAACGGGAAGAAACCCTCTTCCTCTATAAAAAGGAAGGGGATGAGGCTTTGGGGGGTTAATGCTTGAACGCCCAACTACTCCCAAAGCGCCCTAAATGATTTCCCACTCTTCTACTTGCTCTAATCTTCATTCCATTGTAGAAGAGTGATCTTTGTGTAAAAGAGGTTACCTCCACCTAGCTTTGTGCAAAGGAGAGATCTAGTGGATTTGGCGGAGTGATTCACCGTGGACGAATCGGACCGTGGATTAGCGGCGTAGCCATTAACCACGTTACATCTCTGTGTTTGTATTGCTTGTTTTGTTTGCTTGTCTTTGTTTTATTTGTATTTGCATATTCCGCTTGCGCTAACATTTTGTAGACGAGCAAAATCCAACATCCTACGTAAGAGGGCTATTCACCCCTCTCTAGCCGGCCAATCGATCCCCCTACAAGTGGTATCAGAGCAAGGTTGCTTGTCACCGGACTAACCGCCGCAACAAGCTCTACAACAAAAATAGCCGGCTCAAACATCCACCCACCGAAGTTCGACAGCGAATTCTCTTGGTGGAAAAAGAGAATGGAGGTATTCTTCGAGACCGATTTTGATATTATGCTTATAATGGAAAATGGTTTCGAGTTGCCTAGGGATGAAAGGGGTGAACCAATTGAAAAATCACGTTGGACTAAGAAGCAAAGAGAGGAGCACCTTGCAAACTCAAAGGCAAAACATCATCTTCTCAATGTGCTCCCTCAACAAGAGATCAACCGGATCGGAGAATGTGCTAGCGCCAAAGAGATGTGGGAAAAGCTTGTAGAACTCCATGAAGGCACATCCGAGGCCAAGCTAGCTAGAAGAGACCTCCTCCGCTCCCAACTCTCAAACATCAAATTAGAAAAGGGAGAAAAGGTAACTTCCCTACATTCTAGATTTAAAGAAATATTAATTGGGCTAACAAGTGTAGGTGAAAGGCTCTCCAACCGGGATATGGTAATGAAGGCCATAGATGTCTTTCCCCGGTCCTCAAGATGGAGTTCTATGGTGGACTCATTTTACATCTCCAAGAATTTGGAAGTGAGCACCTTGGAGGAGTTCTTCTCAACAATGGAGCTCCACGAAACGAGGCTTGAAGGAATACAAGAAGAGCCTAGAATTCAACCCTCAAGAGGAGTAGCCTTGATGGCAAATAAGGGGAAGAAGAAGATAGAGATCCCCTCCTCCTTCGATGATGAAGCCTCTACCTCTTCCATGGATAGCACGGAAGAAGCCTACATGGTAAGGAAGGTAAGGCGTGCATTTAAGAATTTTAGATTTGATAAATCTCATGATAGGAATAGAAGACCAATGGGGAAGATCATTTGTTACAATTGTCAAGGGGAGGGACACATAAGGGACAATTGTCCCCTCCTAAACAAGAGCAAAGAGGAAAGGAAAAAGAAGGAAGAAAAGAAGAAGAAGAAGGGGAGCAAGAAGAAAAAGGAAGAAGAAAAGAAGGCCAAGGAAAGAGGAAAAGCCATGGCTCTCAAAGCAAAGACATGGGATGACCTTGCTTCCTCATCCTCATCCGAAGAAGAAGAGCATGTCTATTCCAACCTAGCACTAATTGCTCTTCATGACTCGGATTGCTCCTCCTCCTCCTCAAATGAAGAATCAAGCTCAAGTGGAGAGAGCTCAAATGAAGGGGGAGCTTCTACATCCTCATCATCCGAAGAAGAAGAAGAAGACATGGAAACTATGGTAACGAATGCCTCTCCTAAGAAAATAGTTTCCATAATTTCTAGTTTAACTAAGGACTTATTTGGAATGAAAAATAAAAATAAAAGCATGCTTGATCAAATTAAGGCATTAGAAAATAAGCTAGAAAATGCATGCTTAAATAATAATGATATTTCTTCTAGCTTAAATGATGCATGTTCACATGACTATATTCCTTTGAATGTTAATGATGCATGCATAGAGGAAAATAGGGCTTTAAGGGAAAAGGTAGACTATTTGACAAAAGCCCTAGAGAAATTCACTATTGGCTCCAACACATTGAACATGATTATAGGGAGCCAAAGGGCAAGCTTCAACAAAAAGGGCCTAGGATACAAAGAAAAGAAAAATGAAAAGGCCTATAAATGCCTAATTGCTAGGGGACAAGATAAGAAGAAAGTAATAGCTAGGAAATGGATCCCCAAGGAATACTTAGTGAACCCAATAGGAAAGAACTTATTTTGGGTTCCAAAATCCATCCTTAAGGGTTAGGAAAACCCTAGGGTAGTCAACCATATGGAATTGACCTATATCATATTTTAGTTGACTTAGGATGGCGGGACAACATTTTTAGAATAGTGTTGGGTGATGATAACTTGCCCATAAATAGATAATAATGCTTAAATCATGATGATTAATGTAATTGCTATGAATGTTTGAAATCATGATTTATGATTTTAATATTTGGCACGTAACCATGAGAAATAGGGTTGAATCATGCTTTAGGTGATACTTTGTTTATTATCATCATATAATACCTAATGCATGACTATTATTTGATGAATACACGAGTTTCATGATCATAATGTAGAATTCATTCATATATGCCTTTATGATCATGAGGATTATTAGGTTGATACTTAACCTTGATAGAATTGCATGAATATATTGGTTAAGTATGCACAAATACCCCCTAGGATGCATCTCACACTCACCATAGGCTACCTTGATTGAAAACATAGCATGAGTGAGATGTTAGGATGATACAAATGTCCACTAATGCCTATGGCATTTAGATGGTCATTTAAAGTATCAAAATAGCAATAATAGACCAATCATGGGGAAGGCTTATGTTTAATTCATAGACATATTGCCCAAAGATCATGGTTGGATATTTCATATGTTTTCAAAACAATTTCTTACTTTAAAATACATGTATTCATGTTTTGAAACAATTGGATGCAAGACTAGGTGTTAAAATGGATACTCTTATGATCAAAAACCTAGTAGTTTTTAAAGCTTTTGGATTTTTGGCAAATACGTGGAAATATAATGATTTTTCATAAAAACATATTTTTCACTGATAGATATACTTAAAAGAAATGTGTTCCCCAAATTTCATGATTTTTCAAATTTTTTGGAATTTTTAATGCATTTCTGAAATTCACAATCGAAATCCCGAAAATCAGTGCGGTCATTGATCGAACTGAACCGATCATTGATGATTTTAAATCAACTTGTGGTATTTTCTTTCTATTAGACTTGATGCCATGTGCTTTTAACTTAGTGATAATCTTTTTGATGGTATCAAAGGGGGAGAAATGATTATGTTTAAGTTAATTATGATAGGGGGAGAAATTAAGGGGGAGTTTCATGGATTAAGGGGGAGTTGCATGTTGCTATATCATGTTTATGTTTACATGCTTTCTTTCCTTTAAAATTTATATCAAATATTTTTACCTAACTTAAACGGATTGCCACACATCAAAAAGGGGGAGATTGTTAGGGCAATCTCTTGCCGTAATATGGTTTTGATGGTGTGACAAAGGGTTTAAGTTAGTTTGATATGTTGATTTGATATGTGCGTTGAAGTCGTGCAGAACTTAGTAATTCGCACATAGAGCCATGGCGAGTTTCACATCTCATGACTCGTGCCTTAAGTCGGTGAAGGATAGCTTTGCGGAAGTCGTGCGCTTGGACAATTTGAGGGACCGCCGGACGAGGAGCTTGGAGTGATGCCGGAGGAAGTAGACTTCGAGGCAAGAGACACGAAGGAGCATTGCTGATGCCACGTCTTTGCTTAGAGGGGCGTGGCATGAGCATCGAGGGATGAGTGAGCGATTGTAACCCGGGAAGGGGTAGCTCTTAGGAGAAACTTGGCCATTTGGCCAAGTGTCGGATGAGTTTTCCCGACACCAGTTGACTACCATGTCATGGCAGTCGATTGCTCTGAGTCGATGGGTCGATCGACTGGTTTAAGTCAGCTGAATCAAGTTGATCAGTCGACTGCCGGTATGGGATCGGTGATGGCGATCTCGATCGCAAAGGGCATACGGATCGGTGATGGCACTGTGCACGGGCACAGAGTGGAGTCGACCTCGTTGAGGTCTCGACTGATTGACATCGATCGGTGATGGGTGCCATCACCGATCGGTGATGCCAATCTGGATGGATGGAATCCAGCGTGGAAAGCGTCCGTTATTGGGCAGCGGCTACGGGACCCGATCGGTGATGGGTGTCATCATCGGCCCTCTGTCAACGGAAGAAACCCTCTTCCTCTATAAAAAGGAAGGGGATGGGGCTTTGGGGGGTTAATGCTTGAACGCCCAACTACTCCCAAAGCACCCTAAACGATTTCCCACTCTTCTACTTGCTCTAATCTTCATTCCATTGTAGAAGAGTGATCTTTGTGTAAAAGAGGTTACCTCCACCTAGCTTTGTGCAAAGGAGAGATCTAGTGGATTTGGCGGAGTGATTCACCATGGACGAATCGGACCGTGGATTAGCGGCGTAGCCATGAACCACGTTACATCTCCGTGTTTGTATTGCTTGTTTTGTTTGCTTGTCTTTGTTTTATTTGTATTTGCATATTCCGCTTGCGCTAACGTTTTGTAGACGAGCAAAATCCAACATCCTACGTAAGAGGGCTATTCACCCCCCTCTAGCCGGCCAATCGATTCCCTACATAAAATCGCAGCGGAAAAAGGATCCCTTGAGCGATCCATGAAACAAAGCTCATACAAAGTATAGATCAAAAAGCCCTATCCTATAGGGTATACCTTTGATGCGTGCCCTTTGTCTATCCCGTCATCCACGGTTCGCCGAATCTCTTGCACGTTAAAGCGTAAGTGCCTCTATGGTATCCACATGAACACTCTTTAGGAGAAAGGTTGTGCTAGCAACACCACAAAAGAGAGCAAGGCCAAGAAAGGATTTCGGCAAAGAAGAAGAAGGAGGAAAACAAAGGCAATTTCACTAGATCCCTTCATGATCCAAAGCCCCTTTTTTATATTCATCCCATGAATATGAAAGGTTTCATCCAACCCTTGGTTTTCCCTCTTCAATGCATGATTAATCCACATTAATCATGCATGGAAGAAGGTTTCATTCATGCATGAAAAGTGGTTTCATCCAACCCTTTGTTTTCCCTCTTTAATGAATGATTAATCCACCACATTAATCATGCATGATGAATTCATACCGTTCAAATTGATTTTAGTCCAACTCAAATAAAATCAATTTGAGTCCAACTCAATTCGTCCATTTAATTTGAGTCTAACTTAAATCCAACCCTTTCAATGTATCCAATTCAATGCCTAATGCTTCATTTAGTCAAACTAAAATGAACCCCATATCCAAAACAACATGTTCTTTGTGTGTGATCCTATAGGTTTTTGTAACGTTGGCAATATCTCTAAGCCACTTTAGACACATAAGCAATGAGCGACATCTAGCAATGCATCATTGCTACCCAAGTTACGAAAATGTCAAGATCCGACAAAAACCTTTCTGTGACTATTATCTTGTATGACATTGTTCTTCTATCCTCGATATCTAGATTGATCAATGAGGCATAGACCATGTCATCCTCTTATCAATCTTTGTGTTTCTTGATCCCCAAGTAGACTCACTCAAACAAATGAGCTCAATATCTTATATTGACTCATTTGAGCATGGTCATGTATTTCGTGGTCTTACTCTATCAAGAGGCCTAAAGATATCACTCCCGTCATATGGGAGGGATAGATCCCATCTACATCACTCACATCCCTTCGTATAGTTTGTTACATACCTAGTGATCACCTTTATAGTTCACCCTATTATGGGTGACGTTTGACGACACTAAAGTGCATAACTTCTTATGTAGGGAATCATAGTGATTTCAGGTCTAAGGACTATTCATACTAATAGTCACATGAGAATGTTTATGACACTCAAATAACGATCCATGAAACTTTCTCATGGTGGGACAATTCAGTACATAGTCTCTAATATGTACATATGTGTCAATTTGATATCACATATCCATGACTTGTGAGATTAAGTCATCAATTGACCTACATGCTAGTCTCTATGCATTACTATTGTTCTTGCATATTAATACTCGACTAGAAATAGTTAAGAGTAGTGTTATATATATATATATATATATATATATATATATATATCTCACTATCAATTCAACTAATTGATATGTTGTAAACCTGAACCTACTATTCAAGGACACTATTATATTATTCATATAACACAGATAAGAAATAATATAATAAGCAAACCTTGTCTGTTATTAATGAAATATGATACATATGATCCCTAATCAATCATCTCATGATTGACACTAAGGGCTGACACTAACACTAAGTCTCTCACCTGAAAAGAACGAGGCACCACCTTTTTATTATAAGATTTAATTACTTGTGACCTATACCTTTCAACATTATATGAGGCAGTATCCCTTTTCTCCTGAATCAAGTCCAATTTCATACATCGAGCTGTACTATTGTCACATGGAAAATAATTTACTACCCGAGCAGATTCTACTCCAACTTCCACAGGCAGTACTGCTTCTGAACCATACACTATACTAAATGGATTGGCTCCCATAGCTCTCCTAGGAGTGGTTCAAAAAGACAATAATATGCTAGTCAACTCTTCTACCTAGCTACCCCTCTACATGCTCAAACTTAGTTTTTTACCCATGCACCAATTCTCTATTAGTCACCTCCGTTTGCGCATTACTTTGAAGATAAGCTGCAGATGTGAACACTTGCTCAATTTTAAAGTCTTGACACCATTTTGCTAACTTCTTACCCTGAAACTGTCGCCCATTATCAGATACCAATCTTCTAGGAATATCAAAATGACATACAATATTCTTCTATAAAAACTTCAACACAATCTGCTCAGTAATTCGAGATAAAGGTTCAGCTTCTACTCACTTAGAAAAATAATCAATAGCTACAAATAAAAATTTCTTTTGACCCATCCCGATCAGAAATGGGCTTACTATATCTATACCCCATTGATCAAAAGGGCAAGCTGACACTACTGCCTTCATATACTCAGCCGGCTGAGGCTGCCAGTTATGATGCCTTTGATAACTTTCACACTGTTGTACCAACTGTATAAAATCCTTCATTAAAGTAGGCCAAAAATATCTAGCTAACAACACTTTCAGAGCTAATGCCTGACCCCCTATATGACTTCCATAAGCTCCTTCATGTACCTCTCTAAAAACATAGTTTGACTCTATTTTCCCCAAACAACGCAATAAAGGTCCAACGCACGTTCTTTTATATTAGATTCCTTTTATCATACAAAAATGGACTACTTGCTGCTTAAATTGCCGAGCCCTTACAGAATCACTTGGCATATTTTTATCTTGAAAGAATGACACTAACTCCCTTCTCCAATCATCTTCTATTACTTCTCCCGACTTTTTCATTCTACAGTAGCAATTCAATCTGGGAAATTATTTCACGAGTACTCCAATTCCCCAAAGAGCTAGCTAATTGAGCCAATTCATCAGCCTTCTTATTTTTTGTTCTAGTGATTTTCTTTATTATTACCTCTGAAAAATCTCCCTTAGCCTTCTTTACCATTTCACAGTAACTTCGACACTTATCATCTTTAACTTCAAACCCTCCCCTGGTCTGTTGCACCACCAATTGAGAATCCATATGCACCATCACCCGCTTAGCTCCTATATTCTTAGCAGCTTGCAAAGCTATAAGTAAAGCTTCATATTCAGTTTCATTGTTAGAGGCCCTAAAATGAAATCTAACTACCAGCTTAACTTATTCCCCCCTGTGGTGAAATCAGAATTACCCCTACTCCACAACCTTCCTTTTTAGAAGACTCATCTACATATATAATCCTAGGCTCAGACTCCTCCTTATGTATAGTCTCTACTAAAAAGTTAGCTAATGCTTGAGCTTTAATAGAGGTACGAGGCTGATAAGTAATGTCATATTCACTAAGTTCAGTAACCCACTTAATAAGCTTTCCTGTAGCTTCTGGATGAGTAAGTATTCTGTCCAAAGGAGTATCAGTGAGTACCACTAAGGGATGTGATAGAAAATAGGGTCGCAACCTCCAAGCAGTCAAAACTAAACCCCAAGTTAACTTCTCTAGATTATTGTAACAAATTCCAGGTCCCTTCAACAGATAACTGATATAATAAATTGGATGTTGCTAACCCTTATCCTCTCGAATCAATACTGAGCTTACAACAACTTCAGAAAGAGCTAGATATACCCATAACACTTCACCAGGCTGAGGCTTAGCTAAAAAAGGTGGCTCACCCAAGTACTCTTTCAGAGATTGAATGTAACGCCCGTAAAATTCCTAGCAATTTTACAAGAATTTTTGCATGATTATAATGGGCTTTGTATGGGCTCTTTCAAAAAAAAAAAATAAAAGAAATAGAGCAAAAAAGGATGCATGGCCCAGGATTTGAACACTAGACCCCCAAGTAGATAGTTAAACCTTAAGATGCACCCAATAACCAGAAGCCCAATAGGGTTGTGCTATTAGAAGGATATGGGAAATGATAGATAAGGGTAAGGGAGGCTAAAGGACACCTTCAAGTGAATAAATAGGGGAATGAGGAGACAAGAGAAACCACAATTGCCATTCTCCACTTCTCTTCTTCTTCCTCACCGAAACCCTAAGCATCCCCTCTTTCATTTTCCGAAAACCAACTAAGCCAGGAGAAATCTCATGTCTTGGCACAACCTAGGGTATATTCTACTACTAAACAAAGAGAAGGATGTAAGTATCCCGTCACCTGCATACAAGTTATTTCGGTTGATGTTATTAAGAAAATCCTTACATGAAACTTTCGGCCAAGACCTTCCTTATGCTTTCCATGATGGTCCATGCTATGCTTTGTATGAATATGATGATAATAGGTTTCTAGATAGGTTTGGTCTAAGTGTTTGATCTTCAAGCTTCATGAAACCTTCGGCCAAGACCTCTTTTATGCTTTCCATGGTGGTCCATGCTATGCTTTGTATGAATATGATGATAATAGGTTTCTAGATAGGTTTGGTCTAAGTGTTTGATCTTCAAGCTTCATGAAACTTTTGGCCAAGACCTCTTTTATGCTTTCCATGGTTGTCTATGCTATGTTTAGTATGAATATGATGATAATAGGTTGCTAGATAGGTTTGGTCTAAGGGTTTGATCTTCAAGCTTCATGAAACTTTCGGCCAAGACCTCTTTTATGCTTTCCATGATTGTTTATGCTATGTTTTGTATGAATATGATGATAAAATGTTTCTAGATAGGCTTGGTTTAAGTGTATGGTCTTTAAGCCCCATAAGACTCTCGGCCAAGACCTATTTGGAGCTCCTAATGGTTTTCTATGCTATGATCTATAAGTTGTCATGCTATGTTTTGAATGTAGATGAAGATGGTAGGGTGATAGCTAAGCTAGATTTAAGTGTGGGATCCTTAAGCCTCTTGAACCTCTCGGCCAAGACCCATTTAGGCCCCTAAGGGCCTTCCATGCCATGATCTATATGTGATGGAGATTAACATGTGGTTAGTTATATCTTGTACAAGTTGTTTAGGGTTTAAAATCTTATTAGAACCCCATGAAGTTTAGACCACACCATGTTATGCTTGTTCATGATGTTTATGCCATACTCTATATGTGTGTGATGTTAGTATTATGTTAAGTAGACCTTGCACAAGTGTTTAGCATGTAAACTCCTAAGAACTCTCCCTTAGGGTTTCGGCTAGCCCATGTACATGCCCTCTACTAAGTCCTCCATGCCATACTACATGTAGAAAAAAAAAAGCAAATATGATGTTAGTT
This sequence comes from Wurfbainia villosa, assembly GCA_025175895.1. Classification (NCBI taxonomy): domain Eukaryota; kingdom Viridiplantae; phylum Streptophyta; class Magnoliopsida; order Zingiberales; family Zingiberaceae; genus Wurfbainia; species Wurfbainia villosa. The sequence goes on along the minus strand of CM045994.1, from coordinate 31,320,105 downwards.
AGATTTTACGATAGCATGATTGGTTTATGGAACTACCTTATGTCCATGTTGATTGTATGAATGTATGATCATGTCTTGCTCATTGCCATGCTAGTTGTATGATTGTATGATTATGCCATGCTCTTTGCCATGTTAATTGTATGAATGTACGATATGTCATAAAGAAGGAACATGATATGTTATGTAAAGAAATATGATATGTTATGAAGAAGGAAAATGATATGCTATGAAGAAGGAACATGATATGCCATGATAAGGAACATGATATGTATATGAAAAGGAATGTTATATGTTATGATAAGAAACATGATAAGTTATGAAAAGAAATGTGATATGTAACGATAAGGAACATGATATGCTATTTTACTTTCTGCATGACTTGTACCGGACCCTAACAAGGTCCAAGGGATGGGCTCCTACGTTCCCCTGGGTCGACGGTCGTAGTACGGACTCAGTACGGGATGGGCTCCCAGAGGCCCTAGGCCGACGGTCAAAAGTACGGGCTTAGGATGGACTTCTATGTTATGTTGCCCCTAGGCCGACGGACATAGTACGGGCCTAGTACTCTAGTGGGTTCGGGATTAGCTACCTCGGGTCTATTAGGGATGCGCGCTATGATGATGATGTATGTGGTACAATGTCGGGCCCAATATGTTGAGATTATGTTTAAGTACCTATAAGATATATGTTTTCAAAGAGCATCTTGCATATATCTTTATTTCATGTCTAGATGATTATGATGTTATTATGATTGTTATGCTTATATGTTTCTGAATGCTCATGTCATTTCTCTTATATGAATGTTACACTTATATGTTCTTGTATGTTTATATGCTTGCTATGCTTATATTTTCTTGTATGTTTACATGAATGCAATGCTTATATGTCCTTGTATGTTTATATGAATGTTATGCTTATATGTGCTTATATGATCATGTCACTACTCTATGCCTAATGCTTGACGTATGGTTTTTGTGAGTAGGAAAGGATCTTACTAAGCCTATGTGCTTATAGTTTTATGTTCCCTTGTACTGTAGATAAGGGTAAAGAATGGTTAAATTAAAGGGAGCAGCAGGAGGGGCAAAGTGTGTGTGGTAGTGGCATGGTGGAGGAGATCTGTTTATGTTTCCCATACTTATGCTTGTTTCCCTTTAAGATTTGCATATTAGTTGTTAAGAGTCGAACTCTACTTGATGATGAATGGTCGCTACTTGGTGTCCTTTAAGTTTAACGTCATGAACTTGAACTAAGTACTTATGAAATGATGATGCATGCTTTATGATTTAAAGAAAGAAAAAAAAAGTTAAAGTCTTCCACTGTAAGAAGTATATGTAGTCTTCCGCTGTAAATGCATGTATGTACGATCACGTCACGCCGCCCTCCGAACCCCTAGAAAGGGCGGGCATGACAGGTTGGTATCAGAGCAGACCTGCCTTTCCACTACACACACATCAAGCTCCAAATCCTGCCGCTCCAAGTAAGAAATTCTATGCCTACTCTATTTTTGTTCATGTATGATAAGAAATGCTTTTAGCTTAAATATGCATGAAATTATGTATGATAACCTTATACTAGCCTTTAGTTTAAAGATGCATAGATAAATGAATGGTAATCTTATACTAGCCTTATTATAATATATGAAGATAACCATGGCAAGGAGACGCAGTAGTGGAGTCGATGAGATAGCCCCCTCACCTGACCTTATGCATGTGGTTACTGAACTCCAACATCAAGTAACAGAGCAACAACAAGTGATAAATGGCTTAATAAATCTGTGAGGAAACCCTACCGCCCCACCAGCGGGCCCTGGCCCGATAGTTCGACAGGAAGCTTACCTAATCCAGTGACAGAGGCTGAAGCCAAAAAATTTCTCTGGTACTGGTGAACCATGGGATGCCCAGGCCTGGTTCAAGACTGTGGAAAGCATCGTAGAGCTACTGGATTGGCCCGAATGCGAGAAGATTAAATGCGCATCATTTTGTCTTTCGGGAGATGCCTGAATGTGGTGGGAAAGGGTTAAAGCAAAGAGGAAAGTGAATCAGATGAGATGGACGGACTTCGAATATGAATTTGTCGAAGAATTCTTCCATATGCGGGTGACAAACAAGCATTACGACGAGTTCACTGGGTTCCGGCAAGGTGACCTATTTGTTAGTGAAGTTGTGAAGAGGTTCAACCGACTCGAATGCCTATGCCCAGAGTTGGTCAGTACAGAAAGAGAAAGGGTCAGACTTATGCTAAAGATGCTCCGACTCGAGATAGCTCTGAATGTGGCCGACGGAGTTCATAGACCGCAGACTGCAGAGGAGCTGTTCAGTAGTGCCTTGATTACCGAACATTACCTGAACAATATTGACTAGCAAAAGAAGGCACTGAGTGAAGGCAGGGGTCAAGCCCAGTCAGGAGGTCAGAGAACCAAGAGTACTTGGAAAGGGAACCACACTGGCAAGAGAAAGCAATGGGATGACTCTAAAGGTGGTCCAGCGAACAAGCAACCCAAGATCCCTCTGTGTGCTACATGCGGGAAGATACATCCCGGAGTATGATACAGGGGCACAAATAGATGCTACAACTGTGGACGGGAAGGGCATAGAGTCAAGGATTGCCCTATTCAGGTTCATGCACCTCCTCAGCAGTATACCCAGTATAGGGGTGCTCCTCCACAGCTACACCAGATGCAGGCTGCAATCGAAGGTACCCCGATAAGTCAAGGGAGATTGGAAGCCCCGCCAGTGACGACAAATGCTAGGGTATTCTCTCTCACCCAAGAAGATGTGGCGAACGCTTCTACTATTGTCACAGATCAGATATTTATTTTCTGTCAGCGTGCTACTGCATTATTTGATACTGGGGCAACACATTCGTTTGTTTCTACACCTTTCACGAAAAAGATGGACATACCACCACAAGCTTTGGATCGCAAGTTCTTAACCACCCTACCCTCGGGAGAAGTAATGCCCTCAACTCATATGCTACGAGCCGCACCCATCAGAATCGCAGACAAAGAACTCTACTGTGATCTGATAGTGCTCGACATGTAGGATTATGATATTATATTGGGCATGGATTTCTTAAGCAAGTACGGTGCTTCGATCGAGTGTCGTAAAAGAAAAGTGGTCTTCCAGCCGGAGGCAGAACCTATGTTTGAATTTATTGGAGAGGTGAGGAAAAGAATCGATAAATTTCTATCAGCTCTACAGGCTCTCAAGTTGTTAGACAGTGGATGCACTGGGTTTCTAGCACATGTGGTTGATACAAGTCAAGCCGAGGACCAGAAGCTAGAAGATGTCAGAGTTGTATGCAACTACCCAGAGGTATTCCCAGATGAACTACCAGGGTTATCCCCAGATAGAGAAATTGAATTTGAGATCGAATTGATTCCTGGTACTAACCCGATCTCTAAAGAACCTTACCGTATGACGCCAGCTAAATTGAAGGAACTTCAGGGACAGCTACAGGAGTTACTCGACAAGGGACTCATACGCCCAAGTCGCTCTCCATGGGGAGCTCCAGTACTATTGGTGAAGAAGAAAGATGGGTCTATGCGAATGTGCATAGACTACCGAGCCCTAAATAATGTGACGATTAAGAACAGGTACCCTTTACCGCGGATTGACGACCTGTTCGACCAGCTAAAGGGTGCCACCGTCTTCTCTAAGATTGACCTGAGGTTTGGCTATCATCAAGTGAAAGTGAAACCAGATGATATACCAAAGACGACTTTCCGAACAAGATACGAACATTATGAGTTCGTAGTTATGCCCTTCGGAGTGACGAATGCACCTGCTATGTTCATGGATCTGATGAATCGGGTATTCTCGACATTCCTCGATAAATTTGTAATTGTTTTCATCGACGATATACTGATATATTCGAGAACCCAAGAAGAGCACGCAGAACACCTGAACATGGTATTACAGATTCTTTGGGAAAAGCAACTGTATCCAAAGTTCTCCAAATGCGAGTTCTGGCTCGATCAAGTATCATTTTTGGGTCACGTTATATCCAAGCACGGAGTGAGGGTAGACCCAATAAAGATTGAAGCTGTGAGTAACTGGAACAGGCCAAAGAATGCCAGCGAGATCAGAAGCTTTCTTGGGCTAGCAAGCTACTATAGGAAGTTTGTAGAGAACTTCTCTAGAATTGCAGCCCCTATGACAGTTCTCACCAGAAAGAACAAAAAGTATGAATGGACGGACGCCTGCGAGAAGAATTTCATGGAATTGAAAAAGAGACTGACCAGCGCCCCAATCCTTGCTCTTCCGGATAGTAACGAAGGCTTCGACATGTACAACGATGCTTCCAAGTTGGGACTCAGAGTTATACTCATGCAGAATGGCAAGGTCATTGCCTACGCCTCTAGGCAACTCAAGGAACATGAAAGGAATTATTCCACTCATGATCTAGAGCTAGCGGTCATGGTCTTTGCTCTCAAATCATGGAGGCATTATCTATATGGAGCTCAGTGTAGGATTTATACAGACCACCAGAGTCTGAAATATTTCTTCACACAGAAGGACCTAAACATGAGACAACACAGATGGCTCGAGCTCGTCAAGGATTATGACTACGAGATCTTCTACCATCCAGGAAAAGCGAACAAGGTGGCCGATGCACTCAGCAGGAAGTCCTGTACCACCTTGATGTCTCTATCGGGATTATCTTGGCCCTTAGAAAAGGAAATTATGTGTTACAGGGTTGAAATCATTGCCAGATAGCTTTCTACCATGATGATAGCACCGACGCTATTCGACGATATATTAGAAAAGCAAGCCCGCGACCCGAGCATTCAAAGGATCAAGCAAGAGGTCCTAGGAGGAAAGGATGATGGATTTCGTATCTCTGACAGTGGAGTACTCTACCTCAGGGATCACTTGTGTATTCCCGATGATCCAGAATTACGGAAGAAGATATTTGAGGAAGCTCACGGAACCCCTTATGTGATGCATCCTGGAACCACCAAGATGTACCAAGATCTGAAAAGGAAATTCTGGTGGTTCGATATGAAAAGAGATGTGGCTCAGTATGTCAGTACCTGCCTGACCTGCCAGAGGGTTAAAGCAGAACACCAGAGACCTGGAGGAACACTACAGCCGATCCAAATTCTAGAATGGAAATGGGAAGATATTTCTATGGATTTCATCTCAGGACTACCCAAGACGACGAGCATATATGACGCTCTATGGGTAATCGTGGACAAATTGATGAAGTCTGCCCACTTCTTAGCAATCAAGATGACCTATTCGACTGAGCAACTGGCTCAATTATATGCTAAAGAAATTATCAGATTACATGGGATTCCTAAGACCATCATTTCTGATAGAGATGGTCGCTTTATTTCCCATTTCTGGGAATGTGTTCAGAAGGCCCTTGGCACGAAGCTATTATTGATGTGCCTTTCATCCTCGGTGTGGACGGATAGAAAGGGTGAATCAAGTACTGGAGGATATGTTACGAGCTTGTGCCTTGGATTTCAAAGGGAGCTGGTGCCGATACTTATGCTTGCTACCAAGCTACTATTGGAATGGCACCCTACAAGGCTCTATACGGGAGGAAATGTAGATCTCTTATATGCTGGTACGAGGGTGGTGAAAAGAAGGGGATGGAACTTCAAACTGATTTCATTGATGACACCACCCGATCTATACAGAACATCTTCCAAAGAATTGAAACTGCTCAGAGCCGGCAAAAGAGCTATGCAAATATGCGGCATAGACCGTTGGAATTCGACGTCAGGGATCTGGTATTCCTCAAGGTAGCCCCTATGAAGGGGGTGATGAGATTCGGAAGGAAGGGTAAGCTGAGTCCGCGCTATGTGAGACCGTATCCGATATTGAAGAGAGTTGGCATGGTAGCTTACGAGCTAGAGCTGCCTCAAGAGATGTCGGCTATTCACAACGTGTTCCACGTTTCGATGCTCAAGAAGTGCATTCCCAGTATAGACCAAGTGATCGAGCCACAAATGGTGCAAGTTCAAGAGGACCTAAGTTATGAAAGTCGGCCTATCCAGATACTAGACCGAGAAGTCAAAAGACTAAGGAATAAAGAGGTGCCCTTAGTGAAGGTCCTGTGGCAAAATCAACGGTACGAAGAAGCCACCTGGGAACGCGAGGAGCACATGAAACAGAAGTACCCAGAGTTATTCTAAGTTTCGAGGATGAAATTTTTAAAAGGTATGAAGGATTGTAACGCCCGTAAAATTCCTAGCAATTTTACAAAAAATTTTACATGATTATAATGGACTTTGTATGGACTCTTTCAAAAAAATAAAAGAAATACAGCCAAAAAGGATGCATGGCCCAGGATTTGAACCCTAAACCCCCAAGTAGATAGCTAAACCTTAAGATGCACCCAATAACCAGAAGCCCAGTAGGGTTGTGCTATTAGAAGGATATGGGAAATGATAGATAAGGGTAAGGGAGGCTAAAGGACACCTTCAAGTGAATAAATAGGGGAATGAGGAGACAAGAGAAACCACAATTGCCATTCTCCACTTCTCTTCTTCTTCCTCACAGAAACCCTAAAGGGGCGTTTGGTAGAGAGAAAATTTTCTATTTTCTATTTTCATTTTCTGAGAAAACGAGAAAACGCATTTGGTTGGCGTTTTCCATCTCCGTTTTCTGAGAGAGAATTTTTTAGAAAACTGGAAAACAGAAAAAAACTGTTTTCTGTTTTCTAGAAAACAGAAAATGAGAATGCTGCCAAACACCCCCTAAGCTTCCCCTCTTCCATTTTCCAAAAACCAACTAAGCTAGGAGAAAGCTCTAGTCTTGGCACAATCTAGGGTATATTCTACTACTAAACAAATCAAAGGATGTAAGTATCCCCTCACCTGCATACAAGTTGTTTCGGTTGATGTTATTAAGAAAATCCTTACATGAAACTTTAGGCCATGACCTTCCTTATGCTTTCCATGATGGTCCATGCTATGCTTTGTATGAATATGATGATAATAGGTTTCTAGATAGGTTTGGTCTAAGTGTTTGATCTTCAAGCTTCATGAAACCTTCAGCCAAGACCTCTTTTATGCTTTCCATGGTGGTCCATGCTATGCTTTGTATGAATATGATGATAATAGGTTTCTAGATAGGTTTGGTCTAAGGGTTTGATCTTCAAGCTTCATGAAACTTTTGGCCAAGACCTCTTTTATGCTTTCCATGGTTGTCTATGCTATGTTTAGTATGAATATGATGATAATAGGTTGCTAGATAGGTTTGGTCTAAGGGTTTGATCTTCAAGCTTCATGAAACTTTCAGCCAAGACCTATTTTATGCTTTCCATGATTGTCTATGTTATATTTTGTATGAATATGATGATAAAATGTTTCTAGATAGGCTTGGTTTAAGTGTATGATCTTTAAGCCCCATAAGACTCTCGGCCAAGACCTATTTGGAGCTCCTAATGGTTTTCTATGCTAAGATCTATAAGTTGTCATGCTATGCTTTGAATGTAGATGAAGATGGTAGGGTGATATCTATGCTAGAATTAAGTGTGGGATCCTTAAGCCTCTTGAACCTCTCGGCCAAGACCCATTTAGGCCCCCTAAGGGCCTTCCATGCCATGATCTATATGTGATGGAGATTAACATGTGGTTAGTTAGATCTTGTACAAGTTGTTTAGGGTTTAAAATCTTGTTAGAACCCCATGAAGTTTAGACCACACCATGTTATGCTTGTTCATGATGTTTATGCCATACTCTATATGTGTGTGATGTTAGTATTATGTTAAGTAGACCTTGCACAAGTGTTTAACATGTAAACTCCTAAGAACCCTCCCTTAGGGTTTCGGCCAACCCATGTACATGCCCTCTACTAAGTCCTCCATGCCATGCTACATGTAGAAAAAATGCAAATATGATGTTAGTTAGATTTTACGATATCATGTTTTGTTTATGGCACTACCTTATGTCCATGTTGATTGTATGAATGTATGATTATGTCTTGCTCATTGCCATGCTAGTTGTATGAATGTATGATTATGCCATGCTCATTGCCATGTTAATTGTATGAATGTACGATATGTCATAAAGAAGGAACATGATATGTTATGTAAAGAAATATGATATGTTATGAAGAAGGAAAATGATATGCTATGAAGAAGGAACATGATATGCCATGATAAGGAACATGATATGCTATTTTACTTTTTGCATGGCTTGTACCGGACCCTAATAAGGTCCAAGGGATGGGCTCCTACATGCCCCAGGGTCGACGATCGTTGTATGGACCCAGTATGGGATGGGCCCCCAGATGCCCTTGGCTGACGGTCATAAGTACGGGCTTAGGATGGGATTCTATGTTATGATTGCCCCTAGGTCGACGAACATAGTACGAACCTAGTATGATGATGATGTATGTGGTACAATGCCGGACACAATATGTTGAGATTATGTTTAAGTACCTATAAGATATATATTTTCAAAGAGCATCTTGCATATACCCTTATTTCATGTCTAGGTGATTATGATGTTTATATGGTTGTTATGCTTATATGTTTCTGAATGATCATGTCATTTCTCTTATATGAATGTTATGTTTATATGAATGCTATGCTTATATGTTCTTGTATGTTTTTATGAATGCTATGCTTTTATGTTCTTGTATGTTTATATGCATGCTATGCTCATATGTTCTTAAAAGATCATGTCACTACTCTGTCTAATTCTTGATGTATGGTTTTTGTGAGTAGGAAAGGATCTTACTAAGCCTATTTGCTTATAGTTTTATGTTCCCTTGTACTGCAGATAAGGGTAAAGAATGGATAAACTAAAGGGAGCAGCAGGAGGGGCAAAGTGTGTGTGGTAGTGGCTTGGTGGAGGAGATCTGTTTATGTTTCCCATACTTATGCATGTTTTCCTTTAAGTTGAATGTCATGAACTGGAACTAAGTACTTATGAAATGATGATGCATGCTTTATGTTTAAAAGAAAGAAAAAAAAGAAGTTCAAAGTCTTCTGCTGTAAGAAGTATGTAGTCTTCCGTTGTAAATGCATGTATATATGATCGCGTCGCACCGCCCTTCCAACCCCTGGAAAGGGCAGGCATGACATTTTATACCTTGTTTAGCAACCACTTACCCCATGAAACAACCCTGAGTAACATCAAATACGCAATTCTCTTGATTTAACTTCATCTTATATTTATGCAAAGTGCCGAAAGTTTCCTCTAAGTCAATTATTAACTGCTCGGAATGCAAAGTTTTCACCAAAATATCATCCACATATACCTCCACATTCCTCCCCAATTGTTTTTCAAAAATTTTATCCATTAACGTCTGATAAATAGCCCCAACATTTTTCAACCCAAAAGGCATAACCACATAATAGAAAGTCCCTTTTGCAGTAATAAAACTGCCTTTATTCTAATCTTTTAAAGCCAATGGTATCTGGTGATACCCTTGATAAGCGCCCATCATTGATATAAACTGATGCCCAGCAATGGAATCTACCAACTGATCAATGCGGGCCAAAGGATAGCAATCCTTAGGACAAGCTTTGTTAAGATCTCTAAAGTCCACACACATTATCCATTTTTCTGATGGCTTAGGTACCATCACCACATTAGATAACCAAGTTGGATATTGTATCTCTCTGATATGTCCAACCTTCAATAGTTTATATACTTCCTCTTTAATAATAGCATCCTTCCTAGCTCCAAAGTGTTGATGCTTCTGTTTCACAGGAAGTACAGTAGGTAAGATATACAATTTATGCTCCAAGATGGTAGGATCAATTCCTGATAAATCATGTGGAGACCATGCAAAAATATCAACATTCTTGATAAGGCTATTGATGCAGTGAGCATCACTCCTTGGTTTTGATGTATGAACTGTAGTTAAAGTTAGGAATTACTTGTGTTTTAATATCAGTGTTAAGTGTGTAGACTTAATAGGAAGTCCTAGTAGGTCGTGTTGACCGGATACTAGGAAGTTGACTTGACAAATGAGGAGGACAAAACACTAGGCATGAAGTCCAGATGGGTCGTATGGACCAGACATTTGGCATGAAGACCGGTTGGGTCAGGGGATCGGACAATCAACAAAAGTCTAGCTGGGTCAAGCAGACCCAATAGCTGGTGGAAGACCTAGTGGGTCAGATCAGATGTAAAGAGTGGTAAGTCCGGCAGGCAGCCGGTAGGTAAGCCTTGAGTGAAGAGGTGAGGCTAAGTCCTCTGTAGGGGGACAAAACTAGGCATCGATCCGACGAAAAATTTGCGTGGGACTTAGTAGTCGAGATCGAGCAATATTACTATTGCTATTACATTTTACTTTATCTATTTGTGCTAATCTCATTTTGCAGGGATCAGTCGACTGAATATACTTCAGTCGACTAGATACACACTTGGAAGGATTAGCTGGTGATCAATCGAAGATCTGACACCGTAGTTGGAAAGTGTTTTAGTTGACTGAGGAGTTTCAGTTGACTAAAGTGGGAAACTTACTGATGCGGTGCTGGGTGACCTGGAGTCGACTGGAGAGGTTTAAATCGATTGGAAGACAAGAAGTTCCATATCAACGGGTTGATGTGGAGTCGACTGAAAGGCATTCCAGTCGACTGAAAAAGGTTTATAAAAGAAGTGCTCGACCAGATCCGAGTAAAATACTACTACTATGCCAAAGTGCTGTCTAAAATTTACTCTCGTTCACAAGAGCTTCAACTTCTCACAAAGGCACTTTTTTGACACCTCGTGCCTACATCCAAGCTTCCATTTGTGTTGGTATAAAGTAGCTCATAAATTTCTTTATCTATTTGCTTGTGTACTTACCTTCAAGAGAGGGTAGTGTGTTACCCATCTATTGCTTTTGTAAAAAGCAAACCCCTTCGAAGTTGAGAGTTCTCGAATCGGAGGGTACTATAGTGATTGCCCGTCGAGGTAGCTCTCGGAAGAGTTATGTGACTTGGAGTAGCAACCCAGTTAGGGTTGTGAACTAAGTAAACTGGTTGTGTTTAATCTGCATTTAATTTCCGCTGCGTACACATAATTTGATAAGATAAAATAAGCTTTAAAATATAAGAAAATTATAAACTCCGAGATTCACCCCATCTCTCAGATTATTGCGATCCTACAATTGGTATCAGAGCAGGGGTGCTCTAAATTTGGTGCAACCACCATCGAGAGCATTAGATTACTTTTATATATTTTTCTAGCATTAGATTAATTTTCTATGCTTTTCTAGCATTAGATTAATTTTCTATATTTTTCTAGCAGTAGATTAATTTTCTATATTTTTCTAGAATTGCTAGAATATTTTTCCTAAATTAAATAATTGTTAGAATATCTTTCCTTCATTAAATAATTGTTAAAATATTTTTCCTGCATTAAATAATTACGAAAATATTTTTCCTGCATTAAATAATTGTTAGAATATTTTTTCTTGCATTAAATAATTACGAAAATATTTTTCCTACATTAAATAATTGTTAGAATATTTTTTCCTGCATTAAATAATTGCTAAAATATTTTTCCAGCATTTAAATAATTACTAAAATATTTTTCCATCATTTAAATAATTACTAAAATATTTTTTTAGCATTTAAATAATTGTTAAAATATTTTTCCATCAAGTAGGGTGGGAGTTACTTTTTAAGGTTATATAAGCAAGAGAAGATAAGAGATCTTAGGAGAAAAAGTGGTTCTTGTTGCATGCCTCTTGCTTCTTGCCTCTTGAAAAACTCCTAGCCTTCTCCTCTCCTCCTTAGAGATAGTGGCGGACCATCCCCCCTCCCCTATCAAAGAAGTAGATAGGAGATCTTCTTCCTTGATTCCATCTAGAAGAGGCAATCTTCTTGGAGTGTGTCATCACATCCCTCATCTTCAAGGAATACACCCAAATTGTCTCAACGATAAAGGGATCTTGATCTCTAGTGCAGTCAAGCATTGGAAAAGGGTTTCCGATCGTTGACCGGATTAGACGGAGGAAGCACAATATCCAATTCCTCAACCAAAGGTATTTTTGGAAGGTATGAATATTTGCTTATGAAATTGTTTCATATATGTATATTGATACATGTTATAATAGTTTTATTTAGATTGTGCTTAAATGATATAGTATGTTAGTTCTAGATAGTTTAGCATGTCTAAATGAAATGATTATATTGACATTAGATGTTCAATCACATGATAGTGTTGGATCGAAAGCACACTAGAGGAGGGGGGGGGGTGAATAGCGAGCGTGAAACTTTCTTCTCGACATTAAAATAAGAGCAAGCACAGCGGAAATAAAGACAATAAAATAAGTAGAAAATTTATTTTTACTTGGTTCATAATCCAATGGTTGCTACTCCAAGGCCCCGTGATCCTTGACTGCGTACTAAGGGGCAATCCACTATAGAGTCTCCTTCTCGTTGGAGGTAGGAGACAACGATCACAAAAATCGAAAGCTCGAGGATGAGGCAACAAACCTACCTCTCCTCATTACAATTAAAACCACGAATACAATAAATAAAAGAAATAATTTCTATCAACGAAGAGATTATGAACTTGCCGTTGCGTCAGCGTTATGATGACATTAGAGCTCTGCCGTTGTGGGAGCACTTTGAGAGCAAGACAAATGATGTTTGGGTTGGAGTCCTCCCATCCTTTTATAGACTTGTGCCTTGGAATAAGTCTAGATGCAAATCCTCAACTTTTGGAACTTATCAAGAGGTGGCACCTTATCTTATCGCGAAGTGGTCACGTCAAATATTATCCTTTTTGACCTAACGCAAAAGGTTGATTCGTCGCCATCAGTCGGCTGATGTGCATCAGTTGACAGCCCAATAGCCAGCAGTCGACTGCCAGCCTAGCCACTTCCCTGTAGTAAGAGGTTAGCATGAAAAATGGTAAATATGACGGTTCCTTACCATCCAATCTCGACCTAGACCTTCCACTAGAAGTCTTAGTCGGATCTCCGCTTACGGTCGTCCCCGTACAGAGGACACGACCTTACCATCTTTCTTTGCACTCGTGCTTACCTCTGGTCCTTTATGACCTGTCGCTTTGTTTCCGGTCTTTACCAGGGTTCTTCGACTCCCACGAAGTTCTCCCAGTGTCACCCGACCACCATGGTTTCCCAACTCGGGATTCTCCGGGTGTCGCTGACCTTTAGCTTAGCTTAACCATTTCTTGAAGACTTAATTCAGCTCATGAGATAACAATATGACCTTAACTTTGGATCTTTGCCATAATCAAAATCTAGGTTCGATTATCTGGTGCCCCTGCACCAAAAAATAATTTTTCTTTGCTATGCTTTTAGGATCTTGCTTGAAGGGCTAGATAGTATTGCATGATTAGATTAAAAGATCATGCTTATGTTTGTTTTAAAACCATATGAACACTCCTTTGATTTAATTGTTAAATCATAAAATTTTAAACTTTCATTGCACATAGGGTTGTAGAAACACAACACACGAATGCTAGATTTGCGTGAATCAACCATGGTATCCGAACTATGTATGATATAGCCTGCGGATGCCGCAGTGTTCCAACACTAGGCTCCTTGGCCAACAGTGGGTGGCACAACCATCCCAAGGGGCATGGCTTGCCCATGGCCACCCTGTGTTGCTCCTTTTGCACTCTTTTCTTCCTTTAAATGCATATGATCATAATGTGATCTCCGAGTAGCTCATGGTTGGTGTTGTTACAAGTATATTTTGCCGCAAAAGGTGCTTGAAAAGCTAAGTTCTTCATGTTCTGTCAACAAGTAAAGCACAAGAGTAGTCTTCAAATCAAAATAATGAAAATGCATGAAAATCAATATGATAAAAGGAAATTATGCTGATGAAATACCTCAAAATAAGTATAAAGCAAGCCTAAAATCTAGGTGTGTAATACATTCATCACGTTTGCCTGCACTCGAGCAACTTCACATGCCCGAGCACCTTACCATAGTGTGCCCAAGCATCTACATGTATGTGCCTGAGCACCTTACCTTCAAGTGCTCGAGTACTTAGAACACCCTGAATACCATGATTTTAGACACACTAATCCGCTAATAAATAATATCAATCAACTAATACCTCTATCTTGGCATTACCAAGGTTGAACCTCCACTTTGCCTAGTATTCAATTTATTCCAACCTCCTTGGACATTTTTTGCCTAGCATCTAGTCAACCTTGACTTGTCAAAACTTTACAATTGTCAAATATATGATCCTCTTAAATATATTTGGACATCCCATCTGTTGTCTTGAATCTGATCAACCTTGCCTACTAGAACTTCACCATTATCAAACATTTGATCCTCCTTGGCCTATTTGGACTTTCCTTTTCATGCCTTACCTTTTATCAACTAGAACTTGCCAACTCCTTGTTGGATTTTCAACCGCTAAGTGTCTAGTCAACTATGCCCCACTTGGACTTCTTTAGTTACCAACTTATTGTTGGACTTTTGACTATCAAGTATTGGTCAATCGTGATCCACTTGGACTTTTTGCTTAACCATCATAACCCAAACCAATATTGATCAATCCTTGACCCGAGGCCAATTGAACCAACAATCTCCTTATCAAATAATCTCTCCTTTCAAACATCAAACATATTTATTAAACCGAACTTGGCCACCCTTGACCAACAATATCTCCCTTGAAAATATTGCTTAATAATTAAAATATATTACTTAAACATCAAAACCCAACTCAAACTTGGTCAATCTTGACGAGAGGTTAATTACACCAACATATCAAAGATAAATATGTCAAGTATAAGGAAGAACCAACCACACACTAAGTAGAGATGAAATAATTTTAAGTAATTAAAAAATATATTCTAATATACTTTTGAAACTAATAGTATACTATGAGAATCAATCTAAATTATGAATATTTTATAACCTCAAATTAGACTCTTGAGAAACTCTAATTTTACTTTTTTAATTGATTAAGACTTGAAATATAAATACAAGTTAAGATTTTCACCCCAATCTTGATTGAATAGATCTACCAAAAGGTTGAAGAAATTGAGTTTGTAAAACCCCCTATCCTATTCCATTAGATCACTCGACAAGTAATAATCCTACTTATGGAGCTAGCCATAGTTTAGAAATTTTGTTGACTTGACTCCTAGATTCGTCATCTAATGAGCAGAGACAAATACATGAGATCTTAGGAAATTAGAAAACCCTAATATTGAATGCTTTAATTGTTATAGCAAAGGCCATGTCACCCAAATAGTGATAAAGAAGTCTCAAATTGTAACAAAGAAGTTGATCCTATTGATAAGTGATGTGTGTTAATCTTACACACTTTTTAGAATTTATTTACGATGCATTTCTTGTATTTTGCTTACATATCATGCATAAAAATTAGAATTTACTTTCATTTTACCTTTTTAGTATAGATAACTATGGTTATGAGTTTTTCTTGCAGAAAGACTCGAAAAAGGAGCAACCAAGAGCTGATTCCAGAAGCCAACATAGTTTAGTCGTGCCAAATGGCACGATCGTGCTCATCACCACCACGATCAACACAACATGCTCGAGATAAAGGCATGCTTTGGATTTCCAGCGTCTGACATGGCCTAACTGTGCTAATTGGCATGACCATGTCAGACCCATCTTCAACCTACAGTTATGAAAAGGTCAAACACGCCCGGGATGTGCCAACTGGCACAATCGTGGTGCGTTATATTCATCTTGAGTAATCTGCAACTAACTCGAGATTTTTTTTTGCCAAATAACGACCCAATCAACCTCTAAAGCCTATAAAAGGATGCCTAGGGTTGAGGGGAAGATATCTCATGGTCGAGACTGAGTGAGGCCAAGAGGCGACCTATCAAGGCCAATCAAAGCCTAGGAGAGGTCGACGACCAAGGATCTAAGGGTTGGTGACAACAATCCATCTTGGGGAGCCACTGTGGAGAAGACGCTTAAGACATAGGATTCTAGACTAATTCTTTCTTTTCTATCATCCATGTTTTGTAACTCCTTCATGGAGTAGTCTCTATAACTCTTGGATTAGGAAGTAACTTGGTGTATTATTTTGGTGAATTAATGCATTCATTCTCTTTTGTTTATGATGATTTTCCAATCATGATTGGTTTATGTGTGCTACATCCATTCTATTTGACTGTGTGTCGCTGACCTTCTTTCAGTGGTTTATCTCTTCGGGTTGGATGAAGAGGAAACTCTAATCAAGGCAATGCACCTAAGGCACACAACTGGATCATATATGAGAGTGAGGGGGGCATACCTAGCAGTGAACCCTGATCTCTGACCTCTTAAACCAACTTGAGGGTTTGTTAACAAGCAAGGGTTGAAGTCTAGAATTTGTTCCGCTGGGGTTCCCATGATAGGTTCCCATTGTGAGCAAGGTCATCTACGCAAAGATACCCTAAAAGTTGACATTCTCTTTTGAGGCTTTTATGATTCGTCATAGAGTTTAATGGGTATGTTCTTGCCCTCTTTCTAAGATGTTGACAAGCTAGACATGTCGGTGTTTTCTTTCTTTTCTCTACCCTGTTGGTGCAGTAGGCACCTAAGTCGAACTTGAGTTTTGATTATAGCAAACGATACAAAGTTAAGGTCATGTCGTTATCTCATGAGCTGAATCGAGTGTGCAGAAAATTGCTATAGCTGGAGCTTAAGGCTAGCGACACCCGGAGGAAGCCATGGTGGTAGGGCGACACTCGAGTGACTTCGGAGGGAGCCGAAGGAATCGAGTGGAAGGCCAGAAGCGAAAGCGACACAGTAAGTATCGAGGTAAGCTCGTGTGTGTGCGAGAGTAAGTAAGGTCGTATCCTCTTTACCGGGATGATCTTAAGCGTAGATCCGACCAAAGACATCCTATAAGTGGTCTAGGTCGAGATCGGACGGTCGGAGACCGTCAAAATAATGTTTTTGTTAAGCTAACTTTGTCTTGCAACTAGCATCAGTCGACTGCTAGCTTGGAGGACTCGACTGCCATCCAACAATCGACTGCCGGAGGTTAGCATTCGACTGATGCTACCATCAGTCGACTGATGATGGCCATCAGTCGACTGATGGTCAAGGATCAGCCTCGAGGAGTCAAGTCTTATCACCATTTTTCAAGGAGCCATGTGCCCAATTCCTATTGGTTGAAGTTCCTATCAAAAAGGGGCTCAAAGGCTATAAAAGGAGGGCCAATCCTATGGTTTCTTCATTAATTCTAAGCTTCCAAAAGCCTCCGCCAAGCTACAACTTTCCGACAACAAAGTGCTTCTTCTCCGACGTCTAGGTTTAATTGTTTTCTTTTTATTACGTCGGTTTAAGTTGTTTATTTAGTTCATTACTTTCAAATCTCGGAGCTTTTATTGTAACAAGGAGAGGGGGAGTGTCCCTCTACCTCAAGCTTTTTGCTTTTATTTGTAACGATTAACTCCTACCTCTAACGAGGAGGAGTTCTTTAGTGTTTTGCCCTCCGTGCATGGTCAAGGACCACTAGGGCCTTGGAGTAGTAGCCGAAGGCTACGAACCAAGTAAAAATATTTGTCTCCTTTATTTATTGCTTATCTTTCCACTGCAATTAATTATCTACTCGGGTTTTAACGAACGAACAAAAAAAAAGGTTTTATTGCTATTCACCCCCCCCCCTCTAGCGATCTGCTTCGATCCAACATACCCCATATACACATAGACTACCTTAGGATGAGTCCCTTCATTATCGTACTTCGAGACCATAGAATCTGCATTTATCGAACATCATCAATCGAAATTGAACCCTAGAGGTGCTTCTCATATAATGTTCCCCAGATTATTTCCTTGTCGTCCCTTCTCTCCACTTTCGTATTCAAATTATCATTTGTGATTCTTCTGGATAATCAACCTTACGAGCGAAAGCGGTATTCAACAATGCAATCCCTATGGGATCGATATTTTTATTATTTGATGACGACTGTGCACTTGCAGTTTTCACCAATCAATAAGCACCATGAAATAAAAAAAACTAAAGAATAGATCATAATGTAGTGCATTGTGTCTTTTCAACGCTCACATCATACAACACTTGGAAATACACTAATATCTTTCACACATGTAAAATGTGTAAGTGAATCTTGAAAAATCATGATCGATACTGGGAATTGGATAAATATAGTTTTCACATAGACCCTTTGTAGAATTTAGGTCACTCCCAAGCAACACTAGAACACCTATAAGATGGTATGAGTAAATTAGACCTCTCTTCTCATTACACAAAGGTATTTGGTGCTTATAGAAATTATCCTATATAAGGATAAGATATGGTGTAATATTCAACCATTACTTTACAATCTCTTTGTTACTTAGAATGGACAAACTATTAGGATACACCTAGTCAAACCTAGCAAGCCAAAGTCCAAACCTAAGTCGACGACTAAAGTGACCAATCCTTGAGACAACTCTTCCACCTTCTCACACAATTCATATTTTGAAAGAAAAAGGAGATGGTACCATTAGTGACCTAGGAACTTGCAATATAGGCCCTACAAACTTCAAAACATAACTTGTAAAAAAATTTCTTATAGATCTCCTCATATGTGTTTGGCCTATCACACTAAGGATCTAATCACAAGATCTCAATTGTCTAACCTGCCAATTATTGAATTTGCTCATAACTTAATAAACCAATTTATGTCATAATACATTCAAAATCATATATGAGTCCAAAGTTTGTTAACATGTTTAGCTAACTCTCTTACCTATCACTTCCTATTCATCTAAATGAGTAGAGAGTTTTATTAAATACAACAAAATGGCTCATAGTGATGTAGGAGGCTATTTGCACTAAGTAATGAGACTTATGGAATTCAAGCTAATATACACCATAAATTTAAAAAATAAAATGTGTAGGTTCGAGATGGGTGCTAGAAGGTAGGTGAATAGTGCTTTTACAGAGTTCAAGTTATTTTAAAAGCTTTTCAAAAATATACAATAGAAATAGCCTATTTTTTTGGTAGAAAAAGATAAACCTTATGAAATTAAATTAATTTTGAAATCAAAGTGTCACACCCCGAAGGTATACTTTATCAGACAAATCGGATAGTATCCCTTGTGACAATATAAGATATAAACTGATATAAGGACAAACAACTGCAACAAGCACAAGACATATACCACAATAAAATAGAACTATCAAATGTAAAGATAAATAAAAAAAATCTCAAATGTGCATATCAGAACAACTTTAACACAACAAGTCAACATAATCGAAGACATATGACAAAACAAAAACATATACCACAAGTCTAGTTTTATAACAACATATATCCAAAACCAAAATGCAGAACAATAAAGAAATAAAATTGAAAGCTATTGATGTGAGATGGGACTAGCAAGTAGTACCTCCGAGCATCAAATTATATCCTATACCTACTACCTTGAGGGGAAAGAGAAATAAATAGGGTAGTGAGTACTAGTTACTCAGTAGATACAAGAAAAATAGTGCATGAACTAAGTATAAAGAAATCAGAGGTAATACATTCTCAAAGGTAATTTTTACTAACCACAGTATGAGTAAGAGCATGATCAAACCACACATATTAGCTTGATCAACCAAGTGTAATATAAAGAACATCAGTAAGATCAACAATCGTACTACGCATAGCAACATGAGCAACGTATGACAAGATACAACAAGCATGCACGAACATGTCACAAGCATATGCAATAAACACAACACATGCATATGCAATGGTCACTGTCTGCACACAACTATAGCTACCACTACCCCGAATGGTCAAGTGGGAAAACATAACAAAACTGCATGCAACTCCAGGTACCACTACTTTGAGTGGTCGAGTGGGCAAATATAACAAGTAGCTATCTAGCTACTAACTGCACATAACTCAACTACCACTACCCCGAGTGGCCAAGTGGGCAATCAAAGTATATCATGTTCACTGATGACTCTCTCAATCACAAATGCGAGACGTGGTTGACAGTAGGTATGTAATGCAATGATGAATAAGAAATAAACAATCACTTCTATAGGTATACTCATCTCTATGCAATAATAACACGATCATATCCAGAAGTATGAGTTGTAAATAGTGTATATAAAAATACTAGATACACATGATACTAAATAACATGGATAACAATGAGACTAAATAGATATCAAGTAAATTACATCTAAGATAAAGCAACAAAGTGTCAAACTCAGGCTTAAAAATAGTAGAGTCAAGAAAATTAAACTAATAGTATATTCAAAATTCATGAATTAAGATCATAGGATTAAAAAGGTCAAAGGAAGGACAACCCACCTGAACTGTAGAATGCTAACTATCTTCACATCTGAAAGTTTGCATTGAATCAGATTCATGCAATCATAGAATACAAAATATAACTAAGTTTTACCATAAGTCTAATAGTAGAATCAAATTAATTTATTAACCTATTGATTAACCCATTTTGTCCATTTTACAATTAATTTATTAATTAATCACATTATCTAATTAATTGAACTAGTTAGTTGCATAAGTAACTTAACCATCCAATTTAAACATAACCAATTATTCCTCTTAATGATTCTGATTAATTAAATCTATCTACTCAATTAATCAACAAATTAATTTACTATTTAATATAGGATCGTGAGTTCTGAGAGAGGGAGGTGAATCTCGGAGTTATAAAAATTTCCTTTTTAATTCTTTTTAAAATCTTTTCTTTTTATCAAAGTAAATGCAGCAGAAAGTAAAAAATAAAATGCTCGAGAATTTTACTTGGTTCACATTCCTAGTCAAATTGATACTCCAAGGCCCATGACTCTCCAACAGTCACCTAGTCGGGCAAATCACAAAAAGGCCTTCTGAAACAAGAACTCTCGACTTGGGGGGGGGGGGGTGTTTGCAAATATAAAAGGATAAGGTAACCCACTACATATCCTAGTAAATTTAAGAACAAGTAAAGCGAAAAGTAAATACAAAGATGTATACCGACACTTGTGGATTCGAGAATGTATCTCAGAGTGTCGGACTTGCAGAGTGTTGGCGTGATGGAGCTTTTACATATGAGGAATGACGGAGACAACACTTTGGAGTAGTAGTTGTTCTTAATTCGGAGCTGGCCCTCCATTTCTTTTATAAGAAATTTCTAGTCGCCCGAACCACCTGTAGGATCGAGTTCTACTGAGAGAGAGGGGTGAATCTCGATGTTTACAAATTTTCTTTATATTTTAAAAAGATTTTCTTTTCACTTTTAAAATCAAGGGTAATATGCAACGGAAAATAAAATAAGACAAGTAGGCAAGTCTTTTTACTTGGTTCACAACCCTAACCGGGTTGCTACTCCAAGGCACGTAACCCTTCCTAGGGTCACCTCATCGGGCAATCACTAAAAGACCCTACAATTCGAGAACTCTCAACTTCGGAGGGGTTCACTTTTTACAATTATAAAGGATAAGATAACACACTACCAATCCTTATGAATTTAAGTACAAGTAAAGCGAAAGATACAAAAAGAAGCTAAGTTTACCGACACTTGAAGCTTAGAAATGAGGCTCGGTGTGTCGGTTGTGTGGAATGACAGCGTGAAGCAGCTTATGCGGATGAGGAATGAAGATGACATCACTTTGGTGTATTAGCAATTCTTACTTTGGAGCTCATCCTCCATTTCTTTTATAGGCCTTTTCAAGTCGACTAGAACACCCTCTAATCGACTCTAAATCAACACATCGATTTGGTATTTTGGGCTTCCCAATTGACTCCAAGATGGTTGGTGCCGCTCCTCCACTGTTCAGGAAATTTCCTATCCTAGTCGACTGGACCTCCCTATCGACTGGAATAACTACCATCTTGATCATAGGATCTCTAGTCGATCAACAACCTACCTTGCCAACTAGGCATCCCAGTCGACTGACCCATACCCAATCGATCGGGTCTGAGGCGACTGAAATCTTTTCAATCGCCTAGAGACCTTCAAAACTAGATTAACACAATACACAGTATAATATGGAATGACAATAGTAATACTGTCCAATCTTGACTTTTGAGTCCAACATGAATCTTTCGTCGGATTGACACCTACCTTGTCTTCCTACCAAGGACTAGATCTCACTTCTCCACTCAAGGCTTACCTGTCAACTGTCCTGCTTGACATCTAATCTGACCCACCAAGTCTTTATGCCAGCTGCCCGATCTCTTTGACCCAGCTAGGCTTCCTGCGGTTGTCTGGTCTCTTGACCCAACCGGTCTTCTGCCAGGTATCTGGTCCACTTGACCCCATTTGGACTTCATGGCTAGTGTTCGATCCTCCTGATCTGTCAAGACTCTTGCCTAGTATCTGGTCCACTCGACCTACTAGAACTTTCTTGTTAAGCCAACACACTTAACACATATATCAAATCACATCATTATCCTAACTTTAAACTTTGCTCATACATCAAAACATAGGTGTGATGCTCCCTGCATCAACAATCTCCCACTTCTTGATATATGACAATCGTTTAAAGTTAGGCCGAAATATACCAAAATTTTTAACAATAAACCATGACATGCAACATACAATGCATTCTTCCTTATTTCTTCAAACTTAGTCTTACAGACTAACATAGTTCAAGCTTTATGTAGGATATTTGAGGCCGCTAGAGGGGGGGTGAATAACGTCGTGTGATGGTACGATGATGGAATTCGTTGCGTTTGTCTCTACAATTTCATTAGCACAGTGAAAATAGAAGTAATACAATAACGAAATATGACTAACACAACAAGAACACAAGTATTTAACGTGGTTCGGAACCTCAAGGTTCCTACTCCATGGATCGAGCTCTACAAGCTCTAGTGATGCACACACAACCACTAATAAACACTCCTTCTCGGAACAATCCGGAGGCGGAGAAATCTCGTACAATATGATTACAATAATAATCAAAATGCTACAAGAAAATACAATGAAATACAAAGCAATACAAGTAAAGAAAACAATTTACAAATTCTATTGAATGCTTGACCGTTTGGTTGCTTGATATCAACTTGGAGACCCTGATTTACAGTAGCAAATCGCCCCAAATGCTCTTAAAAAACCCTTGAATTTTCCTCCATCACGAGCTCCTTATAAAGCTTTAACTTGTGCTGGAAAAAGTCGATCAGTCGACTGCTCGGGACCATCAGTCGACTGATGCCACTGTTGTCGTGAGACAATGGCTAGATCCATGCTAGATAAGTCCAACGGATCCACCATCAGTCGACTGATCATATACATCAGTCGACTGATGGAGCCCTTACTCGACCAGTCGAGTCTCGACTCCGATACGTGGCGATTTTCGAGCATCGATCGGTGATCACCACGATCGATCATTGCCCAGCCCGATCGCCTACCTCTTGCAATGATGCCAAGGCCACTTCCATGATCAAACCCTAGTTGACTATGCCAGTCGACTGCCACATGGCACCAGTCGACTGGCACACCTCAAACATGAGATTTTAGCCCAAGTATGGTGCCCCCATACTTGCTAGACCACCCTTAGCCTAGACCTAAGCCTTCTAGCCAGCTCCATCAGCCTCACGCCTCTCAGATCCCTCCAAGTCATCCATGACTTGTTCATCCATCGCACTAGCCTTCAGGTGCTTTCATCGGCTATGCAATGCTAACGGTGTCTACACCGCCAAGGCACATTGGACTTACGCCGCCAAGACTCCGCTTGGACTTTACGCTGCCAACCATTGGACTTATGCTGCCAAGACTCCCGCTTGG
Source organism: Wurfbainia villosa (assembly GCA_025175895.1). Classification (NCBI taxonomy): domain Eukaryota; kingdom Viridiplantae; phylum Streptophyta; class Magnoliopsida; order Zingiberales; family Zingiberaceae; genus Wurfbainia; species Wurfbainia villosa. Next base: position 31,296,505 of record CM045994.1, on the reverse strand, counting down.
ACTTTACGCCATCAATATCAACCCCCTTGGACTTCTCAAATTCCAAGACTCAAGCTTGGACTTTCCCTTGCCAACCCATGTCCGACTTTCCATGCCAAGACACATGTTTGGACTTCCCTTGTGTCAAGTACTCAAGACTAGGACTTTCCCAAATGCCAAGTATCCCACTTGGACTTTCCATGCCAAGTACCCATGACTTGGACTTTACCATGATAATTACATTGTCATATGTTTTTGTCTAACATCAAAACATCCCTCGAGCCAAGCTCGAGTCCTGGTCAATCGTGACCTGGGCCGATTGCACCAACAATCTCTCCTTTTTTGATGTTTGACAAAAACCAAACAAAACAAAACATTTGGGTTAGACCATCTAACTCAAAAATTCCTTACCAATTATCCCAAATTGGTAATTTAACCTTCTCCAAAATATTTACTCCCAAATATTCTCCCCCTTTTTTACTAACATCAAAAAGGTTTTCTCTCTAAGGAGGTCAAAGTCTCATGTCCCAATGAGATCTTACAATCTCCCCCTTGGTCCAAAGATACCTAGGATGCCTACCATCTTCCTAGTGATAAGTCCCATATCACTCAAGAGAGGCAATCCTATCCACTCTCCCAATTTCCAAATTGGCTCTGTCAAAAATCCATCAATTTTCCCAATTGATGATACTCTCCCAAAAACTTCTCCCCTTTAAGAAGAGAAAAGACAAATTCATCATCCCAAGATGGATAACTCCCCCTAAAGGCTTGCTCCCCCTTGACCATTGCACCAACAATGTCCTTGGGAAGTCTCTAAGCCTAAAAGGAACTCTAAACCATCAAAATCAAGGTTCAAAGTTCAACATAGAACTTTCACTCAACTTAAGATTGATACAAACCCTAAAAACTCTTCTAATCCATATCCAATGGATTTTCACCCTTTATAATGCTTCCGAAAGCATATTCTAGGGTTAGGAGTAGTTAGGGACCTTAACCGTAGCTGAACACGGGCTAAACAAACCTAATTTTCCTGAAATCAACATTAGCAGTCGACTCTGTCAGTTACCAGTCGACTGCCACTCACATCAGTCGACTGCCACCCAGGGTAGTCGACTGATAATTGAAATTTTCGAATTTCAGTTATCAGAATCGAATTTCAAAAAATCATAAGTAATTCTATGTATATCAAAAAATCATGAAAATTCATACGTATATTACTTATAGTCAATACAATGGGTGAAAAATATTTCAAAATTATTTTACCTATAAAATACCGAAATTGATACAAAATTCAAAAGTGAAGAAAACTTCTATGTTTTGGCTCACTTTTTATCAATCTCATCAATGGTGATTTCTATCAAAAGATAGACTTCACTAAGGTTTTTCAATATAATTTTAAAATATATTCAAACTCTTATTTTGGATCATATTCGTTGGGCTCAATGTACATGACTTGTACACAAGCTTTCCCAATGATCCACAATTGAAATTAGATGAGTTTTTGTTCATCTAGATGTAAAAACTATGCACCTTGAACTTAACTCATATCCTAGCATTTCACATATATCTAGGTTGTATAAATACACATACATGTCAATGTAATGTGAGATGTGGGTTTTGTTCTCCCTAATCTAGGGTTTCATGCATTTTCTAAGGCAACCCTACTTGATTCCCTTATACATGGGACTTCAAGTCATGCCAATTGTCCTTAACTCAATTTTAATCAAATGCATGAATGATTATGGCATTAATGATGATATAAATAAGCATATGCTCATAATCATGATGTCATGGCATAAAATGAAATCTAAAAACACATGACTTTTGAAACCTTAATCCTAAACATGAACATAACATATAAATGCTAAAAATAAACATGATGTCATGTCATGTTATATGGCAAACAAAACATGGAAAATAAAATACATAGATATAATGATACCTAAATTTTAATATTAGTTGTCATTTCATATAATTTAAGTATATTTTTCCATATTATCACTAATCTCCCTAGTGTGCCAAAAATCCAAAATGGCACAGTATGACCTCTAAACCTAAAATGTGCCAATTTGATCATTTTATCAAAACTTCTCAAATAATATTGGCACATCCTAAAATCTTTTAGGATTAAAGCTCAAATGTATTTCCAAGGTAACCATAACCTTGAAAATAAACTAAAGTGCCACCTTTACCATGGATGAGTTAACTACCCATCCAATCAAGGTTGGCACACCCAAACCCATATAGCGTGAGTCAATCACGCTCTTAGGAACCCAAAACCTATTTGAGCTCCTAAGGATAATTAGGTATTCCTTAGGGATAACCTCCCTAGATACCCTCCTAATGACCCTCCTAGGCTTGTTAGCCTTGGTCATTTGGGTCTTACCTAGGTTGACTCTAGGGGTAACTCCCCTTCCAACTTTCTTAGTGGCCACCCTAGGTTTACTAGAAACCCTAGCCACTAGACACAACCTTTGGTCAACCTTAGGGTTGACTTTCCTATTGACCTTGGTCTTCCTAGACCTAGTTTGTGTTCCATAATCAAATGGAACACTATGGTAAGCCACCTTAGGCTTAGGTTTGTGACCCAAACCATTCTTGCCCTTGGTTGACTTTAGTTTCTTGGGTCCTAGACGTTGACTTTGAGGTTTTGACCCTTGACTTTGACCATTAGACCCTTGCATTTGATTTTGCATACTCTTGAGGGTCTTTTATAGATTTTCAAGCCTTGACCTCAAGGCTTGGTTCTCTAATTCTAATTGCCCAATTTTTGAATTTTGATTTGGTCTTTGGGCATGGGACTTCCTAGGCATATGCCTAGTCCACTTGGGATTCAAACCTATATGCTCTTGTATTTTCTTGATAGATTCCCTAGGTAAAGTATTTTTAGGGACATGAGTCCCAAATTTCTCCTTATTTCCTAAGTGGACACTCTTAGCTCCTAAACACAAATATTTATCTCTAGCATGCTTTTCATGATGAATTGCAAGAGAATTAAAATTCCTAGCATGCTTTTTAACATATAAATTAGAAGGAGCATTATTTAGATATACCTTAGGGTTTGCCTTAGAAGCTCCCCCTACTTGTGATGCTCCATTTTGCCTCTTCCTTTCCCCCTTTGGGCATTGATTCCGGTAATGTCCCGGTTGTTGGCACTTGAAGCAAATGACATGCTCTTTGCTTCTTCTAGTGGGGGCACCGTCTTCATTGACTATTTGTGCCGGTGGAGCTTTCCTAATCTTCTTTGGGCACTTGCTTTTGTAGTGTCCGGTTTCCTTACACTCAAAACATATTATATGCATTTTATTATTAACATATATGCTTGAGTTACCTTGGGTGGTTGTAGGTGCCGAAATCGGATTTTGAGCTTCTTCATCTTGACCGAATGTCGAAGCTTCTTCTTGGGGTTGCTCCGGTGTAGATGTTCTAATCCCCTCCCCCTCAATCCTAGAGGTTGAGGTTTCTTCTAATTCTACCTCTTCCACCACTTCTTCCTCCTCGGATGTCGAACACTTCTCGACCTCCAAGTTCTCACTTTCTTGTGAGGATGAGCTCTCTTCCTCATCCTCCTCATCTTCTTGGATTGAGTGAGGCTCTTCATGGAATTTTTCCAATTTGTTCCATACCTCTTTGGTGTCTTTACAATCTCCTATCTTGATCAAAATATCATTAGGGATTATATTAAGCAAAATACCCATTTCCTTATTGTTGATGTTATAGTATCGGAGTTGTTCTTGAGTCCAATTCTTCTTCTTGATTTTTCTTCCTTCTTCGTCTTTTGGAGTGTCAAAACCTAATAAGTCACTAATCAAATTATCAAAATCACACATTAGAAAATGCATCATTCTACCTTTCCAATACGCGAAATCTTCGCGGTCGAAGGAAGGCGGAACGTTGATGTTGTTACCCAATCTCTCCTTGAATTCCATCTTGTTCCTCTAGTGTCTTGACTCTGGGTTGTTAATCCGTAGAAGAGCACCGGGCTCTGATACCAATTGTAGGATATTTGAGGCTGTTAGAGGGGGGTGAATAGCGTCGTGTGATAGTACGATGATGGAATTCATTGCGTTTGTCTCTACAATTTCGTTAGCGCAGCGGAAATAGAAGTAATACAATAACGAAATATAACAAACACAACAAGAACACAAGTATTTAACGTTGTTCGGAACCACAAGGTTCCTACTCCACGGATCAAGCTCTATGAGCTCTAGTAATGCACACGCAACCACTAATAAACACTCTTTCTCAGAACAATCCGGAGGTGGAGAAACCTCGTACAATATGATTACAACAATAATCAAAATGCTACAAGAAAATACAATGAAATACAAAGCAATACAAGTAAAGAAAACACTTTACAAATGCTATTGAATGCTTGATCGCTTGGTTGCTTGATATTAACTTGGAGACCCTGATTTGTAGCAGCAAATCGCCCCAAATGCTCTCAAGAAACCCATATATTTTCCTCTATCATGAGCTCCTTATAAAGCTTCAACCTGTGCTGGAAAAAGTCGATCAGTCGACTGCTCGGGACCATTAGTCGACTGATGCCACTGTTGTCGTGAGACAACGGCTAGATCCACACTAGATAAGTCCAACGGATCCAACATCAGTCGACTAATCATACACATCAGTCGATTGATGGAGCCCTTACTCGACCAGTCAATTCTCGACTCCATTCTGTGGCCGATTTCTCGAGGTTGATCGGTCGGTGATCACCGCGATCGGATCGACTACTCCCGACATCGGCGATCTGCCCACCTCGCAATCGACTGCCCTAGTTGACTATGCCCACATGACACACCTCAAACATGAGGTTTTAGCCCAAGTATGGTGCCCCCATACTTGCTAGACCACCCTTAGCCTAGACCTAAGCCTTCTAGCCACCTTCATTAGCCTCATGCCTCTCGGATCCCTCCAATCCATCCATGACTTGTTCATCCATCGCGCTAGCCTTTAGGTGCTTCCATCGGCTATGTCATGCTAACGGTGTCTACACTGCCAAGGCACATTGGACTTACGCCGCCAAGACTTCGCTTGGACTTTACGCTGCCAACCATTGGACTTATGCTGCCTCGACTCCCGCTTGGACTTTACGCTGCCAATATCAATCCCCATGGACTTCTCAAATGCCAAGACTCAAGCTTGGACTTTCCCTTGCCAACCCATGTTGAACTTTCCATGCCAAGACACATGCTTGGACTTCCCTTGTGCCAAGTACTCAAGACTTGGACTTTCCCAAATGTCAAGTGTCCCACTTGGACTTTCCATGCCAAGTACCCATGACTTGGACTTTACCATGACAATTACATTGTCATATGTTTTTGTCTAACATCAAAACATCTCTCGAGCCAAGCTCGAGTCCTGGTCAATCGTGACCTAGGCCGATTGCACCAACAATCTCCCCCTTTTTGATGTTTGACAAAAACCAAACAAAACAAAACATTTGGGTTAGACCATCTAACTCAAAAACTTCTTACCAATTATCACAAATTGGTAATTTAACCTTCTCCAAAATATTTTCTCCCAAATATTCTCCCCCTTTTTGACTAACATCAAAAAGGTTTTCTCGCCAAGGAGGTCAAAGTCTCATGTCCTAATGAGATCTTACAATCTCCCCCTTGGTCCAAAGATACCTAGGATACCTACCATCTTCCTAGTGATAAGTCTCATATCACTCAAGAGAGGCAATCCTATCCACTCTCCCAATTTCCAAATTGGGTCTCTCAAAAACCCATCAATTTTCCCAATTGATGATACTCTCCCAAAAACTTCTCCCCTTCAAGAAGAGAAAAGACACATTCATCATCCCAAGATAGATAACTCCCCCTAAAGTCTTGCTCCCCCTTGACCATTGCACCAACAATGTCCTTGGGAAGTCTCTAAGCCTAAAAGGAACTCTAAACCACAAAATCAAGGTTCAAAGTTCAACATAGAACTTTCACTCAACTTATGATTGATACAAACCCTAAAAACTCTTCTAATTTATATCCAATGGATTTTCACCCTTTATAATGCTTCCCAAAGCATTTAGGAGTGTTTAGGGACCTTAACCGCAGCTGAACACGGGCTAAACAAACCTAGTTTTCTCGAAATCAGCATTGGCAATGACTCTCCGTCGATTACCGATCACACTCACATCGATCCACCTATAGTATGATCGATAATCAAATTTCATTTATCAGAATCGAATTTCAAAAAATCATAAGTAATTCTACGTATATCGAAAAATCACGAAAATTCATACGTATATTACTTATAGTCAATACAATGGGTGAAAAATATTTGAAAATTATTTTACCCATAAAATACCGAAATTGATACAAAATTCAAAAGTAAGTTTTGGCTCACTTTGTATCAATATCATCAATGGTGATTGCTATCAAAAGATAGACTTCACCAAGGTTTTTCAAAATGATTTTAAAATTTTTTCAAACCCTTATTTTGGATCATATTCCTTGGGCTCAATGTATATGACTTGTACACAAGCTTTTCCAATGATCCACAGTTGAAATTAGACGATTTTGATTCGTCTAGATGCAAAAACTATGTACCTTGAACTTAACTCATATCCTAGCATCTCACATGTATCTAGGGTGTATAAATACACATACATGTCAATGTAATGTGAGATGTGGGTTTTGTTCTCCCTAATCTAGGGTTTCATGCATTTTCTAAGGCAACCCTACTTGATTCCCTTATACATGGGACTTCAAGTCATGCCAATTGTCCTTAACTCAATTTTAATCAAATGCATGAATGATTATGGCATTAATGATGATATAAATAAGCATATGCTCATAATCATGATGTCATGGCATAAAATGAAATCTAAAAACACATGATTTTTGAAACCTTAATCCTAAACATGAACATGACATATAAATGATAAAAATAAACATGATGTCATGTCATGTTATATGGCAAACAAAACATGGCAAATAAAATACATTGGTATAATGATACCTAAATTTTAATATTAGTTGTCATTTCATATAATTTAAGTATATTTTACCATATTATCACTAATCTCCCTAGTGTGCCAAAAACCCAAAATGGCATAGTATGACCTCTAAACCTAAAATGTGCCAATTTGATCATTTTATCAAAACTTCTTAAATAATATTGGCACTTCCTAAAATCTTTTAGGATTAAAGCTCAAATGTATTTCCAAGGTAACCATAACCTTGAAAATAACTTAAAGTACCACCTTTACTATGGTTGAGTTAACTACCCATCCAATCAAGGTTGGCACACCCTAACCCATCTAGCGTGAGTCAATCACGCTCTTAGAAACCAACAACCTATTTGAGCTCCTAGGGTTAATTAGGTATTCCTTAGGGATAACCTCCCTAGATACCCTCCTAATGACGCTCCTAGGCTTGTTAGCCTTGGTCATTTGGGTCTTACCTAGGTTGACTCTATGGGTAACTCCCCTTGCAACCTTCTTAGTGGCCACCCTATGTTTCCTAGAAACCCTAGCCACTAGGCACAACCTTTGGTCAACCTTAGGGTTGACTTCCCTATTGACCTTGGTCTTCCTAGACCTAGTTTGTGTTCCATAATCAAATGGAACACTATGGTAAGCCACCTTAGGCTTAGGTTTGTGACCTAAACCATTCTTGCCCTTGGTTAACTTTTGTTTCTTGGGTCCTAGATGTTGACTTTGAGGTTTTGACCCTTGACTTTGACCATTAGACCCTTGCATTTGATTTTGCATACTCTTGAGGGTCATTTCTAGCTTTTCAAGCCTTGACCTCAAGGCTTGGTTCTCTAATTCTAATTGCCCAATTTTTGAATTTTGATTTGGTCTTTGGGCATGGGACTTCCTAGGCATATGCCTAGTCCACTTGGGATTCAAACCTATATGCTCTTGTATTTTCTTGATAGATTCCCTAGGTAAGGTATTTTTAGGGACATGAGTCCCAAATTTCTCCTTATTTCCTAAGTGGACACTCTTAGCTCCTAAACACAAATATTTATCTCTAGCATGCTTTTCATGATGAATTACAAGAGAATTAAAATTCCTAGCATGCTTTTTAACATATAAATTAGAAGGAGCATTATTTAGATATACCTTAGGGTTTAGGTTTGCCTTAGAGGCTCCCCCTACTAGTGATGCTTCATTTTGCCTCTTCCTTTCCCCCTTTGGGCATTGATTCCGGTAATGTCCTGGTTGTTGGCACTTGAAGCAAATGACATGCTCTTTGCTTCTTCTAGTGGGGGCACCGTCTTCATTGACTTTTTGTGCCGGTGGAGCTTTCCTAACATTCTTTGGGCACTTGCTTTTGTAGTGCCCGATTTCCCTACACTAAAAAAATATTATATGCATTTTATTATTAACATATATGCTTGAGTTACCTTGGGTGGTTGTAGGTGCCGGAATCGGATTTTGAGCTTCTTCATCTTGACCGGATGTCGAAGCTTCTTCTTGGGGTTGCTCCGGTGTAGATGTTCAAATCCCCTCCCCATCAATCCTAGAGGTTGAGGTTTCTTTTAATTCTATCTCATCCACCACTTCTTCCTCCTCGGATGTCGAACACTCCTCGACCTCCAAGTCTTCACTTTCTTGTGAGGATGAGCTCTCTTCCTCATCCTCCTCATCTTCTTGGATTGAGTGAGGCTCTTCATGGAATTTTTCCAATTTGTTCCATACCTCCTTGGCGTCTTTACAATCCCCTATCTTGATCAAAATATCATTAGGGATTATATTAAGCAAAATACCCATTACCTTATTGTTGATGTTATAGTATCGGAGTTGTTCTTGAGTCCAATTTTTCTTCCATCTTCGTCTTTTTGAGTGTCAAAACCTACTAAGACACTAATCCAATTATCAAAATCACACATTAGAAAATGCATCATTCTACCTTTCCAATTTGCAAAATCTTCGCGGTCGAAGGAAGGCGGAACGTTGATGTCATCACCCAATCTCTCCTTGAATTCCATCTTGTTCCTCTAGTGTCTTGACTCCGGTTTGTTAATCCGTAGAAGAGCACCGGGCTCTGATACCAATTGTAGGATATTTGAGGCCGCTAGAGGGGGGTGAATAGCATCGTGTGATGGTACGATGATGGAATTCGTTGCGTTTGTCTCTACAATTTGGTTAGCGTAGCGGAAATAGAAGTAATATAATAACGAAATATGACAAACACAACAAGAACACCAGTATTTAACGTGGTTCGGAACCTGAAGGTTCCTACTCCACGGATGTAGCTCTACGAGCTCTAGTAATGCACACGCAACCACTAATAAACACTCCTTCTCAGAACAATCCGGAGGCGGAGAAACCTCGTACAATATGATTACAACAATAATCAAAATGCTACAAGCAAATACAATGAAATACAAAGCAATACAAGTAAAGAAAACACTTTACAAATGCCCTTGAATGCTTGATCGTTTTGTTGCTTGATATTAACTTGGAGACCCTGATTTGCCGAAGCAAATTGCCCCAAATGCTCTCAAGAAACCCTTGTATTTTCCTCCATCATGAGCTCCTTATAAAACTTCAACCTGTGCTGGAAAAAGTTGATCAGTCGACTGCTCGGGACCATCAGTCGACTGATGCCACTGTTGTCGTGAGACAATGGCTAGATCCACGCTGGATAAGTCCAACGGATCTCATCACCGATCGATATACACACCGATCGATGAGCACTTACTCGACCGATGAAGTCTCGACTCCATTCTCGCGGGCTGATTTATCGAGCACCAGTCGACTGATCACACGATCAGTCGACTACTCGAGCCAGCAGTCGACTGCCCACCTCTGGCAGTCGACTACTAGGCCACTTCCCACAGTCAAACCCTAGTTGACTATGCCAGTCGACTGCCACATGACACCAGTCGACTGGAACACCTCAAACATGAGGTTTTAGCCCAAGTATGGTGCCCCCATACTTGCTAGACCACCCTTAGCCTAGACCTAAGCCTTCTAGCCACCTCCATTAGCCTCACGCCTCTCGGATCCCTCCAAGTAATCCATGACTTGTTCATCCATCGCGCTAGCCTTCAGGTGCTTCCATCGGCTATGTCATGCTAACGGTATCTACACCGCCAAGGCACATTGGACTTACGCCGCCAAGACTCTGCTTGGACTTTACGCTGTCAACCATTGGACTTATGCTTCCAAACTCCCGCTTGGACTTTACGCCGCCAATATCAAACCCCTTGGACTTCTCAAATGCCAAGACTCAAGCTTGGACTTTCCCTTGCCAACCCATGTTGGACTTTCCATGCCAAGACACATGCTTGGACTTCCCTTTTGCCAAGTACTCAAGACTTGGACTTTCCCAAATGCCAAGTGTCTCACTTGGACTTTCCATGCCAAGTACTCATGACTTGGACTTTACCATGATAATTACATTGTCATATGTTTTTGTCTAACATCAAAATATCTCTCGAGCCAAGCTCGAGTCCTGGTCAATCGTGACCTGGGCCGATTGCACCAACAATCTCCCCCTTTTTGATGTTTGACAAAAACCAAACCAAACAAAACAAAACAAAACATTTGGGTTAGACCATCTAACTCAAAAACTCCTTACCAATTATCCCAAATTGGTAATTTAACCTTCTCTAAAATATTTTCTCCCAAATATTCTCCCCCTTTTTGACTAACATCAAAAAGGTTTTCTCTCCAAGGAGGTCAAAGTCTCATGTCCCAATGAGATCTTACAATCTCCCCCTTGGGCATTGATTCCGGTAATGTCCTGGTTGTTGGCACTTAAAGCAAATGACATGCTCTTTGCTTCTTCTAGTGGGGGCATCGTCTTCATTGACTTTTTGTGCCGGTGGAGCTTTCCTAACCTTCTTTGGGCACTTGCTTTTGTAGTGCCCGGTTTCCCTACACTAAAAAAATATTATATGCATTTTATTATTAACATATATGCTTGAGTTACCTTGGGTGGTTGTAGGTGCCGGAATCGGATTTTGAGCTTCTTATCTTGACCGGATGTCGAAGCTTCTTCTTGGGGTTGCTCCGGTGTAGATGTTCAAATCCCCTCCCCATCAATCCTAGAGGTTGAGGTTTCTTCTAATTCTACCTCATCCACCACTTCTTCCTCCTTATATGTCGAACACTCCTTGACCTCCAAGTCTTCACTTTCTTGTGAGGATGAACTCTCTTCCTCATCCTCCTCATCTTCTTGGATTGAGTGAGGCTCTTCATGGAATTTTTCCAATTTGTTCCATACCTCCTTGGCGTCTTTACAATCCCCTATCTTGATCAAAATATCATTAGGGATTATATTAAGCAAAATACCCATTACCTTATTGTTGATGTTATAGTATCGGAGTTGTTCTTGAGTCCAATTTTTCTTCCATCTTCGTCTTTTTGAGTGTCAAAACCTACTAAGACACTAATCCAATTATCAAAATCACACATTAGAAAATGCATCATTCTTCCTTTCCAATTTGCAAAATCTTCACAGTCGAAGGAAGGCGGAACGTTGATGTCGTCACCCAATCTCTCCTTGAATTCCATCTTGTTCATCTAGTGTCTTGACTCCGGGTTGTTAATCCGTAGAAGAGCACCGGGCTCTGATACCAATTGTGTTGGTGCAATCGGCCCAGGACACGATTGACCAGGACTCGAGTTTGGCTCGAGTGATGTGTTGATGTGTTTTGATGTTTCGACAAAAACATATGACAATATAATTGTCAAGGAAAGTCCAAGCATGGGTCATGGCAAATGGAAAGTCCAACATGAGTTGGCAAGGAAAGTCCAAGCATGGTCTTGGCATGGAAAGTCTAACATGGGTTAGCATTTGAAGTCCAAGGGGTTTAATATTGGCGGCGTAAAGTCCAAGCTGGAGTCTTGGCAGCATAAGTCCAATGGTTGGCGGCGTAAAGTCCAAGCGGAGTCTTGGCGACGTAAGTCCAATGTGCCTTGGCGGTGTAGACACCGTTAGCATGACATAGCCGACGGAAGCACCTGAAGGCTAGCGCGATGGATGAACAAGTCATGGATGACTTGGAGGCATCCGAGAGGCGTGAGGCTGATGGAGGTGGCTAGAAGGCTTAGGTCTAGGCTAAGGGTGGTCTAGCAAGTATGGGGGAACCATACTTGAGTTAAAACCTCATGTTTGAGGTGTGCCAGTCGACTGGTGTCATGTGGCAGTCGACTGGACCGAGTCAACTAGGGTTTGACTGCGGGTTATGGCCTAGCGATCATTGCCATAGGTTGGCGGTCGGTGATGGATCAGCGATCGGTGATCGTGTGATCAATCGACTGGTGCTTGAGAATTCGGCCACAGAATGGAGTCGAGACTCGACTGGTCGAGTGAGGACTCCATCAGTCGACTGATGGTCACAATCAGTCGACTGATGGTAGTTCCGTTGGACTTATCCAACGTGGAACTAGCTGTTGTCTCACGACAACAGTGGCATCAGTCGACTGATGGTCCCGATCAGTCGACTGATAGACTTTTTCCAGCACAGGTTGAAGCTATATATGGAGCTCGTGATGGAGGAAAAAGTAATCGGTTCTTGAGGGCTATTGGGGCGATTTGTTGGTGCAAATCAGGTCTCCAATTGCAAGCAAGCAACCAAGCATTCAAGCAATCAAACCAAGTGTTGTAAAGTCTTTTCTTTACTTGTATTTCATATTTACATTGTATATTGTTTGTATTTCATTCTTACTGTTGTAAGATTTATTGTAAGGGGTTTCTCCGCCTCCGACTTGTGTCGAGAAGGAGTGTTTATCATTAGTGAGTGCGTGTGCATCACTAGGGCTCTTTAGAGCTCGATCCGTGGAGTAGGAACCGTGCGGTTCCGAACCACGTTATATCATTGTGTTAGCTTGTTGTCTATTTCGTTATTGCTTTTATCATTATATATATTTCGCTACGCTAATGAAATTGTAGTCACAAACGAGATCGAATTACATCTTCGCTATTCACCCCCCCTCTAGCCATTCCAAGGGTCTTAACAAGTGGTATCAGAGCCCGGGGCTCTTCTACGGATTAACAACCGGGAGCTAAGGCAAAAGGCTAGAGGGTGAAGATGGAATTCCAAGACAAGCTTGGATGGGAAATCAACACTCCACCTCCATATGATCTAGAAGATTTTCCGGCATGGAGAGCAAGAATGGAAACATTCTTGATGATGAACATAGAGGATTGGTTCATCCTCATTGAAGGTCTTGAACCCCCTAGGGATAAGAAGGGGAATGTCCTAAAATTGAAAAAGTGGACCCAAGAGCAACGCCAAAAGCTCAAGACCGAAGTTAAGGTAACGAAACTTTTGGAAGATTTAATCCCTAATGATGTTTTGTGCAAGCTAGGGGATTACATGTATGCTAAGGAGCTATGGAGAAAATTGGCAAGATACCATGAGGAGAGTTCATCCTCAAGTGAAAGTGAGGAATCGGAAGTTGAGATGGAGTCAACTTCCGAATCGGAGAAAGAAGAAGTAGAAGAGGTGGAAGAAGCATCTATTCCTAGGATTGAGGAAGAGAGACCATCCTCTACACCGGAGCAACCTCAAGAAGAGCTTTCAACATCCGATCAAGATGAGGAAGCTCAAAATTCAACTCCGGCACCTACCACCACCCTAGGTAACTCAAACACTTTATTTTCAAATAAAAATCATATTATGTGCTTTGAGTGTAGGGAGTATGGGCATTACAAGAGCAAATGTCCAAAGAGGATCAAGAAACCTCCTCCGGCGCCTAAAAGTCAACAAAAGTCAACGGACGCCGGTTCTCCAAGACAAAAGAGCAAGGAGCATGTCATTTGCTTCAAATGTCGACTACCGGGTCATTACCGGAGTCAATGCCCAAAGAAGAAGAAGAAGGGGCAAAGGGGAGCATCACAAGTAGGGGGAGCCACTAAGGCAAACATTAAGGTATATTTAAATAATTCTCCGCCTAATTTAAATATTAAGAAGCATGCTAGAACTAATTTTAGCAATTTTGTTATGTATCATAAAGAGCATGCTAGAAGTAACAAACATATTTGTTTAGGAGCTAAGAATGTTCACCTTAAGAATAAGGAGAAATTTGGGACTAATGTCCCTAAAAATATATTACCTAAGGAAAGCATTAAGAAAATAGGAGAACATCTAGGCTTTGATGCTAAGGAACCTAGACATATGCCTAGAAATAGAAATATCTCAAGAGAAAATGAAAAATCAAAAATTGAGATATTAGAAAAGGAAAATCAAGCCTTGAGGTCAAGACTTGAAAAACTTGAAAAGACCCTCAACATTATGCAAAATCAAAGGCAAGGGTCAATTGGTCAAACTTTTAGGTCAAATAATCCAAGTCAACAAGTAGGATCCAAAAGACAAAAGTCAACCAAAGGCAAGAAGGGTTTGGGTCAAAAACCTAAGCCTAAGGCGGCTTACCATAGTGTTCCATTTGACTATAGAACACTAACTAGGTCTAGGAAGACCAAGGTCAATGGGAAAGTCATTCCTAGAGTTGACCAAGGTTTGTGCCTAATGGCCAAGGTTTCGAAGAAACCTAGGATGACCACTAATAAGGTTGTTAGGGAGGCAATCCCTAAGGTTAACCTAGGCAAGACCAAAATGACCAAGGCTAATAAGCCTAGGAGGGTCATTAGGAAGGTATCTAGGGAGGTTATCCCTAAGGAATATCTAATTAACCCTAGGAGCTCAAATCGATTTTGGGTTCCTAAGAGCGTGATTGATTCACGCTAAGATGGGTTTAGGGTGTGCCAACCTTGATTGGATGGGTAGTTAACTCAACCATGATAAATGTGGCACTTTAGGTTACTTTCAAGGTTATGGTTACCTTGGAAATATCCTTGAGCCTTAATTTTAAAGAAGTTTAGGTTGTGTCAATATATATCTTGAAAACATGAAAATCAATAAAATTGACACGATCTAGATTTAGAGGTCATAGTGCGTACCTTTGATTATTGGCACACTTTGGAAGGTCATGTATCAAGAATTGTGTGGTTAAGATGTAAAAGTAACATCTAGAGTGATACTCAAGTGCCACACAACTTGATGTCTTGTATTCACCATGCTTCATATGTTTTACCATATGTTTGCATGGAAGGAATGTCTAGGATAGATTACATCTCACAAAACAAGTCTTTTACTTTGATTGTGTATTTCAACACTTAGAAAGGGTGAGATGTTAGGTTTTGGAAATCATTGAATGTTAATGTTTGCAAAAATGAAATAAAACATTAAAATACATTAACAAATACATGAATAAAAGTATAACATCAATACATTCGATATACAAGATCTAACATGATAAAATGGAATAATTAAGATGACGAAATCGAGATTTTCTAATTTTCAGAACTGGAAATCAGATATCAGTCGACTGATAATACTGTAGCGCGATACGATACGGCCATCAGTCAAGTGCTAGTTCCATGACTCGACTGATCGAACATCAGTCGACTGATGAGGTCCATCAGTCGACTGATGGTACTGTTCACCGAGGCCGAAGGCCATCAGTCGAGTGCTCGACGAACAGTCGAGTGATGTGCACATCAGTCGACTGATGGGCAACATCAGTCGACTGATGCTACTGTAGCACGTTACAGAAGGTTCGACAGTCGATTGCCGAGCCGAATCACGATCACGGCCGAAACCCGGTAATAAATCGCCATCACCGATCGATGCTCCACATCACGATCAATCGCGCTTTTCCGCTAGGGTTCGGCGTCTTCACCCGACGAACTCTTTCTTCCTCCTTCGGTCTCCGATCGCCGTCTCCCTCTCCGACCAACTCTTCCGGCCGTGCCAACCTTCCAAAGTCCTAGGTTTGATAAACAAGCCTCTCCTCTTCCATCTTTGACCTATCTTGGAGCCCTAGTTCGCGCGATTTAGGGTTTATTTCTCTTGTTCCGTTTAGGGTTCCGGCGTCTGAAGCTTTCCGGCAACTTTTTCGGTGATCCTCAGCAACATTTGAGGCTTCCCTCCGGCACACACATTCAAATGGCGCCTAAGTAAGGATTTTTCTTTCCGAGCCCTAATTTTCATTTCCATTACAATTAAGGTTTATCTAATCGTGTATTGTTGCCATTGCATGTCATATCATCACATTGCATTCATAATAGGAGAGCCCGTAGGAATGATCCACCCGAGAGTGAATCTCGATTGTACCAACCTATGTTGGTTAGGTACATCGATAGGAACTTTTTCAATAGGCATTGTAGTGACGTTATGGAATTAATTGCATACTACAATCTGATGAAAATCGTCTTGTGCACGCATCCAATTAATGATGACCTTATTAAGGAATTCTATCAAAACCTTAAAAAGGTGGATGACGGCCCTACATACACTACTCGCGTTGCAAAACGCGAGTTAGAGTTCACTCCTGCGATACTGCAGGAGTTTCTCGAGTGTAGGCCTTCAGATAACACCTTTATCTTTTACCCTACCATGGACTTTCCTCTACCTGAGCCTTTTGATCATATCTCTATGGAGTCCATGCATGAGCATATCTTTGGTTATCCTCGTCCACTGGCCCAGAATCTATTTCCTATCACCGAGTTATCTGCACCTGACAATGTCCTCTACAAGGTCATTGTTGGGTGTTTTTTGCCCATTGTCACTCGGGGTCTGGCCAAGATTCGGCCTCCCCATCTCTTTCTTCTATATGTCATGCGTCATCAGTTAGACATAAACTTTGCATTGAACATTTTCCACTGCATTATGCACTTCACTTCCCCTGTACAAGGGAAAGTGCATATGCCATTTGGTCATATCATCACAGCATGGCTCGACTCCGTAGGCGTCAACATCCATAGGGGCTCTCTGCGACAGCTATCGAAAGTGTACGATCAGATATCGACAGAATTTCTCATTAGCGGTTACGGATGGGGCGCCGATGATGGAGTTGGCGCCACGACCACCACCCAGGGTGCACAGACAGCCTCCTCCGCCACCCAGAGAGGCGACAGAGGACCACGAGGATGCAGAGACCACTGATGAGGATGACCAGATACCAGCAGACACATCAGCGGCTGGTCCATCAGATCGTCGTGGCTACCGAGTCCGACGACTCAGACTATCGCAATGGTGGACTCTAGGTTCGTGAGATATCGCGTGCCGGGCATCCTAAGTGCACGCCTCGATAGGATGGAGGAGTCCTGTGGCGCATAGAGCGATCACCGATATGCTAGAGATGATGCGGCCCGACTCGAGTCACAGCCTCCTCCACGCCACCTCGCGACGTTAGAGGATATTAGATTTTTTTTGTGGTTGTCAATTTTTGTAGTGAGATTGAGCATAACCAATCTCCATTTTGAATGTAAAAGACAAATTTTAAGTTAAATGAAATCTTGTTTCTGAAAAATCTTGTGTGTATGAATGAATATTTGTATAATTGTATTGCTATCATATACCATGTCATGACATTGTTTAGGGTTACTTTAGATGTCATGTGTTCTTAGATTTCATATTATGCCATGACATCATGATTATGAGCATGTGTTTATCTATATCATCTCTAATTCCATAATCGCTCATGCATTTAAGATATTTTGATTAAAATTGATTTAAGGACTATGGCATGACTTGGAGTCCCATTTATAAGGGAATCAAGTAGGGTTGCCTTAGAAAAATGCATGAACCCTAGTTTAGGGAGAACAAAACCCACATCTCACATCTAATTGACATGTATGTGTATTTATACACCATAGATACATGTGAGATGCTAGGATATGAGTTAAGTTCAAGGTGCATAGTTTTTGCATCTAGATGAACTAAAACTCATCCAATTCCATTGTTGATCATTGGGAGAGCTTGTGTACAAGTCACGTACATAGAGCCCAAGGAATATGATCCAAGATAAGGTTTTGAAAACATTTTAAAATCATTTTGAAAAACCTTGGTGAAGTCTATCTTTTGATAGCAATCACCATTGATGAAGTTGATACAAATTAGGGCCAAAACATTGAAAATTTCAATGGTTTTGAACTTTGTACCAATTTCACTATTTAATGGGTAAAATAATTTTCAAACATTTTTCACCCAATGTATTAGTCATAAGTATTATACGTATCAAATTTCGTGATTTTTTGATATACGTATAATTAGTTATGATTTTTCAAAAATCATTTCTGATAATCAAAATCGGATTTTGATTATCGATCGCCTCGGTGGCTGATCGATGGAGGTTCCAATGACGATTTCTGAATCACTCGATCGTAGTTCGATTTCGGGGTAAACAAGGTTGTTTAACCCGATTTCAGCTACGGTTATGGTCCCTAATCACTCCTAACCCTAGGATATGCTTTGGGAAGCATTATAAAGGGTGTAAATCCATTGGATATGGATTAGGAGAAGTATTTTGGGTTTGTATCAATTTTAAGGTGTTGGAAAGTTCAATGTTGAATTTCTAACCTTAATTTTGATGGTTTAGAGTTCCTATTGGCTTAAGGACTTCCCAAGGACATTGTTGGTGCAATGGTCAAGGGGGAGCAAGCCTTTAGGGGAAGGAATTCATCATGGGATGATGAATGGTATTTTTTTTTTCCTTATGGAAAGGAATAATGAGTTTTTGTGATACCCAATTTGGAAATTGGGAGAGTGAATAGGATTGCATCTCTTGAGTGATATGGGACTTATCACTAGGAAGATGGTAGACATCCTAGATATTTTTAGACCAAGGGAGAGATTGTAAGATCTCATTGGGACATGAGACATTGACCTCCTTGGAGAGAAGACCTTTTTGATGTTAGTCAAAAAGGGGGAGAATGTTTGGGGAGAACATTTGGAGAGTATTTACCAATTTTGCAAAATTTGTAAGGAATTTGAGTTAGTGTCCTAACTCAATAATTTGTTTGGTTTTTGTCAAACATCAAAAAGGGGGAGATTGTTGGTGCAATCGGCCCAGGTCACAATTGACCAGGACTCGAGTTTGGCTCGAGTGATGTGTTGATGTGTTTTGATGTTTTGACAAAAACATATGACAATATAATTGTCAAGGAAAGTCCAAGCATGGGTCTTGGCAAATGGAAAGTCCAACATGAGTTGGCAAGGAAAGTCCAAGCATGGTCTTGGCATGGAAAGTCTAACATGGGTTAGCATTTGAAGTCCAAGGGGTTTAATATTGGCGGCGTAAAGTCCAAGCTGGAGTCTTGGCAGCATAAGTCCAATGGTTGGCAGCGTAAAGTCCAAGCGGAGTCTTGGCGGCGTAAGTCCAATGTGCCTTGGCGGTGTAGACACCGTTAGCATGACATAGCCGACGGAAGCACCTGAAGGCTAGCGCGATGGATGAACAAGTCATGGATGACTTGGAGGGATCCAAGAGGCGTGAGGCTGATGGAGGTGGCTAGAAGGCTTAGGTCTAGGCTAAGGGTGGTCTAGCAAGTATGGGGGAACCATACTTGAGTTAAAACCTCATGTTTGAGGTGTGCCAGTCGACTGGTGCCATGTGGCAGTCGACTGGACCGAGTCAACTAGGGTTTGACTGCGGGTTATGGCCTAGCAGTCGACTGCCCTAGGTTGGCGCCGATCGATGGATCGAGCGATCGATCGCGTGTGATCGGTCGGTGCTCGAGACCGCCACGAGATCGGAGTCGAGACTCGACTGGTCGAGTGAGGACTCCATCAGTCGACTGATGGTCACAATCAGTCGACTTATGGTTGTTCCGTTGGACTTATCCAACGTGGAACTAGTCATTGTCTCACGACAACAGTGGCATCAGTCCACTGATGGTCCCGATCAGTCGACTGATTGACTTTTTCCAGCACAGGTTGAAGCTATATATGGAGCTCGTGATGGAGGAAAAAGTAATCGGTTCTTGAGGGCTATTGGGGCGATTTGTTGGTGCAAATCAGGTCTCCAAGTGCAAGCAAACAACCAAGTATTCAAGCAATCAAAATAAGTGTTGTAAAGTCTTTTCTTTACTTGTATTTCATATTTACATTGTATATTGCTTGTATTTTATTCTTACTGTTGTAAGATTTATTGTAAGGGGTTTCTCCGCCTCCGACTTGTGTCGAGAAGGAGTGTTTATCATTAGTGAGTGCATGTGCATCACTAGGGCTCTTTAGAGCTCGATCCGTGGAGTAGGAACCGTGCGGTTCCGAACCACGTTATATCATTGTGTTAGCTTGTTGTCTATTTCGTTATTGCTTTTATCATTATATATATTCCGCTGCGCTAACGAAATTGTAGACACAAACGAGATCGAATTACATCTTCGCTATTCACCCCCCCTCTAGCCATTCCAAGGGTCCTAACAAATTGTAGGATATTTGTGGCCGCTAGAGGGGGGTGAATAGCGTCGTGTGATGGTACGATGATGGAATTCGTTGCGTTTGTCTCTACAATTTGGTTAGCGTAGCGGAAATAGAAGTAATACAATAACGAAATATGACAAACACAACAAGAACACCAGTATTTAACGTGGTTCGGAACCTGAAGGTTCCTACTCCACGGATCGAGCTCTACGAGCTCTAGTAATGCACACGCAACCACTAATAAACACTCCTTCTCAGAACAATCCGGAGGCGGAGAAACCTCGTACAATATGATTACAACAATAATCAAAATGCTACAAGCAAATACAATGAAATACAAAGCAATACAAGTAAAGAAAATACTTTACAAATGCTCTTGAATGCTTGATCGCTTTGTTGCTTGATATTAACTTGGAGACCCAGATTTGCAGAAGCAAATCGCCCCAAATGCTCTCAAGAAACCCTTGTATTTTCCTCCAACATGAGCTCCTTATAAAACTTCAACCTGTGCTGGAAAAAGTCGATCAGTCGACTGCTCGGGACTATCAGTCGACTGATGCCACTGTTGTCGTGAGACAATGGCTAGATCCACGCTGGATAAGTCCAACGGATCCACCATCAGTCGACTGATATACACATCAGTCTACTGATGGAGCACTTACTCGACCAGTCGAGTCTCGACTCCATTCTGTGGCTGATTTATCGAGCACCAGTCGACTAATCACACGATAAGTCGACTACTCGAGCCAGCAGTCGACTGCCCACCTCTGGCAGTCGACTACTAGGCCACTTCCCACAGTCAAACCCTAGTTGACTACGCCAGTCGACTGCCACATGACACCAGTCGACTGGCACACCTCAAACATGAGGTTTTAGCCCAAGTATGGTGCCCCTATACTTGCTAGACCACCCTTAGCCTAGACCTAAGCCTTCTAGCCACGTCCATTAGCCTCACGCCTCTCGGATCCCTCCAAGTAATCCATGACTTGTTCATCCTTCGCGCTAGCCTTCAGGTGCTTCCATCGGCTATGTCATGCTAACGGTGTCTACACCGCCAAGGCACATTGGACTTACGCCGCCAAGACTCCGCTTGGACTTTACGCTGCCAACCATTGGACTTATGCTGCCAAGACTCCCGCTTGGACTTTACGCCGCCAATATCAAACCCCTTCGACTTCTCAAATGCCAAGACTCAAGCTTGGACTTTCCCTTGCCAACCCATGTTGGACTTTCCATGCCAAGACACATGCTTGGACTTCCCTTGTGTCAAGTACTCAAGACTTGGACTTTCCCAAATGCCAAATGTCCCACTTGGACTTTCCATGCCAAGTACCCATGACTTGGACTTTACCATGATAATTACATTGTCATATGTTTTTGTCTAACATCAAAACATCTCTCGAGCCAAGCTCGAGTCCTGGTCAATCGTGACTTGGGCCGATTGCACCAACAATCTCCCCCTTTTTGATGTTTGACAAAAACCAAACAAAACAAAACAAAACAAAACATTTGGGTTAGACCATCTAACTCAAAAACTCCTTACCAATTATCCCAAATTGGTAATTTAACCTTCTCCAAAATATTTTCTCCCAAATATTCTCCCCCATTTTGACTAATATCAAAAAGGTTTTCTCTCCAAGGAGGTCAAAGTCTCATGTCCCAATGAGATCTTACAATCTCCCCCTTGGTCCAAAGATACCTAGGATGCCTACCATCTTCCTAGTGATAAGTCCCATATCACTCAAGAGAGGCAATCCTATCCACTCTCCCAATTTCCAAATTGAGTCTCTCAAAAACCCATTAATTTTCCCAATTGATGATACTCTCCCAAAAACTTCTTCCCTTCAAGAAGAGAAAAGAAACATTAATCATCCCAAGATGGATAACTCCCCCTAAAGGCTTGCTCCCCCTTGACCATTGCACCAACAATGTCTTTGGGAAGTCTCTAAGCCTAAAAGGAACTCTAAACCATCAAAATCAAGGTTCAAAGTTCAACATAGAACTTTCACTAAACTTAAGATTGATACAAACCCTAAAAACTCTTCTAATCCATATCCAATGGATTTTCACCCTTTATAATGCTTCCCAATTCATATTCTTGGGTTAGGAGGGGTTAGGGACCTTAACCGTAGCTGAACACGGGCTAAACAAACCTAGTTTTCC
This sequence comes from Wurfbainia villosa, assembly GCA_025175895.1. Classification (NCBI taxonomy): domain Eukaryota; kingdom Viridiplantae; phylum Streptophyta; class Magnoliopsida; order Zingiberales; family Zingiberaceae; genus Wurfbainia; species Wurfbainia villosa. The sequence continues at coordinate 31,274,182 of CM045994.1, read as the reverse complement.
CAAAATCAGCATTGGCAGTCGACTCCGTCAGGTACCTGTCGACTGCCACTCACATCAGTCAACTGCCACCTAGGGCAGTCGACTGATAACTGAAATTTTTGAATTTCATTTATCAGAATCGAATTTCCAAAAAATCATAAATAATTCTACGTATATCGAAAAATCATGAAAATTCATACGTATATTACTTATAGTCAACACAATGGGTGAAAAATATTTGAAAATTATTTTACCCATAAAATACTGAAATTGATACAAAATTCAAAAGTGAAGAAAACTTCTAAGTTTTGGCTTACTTTGTATCAATCTCATCAATGGTGATTGCTATCAAAAGATAGACTTCACCAAGGTTTTTCAAAATGATTTTAAAATTTTTTCAAACCCTTATTTTGGATCATATTCCTTGGGCTCAATGTATATGACTTGTACACAAGATTTCCCAATGATCCACAGTTGAAATTAGATGAGTTTTTGTTCATCTAGATGCAAAAACTATGCACCTTGAACTTAACTCATATCCTAGCATCTCACATGTATCTAGGGTGTATAAATACACATACTGTTGGTGCAATCGGCCCAGGTCACGATTGACCAGACTCGAGTTTGACTCGAGTGATGTTTTGATGTTTGACAAAGGGATTTGACAAAGGGATTTGACAAAGTGGTTTGGCATTGATGTTTGACATTAATGTCGGTTAATATATTGGGGAGATTGTTGGAGCAATCGACCCGGGTCATGTTTGACCAGACTCGAGTTTGACTCGAGGAAGACCTTGATGGTTGACTGGGGTTGACCATGTGATTATGGGAAAGTCCAAGCATCGGTCTTGGCAAGGTAAAGTCCAAGTCATGGGTACTTGGCATGGAAAGTCCAAGTGGGACACTTGGCATTTGGTAAAGTCCAAGTCTTGAGTACTTGGCATGAAAAGTCCAAGTGGGACACTTGGCGCATGGAAAGTCCAAGTCATGGGTACTTGGCATTTGGGAAAGTCCAAGTCTTGAGTACTTGGCATGAGAAGTCCAAGCATGGGTCTTGGCAAATGAGAAGTCCAAGCATGGGTCTTGGCAAATGGAAAGTCCAAGCATGGGTCTTGGCATGGAAAGTCCAACATGGGTTGGCAAGGGAAAGTCTAAGCTTGAGTCTTGGCATTTGGAAGTCCAAGGGGATTGATTTTGGCAGCGTAAAGTCCAAGCGGAGTCTTGGCGGCGTAAGTCCAATGTGCCTTGGCGGTGTAGACACCGTTAGCATGACATAGCCGAGGGAAGCACCTGGAGGCTAGCGCGATGGATGAACAAGTCACGGATGACTTGGAGGGATCCGAGAGGCTTGAGGCTGATGGAGGTGGTTAGAAGGCTTAGGTCTAGGCTAAGGGTGGTCTAGCAAGTATGGGGGCACCATACTTGGGTTAAAACCTCATCTTTGAGGTTGTCAGTCGACTGGCATTATGGCCGGTTCGACTGCCGTGAGTCGACTTGAGTTCGACTGCCGTTTAAGAGATGGAACTGCTGATACGATCGCTCATGGAGCAATATACTAATGTCTCGATAGTCGATCGCTAAGGGCCTAGCGATGATCGCTAGTTCACCAGCGCACGAAGGCTCCAGAGCGGATCGGCGGCGATGATTACGCTACCGGGCAATGATCGCCAAGAGATCCGTTTGAGTTTTTCCAGCGTGGATCGATCCATTGTCTCACGACAACAGGGCATCACGGACATATCATATGATCGATAGGCGGAAATCCAGTTTGAAGTGATTTTCTTGGGCGAAATTGAAGGGGGAAGTTGGTGCTTTCTAGTCCTTCAAAGCTAGTTCATGGCAATCCAAGATCAAGAAATCCAAAGCTCTTGTAAAGTTGTTTTTCCTTTACTTGTATTGCATTATTCTTCATTGTATTTGCTTGTTGCTTTTAGATTATTGTTGTAATCTATTGTAAGAGGTTTCTCCACCTCCGACTTGTGTCGAGAAGGAGTATTTGTGATTAGTGAGTGCGTGTGCATCACTAGGGCTCTTTAGAGCTCGATCCGTGGAGTAGGAACCATTCGGTTCCGAACCACGTTATATCGTGCGTGTTGTGATTGTATCTTGTGTTTGTATTTGTTATTGTTTATTACGCTGCGTACTAACAAGATTGTAGACAAGCAACACGAATGATTTCCGTCTACGTACGAATTCAACGCTATTCACCCCCCCTCTAGCGGCCTCAAATCTCCAACAAGTGGTATCAGAGCCCAGGGCTCTTCTACGGACTAATCGCCGGGAGCTAGGACAAAGGAGCTAGAGGGTGAAGATGGAAGAACAATTGGGATGGAACATTAACGCACCGATGCCTTACTCCTTCTATGGACAAGAAGGGTTTAAGCAATGGAACTCAAGAATTGAAGACTTCCTAATGATGAGAGACTTTGAGGAATGGTCCATTTTGATGGATGGATTTGAATATCCAAGAGGACCAAGAGGTGGATTCCTCAAAAAGAAAAGATGGACCGAAGAGCAAGTTCAAGCATCCAAGAAAAATGATAAGGTGATAAAATTTTTAATTGATTTAATGCCTAACAATATCTTGTGTATGTTAGGTAATTATGTAGATGCTAAAAAGTTATGGAGCCAAGTGGCAAAACTCCATGAAAACTCATCATCGGTCGAAGAAGAAGAAGAAGAAGAGGAGGAGTGCTCACCCTCTCAAGATCAAGAAGAAACATCTAAAGAGCTTGAGGATTCGGAAGTTGATAGGGAATCAACATCCGGATCGGAGAAGGAAGTAGAATCGGAAGTTGATAGGGAGTCAATTTCCGGGTTGGTGGAGGAAGTGGAAGAAGCATCCACTTCTAGGATTGAGGAGGAGATTAGAGTTTCCTCAACACCGGAGCAACAAGAAGAACCATCTACATCCGGTAGAGAGGAAGAGCAAGCTCAAGAATCCACTCCGACCACCACAACCACCCTAGGTAACTCAAGCATGTCAATTAATAATAAAATGAATATTATATGCTTTGAGTGTAGGGAGAAAGGACACTACAAGAGTAAGTGTCCTAAACGGGTTAAGAAGACTCCACCCATGCCAAAAGTCAAGGAGACCGGTGCCTCAATGAAAAAGAGCAAGGAGCAAGTGATTTGCTTCAAATGCCGACTACCGGGTCATTACCGGACTCAATGCCCGAAGGGGGAGAAGAAGGGGCAAAGGGGAGCATCACAAGTAGGGGGAGCTACTAAGGCTAACCGTAAGGTATATCAAGTTAATAATGCTCTTTCTTTAGTTAATAGACAAAAGCATGCTAGAAATTTCAATTCCCTAGCAATTTGCCATGAAAAGCATGCTAATAGAAATAAATACTTTTGTTTAGGAGCTAAAAATATTCACTTAGATAATAGGGAGAAATTTGGGACTAATGTCCCTAAAAACAACTTATCTAAGGACAAACCTAGGTCAAATAACTCTAGAAATTTTTTACCTAGGGAGACAATTAGAAAGGTGCAAGAGCACCTAGGTCTAAACCCTAAATGGACTAGGCATATGCCTAGGAAGTCCAATGCCCAAGATTTAAATCAAAATTCTAAAATTGGGCAATTAGAAAAGGAAAATCAAGTCTTGAGGTCAAGGCTTGAAAAACTTGAAAAGACCCTAAGTAAGATACAAAATCAATTTAAAGGGTCTAGTGGTCAAAATCAAGGGTCCAAAAGTCAAAGTCAACACCTAGGACCTAAGAGTCAAAAGTCAACCAAGGGCAAGCAAGGTTTGGGTCACAAACCTAAGCCTAAGGTGGCTTATCATAGTGTTCCATTTTACTATGGAACACAAACTAGGTCTAGGAAGACCAAGGTCAATAGGGAGGTTATCCCTAGAGTTGGCCAAAGGGTGTGCCTAGTGGTTAGGGTTTCAAGGAAACCTAGGGTGGCCACTAAGAAGGTTGCAAGGGGAGTTACCCCTAGAGTCAACCTAAGTAAGACCAAAATGACCAAGGCTAACAATCCTAGGAGGGTCATTAGGAAGGTATCTAGGGAGGTTATCCCTAAGGAATACCTAATTAACCCTAGGAGCTCAAATCGGTTTTGGGTTCCTAAGAGCGTGATTGATTCACGCTAGATGGGTTTAGGGTGTGCCAACCTTGATTGGATGGGTAGTTAACTCAACCATGATAAAGGTGGCATTTTAGGTTATTTTCAAGGTTATGGATACCTTGGAAATAGGGTTGAATTATTATCCTAAAAGTTTTTAGGATGTGCCAATGCACTTTTGAATTTAAGAAAAATCAATCAAATTGGCACAATTAGGGTTTAGAGTGTTAGTGTGCCATTTTGGGTTTTTGGCACACTAGGGAGATTAAGGTTAATATGGCAAAATATATCTAATTGTATCAAATGACAATTAATATTAAAATTTAGGTATTACCATACCTATACATTTTATATGCCATGCTTTGATTGCCATATGCCATGTCATGACATCATGCCTATTTCTATGATTTTATATGTCATGTTCATGTTTAGGATTAAGGTTTCAAATGTCATGTGATTTTAGATTTCATCTTATGCCATGACATCATAATTATGAGCATATGCTTATTTATAACATTTCTAATGCCATAATCATTCATGCATTTAAGACAATTTAGTTGAAATTGAATTAAGGACTATGACATGACTTGAAGTCCCATTCATTAGGGAATCAAGTAGGGTTTCCTTAGAAAAATGCATGAAACCCTAGATTAGGATGAACAAAACCCACATCTCACATCCAATTGACATGTATGTGTATTTATACACCCTAGATACATGTGAGATGCTAGGATATGAGTTAAGTTCAAGGTGCATAGTTTTGCATCTAGATGAACTAAAACTCATCTAATTTCAAATGTGGATCATTGGGAGAGCATGTGTACAAGTCATGTACATAGAGCCCAAGGAATATGATCCAAAATAAGGTTTTGAAAACATTTTAAAATCATTTTAAAAAACCTTGGTGAAGTCTATCTTTTGATAACAATCACCATTGATAGAGTTGATACAAAATAGGGCAAAAACATTGAAAATTTCAATGGTTTTGAGTTTTGTATCAAACTCACTATTTTATGGGTAAAATAATTTTCAAATATTTTTCACCCATTGTGTGTGTCATAAGTATTATACGTATGAATTTTCACGATTTTTTGAATTACGTTTAATTATTTATGAATTTTCAAAATTCATTTCTGATGGCTGAAAATCGAGATTTTCAGTTATCAGTCGACTGCCCTGTGTGGCAGTCGATTGATGTGAGTGGCAGTTGATTGATTACTGTCAGGAGTCAACTGCTAGGTCTGATTTCGGGTTAACAAGGTTTGTTTAGCCCGTGTTCAGCTATGGAAAAGGTTCCTAATCACTCCTAACCCTAGGATATGCTTTAGGAAGCTTTATAAAGGGTGAAAATCAATTGGATATAGATTAGGAGCTGTGTTAGGTCAAAGTATCAAATTTAGGGTGAGTGAAAGTTCTATGATGAACTTAGAACCTTAATTTTGATGGTTTAGAGTTCCTATTGGCTTAGGGGCTTCCCAAGGACATTGTTGGTGCAATGGTCAAGGGGGAGCAAGCCTTTAGGGGGAGGTATCCATCTTGGGATGATGGTGTTGGATCGAAAGTGTCGCTAGAGGGGGGGGGTGAATAGCGATACGATGTCGTTAAAAAACTTTTGCAATAAGTAAAAAGCAAGTAGAGAGTGCACAGCGGAAATATAAAGTAGACAAGATATTTTTACGTGGTTCACAATCTTTCGATTGCTAATCCACGGCCCTAGTGATCCTTGATCACGTACGGAGGGCAATTCACTAAAACCACTCCTCCTCATTGGAGGTAGGAGCAACGATTACAAAAAGAAATCAAGGCAAAGGGACACTCCCCCTTTCCTTGTTACGATTAAAGCACAAAGACAATTTAAAGAAGTAGAACTTAAATAAATATACCGACAACTCTTATAAGTAGAAGATGTAGCTTTCGTTGTCAGTGGCGCCGTCGTAGCAAATGTGAGTAGTAGTAGCGGCGTTACGAGTGTTGAGAGCTCTTGAATTCTTGTTATTTGCTTGGCTTGAACATGTCTATTTATGGATATTGATCTATGAATTTAGACATAGGTAGTGTCCAAGGTGAGGTTCTTATCCCCAAGACTTGTTCATCCACATCCTTTGCGCCAACTCAAGGATGAGGTGTTTCATCCAACCACCTTGTGCCACCTCCAACCTCCTTGTGCGCCAACTCAAGGATGAGGTGTTTCATCCAACCACCTTGTGCCACCTCCAACCTCCTTGGGCGCCAACTTGAGGATGAGGTGTTTCATCCAACCACCTTGTGCCACCTCCAACCTCCTTGGGCGCCAACTTGTTGGAGCCATTCAACTTGTGCCACATCATGGGAGCCAACCATCTTGTGCCAACTCACCTTATTTTGGGCGTCCACCACAAGGAAGCTTGGTGATGGTTTGGATGTCCACCTTGATGCCACATCACCCTTTGTACCAAAACACGAGTCAAGTCCAAATTCACCCCCTTGAAATTGAGCTCTTCTCGAGGTTTGGAACTTGACTAGCAGTTGGCTGTAGTCAAAGGGTTTTGACCGCAGATACAAGTTAGCTTAAAATATAAAGTACGATGGTTCTAACCATCCGATCTCGACCTAGACCTTCCATTGGAGGTATTGGGCCTGATCTACGCTAACGACCTTGCTTCGCTTTCACACGAGCTTACCTTGTAGCCTCGCTTCCGGTCTTCACCCGAGTACCTCGGCTTCCTCCGAAGTCCCTCTGGCGTTGCCCGACCACCTCGGTTCCCACCGGGTGTCGCAGACCTTCCGCTTAACTTTAGCATTTCTGCACACTTAATTGAGCTCGTAAGATAACAAATATACCCTTAACTATTGAGCCTTTTGCCATAATCAAAATACCGGTTCGACTTTGGTGCCCACTGCCCACTGCACCAACAATCTCCCCCTTTTTGATTCATGGCAAACCGACACAAAAGTTAAGGAAAAATTAAGCATAACAGTAAGCTAGCATAATGATTAAGCATGAATGAGCTAGCATAAAGATTAAATATGAATGAGCTAGCATAATGATTAAGCATGAATGAGAAATATTATTGTTTCAAGTTCTCCCCTTTGAGGTAACCTCCCCCTTGACCGAAGGTGAGTTCTTGAAAAATAATTTTTACTCCCCCTTAATAGTTGCTTAAGTAAACGTAATTACTTAATATAAAAGGTAATAATTTTGTTTACTTTCTTCCTTACTTTTGTGACTTTCTCCCCCTTTTGCCTTAACTCAAAAAGTTTGTAAATATATTTTAAGGTTTGTAAGTCCAAGCAAGTTCCCAATATAAATATATATATATATATATATATTTTTTAAAATAATAATAAGCTTGAAAATATGTTCATCTAAAATGTACAACTCCGGTTGGACTTGATTGATATAGAATGATCAATAAGTCTTGAAGGAGTTGATTAATTTTAAATAATTATACTCCATGGTTCATGTCGATGCACTGAATCTACATCTGGAACCAGGAGTAAGGTCCTAACATCTCACGCCCGTCTACGTGGCTAAGTACACAAACACATTAGTCCTATGTGTTGTGAGATGTGTTGGCTCCTTAAATCTATAGGTATATGATTTCTAAGGTAAGACTTAGGCTAATTTCATAAAAAGATGCAAAAGTAGAGTACATATATAGAAAAATTTAAATCCTACTCTATTACGCACATACCTAACTTTCGTCTTAATAAACTAAATTCGGCTTCGGGTAGTGGTTTGGTGAAGATGTCCGCTAGGTTTGATTTGGACTCAACATACTCTAGTTGTATAGTTCCATTAGTTACATGTTCCCTAATGAAGTGGTGTTTAACTTCTATATGTTTTGTCCTAGAATGACATATTGGATTTTTAGTTAAGTTAATTGAACTAATGTTATCTATGTAGGTTTTAATGTTGTTAAAGATTAAGCTAAAGTCTTGGAGAGTGTGCTTCATCCACGAGTGAGAGACACACTCACCCATCGCATAGCGTATTAGGCGGTGGTAGATAAGGCAGCAAATCTTGCTTCCCTCTGCACCAACTTACTAGACTCGAGCGAGGATTTGGCAACAACCACTCGTGCTCTTTCTATCGAGTTTACTACCGCATAGTCGGAGTCAGAGTAGCCGATTAGATTAAACTCGGTAGATCTAAGGTACCAAATACCTACGTTTAGCGTGCCCTTTAGATATCTAAGGATACGCTTGACTAGGGTTAGGTGAGACTCCTTGGCACAGGTTTGTAACCTTGCGCACATACTTACCGCGAATAAAATGTCGGGTCGGCTCGCGGTTAAGTATAGGAGACTTCCTATTGCGCTCCTATAGTATTTTAGGTCAACGGGTTTTCCTTCTACATCTTCGTTTATATTAACATTAGTTGCCATAGGTGTATTGATTATTTTAGCATCTTGCATTCCAAATCGATTTATTAAGTCCTTAGTATATTTTTGTTGATGTAAATATATTCCATCTTTAGTTTGTTTAATTTGTAAACCTAAGAAGAAACTTAACTCTCCCACTAAATTCATTTCAAATTCACTTTCCATAAGTGAGATGAATTCGTTTAGCGGATCGAGTTGGTAGTTCCAAAAATTATATCATCTACATAGATTTGGGCTATAAAGATTTCTTTTCCTACGGTTTTAACGAATAAGGTTGGGTCGACTAAACCTTGGTTGAATCCTTTGGACTTAAGATAGATCGAAAGCCTTCGTACCAAGCTCTTGGGGCTTGTTTGAGTCCATATAGGGCTTTCTTAAGTCTAAGGACATGGTCAGTTTATCTAGATTTTCAATCCGGAGGTTGGTAGCGTAAACTTCTTCCTTAATGTATCCATTCAAAAATGCTGACTTGACATCCATTTGAAACAATTTAAAACCTCGATGTGCAGCATATGCTAACAACATTCGGATGGACTCTAGTCTGGCTACAGGGGCGTAGGTCTCATCGTAATCTAAACCTTCGACTTGACTAAACCCTTTTGCGACTAACCTAGCTTTATTTCTAACTACTTCACCTTTATCATCAAGTTTATTTCGAAATACCCACCTTGTTCCAATAATTGATTTTTCTTTAGGTGGTGGTACTAATTCCCAGACTTCATTTCTAGTGAATTGAGCTAGCTCTTCTTGCATAGCAATAATCCAGTCGGGATCAAGAAGTGCTTGTTCAATAGTTTTGGGTTCGATTTTGGAAATTAACGAGATTTGACTAAGGTTTCGATATGAAGCTCTAGTTCGAACCCCTAAATTTGGATCACCTATAACTTGATTGATAGGATGATTTGTTTGAGTCTTAGTGTGACTCGGGTTAGGGTCATCTATCACTTGGTCGATAGGATGACTTGGGTGAGTTCTAGTTTGACTTGGGTTAGAGTCATCTATCACTTGGTCGATAGGATGACTTGGGTGAGTTCTAGTTTGACTTGGGTTAGAGTCATCTATCACTTGGTCAATAGGATGACTTGGGTTAGGACGAGATTCAAGTTCAAGATCAGAGTCGGGTTCGCTATAAGTTGATTTGCTAGTTGGTTTTGTTAAGGATTGAACGGGTTCGTGTCCTTCGTCGAAAACTATATTAATGGTTTCTTCGACTCTAAGAGTGTCGTGATTGTATACCCTATAAGCTCTCGTGGTTGAGTATCCTAGAAAGGTTCCAGTAGAGGTTTTGGATTTGAATTTCCCTAGGTAATCCTTAGTGTTTAAGATATGTACCTTGCATCCAAATACCCTAAAGTACTTGATGTTCGGTACTTTATCGTGATAAATCTCGTACGAGGTCTTTTGGTGCCTCTTTACCATAAGGATCCTATTTTGGACATAGCAAGCCGTACTAACGGCCTCTGCCCAAAATCTATCGGGTAGGTTATACTCGTTTAACATTGTCCTAGCGGCTTCTTGTAGGGTTCTATTTTTCCGTTCGACTAACCCATTTTGTTGTGGGGTTCTAGGACATGAAAACTCATGGTGGTATCCGTTTAGGTTACAGAAATCTGTAAACCTGTGGTTTTCGAATTCACCACCATGATCGCTTCTAAGTCTTTTAATCTTAAGGTTCTTTTGATTTTCGATTAACCTACAAAGATTGATTAGTTGGTCTAGGGTATCATTTTTATGTTTGATAAACCTAACCCAAGTAAATCTAGAATAGTCGTTAATTATGACTAAGCAAAATTGACTACCATTGAGTGACTTAGCTCCATGTGAATCAAATAGATCCATGTGTAGGAGCTCAAGAACACTTTTGGTTCGTTCTTGATTAGTTAATTGATGTTGTGTCTTAGATTGTTTACCTTGTTGACAAGCATTACATATTTTATTATCCAAGTTGTTTAGTTTAGGCAAACCTATAACTAGCCACTCTGACTCATCTTGTGGGCCGAGTCTTGGGTGCAGTGTCCGAGTCTTGGTGCCATAACCAAGATTCCTCTTCGTGTCATAAGACACTTGGTTGAGGAGTTAGGTAAATTTATTGTGTAGATGTTGCTACTCCTAGTTCCTTTAAGTATTATTTTAGATGTTGCATTTATTTTGATTACGCATTCATTTTCTAGAAATATGACCTTATAATTGTTATCACACAATTGGCTTACACTAAGTAAATTATATTGAAAGTTTTCTACTAATAAGACATTTTGAATTGTAAAGTTAGAGTTGAGCTCAATATCACGATCCGATGATTTTGAGCTTGCGTTATTTCGAAGGCTACGATCCTTGTCGTTTGAATCGTAACCGAAAATTTGAGTTGATCCCGGTCATGTGTCGGGAGCAACCACTTCGCCCAACATCCATTGATCCTACACATAAGGTAGTTGGATCGGATATTGGAATTACTAAAGGGTTGTTTGTAAGTTTTAAACCTAAATCATCTCACCAATATCTACATGATCAAAACATGTTATTCCTATGTGTTATTGTGAGATGACTTTCAATTTTACTTGATTAATTTTAATGAATTTAAATTAACCAACATTAGGTTAGATTCGATTTAGTCTAAGCTCATCAAGTAATCTTTTCAAGAGATTAGCTTCGGTCGTGGCGAGGCCAGAGGCCTTCTTTGATCGGAACAACGACCACTTCCTTAGACAAAGCTAATTTCAAGAAATTGATAACTCGACTTACTTGAGACTACGTCTTGGTCTAACTAGTTATTTTTGAAAAGAGGCTCCCCGAGGCTCAATCTTTTCATAGGATTTTAGTTGGTTTATTTTTGAAAAGAGGCTCCCGAGGCTCAATCTTTTGCAGATTTTAGTTGGTTATGAGTCCTATCTAACCATTCTAAAAATAAAGGAAAAACTAAGCATGCAATTTCTAAGACTTAACAAAAATACATTTTGTATTGGCTCCCCTGGACCATTGAATCGAGTGGGTCTATTCACATAGTGAATTTGGTCCTTGGGAACCCAATACATGTTAGATCCTAAAGTTGAAATCAAAGTGGTCTTAGGGACCCATGCTTGGACATTTTTCTTATGTTGGTTTACTATAGACATATATGACTTATTGGTTGTATTTGAGTTAAACCCGAGTCCGCCTTGTTGTACACGGCCCTTTGTGATCCAAGTAAGAGGTCAAGTCCCTTGGATCCCAAAGTGAACCTTTCAACGTGTTCCTAAGGTCTTCGACTTGTGTTTTCAAGCGAGTTCTCAACTTCAAGCTTTTCAGCAGGTTGAGTCCTCCTCTTGAATACGAGTAGTCGAAGAGGTTAGGGAGACCTCATGTTTGAGAAGGTTAACCTCCTCAATTAGGGTCTCGACCTTGGACTCGGACTTAGCTAGTTTCTTATTTAAAAATTTGATTGCACCATACAAAGTATTAAGTAACGACCGACTTACCCTTAATGATTCTTTTGAACCGGATACGGATCCGTGGCTTGTCTTGAATGGAAGCTCATCATCGGATTCGGACTCGGACTCTTCTTGATTTGAGTCGTGCTCGGTCGGCTTGGCCATTAGAGCTTGGATATCGTCTTCTTCCTCTGACAACTCCTCCCAAGTAGCGTTTAGCACTTTCTTGGTCTTTGATGCGTTATTCTTTAGCTTTGGGCACTCGGACTTGATGTGACCGAACCTGTTGCACTCATAGCATCTAAAATTAGAAGTATTTGAATTAGGTTTAGGCTTACCTTGAGTTGTTGGTCGTTTCGTCTCTTGATCATCTTCGAACTAGATTGACTAGTTGGATTCTATTCGAGTCTACTTCCGATTCGGACTCGTCTTCTTCCTTGGGGTGGCTTGCTTGCGGGCTTCTTCTTCTTGGAACACTGCAACTAACGCAATACTCTTCTCGGCGGACCACGTTAGTTTGCTCATGTAATTCAAGTTCGAAAACAATTCGTCTAACCTAATTTTAGAAAGGTCCTTGGAGACCTTGTAGGCATCGACCATGGATGCCCACAAGGTGGTCCTAGGAAGCGAGTTAAGAGAATACGATAAGGTCGCGATTCTCGACCTTTTGTCCGATGGCATGGAGTTGGTTGGCGATGTCTTGGATCTGAGCATGTAGTTGAGTTGCGGTCTCGTTTTCCTGCATTTTCAAGTTATACAATTTATTTAAAGTAAATCTCTTTTACATACCTTCGTGTCGTCGGTGCCTTCGTGTAGTTCCACTAGCTTGGTCCATAAGTCCTTTGCACTAATGAAGGGCCGACGCGGTTGAGCTCTTCCTTGGACAACCCACATTGCAAGATTTGAGTTGCCTTGGCATCGGCTTCTACTTGTTTTTCATGGAATTTGACCATTGATCGTAACGATTCACCATCTTCATTAATAGGAAGTGTGAAACCGGTTTGGATTACGATCCACATCTCGATTTGGGTTTTAAGAAAGCATTCCATCCGACCCTTCCAATAACGAAAGTCATTACCGTTGTAAAGCGGGGGTCGAGCGGTGCTAAACCCTTGAGATGGGCCATTTAAAAACAAGAAGAAGAGCATGAAAAGAATCTTGCAAAACACACGGAAAGAATATTCCAAGACTTTCGTCTTGGATTAGTAGTCTTGGAAGTAAAAAGATATATAAAATGTAACTTGCAAAAGAAATAAACAATCAAATGCGAATGTCGTTGAAGTTCGGAGGACAACCTTACTCGGGATCTAACCCGAAGGACAACCTTATCCGGATCCTAAAGCCTCTAATGCAATTCTATATGTAGGAGAAGATAAGCAAGTGAAATAATTATACGAAAACAGAAATAAATAAATAAAAAATCTGTGAAAAAAAGAAAAACAAAGCTAGATTGGTGGTTTCACCGAATCTTAGCGCCCCCGGCTCTGATACCAATTGTTGGATCGAAAGTGTCGCTAGAGGGGGGGGGGGTGAATAGCGATACGGTGTCGTTAAAAAAAACTTTTGCAATAAGTAAAAAGCAAGTAGAGAGTGCACAGCGGAAATATAAAGTAGACAAGATATTTTTACGTGGTTCACAATCTTTCGATTGCTAATCCACGGCCCTAGTGATCCTTGATCACGTACGGAGGGCAATTCACTAAAACCACTCCTCCTCGTTGGAGGTAGAGCAACGATTACAAAAGAAATCAAGGCAAAGGGACACTCCCCTTTCCTTGTTACGATTAAAGCACAAAGACAATTTAAAGAAGTAGAACTTAAATAAATATACCGACAACTCTTATAAGTAGAAGATGTAGCTTTACGTTGTCGTGCGCGTCGTAGCAAATGTGAGTAGTAGTAGCGGCGTTACGGACGGTGTTGAGAGCTCTTGAATTCTTGTTATTTGCGTGGCTTGAACATGTCTATTTATGGATATTGATCTATGAATTTAGACATAGGTAGTGTCCAAGGTGAGGTTCTTATCCCCCAAGACTTGTTCATCCACATCCTTTGCGCCAACTCAAGGATGAGGTGTTTCATCCAACCACCTTGTGCCACCTCCAACCTCCTTGTGCGCCAACTCAAGGATGAGGTGTTTCATCCAACCACCTTGTGCCACCTCCAACCTCCTTGGGCGCCAACTTGAGGATGAGTGTTTCATCCAACCACCTTGTGCCACCTCCAACCTCCTTGGGCGCCAACTTGAGGATGAGGTGTTTCATCCAACCACCTTGTGCCACCTCCAACCTCCTTGGGCGCCAACTTGTTGGAGCCATTCAACTAATGCCACATCATGGGACCATCTTGTGCCAACTCACCTTATTTTGGGCGTCCACCACAAGGAAGCTTGGTGATGGTTTGGATGTCCACCTTGATGCCACATCACCCTTTGTACCAAAACACGAGTCAAGTCCAAATTCACCCCTTGAAATTCGAGCTCTTCTCGAAATTTGGAACTTGACTAGCGATTGGTTGTAGTCAAAGGGTTTTGGGCTATGATACAAGTTAGCTTAAAATATAAAAATGCGATGGTTCTAACCATCTGATCTCGACCTAGACCTTCCATTGGAGGTATTGGGTCGGATCTACGCTTAACGACCTTGCTTCGCTTTCACACGAGCTTACCTTGTAGCCTCGCTTCCGGTCTTCACCCGAGTACCTCGGCTTCCTCCGAAGTCCCTCTGGCGTTGCCCGACCACCTCGGTTCCCACCGGGTGTCGCAGACCTTCCGCTCAACTTTAGCATTTCTGCACACTTAATTGAGCTCGTAAGATAACAAATATACCCTTAACTATTGAGCCTTTTGCCATAATCAAAATACCGGTTCGACTTTGGTGCCCACTGCCCACTGCACCAACAGATGGATGTGTTTTTCTTCTTGAAGGGGGAGAAGTTATTGGGAGAGTATCGTCAATTGGGAAAATTGATGGGTTTTTGATACCCAATTTGGAAATTGGGAGAGAGTATAGGATTGTCTCTCTTGAGTGATATGTGAATTATCACTAGGAAGATGGTAGGCATCCTAGGTATTTTTGGATCAAAGGGGAGATTGTAAGATCTCATTGGGACAATGGGACATTGACCTCTTTGGAGAGAAAACCTTTTTGATGTTAGTCAAAAAGGGGGAGAATGTTTGGGGGAGAACATTTGGAGAGTGTTTACCAATTTGGGATAATTGGTAAGGGATTTGAGTTAGTGGTCTAACTCAGATGATTTGTTTGGTTTTTGTCAAACATCAAAAAGGGGGAGATTGTTGGTGCAATCGGCCCAGGTCACGATTGACCAGACTCGAGTTTGACTCGAGTGATGTTTTGATGTTTGACAAAGGGATTTGACAAAGTGGTTTGGCATTGATGTTTGACATTAATGTCGGTTAATATGTTGTGGAGATTATTGGAGCAATCGACCCGGGTCATGTTTGACCGGACTCGAGTTTGACCCGAGGAAGACCTTGATGGTTGACTGGGGTTGACCATGTGATTATGGGAAAGTCCAAGCATGGGTCTTGGCAAGGTAAAGTCCAAGTCATGGGTACTTGGCATGGAAAGTCCAAGTGGGACACTTGGCATTTGGTAAAGTCCAAGTCTTGAGTACTTGGCATGAAAAGTCCAAGTGGGACACTTGGCGCATGGAAAGTCCAAGTCAAGAGTACTTGGCATTTGGGAAAGTCCAAGTCTTGAGTACTTGGCATGAGAAGTCTAAGCATGGGTCTTGGCAAATGAGAAGTCCAAGCATGGGTCTTGGCAAATGGAAAGTCCACGCATGGGTCTTGGCATGGAAAGTCCAACATGGGTTGGCAAGGGAATGTCCAAGCTTGAGTCTTGGCATTTGGAAGTCCAAGGGGATTGATTTTGGCAGCCTAAAGTCCAAGCGGAGTCTTGGCGGCGTAAGTCCAATGTGCCTTGGCGGTGTAGACACCGTTAGCATGACATAGCCGAGGGAAGCACCTGGAGGCTAGCGCGATGGATGAACAAGTCATGGATGACTTGGAGGGATCCGAGAGGCGTGAGGCTGATGGAGGTGGCTAGAAGGCTTAGGTCTAGGCTAAGGGTGGTCTAGCAAGTATGGGGGCACCATACTTGGGTTAAAACCTCATCTTTGAGGTTGGCAGTCGACTGGCATTATGGCCGGTTCGACTGCCGTGAGTCGACTTGAGTTCGACTGCCGTTTAAGAGCTGGAACTGCTCTGGCAGTCGACTGCTCATGGGAGCAGTCGAACTGATGTCTACGGCAGTCGACTGCTAGTTCAGCCGCGAGCACAGAATGCTCCGTAGCCGACTGGGCAGTCGACTGCCAATGTTGGCAGTCGACTGCCAAGAGATCCGTTGGAGTTTTTCCAGCGTGGATCGATCCGTTGTCTCACGACAACAGTGGCATCAGTCGACTGGTGACTTATGGCAGTCGACTGATAGGCGGAAATCCAGCCCGACGCAGGTTATAAAAGCAGCTCGGAAGGAGGGTTTTTGAAGTGATTTTCTTGGGCGAAATTGAAGGGGGAAGTTGGTGCTTTCCAATCCTTCAAAGCTAGTTCAAGGCAATCAAAGATCAAGCAATCCAATGCTCTTGTAAAGTTGTTTTTCCTTTACTTGTATTGCATTATTCTTCATTGTATTTGCTTGTTGCTTTTAGATTATTGTTGTAATCTATTGTAAGAGGTTTCTCCACCTCCGACTTGTGTCGAGAAGGAGTATTTGTGATTAGTGAGTGCGTGTGCATCACTAGGGCTCTTTATAGCTAGATCCGTGGAGTAGGAACCATTCGGTTCCGAACCACGTTATATCGTGCTTGTTGTGATTGTATCTTGTGTTTGTATTTGTTATTGTTTATTCCACTGCGTACTAACAAGATTGTAGACCAGCAACGCGAACAATTTCCATCTACGTACGAATTCAACGCTATTCACCCCCCCTCTAGCGGCCTCAAATCTCCAACAAGTGGTATCAGAGCCCGGGGCTCTTCTACGGACTAACCACCGGGAGCTAGGACAAAGAAGCTAGAGGGTGAAGATGGAAGAACAATTGGGATGGAACATTAACACACCGATCCCTTACTCCTTCTATGGACAAGAAGGTTTTAAGCAATGGAAGTCAAGAATTGAAGACTTCCTAATGATGAGAGACTTTGAGGAATGGTCCATTTTGATGGATGGATTTGAATATCCAAGAGGACCAAGAGGTGGTTTCCTCAAAAAGAAAAGATGGACCGAAGAGCAAGTTCAAGCATCCGAGAAAAATGATAATGTGATAAAATTTTTAATTGATTTAATGCCTAACAATATCTTGTGTATGTTAGGTAATTATGTAGATGCTAAAGAGTTATGGAGCCAAGTGGCAAAGCTCCATGAAAATTCATCATCGGTCCAAGAAGAAGAAGAAGAAGAAGAGGAGTGCTCACCCTCTCAAGATCAAGAAGAAACATCTAAAGAGCCTGAGGATTCGGAAGTTGATAGGGAATCAACATCCGGATCGGAGAAGGAAGTAGAATCGAAAGTTGATAGGGAGTCAATTTCCGGGTTGGTGGAGGAAGTGGAAGAAGCATCCACTTCTAGGATTGAGGAGGAGATTAGAGTTTCCTCAACACCGGAGCAACAAGAAGAACCATCTACATCCGGTAGAGAAGAAGAGCAAGCTCAAGAATCCACTCCGACCACCACAACCACCCTCGGTAACTCAAGCATGTCAATTAATAATAAAATGAATATTATATACTTTGAGTGTAGGGAGAAAGGACACTACAAGAGTAAGTGTCCTAAACTGGTTAAGAAGACTCCACCCGTGCCAAAAGTCAAGGAGACCGGTGCCTCAATGAAAAAGAGCAAGGAGCAAGTGATTTGCTTCAAATGCCGACTACCGGGTCATTACCGGAGTCAATTCCCGAAGGGGGAGAAGAAGGGGCAAAGGGGAGCATCACAAGTAGGGGGAGCTACTAAGGCTAACCGTAAGGTATATCAAGTTAATAATGCTCTTTCTTTAGTTAATAGACAAAAGCATGCTAGAAATTTCAATTCCCTAGCAATTTGCCATGAAAAGCATGCTAATAGAAATAAATACTTTTGTTTAGGAGCTAAAAATATTCACTTAGATAATAGGGAGAAATTTGGGACTAATGTCCCTAAAAACAACTTATCTAAGGACAAACCTAGGTCAAATAACTCTAGAAAATTTTTATCTAGGGAGACAATTAGAAAGGTGCAAGAGCACCTAGGTCTAAACCCTAAATGGACTAGGCATATGCCTAGAAAGTCCAATGCCCAAGATTTAAATCAAAATTCTAAAATTGGGCAATTAGAAAAGGAAAATCAAGTCTTGAGGTTAAGGCTTGAAAAACTTGAAAAGACCCTAAGTGAGATACAAAATCAATTTAAAGGGTCTAGTGGTCAAAATCAAGGGTCCAAAAGTCAAAGTCAACACCTAGGACCTAAGAGTCAAAAGTCAACCAAGGGCAAGCAAGGTTTGGGTCACAAACCTAAGCCTAAGGTGGCTTATCATAGTGTTCCATTTTACTATGGAACACAAACTAGGTATAGGAAGACCAAGGTCAATAGGGAGGTTATCCATAGAGTTGACCAAAGGGTGTGCCTAGTGGCTAGGGTTTCAAGGAAACCTAGGGTGGCCACTAAGAAGGTTGCAAGGGGAGTTACCCCTAGAGTCAACCTAAGTAAGACCAAAATGACCAAGGCTAACAAGCCTAGGAGGGTCATTAGGAAGGTATCTAGGGAGGTTATCCCTAAGGAATACCTAATTAACCCTAGGAGCTCAAATCGGTTTTGGGTTCCTAAGAGCGTGATTGATTCACGCTAGATGGGTTTAGGGTGTGCCAACCTTGATTGGATGGGTAGTTAACTCAACCATGATAAAGGTGGCATTTTAGGTTATTTTCAAGGTTATGGATACCTTGGAAATAGGGTTGAATTATTATCCTAAAAGTTTTTAGGATGTTCTAATGCACTTTTGAATTTAAGAAAAATCAATCAAATTGGCACAATTAGGGTTTAGAGTGTTAGTGTGCCATTTTGGGTTTTTGGCACACTAGGGAGATTAAGGTTAATATGGCAAAATATATCTAATTGTATCAAATGACAATTAATATTAAAATTTAGGTATTACCATACCTGTACATTTTATATGCCATGCTTTGATTGCCATATGCCATGTCATGACATCATGCCTATTTCTATGATTTTATATGTCATGTTCATGTTTAGGATTAAGGTTTCAAATGTCATGTGCTTTTAGATTTCATCTTATGCCATGACATCATAATTATGAGCATATGCTTATTTATAACATTTCTAATGCCAAAATCATTCATGCATTTAAGACAATTTGGTTGAAATTGAATTAAGGACTATGGCATGACTTGAAGTCCCATTCATAAGGGAATCAAGTAGGGTTGCCTTAGAAAAATGCATGAAACCCTAGATTAGGATGAACAAAACCCACATCTCACATCCAATTGACATGTATGTGTATTTATACACCCTAGATACATGTGAGATGCTAGGATATGAGTTAAGTTCAAGGTGCATAGTTTTGCATCTAGATGAATTAAAACTCATCTAATTTCAAATGTGGATCATTGGGAGAGCATGTGTACAAGTCATGTACATAGAGCCCAAGGAATATGATCCAAAATAAGGTTTTGAAAACATTTTAAAATCATTTTAAAAAACCTTGGTGAAGTCTATCTTTTGATAGCAATCACCATTGATAGAGTTGATACAAAATAGGGCCAAAACATTGAAAATTTCAATGGTTATGAGTTTTGTATCAAACTCACTATTTTTTGGGTAAAATAATTTTCAAATATTTTTCACCCATTGTGTGTGTCATAAGTATTATACGTATGAATTTTCACGATTTTTCGAATTACGTATAATTATTTATGAATTTTCAAAATTCATTTCTGATAGCTGAAAATCGAGATTTTCGATCTCGCCGATCGCCTGCGGTGGCCGATCGATGTGAGTGGCGTGAGACTGACATCACAAGAGTCGACTGCCAGGTCTGATTTCGGGTTAACAAGGTTTGTTTAGCCCGTGTTCAGCTATGGAAAAGGTTTCTAATCACTCATAACCCTTGGATATGCTTTAGGAAGCATTATAAAGGGTGAAAATCTATTGGATATAGATTAGGAGCTGTGTTAGGTCAAAGTATCAAATTTAGGGTGAGTGAAAGTTCTATGTTAAACTTAGAACCTTAATTTTGATGGTTTAGAGTTCCTATTGGCTTAGGGGATTCCCAAGGACATTGTTGGTGCAATGGTCAAGGGGGAGCAAGCCTTTAGGGGGAGGTGTCCATCTTGGGATGATGGATGTGTTTCTCTTCTTGAAGGGGGAGAAGTTATTGGGAGAGTATCGTCAATTGGGAAAATTGATGGGTTTTTGATACCCAATTTGGAAATTGGGAGAGAGTATAGGATTGTCTCTCTTGAGTGATATGTGAATTATCACTAGGAAGATGGTAGGCATCCTAGGTATTTTTGGATCAAGTGGGAGATTGTAAGATCTCATTGGGACAATGAGACATTGACCTCCTTGGAGAGAAAACCTTTTTGATGTTAGTCAAAAAGGGGGAGAATGTTTGGGGGAGAACATTTGGAGAGTGTTTACCAATTTGGGATAATTGGTAAGGGATTTGAGTTAGTGGTCTAACTCAGATGATTTGTTTGGTTTTTGTCAAACATCAAAAAGGGGGAGATTGTTGGTGCAATCGGCCCAGGTCACGATTGACCAGACTTGAGTTTGACTCGAGTGATGTTTTGATGTTTGACAAAGGGATTTGACAAAGTGGTTTGACATTGATGTTTGACATTAATGTCGGTTAATATGTTGGGGAGATTGTTGGAGCAATCGACCCGGGTCATGTTTGATCGGACTCGAGTTTGACTCGAGGAAGACCTTGATGGTTGACTGGGGTTGACCATCTGATTATGGGAAAGTCCAAGCATGGGTCTTGGCAAGGTAAAGTCCAAGTCATGGGTACTTGGCATGGAAAGTCCAAGTGGGACACTTGGCATTTGGTAAAGTCCAAGTCTTGAGTACTTGGCATGAAAAGTCCCAATGGGACACTTGGCGCATGGAAAGTCCAAGTCATGGGTACTTGGCATTTGAGAAAGTTCAAGTCTTGAGTACTTGGCATGAGAAGTCGAAGCATGGGTCTTGGCAAATGAGAAGTCCAAGCATGGGTCTTGGTAAATGGAAAGTCCAAGCATGGGTCTTGGCATGGAAAGTCCAACATGGGTTGGCAAGGGAAAGTCCAAGCTTGAGTCTTGGCATTTGGAAGACCAAGGGGATTGATTTTGGCAGCGTAATGTCCAAGCGAAGTCTTGGCGGCGTAAGTCCAATGTGCCTTGGCGGTGTAGACACCGTTAGCATGACATAGCCGAGGGAAGCACCTGGAGGCTAGCGCGATGGATGAACAAGTCATGGATGACTTGGAGGGATCCGAGAGGCGTGAGGCTGATGGAGGTGGCTAGAAGGCTTAGGTCTAGGCTAAGGGTGGTCTAGCAAGTATGGGGGCACCATACTTGGGTTAAAACCTCATCTTTGAGGCGACATTATGGCCGCCGTGAGTCGACTTGAGTTCGCCGCTTAAGAGCCGGAACTACTCGGCGCGATCATTGCTCATGGGAGCGATTGAATCGATGTCACGATCGATGTCGCCAAGGGTCGACAATGATCGCTAGTTCACCGAGCACGGAATCGCTCCGTAGGGTCGGGCGATCGACTACGTGGTAGCCGATGACGATCGCTTAGCGGTTGGCAATGATCGCTAATGTTGGCAATGATCGCCAAGAGATCCGTTGGAGTTTTTTCAGCGTGGATCGATCCATTGTCTCACGACTCAGATGGCATCGATCGGGTGACTTATGACAATGCCGATAGGCGAAATCCACACGAGCGCAGGTTATAAAAGCAGCTCGGAAGGAGGGTTTTTGAAGCGATTTTCTTGGGCGAAATTGAAGTGGGAAATTGGTGCTTTCCAATCCTTCAAAGCTAGTTCAAGGCAATCAAAGATCAAGCAATCCAAAGCTCTTGTAAAGTTATTTTTCCTTTACTTATATTGCATTATTCTTCATTGTATTTGCTTGTTGCTTTTAGATTATTGTTGTAATCTATTGTAAGAGGTTTCTCCAGCTTTGACTTGTGTCGAGAAGGAGTATTTGTGATTAGTGAGTGCGTGTGCATCACTAGGGCTCTTTAGAGCTCGATCCGTGGAGTAGGAACCGTTCGGTTCCGAACCACGTTATATCGTGCGTGTTGTGATTGTATCTTGTGTTTGTATTTGTTATTTTTTATTCCGCTGCATACTAACAAGATTGTAGACAAGCAACGCGAACGATTTCCATCTACGTACGAATTCAACGCTATTCACCCCCCCCTCTAGCAGCCTCAAATCTCCAACAAGTGGTATCAGAGCCCGGGGCTCTTCTACAGACTAACCGCCGGGAGCTAGGACAAAGAAGCTAGAGGGTGAAGATGGAAGAACAATTGGGATGGAACATTAACACTCCGATCCCTTACTCCTTCTATGGACAAGAAGGGTTTAAGCAATGGAAGTCAAGAATTGAAGACTTCCTAATGATGAGAGACTTTGAGGAATGGTCCATTTTGATGGATGGATTTGAATATCCAAGAGGACCAAGTGGTGGATTCCTCAAAAAGAAAAGATGGACCGAAGAGCAAGTTCAAGCATCCGAGAAAAATGATAAGGTGATAAAATTTTTATTTGATTTAATGCCTAACAATATCTTGTGTATGTTAGGTAATTATGTAGATGCTAAAGAGTTATGGAGCCAAGTGGCAAAGCTCTATGAAAACTCATCATCGGTCCAAGAAGAAGAAGAAGAAGAAGAGGAGTGCTCACCCTCTCAAGATCAAGATGAAACATCTAAAGAGCTTGAGGATTTGGAAGTTGATAGGGAATCAACATCCGGATCGGAGAAGGAAGTAGAATCGGAAGTTGATAGGGAGTCAATTTCCGGGTTGGTGGAGGAAGTGGAAGAAGCATCCACTTCTAGGATTGAGGAGGAGATTAGAGTTTCCTCAACACCGGAGCAACAAGAAGAACCATCTACATCCGGTAGAGAGGAAGAGCAGGCTCAAGAATCCACTCCGACCACCACAACCACCCTAGGTAACTCAAGCATGTCAATTAATAATAAAATGAATATAATATGCTTTGAGTGTAGGGAGAAAGGACACTACAAGAGTAAGTGTCCTAAACGGGTTAAGAAGACTCCACCCATGCCAAAAGTCAAGGAGACCGGTGCCTCAATGAAAAAGAGCAAGGAGCAAGTGATTTGCTTCAAATGCCGACTACCGGGTCATTACCGGAGTCAATGTCCGAAGGGGGAGAAGAAGGGGCAAAGGGGAGCATCACAAGAAGGGGGAGCTACTATGGCTAACCGTAAGGTATATCAAGTTAATAATGCTCTTTCTTTAGTTAATAGACAAAAGCATGCTAGAAATTTCAATTCCCTAGCAATTTGCCATGAAAAGCATGCTAATAGAAATAAATACTTTTGTTTAGAAGCTAAAAATATTCACTTAGATAATAGGGAGAAATTTGGGACTAATGTCCCTAAAAACAACTTATCTAAGGACAAACCTAGGTCAAATAACTCTAGAAAATTTTTACCTAGGGAGACAATTAGAAAGGTGCAAGAGCACCTAGGTCTAAACCCTAAATGGACTAGGCATATGCCTAGGAAGTCCAATGCCCAAGATTTAAATCAAAATTCTAAAATTGGGCAATTAGAAAAGGAAAATCAAGTCTTGAGGTCAAGGCTTGAAAAACTTGAAAAGACCCTAAGTAAGATGCAAAATCAATTTAAAGGGTCTAGTGGTCAAAATCAAGGGTCCAAAAGTCAAAGTCAACACCTAGGACCTAAGAGTCAAAAGTCAACCTAGGGAAAGCAAGGTTTGGGTCACAAACCTAAGCCTAAGGTGGCTTATCATAGTGTTCCATTTGACTATGGAACACAAACTAGGTCTAGGAAGACCAAGGTCAATAGGGAGGTTATCCTTAGAGTTGACCAAAGGGTGTGCCTAGTGGCTAGGGTTTCAAGGAAACCTAGGGTGGCCACTAAGAAGGTTGCAAGGGGAGTTACCCCTGGAGTCAACCTAAGTAAGGCCAAAATGACCAAGGCTAACAAGCCTAGGAGGGTCATTAGGAAGGTATCTAGGGAGGTTATCCCTAAGGAATACCTAATTAACCCTAGGAGCTCAAATCGGGTTTGGGTTCCTAAGAGCGTGATTGATTCACGCTAGATGGGTTTAGGGTGTGCCAACCTTGATTGGATGGGTAGTTAACTCAACCATGATAAAGGTGGCATTTTAGGTTATTTTCAAGGTTATGGATACCTTGGAAATAGGGTTGAATTATTATCCTAAAAGTTTTTAGGATGTGCCAATGCACTTTTGAATTTAAGAAAAATCAATCAAATTGGCACAATTAGGGTTTAGAGTGTTAGTGTGCCATTTTGGGTTTTTGGCACACTAGGGAGATTAAGGTTAATATGACAAAATATATCTAATTGTATCAAATGACAATTAATATTAAAATTTAGGTATTACCATACCTATACATTTTATATGTCATGCTTTGATTTCCATATGCCATGTCATGACATCATGCCTATTTCTATGATTTTATATGTCATGTTCATGTTTAGGATTAAGGTTTCAAATGTCATGTGCTTTTAGATTTCATCTTATGCCATGACATCATAATTATGAGCATATGCTTATTTATAACATTTCTAATGCCATAATCATTCATGCATTTAAGACAATTTGGTTGAAATTGAATTAAGGACTATGGCATGACTTGAAGTCCCATTCATAAGGGAATCAAGTAGGGTTGTCTTAGAAAAATGCATGAAACCCTAGATTAGGATGAACAAAACCCACATCTCACATCCAATTGACGTGTATGTGTTTTTATACACCCTAGATACATGTGAGATGCTAGGATATGAGTTAAGTTCAAGGTGCATAGTTTTGCATCTAGATGAATTAAAACTCATCTAATTTCAAATGTGGATCATTGGGAGAGCATGTGTACAAGTCATGTACATAGAGCCCAAGGAATATGATTCAAAATAAGGTTTTGAAAACATTTTAAAATTATTTTAAAAAACCTTGGTGAAGTCTATCTTTTGATAGCAATCACCATTGATAGAGTTGATACAAAATAGGGCAAAAACATTGAAAATTTCAATGGTTTTGAGTTTTGTATCAAACTCACTATTTTATGGGTAAAATAATTTTCAAATATTTTTCACCCATTGGGTGTGTCATAAGTATTATACGTATGAATTTTCACGATTTTTTGAATTACGTATAATTATTTATGAATTTTCAAAATTCATTTCTGATAGCTGAAAATCGAGATTTTTTATCATCGGCCTACAATGTGTGATCGGTGATAATAATGTGATCGTGATTCTTGTCAAGAGTCGACTGCCAGGTCTGATTTCGGGTTAACAAGGTTTGTTTAGCCCGTGTTTAGCTATGGAAAAGGTTCCTTATCACTCCTAACCCTAGGATATGCTTTAGGAAGCATTATAAATGGTGAAAATCTATTGGATATAGATTAGGAGCTGTGTTAGGTCAAAGTATCAAATTTAGGGTGAGTGAAAGTTCTATGTTGAACTTAGAACCTTAATTTTGATGGTTTAGAGTTCCTATTGGCTTAGGGGCTTCCCAAGGACATTGTTGGTGCAATGGTCAAGGGGGAGCAAGCCTTTAGGGGGAGATATCCATCTTGGGATGATGGATGTGTTTCTCTTCTTGAAGGGGGAGAAGTTATTGGGAGAGTATCGTCAATTGGGAAAATTGATGGGTTTTTGATACCCAATTTGGAAATTGGGAGAGAGTATAGGATTATCTCTCTTGAGTGATATGTGAATTATCACTAGGAAGATGGTAGGCATCCTAGGTATTTTGTGATCAAGGGGGAGATTGTAAGATCTCATTGGGATAATGAGACATTGACCTCCTTGGAGAGAAAACCTTTTTGATGTTAGTCAAAAAGGGGGAGAATGTTTGGGGGAGAACATTTGGAGAGTGTTTACCAATTTGGGATAATTGGTAAGGGATTTGAGTTAGTGGTCTAACTCAAATGATTTGTTTGGTTTTTTTCAAACATCAAAAAGGGGGAGATTGTTGGTGCAATCGGCCCAGGTCACGATTGACCAGACTCGAGTTTGACTCGAGTGATGTTTTGATGTTTGACAAAGGGATTTGACAAAGTGGTTTGGCATTGATGTTTGACATTAATGTCAGTTAATATGTTGGGGAGATTGTTGGAGCAATCGACCCGGGTCATGTTTGACCGGACTCGAGTTTGATTCGAGGAAGACCTTGATGGTTGACTGGGGTTGACCATGTGATTATGGGAAAGTCCAAGCATGGGTCTTGGCAAGGTAAAGTCCAAGTCATGGGTACTTGGCATGGAAAGTCCAAGTGGGACACTTGGCATTTGGTAAAGTCCAAGTCTTGAGTACTTGGCATGAAAAGTCCAAGTGGGACACTTGGCGCATGGAAAGTCCAAGTCATGGGTACTTGGCATTTGGGAAAGTCCAAGTCTTGAGTACTTGGCATGAGAAGTCCAAGCATGGGTCTTGGCAAATGGAAAGTCCAAGCATGGGTCTTGGCATGGAAAGTCCAACATGGGTTGGCAAGGGAAAGTCCAAGCTTGAGTCTTGGCATTTGGAAGTCCAAGGGGATTGATTTTGGCAGCGTAAAGTCCAAGCGGAGTCTTGGCGGCGTAAGTCAAATGTGCCTTGGCGGTGTAGACACCATTAGCATGACATAGCCGAGGGAAGAACCTGGAGGCTAGCGCGATGGATAAACAAGTCATGGATGACTTGGAGGGATCCGAGAGGCGTGAGGCTGATGGAGGTGGCTAGAAGGCTTAGGTCTAGGCTAAGGGTGGTCTGGCAAGTATGGGGGCACAATTCTTGGGTTAAAACCTCATCTTGCGCTCATGGGAGCGATCAGGCCCGATGTCTCGCAATGATCATTGCCAAAGTCGACGATCATTGCTTGTTCACCGCGAACACAGATGCTCAGCCGATCGGCGGTCGATTACGCGGCTCGACTGCCAATGTTGGCAGTCGACTGCCAAGAGATCCGTTGGATTTTTTCCTGCATGGATCGATCCGTTGTCTCATGACAACAGTGGCATCAGTCGACTGGTGACTTATGGCAGTCGACTGATAGGCGGAAATCCAGACCGACGCAGGTTATAAAAGCAGCTTGGAAGGAGGGTTTTTGAAGTGATTTTCTTGGGCGAAATTGAAGGGGGAAGTTGGTGCTTTCCAGTCCTTCAAAGCTAGTTCAAGGCAATCAAAGATCAAGCAATCCAAAGCTCTTGTAATGTTGTTTTTCCTTTACTTGTATTGCATTTTTCTTCATTGTATTTGCTTGTTGCTTTTAGATTATTGTTGTAATCTATTGTAAGAGGTTTCTCCACCTCCGACTTGTGTCGAGAAGGAGTATTTGTGATTAGTGAGTGCGTGTGCATCACTAGAGCTCTTTAGAGCTCGATCCATGGAGTAGGAACCGTTCGGTTCCGAACCACGTTATATCGTGCGTGTTGTGATTGTATCTTGTGTTTGTATTTGTTATTTTTTATTCCGCTGCATACTAACAAGATTGTAGACAAGCAATGCGAACGATTTCCATCTACGTACGAATTCAACGCTATTCACCCCCCTCTAGCGGCCTCAAATCTCCAACACGTACATGTCAATGTAATGTGAGATGTGGGTTTTGTTCTCCCTAATCTAGGGTTTCATGCATTTTCTAAGGCAACCCTATTTGATTCCCTTATACATGGGACTTCAAGTCATGCCAATTGTCCTTAACTCAATTTTAATCAGATGCATGAATGATTATGGCATTAATGATGATATAAATAAGCATATGCTCATAATCATGATGTCATGACATAAAATGAAATCTAAAAACACATGACTTTTGAAACCTTAATCCTAAACATGAACATGACATATAAATGCTAAAAATAAACATGATGTCATGTCATGTTATATGGCAAATAAAATACATATGTATAATGATACCTAAATTTTAATATTAGTTGTCATTTCATATAATTTAAGAATATTTTGCCATATTATCACTAATCTCCCTAGTGTGCCAAAAACCCAAAATGACACAGTATGACCTCTAAACCTAAAATGTGCCAATTTGATCATTTTATCAAAACTTCTCAAATAATATTGGCACATCCTAAAATCATTTAGGATTAAAGCTCAAATGTATTTCCAAGGTAACCATAACCTTGAAAATAACCTAAAGTGCCACCTTTACCATGGTTGAGTTAACTACCTATCCAATCAAGGTTGGCACACCCTAACCCATCTAGCGTGAGTCAATCACACTCTTTGGAACCCAAAACCTTTTTGAGCTCCTAGGGTTAATTAGGTATTCCTTAGGGATAACCTCCCTAGATACCCTCCTAATGACCCTCCTAGGCTTGTTAGCCTTGGTCATTTGGGTCTTATCTAGGTTGACTCTACGGGTGACTCCCCTTGCAACCTTCTTAGTGGCCACCCAAGGTTTCCTAGAAACCCTAGCCACTAGGCACAAACTTTGGTCAACCTTAGGGTTGACTTCCCTATTGACCTTGGTCTTCCTAGACCTAGTTTGTGTTCCATAATCAAATGAAACACTATGGTAAGCCACCTTAGGTTTTAGGTTTGTGACCTAAACCATTCTTGCCCTTGGTTGACTTTTGTTTCTTGGGTCCTAGATGTTGACTTTGAGGTTTTGACCCTTGACTTTGACCATTAGACCCTTGCATTTGATTTTGCATACTCTTGAGGGTCTTTTCTAGCTTTTCAAGCCTTGTACTCAAGGCTTGGTTCTCTAATTATAATTGCCCAATTTTTGAATTTTGATTTGGTCTTTGGGCATGGGACTTCCTAGGCATATGCCTAGTCCACTTGGGATTCAAACCTATATGCTCTTGTATTTTCTTGATAGATTCCCTAGGTAAGGTATTTTTAGGGACATGAGTCCCAAATTTCTCCTTATTTTCTAAGTGGACACTCTTAGCTCCTAAACACAAATATTTATCTCTAGCATGCTTTTCATGATGAATTGCAAGAGAATTAAAATTCCTAGCATGTTTTTTAACATATAAATTAGAAGGAGCATTATTTAGATATACCTTAGGGTTTGCCTTAGAGGCTCCCCCTACTTGTGATGCTCCATTTTGCCTCTTCCTTTCCCCCTTTGGGCATTGATTCCGGTAATGTCCCGGTTGTTGGCACTTGAAGCAAATGACATGCTCTTTGCTTCTTCTAGTGGGGGCACTGGCTTCATTGACTATTTGTGCCGGTGGAGCTTTCCTAACCTTCTTTGGGCACTTGCTTTTGTAGTGCCCGGTTTCCCTACACTCAAAATATATTATATGCATTTTATTATTAACACATATGCTTGAGTTACCTTGGGTGGTTGTAGGTGTCGGAATCAGATTTTGAGCTTCTTCATCTTGACCAGATGTCGAAGCTTCTTCTTGGGGTTGTTCCGGTGTAGATGTTCTAATCCCCTCCCCCTCAATCCTAGAGGTTGAGGTTTCTTCTAATTCTACCTCTTCCACCACTTCTTTCTCTTCGGATGTCGAACACTCCTCGACCTCCAAGTCCTCACTTTCTTGTGAGGATGAGCTCTCTTCCTCATCCTCCTCATCTTCTTGGAATGAGTGAGGCTCTTCATGGAATTTTTCCAATTTGTTCCATACCTCTTTGGCGTCTTTACAATCCCCTATCTTGATCAAAATATCATTAGGGATTATATTAAGCAAAATACCCATTACCTTATTGTTGATGTTATAGTATCTAAGTTGTTCTTGACTCCAATTCTTCTTCTTGATTTTTCTTCCTTCTTCATCTTTTGGAGTGTCAAAACCTACTAAGACACTAATCCAATTATCAAAATCACACATTAGAAAATGCATCATTCTACCTTTCCAATACGCGAAATCTTCGGTGAAGGAAGCGCGTTGATGTCACACCCAATCTCTCCTTGAATTCCATCTTGTTCCTCTAGCGTCTTGACTCCGGGTTGTTAATCTGTAGAAGAGCCCCGGGCTCTGATACCAATTGTAGGATATTTGAGGCCGCTAGAAGGGGGTGAATAGCGTCGTGTGATGGTACGATGATGGAATTCGTTGCATTTGTCTCTACAATTTCGTTAGCGCAGCAAAAATAGAAGTAATACAATAACGAAATATGACAAATACAACAAGAACACAAGTATTTAACATGGTTCGGAACCTCAAGGTTCCTACTCCATGGATCGAGCTCTACGAGCTCTAGTGATGCACACGCAACCACTAATAAACACTCCTTCTCGAAATAATCTGGAGGCGGAGTAACCTCATACAATATGATTACAAAATTAATCAAAATGCTACAAGCAAATACAATGAAATACAAAGCAATACAAGTAAAGAAAACACTTTACAAATGCTCTTGAATGCTTGATCGCTTGGTTGCTTGATATTAACTTGGAGACCCTGATTTGCAGCAGTAAATCACCCCAAATGCTCTCAAGAAACCCTTGTATTTTCCTTTATCACGAGCTCCTTATAAAATAAGTCCATAGATGACTAATGGAGCCCTTATCGCCGATCGAGTCTCGACTCCATTCGTGGCCGATTTCTCGAGCACCACCGACCGATCACACGATCGTGGATCGCTGAGCAGAGCCGATCGACCGCCCACCTCCGGCAATGATCGCTAGGCCACTTCCGCACTAAACCCTAGTTGACTATGCCACGCCGACCGCCACATGGCACCGCGACCGCACACCTAAAACATGAGGTTTTAGCCCAAGTATGGTGCCCCCATACTTGCTAGACCACCCTTAGCCTAGAACTAAGCCTTCTAGCCACCTTCATTAGCCTCACGCCTCTCGGATCCCTCCAAGTCATCCATGACTTGTTCATCCATCGCGCTAGCCTTCAGGTGCTTCCATCGGCTATGTCATGCTAACGGTGTCTACACCGCCAAGGCACATTGGACTTACGCTGCCAAGACTCCGCTTGGACTTTACGGCGCCAACCATTGGACTTATGCTGCCAAGACTCCCGCTTGGACTTTACACCGCCAATATCAAACCCCTTGGACTTCTCAAATGCCAAGACTCAAGCTTGGACTTTCCCTTGCCAACCCATGTTGGACTTTCCATGCCAAGACACATGCTTGGACTTCCCTTGTGCCAAGTACTCAAGACTTGGACTTTCCTAAATGCCAAGTGTCCCACTTGGACTTTCCATGCCAAGTACCCATGACTTGGACTTTACCATGACAATTACATTGTCATATGTTTTTGTCTAACATCAAAACATCTCTTGAGCCAAGCTCGAGTCCTGGTCAATCGTGACCTGGGCCGATTGCGCCAACACTTTAAACACTCTCTCTCCCCCTTTGCCATACATCAAAATTAAAAAAAAAAAAACTTTTTATATGCTAAATTGTAACGTAACATTTTTCAAGATTTGAATCTAATAGATTATCAAAACATTAATCATGTTCAAACTTAAAATTCAAAACTAAAGTAAGATTAATACTCAGAACAATTCAAGTATTTCGAAGCTAGTTTTTAGAACTTGAAATTTGATAAACTTACCTGATGCTTAGAATTTTCAATACACACACTCTCCCCAAAGAATATTTAAAGCTTAAAAATTTCTATTAAAATTTTGAAAGTACACTCTTCCTCTTAATTAAAGCATATACTTAAAGATCAAAATTTTTGAAAATATACTCTCGTCCTTAATTAATTCCAAAAAAAATATAAATTTCTCCCCCTAAGTCACTTAGGAATGATACATATATTTTACTCATTGTTCCTTTTGAAAACTTAAGTTCTTTTGGTCAAATGCTTAAGTTTAAAACAAAGTTTCCACAAACTTATATACTTTGTAGAAATACTTTTTTTAAAATTAACCTCCCCCTTAACATATTCTTACCATATTCATAAATAAAATTTTAAATATCATAAATTCCCCCATACATCAAAACCATAAGCAAAAGCAATAAAGTAACACTTCTTGTACACTTTCAACTTGAAATTAGTTTTCTAAGAAGTTGCTCTCTTTTTCATTAGTTTGAAAATAACCCATATTAAAATTTACTTTATAGATTTTCAAAAACAATTTCAAAGATAGTTACTCATTAATGATGCAAATTTTCTCTAAAGACTCTAAACATAGATCCTATCATGATTTGTTTAGATTTTGAAGAAACCATTTTAAGTTTAGACTTAGCTTAACTAAATCTCATCTTCCAATTTAGATAAAGCTAAGTTATGTTGCCTGAGTATCAAGTAATTACGTATTACTTAGATTGATAAGTCCAATTTATTAAGTTCAAGTGAATTACTCAAGTTATTTTTCAACTCTTAAAATTTTCTCTCTCCCTCTTAAGAACATTTCTCACAATAATTTAAATCCAATTTCATTTTTAAACTTAATTTTTGAAAAGGTATTAAACATTTCATAATTTTGCAAAACAAATATTTTAGGCTTCCCCTAAA
This sequence comes from Wurfbainia villosa, assembly GCA_025175895.1. Lineage (NCBI taxonomy): Eukaryota > Viridiplantae > Streptophyta > Magnoliopsida > Zingiberales > Zingiberaceae > Wurfbainia > Wurfbainia villosa. Next base: position 31,241,735 of record CM045994.1, on the reverse strand, counting down.
TTCTTGATCTCCCCCTTAAGGTAACATTAGTATGCTTACATTTTGAAAATAATTTTAATAAATTTTTTATCATGAACATAGGATAAAATTTCAAATGCATAGTTTCCCTTTTAGGTCATGCAAAACTCCCCCTAGAATTATACTTTTACTTTATGTTTTCAAAATAAAAATTTCAAAAATATCTAAACTCCCCCTAGAATTATGCTTTTACTTTAAGTTTTCAAAATAAGATTTTTAAAAATATCTTAACTCCCCCTTTGAATTATGTTTATTTAAAATTTCTTTGATTAAAATACTTAGGATAAATACTAGTTCAAGATTAAGTAGTTTAGATAGACAAGTTTAATTTTAAGTTTCAATTCTTAAATTTCTTCCTCTTCCCTTTAAAGTAAGACCTAAGTTTTCAACTTAAATCAATTTTAATTTTATAAAAATTTTAAAGATTATTATAGATTAAAGTTTTGAAAATATTTTAATAATTTTGACCAAAATACTCTGAAATGTAAATAGATTTTCCTAAGCTCCTCCTAAAAGGTTGTCGGTAATAATTAGTTGGTTTGGTTGAGTTAACCTTATTCATCTCACCAAGACTAGGTTTTTAATACATGTTAATCCTATATGTTTTGTGAGATGTGGGTTCATTATTTCTTGTTTAATATTAATGAAAATTAAAAGTGTTTAAACTTCTGTTATATTCAAGTTTGGCTTGGGCTAATCAAGTAAATTTTTCCAAATTCAACTTCCTAGTAGTGGCGAGGCATATGACCTTCTTGGATATCAGGTGGACCACTCCCTTAGACAAAGTTGATTAAGAAATTAAGTACTTGACTTGCTTTAGACTAAACTTTGGTCTAACTAGTTAAAGACTTAGGGAGTTAGCTTCGGTTAGTTTCACTTAACTTAGTGCACCAGGTAGGATGCATCTAGCCTAGACATGCACTTTGAAGTGTTTCCCTAACTTACTATCAGTTCACTTGGTCTTAGTACTAGGTTATTCAAGTTTAAACTACTTGACTCCTATCTAGTCCATTCTAAATTAAGCAAGTAAAAATAAGTATGAAAGAGTTTAACTAAGTGTAGAAACAAGTAAAGATTTAGCTTCCCCTAAGTAATACCTCGTATGAGTTTTATTCACTAAGTGAATTTGACTCTTGGGGACCCGAAATTTATTTCGTCCAACTTGGTTGACTAAACTATTCTTAGGGATCCATGCTTGGACTCGACTCTTAGCGTTTCGGCTAAGTAAAGACATGTAAGATTTGTATGAAGACTTAACTTTGTATCTAAGTTTGGACTTGTTGTAAACGACTCATTGAGACCCAAGCATCATGTTTAGCTACTTGGATCCCGAGGTGAACCTTTCCAACATTCCAGTGAGATCTTCTACTTGCCTTTTCAAGATGGAGTTATGATGAGTGTGAATCACATGCATATTTTAGGTTTTATTTACCATGTTTTTCTCATATTTTATTTGCATAACATGCATAAAACATAGCATTTACTTTCATATTGAACATTTAGTTCAGATAACTGCGATTTCTATGTTTTTATTCTTAGGAAGGCATAAATTTGGATAAAAGAAGACATAATAGAGCTGTGAAAAAAAATCACGATGATATGAGGAGCAAACGGAGCCACAACGTACAATTTTCAGAGTTCCCAGTGTCCAACATGCCCAGAGCATGCCAGGGGGCATTCCTGGGCTCAGACTCTTCAGCACACCTAATTTTAGTGTGTGCCTAACCTCCACAGCACCTGACACACCCAGGTCATGCTAAATGGCACGGCTGTGTCATGGGATAATCGAAATTTCGATTTTTCTCAAGTCCATTCCGAATTTCTTGCAACTAATTTCCCAATTTTCTCTCCAGAAAAAGCTATAAAAAAATCCCAAGACCAAGGATAAAAGCATTCTAAAATTGGGGGATTATTAGGAGATCTGAGAATTTGGGGATTGGGGATAAGATCCTCACGGAAAGTTCTAAAGGCGAGGACAAGACGCTCAAAGCATAGGACGCTGGGTTAATTCTTTCTTTTTCTACTATTTATGTTTTGTAACACAATTATGGAGTAGTCTTGTATCTTAGGATTAGGGAGTAGCTCTTTGTCAGTTTGTCTTGGATTGTACAACTCTTTTTATTTATTCATTGTGAATTTCTTGAATTGATTTTAGGGTGCATATTGATTGTCTTGCGAGTTTGCTAATCACTTATTAACATGCTTTTGGGGTTTCTATCCCAGATTTGTATAACCAATCATGAGAGACTATAGAAATTATGGGATTTCATTAACAGTAGTGATCTTCTTGGGTTCGTGACAGGTGCCCACCGTTACAAATAAGTTCATCGACCTATGAATGCTCCAAAAGCAATTAGAATCTCTCGAGGATTTCATGATCTGTTTCTAGGGCTTTCATTAACTGTAGTGATCTGCTTGGGTTCGTGACAAGTGTCCACATTGTAAATAAGTTCATTGACCTATGAATGATCAAAAAGATATTTCATACCCTATCCTAAAACCTAATAATTTATGGATTCTATAAGTAATCAGTACTAGTGCTTAAGCAGAGATCTACCTTGGTTCTTATGACAGGTTCCCGTCATTGCAACAAGTTCTCTAAAAGAACTAATACTGTGAAAGTAGAACCCGAATATATCCTTAGATAGGTTTCCTTCAAGAATACATATTAATGAAAAGTTGCCAAGACATTAGACATTAGACATTGTAGCGAAACAAAAGTCCTAAGATTACTTCATAAACTAATTCTATACTCGTGTCACGATCGTCTATTTTCCCTCTCTCCTTCAACCTTCACTCAATTATTTAATCTTCTAGATAATCTTTCCTTGCATTAATCCGGTACTTGACCAGTCTCTGTGGGATCGATATTTTATTACTCGACGATGATCGTGCGCTTGCGGATTCACACCATCATGTTTTTGGCACCGTTGCTAGGGATTGTGTCAATATAAATTTGATTTCAATTAGATTAATCTAGATTTTTATTTATTTTTTATTTTATATTTTATTCTATTTTATTTTACTTCATTTATTTCATTTACCACACTTACTTTATTTGGAGTCACTCTTCTTGTTGCATGCACAGGTCTACTAGGGAGTTGACAGAGCTAGATCCTGAAATCAAAAGAACTCTCCTCGCTATACGAAGACTCCTAAAGCGACTAGAATAAAGTCCAACCTTTAAAATGGTGACGCATAAAGAAAACAAACCTTTATGCGATTACGCAGTGCCATATACAAGGGTGCTAAGATCAAGCATCCGAAGACCTCCAATAGAAGCAAATAATTTGGAGTTGAAACCCACACTTTTATCCATGATTCAACAACATAGATTCGGCGGAACGCCTTTAGAGGATCCTAATATACATTTAGAGGTATTCTTAGAATTCTGTGAAACTTTAAAATTTAATGGAGCATCTGCAGATGCGATCAGACTGCTATTATTTTCCTTCTCCTTACAGGACAAAGCAAGGTCATGGTTGCATTCTCTTCCTACGAATTGCATTACAACATTGGATCAACTAGAACAAAAATTTCTGGACAAAAATTTTCCCCCAAGCAAAACATCAAATCTCCGCCATCAAATCACGAACTTCATGCAAAAAGATAGAGAATCACTTTTGAAGCTTGGGACAGATTCAAAGGGCTATTGCAACAATGCACACATCTTGGATTGGAGAAATGGCTTATCATCCACACCTTTTATAACGATATCTCCTATCTTACAAAAGTCTCTCTAGATTCAGCTGCAGGAGGATCTCTCATGAACAAAACCTTGGACAAAGCCTTCGATATTATTGAAAATGCTGCACTTAACCACCACCAGTAGGTAACCGAGAAGGGAGTATCTACTTGTACCCCAGGTAAATATGAGGTAAGCACTATAGATTTACTCGTTGCAAAATTAGATGCATTATCTCACAAGTTTGAACACTTTAATATGAATGCAGTCAATTCTACTAATATACTTGTGAGATATGTGGAATTTCAGGTCATGCAACTCAAAATTTCCAAATAGGACTTACCCCATATTTAGGAACGTCCATCGAATAAGTTTACTCCCAAAACAATTTCAACTAGCAACCTATGAACAATCCCTATTCCAACACCTATAATCCAGGCTGGAGGAACCATCCAAATTTTTCATACCGCAACAATCAACCCCAATATGGACTGAACACTCCGGAACAATCTTCAGGTCCCCAGCATGATCGAAAGTCAAAATTGGAATCATTAATGGAGAAATTTATTGAAGCATGGACTGCTCAAAATAATGAATTCCGCCAACAACATAAGGAAATAACGGAACCACTCCAGCAACTAGCAAGTAAGATCGATAATTTAGCTATCCATACTAAATTGTTGGAAACTCAAATTACACAGATAGCTAGCTCATCTTCGAGAATACCGGAGAGGTTCCCTACAAAAGTTGAAGCAAATCCAGTAGAACATTGCAATGTAGTACTTACTGAAGAATAGCCTTGCTTGGATGAACAAAAAGCAACTTAGGATTGTGTTACCATCATCTCAATAAAAGAAACATAATATGGTAATTCAAGAAAAATATGCTTCTAAACTTGAAGACCCAGGTGAATTTTCAATTCCTTGTACAATCTATGGAATTAATTTTGATTCTGCTTTATGTGATTTAGGGTCTAGTGTAAATCTTCTACCATATGCATTTTATGAATATTTGAGGCCGAGTGGATTAAAACCCACAAATATAACTTTAAGATTTGTATATCATTCACTAAAACAACCCCTAGGCCTACTAGAAGACATCCCAGTAGCAATTGAAAATTTTATAATACCTACTGATTTCCTTGTCCTAGATATGGGAGAAAATTCTGAAAACCCCATTGTCCTAGGATGATCTGTTTTAGCTACTATTGGAACCATGATTGATGTCAAGAATATTGAAGTCGAAGATGAGAAAATTGAATTGAATTTTGCTAATTCTCTTAACACACCATCTGTTAAAGAATTTTGCTGCAGGATAAACCAGAAGGGAGAAAAGAAAAAGAATCACAAGTATTCCTTGGAAAAACTCATAAGGATAAGAGACGAGAATAATAAAATTTTCCATAATTTTTCTCGTCTCATATGTACTCTATTCAAATGAAGGCGGAGCATGAGTTTTGATCTAGGATGAACAATAATAGGGGTCGAGCTTACGACCTAAAACAAACACTTCTTGGGAGACAATCCAAGATTTAGTTTTTATTATTTTATTTTATTTTCACAATCTCTATTCTTTTCACTTACCATAATATTTTTCATTTCAGGAGATAAAAATTGGTAAACCGTGTAGGGGATCGGACGTCGCTAGAGGGGGGGGGTGAATAGCGTTATCGTGCTTGATGATGGAATTTGATCGTTCGTCTCTATAATTTGGTTAGTACAGCAGAAATACAAGATACAAATATGAATATGAAGATGAATAGACAAGCACAAGACAACAATATAACATGGTTCGACACCTTAGGGTTCCTATTCCACGGGGCGAGCTTAAATGAGCACTAGTGATGCACACACCACTAATACATTCCTTCTCGGGACAATCCGGAGGTGGAGAAACCTCGTACAAGTGATTACATAAGTAATACAACGAAATATAATAAGTAAACTAAGAAATATAGAAATACAAGTAAAGAAAACTTTACACTAAGAAATTTGGATTGCTTGCTTGTTGATTGATTTAGTTTGCTCTTGAAGGACTAGAATGAAGCTGCAATTCCTCTCCAAATCGCTCCAAGAAACATGGACAAAAACCTTTCCTTCGTGATCCTTATAAAGTTGCAAATCGAGATGATTTTCGCCTAGCAGTCAACTGTTCATATGCATTAGTCGACTGCTCCTATAGCCGTTGTCTCACAACTGTTGGATCGAGAAGCGTCGCTAGAGGGGGGGTTAATAGTGATCGTAAATCTTTTCGACGTTTCATTCGAGTAGATAATTAAATGAGTAAGAGCGACAGAAAATAAAGAGACACGTTTATTTTTACTTGGTTCACAACCCAGTGGTTGCTACTCCAAGGCCCTATCGGTCCTAGACCGCGTACGGAGGGCAAAGCACTATAACGTCTCCTAATCGTTGGAGGTAGGAGACAACGATCACAAAACCGAAAGTATGAGGATGAGGCAACAAGCCTACCTCACCTCGTTACGATTAAAACAAAGAATACAATAAAAATAATTATTTGCTACTGCTGCCGACGAAGGAGATTTAAACTTGTCGTCGCGTCAACGTTATGACGGCGTTGGAGCGTTGGCATTGTAGGAGCACTTAAGAATAAACTTGATGTGATATGGAGTTAGAATCCTCCCCTCCTTTTATAGATTTTGGCCTCTGAATATGTCTCCTCTTTTTTTATGGAACTGATCACGAAGTTGTATAATTTATATCGCGAAGTGGCCGCGTCAAACCTTATCCATTTTGACCTAGCGCAAAGGCTGATTCATCGCCATCGATCGGTGATGAGCATCGATCGCCCAATGTCCAGCAATGATCGATTGCGGCTGGCCACTTCCCTCTGATGAAGAGATTAGCTCAGAAAATGATAAATGCGACGGTTTCTAACCGTCCGATCTCGACCTAGACCTTCCACAGGAAGTCTTAGTCGGATCGCCGCCTATGGTCATCCCCATAAAGAGGACACGACCTTACAATCTCTCACTCACACGAGCTTTCCTCGATACTTACCTTGTAGCTCTCGCTTCCGGCCTTCCACTCGATTCCTTCGGCTCCCTCCGAAGTCACTCGAGTGTCGCCCGACCACCACGGCTTCCTCCGGGTGTCGCTAGCCTACAGCTCCAGCTTTAGTACTTTTCTGCACACTCGATTTAGCTCGTGAGATAACGATGTAAACTTAACTTTGTGTCTTTGCCATAATCAAAACATAGGTTCGATTATCTAGTGCCCCTGCACCAACAACAACGACTTAATCCACACTAGAGAAACTTTAACGGATAGTCAACCAGTCGACTGCCAAACCCTAGCAATCGACTGATGCACATGAATTCGAGCTGCTGGTCGAACCTACCTCGCTTATGTGGCTGCATCCATCAGTTGACTACTATCCTTGGCAGTCAACTAATCAAGGCGCCGATCGCCCAAGGCCGGCGATTGATCGCCAAGGCCATGAATGAGCGTGATTCGGCGTCATAATCACATAATCGATCGGCCTCAGTCAACTCGTCTACCAAGTGTCAAATCACTTGACTAGTCGGCGGGTCCGTAGCCCCAGTCGACTGCTAAACTGCAACCACCGTTAGTCTAGACCTAAGCCTTCTAGCCACCTCCATCAGCCTCACACCTATTGGATCCCTCCAAGTCATCCATGACTTGTTCATCTATACGCTAGCCATCAGGTGCTTCCATCGGCTATTGTCATGCTAACTGTGTCTACACCGCCAAGGCATATTTGGGCTTACCATGCTAAGACACACGCTAGAACTTTACGCTGCCAAACATTGGACTTATGCCGCCAAGACTACCGCTTGGACTTTAAGCCACTAATATCACACACACCCTTGGACTTTCCAAATGCCAACACCCATGCTTGGACTTTCCATGCCAAGTACCCATGATTTGGACTTTCCATTGCCAAGTATCCATGACTTGGACTTTGCATCATATGGTTAATCCCATGTCAACCATATAGTCAACCCATTGTCAAATATCAAAATAATACTCGAGTAAAACTTGAGTTCAGTCAATCGTGACCAAGGTCGATTGCACCAATAATCTCCTCCTTTATGATGTTTGACAATACCTTTAAGTTAGACTAACAATAACCTAAACTTAAACACTTTCAATTCCAAAGCATAGTGAAGGTTTACCTAACTTAAACCTCACTTCTCCGCCTTTGGTATACATAAAAAAGACTCCCCAAGGGTATCAATATCCCATATACCAATGAGATCATACAATCTCCCCCTTGATCCAAAAACATCTAGGATGCCTTCACACTTCCTAGTGATAATTCCCATATCACTAAATGAGAGGCAATCCTTACTTCTCCAAATTCGCATCCTTATGAGGAAAACACATCCATCATTCCATGATGGATAACCTTCCCCTAAAGGCTTGTTCCCCCTTGAACATTGCACCAACAATGTCCTTGAAGAGTCCCTAAGCCTATAGGAACACCAAGTTATCAAAATTAAAGGCAAAAGTTCAAACTTGAACTTTGACACATCTTAAAATTGATTTTCACGCAAAACAACTCTACTTATCCATTTTCAATGAATTTTTACCCTTCCAATGCTTTCCAAAGCATGTCCTTGGGTTAGGAAAGTTAGGGTACATAGGAAGAGCTGAAAGTGGGCTAAACAACCCTTGTTTACCCAGAATCAGCTCAGCAGTCGACTTTGATCAGCAATCAGTATTCTGCGAACATCATCAATCGACTACCATACTGAAGCAGTCGACTGACCTCTGATTTTCAGAAATCAGGTTTTCAGAAAAAGAGTTTTGTAAAATCATAAGTAAATATACGTATTTCAAAAAATAGTGAAAACTCATACGCACATTACTTACATGAAATAAAATGGGTGAAAAATAGTTTGAAAATAAAGTACCCATTAAAAAGAGAGATTGATACAAAGTTCAAAACTATTGAAACTTTCAATGTTTTTGATCTACTTTGTATCAACTTCTTCAATGATGATTGCTATCAAAAGATAGACTTCACTAAGGTTTTCGAAAATGATTTTAAAATGTTTTTAAAAACATATTTTGAACTATGGACTATAGGCTAGATGTACATGACTTGTACATTTGCTTTCCTCATGATCCATACCTATTATTGAAATGAGTTTGAGTTCATCTAGATGCAACATCTATGCACCTTGAGCTTAACTCATTTTCCTAACATCTCACATGTTTCTAAAGTGTATCAATACACACACATGTCAATTTAATGTGAGATGGGGGTTTTGTTCTTCCTAATCTAAGGTCTCATATATTTTTCTAAGGCAACACTATTTGATTCCCTTATACATGGGACTTCAAATCATGCCATAGTCCTTAAATCAATTTTAATTAACTTAAATGCATGAAATATGATCATGGCATATAAAGATAGCATAAATAAGCATGTGTGAATAATCATGGTGTCATGGTATATAAATGAACCTAAATATACATGACATTAAAAATAGACCTAAGCATTATCATGACATAAAATATGATTAAAATGAATATGATGTCATGACTTGACATATGACAAGCAAAGTATGTCAAATAAAGTGTAAAGGTATAATAATACCTAGATTTTAGTATTGATTGTCATTTGTTAGAATTAGGTTCATTTTGCGATATTACCACTTATCTCCCAAGTGTGCCACAAACCCAAAATGACACACCATGACCTCTAAACCTAACTTGTGCCAATTTGATCAATTTTTCAAACCTCTCAAATTTAATTGGCACATCCTAAAATCTTTTTGGATATAAATTAAACCTCATTTCCAAAAGTATCACATAAACTTAAAAATGACCTAAAGTGTCAACTCTACTATGGTTAGGATAACTACCCATCAATTTATGATTGACACACACTAACCCATTTAGCGTGATGGGATCACACTCCTAGGAATCCAATAACTATTGGAGCTCCTTGAGTTTATAAGGTATTCATTAGAGATGACGTCCCTTGATACCTTCCTTATGACCCTTCTAGGCTTTGAGGACATGGTCATTTAGGTCTTGCCTAGGTTAACTCTAGGGGTAACTCCCCTTGTAACCTTCTTAGCGGCCTCCTTAGGTTTCATGGAAACCTTGGCCACTAAGCACTTACCATGGTTGCCCATAGGGATGACTTCCCTAGTAATCTTGGTCTTCGTAGACCTATGGATGATTCCATAATCGAATGGAACACTATGATAAGTCTCTTTGGGCTTAGGTTTGTGACCCAAACCTTTCTTGCCCCTATATGGTTCGTGTCTTCTACACCCTAGATTTTGACTTCTAGACCCTAGACTTTGACCATTTGACCAATAAATTTGATTTTGCATCTTCCTAAGGGTCTTCTCTAATTTCTCAAGTCTTGACCTCAAGACGTGATTTTCCAATTCTAATTTTCCAAATTTTGAGTGTTCATTAATCTTTTGGGAATGGTTTCTCCTCTTAGGCATATTCCTACCCTTCTTAGGATTAATGCCTAAATGGTTTTTTACCTTTCTAATTGCTTCTTTAGGTAGAATTGTTTTAGGGATATTATTTCTAGATTTGTCCTTGACCCTAAAATTACAAGATTTAGCAACTAAGCAATAGAATCTATTATTTCTAGCATGTTTCTTATGATTATGCATAATTGCAAGTGAATTAAAAGCATGATTTTGATTGTTACATCAAGAACGTGCATTTTTTTAAATTTACTTTAGGGTTTGCTTTAGAAGCTACCCCTACAAGTGATGCTCCTTCTTCCCCCTTGGTTTGCTTCCTCCCCTAGGGCATTGACTTCGGTAGTGGCCCAGTTGTTGGCATTTTAAGCACACCACCTGCTCCTTGCTCTTCTTAGTGGGGACTTCGGCATCCTTTGATTTTCCATTTACTTTTGGTGCCGACGCTTTCTCCTTAGCCAATTTTAGGCATTTACTCTTGTTATGCCCTTTCTCTCTACACGCAAGGCAAATTATGTGATCCTTATTTTTATGAATTGCATTTGAGTTACCTTCTATGGTAGGGGAAATTTGAAATTCCTTTTCTTCTTGACCGGAGGTTGATGGCTGCTCTTCTTGCTCCGATATTGAGGTGAAGGGAAAATTTCTTCCCCCTTCGGTCGCTTGTTCATGGCGATCCTATCACACATCCCCGGATAAAAAAATACTAATCCAGATGGAGAGGATTACCCAAGCAACCGATCCATCATCGTGCTATTCAATTTGAGTGGTCGGTTGAACAAACTTGTTCTTCAAGCAACCTAATTCTTTTCCTCAATTAGCCGCGGAATAGATGATTAATGGATCATCAATTTTTGTGTTTATCATCAGGGTCCATGTTAATCAATAACATATAAAATACAAAAAAAAACTAGAATCAAAACTAAACAAGATTATACCTCTTGATCTTCTATTGTATTCCTATTCTCCTCGTGGACGTCGTGTGGGCGACGATCTTCCAAGAGTAAAAGCCTCCTAGATCACGTGTCTTCCCTTCCTTGCTTGCTCCAAACAAGGGAAGATCAAACTCCCTTCTTCTCCTTGCTTATGCCGACCACCAACCACCAAGCTTGGTGTCTGCCAACCCTAAGGAGAGGAAGAGGATGTGTCGGCCAAGAAAAAGGAAGAAGGCACCCTATCCTTTGTTGCCGCCAGGCCTAGGAAAGGTGGAGGAAGTGCCAGCTATAGGAGATGGAGAAGATGAGGGTGGCGCTGGACAATAGAGGGAGAGGAAGAACAAAACCCTAGCCTCCTTCACTTGTGTTGCCGCCAGCCCTAAGGAATTGGACAAACCAAAACCCTAGCCTCCAACTTGTTTCCGCCCAACCTCTCCAATGCCAACCCTAGCACACCTTCTATCTACTTGCCGCCCAAGCCTCTCCACATCCTTATTTAGATCTAGGATTCATGAGGTATTTATAATAGGCTACAATAGGGACCATGAGGAGGAGTTGGATCTTGGCCACCCAATGGATTCGAACCACACAAAACCCGATCCATTAATGATGATCCATTCCACTAGAGGATATCATTGATCTACCTCACCAACCCCAATAAATAAATATGGGCTCCATATATTATTTGTACAAGATATCTTCCCATATTTAAGATATCGAATGTCCATTAATTAATTAAATTACTGACAATTTAATTAATTAATATCTAACTCCATGAATAGTACCACTCATCCTTATCATCATGTTGAACCAAGTCCACCTTCAGGATTTACATGATGAACTTTATGAGCTCCTCAAGGGGACATCATCATCCTAATATATAGGACATGGTTTTCCTCCTATAATCAATAACACACCATGTAAATACTATTATTTCCCAACTTACCAGGCCTATCGATTTAATACATAAATCTCACCCATTGGTAAATCAAAGAAATAAATACTAAGTACATATGTCCGTTATTATATCAGGATTAAGAGGATGTACACCATAATATCTGAGGTCCAATTCAATTATATAGTCAGTATAAATTGAATCACCTCTAAATCGGTCCTGCTCAATACACACAAAGTGTACTAGTTTAATTCTATGGTCAAGATAAACCAATACTAAATAACGCTACAACCATGCCAATGATTTTTCCAAAACCATCTTGGTTGTGAGCCTCTACTTATACTCTATAAGGAACTGACAACATGATCTTCTGTGCGATATCACACACCTTGTTATCTATTATGTAAAGTATCAGATAATATGCATAAATAAAAAAATGCAAACAATGACCATGTCATTCTTATTTCAAAATGAAGATGTTCATCCAAAGGCTAGACTTTCAGTATACATCCCAACAATCTTCCACTTATATTAAAAGATTATGCTGCCATCAAACTGTCATACATCTTATTCCCATTCCCTCCACATGCTTATCAAAAGCTCTCGCTGGAAGGGCCTTAGTGAAAGGATTTGCCAGGTTATCCTTTGATGCAATCTTGGCGACAATAACTTCTCCTCGCTTTACGATCTCTCGTATAAGGTGGTACTTACACTTTATGTGTTTACTTGCCTTATGGGCTCGTGGTTCCTTCGAGTTTGCAACTGCACCACTGTTATCACAATAAATTATGATAGTTCTGGGACAACCAGGAATCACATCCAAGTCCATCAAGAAGTTCCTGAGCCATACAACTTCTTTAGCTGCCTTAGAGGCTGCTACATACTCAGCTTCCATGGTGGAGTCCGCCATGCATTTCTGCTTGGCACTCCTCTATACTATGGCTCCACCTCCCAAAGTAAACACAAAACCTGAGGTAGACTTACTGTTATCCCTATCTGATTGGAAGTCAGAATCTGTGTAACCCACAGGGAGTAATTGATCTGCCTGGTATACCAGCATATAATCCCTAGTCCTTCTCAGGTACTTCAATATATGCTTTACCGCAGTCCAATGTCCCTGTCCTGGATTACTCTGATATCTGCTAACCATGCCCATGACAAAGCAGATATCCAGCCTCGTACATAACATAGCATACATGAGGCTTCCTATCGCTGAAGCATAAGGAACCTCCTTCATCTCCTCTATCTCTTTTGATGTTCTAGGACACATCTCTTTAGATAAAGGTACTCCATGCTGAAAAGGTAGAAAACCTTTCTTGGAGTTTTGCATACTAAAATGAGCCAAAATAGTATCTATGTATGAAGCTTGAGATAAGCACAACATCCTTTTCTTGCGATCCCTTATAACCTTGATCCCAAGGATGTGTCCCACTTCTTCCAAGTCCTTCATATCAAATTGTTTGGATAACCATATCCTTATGTCTGATAACACTTTAACATTGTTGCTAATGAGCAAAATGTCATCTACGTATAGTACAAGAAATACCACTACATTTTCGTCACATCTCTTGTATACACAAGACTCATCCAGACTTTGAATAAATTCATATGACTGGATTACCTCATCAAACTGGATGTTCCAAGATCTCGAAGCTTGCTTCAACCCATAAATGGACCGATTAAGCTTGCACACAAGATGCTCTTTGGCCTTTGTAATAAATCCCTCTGGTTGCTCCATATAGATGTTTTCTTCAAGACTTCCATTAAGGAAAGTTGTCTTGACATCCATCTGCAAAACCTCATAATCCATATGAGCAGCAATAGATAAGAGAATACGGATAGACATAAGCATGGCTACTGGCGAAAAGGTCTCCTCATAATCGATACTCTTTTTCTGAGTATACCCTTTCGCAACAAGCCTTGCTTTGAAGGTCTCTACCTTCTCGTCTGATCCTCTCTTTCTTTTGTAGATCCACTTACATCCAATGGCTTTTGCACCATTGGGTGGTTCTACTAGCTCCCAGACCTGATTTGAATCCATAGATTCTATCTTAGAATTCATCGCCCTTTGCCAAGATACCGCATCTTTTATCTTGGATTACCTCGTCATATGTCCAGGGATCAGGTTCATGTTCACCAGGGACCAAATCATAAGATTCTCCCAAGAACATAAATCTATCAGGTTGTCTAAAAACCCTCCCACTACGACGAGGTATCACTTGTATATCCTCTGTGACACGCAGTGCACTCACTTGTGGTATGTCCTCTTGTACTGTTGGTACTAAAGTAGTGACTTCTCTTAATTCCTCCAGAACAATATTGCTTATGGGCTTGTGATTCATCACATAGTCTTCCTCTAAAAATCAGGCATTTGTGCTAGCGATCACCCTCTGATCTCTAGGACTATAGAACAGACCACCTTCTGTTCCTCTAGGATAGCCTACAAACAAGCGCACTTTTGTACGAGATTCTAACTTACCAGCATCTCCCTTCAACACATGTGCTGGACTACCCCAAATCCGAATATGACTCAGACTAGGCTTTCGCCTAGTCCACAATTCTGTGGGAGTATAAGGTACTGATTTAGATGATACCAAGTTCAGAATATACACTGTCGTATCCAGAGCATACCCCCAGAACGAATCTGGTAACTCAGAATAACTCATCATCGATCTAACCATCTCTATAAGAGTCCATTTCCTTCGCTCAGCCATACCATTCTGCTGGGGTGTAACAGGTGCAGACAGTTGGGATTGAATCCCAGCCTCTGATAAGTAACTCCTAAACTCTCCCAAGAGGTACTCACCACCATGATCAGATAGTAGTGTCTTGATACTTTTACCTTGACATTTCTCCACATCAGCCTTGAATTCTTTGAACCTGTCAAAGCATTCAGACTTGCAATGCATCAAGTAAATGTATCCATATCTTGAATAATCATCTATAAAAGAGACGAAATATTCAAAATCACCTCTAGCCTAGATAGACATAGGACCACACAAATCAGAATGAACCAATTCCAACACATCTTTGGCTCTATACCCCTTGGTCTTAAAAGACCTCTTGGTCATTTTACCTTCCAAGCAAGATTCACAGGTTGGGAAATCTTCCACCACTAATGAACCCAAAGGTTCATCAGCTATCAACTATTGAATTCTACTCAGGTTAATATGACCTAACCTTAGATGCCAAAGATATGTTTGGTTCATTTTCGAAGGTTCTTTTCTCTTATTAGATTTAGAAGATGAGTTATTTATTTCTATTTGCATCGTGGGAGATTTTGGTTCAAGAGTGTATAAATTTCCTACCAATGCACTAGAACAGATAATCTCCCTATTACATTTTATAACAACTCTATCATTAAAAGAAATAGAATATCCATCCAAAATCAATTTAGAAACTGAAATTTAATTCTTTCTAAATGAAGGTACATAAAGGCAATTTCTATTAGGGCAATCTCTTGCCGTGATATGGTGTTGATGTGTGTGGCAAAGGGTTTAAGTTAGTTGGTTATTGTGATTTGATATATATGTTGAAGTCGTGTAGGACTTAGTAATTTGCACATGAATCTTTGGTGGGTTCACCACTCACAACCTCGTGCTTGAGTCGGAGAAGGAGCATTGCAGAGCCGTGCGCTTGATGTTGCCGAGGGACCACCGGATGAGATGACTTGAAGCGAAGCCAAGGAAGCAGACTTCGAAGGCAAGAGACGTGAAGGAACATTGCAGAGCCGTGCGCCTGATGCTGCCGAGGGACGTGGCCGTGAACGAAGAGAGTTTCGACGAGGGACTTCGAGTGAGATGAGAGAATGAGTGAATTGTAAGTAGCTCATTAAGTGAACTTGGTCGAATGGCTGAGTGTCGGAGGCTTGATCGCAAGGGTTGACGTTTACCCGACCGCCGAAAGCTCAAACAAATGTTAAGTTGGCACGATCAAGCGCCATGAAATGGCGATCGAAGTCAAACTTCGATTCGGTAGTATCCGATGATGAGATTATGCCCGGCCGATCATGTCATGGAATGACGATCATTGCGAAGAAAGTTATGGGCAGAACCTCTAGTAGTCGATGGCGATCGACTAACTACGGAGGCGTGATGATCGATGGTTACATCAATCGACTACCAAGGGATCCATTGGACTACAATGATCGGGATTCGACGTGTTCGGAGGCCGTTGTAGTGGCGGCTATCGACTGCCAAGGGCAGCAGTCGACTGGTGGTGGCCAACGGGAAGAAATCAACCCTCTCTATAAAAAGAGAGGGTGTGGGCTTTTGGATGGCTAATGCTTATGCTCTAAGTGATCATCCAAGTGCTCCACAAGATTCAAACTCCTTCTCTTAGTTTTCTTTCACATATATTGTAAAAGAAGAAGTGTTCTTGAGTTATAAGGGTTACCTCCACCTAGCTTAGTGCAAAGGAGAGACTGATAGTGAATTGGTTGCGGAGTGATTCACCGGGGACGAATCGGAACCGTCGATTAGCGGCGTAGTCGTGAACCACGTTACATTTCGGTGTTAGCATTGTTTGTATTCTTATTTCTATTTGCTTGTCTTGTTTTGTTTTTGTTGCGCTAATTTCTTTGTAGACGAGCAAATTCCACCATCAAACGAAAGAGGGCTATTCACCCCCCCTCTAGCCGACCAATACACACCGATCGATCCCCTACAAGTAGTATCAGAGCCAAGGAAATCTTGTCGAGGACTAACCGCCACAACAAGAACATTCAAGAATGGTCGGCTCCAACATTCACCCACCAAAATTTGAAGGCGAATTCTCTTGGTGGAAAAAGAGAATGGAGGTATTCTTCGAAACCGACTTCAAAATTTTATTAATTATGGAAAACGGTTTCGAGATGCCTAGGAATGAAGAAGGGGAGCTATTGGAGAAGTTAAGATGGAGTAAAAGACAAAGAGAAAAGTATTTGACGAATTCAAAAGCCAAGCACCACCTCTACAATGTACTCTCTCAACAAGAAGTGAATATGATAGGGGAGTGTGCAAGTGCCAAGGAGATGTGGGAGAAGCTAGTAGAGCTTCATGAAGGCACTTCGGAGGCCAAGCTTGCAAGAAGAGACCTCCTCCGCTCCCAACTATCAAACATCAAATTAGAAAAGGGAGAAAAGGTAACATCATTGCATTCTAGGTTTAAAGAAATTTTGATTGGACTAACAAGTGTAGGAGAAAGACTTTCGAACCGGGATATGCTCATGAAAGCAATCGATGCTTTTCCCCGGTCATCGAAATGGAGCTCAATGGTGGACTCCTTCTACATGTCCAAGAATTTAGAAGTGAGCACCTTGGAGGAGTTCTTCTCAACAATGGAGCTCCACGAAACAAGACTTGAAGGAATAATAGAAGAGCCAAGATTTCAACCTTCAAGAGGAGTAGCACTTTTGGCCAACAAGGGGAAGAAGAAGATGGAGATCCCCTTCTCCTTCGATGAAGCATCCTCCTCCTCCTCCATGGATAGCACGGAAGAAGCCTATATGGTAAGGAGGGTAAGACATGCTTTAAGAAATTTTAAATTTAATAAATCTAATGATAGGAGGAGAAGACCAAGGGGGAAGGTTATTTGCTACAATTGCCAAGGGGAGAGACATATAAGGGATAATTGTCCCCTCTTGAACAAGAGCAAGGAGGAGAAGAGAAAGAAAGAAGAAAAGAAGAAGAAGAAGGGGAGCAAGAAGAAGAAAGAAGACGAGAAGAAAGCCAAGGAGAAAGGGAAGACAAAAGAACTCAAAGCAAGGACATGGGATGATCCCTCTTCATCATCATCATCGTCCGAAGAGGAAGAACATGTCTACTCCAACCTTGCCCTAATGGCCTTTGACGACCTAGACTCATCCTCCTACAAAAATGAAGGATCAAGCACAAGTGAGGAGAGCTCTAGTGAAGGGGGAGCTTCTTCACCATCCTCCTCATCCGAAGAAGAGGACATGGAAACTATGGTAACGAACCTTTCACCAAGTAAAATAGTTTCCATGATTTCTAGTCTTACTAAGGACTTGTTTAGAACCAAAAAGAAAAATAAAAGCATGCTTTATCAAATTAAAGATTTAGAACAAAAATTAGAAAAAGCATGTTTTAATGATGATGATGATGATGCATGCTCACATGATAACTATATGCCTTTGGATGTTAATGATGCATGCATAGAAGAAAATAGGGCTTTAAGGGGGAAAGTAGATCATTTGACCAAGGCCCTAGAAAAGTTTACAATAGAATACAATTCCCTTAACATGATAATTGAGAGCCAAAGGGCTAGCTTCAATAAGAAAGGCCTAGGATACAATGGAAAAACTAATGAAAAGGCCTATAAATGTTTGATTGCTAGGGGCCAAAGGAAAAATAAGACAATTACTAGAAATTGGATCCATAAGGAGTTTTTAGTGAACCCCATAGGAAAGACTTATATTTTGGGTTCCTAAATCCATCCTAAAGGGTTAGGAAAAACCCTAGGGTAGTCAACCATATGCAATTTACCTATATCATATGTTGGTTGACTTAGGATGGCGGGACAATATTTTTGGAATAGTGTTAGGTGATGATAATGCACCTATAAATAGATAAATCTTGCTTTAGGTGATATTTGCCTTATTATCATGATATAATACCCAATGCATGATTATTAATTGATGAATACATGTGTTTCATGATCATAATAAGAAATTCATACATCTATGTCTTTATGATCATGTGGGATATTAGGATGATACTTAACCATGGGTAGAAATGCATGAAATTAATGGTTAAGTATATACAAATACCTTTAGGATGCATCTCACACTCACCATAGGCTACCTTGATTGAAAACTTAGCATGAGTGAGATGTTAGGATGATACAAATGTCCACTAATGCCTATGGCATTTAGATGGTCATTTAAAGTACCGAAATAGCAATAATAGACCAATCATGGGGAAGGCTTATGTTTAATTCATAGACATATTGCTCAAAGATCATGGTTGGATATTTCATATGTTTTCAAAACAATCTCTTACTTTAAAATATGTGTTCATGTTTTGAAACAATTCAAACCAAAACTAGGTGTTAAATGCGATACTAATTTGATAAAAAATCTAGTTGTTTTAAAAGCATTTGGATTTTTGGCAAATCTTTGAAAATATAATATTTTTTCATCGAAAACTATTTTTCATTTATAAAGAACCCTAAAAGAAATGTGTTTCCCAAATTTCACTATTTTTCGATTTTTTTTGGAATTTATAGTGCATTTCTGAAATTCGTCTAGAAAATCAGAAATTCAGATTTCATTGTGCCAGTCGACTGCCATACTGATAGCAATCGACTGATGGACTATGAACAAGCACAGTAACATGATTTTATCAGGTTTTTGACTGATTTTAGTTTTTGTTTCTCTCTAGACTTGATGCCATGATATATAAACCTTGTTTAATCTTTTTGATGGTGTCAAAGGGGGAGAAAACTATATGTTTAAGTAAGGGGGAATATATTTAGAGGGAGTTTCATGTATTAAAGGGGAGAGTTGCTAATCATGTTATTCACTTGCTTTCTTTCCTTAATATTTTATCAAATATTTTTACCTAACTTAAACAGATTGCCACACATCAAAAAGGAGGAGATTGTTAGGGCAATATCTTGCCGTGATATGGTTTTGATGTGTGTGGAAAAGGGTTTAAGTTAGTTGGTTATTGTGATTTGATATGTGCGTTGAAGTCGTGCAGGACTTAGTAATTCGCACATGAAGCTTTGGCGGGTTCACAACTCACAACCTCGTGCTTGAGTCAGAGAAGGAGCATTGTAGAGCCGTGCACTTGATGCTGCCGAGGGACTGCCGGACGAGATGACTTGAAGCGAAGCCAAGGAAGTTGAATTCGAAGGCAAGAGATGCGAAGGAGCATTGCAGAGCCGTGCGCCTGATGCTGCCGAGGGACGTGGCCGCGAACGAAGAGAGCTTTGGTGAGGGACTTCGAGTGAGATGAGAGAATGAGTGAATTGTAAGTAGCTCATTAGGTGAACTTGGCCGAATGGCTGAGTGTCGGAGGCTCGACCGCAAGGGTTGAGGTTTACCCGACCGCCGGAAGCTCAAACAAATGTTAAGTTTGAGTTTCACACGACACCAGTCGACTGCCATGAAATGGCAATCGACTTCTCTGAGTCGAACTCGGTTCGACTGGTATTCGACTGATGAGATTATGCCCGAATCGCGCGCATTACCTCTCGTAGCCGATCGGCGGACTACGGAGGCGTGATGATGATGGTTACATCAGTCATCTGCCAAGGGATCCGTTGGACTACAATGGTCGGGATCCGACATGTTCGGAGGCCATTGTAGTGGCGGCAGTCGACTGCCAAGGGCAGCAGTCGACTGGTGGCGGCCAACAGGTAGAAATCAACCCTCTCTATAAAAAGAAAGGGTGTGGGCTTTTGGATGGCTAATGCTTATGCTCTAAGTGATCATCCAAATGCTCCTCAAGATTCAAACTCCTTCTCTTAGTTTTTTTCACATCTATTGTAAAAGGAGTGTTCTTGAGTTGTAAGGGTTAAATCCACCTAGCTTAGAGCAAAGGAGAGACCGATAGTGAATTGGTTGCGGAGTGATTCACCGAGGACGAATCGGGACTGTGGATTAGCGGTGTAGCCGTGAACCACGTTACATTTCGATGTTAACATTGTTTGTATTCTTATTTCTATTTGATTGTCTTGTTTTATTTCCGTTGCGCTAATTTCTTTGTAGACGAGCAAATTCCACCACCAAACGAAAGAGGGCTATTCACCCCCCTCTAGCCGGCCAATACACACCGATCGATCCCCTACAATTTCTTAGAACCAAAGTTTTATTCCTATCAAAAGATAAATAAACATCTCCCACTGCAATAGCCGCCACCTTCGTAGCATTGCCCATGTAGACAGTAATCTCCCCGTCAGCTAGTCATCTGGTTTCATAGAACCCCTACAAAGAGTTGCATACATGATTAATGGCTCCTGTATCTACACACTAGGTACTAGTAGATAACACTGCTAAACATGTTTCAACGACTAGACTAAATGATATACCTTTGTAGCATTGCCCATGTAGACAGTAATCTCCCCGTCAGCTAGTGATCTGGTTTCCTAGAACCCCTACAAAGAGTTGCAGACATGATCAATGGCTCCTGTATCTACACACCAGGTACCGGTAGATAACACTGCTAAACATGTTTCAATGACTATACTAAAGGATATACCTTTGTCCTGCTTCCGGTTAGGGCAGTCCACCTTCCATTGTCCAATCTACTTGCAAGTGAAGCACTTGCCTTTCAACTTCTTCACTCCTGCCTGAGGTCTTGCCCCCATCTTTGCTGCACTTTGTTTCTTCTTATTATTGCCTTTTGGCTTAGAAGTAGAAACCTTCTAAGCAACCAAAGCCTGAGAACTCTGCCGAAAAAGTCCCTCTTATGCCTGGAGTTCTGTCAGAAGCTCCGCCAATGAATACAACCTCTTATTCATGTTGTAGTTCAGGCGGAACTGCTCAAAACTTCTAGGTAGAGATTGGAGAATGATATCGATCTGGGTTTCCCCATCGATCTCCGCTCCAAGGACTTCCAACTCATTCAAATGAGCCATCATCTTGAGAACATGATCCCTCACGGGTGTTCCTTCAATCATGGTGGTCATCATCAAGTTTCTCATAGCTTCCTGCCTAGTAGCCCGATTCTGGTGTCCGAAAAGTTCCTTGAGATTGAGCATCATGTCATAGGTAGTATTCATGGCTTGATGCTGATGTTGCAATACATTTGGAATAGAAGCCAAAATGTAACACCACGCCATCTCATCAGCCTTGATCGACTTCCTATAACTCTCTTTCTCCTTTTCACCAGAATCATCCATAGGCTTAGGAGGACACTCTTCGAAGAGCACATATTTGTACTCCTCAGCAGTCAAGACAATGTTCAGATTCCTTTTTCAATCCACATAGTTAGGTCCAGTAAGTTAGTTTTCTTTCAGAATCACAGCAAGTGGGTTGAAAGTAATTTTGAAAAACCTAAGAATCATATAAATCAAAACATTATATTTCAAAAATTTATTGATTCCTCAAACAATAAAATTTTAAAATCAACCAACACCTCAAAATACCGAGAATATCGTATGCCACGATAGTGTGGACGTATACGAATTCTACATTTGTAAGAGGAGGTTTTACCCATTAATTTTATTATCTTTTCAACCTTACTTTTTGACAAATAAAATAATAGTTGGTTCCTTTTCGGCCCTACAAATAAAGGCAGTGACTTTGATGGGGAGGATACTTTTATTTGCATCTAAGTATTTACTATTACCCGATACTAAGGCAATTACCTCAGATTATGTGCCTTCCGATGGGGAAGTACACACGCTCCTAAATAACTTCCTATAACCATATTTGACCTAGTGATCTGCAAAACAAACTCATCCGATATGGAGGAAGGCACTCAGAGCCAACGCGCAAGTATGTTCGCATCACATGTCAAATTGTAATGGAGGCCCGGGAATTTTAAAAAAATATTCCTCTCCCACTTAGTAATTTAAAATTGAGGAATTTTCTCAAACACGCAACATGCATATCAAACAATAAGCAATAAATATGAAAAAAATATTTTTCAACTATTATGGCTTTTGTTTTCCAACATGCTTCCCGTCATGTCGCCACCTCGTCCGCTCCTCCCTTTACCATGCTCTAGCCATAAGGGGATTCGAGCCGAGATAAACTATTTTAATTTACATCCATCGATCCTATACTCCACGAAGGAGTGTACAACAAATCTAGATCGAAAGTAAATTAAAATGAGCGGCTAAATAGTGTCGTATTTAATTACAAAAATAAATACTAATTATCCTCGTCAACCCCGAGGATTCAAATAAATAATTTCAATCACACACATACAATCACATACATCCATATAGCCATAATAGTTGGATCTTATGCCTGCAAGCGAAAAGTTACCCTACGCACATCCTACTATTATCCGACAAAAAATATATGATAAATGCATGAAAGTAACCGAATCCAAAACACACAAAACCGGAAACCATGGCTCTAATACCACTTGAAAGGAAAATTCCTTTCCCCTTAGGTCGCTTTTGCATGGCGATCCTATCACACGTCCCCGGATAAAAAAAAACTAATCCGGACGGAGATGGATTACCCAAGGAACCGATCCATCATCGTGCTATTTGATTTGACTAGTTGCTTGAACAAACTTGTTGTTCAAGCAAACTAAGATTAGCCAAGGAATAGATGATGAACGGATCACCGATTTTTGTGTTTATCATCAAGGTCCATGTTAATCAATAACATACAAAATACAAAAGAACTAGAATCAAAACTAAACAAGATTATACCTCTTATTTTACCTCTTTATCTTCTATTGTATTCCTATCCTCCTCTTGGACATCGTGTGGGCGACGATCTTCCAAGAGTCGAAGCCTCCTAGATCATGTGTCTTCTCTTCCTTGCTCGCTCCAAACAAGGGAAGATCAAACTCCCTTCTTCTCTTTGCTTGTGCCGACCACTAACCACAAATCTTGGTGTCCGCCGGCCCTAAGGAGAGGGAGAGGATGTGTTGGCCAAGACAAAGGAAGAAGGCACCCTATCCTTTGTTGTCGTCGGCCCTAGGAAAGGTGGAGGAAGTGCCGGCTATAGGAGATGGAGAAGATGAGGGTGGTGCCAGCCAAGAGAGGGAGAGGAAGAAAAAAACCATAGCCTCCTTCACTTGTGTTGCCGCCGGCCCTAAGGAATTGGACAAACCAAAACCCTAGCCTCCAACTTGTTGCCGCCCAACCTCTCCAACGCCAACCCTAGCACACCTTCTATCTACTTGCAGCCAAAGCCTCTCCACATCCTTATATAGATCTAGGCTTCATGAGTATTTATAATAGGCTACAATAGGGACCATGAGGAAGAGTTGAATCTTGGCCACCCAATGGATCCGAACCACACAAAACCCGATCCATTAATGATGATCCATTCCACTAGAGGATTATCATTGATCTACCTCACCAACCCCCATAAATAAATATGGGCTCCATATATTATTTGTACAAGATATCTCCCCGTGTTTAAGATATCGAATGTCCATTGATTAATTAAATTTATGACAATTTAATTAATTAATATCTAACTCCATGAGTAGTACCACTCATCCTTATCATCATGTTGGACCAAGTCCACCTGCAGGATTTAAATGATGAACTTTATGAACTCCTCAAGGGGACATCATCATTCTAATATATAGGACACGGTTTCCTCCTATTATCAATGTCCCACTATATAAATAATATTATTTCCTAACTTACCAAGCCTATCGATTTAACACATAAATCTCACCCATTGGTAAATCAAAGAAATAAATACTAAGTACATATGCTCGTTATTATATCGGGATTAAGAGCATGTACACCATAATATCTGAGGTCCAATTCAATTATATAGTCAATATAAATTGAATCACCTCTAAATCAGTCCTGCTCAATACACACAAAGTGTACTAGTGTAATTCTATGGTCAAGATAAACCAATACCAAATCACACTACAACCATGCCAATGGTATTTCCAAAACCATCTTGGTTGTGAGCCTCTACTTATACTCTACAAGGAACCGACAACATGATCTTCTGTGTGACACTACACACTATGTTATCTACAATGTAAAGTATCAGACAATATACATAAATATAAAATGCAAACAATGATCATGTGATTATTATTATAAATTAATATGAAATGTTCATACAAAGGCTAGGCTTTCAGTATACATCCCAACATGAGGATGGTCTCTCCTACCCCTCAATCCTAGAGGTGGAGGCTTCCTCCAATTCCTATACCTTTTCCTCTAATGTTGAACACCTTTCAACCTCCGATTCCTCAAGCTCTTTTGAGGATAAACTTCCTTCTTCAGTCTTCTCAAAATGAGCTGATGAGCATTCTTGCTCCTTAGGATCCTCTATTTCTTGAGCCGTTGAGGGTTCTTTATGGAGCTTAGCTAGTTTGCTATATAGCTCCTTTGCATCTTTACAATCTCCTAACCTACACAATATATCATTAGGAATTGCACTAACAAATATACCCATTACTTTATTGTTTATGTTGAAGTATCGGAGTTGCTCTTTCCTCCACTTCTTCTTCTTGAGTATCCTTTCATTCTCATCCTTTGGAGCATCAAACCCTACTATCACACTAATCCAATTATCATAATTGCACATAAAAAATACTTCATTCCTACTGCCCATTGCTCTAATTCCTTGGCTCAATAGAGTTAATATGGAGGAGCCACATTGATGTCATCACCCAATCTTTATTCAATCACCATTTTCTTTCTTCTTCTCTAGCGAGTTTTCTCCTTGGTGGTTAGTCCAAATGAAGAGCGGTCTCTCTCTGATACCACTTGTAGGAGATCCAACATCGCTAGAGGGGGATGAATAGCATTATCGTGCTTGATGATGGAATTCGATCGTTCGCCTCTACAATTCGATTAGCGCAATAGAAATACAAGAAACAAATATGTATATGAAGATGAATACACAAGCACAAGACAACAATATAATGTGGTTAAGAATCTTAGGCTTCCTACTTCACGGGGCGATCTCAAATGAGCTCTAGTGATGCACACACCACTAAACCACTTCTTCTAAGGAAAATTCGGGGGTGGAAAAACCTCATACAAGTCATTACAAAAGTAATACAATCAAATACAAAAAGTAAACTAAGAAATACACAAATATAAGTAAAGAAAACTTTACACTAAGAACTTTGGATTGCTTGCTTGTTGATTGCTTTGGTTTGCTCTTGAAGGACTAGAATACAACAACAATTCACCTCCAAATCGCCCCAAGAACCATGGCCAAAAACCTCCCCTTGATGCTCCTTATAAACCTTCAACTCGAGCTGATTTTTGCCTAGCAGTCGACTGCTCATACCAATCAGTCAACTGCTCCTGTAGTTATTGTCTCACAACGACTTAATCCACAGTGGAGAAACTCCAACGGATAGCCGACCAGTCCACTGCCAAACCCTAGCAGTCGACTGATGCACAGGCAATCGAGCCATTGGTCGAACCTACCTCACTTCTTTGGACGCATCCATAAGTCGACTGCTATTCATGTCAGTCGACTGATCAAGGCCAGTTGACTGCCCAAGGCTGGTAGTCGATTGCCATGGCCACGCAGTAGCAGTCGAGTGCTAGTTGACTCCCGACCAATTGACTTGTCATAATCCCAGTTGACTTCCCAGAGTTGACAAGACTGCCAAGTGTCAAAACACTTGACAAGTCGACTGGTTCATAACCTCAGTCGACTGCTAAACCTTAACCTTGTGGTTTACCTCAAGTATGATGTCCTCATAATTACTAGACCACCCTTAATCTAGACCTAAGCCTTCTAGCCAACTCCATCAGCCTCACGCCTATTGGATCCCTCCAAGTCATCCATGACTTGTTAATCCATACGCTAGCCTTCAGGTGCTTCCATCGACTATTGTCATGTTAACCGGGTCTACACTGCCAAGGCACATTTGGGTTTATGCTGCCAAGATACACGCTTGAACTTTATGTAACGCCCGTAAAATTCCTAGCAATTTTACAAGAATTTTTGGCTTGATGATCATGGGCTTTATGTGGGCCTTTTTCCAAAATAAAAGAAAATAAGCCAAAAAATGGATGCAAGACCTAGGAATTGAACTCCAAACCTCTCGAGATAGCCAAGCCCTATAGATGTACCCACTAACTAGAAGCCCAATAGGATATTATCATTAGAGGAAGGGGGGGGATTATAGATAAGTGTGATAAAGGTAAATGAGGAGGCATGGAAGAAGAGAAGAGAAACTTCTCTTCCTCCCTTTATAAAGAAGAGGGAAGGTTCTAATTGACCACTTCCTCTCTTCTTCTCCTTCTCACCGAAACCTAGAGCCTCTCCCTCTCCATTTCCCTCTTTTGGCCGAACCCCATCCAAGCAAGAGAAGGCTAGGTTTTGGTCTTCCTTAGGTCATCTTCCCCACCCAAAGCAAAGCGAAGGATGTAAGTATCCCTCACCTGCATACGGGTAGCTTCGATTGCTATTTTGTAAAAGAAACTCATGATATATTCGGCCAAAATGAAGTTTTGGGTGTTTTATTGAATTTCTATGTCATGTTTGTAAGAAGAAGATGTCGTTAGGAAGTAGATGATGATGTAGGATGGAAAAAGGGTTTAGGTTAAAAGCTAACCCTAATAACCACTAAGGTTAATTCGGCCAAGCTATGATTTAGGGTTTCCATGAAGTTATATGCTATGTTTTAGTAACTATATGATGATGTTAGGATTTAAAATGAATTAGGACAAAAGCTAACCCTATTAGCCACTAAGGTTCATTCGGCCAACCTAGGTTTTGGGTGAATAAATGAAGTTTTAATCCATGTTTTATATGCAAATGAAGTTGTTGTTATATGAAATGAATTAGGTTAAAGGTTAACCCTAAAAACCCTACTTGGACCATTCAGCCAACCTAGGTTTTGGGTGAATAAATAAAGTTTTAATCCATGTTTATATGCAAATGAAGTTGTTGTTATATGAAATGAATTAGGTTAAAGGTTAACCCTAAAAACCCTACTTGGACCATTCGGCCAACCTAGGTTTTGGGTGAATAAATGAAGTTTTAATCGATATGTTATATGCAAATGAAGTTGTTGTTATATGAAATGAATTAGGTTAAAGGTTAACCCTAAAAACCCTACTTGGACCATTCGGCCAACCTAGGTTTTGGGTGAACAAATGAAGTTTTAATCCATGTTTTATATGCAAATGAAGTTGTTGTTATATGAAATGAATTAAGTTGTTGTTATATGACATTAATTATGTTAATTGTTAACCCTAAAAACCCTAATTTGACCATTCGGCCAACCTAGGTTTTGGGTGAATAAATGAAGTTTTAATCCATGTTTTATATGAAAATGAAGTTGTTGTTATATGAAATGAATTAGGTTAAAGGTTAACCCTAAAAACCCTACTTGGACCATTCGGCCAACCTAGGTTTTGGGTGAACAAATGAAGTTTTAATCCATGTTTTATATGCAAATGAAGTTGTTGTTATATGAAATGAATTAAGTTGTTGTTATATGAAATGAATTAGGTTAAAGGTTAACCCTAAAAACACTACTTGGACCATTCGCCAACCTAGGTTTTGGGTGAATAAATGAAGTTTTAATCCATGTTTTATATGCAAATGAAGTTGTTGTTATATGAAATGAATTAGGTTAAAAGATAACCCTAGAAGACCCTATGGACCATTCACCATGAATTATGGGTGATTAAATGAAGTCTAATTCATGTTCTATGTGCAAATGAAGTTGTGGTTGTGTTAAATGAATTAGGATGAAGGATAACCCTAGAAACCCCTATGGACCGTATGGCCATCAGGTATTTTTGGGAATTAAATGAAGTTTTAATTTAAGTCTTATGTACATATGAAGTTGTTGTTAAGTTAAATGAATAGGTTAACATGTGTTTTATGTTGGGTGAATTCATGTTGATTTGTGATACTAAATAATGCTAGATGAAGATGACATGCCTTAGGTTAGTGTTTACTTACTTTTGCCTTATGCCATGTCTATGAGTATGCGATATTTGAAATATGTTATGAAATGGAAAAAGATAAGATTATGAAATGAAAACGAAACGATATGTTCACGACATAAATATGACATGATGATGAAATGAAGAATGATATGTTATGAAATGAAGAATGGTATGGTTATGAAATGAAAGATGATATGCTCATGAAGTGAAGCATGAAATGTTATGAAATGAAGTATGCTATGTTGCAAGATGAAATAAGCTATGTTATAAAATAAGCATATAAGTATTTTACCTTCTGCATGGCTTGTACCAAGACCTTAACAAGGTCCAAGAAGGGATGGGCTCCTATGATGCCCTAGGTCGATGGAATAAGACTCGGGCCTAGGATGGGCTTCTATGTATGATTGCCCCTAGGTCGATGGAATAAGACTCGGGCCTAGTACAGGATGGGCTCCAAGATGCCTTAGGTCGATGGAGTAAGACTCGGGCCTAGGATGGGCTTCTACGCTATGACGATTGCCCTAGGTCGACGCACTAAGATCGGGCCTAGTAACCTATTAGGTTCGAGACTTGCTACCTCGGGCCTATTTAGGGATGCGCGCTATGATAATGAAGAAGTGGTACAATGCCAGGCCCAAATATGTTGAGATTTATATTTACGTACCTATAATATATGTTTTCAAAAGCATCTTGCATATGTTACATAGTTAGATTGTTATGTTCACATGCCATGTTGATATGTTACATATGAAGTATGTTATGTCTGATATGCCATGTTATGTCACTATGTTACATATGATGTATGTTACGTTTGATATGCCATGTTATGTCACTATGTTTTAGTCATACATATATGTTGTATGTTATGTTGATTTGCTACGTTACGTATGTTATATGTTATGTTTAATTAAGTCCCAAAGGTACATGATATGATGCTATGTTATAGATGATACATGTTATGCTGCCATGCTATGGATGAGACATATTATGTTTACCCACGTTACTTATGCTACTTGTTAAGTTGATTATGCCATGTATGTTACATGTTATATGGCTTATATGTTATGAATGTTACATGCTTATATGTTATGAATGTTACATGCCATGATTAATGTCGATACATGGTTTTTGTGAGTAGGACTGGATCTTACTAAGCCTATATGCTTATAGTTTATCTTTCCCTCATACTGCAGATAAGGGTAAGGGATGGATAAACTAAAGGGAGCAGCAGGAGGGGCCAAATGTGTGTGGTAGTGGCATGGTGGAGAAGATCCGTTAGGTCTATATATATGTGTTTACCTATGATGATGATGTCTATGGATGTCCTTATTATGTCTGCTTATGATGGTGATGTTTAAGAACTTGAACTAAGCACTAAGTATCTATCTAAGTTATAATGCATGCTCTATGTTAATAGGAAGAAGTAAAGAAGAAGTAAGAAGAAGTATCTATATATGTTATGATGCATGCTCTATGTGAAGAAGAAGAAGTATATATATATATGTCAATGCATGATTATGTTTTAAAAGAAAAAAAAAATGTATAAAGTCTTCCGCTGTAAGAAGTACGAAATATGTATAAAGTCTTCCGCTGTATGTATGTATGTATGTTTGTACGGTCGCGTCACGCGCTGCCCCTCCGGATTCTGGGTCCGAAAAAGGGCGGGCGTGACAGGTGGTATCAGAGCGGATCTGCCTTTCCACTACACACACATCAAGCTCCAAATCCTGCCGCTCCAAGTAAGAATTCTATGTCTACTCTAATTTTGTTAATTTTGTTCATGAATGATAAGAAATGTTTTTTTAGCTTAAATATGCATGAATATAGGTATGATAGTCTTATGCTTGTGTATGATAAGGAATGCTTTTAGTCAAAATATGCATGAAAATATGTATGATACCCTTATGCTTGTTCATATATGATATAAAATACCTTAAGCTTAAACTATGCATGAGAGCATGAATGATGCCTTAAGCTTAAAATGACTTTATGTTAGCTTTAGTCTAAGTATCGTGAGGTCAATGCGAAAACTTATACTAGCTTCACAAGAAACACTTGTGATTGGCCAAAGGGGTCAAAGGTAGACAAGTTAGGTAAATCAAAATTGATCAAAAAAAAAAATTTTTTATTACGAGGAGTTGATTTTCGTAATTAATTGGGTGAGGTCTATGCTCATATAAATTGAATTAAGCCGGTTTCGCACTGGTTAGTCGGTTTCGTACTGACTTCACTTATTTCAATTTCAGATGGCACGGACGATGACTACAATGACCCGTCGTGATGTGTTACGAAACAAATTGAGGGAAGCTATTGAAGAGATAGTTTATAAACCTAATGGTGGGGTCATCGGACACATAAAAAGGCTCGATGGTCTTTTTAGGAAACTCGAGCGACAGGAGTTTCCGTTACTAGACAATTATCGGATATGGGCCTTGGTACGCTCTCTTCCAAATGATTTCATGGTAGTTGCGCATCACGTATGGGGCCGCTATGAAGGGCGGATAACATATCTTTGAGTTGTCTTTGGGAACTCTTTGGAGCACAAGGTTCAAGAGAATCCTGTGGTAGCTAGCCTCGAAAAGAATGAAGAGGGTTCTACAAACAGTCAACTTATTGGCCAGCCTGAGACTACCCTAATGAGGCCAAGGGAGATAGGACTAAAAATAATTACAACTGCACTAGGGTTTGTCCTAGTGGGAGTCGTAATAAACTATCTTCTCAAGTAGTCTTGTTTCGATTAGAAATAAGGAATGTTATATATTAACATTATTCTTTTCTGAACGTATGAATAAGAAATGATGAGCTCGTTTCCTTTGAAATTAGTGATTAGTTTATTGCATGGGATGTATGTTGTATAGTTGATCAATGTCGGTTAGATTGGGACATACGAATGATGAGTGGAAACGAAGTTGCCGCTTCATGTTGTAAACCAATTCAAATTGACATTGAGTCAATCAGAGACTGCATGTGACCTATCGGTCAGCGAAGCCGTGAAGAGATTCAACCGACTCGCATGCCTATACCCAGAGTTGGTCAGCACGGAAAGAGAAAGGGGCAGACTCATGCTGAAGATGCTCCGACCAGAAATAGCTCTGAATGTGGCCGGCGGAGCTCATAGACCGCAGACCGCAGAGGAACTGTTCAGTAGTGCCCTGATTACCGAGCATTACCTGAACATGAGACAGCGCAGATGGCTTGAGCTCGTCAAGGATTATGACTGCGAGATTCTCTACCATCCGGGGAAAGCTAACAAGGTGGCTGATGCACTCAGCAGGAAGTCCTGCGCCACCTTGATGTCTCTATTAGTGTTATCTCGGCCCTTAGAAAAAGAGATTATGCGTTACGGGGTTGAAATCATCTCCGGACAGCTCTCGACCATGACGATAACACCGACGCTGTTCGATGATATACTGGAAAAGCAAGCCCGTGACCCAAGCCTTCAGAGGATCAAGCAAGAGGTCTTAGAAGGAAAGGACGATGGGTTTCGGATCTCTGATAGTGGAGTACTCTACCTCAGGGATCGCTTGTGTATTCCCGAGCGATCGAATTACGGAAGGAGATATTTGAGAAGCTCACGGAACTCCTTATGCGATGCATCCCGAACCACCAAGATGTACCAAGACCTAAAACGAAAGTTCTGGTGGTTCAAATGAAAAGAGATGTGGCTCGGTAGATGCCGATTACTTGCACGACTGCCCAGAGGGTTAAGCGAGAACACGAGAGACTGGAGGAACACCGCTGATCCGATTCCGAATGGAAATGGGAGGATATTTCTATGGATTTCATCTCGGGATTGCCCAAGGCGACAAGCAGTTATGATGCTATATATGGGTAATTGTGGGCCAGTTGACGGAAGTCCGCCCATTTCTTAGCAATCAAGATGACCTATTATACGAGCAACCGCTCGATTATATGCTAGGAAATTATCGACTACATGGAATTCCTAAGACCATCATTTCGAGAGATGGTCGCTTTATTTCCCATTTACGAATGTGTTGAAGGCCCTAGGCACGGCTATTGTTCAAGATCGCCTTCCATCCCTGCAGACGAAGGCAGAAAGAGTAAATCAAGTAATCGAGGATATGTTACGAGCTGCATACTGGATTTCAAAGGTAGCCGTGCCGCGATACTTATGTTTGCAGTCGCCTACAATAATAGCTACCAGGCTACTATTGGAATGGCACCCTACGAGGCTCTATACGGGAGGAAATGTAGATCTCCCATATGCTGGTACGAGGGTGGTGAAAAGAAGAGGATGGGACTCCAGACGGACTTCATCGACAACACCACCCGAGCTATACGTAACATCCGTCAGAGAATTGAAACTGCTCAGAGCCGACAAAAGAGCTATGCGGATATGCGGCGTAGACCATTAGAATTCGAAGTTGGGGACCTAGTATTCCTCAAAGTAGCTCCTATGAAAGGAGTGATGAGATTCGGAAGGAAGGGTAAACTGAGTCCACGCTACGTGGGACCGTATCCGATATTGCAGAGGATTGGCAAGGTAGCTTACAAGCTAGAGCTGCCTCAAGAGATGTCGGCTATTCACAACGTGTTCCATGTCTCTGTACTCAAGAAATGCATTTCTAGTGCGGACCAAGTGATCGAGCCACAAATAGTACGAGTTCAAGAGGACCTGAGTATTGAAAGTCGGCCTATCCAGATACTAGACCGAGAAATCAAGAGGCTAAGGAACAAAGAGGTGCCCTTAGTAAAGGTCCTGTGACAGAATCAACGGTACGAGGAAGCTACCTGGGAACACGAGGAGGACATGAGGCAGAAATACCCAGAATTGTTCTAAGTTTCGAGGACGAAACTTTTAAAAGGTATGAAGGATTGTAACGCCCGTAAAATTCCTAGCAATTTTACAAGAATTTTTAGCTTGATGATCATGGGCTTTATGTGGGTCTTTTTCCAAAATAAAAGAAAATAAGCCAAAAAATGGATGCAAGACCTAGGAATTGAACTCCAAACCTCTCGAGATAGCCAAGCCCTATAGATGTACCCACTAACCAGAAGCCCAATAGGATATTATCATTAGAGGAAGGGGGGGATTATAGATAAGTGTGATAAAGGTAAATGAGGAGGCATGGAAGAAGAGAAGAGAAACTTCTCTTCCTCCCTTTATAAAGAAGAGGGAAGGTTCTAATTGACCACTTCCTCTCTTCTTCTCCTTCTCACCAAAACCTAGAGCCTCTCCCTCTCCATTTCCCTCTTTTGGCCGAACCCCATCCAAGCAAGAGAAGGCTAGGTTTTGGTCTTCCTTAGGTCATCTTCCCCACCCAAAGCAAAGCGAAGGATGTAAGTATCCCTCACCTGCATACGGGTAGCTTCGATTGCTATTTTGTAAAAGAAACTCATATGATATATTCGGCCAAAATGAAGTTTTGGGTGTTTTATTGAATTTCTATGTCATGTTTGTAAGAAGAAGATGTCGTTAGGAAGTAGATGATGATGTTAGGATGGAAAAAGGGTTTAGGTTAAAAGCTAACCCTAATAACCACTAAGGTTAATTCGGCCAAGCTATGATTTAGGGTTTCCATGAAGTTATATGCTATGTTTTAGTAACTATATGATGATGTTAGGATTTAAAATGAATTAGGACAAAAGCTAACCCTATTAGCCACTAAGGTTCATTCGGCCAACCTAGGTTTTGGGTGAATAAATGAAGTTTTAATCCATGTTTTATATGCAAATGAAGTTGTTGTTATATGAAATGAATTAGGTTAAAGGTTAACCCTAAAAACCCTACTTGGACCATTCGGCCAACCTAGGTTTTGGGTGAATAAATAAAGTTTTAATCCATGTTTATATGCAAATGAAGTTGTTGTTATATGAAATGAATTAGGTTAAAGGTTAACCCTAAAAACCCTACTTGGACCATTCGGCCAACCTAGGTTTTGGGTGAATAAATGAAGTTTTAATCGATATGTTATATGCAAATGAAGTTGTTGTTATATGAAATGAATTAGGTTAAAGGTTAACCCTAAAAACCCTACTTGGACCATTCGGCCAACCTAGGTTTTGGGTGAACAAATGAAGTTTTAATCCATGTTTTATATGCAAATGAAGTTGTTGTTATATGAAATGAATTAAGTTGTTGTTATATGAAATGAATTAGGTTAAAGGTTAACCCTAAAAACCCTACTTGGACCATTCGGCCAACCTAGGTTTTGGGTGAATAAATGAAGTTTTAATCCATGTTTTATATGCAAATGAAGTTGTTGTTATATGAAATGAATTAGGTTAAAGGTTAACCCTAAAAACCCTACTTGGACCATTCGGCCAACCTAGGTTTTGGGTGAACAAATGAAGTTTTAATCCATGTTTTATATGCAAATGAAGTTGTTGTTATATGAAATGAATTAAGTTGTTGTTATATGAAATGAATTAGGTTAAAGGTTAACCCTAAAAACCCTACTTGGACCATTCGGCCAACCTAGGTTTTGGGTGAATAAATGAAGTTTTAATCCATGTTTTATATGAAAATGAAGTTGTTGTTATATGAAATGAATTAGGTTAAAAGATAACCCTAGAAGACCCTATGGACCATTCGGCCACCATGAATTATGGGTGATTAAATGAAGTCTAATTCATGTTCTATTTGCAAATGAAGTTGTGGTTGTGTTAAATGAATTAGGATGAAGGATAACCCTAGAAACCCCTATGGACTCGACCATCAGGTATTTTTGGGAATTAAATGAAGTTTTAATTTAAGTCTTATGTACATATGAAGTTGTTGTTAAGTTAAATGAATAGGTTAACATGTGTTTTATGTTGGGTGAATTCATGTTGATTTGTGATACTAAATAATGCTAGATGAAGATGACATGCCTTAGGTTAGTGTTTACTTACTTTTGCCTTATGCCATGTCTATGAGTATGCGATATTTGAAATATGTTATGAAATGGAAAAAGATAAGATTATGAAATGAAAACGAAACGATATGTTCACGACATAAATATGACATGATGATGAAATGAAGAATGATATGTTATGAAATGAAGAATGGTATGGTTATGAAATGAAAGATGATATGCTCATGAAGTGAAGCATGAAATGTTATGAAATGAAGTATGCTATGTTGCAAGATGAAATAAGCTATGTTATAAAATAAGCATATAAGTATTTTACCTTCTGCATGGCTTGTACCAAGACCTTAACAAGGTCCAAGAAGGGATGGGCTCCTATGATGCCCTAGGTCGATGGAATAAGACTCGGGCCTAGGATGGGCTTCTATGTATGATTGCCCCTAGGTCGATGGAATAAGACTCGGGCCTAGTACGGGATGGGCTCCAAGATGCCTTAGGTCGATGGAGTAAGACTCGGGCCTAGGATGGGCTTCTACGCTATGACGATTGCCCTAGGTCGACGCACTAAGATCGGGCCTAGTAACCTATTAGGTTCGAGACTTGCTACCTCGGGCCTATTTAGGGATGTGCGCTATGATAATGAAGAAGTGGTACAATGTCGGGCCCAAATATGTTGAGATTTATATTTACGTACCTATAATATATGTTTTCAAAAGCATCTTGCATATGTTACATAGTTAGATTGTTATGTTCACATGCCATGTTGATATGTTACATATGAAGTATGTTATGTCTGATATGCCATGTTATGTCACTATGTTACATATGAATTATGTTATGTCTGATATGCCATGTTATGTCACTATGTTACATATGATGTATGTTACGTTTGATATGCCATGTTATGTCACTATGTTTTAGTCATACATATATGTTGTATGTTATGTTGATTTGCTACGTTACGTATGTTATATGTTATGTTTAATTAAGTCCCAAAGGTACATGATATGATGCTATGTTATAGATGATACATGTTATGCTGCCATGCTATGGATGAGACATGTTATGTTTACCCACGTTACTTATGCTTCATGTTAAGTTGATTACGCCATGTATGTTACATGTTATATGGCTTATATGTTATGAATGTTACATGATTATATGTTATGAATGTTACATGCCATGATTAATGTCGATACATGGTTTTTGTGAGTAGGACTGGATCTTACTAAGCCTATGTGCTTATAGTTTATCTTTCCCTCGTACTGCAGATAAGGGTAAGGGATGGATAAACTAAAGGGAGCAGCAGGAGGGGCCAAATGTGTGTGGTAGTGGCATGGTGGAGAAGATCCGTTAGGTCTATATATATGTGTTTACCTATGATGATGATGTCTATGGATGTCCTTATTATGTCTGCTTATGATGGCGATGTTTAAGAACTTGAACTAAGCACTAAGTATCTATCTAAATTATAATGCATGCTCTATGTTAATAGGAAGAAGTAAAGAAGAAGTAAGAAGAAATATCTATATATGTTATGATGCATGCTCTATGTGAAGAAGAAGAAGTATATATATATATGTCAATGCATGATTATGTTTTAAAAGAAAAAAAAATGTATAAAGTCTTCCGCTGTAAGAAGTACGAAATATGTATAAAGTCTTCCGCTGTATGTATGTATGTATGTATGTACGGTCGCATCACGCGCCGCCCCTCCGGATTCTGGGTCCGAAAAAGGGCGGGCGTGACACTTTATGTCGCC
This sequence comes from Wurfbainia villosa, assembly GCA_025175895.1. Taxonomy (NCBI): domain Eukaryota; kingdom Viridiplantae; phylum Streptophyta; class Magnoliopsida; order Zingiberales; family Zingiberaceae; genus Wurfbainia; species Wurfbainia villosa. The sequence continues at coordinate 31,204,641 of CM045994.1, read as the reverse complement.
AAACATTGGACTTATGCCGCTAAGATTACCACTTGGACTTTACGCCTCCAATATCGCACACACCCTTGGACTTTCCAAATGCCAAGGCCTATGCTTGGACTTTCCATGCCAAGTACCCATGACTTGGACTTTCCAATGCCAAGTACCCATGACTTGGACTTTGCATTTTATGGTCAACCCCATGTCAACCATATAGTTAAACCATTGTCAAACAATGGTCAACCCATTGTCAAACAAACAAATACTACTCGAGTCAAACTTGAGTCCGATTAATCGTTACCTAGGTCTATTGCATCAACAATCTCCCTCTTTTTGATGTTTGACAATACCTTTAAATTAGGCTAACAAAAACCTAAACTTAAACACTTTCAATGCCAAAGCATAGTGAAGGTTTACCTAAATTAAACCTCATTTCTCCCCCTTTGGCATACATCAAAAAGACTCCCCAAGGGTATGAATGTCCCATATACCAATGAGATCTTACAATGTCCCCCTTGATCTAAAAATATCTAGGATGACTTCACTCTTCCTTGTGATAAGTCTCACATCACTAAATGAGAGGCAATCGTTACTTCTCCAAATTCTCCCCCTTATGAGGAATACACATCCATCATTCCATGATGGATAACCTCCCCCTAAAGGCTTACTCACCCTTGACCATTGCACCGACAATGTCTTTGGAGAGTCCCTAAGCCTATAGGAACACCAAGTTATCGAAATTAAAGGAAAAAGTTCAAACTTGAACTTTGACACATCTTAAAATTTATTTTCACCCTAAACAACTCTCCTAATCGATTTTCAATGAATTTTTACCCTTCTAATGCTTTCCAAAGCATGTCCTAGGGATAGGAGGAGTTAGGGTACATAGGAAGAGCTGAAAGTGGGCTAAACAACCCTTGTTTAACTAGATTCATCTCAGTAGTCGACTACCATACTGAAGCATCGACTGATCTCTAATTTTCAAAAATCAGGTTTTTAGAAAATGAGTTTTGTAAAATTATAAGTAAATATACATATTTCGAAAAATAGTGAAAACTCTTATGCACATTACTTACAAGAAATACAATGGGTGAAAAATAGTTTGAAAATAAAATACCCATTAAAAAGAGAGATTGATACAAAGTTCAAAACTAGTGAAACTTTCAATGTTTTTGACCTACTTTGTATCAACTTCTTCAATGATGATTGCTATCAAAAGATAAACTTCACCATGACTTTCTAAAATAATTTTAAAATGTTTTTGAAAACATATTGTGAACCATGGACTATGGGCTAGATGTACTTGACTTGTACATTAGCTTTATTCATGATCCATACCTATGATTGAAATGAGTTTGAGTTCATCTAGATGCAATATCTATGCACCTTGAGCTTAACTCATTTTCCTAATATCTCACATGTGTCTAAAGTGTATCAATACACACACACATGTCAATTTGATGTGAGATGTGGGTTTTGTTCTTCCTAATCTAAGGTCTCAAGCATTTTCTAAGGCAACACTATTTGATTCCCTTATACATGAGACTTCAAATCATGTCATAGTTCTTAAATCAATTTTAATTAACTTAAATGCATGAAATATGATCATGGCATATAAAGATAGCATAAATAAGCATGTGCCAATAATTATAATGTGATGGCATATAAATGAACCTAAATATACATGACATTAAAAATAGATCTAGGCATTATCATGACATATAATATGATTGAAATGAATATGATGTCATGACATGACATATGACAAGCAAAGCATGGAAAATAAAGTGTAAAGGTATAAGAATACCTAGATTTTATTATTGATTGCCATTTGTTAGAATTAGGTTCATTTTGCGATATTACCACTTATCTCTCAAGTGTGCTACAAACCCAAAATGGGACATTATGACCTCTAAACCTAACTTGTGCCAATTTGATCAATTTTTCAAACCTCTCAAATTTAGTTGGCACATCTTAAAATATTTTAGGATATAAATTAAACCTCATTTCCATGGTTTCACATAACCTTGAAAATGACTTAAAGTGTCAACTCTACCATGGTTAGGTTAACTACCTATCCATTTAGGGTTGACACACCCTGACCCATTTAGCATGATGGGATCATGCTCCTAGGAACCCAATACCTATTGGAGATCCTTGGGTTTACAAGGTATTCACTAAGGATGACCTCCCTTGATACTTTCGTAATGACCCTTCTAGGCTTTGAGGCCTTGGTCATTAGGGTATTGCCTAGGTTAACTCTAGGGGTAACTCCTCTTATAACCTTCTTAGTGGCCTCCCTAGGTTTCATGGAAATCTTGGCCACTAGGCACTTATCATGGTAACCCATAGGGATGACTTCCCTAGTAACCTTGGTCTTCCTAGACCTATGGATGGTTCCATAATCGAATGGAACACTATGATAAGTCTCTTTGGGCTTAGGTTTGTGACCCAAATCTTTATTTCCCCTATATGGTTCTTGTCTTCTAGACCATAGTTTTTAACGTCTAGACCCTAGACTTTGACCATTTGACCCTTGAATTTGATTTTGCATCTTCTTAAGGGTCTTCTCTAATTTCTCAAGTCTTGACCTCAAGACTTGATTGTCCAATTCTAATTTTCCCAATTTTGATTGTTCATTAATCTTTTGTGAATGGTTTCTCCTCTTAGCCATATGTCTACCCTTCTTATGGTTAATGCCTAAATGGTTTTTTACCTTTTTAATTGCTTCTTTAGGTCGAATTGTTTTAGGAATATTATTAAAATATTTGTCCATAACCCTAAAATTACAAGATTTAGCACCTAAACAATATAACCTATTATTTCTAGCATGCTCTTTATGATTATGCACAATTGCAAGTGAATTAAAAGCATGCTTTTGATTGTTGCATAAAGAACGAGCATTATTTAAATTTACCTTAGGGTTTGCTTTAGAAGCTCCCCCTACATGTGATGCTCCTTCTTCGCCCTTGGTTTGCTTCTCCCCCTAGGGCATTGACTTCGGTAGTGGCCCCATTGTAGGCATTTGAAGCACACCACATGCTCCTTGCTCTTCTTAGTGAGGACTTCGGCATCCTTTGATTTTCCATTTACTTTTGGTGCCATCGCTTTCTCCTTAGCCAATTTTTGGCATTTACTCTTGTTATGCCCTTTCTCCCTGGCTACACTCAAAGAGAATTTTGTGATCCTTATTTTTATGAATTGCATTTGAGTTACCTTCCATGGTAGGAGAAATTTGAACTTCCTCTTCTTCTTGACCGAAGGTTGATGGCTCCTCTTCTTGCTCCAACATTGAGGATGGTCTCTCCTCCCTCTCAATCCTAGAGGTGGAGGCTTCCTTCAATTTCTCTACCTTTTCCTCGGATGTTGATGGCCTTTCAACCTCCGATTCCTCAAGCTCTTGTGAGGATGAACTTCGTTCTTTGGTCTCCTTCTCCAAATGAGCCAATGAGCATTCTTGCTCCTTGGGCTCCACTATTTCTTGAGCCGTTGAGGGTTCTTTATGGAGCTTAGCTAGCTTGCTCCATAGCTCCTTGGCATCCTTACAATCTCCTAACCTACACAATATATCATTAAGAATTGCACTAACTAATACACCCATTACCTTATTGTTTATGTTGAAGTATCAAAGTTGCTCTTTGCTCCACTTCTTCTTTTTGAGTATCCTTCCATTCTCATCCTTTGGAGCGTCGAACCCTACTATCACACTAATCCAATTATCATAATCGAACATAAGAAAATACTTCATTCTTACCGCCCATTGCTGTCACGCCCCGAGAGAATGCCGTGTCGAAAAGTAAACGGACGACATCTCCGCTGTATGTGGCAACATATCAGGTTAATACAAGGCCCGTAGGCCCACAACAACAACATAATATAAAGATATCAACATACCAAACACAACGGAAACATACTGAAAGTTGAAAAGATACAAAGACCCAACTGTGCACTCCAGAGTGACTTTGACACAACCAGAATCATAACAGAAATCACATCAAAGACCAAATACATACATCACATCCGTATATCGTAAATATAAAAACAACACAGGGTAAAATCACAAAACAACAATGCACAAAAATACAACAATACGAAATACATATCCATCCATTCGGTGTGAGATGGGATCAATTGGAGGAGCTCCAAACGTCCAAGGAAATCTTCTACCTGTTACTTGGGCGCCAGGAAACCCAGGGGTGGTGAGTATAAACTCAGGGGTAATATATAGAAAGTGCATGTACAACATACAAGATATAGAGATCTACAAGTATACATGTGAAGATCTACAAGTTTACAGCATGAGTCCAATAGACATATAGTCCTATCCAAATCTAATAACAAGTAACCACCGTATAGTCATACTCAATGTATATACTAAACTGATCAACTGAACATGAAGTAATGTACCAATGTACCTGACGGTCTGCAACACCATAAGCTATATAATCATGAATAGATATACAATAACATAACCCATATAACGTACAAAGTCAATCTCATACCTAACCAACACTCAGACATATGAACAATATATAATCACATGTAATAACATCCCAGTCCATACCGCACTATGACATGATGATAATCAAATGCATATAACAGTCTGGACTAACACATATGTCATGCTCAACACACAACAGTATATAATATGCAAATGACATGTATCATGATGTACAAACATATGCATCAATCATATCTAAATCAAATGCAGCATCTCACAGGCATATGTAAAACATATATCAAATACATGCATACATATATATATCAACAATGCATATGCATGACCATGTCTGCGGACCCATCCAACCACAACCCCAGAGTGGCCAGGGTGGCACAACATGACTACTATCCCGACTCCAGCCGCCACCACTCTCGAGTGACCGAATTGGGTAGTATGAAATAGTAGCTAGCCGCCATAGAGCTATATGCTACCCTAGGGGTCCCTGCTGTAAGCGACTCTAGCTACCACTACCCATGAGTGGCCGAGTGCTGCACGACAGGACAAGCTACATGCCACTCCATCTACCATCGTCTTTAATGGTCGAGCGCGGCACATCCAATGCTCTGCCATCAACCCTGCTACCACTACCTCGAGTGGCCGGGGAGGTAGGATGAATGATGACCCGTCTCAACCACAAGGGAGACCCAGTCAACAGCATGCATGCAATGTAATGATGTATAGCTCCACATATGTATCCTCGCAACACTCCCTATCCCACAGGGAGTCCTGGTCAACCAAAAGTCAACTATGTAAGGACTACTAATCCACAAGACTCTCTCCCTATCACACAGAGAGTCATATACAACTGACAGTCAACCACGCTAAGACCTCCAGTCCATAACGAGATACTGTCGACCATCCAGATAACCATACACAGTCACACAATCCATAATGGATATATAATCACGCTAAGACCTCTAGTCCTTAGCCACATACTGACAACTACACACACTTATCTATGCACAGACAACTAGATCCACCATAGATGCACAACTAACAAGTATACGATACAACAATCGACTCCATAATCTAATCCATCACCTAATCCTAGTGATGTAACACAATAACCCAATCTGGGTCACAAAGATAACCCTAACCACCTATACTTACTGAACATCAATCAGCTAACACATAATAGGGTTTATAGTTCCTATCCATGCTAAATAATCAATGAAGTAATAGCAATATATCTCAAAGGTTAAGGCAGTACAAGCATATGATTAAATAAGAGTGGATCTAAGATCAAAGTAATTGCACAAGTCCAAATTCATGCACTAGATTCAGATCAAACTACCTGACCATGGTAGATATTACCCACCTGATATGAAGCTCGAATAATCCTCATGGTCATGGACGCGCTTCGTATCCCAAACCTGCACAAAATAGCAAACAATGATTAAGTACAAGTATCCAACAAACGTAGAAACTAAACACTACATCGTTCCTATACTCGCATCCTTTCCTCACCTACAAGTTATAACCTCGAACTCATACCTCTCGTAACCCTAAACATATCATATCCAAAATCCACAAGATTATCAATGCTCAGAATAATCTAAGCTTATCCCAATATCCAAATCACATAACTAATCCATTCACATACTACAGGTCCGAAACACCCTGCATAGAACAAGACAAGAAGGGGAAAAACAGAGTTCATATCGGAACTACACTCAATACTGCATTTACCCAAAACATAGAGCAGTTTATCAATATATTCTATAGTCGTGGCAGTTTCCTCCCCAATAGCAAGATCAATCAGTAATCCACAACTTCCAATCATTCCCAAAATCAATTAAAGGAACTAGAATTAACAACACTTAGAAAGAATCCATCCTTACCTCAAGCACAATCCACATCTCCATAGATCCTTGAATCAATCACAATTCACTATCTCTAACACCCACGGATCAGCCTAACATCAATTGGATCTCTCAACTACACCCAGCTATCTTCTCCTTCCCACTCACAGCCGACACAACACCTAGTTCCTGAACACCATGAACAGATCACACAACACAAATACCATTGTTCATAGCACACTGAATCACAATCGGATACCATTCCATCTAATCTCACAACATTGATACATCACAACATTCACAACAGTTACAGAGGAAACAAAAGGGATAAACAAAACCTACCGGCTAAATCTTCACTGGCAGCCCCTACCCTGTTCACCAAAGTAATCCAACGATGCCAATCCAATCACTCCCCAAAAACCTTAGATCTAAGCTCAAACACAAAATCCCACAGCTAGCTGCAGATCTCATCTCAAAGAGGGAGAGGGAGATCGATCCTTACCTACGACGGCAGCTCACCGCCGTGACAGCAACGTCGTCGACCCACTAGTGCGAAAGACCATCGAGACCCCAGAAGGAAGGGTTCAGCTAACTGAGACGTTGCCGAGATGCTCTCCCCAAGATGTCAGTGAGCCAAGGTTGAGTGGCGAGATTGCGCGGTGGAGGGGAAGAAATCTCGAAGAACCGAGGAGCCAATCGCGATCGAGAGGAAGAAATGAGTTGCGATCGGATTCGTTCAGTTTTTAAATGTCGTTCGTGAAATCGGTTCAAGCCAACCAGCCCAAGCCCAATTCCAACCCAATGGATTCAACCCATTAGATTCAGCCCATTAGCTTCAACCCAATGGATTCCGCCCAACGGGATTTAGCCCAATTTCAAACCTCATCACTAATTAGACCCAATTAACCCACTAATTAGACCCAATTAATTAAAGGGTTAATCCATATGAATTTTATTTTTTTTTCTTCGTATCTTACATTCTCCCCCACTAATAAAAATTTGGTCCCCAAATTTCTGACTCATGTATGAGTATGAGATGTCACAACAACCATCTCAAGTATCCGGGGCAAAGTCACACCTCAAGTGACTAAGTGGGGTACTGAGCTCGAATATTATATTCCAGCTTTTATATACACTCTCATCCGACTTATTACAAGGTAAATCATTGTACCAAGGTGGAGCTCTATATCCATAACCGATGCGAGACTTTGCCAGAATCGTAAGGTGAATCATGAATCACTATCGGAAATGATACTGAAGGATACTCCGTGAAAATAATTCCATCAAGCGATCCAACGAAATTCATCTTACGGCTCGGAAGGAAATGAGCGGACCTAAATAATTGAACATCGCTTACCCAAATCCTATCAAGTCCTTTCCGAATTCTAGATAATCTCCTAATGTTGTCCATCGTACTAGGCTCCCACTTCATCACGGTACGTAACCCTACCGATCACAATATTCCACCTTTTCTTGTTGGCATACCCAACATCAAACTATGAAATCAACCGTGTTCCATATATCGTTCCACCAACATGAACGTCTCAATACTCACTATTTTCGGATACACTCCGAATAAATCATCACTCTCGAATGAAGAGTCTCTTGGAATAACTCTTCCTAATTCGAATGCAACTCTGAGAACCACTATCCTTCCTAGAGACGGAGAATTATTCTCACAAGAGAAATTAACCTAATGTCCAAAATTCACTCTATCATATAGAACTAAAAGTAACTGGAAGATTATAATAACTAATCTCGCTAGTTTCTCAACTAGCATACACATAATATACTTCTCATTCAACTGCATTGGGATCGCTCCTAATCTCTGAAATAATGCATCTACGAACAATACCCTTCCATCCATATCGGACAAATTAACTAACACTGACACAAAAGTCAGCCACCATCTAGGCCTTGAAACCTAGCTTCCCAAGTTCCGACCAAGTGATTTCCATCACCTTCTTAGTCCAACAAATCATCTAAGAAGACAACCACTAACGGGTCCACTCGCTTCATGAACGACTAAATCGTTAATAAGTCTAACGACATTATCAACAACTCATAAAATCCATACCAAGTATCATTTTCTATACACCCGCATCCTCTAAGCTGATGATATAAAAATCATCACACTGACAATGATAATTGTATGACACTAAGTCTCTATAATATCAACACATCAATCGTAGATCAACCCTAGGATATATACAGGTGTCCTTTAGTTGATCTAAACAGATCATCTATCCACAATGAAGGATATCATTTCCTAACAACTACAACATACCACCATCGATAATCGATGCATAACCTCAAAGGTCTGTCTTTCTTTTAACAGAGAGTTCCGGATCTTCTCCAGAAGGAATACTGAGATGGATAAATATCCCCTCGAATACCTCCTATAATCGCAACTTACGTTCTCCTCCAATAAAATCATCTTCCGGTATGAGGTCTTCAATATCAGAACTATTCTCGAAATCACCTCAATCGCATATTCCACTTACCTATCTAGTGGTAAACTTAGGAGTTTATCCGAAACTACATCCGAATACTCTCGAATTATATGCACATCTTATATACATGTTATACCCTCATTTCAACAATTTAACTATCCGTAAGGATATGTCTATAGTAGAGGTATTTCTATCAAAATCTAAGGGTATTCCTTGACTTCTTGGTTGTTGATCAACATCTCACCTGACGGTAGAGAAAAATCACCAACCCATAAGTCGATAGAAACCCTTCTAATCTAATCTAAGAATATTCTAGACTTAGATACCTATAAACTACCGTATATCTCGATATATCCGCAAATAGGGTAACCTAAAGTAATACCCTGAATGACCAAATCTTCGGTCTACTATATCTCTTCTCGAGTAATCATCTGTTCTTGACGGCTGAGCTCATGTAGGTGCAAAAGACTACCATGGAGGAACTGAAATCACATGCTGAAACTGAGGTACAAACTGAAACAACTACAGTGGAGATGGTAAACACTATTGTATTGGCAATGAGTATACAACCGGCTAAAAAATATTGAAGAACTGTCAACATCATAGCACGCTCCATCTCTGTGAAAGGTATAGCTGCAACTGGAGAATACAACATAGATACGACCATCGTTGTATACTCTCTCTCCTCTGTACAATTCATAACCATGCCTGGGAAAGTAATAGTTGTTGTCGTCTGGATGTCTGAATCTTCTGAGATGTCTTCTACTAATACTGTTGAGTAACTTGCTCCTCCCGGCTGGAAGTATCAAATAACTCCACTATGTCTGAGATAAGATCGCTGCTGATGTGATAATCTAATCTTCTGTAATGATCTTGGCTTTCGAGGTTGTGGATCGTCCTCTCGAAAGCATCATCTATAGTCTTCAACTGGGTCTTCAAAGTACATTCTCCTCGTAGGTATTGGCTGCGCATAGTAGAAATGGATAAAATGATCCATCGGATAATATGACTCTGGTGTCGTCGTGACCCACACTACATACCCATAATCCCTTCGGAGTCTTTCTTCTGAGTTCGCTAATAAACATGAGAAGATGCTAACGATCTGCAATCGGTCTTCTATGATCGAAAAACTCTCCAATAGTCACTCATGTTAGTAATATATGAGAGATGTCCTAAGGCAATCGCCTTATGTATGAACCATTTATATGATAAATGAAGATTCACAATTTGAGTATACATGTTTTATGTATTTGATTGGATCTTAAACTCATTTACTGAATGTCCACGATACGATTCACAGCATGAGAGAATTTGTGATTGGATCACAACTAGTGAGTATCTCTACATGTGTAATTGTGATGTATCGAAATTATCCCTAGTCGATGAATTGATGGATTTGGACACCATCAATTCTGTCGAGACTAGCACGAGGTATACTCCTTGGTGTATCCAAGCGGTGATTCTCCGGGGAGACATTGTGATGTCCGAGTTAATCGTGGATGCTAGTTATGGTAACTAGTTCATTGGAGTGACCAGCCGTAAGACTTCATATGGTTCTCTGCATATATAGATATGTCAATGAAGTTCTTACTGTAGCTTAAGTGCGATGTTCCTTTGACTTGCGGTATCCAAGTCATCTTGATCATGGAGACTTATGCTTTGACATCTTAAGCAAGCATCTCTAAGGAGATGTGGACCCGGGATGATTGGGTATAAGTCGAAGTGATCGAAGGTGTTTGAATAGCCTATAAAGGATTCACCACTCCTTGCGAGGAGATGTATACCCATGGCCTCTCGTCGGATTGTTACTAAAGTCTTTGGCCAAAGCATTACATGTTTAGAGTAAGGTACTCTTTGATACATGTGCAGTAACTAGAATCCGTAGGACGAGGAAATGATACTTGGGCTAGGTGTGACGTAGTCAGCCTAGTGAGGAATGACACTATAGACCATGTCCTGAACCAAGTGGGTATAAGATGAGTGAAGGGAATGAGGCACGATTCATTCGAGCTGCTGAAGGGTTTCAAAAATTGTTCTGGATCAACCGTTGATCTTTTCGGTTAATTGGGGATCATGATGTACTACTAGGTGCCACTCATGATCGTTCTATAATTAATGGTTAATTATAGATGGCCAACATAAACCGAGAACCTATTTGGTCACACGCACAACGAGCGTAATCTGAAGGATTTAAAACGAGCTTGAGAATGAGATTCTCAGACCGAGAGAAACTAGGTTTGGTTGGACCAAACAAGAAGCGAGCATGAAATTGTTTCAGTCGCAATGGAAGCGAGGATGGGCCGTGTCTTATGAAGACATAATGGATGAACCAAAATGGTTTGGTTCTAATCCAATGGAGGAGAATAAACCAAAGGGTTTGGTTTATTTTAAACAAATGAACCAAAGTTGGTTCGGTTCGTTTTAACTTAAAATAAACCATCATGGTTTGGTTTATTTTAACTTATATTAATGGAGCGGGTTAACGGGCCTTATGGTTATGATCCAATAACCATTAAGAGAATTAGTTCTCTATAAAAGAGGGCTTAAGGGTTTGTTAAGCCCTAATCCAAAAACCCTAACCTAGAGTTGCCGCCCACCTCTCCCCTTTGAAGAAGTCAGCGCCAACCCTAGTGCCGCCGCCCCTTCTCCTCCAACCGGCGACCAGCTGCTGCCGTCTTCTCCACTTGTCGGCGTCGAGCTACTGCCGGAGGAGCTCCGGTGATCTCCCTTGGGTTCGGTAATAAGGTGAGCTTCCACCTTTCCTTTGGCCAGCCCTTACTCCACCAAAAGCTGTCCAGTTTTCTGGACAGCTTGTTTCCCTCTCGTCGGAGCGTCGTTTGGACGATGTTTGGAGCTCCGACAGCGCCTTACTTACCGGGGATTCGATCTCCGGTAATCCTCATAGGTGGAGGATGAAGGATTCGTCAAACGGTTGACGAATACCTCTCCGGAGAAGCGAGTTTTGAGGACTCGTCTTTGGATCCGAATTTGGATTCGGATCGTGATCTTCTCTCGATCACATCGTCTTCAACATGAGGCTAGTAACCCGTACGAAGATGAAGCTCGTAACTTAGCGAAGTCATCCCGAGGATACTCGGCGTGGATACGAATAGAGACGATTCTAGTGAGGATCGTTCCGGTTGATGCCGTTCCAGCTACACGTGATACGAAAGGTATACGTAGTTAAATTTCCTTTTATTGCAAATTTAAATTTACGGTTATGTCTACACATGTTGTACTATGCATGCGTGTGATGTGTGTGTTGTTATAAATGTAGATTTATTATTTTTATTTCTTCCGCTGTGCACATGTTTACGAAACATGTTCGAACACACACTCGCCGCGGTGCCGGAAACCCAACAACTCATGGCTCATAACTTCAATCTTGCTCCCTTTTGTCCAACATTTGGGGACTTCTGATTCCAATAATTTGACTTGCAATATCTGCTTATCAAATCTCCAACTCTTAAACACTTGCTACTGAGTCATTTCTATACACATGACTCGGTCTCAGGACTTTCGGTAGGATCTGGTAGGAGATCCAAACATCCTGATCAAGATGTCAACCGATAACCCGTGGGTGGCCAAAACCAACCCAATTACATTCTCGAGCTATTAGGTGGTCGTAACCCTCGCAAGTCTAACGACTTTGCAGGGTACTTTCGTCACCAAATGATCACTCAACCTAAAGCTCAAGCATTCTCTGACAATGAGTCAAAGAAGATGACGTGGGAAAATACTATCTCACAACATCACTGAACTGTGACCAAGTGATACATTATTTCCCATAGGTTATTTCCTATATCTTCCACTAAGTACTGGCTAGATCCGGATAATGGTATTCAGCTAACAGTACTATCTTCGTATAACACGAGTTAAGTACTCAAAAGTACTCCGAACATTATACAACCTAGAATGACCAACCCAAGGATCAAAATCCCTATGATACACCGCAAACTAATCCTTTACTACCTGCATCATTAATAGTATACTCGCTTAGTCCATTACCCCATAGGTAATGATCTGACTAACATACTTAGTGAAAATCCTTAGGACTGTGATCTTTGATCTCCACAAGAGATGTAACTACCTAACCCCTGCTTTCCGACTCGGTGTCAGTCGGCTCTCAAAGGTACCTTTTCGATAGTAGGTACATGTCTAATAACCTCAACATCTCGTTCCCATGGTAAACTCAAACCACAGTTACGAATAACAACTAACACACTACCAGTCATCCCTGTTATAAGCAACTAAATACATAGCCAACAGAAGGATATGTAATAACAGTTAACATACATTAACCCTTGTAGCTCAGAGATGTCCGCAACAGCCAGATCCCAGAACTCACAAACCAAAACCGAGTAAAGCAAAACTCGAAGTCCGAATGAAATAAAATTCGAAAATGGACTTCGCAACCTAGGGCTCTTATACTAATAAAATTATCACGCCCCGAGAGAATGCCGTTCCGAAAAGCAAATGGACGACATCTCCCCTATACGTGGCAACATATCGGGTTAATACAAGGCCCGTAGGCCCACAACAACAACATAATATAAAGATATCAACATACCAAACACAGCGGAAACATACTGATAGTTAAAAAGATACAAAGAACCAACTGTGCACTCCGGAGTGACTTTGACACAACAAGAAACACAACAGAAATCACATCAAAGACCAAATACATACATCACATCCGTATATCATAAATATGGAAACAACACAGGGTAAAATCCCAAAACAACAATGCACAAGAATACAACAATATGGAATACATATCCATCCGTTCGGTATGAGATGGGATCAACTGGCGGAGCTCCGAACGTCCAAGGAAATCTTCTACCTGTTACATGGGCGACAAGAAACCCAGGGTCCGAGGTGGTGAGTATAAACTCAGGGGTAATATATAGAATGTGCATGAACAACATACAGGATATAGAGATCTACAAGTATACATGTGAAGATCTACAGGTATACAGCATGAGTCCAATAGACATACAGTCCTATCCAAATCTAATAACAAGTAACCACAGTATAGTCATACTCAATGTATATACTAAACTGATCAACTGAACATGAAGTAATGTACCAACATACCTGACGGTCTACAACACCATAAGCTATATCATCCTAAACAGATATATAATAACATAACCCATATAACATACAAAGTCAATCTCATACCTAACCAACACTCAGACATATGAACAGTATATAATCACATGTAATAACATCCCGATCCATACCGCACTATGACATGACGCTAATCAAATGCATATAACAGTGTGGACTAACACATATGTCATGCTCAACACACAACAATATATAATATGCAAATGACATGTATCATGATGTACAATCATATGCAACAATCATATCTCAATCAAATGCACCATCTCATCGGCATATGTAAAACATATATCAAATACATGCATAAATATATATATCAGCAATGCATATGCATGGCCGTGTATGTGGACCCATCCAACCATGACGCCAGAGTGGCCAGGGTGGCATAACATGACTACTATCCCGACTCCAGCCGCCACCACTCTTGAGTGACCGAGTTGGGTAGTATGAAATAGTAGCTAGCCGCCATAGAGCTATATGCTACCCTAGGGGTCCCTGCTGCAAGCAACTCTAGCTACCACTACCCATGAGTGGTCGAGTGCTGCACGATAGGACAAGCTGCATGCCACTCTAGCTACCACCGTCTATAGTGGTCGAGCGCGGCACACCCAATGCTCTGCCCTCAACCCTGCTACCACTACCCCGAGTGGCCGGGGAGGCAGGATGACTGACGACCCATCTCAACCATAAGGGAGACCCAGTCAACAACATGCATGCAATGTAATGATGCATAGCTCCACATACATAACCTCGCAACACTCCCTATCCCACAGGGAGTCCTGGTCAACTAAAAGTCAACTATGTAAGGACTACTAATCCACAAGACTCTCTCCCAATCATACAGAGAGTCATACACATCTGACAGTCAACCACACTAAGACCTCCAGTCCATAACGAGATACTATCGACCATCCATATAACCATACACAGTCACACGATCCATAATGGATATATAATCACACTAGGACCTCTAGTCCTTAGCCACATACAGACAACCACACACACTTATCTATGCATAGACAACAAGATCCACCATAAATGCACAACTAACAAGTATATGATACAACAATCGACTCCATAATCTAATCCATCACCTTACCCTAGTGATGTAACATAGTAACCCAATCTGAGGTCACAAAGATAACCCTAACCACCTGTACTTACTGAACATCCATCAGTTAACACATAATAGGGTTTATAGTTTCTATCCGTGCTAGATAATCAAGGAAGTAATAGTAATATATCTCAAAGGTTAAGGTAGTACAAGCATGTGATTAAATAAGAGTGGATCTAAGATCAAAGTAATTGCATAAGTCCAAATTCATGCACTAGATTCATATCAAACTACCTGACCAGGGTAGATATTACCCACCTGATACGAAGCTCGAATAATCCTCACGGTCGTGGACGCGCTTCGTATCCCAAACCTACACATAGCAAACAATGATTAAGTACAAGTATCCAACAAACATAGGAACTAAATACTACATCGTTCCTATACTCGGATCCTTTCCTCACCTATGAGTTATAACCTCGAACTCATACCTCTCGTAACCCTAAGCCTATCATCTCCAAAATCCACAAGATTATCAACGCTCAGACTAATCTATGCTTATCCCAATATCCAAATCACATAACCAATCCATTCACATACTACAGGTCAGAAACACCCCTGCACAGAACAAGACAAGAAGGGGAAAAACAGAGTTCATATCAGAACTACACTCAATACTGCATTCACCTAAAACATAGAGTAGTTTATCAATATATTCTACAGTCATGGCAGTTACCTCCCCAACAGCCATATCAATCAGTAATCCATAACTTCCAATCATTCCCAAAATCAATTAAAGGAACTAGAATTAACAACACTCAGAAATAATCCATCCTTACCTCAAGCACAATCCACATCTCCATAGATCCTTGAATCAATCACAATTCACTATCTCTAACACCCACGGATCAGCCTAACATCAATTGGATCTCTCAACTCCACCCAGCTATCTTCTCCTTCCCACTCACAGCCAACACAACACCTAGATCCTGAACACCATGAACAAATCACATAACACAAATACCATTGTTCATAGCACACTGAATCACAATTGGATACCATTCCATCGAATCTCACAACATTGATACATCACAACATTCACAACAGTTACAGAGGAAACAAAAGGGATAAACAAAACCTACTGGCCAAATCTTCACCGGCAGCCCCACCCCTGTTCACCGAAGTAATCCAACGACGTCAATCCAATCACTGCACAAAAACCATAGATCTATGCTCAAACCCGAAAACCCACAGCTAGCTACAGATCTCATCTCAAAGAGGGAGAGGGAGTTTGATCCTTACCTAGGACGATAGCTCACTGCCGTGACAGCAACGACGTTGACCCGTCTGTGCGAAAGACCGCCGAGACCCTAAAAGGAAGGGTTCGGATAACTGTGATATTGCCGAGATGCTCTCCCCAGGACGCCGGTGAGCCAAGGTTGAGTGGCAAGATCGTGCGGTGGAGGGGAAGAAATCGCGAAGAACCGAGGAGCCGATCGTGATCGGGTGGAAGAAATGAGTTGCGATCGGATTCGTTCGGTTTTTAAATGTCGTTCGTGAAATCGGTTCAAGCCAACCAACCCAAGCCTAATTCCAGCCCAATGGATTCAGCCCATTAGATTCATCCCATTAGCTTCAGCCCAATGGATTCTGCCCAATGGGTTTTAGCCCAATTTCAAACCCCATCACTAATTAGACCCAATTAATTAAAAGGTTAATCCTTATGAATTTTAATTTTTTTTTCTTCATATCTTACAATTGCTCAAATTCCTTGGCTCCAGAGAGTTCATTTGGAGGAGGCACTTTGATGTCATTAAGCAATATTTCTTCGATCACCATTTTGTTTCTTCACCTCTAGCGCATTTTCTCCTTTGTGGTTAGTCCAAATGAAGAGTGACCTTGCTCTGATACCACTTGTAGGGGATCAAACGTCGCTCGTGGGGGGTGAATTGTGTTATCCTGCTTGATGATGTAATTCAATCGTTCATCTCTACAATTCGATTAGCGCAGTGGAAATACTAGATACAAATATGAATTTGAAGATGAATACACAAGCACAAGACAACAATATAACATGGTTTAGAACCTTAGGGTTCCAACTTCACGGTGCGAGCTCAAATGAGCTCTAGTGATGCACGCACCACTAATAGACTCCTTCTCGGGACAATCTAGAGGTGGAGAAAGCTCATACAAGTGATTATAAAAGTAATACAATGAAATACAACATGTAAACTAAGAACAAAAATATAAGTAAAGAAAACTTTACACTAAGGACTTTGGATTGCTTACTTGTTTATTGCTTTGGTTTGCTCTTGAAGGACTGAAATGCAGCAACAATTCCCCTCCAAATCGCCCAAAGAACAATGGTCAAAAACCTCCTCTTCATGCTCCTTATAAAGCTTCAACTTGAGCTGATTTTCGCCTAGCAATTGACAGTTCCTGTAGCTATTGTCTCACAATGACTTAATCCATGCTGGGGAATCTCCAATGGATAGACGACTAGTCGACTGCCAAACCCTAGCAGCCGACTAATGCATAGGTAGTCGAGCCGCTGGTCTAACTTGCTTCGCTTCTGTGGCTACATCCATTAGTTGACTACTATCCATAGCAGTCGACTGATCAAGGCCACATGACTGCCCAAGGCTGGCAGTCGACCACCAAGGCACCTTAGCCGTAGTCGAGCACTAGTAGACTCCTGACTAGTTGACTAGTCATAATTCCAGTCGATTGCCCAGAGATGACTTGACTTCCCAGAGTCGACTCAGTTGGTGCAGGGGCACCTAAGTCAAACCTGAATTTTGATTATGGCCAAAGCACACAAAGTTAAGAATATATCATTATCTCATGATCTAAATCGAGTGTGTAGAAAAGTTCTAAAGCAGGAGCTAAAGGCTAGCGACACTCAGAGGGAGCCGCAGTGGTCGGGCGACACTCGAGTGATTTCGGACGAAGCCGAAGGAATCGAGTGGAAGGCCGAAAGCGAAATCGACACAGTAAGTATCGAGGTAAAGCTCGTGTGTGTGAGAGTAAGAGAGGTCATATCCTCCTTACGGGGATGATCTTAAGTGTAGATCCGACCAAAGACATCCTATAGATAGTCTAGGTTGAGATAAGATGGTCGACAGCCGTCAAAATAATGTTTTTGTTAAGCTAACTTTCCCTTGCAGCTAGCATTAGTCGACTGTCAGCTTGGAGGACCTGACTACCGTCAATCAGTCGACTATTTGCAGTCAGCATTCGACTGAAGCTGCCATCAGTCGACTGATGATGGCCATCAGTCGAATGATGGTCAAGGATCAACCTCGAGGAGTCAAGCTCTATCACCATTTTTCAAGGAGTCTTGTGCCCAATTCCTTTTGGTTGAAGACCCATTCGATGAGGGGCTCAAAGGCAATAAAAGGAGTGCTTGTCCTAGGGATTTTCATCAATTCAAAAGCTTCCAAGTGCTTCTGATACGCTCTGACTCTCCGATATCCCTACGATGAAGCGCTGCCGAGACGACGACTAGAGCTTCAACCTCCAACCTTTGAAGTCGTCGGTAACGAAAATATCAATTGTATTTTAGTTTACTTATTTTGTAAAGCTTTCATTATAATGAGGAGAGGGGGAGTGTTCCTCTACCTTGAGCTTTTGTGATTTCGTGTATCCGTCTAACTCCTACCTCAAACAAGAAGGAATTCTTTAGTAGTTTTCCCTCCGTGCGTGTTCAAGGACCACTAGGGCCTTGGAGTAGTAGACTTCTGCTACGAACCAAGTAAAACCCTCATGTCTATTGTCTCGTTTGTTTTGTTTTTATCTTTCGCTGTGTTTACTCATGTTTTAACGAACGAAGTCGAACGAAAGATTCTCTATCGCTATTCACCCCCCCTCTAGCGATCCGCTCGATCCAACAATTGGTATCAGAGCCGGGGGCGCTCAGATTCGATGCAACCACCGGTCGAGCATTTTTCTTTTCGTATTTATCATTTTAATATTTCTCCCACACTACTAATCCAAGACCAAGTCTTGGTACATAGTTTTTGGTTGTGTTTTTGCAAGTACTAATCGCCTTCGGAGTACCTAATGATCAAACGAGCATAACTTTTGCTATAAGTGGACTCACAAAACGATCTACCCACCAAATCAAATCTCTCTGAGAGATCTACACTTCTTACAGTAGGGTTTAACCCCATAACAAGCTGTTTTCATCCTCAAAAATCGACGTTTAGTACCCTTTCGGGGACATCGAAGGTTTTGAGTACTTACTTTTTGTTTAAGTTTCTTATCTCTTTGTTTAACCTTCTATTTCTCGTTTGTTTGTTTTTTATTTCCCGCACCACTAATCCAAGACTCGAGTCTTGGCAAGTTTTTTTGTGTTTTTTTTGTTTTGTGTGTGCAAGTTTTTTTTTATGGCCCACATTGAGGGGTACAACACCATCCGACCTCCGTTCTTTAGCAGAGATGATTTCCGTTACTGGAATGGTCAGATGGAGTGTTTTATAAAAACACAAGTCGAGTCTTTGATAATCATCCAAGCCGACTTTTCTCTACCCACCAATGATCAAGGCGAGCCCTTGGATTTCAACAAGTGGACCAATGCAACCAAGAGGCAAATCGAACCCGATGCAAGAGCAACCCAAATATTGCAATGCAGTTTGTCTAAGGAAGAGCTCAACCGCATCGGACCCTTCATCAGCGTAAAACATCTGTGGACAAAACTCATAGAACAACATGAAGAGACTAATGATACGAAGGTAAGTAAGCGTGACTTACTACTTAATAAATTGTATAACCTAAAAATGCAGGAATGTGAGATGGCAATGCAACTACACGCCCGCGTTCAGGACATTATCAATGACCTGCACACCATCGGACACAAGGTCAAAAACCGCAACCTCCTAAGTTTCGTTCTTAACTCATTTCCTAGGACTACCTTGTGGGCATCCATGGTTGATGCCTACAAGGTCTCTAAGGGCCTATTTGGGAGGAGGTGAGGAGAGTGTAAGTAATGGAAGGGGAATGAAGGGGAGGGTAAAGGAGATTTACACCCCAAATTGGGGTGTAAGAAATGTCCAGTTTTTGTGAGGGGGAGGGGTATAAATTCACCCTCATTCCCCTCCCTTTCCCTTCCCTTTCCCCTTCCCTCACTTCTTCCCAAACAAGGGTAGTCTTTTTTTCTTCCTTATTTACCCTTACCCTTCCATTACTTACACCTCCTTCACCTCCTCCCAAACAAGCCCTAAGGACCTTTCAAAGCTTAGGTTAGATGAATTATTTTTTGAGTTTGAACTTCACGAGAAAACTAACATGGTCCGAGCCAAGAGAGGTATTGCTCTACTTGCAGGACAAAGAAGCTAGAAACCCACCAGGCAAGAAGATGTACTCGAACCCGAAGACGAATCAGAGTCCCAATCCAAAGAGGTGGAAGCAATAGTGGACGTAGTGCAGAAGATCGTTCGGAGGGAAAGGAGGATACTAAAGAACCAAAAGATGGCACAATTCAAATCGAGTCGAAAGAAGGCTTTTCATGCAACATGGGACAACGAAGAAGGCGTCGGCATAGCGTGCATGGCAAGACCCGAAGAGTCCGAGTCAGAGTCCGAATCCGAATCCAAATCCAATTACAACACCGACTCCGAACTCAAGGACTACTTCGAGAAGCAACTCAAAGCCGGACAAAAAGGGAAAATTAAGGTTAGTCGCTCACTAATTCATACGCTTTACAATACAATTAAATTGCTAACTAGGAAATTAGCTAAATCTGAGTCTAGGGTCGAGTCCTTGGTTGAGGAGGTTGAAATCCTCAAACAAGAGACACCCCTAAACTCTTTGACTAGTCGAGATCAAGAGGAGGACTCAACTCGAGTTGAAATACTCAAAGAATAGAACTCTCTCTTGAAAGGACAAGTCCAAGAGCTCAAAGCTCGGTTGAACAAGTTCTCGACGGGGTCCAAGAATCTTAACCGACTTCTTAGAAATCAGAGAGCCATGTACAACAGAGCCAGACTCGGATATAGCTCACAGACTATGAATATATCTTACATGTCTATCGTAAAACGTAGTCATCATCAAGTCCAAGTGTGTGTCCCGAAAACTTTATTAAACTCACATATAAGGACCAATAGGTTTTGGATTCCCCAGGATCAAGTTCATTACTTGACCAGACTATATTATCCAGGGGGAGCTAATACCAAAATAGTATATTCGATAACCTAAACATTTTTTTAGAATGGCTAGATAGGACTATAACTCGTCAATGCTTGATAACATAGTACCAGGATGCGGCGAGATGATAGTACGCTAGGAAAGCGGAGTCTTGTGTATTCGAGCTAGATAAGGCGTATCTAGTTCAGTGCACTTGACCGAGTGGAACTAGCTGAAGCTACCTCGCCGTATCCTAGACTAGTTAGACCAGGAAGTGGTCTTAGGTGAGTCAAGTTACTATTTTCTCGAAATTGGCTTTGTCTAAGGAAGTGGTCATTTTTCTGATCAAAGAAGGCCCCTGTGCCTCGCCACGACCTGGAAGCCAAGATATTGAAAAGGTGACTTGATGAGCTTAGGATCAAATCCGAATCTAACGCAAGGTCGACCAGTTTCAAGTCATTAAAATTTAATCAACATAAAATTGGAATCATCTCACACAATATATAAGGTGAACCATTTCTAAGACACTTAGAATGGGTGAGATGACAAAGGAACAATTTCAATTTATCCTTTCAAAAATGTTATCTATTTTTCAAACTATCGAGCTTAAACGTTTACTTATACTCGGACAAAACTCTAAATATACAACCTTCTAGGTCAATGGTTAGCGCCCCCTAACTCTTCTGTACCTTATATATTTGATTAAGGGGGAGAGCAAACTAACCCTAAGGGTTATATATTTTCAAAAGTTATTAGCGTATAAGTATTGTGGAACTCAAAGCTAATTTTATAAGTATTTTGAAAATCAAACTTAGTTTCAAAAAACTTACATTGTTGGTGCAGAGGGCTATACCTCCTCGAACCAAATTAAATCAAGACACATGCTTGGACTCATAATCTTTATGCATGCTACCTTTTCTATTAAAAACCCCCTACTTTTATATAAAACCCCATACCTTTTTTGATTCATGGAAAAAGGGGGAGAACAAAATTTATACCAAAGAGCATAAGTTAAGGGGGAGAACAAAATTAAAATTTTTAAAATCAAACTTTTGTTTTAAAACTCACCGAAGGTTAAAAAGGAGTTAACTACAAATGAGCGTAACATTTATCTTACTCATTTTCTACTTTATATTTTCCCTTAACTTTGCGTAAATTTGCCATAGGATACAAAAGGGGGAGATTGTTGGTGCAGGGGCACCTAAGTCGAACCTGTATTTTGATTATGGAAAAAGACGCAAAGTTAAGGATATATCATTATCTCACGAGCTGAATCGAGTGTGCAGAAAAGTGCTAAAGCAGGAGCTAAAGGCTAGCGACACCCGGAGGGAGCCGCTGTGGTCGGCCGACACTCGAGTGATTTCGGAAGAAGCCGAAGGAATCGAGTGGAAGGCTGGAAGCGAAAGTGACACAGTAAGTATCGAGGTAAAGCTCATGTGTGTGAGAGTAAGAGAAGTCGTATCCTCCTTACGGGGAGATCTTAAGCGTAGATCCGACCAAAGACATCCTATAGATAGTCTAGATCGAGATAAGATGGTTGGCAGTCTTCGATATAATGTTTTTGTTAAGCTAACTTTGCACTGCAGCTACCATCAGTCGATTGCCAGCTTGGAGGACTCGACTACCGTCAATCAGTTGACTGTTTGCAGTCAACATTCAACTGATGCTTCCATCAGTCGATTGATGATGGCCATCAGTCGACTGATGGTCAAGGATCAACCTCGAGGAGTCAAGCTCTATCACCATTTTTCAAGGAGTCTTGTGCACAATTCCTATTGGATGAAGACCCATTCAATGAGGGGCTCAAAGGGTATAAAAGGAGGGCTTGTCCTAGGCTTTTTCATCTATTCAAAAGCTTCCAAGTGCTTCTGATACGCTCCAACTCTCCGACATCCCTACGACGAAGCGCTACCGAGACAACGACTAGAGCTTCAACCTCCAACCTTTGAAGTCGTCGGTAATGAAAGTTTCAATTGTATTTCAGTTTACTTATTTCGTAAAGCTTTCATTATAATGAGAAGAGGGGGAGTGTCCCTCTACCTCGAGCTTTTGTGATTTCATGTATCCGTCTAACTCCTACCTCCAACGAGGAGGAGTTCTTTAGTAGTTTGCCCTCCGTGCGTGGTCAAGGACCACTAGGGCCTTGGAGTAGTAGCCTTCGGCTACGAACCAAGTAAAACCCTCGTGTCTATTGTCTCGTTTGTTTTGTTTTTATCTTTCGCTGTGTCTACTCATGTTTTAATGAACGAAGTCGAACGAAAGATTCTCTATCGCTATTCACCCCCCCTCTAGCGATCCGCTCGATCCAACAGACTCAACTACCAAGTGTCAAAACACTTGACCAATCGACTGGTCCATAACCCCAGTCGACTACTAAACCTCAACCTTGAGGTTTACCCCAAGTATGATGTCCTCATACTTGCTAGACCACCTTAGTCTAGACCTAAGCCTTCTAGCCACCTCCATCATCCTCACGCCGATTTGATTCCTTTAAGTCATCCATGACTTATTCATCTATATCCTAGCCTTCAGGTGCTTCCATCGGCTATTGTCATGCTAACCGGGTGTACACCGCCAAGGCATATTTGGGCTTAGGCTGCCAAGACACACGCTTGGACTTTACACCACCAAACATTGGACTTATGCCGCCAAGACTACTGCTTGGACTTTACGCTGCCAATATCACACACACCCTTGGACTTTCCAAATGCAAAGACCCATGCTTGGACTTTACATGCCAAGTACCAATGACTTTCACTTTCCATTGCCAAGTACCTATGACTTGGACTTTGCATCATATGGTCAACCCCATGTCAATCATATAGTTAACCCCTTCTCAAACACTGGTCAACCCATTGTCAAACATCAAAATAATACTCGAGTCAAACTCGAGTCTGATCAATCGTGACCTAGGTCGATTGCACTAACAAACTAAACACGCAAACTAACTCAAAATCCACTTTGCAACACTCAACACACCCTAGGCATGCTAATTGGCACACCTAGGCAAGAAAAAGAAATTTTGCGGGCACAAGATGACACACCCAACCCATGCCATTTGGCACGAGCATGTTGTGTGGCCAACATAGCCACATATACGGCTTGGCATGATCATGCCAAGCCAAAAAATCAAGACTTCCTCACCAAAACCCTCCACCAGCCCTTCGTCTTTGCTTTCCGACGAAGATCCAAGTTGTTTTAGCCTTCTCAAAGCCAAGAACGAGTTTCCTTGAAGATCGACAAAGACATAGTAGCCATTTGAAATTGTTATTTCATAAAGACGAACTACTTTATTACATAGAAGAAGCCCTATTTATAAAGTATAGGACCTATAGATCAAACTCTATCCTAAAAACTAAATTATGGATTAAACTCTATCCTAGGAGATAAGATAATTATCCTTAATCGTATTTAGGTATATCAAATTATCCCTAGAATATTCTAACACTCCCCCTCAAGCTGGAGCATATAAATTATATGCACCCAACTTGTTACAATGTAGTTAATTCGGGGACCTTTCAGAGTTTTAGTAAATATATCTGCTAGCTGATCATGTGAGTTAACAAAATTAGTAGATATTTCTCTATATATGACTTTCTCTCTGACAAAGTGATAGTCGACTTCAATATGCTTTGTCCTCTCATGAAAAACTGGATTTGACACGATATGCATGGCGGCCTTGTTATCATATAAATATCATCAACATACACCACTAGGTAGATGTAACCAGTAGAAGAGTGGCGATAAAAGACAAGATGGTCAGCCTCAATCCGAGTCATGCTGAACTATTGAATTACAATACTGAATCTATCGAACCATGCTCTAGGTGACTGCTTGAGACTATATAAAGATTTTCGTAAGTGACATACAAGACCAGAAGACTCCCACTGAGCAACAAAACATGGAGGTTGCTCCATATAGACTTCTTTGAGTAGGTCACAATGTAAGAACGCATTCTTAATGTCCATCTGATAAAGAGGCCAGTGTTGAATCGCAGCAATGGACATGAATAGGCGTATAGAAGACATCTTGGCAACAGGGAAAAATGTGTCCCCATAATCCAACCCAAAGAACTGAGTATAGCCTTTAGCAACAAGACGGGCCTTAAGCCGATAAACCATTCCTTCTGGACCAACCTTCACTATATATACCCATCGACAACCAACAACTGACTTTCCTGACAGTAGAGGAATGAGGTCCCAAGTCCCACAGCTCTGTAAGGCATTAATTTCATCCAGCATAGCTTGTTTCCATCATGGATGGGCAAATGCATCTCCTGCAGTCTTCGGAAGAGAAACAGATGACAAGGAGGAAAGACAAGAATAATAGGAAGGAGAAAGACGATGGTAACTCATAAACACATAATGAGGAGAAGGATTATGAATTGAACGTATACCTTTCTAAAGTGCAATGGGAATATCAGATTCAGAAGACTATATCGGAGGAAGGGGCAGAGGACCTGGCTCCAGAGTTGATTCCATGACAGAGTCAGTGTTGGGTGGCAATAAAGCAGGCTGAGGACGATGCTGATAAACTAGCAACGGACGAGAAATTGAAGCAGGGGGTGATAGAGAATCCTCTGGAGCATAAAAGACTGACACAGGCATAGAAGGAGGAAACTCGGACGACGACTCTGAAGGTCCAAAGAAAGGAACTGAATCAAAGAACGTGACATCAGCAGAGATGAACTACCGATGGAGAGTAGAAGAATAACACTTGTACCCTTTCTGAGACCGTGGGTACCCAAGAAAAACACATTTATGCGCCCGAGGAGAGAGTTTATCAATACCAGGATCAAGAGCATGAGCAAAACATGTAGAACCAAAGACCCTAGGTGGTAAATGATGAAGGGACTGATTTGGATAAAGTACATGATGAGGTATTTGACCCTGTAAAGTAGAGGAAGGCATGTGATTGATGAGATAACCTACAGTAAGTACAACTTCACCCCAAAAATGAAGAGGAACATGAGAGTGGTGGAGAAGAATCCGGGTGGTCTCGAGAAGATGGCGATTCTTGCATTCTGCAACTCCATTCTGTTGGGAGTATGAGGACAAGATGTCCGATGTAATATGCCATGAGACACTAAGAAGGTCTGAAACAGAGTAGAAAGATACTCCCGTGCATTATCACTTTGCAAGGATCGAAGAGGGATACCAAATTGTGTTTTGACTTCATTAAAAAAAGATTGGAAGATAGAAAACAATTCTAAATGATCCTCCATCAGATATAACCAAGTGAAATTGGAAAAATCATCTATAAAGGTAACAAAATATCATGACCCGAATGTAGAAGTAACACGACTCGAACCCCAAATATCAGAATGAACCAAAGCAAAAGGAGACGTAGCCCAACTTATAATGCGAGAAGAAAATGAACTACGAACATGCTTGCCTAACTGACATGACTCACAAGATAAAGACTTTAAGTGAGAAAGACTAGGATGTAATTGTTTTAACTTATCAAGACCAGGATGTCCCAACTGAGCATGAATAACAAGTGGAGATGCCGCCGCCGAACCAACAAGAGAGGCCTGGTGAAGTTGGTATAGGCCATGAGACTCA
The DNA here is from genome assembly GCA_025175895.1 of Wurfbainia villosa. NCBI lineage: Eukaryota > Viridiplantae > Streptophyta > Magnoliopsida > Zingiberales > Zingiberaceae > Wurfbainia > Wurfbainia villosa. Next base: position 31,178,035 of record CM045994.1, on the reverse strand, counting down.
TATCCGAAGCCAATCATCCTCCCCGTACTCCGGTCCTGTAATGACACAGAAGATTTAGTAAACGAGATGACACAATCAAGAGACCGAGTAAGCTGACTTATTGATAACAAATTAAAGGGGGCTCCGGGAACATAAAGAACATTATGAATGGAAAGAGACGGAGAAGGATGAACAATACCAATACCTTGAGACTGAATTTGAGAACCATTTGCCATGGTGACAAAGGGTAAATAACCGAAAGTAGATAGTGAAGAAAAAAGAGATCTATTACCAGTGATATGATCAGTGGCCCCAGAGTCAAGTACCCAAGGACCCGAAGAGCGAGATATGCCAGTAAAGGAATTATCAGCTTGTGTAACGACACCAAGGGAATTATGAGGTTGAATACTTGGAACAAGAATTTGCTGTGGAACAGGGGGGTTATTCCCCATGGGTAATGTCATTGGCATTTGCAATGAATTGGCTCCAAGACCAGGGCGAATCATCTATACACTAGGGACACCAAATTTTGGCAGAACTTTTGTTTTCCGAGGTTGAAGTTGTGTATGTGCGGATGAAGGCATCCCAGTAATTAACAGACCAGATGAATTTGGTGTAGGCATAGCAGAAGCAGATGGGACAGAGACACTAGCATCCCTCTTCATCTGTGGTACCGAGATGGACTCCTCACTGCTAGATTGATAAACATCTCCATTTTTCCTATTTGATAGATGCTTCTGTGGTTTAGGGACAGAAACGCTTGCATCATAACTTGAGGATGCATTTACCGCAGAATGATTATCGTGTTTGCTGCCTGTTTTCTTGAAGCTTCGATTAGTCGATAATGGCGGCACGACTGATGAAGCAAAATGAGCACAAGATGAGGGCGAGTGGACAACTAGATGAGAGATGGAATCGTCGCCCTTCCAGCCGCTGCTAACTTATACCTTTTGCTGGCCAGTACTGCCCAATCTATCGGATTTCCTATGCTGCGCCTCCGACCTCCCAACCCTAGATTGATTGACGAACAAAATCTCGGCCACAGTTCCTCCTCCAAATCGACAAAATACGATCGATACAGAAACCTACAATCGAAAGCGATGAGCACTGTGGCGATCGGTTTGCTCACCTGATTACTTCGATTGAGATGAAGAATGTGAGAAGAGGCCGGCGTGCGCTCAGGATGAGGAGGTAGCTCTCAGGATGAGGAACGCTAGAGGCGGCATTGGAGGCGACGCTTGATGCACTGGAGGATGTCGCGGACGAGACTATGTCTGCGCGAGAAAGGAACAAGTCACGATGGGCAGCGGGTCGGAAGAGCGATTCCTGCTGCGACGAGGGAGATGCCACTGAAGAAGGAGCTTCTGGTCGCATTGGAGAGATGAAGGAAGAAGTCTCATTCGCGTCCGTGAGAAGGTCATGTCTGCGTCGCAGGGAAGAATCTGCGATTCACGAAGGAAAGCCGCAAGCAGCTAGTGGGCACTGAGAGGAAAAAAAGAAAAAAAACCATGAAAGGGAAACCTAACCTGGCTCTGATACCATGTTATTTCATAAAGACGAACTACTTTATTACATGGAAGAAGACCTATTTATAAAGTATAGGACCTATAGATCAAACTCTATCCTAAAAAATAAAATAATGGATTAAACTCTATCCTAGGAGATAAGATAATTATCCCTAACCATATTTAGGTATATCAAATTATCCCTAGAATATTCTAATAGAAACTAAGATTTGGAGATTTGGTGCTCAAAGTTGCTTTAATAACCTTTTTCGACCATTTTCCAATCGGACCTTTCTTCCCAACTGAAGATCGAGCCTTCTCCAAGGTTGATCTAGCTTCTCCAAGTATTTTCCAAGCTCGAGAAACCCATTCTGAGGTGTTGCAACCACTTTTTTGAAATTTTCAAGAAAGATTCGAATTTTCCATCTTATGGAGATCATTTCTCTCACAACTTTCCATACCACGCCGGCATACTTCATCTTGTTGGTAAAATCGACCCAAGTCACGATTTACCATACTCAAGTTTGACTCAAGTAGTATTTTGATGTTTGAAAAAATGGATTGACAATGTGATTGTCATGAGAAAGTCCAAGTCATGGCTACTTGGCATGGAAAGTCCAAGCATGGGTCTTGGCATTTGGAAAGTCCAAGTCATGGGTACTTGGCATGGAAAGTCCAAGCATGGGTCTTGGCAATGGTAAAATCCAAGTCATGGGTACTTTGAATGGGAAGTCCAAAGGTATAGTCTTGGAAGCATAAGTCCAAGTGTGGAGTCTTTGCAACGTAAAGTCCAAGTGAACTTTGGCGGTGAAAGTCGAAGTATGGATCCTTGGCAATTGAGAAGTCCAAGGGTGTGATATTGGCATCGTATAGTCCAACCATGTAGTCTTAGTAGCATAGGTCCAATGTTTGGTGGCATAAAGTCCAAGCGTTTGTCTTGGCGGCATAAGTCCAAATGTAACTTGGCAATGTAGACTCGGTTAGCATGACAATAGCCGATGAAAGCACCTGAAGGCTAGCGTATGGATGAATGAGTCATGGAGGATTCGGAGGGATCCGATAGACTGAGGCTGATTGAGGTGGCTAGAAGGTTTAGGTCTAGGCTAAGGGAGTCTATTATGTATGGGAATCATAATTGAGTTAAACCTCATGTTTGAGATTTATCAGTCAACTGGGGTTATGGACCAATCGACTGGCTGAGTGTTTGACACTTGGAAGCCTAGTCAACTTGGGTCAGTCGACTAGGATTATGACAAGTCGACTGGTCAGGTAGTCGACTGAGCTTCGATTGCTCAGGTGAAGCTCTAGCAGTCGATGACCATTATGGGCAGTCGACTGGCCTTGATCAGTCTACTGTCAAGGACAACAGTCAACTATTTTAATCAGACATGAGCACAGAAGCTCTGGTCGATTGTCCAATCGACTACTGGGCAGCAGTCAACTGCTGGTAAGGGCAGTCGACTGCTAGTGTATCTATTGGGCAAGTTCTAGCATGGATTGATCCATTGTGAGAAAGATAGGAGATCAATCGACTAGTGCCTTTTAGCAATCGACTGCTAGGTGGAAATCCAACCCAAGGTGTTCTTTATAAGGAGCTTGAAGGGGAGGATGATGTCTGCTGATTCTTGAGCTTTTGGGAGAGGATTTGCTACTGCATTCCAGATCTTTCAAGGCGTTCAAAGAAATCAACATACAAGTGATCAAAAGCAAGCTTCTTGTAAAATGTTCTTTGCATTTCTTGTATTTGCTTTTTTATATTGTTATATTTAGTTGTTTCCTTGTTTATTTTTGTAAACAATTATATTGTATGAGGTTTCTCCACATCTAGATTGTTTTCTGAGAAGGATACAAGGTTTAGTGGAGTAGACACTAAAGGTCGACCGTGGAGTAGGAACTGTAGGTTTCAAAAAACATAAAATCCTTCGTGTTGTGCTTGTGTTGATATTTTCATTTACTATTTGTATTTGTATTTGTATTCCACTGCGCTAACAACAATTGTTGAAAAGCATACGATCTAAAGAAAAGAAATCACAAAAAATGCTATTCACCACCTCTAGCACGACGTCCGATTCTCAACAAGTGATATCAGAGCTTGGGGCTCTCAGAAGAACAAATTTCTCTTATACTCAACAAGTGGTATTGATGTGAGCAAAACATATAGGGTTTTAGGAGTAGTTTTCGCTCACATCTCATAGTATTTTATGTTCATTTCATGCATATTTTACATTATGTTGCATGCATTTCCTATTTTCTGGTTCGGAGATCTACTCTGTTTACTTTTGTGTGAAGGAAAGCATTTTATAAGGAAAATGGTGCAATTTCGGAGCAAAAGAAGACATTTGGTAGCTGGACACAGAAGGGAACACAGCCAGGGCATGTGCCCACACATGACCGTGTTCGGAGGGTGAAAACGACTGCCACAGCCTGACACATGGCAAGGTCGTGTGTTTTCACACGGCCGTGTGGTGGCCCAATAAATTGATGCGACTAGGGGTTTTTCCAGATTTCGCATCACGCAAACCCTAGGGGGGAGGCACGACAACAGGGACGAAACTTTGAAGCCCTAAAAAGCTTCGAGAACTAGCAACGGGGAGGAAGAACGCCGCCAGAGGTCAAAATTCTGCACTTCAATGCCAAGGAGAAGACCTACATAGCATTGTAAATCATATTCTTTGTGTAAATTCTATTGTTTTTACGGATATGATCATGCCTTGTGTTTCTTCTCTCGTATCTATGGAGTAGACTCTCTGATTCTAGGATTAGGGAGTAGTTTGTGTTGAGTTGGAACATGTTAATTCAAATATCTTTTCCTTCTTGAATTTATATTTGCAATTGGTGTTTTGGTTTAGATCTATATTTATCGTTTTGGTTTTATAGTCACTGTGCTTAGCCGATACGAGGGGTGACAGCCCTCGTATCAAAGATTTAGGGGAATTAAAGAGGGACCTAAGGGTTGGCCTCATTGCGGTAATTGTGGTAAGAAGGATGCGATGGAGTAGGAAATGCACCTCATTTTTGACTCGTCACAGGGATCGATTCGGCATCCTCATACCAACTATCCCATCCTAAATCCAGGGGTTGACCTGGTATGGCAGAGGTAGCTTCCGATAGACACGAAGGCTCATCGACAGAGTGTATGATGTCCTTTCCACAAAACCATAACTAGAAACCTAAGGAAAACCCAATTGAAAACGTGTTCTGCGACACACAAACGAAACTGAAATTCTAGAATCCATCTAAAGACCTATAGCGACCACCCTTCTTTTCCTCCGTGTGACATCGTATTAGAGTTAGGACCGCCGATATCCCTCCTAATTGCAACTTTTAGAGTCTAGTCACGAACAATAACATCCACTGAATTAGTTGGTACTCGAATCTCAGTCCCTGTGGGATCGATAATCTTTTTATCACTTGATGACATCCATGCACTTGCGAGCATTGAGCGCGAGCACGTGCTTCGATTCCTCGACGGTCTCCATCGTGAGATTTGAGGTCACGTTTGTGTGCATTATGTTTTTTGCGCCGTTGCCGGAGACTGATTGATTCGATATCGAATCAAGAGCTGGATAATTGGATCAGACTTAGGATTAGATTTATTTACTTTCTTTACTTCCTTTTTATTTTTATTTTACTTTATTTACATTAGTTCTAGATTTTCCATATATAGATTTAGTTTTTTTTATTTTAGCAGTAGTTCTCTATTTTCTTATTGACTCTTTAATCTTGGCTACTAGATTAGTTTATTTCCTGTTTCTAAACCTTAGGTAAATACTCCTAATTTTGTGGCTCGGTTCTTCGTATGCTTAGACGCTTAGGATCAGATGACTTGATTCCAATCGATTTAGAAATTGAACGAACCTATCACCGTCGGAAAGTTGAACAGAAGAGGATGGAGGACCAAGCTGCATCCAAAGTGAATATAGGTAGCCGACCCTTGTGGGATTATGCAACCCCTAGTGCTAGAGGATTTAGGTCGAGTATAGCTGGACCATCCATTTCGGCAAAAAAACTTTGAACTGAAGCCAACACTCATACATATGGTCCAGCAGAGTCAATTCGGTGGAGCTGCGACTGAAGACCCGAACCAGCACCTGGAGTCATTCTTGGAGATTTGCTCGACGATGAAAATGAATGGAGTCCCTGTGGACGCGATCTACCTGAGCCTATTCCCGTTTTCATTGTGAGATAAGGCTAAGGCATGGCTTCACTCCCTGCCTTCGAGAAGCATTACTACATCAGAGCAATGTGAGCAGGAGTTCTTGAATAAATATTTCCCACTAAGCAAGACTGCTCACATGCGCTATCTGATCACAAGCTTCCGTCAGAAGGAGGGGGAGCTCCTATTTGAAGCCTGGGATCGCTACAAGGGGCTACTCTACCAATGCTCCCACCATGGATTGGAAAGGTGGCTGGTGATCTGCATCTTCTACAATGGGATCACGTATGTCACAAAGATGTCCCTTGATTATGCCACAGGAGGAGCACTTATGAACAAGACTATCGAGGAAGAAGAGGAGCTGATAGAAGAGGTGGCCCAGAACCACCATCAATGGGCTTCCGAACATGGTCACCCAACTCCTACAGTAGGATGATATACTGCCAACTCCGTGAACCACCCAACAACATATCAGGAGGACTACTATGGAGGGAAGAGCATCTTAGAAAAGCAGATTGAGCACTGCGATGCGGTTGGGGACTATAATCAAAGGCCCAACAACCCATACTCTAGTACTTACAACCCCGGATGGAAGAACCACCCGAGCTTTTCCTATCGGAATAACTCGGGGAACTTCTAACCATCAGGAGGGTATGGGCAGCAATAGGACAATGGGCAGCAACAATAATAGAAGTCTAGATTAGAATTGATGATGAAAGACTTCATTGCTACCCAAAAAAAGGTCAATGAGGAATTTTGTTGGCAACATCAGAAAACAAAGGAGTCACTCAGAGACTTGAAGACCACTGTTGACTGTCTTGCAAGTCACACAAGGATGTTGGAGACACAAGTGGCCCAGATATCCTAAACCGTGTCACAACCTACGGAGAGCTCTCCATCATTACCCGAGCTGAGTCAAGCTAAGGAGGAAGGAGTGGGTAGTGAGAAAATAGCACAGAGAAACAGATTTGCCAAGGGGTGTGCAACCATGATTTCCACCCTACCTGACCAAGCCGAAACTGAGGTTAAGATTCCACCCTAGCTTGAGGACCTTAGTGAATTTGTTATCCCCTGCTCGATTTATAGAGAAAGCTTCGATAAAGCGCTGTGCAACTTGGGGTCATCAGTTAGTGTGATGCCCTACGCATTCTACCTGGAGATGGGAGTGGGTAATATACAACCAATGGGCATAGAAATTTGTATAGTTGATGACACGATCAAGAAGCCCGTTGTCATGCTAACACAGGTGCCTGTGGTGATTGAGAATTTTGTGATACCCACATATTTCATCATACTATACACAGGACCCAATCCCCAGAATCCCATCATTTTGGGAAGACCTTTTCTGACAACTGCGGGGGGCGTGCATAGATGTAAAGGCACACGAGATCTCATTGGAGGTAGATGGGGAGATCATCCTCTTCAGCCTATTAGAGTATAAAGCTCCCTTCCTAGACGACTTCACTTTTAGCAAGTTAAAGCCGAGTCCACTGAATGTCCATTCCGAGATGGATGATTGGAGGTTCACGGAACCTCCAGAGCCAAGTTGATAATAGAGTGTGGTCGAGCTAAACGACCTTAAACAAAGCGCTTCTTGGGAGGCAACCCAAGTTTAGTTTTTAGGTTTTCTTTTGATTTTATTGCATTCATTTGGTTAATTTAAACTTTGATTTCCATTTCGTTTAGCATTAGGACCAAAAAGAACTTGCTAGGTAAAAATAAAATCAATTTTAACCTTACACGACGAAGCGTGTGAGAAAATTCAAACCGTTGTGCACAAAAGGAGAGAAATAGGGGACACACGGTCTGATCGTGTGTTTTCCTAGGGCCATGCTTGACTAACCCAAGGCGCACATGGCCTGGCTGTGTGTTTTCACACAGCCATGTCGCACGAGGTTAAAAAGGGCACACCGTGCATTTTTTCCGCAAACACGCCGTGTGTTTCGATTTTTCTTGCCCTAACCATGTAAATCCTTCATCCCCACCACCTAGAAGTTTTTCCAACCTTCAAAGAAGCCAAAAGAAGCAAGGATGAAGAGGACTAAGCAAGTGGTATCTCGATCCAGTGTTTCGGAGCGACGAACAAGGAGGACCGACACCCCTCAAGCTCCAGAGGAAGGTAACGCCTTACCAACCCTTCTTTTTCACGACAATGAGCATAGGGATAGATATAACCTGCTTTCTACTCGTAAACTCACTACAACTAGGTATCTTGATGAAGATTTGCTAGAGTCCTTAGGGTTGTTGGGTGACATTCAAGCCCTATTTGCAAATATGGGGTGGGAAGAGATAATGGGAATTAGACACCCAACCTACCCTAGGATAGTTTTAGAATTTTTTAGTTCCTTAAAAGCAGAAATTTTAATGGATAGAGAGAGCGAAGAGGGTAGGATTACCTTTAGGATATTTAACATTGAGCATGAATGGACACTTCACCAATGGAATTCATGCTTTAGCTTGCCGAGTGGGGGAGATAGAAGAACCCCTATTGGGTTTAACTCTCGAATCTTTTGGACTAAATTGATGGGAGAACACGCTTACGACCCTTCTAGGGCCAAAGCATCACGCCTCCAAAACCCCATTTTCCGATACCTCCACCGAATCATGGCAAGCACTATTTTTTATCATGGAGAGAGTGACGGTGTAGTGATAGCTAGCAAGCTACTTTGCCTATGGGACATGCTACAAGAAAGGAGTAGCATCGATGTAGGGTCTCATTTCATTAGACACTTAGTGAAAATGGGCAAAGCGGCAAGAGGAGAGATTAATGTGGGGGGCCTGCTTACCCACATTTACCATAGGATGGGGTATGACTACACTGCGCTAGATAGCATAGAGGGGAGCCCTAGGATCAACTTGGGAGTGTGTATGGCCATGAAGATGATTGTAAGAGAATGACACTCTTTATGCTTTGTAAGGAAAAAAGCTAACGACCCTTAGGCTCTCCACCCCGATCGTACCACCATCACCACACGCGCCAACTGACACTTAGACCTGATAGTGGAGTCCCCTCCATATGAGGGACCATCCACATCGGCGCCCATCTCTCCCCCTTTGCATCACTCTCCCTCCAGTCCACATATGCATAGGAGCCCACCTAGTCCATGTCGACATGAGTCTACACCTGCACCACCACCTTTTTCTACTTTTGAACAGGATGTAGGTACATCTACCTATGATTTTTCGGAGTTTCGATCGCACCTCGATGACATATATGCCAAGAAGTAGACACTTTTGGTGCAATCGGCCCAGGTCATGATTAATTGGACTCGAGTTTGACTGGAGCGATGTTTTGATGTTTGACATGGAAGTTTGACATCGATGTTTGACATTGATGTCTGATATTGTTTTGGGAAGATTGTTGGTACAATCGACCTAGGTCATGATTGATTGGACTTGAGTTTGACTCGAGGGGGATTTTGATGGTTGACTGGAGTTGACCATGTCATGGAAAGTCCAAGTCTTGAGTACTTGGCATGTAAAGTCCAAGCATGGGTCTTGACAAGGAAAAGTTCAAGCATGGGTATTGGCAAAGAAAATTCCAACATGGGTTGGCAAGGGAAAGTCCAAGCTTGAGTCTTGGCATTTGAGAAGTCCAAGGGGTTTGATATTGGCGGCGTAAAGTCCAAGCGGGAGCCTTGGCAGCATAAGTACAATGGTTGGCGGCGTAAAGACCAAGTAGAGTCTTGGTAACATAAGTCCAATGTGCCTTGGCGGTGGTGACACCGTTAGCATGACATAGCCGATGGAAGCACCTGAAGGCTAGCGCAATGGATGAACAAGTCATGGATGATTTGGAGGGATCCGATAGGTGCGAGGCAGATGGAGGTGGCTAGAAGGCTTAGGTAGGCTAAGGGTGGTCTAGCAAGTATGGGTGCACCATACTTGGGTTAAATCCTCATGTTTGAGGTGTGCCAGTCGACTTGTACCATATGGCAGTCGACAGGTGTGAGTCAACTAGGGTTTGACTGCGGAAAGTGTCCCAGCAATCGACTGCCAGAGGTGGGCAGTCGAATGATTGGCCGAGCAGTCGACTGATCTTGTGATCACCGATCGTGCTCGTATTTCGGCACAACGGAGTCTCACCGATCGCTGGGCTAGCAGCTGAGTGAAGGCTTGATCATTCGACCGATAGACATGATTTGTCGACATTTCTATCCGCTGATTTTTCCAAGTGGGATTACACCGTGTCATACCAATCGATGGTCTCGAGCAATGATCGATTAACAATTTCACCAGAAGAAGCTTTAAATGGAGCTCGTGGAGGAGGAAATCAACTAGCATTTCTTAAGGGCTTTTGGGGTGATTTGTTGCTATAAATCAGGGTCTCTAAGTGCATTTCAAGTAACCAAAGATCAAGCATTCAAAAGAGCAATTGTAAAATAGTTTTCTTTATTTGCATTGTATTTCATTATTGTAATTGCTTGTATTTGTTTCTTACTATTGTAAGATTATTTGTATGAGATTTCTCCGCCTCCAACTTGTGTCGAGGAGTTTATTTAGTAGTGGTGTGTGATTGACATCGCTAGGGCTCTTACGAGCCCAATCTGTGGAGTAGAAACCATTCGGTTCCAAAACACGTAACATAGTTGTGTTTGCATGTTTGTCTATTTCGTTATTGCTTTATTTCAATTTCTACTATGCTAACAAAGATTGTAGAGACAAGCGCGAATGATTTCCATCAACGTACTAGCACGTCGCTATTCACCCCCCTCTAGCGGTCAACATTTCCTCTACAATTGGTAACAAAGCCCGGGGCTCTTCTACGGACTAACCGCTGGGAGCAAAGACAAAGACGCTAGAGGGTGAAGATGGAGTTGGAAGAACAACTAGGTTGGGATATCAACACACTGGTGCCTTACACCCTATATGGACGAGAAGACTTCAATTCTTGGAAGAGAATAATTGAAGATTTTATCATGATGAGAGATTTTGAGGAGTGGTCCATCTTAATGGATGGATTTGAATATCCAAGAGGACCAAAAGGTGGCTTCCTCAAAAAGAAGAGATGGAGTGAGGAGCAACTCCAACAATTCGAGAAAAACAAGGAGGTAATCAAATTTATTTATTTTTAATTCCTAATGACTTCTTGTGTAGCCTAGGAGATTGCATGGATGCCAAGGAGCTTTGGAGGGATTTGGCCAAGCTCCATGAAGATCCATCACTGGCTCAAGAAGAGGAGGTCGAAGATGAATCCTCATCCTCACAAGCGAGTGAGGATTCGAAAGTTGATAGGGAGTCAACATCCAAATCGGTGGAAGAAGAAGAAAAAGTAGAAGAAGCCTCTACTTCAGGGATTGAGGGGGAAGAGAGACCATCCACACCGGAGCCGGAGCAAAATCAAGAAGAAGCCTCAACCTCCGGGAGGGATGAAGAACCCACTCCGATCACCACCATCAACCTAGGTAACTCAAGAAATTTGATTTTAAATAAAAAACATATAATTTGTTTTGAGTGTAGGGAAAGTGGGCATTAGAAGAGCTAGTGCCCAAAGAAGATCAAGAAACCTCAACCGACACCAAAGATCAAGGATGCTGGTCCCCCAATAATCAAAAGCAAGGAGCAAGTGATTTGCTTCAAATGCCGACAACCAGGACACTATCGGAGTCAATGTCCGAAGGGGGAAAAGAAGGGGAAGAAAACCCAAGAAAAAACATCACAAGTAGGGGGAGCCTCTAAGGCAAACCCTAAGGTATATCTAAATAATGCTTTTTCTTTAAATTATAGGCCATAGCATGCTAGGAATAATTTTAGCAATCTTGCAATTTATCATAAAGAGCATGCTAGAAGTAGGGAGTTTTGTCTAGGTGCTAAGAGTGTTAATTTTCCAAATAAGAAGAAATTTGGGACTAATATTCCTAAAACAAATTTATCTAAAGACAAATCTAAGTCAAATAATATTAGACCAATTCTACCTAGGGAGACAATTAAAAAGGTACAAGAGCACCAAGATCTGAACCCCAAATGAACTAGGCATATGCCTAGGAAGAACCATGCCCAAGTATTAAATCAAAATTCAAAAATTGGGCAATTAGAATTGGAAAACCAAGCCTTGAGGTCAAGGCTTAAGAAACTTGAAAAGACCCTTAGGATTATGCAAAATCAAATAAAAGGGGCAAATAGTCAAAGTCAAGGGTCTAAAAGTCAAAGTCAATACCTAGGACCTAAGAGACAAAAGTCAACCAAGGGCAAGAAAGGTTTGGGTCACAAACCTAAGCCTAAAGTGGCTTATCATAGTATTCCATTTGATTATCGAACACAAACTAGGTCTAGGAAGACCAAGATTACTAGGGATGTCATCCCTAAGGGTAACCAAGGTGTGTGCCAAGTGGCTAGGGTTTCAAGGAAACCTAGGGTGGCCACTAAGAAGGTTACATGGGGGAGTCACCCCTAGAGTTAACCATGGCAAGACCCAAATGACCAAGGCTAACAAGCCTAGAAGGGTCATTAGAAAGGTATCTAGGGAGGTCATCCCTAAGGAATACCTAGTAAACTCTAGGAGCTCAAATAGGTTTTGGGTTCCTAAGAGCGTGATCGATTCACACTAGATGGGTTTAGGGTGTGCCAACTTTCAATGGAAGGGTAGTTAACCTAACCATGGTAAAAATGACACTTTAGGTAATTTTCAAGGTTATGGATACCTTGGAAATAGGTTTGATCTTATGATCCTAAAAGATTTTAGGATATGCCAATACATTGTTGGGATTATGAAAAATTAATTAAATTGGCACAATTTAGGTTTAGAGGTATTGGTGTGCCATTTTGGATTTTTGGCACACTTGGGGGATTAGTAGCAATATGGCAAAATATATTTAATTATATCAAATGGCAACTAATATTAAAATTTAGGTATTATTATACCTATACATTTTATTTGTCATGCTTTGTTTGTCATATAACATGCCATGACATCATACTTTTTTTTTAATCATTTAATATGTCATGATCATGTTTAGGATTAAGGTTAAAAATGTCATGTGTTTTTAGATTGTATCATATGTCATGACATCATGATCATTGGCCATGCTTAATTATGCTATCATTTATGTCATGATCATTTCATGCATTTAATTTGATTAAAATTGATTTAAGGATAATGACATGACTTGGAGTCCCATTTATAAGGGAATCAAGTAGAGTTGCCTTAGAGAATGCATGAAACCCTAGATTACGAGAACATAACCCACATCTCACATTAAATTGACATGTATATGTATTTATACACCCTAGATACATGTGAGATGATAGAATATGAGTTAAGTTCAAGGTGCATAGTTTTTACATCTAGATGAACTAAAACTCATCTAAAATCATTGGTGGATCATTGGGAAAGCTTGTGTACAAGTCATATACATTAAGCCCAAGGAATATGATCCAATATAGGTTTTCAAAAACATTTAAAATCAATTTAGAAAACCTTGGTGAAGTCTATCTTTTGATAGAAATCACCATTGATTAAGTTGAAACAAAGTAGGGCCAAAACATTAAATATTTCAATGGTTTTGAACTTTGTGTCAATTTTGATATTTTATGGGTAAAATATTTTTCTATCATTTTTCATCCATTGTATTGGTCATAAGTATTATACGTATGAATTTTCATGATTTTTTTGATATACGTATGATTATTTATGAATTTTTAAAATCTATTTCTGATAATTGAAATTTGAAAATTTCAGTTATCAGTCGACTGCCCTTGGTGGAAGTCGATTGATGAGAGTGGCAGTCGACTGATCTATGATAGAGTCGACTGCCAAGGCTGATTTTGGGAAAACAAGGTATGTTTAACCCGTTTTCAGCTACGGTAAAGTACCCTAACCAATCCTAACCCTAGGATATGCTTTGGGAAGCATTATAAAGGGTGAAAATCCATTGGATATGGATTAGGAGAGGTGTTAGGGTGATTTATCAAATTTAAGGGGTTGGAAAGTTCAATGTTGAACCTTAGACCTTATTTTTGATGGTTTAGAGTTCCTATTGGCTTAGGGACTTCCCAAGGACATTGTTGGTGCAATGGTCAAGGGGGAGCAAGCCTTTAGGGGGAGGTACCCATCATGGGATGATGTATAGTATTTTCTCCTCATGAGGAGGAAAATGGAATTTTGAGATACCCAATTTGGAAATTGGGAGAGTGTATAGGATTGCCTTTCTTGAATGATATGAGACTTATCACTAGGAAGATGATAGGCATCCTAGGTATTTTTGGACCAAGGGGGAGATTGTAAGATCTCATTGGGACATGAGACATTGACCTCCTTGGAGAGAAAACCTTTTTGATGTTAGTCAAAAAGGGGGAGAATGTTTTGGGGGAGAATGTTATGGAGAGTGTTATCAATTGATGTTATCAATTGTCAATTCGGAGAATTGGGGAGAATGTTTGGGATTACCAATTTGGGATAATTGGTAAGGAGATTTGAGTTAGTGTTCTAACTCAAAGGTATGTGTTTTTGTCAAACATCAAAAAGGGGGAGATTGTTGGTGCAATCGGCCCAGGTCACGATTGACCGGACTCGAGTTTGACTCGAGTGATGTTTTGATGTTTGACATCGATGTTTGACATTGATGTCTAATATTGTTTTGGGGAGATTGTTGGCACAATCGACCCGGGTCATGATTGACTGAACTCGAGTTTGACTCGAGGGGGATTTTGATGGTTGACTGGAGTTGACCATGCCATGGAAAGTCCAAGTCTTGAGTACTTGGCATGTAAAGTCCAAGCATGGGTCTTGGCAAGGAAAAGTCTAAGCATGGGTCTTGGCAATGGAAAGTCCAACATGGGTTGGCAAGGAAAAGTCCAAGCTTGAGTCTTGGCATTTGAGAAGTCCAAGGGGTTTGATATTGGCGGCATAAAGTCCAAGCGGGAGCCTTGGCAGCATAAGTCCAATGGTTGGCGGCGTAAAGTCCAAGTGGAGTCTTCGCAGTGTAAGTCCAATGTGCTTTAGCGGTGTAGACACCGTTAGCATGACATAGCCGATAAAAGCACCTGAAGGCTAGCGCAATGGATGAACAAGTCATGGATGACTTGGAGGGATCCGAGAGGCACGAGGCTGATGGAGGTGGCTAAAAGGCTTAGGTCTAGGCTAAGGGTGGTCTAGCAAGTATGGGGGCACCATACTTGGGTTAAAACCTCATGCTTGAGGTGTGCCAGTCGACTGGTGTGAGTCAACTAGGGTTTGACTGCGAGAAGTGTCCTAGCAGTCGACTGCCAGAGGTGGGCAGTTGACTGATTGGCCGAGCGGTCGACTAATATTGTGATCAATCGACTGGTACTCGATATTTCTAGCACATAATGGACTCTCACTCGACAGTTGGGGCTAGCAGTCGAGTGAAGGCTCGATCAGTCGACTAATGGACATGATCAGTCGACTGATGTCCTATTCGTTGGATTTTTCCAGTGTGCATTACATCGTTGTCTCATAGCAAAAGTGTCATCAGTCGACTGATGGTCCCGAGCAGTCGACTGATCGGTGATTTCTAGCCCAGACAGAAGCTTTAAATGGAGCTCGTGGAGGAGGAAATCAACTAGCGTTTCTTGAGGGCTTTTGAGGCAATTTGTTGCTGCAAATCAAGGTCTCAAAGTGCATTTCAAGCAACCAAAGATCAAGCATTCAAAAGAGCAATTGTAAAATAGTTTTCTTTACTTGCATCGTATTTCATTATTGTAATTGCTTGTAATTGTTTCTTACTGTTGTAAGATTGTTTGTACGAGGTTTCTCTACCTCCAACTTATGTCGAGAAGGAGTTTATTTAGTAGTGGTGTGTGATTGGCATCACTAGGGCTCTTACGAGCCCAATCCGTGGAGTAGGAATAATTTGGTTCCGAACCTCATTACATAGTTGTGTTTGCATATTTGTCTATTTTGTTATTTCTTTATTTCTATTTTTGCTACGCTAACGAAGATTGTAGAGACAAGTACGAATGATTTCCATCAACGTACTAGTATGACGCTATTCACCCCCCTCTAGCGGTCAATATTTCCTCTACAGACACAGAGGCAGCGATGGGAGGAGCAGAGTGCCTACACACAAGTGGAGTTTCAGGTCTTCCAGGAGCACTTCCAGCGGACCGAGGAGATCTACGATGAGGCCTGCATCTAATTCCAGGAGGAAGCTACCCATCGCCAGGAGGAGGGTGTTGGGATGTATACTGAAAGCCTAACTTTTTGTATGAATATCTTCAATTTGAAATAAGAATCACATGATCATTGTTTGCATTTTATATTTTTGCATATTGTCTGATACATTACATTGTAGATAACATGGTGTGTGGTGTCGCACAGAAGATCATGTTATCAGTTTCTTGTAGAGTATAAGTAGAAGCTCACAACCAAGATGATTTTGGATAAACCATTGGCATGGTTGTAGTGTGATTTGGTATTGGTTTATCTTGACCATAGAATTACACTATTACACTTTGTGTGTATTGAGCAGGATCAATTTAGAGGTGATTCAATTTATACTGACTATATAATTAAATTGGACCTCAGATATTATGGTGAACATGCTCTTAATCCCGATATAATAATGTACACATGTACTTAGTATTTATTTCTTTGATTTACCAATGGACGAGATTTATGTATTAAATCGATAGTCCTGGTAAGTTGAGAAATAATATTATTTACATGGTGTGTTGTTGATTATAGGAGGAAACCATGTCCTATACACTAGGATGATGATACCCCCTTGAGGAGCTCATAAGGTTCATCATGTAAATCCTACAGGTGGACTTGGTCCAACATGATGATAAGGATGAGTGGTACTACTCATGGAGTTAGATGTTAATTAATTAATTGTCAGTAAATTAATTAATTAACGAATATTCGATATCTTAAACAAGGGGAGATATTTGTACAAATAATATGTGGAGCCCATATTTATTTATGGGGGTTGGTGAGGTAAATCAATGATAATTCTTTAGTGGAATGAATCATCATTAATGGATTGGGTTAGTGTGGTTCGGATCCATTGGGTGGCCAAGATCCAACTCCTCCTCATGGTCCCTATTGTAGCCTATTATAAATACCTCATGAAGCCTAGATTTATAAAGGGGGTGGGAGAGGCTTGGGTGGCAACACAAGTGGTGCTAGGGTTTTGGAGTTGGCATGGAAGGCTTAGGCGGCAAGAAGTGGTAGCTAGAGTTTTGCTTCTTGTGGGTGGTGGCAACCTAGGGCTTCTCTTCTCTTTTGGCCAGTGGCAACAAGCCTTCCTTCTCCAAGGCCAGCACCTTTCCTCTTCCTAACCTAGGGTCGGCGACAACAAGAAGGCTATCTTGGCCGGCGCCTCCTTCTTTTCCTTAGGGCCGGCGGCAACCAATCTTTGTGGGTTGGTGGTCAGCACAAGTAAGGAGAAGAAGAGTTTGTTCTTCCCTTGTTCGGAGCGAGCAAGGAAGGGAAGATACGAGATCTAGGAGGCTTCGACTCTTGAAAGATCATCTCCCACACGACTTCTAAGACGAGGATATGAATACGATAGAAGATCAAGAGGTAAAACAAAAGGTATAATCTTGTTTAATTTTGATTAGTGCTCTTTTGTATTTTGTATGTTATTGATTAACTTGGACCCCGATGATAAACACAAAAACTGGCGATCCATTCATCATCTATTCCGCGGCTAATCGAGGAAAAGAGTTAGGTTGCTTAAGCAACAATTTTGTTCAAGCGACCACTCAAATCGAATAGCACGATGATAGATCGGTTACTTGGGTAATCCATCTTCATCTGGATTAATTTTTTTTAATCCAGAGACGTGTGATAAGATCGCCATTGACAAGCGACCGAAGGGGGAAGCAACTTTCCCTTCAAGTGGTATCAGAGCAACGGTTTCTGATTTTATGTTTTGGATTCGGTTACTTTTATGCACTTATCATATATTATATGTGCCGGATAATAATAGGATGTGCGTAGGTTAACTTTTTGCTTGTAGGCATAAGATACAACTATTATGGCCATATGTGGTTGTGTGTGTATAATTGTAATATTATTTGAATCCTCGGGATTGACGATGTTAGTATTTAATTTTTGTAATTAAGTACGACATTGTTTAGCCACTCTTTTATTTTAGTTTACTTTCGATCAAGATTTCATGTACACTGCTTTGTGGAGTATAGGATCGATGGATGTAAATTAAAATAATTTTTCTCGGCTCAAATCCCCTTCAAAAGGATGGCTTGTACATGGCGTAGGGAGGAGCGGACGAGGTGCCAACACGACTGGAGGCATATTGGAGAACAAAAGTCATAATAGTTGGAAAATTTGTTATTTTTCATATTTATTGCTTTTGATTTATATGCTTGTTGTGGTTGCATAGTTAAAATTCCTCAAATTTAAATTATTAAGTGGGAGAGGGATATTTTTTAAATTCCCGCGACTTCTATTACAATTTGACATGTGATGCGAACAAAGTTGTGCGTTGCCTCTAAGTGTCTTCCTCCATATCGAATGAGTTTGTTTTGTATATCACTAGGTCAAATATAGTTATAGGAAGTTATTTAGGAGCGTGTGTACTTCCCTATCAGATAATTGCCTTAGTATCGGGTAATGGTGAACACTTTGATGCAAATAAGAGTATCCTTCCCATCGGAGTCACTGCTTTTATTTGTAGGGTCAAATAGGAATCAACTATTAATTTTATTTTTCAAAAAGTAAGGTTGACAGGATAATAAAATTAATGGGTAAAACCTCCTCTTACAAAAGTAGAATTCGTATACGTCCACACTATTGTGGCATACGATATTCTCGGTGTTTTGAGGTGTTGGTTGATTTTACAATTTTATTATTTGAGGAATCAATAAATTTTTGAAATCTAATGTATTTGATTTATGTGATTCTTAGGTTTTTTCAAAATGACTTTCAACCCACTTGCTGTGATTCTGAAAGAAAACAAACATACTGGACCTAACTATGTTGATTGGAAAAGGAATCTTGACATTGTCTTAACTGTTGAGGAGTACAAATATGTACTCTTCGAAGAGTGTCCTCCTAAGCCTACGGATGATTCTGGTGAAAAGGAGAAAGAGAGTTATAGGAAGTGAATCAAGGCTGATGAGATGACACATTGTTACATTTTGGCTTCCATGTCAAATGTATTGCAACATCAGCATCAAGCCATGAATACTGCCTATGACATGATGCTCAATCTCAAGGAACTTTTCGGACACCAGAATCGGGCTGCTAGGCAGGAAGCCATGAGGAACTTGATGATGACCACCATGGTCGAGGGAACACCCATGAGGGATCATGTTCTTAAGATGATGGCTCATTTGAATGAGCTGGAAGACCATGGAGTGGAGATCGATGGGGAAACCCAAGTCGATATCATATTCCAATCTCTACCTAGGAGTTTTGAGTAGTTTCACCTGAACTACATCATGAATAAGAGGTTGTATTCTTTGGCGGAGCTTCTGACACAACTCCAAGCGGCAGAGGGACATTTTTGTCAGAGTTCTCAGGCTTTTGTTGCTCAGAAGGTTTCTACTTCTAAGCCGAAATACAAGAAGAAGAAGAAACAAGGTGCAGTAAAGGTGGTGGGAGGATCTCAAGGAGGAGTGAAGAAGCCGAAAGGCAAGTGCTTCACTTGCAAGTAGACTGGACATTGGAAAGCAGATTGCCCTAACCACAAACAGAACAAAGGTATATCTTTTAGTCTAGTGGTTGAAACATGTTTAGCGATGCTATCTACCGGTACCTAGTGTGTAGATACAAAAGCCATTGATCATGTTTGCAACTCTTTACAGGGGTTCCAGAAAACCAGATGACTAGCTGAGGGGGAGATTACTGTCTGCATGGGCAATGCTATGTAGGTGGCGGCTATTGTAGTGGGAGATGTTTATTTATCTTTTGATAGGAATAAAACTTTGGTTCTGAGAAATTGCCTTTATGTACCTTCATTTAGAAAGAATTTAATTTCAATTTCTAAATTATTTTTGGATGTATATTCTATTTCTTTTAATGATAGAGTTATTATAAAAAGGAATAGGGAGATTATCTGTTCTGGTGCATTGGTAGGAAATTTATACACTCTTGAACCAAACACTCCCACGATGCAAATAGAAATAAATAACTCATCTTCTAAATCTAATAAGAGAAAAGAACCTTCGAAAATGAACCAAACGTATCTTTGGCATCTAAGGTTAGGCCATATTAACCTTAGTAGAATTCAAAGGTTAATAGCTGATGGACCTTTGGGTTCATTAGTGGTGGAAGATTTCCCAACCTGCGAATATGGCTTGGAAGGTAAAATGACCAAGAGACCTTTTAAGGCCAAGGGGTACATAGCCAAAGATGTGTTGGAATTGGTTCATTCTGATTTGTGTGGTCCTATGTCTATCCAAGCTAGAGGTGGGTTTGAATATTTCATCTCTTTTATAGACAATTATTCAAGATATGGATACATTTATTTGATGCGCTGCAAGTCTGAATGCTTTGACAGGTTCAAAGAATTCAAGGTTGATGTGGAGAAATGTCAAGGTAAAAGTATCAAGACACTAGTGGTGGTGAGTAGCTCTTGGGAGAGTTTAGGAGTTACTTATCAGAGGCTAGGATTCAATCCCAACTGTCTTCACCTGGTACACCCCAGCAGAATGGTGTGGCGGAGCGAAGGAATATGACTCTTATGGAGATGGTTAGATCGATGATGAGTTATTCTGAGTTACCAGATTCATTCTGGAGTTATGCTCTAGATACGACAGTGTATATTCTGAACTTGGTACCATCTAAATCAGTACCTTCTACTCCCATAAAATTGTGGACTAGGCGAAAGCCCAGTCTGAGACATATTCGGATTTGAGGTAGTCTAACACATGTACTGAAGGGAGATGCTGATAGGTTGGAATCTCGTACAGAAGTGCACCTGTTCGTAGGCTATCCTAGAGGAACGAAAGGTGGTTTGTTCTATAGTCCTAGAAATCAGAGGGTGATCGTTAGTACGAATGCTCGATTTTTAGAGGAAGACTATGTGATGAACCACAAGCCCATGAGAAAGATTGTTCTAGAGGAGTTAAGAGGGGAAGTCCCTACTTCAGTACCAACGGTACAAGAGGATATACCACAAGTGACTGCACTGTGTATCACAGAGGATACACAGGTGATACCTCGTCATAGTGGGAGGGTTGTTAGACAACCTGAGAGATTTATGTTCTTAGAAGGATCTTCTAATTTGGTCCCTGGCAAACATTAATATGATCTCTGGACATATGACGAGGCAATCCAAGATAAAGATGTGGTATCTTGGCAAAGAGCGATGAATTCTGAGATAGAATCTATAGATTCAAATCAGGTATGGGAGCTAGTAGAACCACCCAATGGTGTAAAAGCCATTGGATGCAAGTGGATCTACAAAAGAAAGAGAGGAACATATGTGAAGTTTGAGACCTTCAAAGCAAGGCATGTTGTGAAAGGGTATACTCAGAAAGAGGGCATCGATTATGAGGAGACCTTTTCGTCGATAGCCATGCTTAAGTCTATCCGGATTCTCTTATCTATTGCTGCTCATATAGATTATGATATTTGGCAAATGGATGTCAAGACAACTTTTCTTAATGGAAGTCTTGAAGAAAATATCTATATGAAGAAACCAGAGGAATTCATTGCAAAGGGCAAAGAACATCTTATGTGCAAGCTTAATCGGTCCATTTATGGATTGAAGCAAGCTTCAAGATCTTGGAACATTCGCTTTGATGAGGTAATCCAGTCATATGGATTTATTCAAAGTCCAGATGAGTCTTGTGTATACAAGAGATGTGATGGAAACATAGTGGTATTTCTTGTACTATACATAGATGATATTTTACTCATTGGCAACAATGTCAAAGTGTTATCAGATGTAAAGGTATGGTTGTCCAAACAATTTGATATGAAGGACTTGGGAGAAGTGGGACACATCCTTGGGATCAAGGTTAAAAGGGATTGCAAGAAAAGGATGTTGTGCTTATCTCAAGCTTCGTACATAGACACTATTTTAGCTCGTTTTAGCATGCAAAACTCCAAGAAAGGTTTTCTATCTTTTCGGCATGGAGTACCTTTATCTAAAGAGATGTGTCCTAGAACATCAAAGGAGATAGAGGAGATGAAGGCGGTTCCTTAATTATGCTTCGGCGGTAGGAAGCCTCATGTATGCTATGTTATGTACGAGGCTGAATATCTGCTTTGTCGTGGGCATGGTTAGCATATATCAGAGTAATCTAGGATAGGGACATTAGACTACGGTATAACATATATTGAAGTACCTAAGAAGGACTAGGGATTATATGTTGGTATACCAGGCAGATCAATTACTCCCTGTGGGTTACACAGATTCTGACATCCAATCAGATAGGGATAACAGTAAGTCTACCTCGAGTTTTGTGTTTACTTTGTGAGGTGGAGCCATTATATGGAGGAGTGTCAAGCAGAAATACGTGGCGGACTCTACCATGGAAGCTGAGTATGTGGCAGCCTCTGAGGCAACCAAAGAAGTTGTATAGCTCAAGAACTTCTTGATGGACTTGGATGTGATTCTTGGTTTGCCCAGAACTATCACAATTTATTGTGATAACAATGTTGCAGTTGCAAACTCGAAGGAACCATGAGCCCATAAGGCAAGTAAACACATAGAGCAGAAGTACCACCTGATATGAGAGATCGTAAAGCGAGGAGAAGTTGTTGTCGTTAAGATTGCATCAGAGGATAACCTAGCATATCCATTCACTAAGGCCCTTCCAGTGAGATCTTTTGATAGGCATGTGGAGGGAATGAGAATCAGATGTATGACAATTTGATGACAATATAGTCTTTTAGTATAAGTGGGAGATTGTTGAGATGTATACTGAAAGCCTAGCTCTTTGTATGAACATCTTCATTTTGAAATAAGAATCACATGATCATTGTTTGCATTTTATATTTATGCATATTGTCTGATATGTTACATTGTTGATAACATGGTATGTGGTGTCGCACAGAAGATCATGTTATCAGTTCCTTGTAGAGTATAAGTAGAGGCTCACAACCAAGATGGTTTTGGACAAACCATTGGCATGGTTATAGTGTGATTTGATATTGGTTTATCTTGGCCATAGAATTATATTAGTACACTTTGTGTGTATTGAGCAGGACCAATTTAGAGACGATTCAATTTATACTGACTATATAATTGAATCATACCTCAGATATTATGGTGTACATACTCTTAATTCCGATATAATAACGGGCACATGTACTTAGTATTTATTTCTTTGATTTACCAATGGGCGAGATTTATGTATTAAATCGATAGGCTTGGTAAGTTGGGAAATAATATTATTTACATGGTGTGTCGTTGATTATAGGAGGAAGTCGTGTCCTATACACTAGGATGATGTTGTCCCCTTGAGGAGCTCATAAGGTTAATCATGTAAATCCTGTAGGTGGACTTGGTCCAACATGATGATATGGATGAGTGGTACTACTCATGGAGTTAGATATTAATTAATTAAATTGTCAATAATTTAATTAATTAATGGACATTAGATATCTTAAACACGGGGAGATATTTTGTACAAATAATATGTGGATCCCATATTTATTTATCGGGGTTGGTGAGATAGATCAATGATAATCCTCTAGTGTAATGGATCATCATTATTTGATCAGGTTTGTGTGGTTCGGATCCATTGGGTGGCCAAGATCCAACTCCTCCTCATGGTTCCTATTATAGCCTATTATAAATATCTCATGAAGCCTAGATCTATAAAGGGGGTGGGAGAGGGTTGGACGGAAACACAAGTGATGCTAGGGTTTTGGAGTTGGCGTGGAAGGCTTAGGCGGCAAGAAGTGGTGGCTAGGGTTTTGCTTCTCCTTGTGGGTGGCGGCAACCTAGGGCTTCTCTTCTCTTTTGGACAGCGACAACAAGCCTTCCTTCTCCAAGGCCGACACCTCTCCTCTTCCTAACCTAGGGTTGGCGGCAACAAGAAGGCTATCTTGGCCGGTGCCTCCTTCTTTTCCTTAGGGCCGGCGACAACCAATCTTGGTGGGTTGGTGGTCGACACAAGTAAGGAGAAGAAGGGAGTTTGTTCTTCCCTTGTTCGTAGAGAGCAAGGAAGGGAAAATACGAGATCTAGGAGGCTTTGATTCTTGGAAGATCGTCGCCCACACGACATCTAAGAGGAGGATAGAAATACAATAGAAGATCAAGAGGTAAAACAAGAGGTATAATCTTGTTTAATTTTGATTAGTGCTCTTTTGTATTTTGTATGTTATTGATTAACATGGGCCCCGATGATAAACACAAAAACCGGCGATCCGTTCATCATCTATTTTGCTAGTAATCGAGGAAAAGAGTTAGGTTGCTTAAATAAAAACTTTGTTCAAGCGATCATTAAAATCGAAGAGCACGATGATGGATCGGTTGTTTGGGTAATCTATCTTCGTCTGGATTAAATTTTTTTAATCCGGGGATGTGTGATAGGATCGCCATGCACAAGCGACCGAAGGGGGAAGGAACTTTCCCTTTAGAGGCCGCCTACCACCAGGAGATGCGGCAGCATATGCGAGCCCAGCAAGCACAGTGGGCTAGGAAGGAGAAGCACCGAGCAGCCACGCATCCACCAGCTCTCAGATCGACCACATGTACATGTGACATTAATGGCTCAGCAGTAGGTTCTCCCATGACCCCGAGATGCCGAGGCTACCAGACTTTCCACCTCGTCCACCATACTAGAGGTATGCTTCACTTAAGTTTGGGGGGGACCTCAAGTTTTGTTTTATTTCTAGCAGTAGTTTCTTTCCTAATGTTTGTATTTTGGTTAGCATTCATTTATTCATGCATTAGTTGTTTAGTTTCTCTCAGCACTTAGTTTTTGCTACCTATAAGCTGCCTCAGTAGTATTTTTAAAAGTCTTCTTCATGAGTTGTTTCCATGAGTAGTGTAACTTCATTTATCTCGTGGTATTTTATTTTATTGGCTTTGAATGAATATTCTAGACTTACACTGGTTAGCTTTTATTTTACACATACACATGTCAAACTTTCTGAAAGGGAGAGTCTAGTACATACCTAGTTATAATTCATCTCAGTAGTCTAATACTTTGGAATCCATAGGTGACCCTAAGTTTAGCATTTTAGTTACTAGAGATACTCGGATTGTGTAAGCCCATTCAGAAGAATCAAAGTCCCAGTGAGCCGAAAAATAAAAGAAAAAAAAAAGAGAGAGAGAAAAAGAAATGAAAAAGAAAAGAAAGAAAAAAAAATTATGAGGGATAAAAAATAGTTGTCGTGGGTGGAAATTGTTAGGTGCCCCTTTGAGACCGAGTTAGGTTATTGGGGAAACACATACCAATTTCTCTCAATACTGAGCATGCCTTTGAGACTTTGTGATAGATCTAGGGAATGACCCTCGCTTTGGGCAGGTAAGTGCTTATGAGCCGGAGACCTTAAGAAAGCTATAGGATGCCGACTTAACTCACCATGGAACGAGTATCCCCTAAAAAGATTCACTTAGCACGAGCACGAGGAGCTAACTTAGTGAATTTTTAGAACATATCTATTTTTCTTTGATTGCAAATACCACTTAATAAATCTAGTTAACATGCTGAGAATGGAACAATACATTTTAAAATTTCATGGCACTGAGGTTTGCTTGAGGACAAGCAAAGATTTAAGTCTGGGGGAATTGATGTGAGCAAAATATATAGGGTTTTAGAAGTAGTTTTCGCTTACATCTCATAGCATTTTATTTTTGTTTCATTCATATTTTACATTATGTTGCATGCGTTTCCTATTTTTTGGTTCGGAGATCTGCTCTATTTACTTTTGTGTGCAGGATAACATTTTATAGGGAAAATGGTGCAATTTCAGAGCAAATGAAGACATTTGGTAGCTGGACGCAGAAGGGAACACGACTAGGGCATGTGCCCACACACGACCATGTTCGGAGGGTGAAAATGGCCGCCACAGCCTAACACATATCCAGGCCATGTGTTTTCACACGGCCGTGTGGCAGCCCAACAAATTGACGTGACTAGGGTTTTTTCTAGGTTTCGTAGCGATCTGGCATGATGTCTATATAAGGAAAGGTCCACCCAAACCCTGGGGGGAGGCACGATGGCTGGGATGACACTCTGAAGCCCTGAAAAGCTTCAGGAACTCACAACAGGGAGGAAGAATGCCACCGGAGGTCAAGATTCTACACTTCAACGCCGAGGAGAAGACCTACATTGCATTGTAAATCCTATTCTTTGTGTAAATTCTATTGTTTATACAGA
The DNA here is from genome assembly GCA_025175895.1 of Wurfbainia villosa. Classification (NCBI taxonomy): domain Eukaryota; kingdom Viridiplantae; phylum Streptophyta; class Magnoliopsida; order Zingiberales; family Zingiberaceae; genus Wurfbainia; species Wurfbainia villosa. The sequence continues at coordinate 31,152,181 of CM045994.1, read as the reverse complement.
TATGATCATGCCTTGTGTTTCTTCTCTCGTATCTATGGAGTAGACTCTCTGATTCTAGGATTAGAGAGTAGTTTGTGTTGAGTTGGTACATGTTAATTCAAATATCTTTTCCTCCTTGAATTTATATTTGCAATTGGTGTTTTGGTTTAGATCCATATTTATCGTTTTGGTTTTCTAGTCAATGTGCTTAGCCAATACGAGGGGTGACAACCCTCGTATCAAAGATTTAGGGGAATTAAAGAGGGACCTAAGGGTTAGCCTCATCGTCGGTAATTGTGGGTAGAAGGATGTGATAGAGTAGGAAACACGCCTCATTTTTGACTCGTCGCAGGGATCGATTCGGCATCCTCGTACCGACTATCCCTTCCTAAAGCCAGGGGTTGACCTGGTATGGCAGAGCTTCCGATAGATGCGAAGGCTCATCGGGGGAGTGTATGATGTCCTTTCCACAAAAGCATAACTAGAAACCTAAGTAAAACCCAATTGAAAATGTGTTCCGCGACACACAAACGAAACTGAAATCCTAGAATCCATTTAAAGACTAGTAGCGACCCTTCTTTTCCTCCGTGTGACACTGTATTAGAGTTAGGACCACCGACAGCCCTCTTAATTGCAACCTTTAGAGTCTAGTCCCGAACAATAACATCCACTGAACAAATCAGTACTCGAATCTCAGCCCCTGTGGGATCGATAATCTTTTTATTACTTGACGACATTCATGCACTTGCGGGCGTTGAGCATGAGCATGCACTTTAAGTCCTCGACGGTCTCCATCGCGAGATTTAAGGTCGTATTTGTGTGCATCAAGTGTCAGAGCATGGGGCTATTAGAAGAATAAATCGCTCTGATACTCAACAAGTTCTATCATAGTTAGGAGCTCTTCTACGGACTAATAGCCAAGAGAGCAAAGCGCTAGAGGTTAATGAGAAATGGAGTTGCCCAACATCAAACTAGGTCGTGACACCAACACTCTCATCCCTTACGAGGTATATGGATTTGGGGGTTTTGACCAATGGAAGGAGAGTATAGAAACCTTCGTCATGATGAACATTGAGGATTGGTTCATCTTGATGGAAGGATTCGAATATCCAATATGGATGAAGGGAGGATTTCTCAAGATGAAGAAATGGACCGAGATACAATTCCAAAAATTCGAGAAAAAAAAAGAAGGTAATAAAATTCTTGATTGATTTAATTCCTAATAGCCTATTATGTAGGATAGGTCAATATCAAGATGCTAAGGATTTATGGAGTAAGCTAGCCAAACTCCATCAGAACCCTTCACCGACCCAAGTAGAGAAGGAGCCTGAAGAAGAAGAAAGCTCATCATCATCCCAAGAGCTTGAGGATTCGGAAGTTGAGAGATGCTCAACATCCGGGTATTTAGAGGAGGTTGAAGAAGCCTTCACTTTAAGGATTGAAGGGGAGGATAGAGCTTCAACACCAGAATAAGAATTGGAGGATGCCTCCACCTCTAGGATTGAGGGTGAGGAGAGACCTTCCACGTCGGAGGAAGATCAAGAGGAAGTTTCTACATCCGAATGAGATGAAGAGCAAGCTCATGATTTCTCTACTCCTATAGGTAACTCAAGCATATGTGTTAAAAATAAAAATCATATTATATGTTTTTAGTGTAGGGAGAAAGGGCACTATAAGAGAAAGTGCCCAAAAAGAGTCATGAAGGCTCAACCGACACAAAAAGTCAATGAGAAGCCAAAGGAAGCGGGTGCCCATATATGCAAAGGCAAGGAGCATGTGGTCTGCTTTAAATGCAATCAAAAAGGGCATTATTGAAGCCAATTTCCTAAGGGGAGTCACTCCAAAAAGGACAAGGGAGGAGCAACAAATGTTGGGGGGAGCTTCTAAAGCAAACCCTAAGGTCTCATTTATTAATACACCTTCAAATTTTAATGTGAAGAAGCATGCTAGCAAGGTATCACATGTTAATAATTTTCTTGCTATTCATCATGATAAAAAGAATGCTAAAAATAAATACCTTTGTTTAGGTTCTACACATGATAATCTTAAGTATAAGTCTAGAACCGTTAAACCTAGGACTACCTTACCTAAGGATAGGAAGGTAGAGAACCAAAACCTAGGCATCAACCCTAAATGGACTAGACATATGCCTATGAAGAAAAATATCTCAAGAAATAATGGAAACTCAAAAATTGAGGATTAGAAAAGAAAAATGAAGTATTTAGGTCAAGACTTGATAAATTAGAAAAGATTCTTGGAAAAATGACCAATTCAATTAAAGGATCTAGTAGTAAGAACTTAGGTTCTAGAAGGCAAGACCCATCTAAGGATAGGCAAGGTTTGGGTCATAAAACTAAATCCAAGAAGGTAATGCCTACTTACAACAATGTTCTATTTAATTACGGAACTACTCCTAGGTCTAGGAAAACAAAGGTCACAAGGGAAGACATCCCTAGAGTTGACACTACAAAAAGCTATGTTTTAGCGACGAATTTTGCAATGAATTTTAAATAAAAATTCTTTGCAAAAATTTTTTTCAACAAAATTTGCAACAAAATATTTTTCGTTGTAAATAATTCGCCACAAAATTTTGCGACGAAAAATAAAAATTCATCGCAAAAATTGCAACGAATAAAAATTTCTTTCCGAAATTAATTTCTACTTAGCGATAAAAATGGGAACAAAAATAACTCCTCACAAACTTTAGTGACAAAAATAATTATTCATCGCCAAATTTGGCAATGAAAATAATTATTCATAGCCAAATTTGGTGACAAAAATAATTATTTGTCGCCAAATTTGGCTATGAAACAAATGTCGTCGCAAAATTTTGTGATGAATAATTATTTTTGTGCCCGAATCTGCGATGAAAACTTAGTTCGTCATAAAAGACTAATAAATTTATTTACCATATTTTAAAAAAAAACTTTGCATTTAAAATAAATTTTATCACAAAATTTTCCACGAATAGAATTTTCATTGTAAAATATTCAAGATCAGTCGATTGAAGAAGGCTATCAGTTGACTAATGCTTGACCAGTCGACTGGGAAGTTGACTAAAAAGGTTTCTATAAGGTGCTACAGTAAATCAGTCGACTGACGCTTGACCAGTAGACTAGGCAGTCAACTAAAAAAGTTTCTGTAAGATGCTATAGTAAATCAATCGACTGATCCTATTGATAAGTCAAGTGATAGTGGAAAATTTGTGACAAAAAATTTTTTCGACACAATTTTTGTGACAAAAAATATATTTTGTTGCACCCGTGCCACCATCAGTCGATTGATGGTGGGTGTCAGTCGACTGGTAGAGGAGCAACAGGTCACAGAATATTTTTTAGTCGACTGATAGTGTACCAGTCGACTGTGTGCATGAGGCAGTCGACTATTGCTTCTTTTTTGTAATGAATTTTTTTTTCATTGCTAATTCTGCGATGAAAAATAATTTTTTATCACAAATCTGCGATGAAATTTATTTTCGTTGCTAATATAGGGAAATAAAAAAATTATCATGCTAAATTCTACTAATTTTACCTATTTTACAACAAACACATCTAACAATATAAACTAATTCACATATCAAACTTCAAAATCATCTAATAAATGAAAATAATTCAATACTAAATCAATACATACATAACAAACATAAACGATACTTATAATACAAGGATATTGAATGTGATAAGTCAAGTAATATTTAGATACAACAATTCAAATGTAACCACCATCATCACCATCGTCATCAAAAAATACATCTTCATTGTCATTATTATAGCCATCAGCAGGAGGACTATATTGAGAAGGAGGAAGTTAACTTGAAATATACAATAATTGAAGATGCTTCATAATTAACATCTGTTGCCTTAGAAGTTCGTTCGTCTGTTCATTTAATTTCTTTACTTCCTGATCTCTTTGTCTCGATTCATTTTCTTTTTGCACTAGTAACTCCTTCAAATGACTAACCTCTTCGGTCAATTGATTTATTTATAATCTTACTACCGGTGAGGATGAAGAAGAAGTGTCAGGGACTTTATAGGTTCAACTCAAAGAACCGAGTCCAATTATTCTTCCACCTTTTGCCCCTCCAGTTGCTTCGAACCATAAACTCATATTGTTGACAGAAGGATCAGATTCGACTGCATCATCACTTGCACCTGAATTTATCTGTGCAAGTTCATTGTATTTCTATTGTTTTGAAAAAAAAAGTTAAATAATAACAAAAGACTGTAAAACTTTTAAAATTAAAAACCTTCATTATTCTAGCTATCTCTCCATTCCATGTCTTGTCTTTCTTTTGAAATGTACGGGTGAAAGTATCTATGAATAATAGCTCAGTCCCTATTTCCTGGGCCTAAACAAACATCATTATAAATAATGAATTAGTGAGTATTAGATTAAAAAATTAGGATTTTAAAAACTCACCAATTGATATCTATGTTCATCGATATTGATTGAGCCTCTCTCATACGTGGCAGACATAGTGTCTAAATTATAATTTTTATTTTTATTTTTATTTTTTTCACTCCTTCATTTGCTATCTTCAGATCCAAAATATGCAACAATCTTATTCTAATTCTCCTCGACTATGCAGTGTGACTTTTTTACTTCTATTTTTCGCATGACTTAGTATGTTTCTAATATGATCACCATATTTTTCTTGAAAATCCTCCTTATCTCTTGTGTTTCACTCTCTTCCCAAGTAAATACCCACCTCATTAGACAAAAAATGAAATGATTATATTAACTACAATTTTATATACAAAATGATTTAAATAACTTACCTTGAACTCATTCCACCATAGATTTTTTATTTCTTTCACCGTGTTTGTATAAGTCATCAAAGCTCCACCCCAATGGTTATTCACTATTTTATTCACCTCGTGAATAACATGTACATAATTTGTAAATCTATCATAAAATAAAAACAAACCATGTTAGATATTTATAAAAAAACATATCTTATTAAAAACATAAAAAATTTAAAACTGGAATACGTACAAATCTCTGCGTGGGGATATTAACTCTTGTGTATCTTCCCTCTCAACAAGTGATTGTTGTAGTGGAGAAGATACATTAACAGGAGAACCAAAAGATCCTGTAACTGGAGAAGGGGCCGAAGGCACATTTCCTGCAATAGAATCATACTGTGCAGGAGAAGAAGCAGAGGAAGAGTGTGATCTTCTATCACTACTCCGTCTATGACCGCCACGTCAAAACTATCAATAGTAATAATTATTAGAATAATTAAGTAAAAAATATTGCATCTTCACATCGGATGTATAATATTGACAATATGAAAAACATTACCATATCTGTAGCAACTGGATTGTTAGGGCAATCAACCCATGCGATATGGTTCTGATGTGTGTCGCAAAGGGTTTAAGTTAGGTTGATTGGATTTGATATGTGCGTTGGAGTCTTGCAGGACTTAGTAATTCACACATGGAGCTTTGGCAAGGTTCACCAACTCACAACCTCGTGCTTGAGTCGGCGAAGGAGCATTGCGAAGTCGTGCGGTTGATGCATCCGAGGGACTGCCGGACGAGATGACTTGAAGTGAAGCCAAGGAAGCAGACTTCGAGGGCAAGAGATGCGAAGGAGCATTGTGAAGTCGTGCGCTTGATGCTGCTAAGGGACGTTGCCGCAAACGAAGAGAGCTTCGGCGAGGGACTTCAAATGAGATGAGAAAATGAGTGAAATGTAAGTATTTCATTAGGTGAACTTGGCCGAATGGCTAAGTGTCGGAGGCTCGACCAAGAGGGTTGAGGTTTTACCCGACCGCTAGACGCTCAAATAGATGTGAAGTTTGAGATTTACCCAAGATCACCGACCGCCATGATATGGCGATCAACCGCCCAAGTCGATGACTGACCGGGTCTTCATGTATGAGTTTCGCGCCATCACCGATCGCCACGGGTTGGCAATGATCGATGAGACCATCAGTGGATTGCTGATGGCAGCAGTCGACTGGTCGTGAGGGTTTCGAGCATAGAATGGTGATCAGTCGAGTGCTCACTTCCGGCACTCGACTATTAGCTCCATCAGTCGACTGATGGCACGATCAGTCGACTGATGTGGGAGTCGTTGGATGAAATACAACGTGGAAGAAGTCATTATTGGGAAATGGCTATAGGAGCAGTCAACTGATCATGGCATCAGTCGACTGCCAGTGGCCAACAGGAGGAAAACAACCTTCTCTATTTATAGAGAAGGTGTGGGCTTTTGGATGGCTAATGCTTATGCTCCAATTGATCATCCAAGTGCTCCACAAGTTTTAAACTCCTTCTTCTTGTTCTTACTTCAATCTTATTGTAAGAAGGAGTGTTGTGTTGTAAGAAGGTTTACCTCCACCTTGCTTTGGCTAAAGGGAGAGACCATATTGGATTGGTTTCGAAGTGATTCACTGGAGACGAATCGGACCGTGGATTAGCGGCGAGGTCGTGAACGACGTTACATATTAGTGTTAACATTGTTCTTTATTTTGTGTTGTTCTTAATTGTCTTAGCTTTATATTTCCACTTGCGCTAACGATAATTGTAGACGATTAAGAGAGAATTCCACCGTACGAAGAAAGAGGTCTATTCACCCCCCTCTAGTCGGCCACCTATGTTCCAACAAGTGGTATCAGAGCTATGGTAACTTGTCGAGGACTAACCGCCGCAACAAGCACAACACCTATGATGGTCGGCTCAAACATCCACCCACCGAAGTTTGAAGGAGAATTCTCTTGGTGGAAGAAGAGAATGGAGGTATTTTTCGAAACCGACTTCGAAATTTTATTGATAATGGAAAATGGTTTCGAGATACTTAGGGATGAAGATGGGGAGCAAATAGAAAAGACAAGATGGACCAAAAAGCAACGGGAGGAGTATTTGGCAAACTCAAAAGCCAAGCATCACTTGTACAACGTACTCCCCCAACAAGAGATCAATTGGATTGGAGAGTGTGCAAGTGCTAAAGAGATGTGGGAGAAGCTAGTAGAGCTTTATGAAGGTACCTCGGAGGCCAAACTTGCAAGAAGGGTTCTCCTTCGCTCCCAATTAAGCAACATCAAACTTGAAAAGGGAGAGAAGGTAAATTCTTTACATTCTAGATTTAAAGAAATTTTGATTGGACTAACGAGTGTAGGAGAAAAACTCTTCAACCGGGATATGGTAATGAAGGATATAGATGCCTTTTCCCGGTCATCGAAATGAAGCTCAATGGTAGACTCCTTCTACATCTCAAAGAACCTAGAAGTTATCACCTTAGAGGAGTTCTTCTCAACCATAGAGCTCCACGAAACAAGGCTTGAGGGAGTAATTGAAGAATCAAGTATCAAGCCATCAAGGGGAGTGGCACTAGTAGCCAACAAGGGAAAGAAGAAGATGGAGACTCCCTCCTCCTCCGATGATGCATCCTCCTCATCCTCCATGAATAGCAATGAAGATATATGGTAAGGAAGGTAAGACGTGCTTTAAGAAATTTAAAATTTAACAAATCTTATGATTGGAGAAGGTACAAGAGGAAGATCATATGTTACAATTTCCAAGGAGAGGGGCATATAAGAGATGAGTGTCCCCTCTTGAACAAGAGCAAAGAAGAGAGGAGGAAGAAAGAAGAAAAAAAGAAGGGGAGTAAGAGAAAGGAAGAAAAAAAGGCCAAAGAAAAGGGGAAGGCAAAACCACTCAAAGCAAGGATATGGGATGATCCTTCTTCTTCATCATCGGAAGAAGAACATGTCTACTCAAACCTTGCCCTAATGGCAATAGATGACCTAGACTCCACTGTTGGACTATCTGAGCCGTAAAAACCACTATTTGCGTTGTGAAAACCCCGAAAGTCGACCACGGATCCGTGTGAAGGTAAAAAAACTACATGTATATGTTTAAAAACTTTATATCTACTCTAGATCTACATGTTAAGAGTTTACCCTCGATGTGACACCATTCGCTTATCCCGCTCATCCAATGGCTTGTCGAAACTCGAGAGTGTCAAGTGTACACTCCTCTATTGCTATCCACATGAACAATAGGTGGAGAAGATCACTTAGAGTGTGCTAGAAAACTACGGAGCCCACGGCAAGAGGAGAGGCAGAGAGCTTGTGGGAAGATCCAAGGAAGAAGATGAAGTTCACACAAAATAACTTCACACAATAACTTATCCTAAAGTGGTCGGCCACTTCATGGAGGGGGGTTACATGCATGCATGTAATTCCAAGAGTCAATGACTCTTGGTCTCCCTCATGAGGTGGCACCCCATGATGTGTCCATGATGATGTGGAACATCATCATTAACCGCCCCCCATGCCAAGTCACCATGACATGGCAATTCGCCGAGTCAAAATTGACCATTCATCTTCCCTCTCAAGTCATGTCAAACTTGATCTATTATCTCCCATGGTTGATCAAATCTAACCACTTGATTCAAGTCAATTTGATTTAATGAATAAGTAAGATATGAAAAAAAAATTAGGGATTAACCCTTTGATTAATTGAGATTAATTAGTGGATTAATTGGGCTCAATAAGTGGGTTAATTGGGCTAAAATCTATTGGGCTCAGAATGGGATCGAACTAGATTGGGTTAAATCAGATTGGGCTTGAACCGGATTGGGTTAAATCAGATTGAGCTTGAATGGGTGGTTAGGTCGGCTTGAGTTAACTCGGACTAAACCTAGGTTAGACATGAGTTGATTGAACCCATTCCATCACGGTTTTATAGGGCCGAACCCAAACTCCACCGATCCAGATTTCTTCCCGATCGCGATTTCATCCTCTTCCCATTTTTCCCATCGCGACCTTCACCGCACTCGATCGCAACCCTCCGCTGCCAGCTGAGCTCGACTCAGTGGTCACCAGCCCCGCTAGAGCTCTCCGTTGTCACCCTCCAGTCGACGTGCAACCCTATCTTTCTGCTCGTCGATCGCCAGGAGGCCTCCGGCCGATGCGTAGCTGCCTTTTCATCGCCGAAGCCTAGCTTGCTATCGTCGTCGGCCTTGCTCGCCGTGAGGACAATCTGCCATCGCCGACGCTCGAGTTCGGGATTCCAGTGCCTTTCCTCTGCTATCGTCTTGTCGCCGTTGCCGGAGCTGCTTGACGTCGCTAGCTTCGTCGAATGCCTGCAGCTGCCACACCCAGTCGTCGCATGCATTCATCAGGGATTGGCCCTGCCAGAGATGTTCTCCTTTTCCTTATCCAGATCCCTGCCGACGGTTGATCTCTGCGGTAGCTAGGGGACGATGAAGGGGATGGCTGCCGGTAGTGATTCGGTTCGGTAAGCCTTGATACCCTCTTTTAGTTTCAATGTTAATTGTTGATTTTCCTTTTGAGGTTGATGTTGTGATCATCGGTGTTGTGAGGTAAGTCTTAGGGCATTTTTTTTGTTCACAATAGTTGTTATGGATGGGTTCTATTAATGGGTCTCTGTTTCTTTCGTTTATTTCGATTGTGGTTGATTATTGCTGTCTATCGGATTGGTTGTGGCGTTGTATATTTGTATAGCCATAGATATGCAGTTAATCGGCATTGATGGGTTGGGTAGAAGCTTGATCTGAATTTGGATCTAGTGAGGTAGGTGAATTTGGATTTGATATGGATGAATGTTGTAGATTGATTGATATATGAGTTCATTCATCATATAGCAACAGATTGTTGATGCAGCCTATATGTTATTGTGTTTATGGTAGATTGACAGTGGGTTTATCTTCCAGATAGGTTGTGAGCTGGTGAAAGCTAGATGAATATGATCTATTGTAAGAGAGCTTAGTGTGGTTAAATATATTCACCTAAATCAATCTGTTGGTGCAGTGGGCACCAAAGTCGAACCGGTATTTTGATTATGGCAAAAGGCTCAATAGTTAAGGGTATATTTGTTATCTTACGAGCTCAATTAAGTGTGCAGAAATGCTAAAGTTGAGCGGAAGGTCTGCGACACCCGGTGGGAACCGAGGTGGTCGGGCAACGCCAGAGGGACTTCGGAGGAAGCCGAGGTACTCGGGTGAAGACCGGAAGCGAGGCTACAAGGTAAGCTCGTGTGAAAGCGAAGCAAGGTCGTTAAGCGTAGATCCGACCCAATACCTCCAATGGAAGGTCTAGGTCGAGATCAGATGGTTAGAACCATCGTACTTTATATTTTAAGCTAACTTGTACTGCAGTCCAAAACCCTTTGACTACAGTCAACTGCTAGTCAAGTTCCAGCCTCGAGAAGAGCTCGAATTTCAAGGGGGTGAATTTGGACTTGACTCGTGTTTTGGTACAAAGGGTGATGTGGCATCAAGGTGGACATCCAAACCATCACCAAGCTTCCTTGTGGTGGACGCCCAAAATAAGGTGAGTTGGCACAAGGTGGTTGGATGAAACACCTCATCCTCAAGTTGGCGCCCAAGGAGGTTGGAGGTGGCACAAGGTGGTTGGATGAAACACCTCATCCTCAAGTTGGCGCCCAAGGAGGTTGGAGGTGGCACAAGGTGGTTGGATGAAACACCTCATCCTCAAGTTGGCGCCCAAGGAGGTTGTAGGTGGCACAAGGTGGTTGGATGAAACACCTCATCCTTGAGTTGGCGCACAAGAAGGTTGGAGGTGGCACAAGGTGGTTGGATGAAACACCTCATCCTTGAGTTGGCCAAGGAGGTTGGAGGTGGCACAAGGTGGTTGGATGAAACACCTCATCCTTGAGTTGGGATAAGAACCTCACCTTGGACACTACCTATGTCTAAATTCATAGATCAATATCCATAAATAGACATGTTCAAGCCAAGCAAAACACAAGAATTCAAGAGCTCAACACGCCGTCAGAACGCCGCTTACTACTACTCACATTGACGTGCTACGACAACGAAAGCTACATCTTCTACTTATAAGAGTTGTCGGTATATTTATTTAAGTTCTACTTCTTTAAATTGTCTTTGTGCTTTAATCGTAACAAGGAAAGGGGAGTGTCCTTTGCCTTGATTTCTTTTGTAATCGCTGTTCTACTTCCAACGAAGAGGAGTGGTTTTAGTGAATTGCCCTCCGTACGTGATCAAGGATCACTAGGGCCGTGGATTAGCAATCGAAAGATTGTGAACCACGTAAAAATATCTTGTCTACTTTATATTTCCGCTGTGCATTCTCTACTTGCTTTTTACTTATTGCAAAAGTTTTTAACGACACCGTATCGCTATTCACCCCCCCCCCTCTAGCGACACTTTCGATCCAACAATTGGTATCAGAGCCGGGGGCGCTAAGATTCGGTGAAACCACCAATCTAGCTTTGTTTTTTTTTTTTTTACAGATTTTTTATTTATTTATTTCTGTTTTCGTATAATTATTTCACTTGCTTATCTTCTCCTACATATAGAATTGCATTAGAGGCTTTAGGATCCGGATAAGGTTGTCCTTCGGGTTAGATCCCGAGTAAGGTTGTCCTCCGAACTTCAACGACATTCGTGATTTGATTGTTTATTTCTTTTGCAAGTTACATTTTATATATCTTTTTACTTCTCAAGACTACTAATCCAAGACGAAAGTCTTGGAATATTCTTTCCGTGTGTTTTGCAAGATTCTTTTCCGTTTCTTCTTCTTGTTTTTAATGGCCCATCTCAAGGGTTTAGCACCGCCTGACCCCCGCTTTTACAACGGTAATGACTTTCGTTATTGGAAGGGTCGGATGGAATGCTTTCTTAAAACCCAAATCGAGATGTGGATCGTAATCCAACCCGGTTTCACACTTCCTATTAATGAAGATGGTGAATCTTTGGGTTACGATCAATGGTCAAATTCCATGAAAAAACAAGTAGAAGCCGATGCCAAGGCAACTCAAATCTTGCAATGTGGGTTGTCCAAGGAAGAGCTCAACCGCGTCGGCCCCTTCATTAGTGCAAAGGACTTATGGACCAAGCTAGTGGAACTACACGAAGGCACCGACGACGAAGGTATGTAAAAGAGATTTACTTTTAAATAAATTGTATAACTTGAAAATGCAGGAAAACGAGACCGCAACTCAACTACATGCTCGTATCCAAGACATCACAACCAACTCCATGCCATCGGACAAAAGGTCGAGAATCGCGACCTTATCAGGTATTCTCTTAACTCGTTTCCTAGGACCACCTTGTGGGCATCCATGGTCGATGCCTACAAGGTCTCCAAGGACCTTTCTAAAATTAGGTTAGACGAATTGTTTTGAACTTGAATTACATGAGCAAACTAACGTGGTCGGGCCGAGAAAGAGTATTGCGTTAGTTGCGAGGTTCCAAGAAGAAGAAGCCCGCAGCAAGCCACCCCGAAGGAAGAAGGCGAGTCCGAATCGGAAGTAGACTCGAAATAGAATCCGAACTAGTCAATCTAGTTGGAAGATGATCAAGAGACGAAAACGACCAACAACTCAAGGTAAGCCTAAACCTAATTCAAATACTTCTAATTTTAGATGCTATGAGTGCAGAGTTCGGTCACATCAAGTCCGAGTGCCCAAAGCTAAAGAATAACGCATCAAAGACCAAGAAAGCGCTAAACGCTACGTGGGAGGAGTTGTCGGAGGAAGAAGACGATATCCAAGCTCTAATAGCCAAGCCGACGAGCACGACTCGAAACCAAGAAGAGTCAAGTCCGAATCCGATGATGAGCTTCCATTCAAGACAAGCCACGGATCCGTATCCGGTTCAAAAGAATCATTAAGGGTAAGTCGGTCGTTACTTAATACTTTGTATGGTGCAATTAAATTTTTAAATAAGAAACTAGCTAAGTCCGAGTCCAAGGTCGAGACCCTAATTGAGGAGGTTAACCTTCTCAAACATGAGGTCTCACTAACCTCTTCGACTACTCGTATTCAAGAGGAGGACTCAACTCAAGTTGAAAAGCTTGAAGTTGAGAACTCGCTTTTGAAAACACAAGTCGAAGACCTTAGGAACACGTTGGAAAGGTTCACTTTGGGATCCAAGGGACTTGACCTCTTACTTGGATCACAAAGGGCCGTGTACAACAAGGTCGGACTCGGGTTTAACTCAAATACAACCAATAAGTCATATATGTCTATAGTAAACCAACATAAGAAAAATGTCCAAGCATGGGTCCCTAAGACCACTTTGATTTCAACTTTAGGATCTAACATGTATTGGGTTCCCAAGGACCAAATTCACTATGTGAATAGACCCACTCGATTCAATGGTCCATGGGGAGCCAATACAAAATGTATTTTTGTTAAGTCTTAGAAATTGCATGCTTAGTTTTTCCTTTATTTTTAGAATGGTTAGATAGGACTCATAACCAACTAAAATCTGCGAAAAGATTGAGCCTCGGGAGCCTCTTTTCAAAAATAAACCAACTAAAATCCTTAAAAGATTGAGCCTCGGGGAGCCTCTTTTCAAAAATAACTAGTTAGACCAAGGCGTAGTCTCAAGTAAGTCGAGTTATCAATTTCTTGAAATTAGCTTTGTCTAAGGAAGTGGTCGTTGTTCCGATCAAAGAAGGCCTCGTGGCCTCGCCACGACACGGAAGCTAATCTCTTGAAAAGATTACTTGATGAGCTTAGACTAAATCCGAATCTAACCTAATGTTGGTTAATTTAAATTCATTAAAATTAATCAAGTAAAATTGAAAGTCATCTCACAATAACACATAGGAATAACATGTTTTGATCATGTAGAGATTGGTGAGATGATTTAGGTTTAAAAACTTACAAACAACCCTTTAGTAATTCCAATATCCGATCCAACTACCTTATGTGTAGGATCAATGGATGTTGGACAGTGGTTGCTCCCGACACATGACCGGGGATCTACTCAAATTTTCGGTTACGATTCAAACGACAAGGATCGGTGCCTTCGGAAATAACGGCAAGCTCAAAATCATCGGATCGGGTGATATTGAGCTCAACTCTAACTTTACAATTCAAAATGTCTTATTAGTAGAAAACTTTCAATATAATTTACTTAGTGTAAGCCAATTGTGTGATAACAATTATAAGGTCATATTTCTAGAAAATGAATGCGTAATCAAAATAAATGCAACATCTAAAATAATACTTAAAGGAACTAGGAGTAGCAACATCTACACAATAAATTTACCCAACTCCTCAACCAAGTGTCTTATGACAAAGAAGAGGAATCTTGGTTATGGCATCAAGACTAGGACACTCGCACCCAAGACTCGTCCACAAGATGAGTCGAGTGGCTAGTTATAGGTTTGCCTAAACTAAACAACTTGGATAATAAAATATGTAATGCTTGTCAACAAGGTAAACAATCTAGGACACAACATCAATTAACTAATCAAGAACGAACCAAAAGTGTTCTTGAGCTCCTACACATGGATCTATTTGATTCACATGGAGCTAAGTCACTCAATGGTAGTCAATTTTGCTTAGTCATAATTGGCGACTATTCTAGATTTACTTAGGTTAGGTTTATCAAACATAAAAATGATACCTAGACCAACTAATCAATCTTTGTAGGTTAATCGAAAATCAAAAGAACCTTAAGATTAAAAGACTTAGATCATGGTGGTGAATTCGAAAACCACGAGGTTCTGATTTACGTAACCTAAGCGGATACCACCATGAGTTTTCATGTCCTAGAACCCCACAACAAAATGGGTTAGTCGAGCGGAAAAATAGAACCCTACAAGAAGCCGCTAGGACAATGTTAAACGAGTATAACCTACCCGATAGATTTTGGGCGAGGCCGTTAGTACGGCTTGCTATGTCCAAAATAGGATCCTTATGGTAAAGAGGCACCAAAAGACCTCAAATGCGAGATTTATCACGATAAAATACCGAACATCAAGTACTTTAGGGTATTTGGATGCAAGGTACATATCTTAAACACTAAGGATTACCTAGGGAAATTCAAATCCAAAACCTCTCTGGAACCTTTCTAGGATACTCAACCACCAGAGAGCTTATAGGGTATACAATCACGACACTCTTAGAGTCGAAGAAACCATTAATATAGTTTTATAGTTTTAAGGACACGAACCCGCTCAATCCTTAACAAAACCAACTAGCAAATCAACTTATAGCGAACCCGACTACGATCTTGAACTTGAATCTCGTCCTAACCCAAGTCATCCTATCGACCAAGTGATAGATGACTCTAACCCAAGTCAAACTAGAACTCACCCAAGTCATCCTATCGACCAAGTGATAGATGACCCTAACCCAGTCACACTAAGACTCAAACAAATCATCCTATCAATCAAGTTATAGGTGATCCAAATTTAGGGTTGAACTAGAGCTTCATATCGAAACCTTAGTCAAATCTCGTTAATTTCCAAAATCGAACCCAAAACTATTGAACAAGCACTTCTTGATCCCATTGGATTATTGCTATGCAAGAAGAGCTAGCTCAATTCACTAGAAATGAAGTGGAATTAGTACCACCACCTAAAGAAAAATCAATTATTGGAACAAGGTGGGTATTTCGAAATAAACTTGATGATAAAGGTGAAGTAGTTAGAAATAAAGCTAGGTTAGTCGCAAAAGGGTTTAGTCAAGTCGAAGGTTTAGATTATGATGAGACCTACGCCCCCGTAGCGGACTAGAGTCCATCCGAATGTTGTTAGCATATGCTGTACATCGAGGTTTTAAATTGTTTCAAATGGATGTCAAGTCAGCATTTTTGAATGGATACATTAAGGAAGAAGTTTACGTCAGTCAACCTCCCGGATTCGAAAATCTAGATAAACCTGACCATGTCCTTAGACTTAAGAAAGCCCTATATGGACTCAAACAAGCCCCAAGAGCTTGGTACGAAAGGCTTTCGATCTATCTTAAGTCCAAAGGATTCAACCAAGGTTTAGTCGACCCAACCTTATTCGTTAAAACCGTAGGAAAAGAAATCTTTATAGCCCAAATCTATGTAGATGATATAATTTTTGGAACTACCAACTCGATCCTCGCTAACGAATTCATCTCACTTATGGAAAGTGAATTTGAAATGAATTTAGTGGGAGAGTTAAGTTTCTTCTTAGGTTTACAAATTAAACAAACTAAAGATGGAATATATTTACATCAACAAAAATATACTAAGGACTTAATAAATCGATTTGGAATGCAAGATGCTAAAATAATCAATACACCTATGGCAACTAATGTTAATATAAACGAAGATGTAGAAGGAAAACCCGTTGACCTAAAATACTATAGGAGCGCAATAGGAAGTCTCCTATACTTAACCGCGAGCCGACCCGACATTTTATTCGCGGTAAGTATGTGTGCAAGGTTACAAACCTGTGCCAAGGAGTCTCACCTAACCCTAGTCAAGCGTATCCTTAGATATCTAAAGGGCACGCTAAACGTAGGTATTTGGTACCCTAGATCTACCGAGTTTAATCTAATCGGCTACTCCGACTCCGACTATGCCGGTAGTAAACTCGATAGAAAGAGCACGAGTGGTTGTTGTCAAATCCTCGGCTCGAGTCTAGTAAGTTGGTGCGAGTGGAAGCGATTGCGTTGCCTTATCTACCACCGAAGCCGAATACGTTGCGATGGGTGAGTGTGTCTCTCAGCTCCTGTTGATGAAGCACACTCTCCAAGACTTTAGCTTAATCTTTAACAACATTAAAACCTACATAGATAACATTAGTTCAATTAACTTAACTAAAAATCCAATATGTCATTCTAGGACAAAACATATAGAAGTTAAACACCACTTCATTAGGGAACATGTAACTAATGGAACTATACAACTAGAGTATGTTGAGTCCAAATCAAACCTAGCGGACATCTTCACCAAACCACTACCCGAAGCTGAATTTAGTTTATTAAGACGAAAGTTAGGTATGTGCGTAATAGAGTAGGATTTAAATTTTTCTATATATGTACTCTACTTTTGCTTCTTTTTATGAAATTAGCCTAAGTCTTACCTTAGAAATCATATACCTATAGATTTAAGGAGCCAACACATCTCACAACACATAGGACTAATGTGTTTGTGTACTTAGCCACGAGCAGGCGTGAGATGTTAGGACCTTACTCCTGGTTCCAGACGTAGATTCAGTGCATCGACATGAACCATGGAGTATAATTATTTAAAATTAATCAACTCCTTCAAGACTTATTGATCATTCTATATCAATCAAGTCCAACCGGAGTTGTACATTTTAGATAAACATATTTTCAAGCTTATTATTATTTTAAAAAAAAAAAATATATTTATATTGGGAACTTGCTTGGACTTACAAACCTTAAAATATATTTACAAACTTTTTGAGTTAAGGCAAAAGGGGGAGAAAGTCACAAAAGTAAGGAAGAAAGTAAACAAAATTATTACCTTTTATATTAAGTAATTCCGTTTACTTAAGCAACTATTAAGGGGGAGTAAAAATTATTTTTCAAGAACTCACCTTCGGTCAAGGGGGAGGTTACCTCAAAGGGGAGAACTTGAAACAATAATATTTCTCACTCATGCTTAATCTTTATGCTAGCTCACTCATGCTTAATCTTTATGCTAGCTCATTCATACTTAATCATTATGCTAGCTCATTCATATTTAATCATTATGCTAGCTCATTCATACTTAATCATTATGCTAGCTCATTCATATTTAATCATTATGCTAGCTCATTCATATTTAATCTTTATGCTAGCTCATTCATTTTTAATCTTTATGCTAGCTCATTCATGCTTAATCATTATGCTAGCTCATTCATATTTAATCTTTATGCTAGCTCATTCATGCTTAATCATTATGCTAGCTTCTTATGTTCTTAATTTTTCCTTAACTTTTGTGTCGGTTTGCCATGAATCAAAAGGGGAGATTGTTGGTGCGTGGGCACCAAAGTCGAACCGGTATTTTGATTATGGCAAAAGGCTCAATAGTTAAGGGTATATTTGTTATCTTACGAGCTCAATTAAGTGTGCAGAAATGCTAAAGTTGAGCGGAAGGTCTGCGACACCCGGTGGGAACCGAGGTGGTCGGGCAACGCCAGAGAGGACTTGGAGGAAGCCGAGGTACTCGGGTGAAGACCGAAGCGAGGCTACAAGGTAAGCTCGTGTGAAAGCGAAGCAAGGTCGTTAGCGTAGATCCGACCCAATACCTCCAATGGAAGGTCTAGGTCGAGATCGGATGGTTAGAACCATCGTACTTTATATTTTAAGCTAACTTATCTGCGGTCAAAACCCTTTGACTACAGTCAACTGCTAGTCAAGTTCCAGCCTCGAGAAGAGCTCGAATTTCAAGGGGGTGAATTTGGACTTGACTCGTGTTTTGGTACAAAGGGTGATGTGGCATCAAGGTGGACATCCAAACCATCACCAAGCTTCCTTGTGGTGGACGCCCAAAATAAGGTGAGTTGGCACAAGGTGGTTGGATGAAACACCTCATCCTCAAGTTGGCGCCCAAGGAGGTTGGAGGTGGCACAAGGTGATTGGATGAAACACCTCATCCTCAAGTTGGCGCCCAAGGAGGTTGGAGGTGGCACAAGGTGGTTGGATGAAACACCTCATCCTCAAGTTGCCGCCCAAGGAGGTTGGAGGTGGCACAAGGTGGTTGGATGAAACACCTCATCCTTGAGTTGGCGCACAAGAAGGTTGGAGGTGGCACAAGGTGGTTGGATGAAACACCTCATCCTTGAGTTGGCGCACAAGAAGGTTGGAGGTGGCACAAGGTGGTTGGATGAAACACCTCATCCTTGAGTTGGGATAAGAACCTCACCTTGGACACTACCTATGTCTAAATTCATAGATCAATATCCATAAATAGACATGTTCAAGCCAAGCAAAACACAAGAATTCAAGAGCTCTCAACACGCCGTCGTAACGCCGCTACTACTACTCACATTTGCTACGACGAAGTGCCGCCGACAACGAAAGCTACATCTTCTACTTATAAGAGTTGTCGGTATATTTATTTAAGTTCTACTTCTTTAAATTGTCTTTGTGCTTTAATCGTAACAAGGAAAGGGGGAGTGTCCCTTTGCCTTGATTTCTTTTTGTAATCGTTGCTCCTACTTCCAACGAAGAGGAGTGGTTTTAGTGAATTGCCCTCCGTACGTGATCAAGGATCACTAGGGCCGTGGATTAGCAATCGAAAGATTGTGAACCACGTAAAAATATCTTGTCTACTTTATATTTCCGCTGTGCATTCTCTACTTGCTTTTTACTTATTGCAAAAGTTTTTAACGACACCGTATCGCTATTCACCCCCCCCCCTCTAGCGACACTTTCGATCCAACACAATCTTGAGGATGTCGGTGATTTATTGTGAGTGGGTTATGGTGGATTGGATTGGGATAACCGGGGTTTTTAATTTGTAGACGAGGAAAGGATGCGAGTATAGGAACGATGTAGTGTTTAGTTCCTACGTTTATTGGATACTTGTACTTAATTATTGTTGCTATTATGTGCAGGTTTGGGATACGAAGCAGGTCCATGACCGTGAGGATTATTCGAGCTTTGTATCAGGTGGGTAATATATACCCTGGTCAGGTAGTTTTGATCTGAATTTGGTGGATGAATTTGGATTTATGCTATTACTTTGATCTTAGATCCACTCTTATTTAATCATATGCTTGTACTGCCTTGACCTTTGAGATATAAACTCTAGTACTTCATTGATTATCTAGCACGGATAGGAACTATAAACCCTATTATGTGTTAACCGATGGATGTTCAGTAAGTACAGGTGGTTAGGGTTATCTTTGTGATCTCAGATTAGATTACTGTGTTAAATCACTAGGGTTAGGTGATGGTTTAGGTTATGGAGTCGATTGTTGTATCGTACACATATTAGTTGTGCATCTATGGTGGATCTAGTTGTCTGTGCATAGATAAATGTGTGTGGTAGTCAGTATGTGGTTATGGACTAGAGGTCCTAGCATGATTGTATATCCATTATGGATTGTATATCTGTGTATGGTTATATGGATGGTTGATAGTATCTCGCTACTGACTAGACGTCTTAGCGTGGTTGACTGTCAGATGTGTATGACTCTTTGTGCGATAGAAAGAGTCTTGTGGATTGTAGTCCTTGCATAGTTGAATTTTGGTTGACCAGGACTCCCCGTGGATAGGGAGTGTGGTGAGGGTACATGTGTGGAACTATGCATCATTACATTGCATGCATGCTGTTGACTGGGTCTCCCTTGTTGTTGAGACGGGTCGTCAGTTATCCTGCCTCCCTGGCCACTCGGGGTAGTGGTAGCAGGGTTGAGGGTAGAGCATTGTTGTTCGTGTCATTCTCGGCCACTATGGATGGTGGTAGCTAGAGATGCGCACTTGGCCATTGTGCGGAGTGGTAGTTAGCGCACTCACCCACTATAGATGGTGGTCGTGTGATGTGTAGTTGTCCTGGGTGCAGTGCTCGTCTACTCATGGGTAGGGATGGAGCGGCTAGTAGCAGGGACCCCCATGTGAGTAGCATATAACTCTATGGCGGCTAGCTACTGTTTCATACTAACCAACTCGGTCACTCGAGAGTGGTGGCGGCTAGAGTCGGGATAGTAGTCATGTCGTGCCACCCGAGCCATACTGGGGTCGTGGTTGGACGGGTCCGCAGACATGGCCATGCATATGCATTGCTGATATATGTATGTATGCATGTATTCAATATATGTTTTACATATGCATGTGAGATGCTGCATTTGTTTGTTGCATATGTTTGTACATCATGATACATGTCATTTGTGTTGGGAAATCGGGACGGTCGGCTAGAGGGGGGGGTGAATAGCCCTCTTACGATGAATGTCGAATTCTCTCTTTCGTTTGCTCGTCTACACAATCGTTAGAGCAAGCGGATGCATAAACAATAAAGATAAAGAAATAAATGAAAATACAAACGCTAACAAAGAAGATGTAACGTGGTTCACGGCTACGTCGCTAATCCACGGTCCAATTCGTCCACGGTGAATCACTCCGCAATCTATCCACTATATCTCTCCTTTGCACAAAGGTAGGTGGAGGTAACGTCTTTACAATCTCTCTTCTTACAATTGAATTGAATTAAAACAAGTAAGAAGAGTAGGGAATTGTGTATGACACTTTGGGAGAAGTTTAAAGCTCAAGCATTTCCCTCCCAAAGCCCCACCCCCTTCCTTTTTATAGAGGAAGAGGGTTTCTTCCTGTTGACACAGGATCAGTCGACTGATACCCTCGATCAGTCGACTGATCCCGTAGCTGTTGCCTAATAACGGTCGCTTTCCACGTTGGATTCCATCCAACGGTATTGGCATCAGTCGACTGATGGTACCATCAGTCGACTGGTGCTCGATTAGTCGAGTCCTCAACGAGGTCGACTCCACTGCTGCCGCGCGGTGACATCGATCATTGCCATCCCTTAGCGGTGATCGATGTTGAGCGATCATTGCCGATCAAGGCGGTCGATCGCTAAACAAATGCCGATGAGTCAGACACTAGTCGAACCCAATCGACTCAGAGCAGTCGACTGCCATTCCATGGCAGTCGACTGGTGTCGGGAAATCCCATCCGACACTTAGCCAAATGACCAAGTTTCACTCACGAGCTACTACCCCTTCCCGGGTTACATTCGCTCACTCTCATCCCTCGGAGTCCCTCGCCTTCGAAGTTCTCTTCGTTCGCGGCCACGTCCCTCGGCAGCATCAGTTGCACGACTCTGCAATGCTCCTTCGCGTCTCTTGCCTCGAAGTCTACTTCCTCCGGGCTTCACTCCAAGCTCCTCGTCCGCGGTCCCTCGGATGCTCCAAGCGTACGACTTCCGCAAAGCTATCCTTCACCGACTCAAGGACCAAGTCATGAGATGTGAAACTTGCCACGGCTTCATGTGTGAATTACTAAGTCCTGCACGACTTCAACGCACATATCACATCATAACAAGCTAACTTAAACCCTTTGCCACACACATCAAAACCTAATCATGGCAAGAGATTGCCCTAACAATCTCCCCCTTTTTGATGTGTGGCAATCCGTTTAAGTTAGGTAAAAATATTTGATAAAAATTTCTAAGGTAAGAAAGCATGTAAACATAAACATGATATAGCAACATGCAACTCCCCCTTAATCCATGAAACTCTCTCTACAAATTCTCCCCCTATCATAATTAACTTAAACATAATATTTTCTCCCCCTTTGACACCATAAAAAAGATTAACACTAAGTTATAAACTCATGGCATCAAGTCTAATAGAAGGAAAATACCAAACATTAGTCTAAAACCTGAATTCGGCCTTGTGCCATCAATGATCGACCGGTTCACTACCAATGATCGGCACGCGAATTTCAAAACTTTTTGATTTTCGGACTGAATTTCAGAAATGCATTAAAAATTCCAAAAAATTCGAAAAATTATGAAATTTGGGGAACATATTTCTTTTAAGTATATATATCAATGGAAAATAGGTTTTCATGAAAAATCATTATATTTTCACGTATTTTCCAAAAATCCAAAAGATTTAAAAACCACTAGGTTTTTGATCATGTGAGTATCAAGTTTAACACCTAGTTTTGGTTCCAATTGTTTCAAAACATGAATACATAGATTTTAGATTAAGAAATTGTTTTGAAAACATATGAAATATCCAACCATGATCTTTGGCCAATATGTCTATGAATTAAAACATAAGCCTTCCCCATGATTGGTCTATTATTGCTATTTTGATACTTTAAATGACCATCTAAATGCCATAGGCATTAGTGGACATTTGTATCATTCTAACATCTCACCCATGCTAAGTTTTCAATCAAAGTAGCCTATGGTGAGTGTGAGATGCATCCTAGAGGGTATTTGTATATACTTAACCATTATATTCATACAATTCTATCAAGGTTAAGTATCAACCTAATAATCCTCATGATCATAAAGGCATATATGAATGAATTCTACATTATGATCATGAAATACATGTATTCATCAAATTATAATCATGCATATGATTATAAGCAAGATATCACCTAAGGTATGATTTAACCTATTTCTCATGATGATGTGCCAAATCATAAATCATGATCGCAAACATACATAGCAATTACTTTAATCATCATGATTTAAGCATTATTAACTATTTATAGACATGTTATCATCACCTAACACTATTTAAAAATGTTCTCCCGCCATCCTAAGTCAACCAAAATATGATATAGGTCAATTGCATATGGTTGACTACCCTAGGGTTATCCTAACCCTTAAGGACGGATTTTAGAACCCAAAATAAGTTCTTGCCTATGGGGTTCACTAGATACTCCTTGGGGATCCATTTCCTAGCAATTACCTTCTTCTTAGCTTGTCCCCTAGCAATTAGGCATTTGTAGGCCTTTTCATTTTTCTTTTCTTTATAACCTAGGCCCTTTTTGTTGAAGCTAGCTCTTTGGCTCCCTATGATCATGTTCAAGGTGTTGGAGCCTATAGTGAATTTTTCTAGGGCTTTTGTCAAGTAATCTACTTTTTCCCTTAGAGCCCTATTTTCATCCATGCATGCATCACTAACATTAAATGGCATATAGTTATCATGTGAGCATGCAACATTTAAGCTAGAAGAAATATTATCATTTAAGCAAGCTTTTTCTAACTTCTCTTCTAAGTCCTTAATTTGATCTAGCATGCTTTTGTTCTTCTTCTTAGCTCTAAATAAATCCCTAGTTAAGCTTGAAACCATGGAAACTATTTTCTTAGGAGTTAGATTCGTTACCATAGCTTCCATGTCCTCTTCTTCTTCTTCGGATGAGGAGGAGGTAGAGGAGGCTCCCCCTTCATTTGAGCTCTCCCCACTTGTGCTTGATTCTTCAATTGAGGAGGAGGAACAATCCAAATCATCAAAAGCCATTAGTGCTAAATTTGAGTAGACATGTTCTTCTTCTTCTGATGATGATGAGGAAGCAAGGTCATCCCATGTCTTTGCTTTGAGAGCCATGGCCTTTCCTTTTTCCTTTGCCTTCTTTTCCTTTTCCTTCTTTTTACTCCCTTTTTTCTTCTTCTTTCCTTCTTTCTTCTTCCTTTCTTCCTTGCTTTTGTTTAGGAGAGGACAATTGTCCCTTATGTGCCCCTCTCCTTGGCAATTGTAGCATATGACCTTCCCCCTAGGTCTTCTTCTCCTATCATGAGATTTATTAAATTGAAAACCTTTTAACGCACGTCTTACCCTCCTTACCATATAGGCTTCTTCGGTGCTATCCATGGAGGAGGAGGAAGACGCTTCGTCATCGGAGGAGGAGGGGATCTCTATCTTCTTCTTCCCCTTGTTTGCTATCAAAGCTACTCCTCTTGAAGTTGGAAACTTTGGCTCTTCTTGTATTCCTTCAAGCCTTGTTTCGTGGAGCTCCATTGTTGAGAAAAACTCCTCCAAGGTACTTACTTCCAAGTTCTTGGAGATGTAAAATGAGTCCACCATGGAGCTCCATCTTGAGGACCGGGGAAAGGCATCTATGGCCTTCATTACTATATCCCGGTTTGATAACTTCTCACCTACACTTGATAAACCGGTTATAATTTCCTTGAAATGAGAATGTAAGGAAAGTACCTTTTCTCCCTTTTCTAGTTTAATGTTGTTTAGTTGGGAGCGGAAGGCATCTCTCCTTGCTAGCTTGGCCTCGGATGTGCCTTCATGGAGTTCTACAAGCTTCTCCCACATCTCTTTGGCGCTAGCACATTCTCCGATCCGGTTGATCTCTTGTTGAGGGAGCACATTGAGAAGATGATGTTTTGCCTTTGAGTTTGCAAGGTGCTCCTCTCTTTGCTTCTTAGTCCAACGTGATTTTTCAATTGGTTCACCCCTTTCATCCCTAGGAAACTCGAAACCATTTTCCATTATAAGCATAATATCAAAATCGGTCTCGAAGAATACCTCCATTCGCTTCTTCCACCAATCGAATTCCCCTTCGAACTTCGGCGGATGAATGTTCGAGTCGGCCATCTTTTGATGAAGTGCTTGTTGCGGCGGTTAGTTCGGTGACAAGCAACCTCGCTCTAATACCACTTATTGGGAAATCAGGACGGTCGGCTAGAGGGGGGGGGTGAATAGCCCTCTTACGATGAATGTCGGAATTCTCTCTTTCGTTTGCTCATCTACACAATTGTTAGCGCAAGCGGAAGCATAAATAATAAAGACAAAGCAATAAACGAAAATACAAATGCTAACAAAGAAGATGTAACGTGGTTCACGACTACGCCGCTAATACACAGTCCGATTCGTCCACGGTGAATCACTCCACAATCTATCCACTAGATCTCTCCTTTGCACAAAGCTAGGTGGAGGTAACCTCTTTACAATCTCTCTTCTTACAATAGAATGGAATTAAAACAAGTAAGAAGAGTAGGGAATTGTGTATGGCACTTTGGGAGAAGTTTAGAGCTCAAGCATTTGCCTCCCAAAGCCCCACACCCTTCCTTTTTATAGAGGAAGAGGGTTTCTTCCCGTTGACACAGGATCAGTTGACTGATGCCCTCGATCAATCGATTGATCCCGTAGCCGTTGCCCAATAATGGTCACTTTCCACGTTGGATTCCATCCAACGGTATTGGCATCAGTCGACTGATGGTACCATCAGTCGACTGGTGCTTGATCAGTCGAGTCCTCAACGAGGTCGACTCCACTCGTGCCGTGCGCGTGACATCGATCGTATCGTCCCTTGCGGTCGATCGATGTCGATCGGCGCGATCCAACGCGATCGGGCTAATGCCCATGAGTCAGACACCAGTCGAACCAAATCGACTCAGAGCAGTCGACTGCCATTCCATGGCAGTCGACTGGTGTCTGGAAATCCCATCCGACACTTAGCCAAATGACCAAGTTTCACTCACGAGCTACTACCCCTTCCCGGGTTACATTCACTCACTCTCATCCCTCGGAGTCCCTCGCCTTCGAAGTTCTCTTCGTTCACGGCCACGTCCCTCGGCAGCATCAGGCGCACGGCTCTACAATGCTCCTTCGCGTCTCTTGCCTCGAAGTCTACTTCCTCCGGGCTTCACTCCAAGCTCCTCGTCCGGCGGTCCCTCGGATGCTCCAAGCGTACGACTTCCGCAAAGCTATCCTTCACCGACTCAAGGACCGAGTCATGAGATGTGAAACTCGCCACGGCTCCATGTGCGAATTACTAAGTCCTGCACGACTTCAACGCACATATCACATCATAACATGCTAACTTAAACCCTTTGCCACACACATCAAAACCTAATCATGGCAAGAGATTGCCCTAACAATTTTCATATTATATACTGTTGTGTGTTTAGCATGATATATGTGTTGGTCTAGACTGTAGTATGCATTTAATTAGCGTCATATTATAGTGTGGTATGGACCGGGATGTTATTACAGGTGATTATATACTGTTCATATGTCTGAGTATTGGTCAGGTATGGGATTGACTTGGTACGTTATATGGGTTATGTTATTGTATATCTGTTCAGGATGACATAGCTTATGGTGTTGTAGACCGTCAGGTACGTTGGTACATTACTTCATGTTCAGTTGATCAGTTTAGTATATACATTGAGTATGACTATACTATGGCTACATGTTATTATATTTGGATAGGACTGTATGTCTATTGAACTCATGTTGTATACCTGTAGATCTTCACATGTATACTTGTAAATCTCTTTATCCTATATGGTCATGCACTTTCTACATATTATCCCTGAGTTTATACTCACCACCCCGGACCCTGGGTTTCTTGTCGCCTAGGTAGCAGATAGAAGATTCCTTGGACGTTCGGAGCTCCGTCAGCTGATCCCATCTCACACCGAAAAATTGGGGTTTTCCACGTATTTGCTTCCGCTGTTGTTTTGTATTATGGCCATATATAATCAGTGTTGTATTTGGCTATTGGTTTGTATGTTATTTTTGTGTAGTATGTTAGAGTTGCACCGGTGCGCACCTTTGTGTTGTTATGGTTGTATTGTTTAGTATTTTCCATATATATGTTATGTAGTTGTGGGCCTACGAGCCTTGTATTAACCCGATATGTTGCCACGTATAGGGGAGATGTCGTCTGTTTGCTTTTCGACATGGCATACTCTCGGGGGCATGACAATTTTATTGGTATCAGTGCCCTAGGTTTCGAAGTCCATTTTCGGATTTGATTTCGTTTAGACATCGAGTTTTGCTTTACTCGGTTTTGATTTTGTGAGTTCTGGGATTTGACTGTTGCGGACATCTCCGAGCTACAAGGTTTAAGGTATGTTAGTTGTTATTACATATCCTTCTGTTGGCTATGCATTTAGTTGCTTATAACAGGGATGACTTGTAGGGTGTTGGTTAGTATTCGTAACCGTGGTTTCAGTTAACCATGGGAACGACATGTTAAGGTTATTAGACATGTACCTGCTATCGAAAAGGTAATTACCTTTGAGAGACGACTGATACCGAGTTGGAAAGAAGGGGTTAGGTAGTCACATCTCTTGTGGAGATCAAGGATTATAGTCCTAAGGATTTTCACTATTATGTTTGTCAGATTATTACCTGAGGGGTAATGGACTAAGCGAGTATACTATTGGTGATGCAGATAGTAGAAAATTAGGGGATAATATTCATAGGAATTTTGATCCCTGAGATGGTCGTTCTAAGTTGTATAACTTTGAGAGTACTTTTGAATACTTAACTCGTGTTATACGAAGATAGTGGAGTTGGTTGCATACCATTATCGGGATCAAGCCGATATGTGGTGGAAGAGGCAAGAAATAACCTTCGAGAAATCACACATCACTTGGCCACGGTGTAGTGATGTTGTGAGAGAGTATTTCCCCATGTCATCTTCTTTGACTCATTGTCAGAGAATTCTTGAGCTGTAAGTAGGGTGATCGGTTGGTAACAGAGGTACCATGCGGAGTCGTTAGACTTGCGAAGGTTATGATCATTTGATAGCCCAAGAATGTGATTGGGTTGGTTTTGGCCACCCATGGGTTATCGGTTGACATCTTGATCAGGATGTTTGGATATCCTACCAGATCCTACCGGAAGTCCTTAGATCGAGTCATGTGTATAGAAATGACTTCCTAGCAAGTATTTTAAGAGTTGGAGATTTGATAAGCAGATATTGCAAGTCAAATTATTGGAATCAGAAGTCTCCGAATGTTTGACAAAAAGGAGAAAGATTAGAGTCATGAGTCATGAGTGACTAGTGGAGAGTTTTCCGATCATAGAAGACCGACTGTAGATCGTCAGGACTTTCTCATGTTTATTAGTGAAATCAGAGGAAAGACTCCAAAGGGATTATGAGCGTGCAGTGTGGATCACGATGATACAAAGTCAGATTATCCGATGGATCATTTTATTCGTTTTTACTATAAGCAGTCAGTATCTACGAGGAGAGTATGTACTTTGAAGACTCAGTTGAAGACTATGGATGAAGCTTTCAAGCGAATGATCCACAACCTCGGAAGCCTGAGATCATGATAGAAGAATGGATTATCACATCGGCAGCGATCTACTACCTCAGATATAGTTGGAGCTCTTTGATACTTCTATCCGGGAGCAATTTACTCAGTAGTATCAGCAGAAGACATCTTAGAAGACTCAGACGTCTAGACAACAACGGTTACCTTCCCAGGCATGGTTATGCTTTGTACAGGGGAGAGCTTATACGAAGATGGTTGTATCTATTCTGCATTCTTCAGTTGCAGCTATACTATTTGCAGAGTTGGAGTGTGCTATTGACAGTTCTTTAGTATTTTACAGCTGGATGTATATTCTCTGCCAGTACAATAGTATTTTCCATCATCATTGCAGACATTTTGGGTATTGTATCTCAGTCAGCAGTTGACTTCAGGTTTCCACCATGGCAGACTTTTGCATCTACATGAACTCAGCCGTCAAGAATAGATGTTGGGTGAGTTTACACGGTTACTTGAGAAGAGGTATAGAAGATCGAAGAATTGGTCATTCGGGGTATTACTTTAGGTTACCCTATTTGCGGATGTATCGAGAGATACTGGTAGTTTATAGGTGGCTAGGTCTAGAATATTCTTAGATAGGATTAGAAGGGTTCCTATCGACTTGTAGGTTGGTGATTGTTCTCTACCGTCCGGTGAGATGTTGATCAACAACCAAGAAGTCAAAGGATACCCTTAGCCTTTGCTAGACATACCTTCACTATAGACATCCTTACGGATAGTTAGATTGTTGAAATGAGGGTATAACATGTACCTCGGTTGTGCATATAATCCGAGAGTATTCAGATGCAGTTTTGGGTAAACTCCCGGGTTTGCTACTGCATGGGCAAGTAGGAATATGCGATTGGGGTGATTTCGGGAATAGTTCCGAAATTGGAGACCTCATACCAGGAGATGATTTTACGAGTATCAGTGTTGCTAAACATTGGGGAAATTGGAAGAACGTAAGTTGCGATTATAGGAGGTATTGGATGGGATATTTATCTGTTTCAGTATTCCTTTAGGAGAAGATCCGGAACTCTTTGTTAAAAGAGAGAGATGAACCTTGGAGGTTATGCATCGATTATCGATGGTGGTATGTAGTAGTTGTTGAAAATGGATATCCTGCATTGTGGATAGATGATCTGTTTAGATCCGCTAAAGGACATCTGTGTATACTCTAGGATTGATCTATAATTGGTCTGTTGATATTGTAGTGACTTGACGTCATACAATTATCTTTGTCGATATGATGATTGATATATCATCAGCATAGAGTAAAAGGATGCAGATGTGTAGAAGACGACATTTCATACTTGGAATGAATTTTGGGAGATGTTGATAATGTTGTTAGACTTATCGACGATTTAGTCATTCATGGATTTGAGGAATCAAGTACTCATGGAGTATTTGAGATCGATTGTCATCATGTTTGTGGAGGATATATTTATGGATATATTCCCAATCTTAAGGGAAGTTATGTTTCCATAGATTGATTTGGTATTTACTATAGATGAGGATAGGATGTTCTAGCGATATTATACCGCCGACTTGTTGGACTAAGAAGGTGATGGAAATCACTTGGTCTGAAGTTTGTGAAGCTAGGGTTCAGGGCCTAGACGGTGACTGACTCTCGCATCAGTGTTAGTTAATCTGTCCGATATGGATGGAAGGGTATTGTATGCTTGGTGCATCATTTGAAGTTAAGGAGCGATCCGTCTTTGTTGAATGAGACGTATATTATGTGTATGCTAGTTGAGAAACTAGCGAGATGGGTCATTATAGTCTTCCAGCTACTTCCAGTTATGTGTAACAGGATGGATTTTGGACATTAGATTGATTTCTCTTATGAGAAAGGAATTCTCCATCTTCGAAGAGACTAGTAGGGTTACGTACCAAGATGGAGGTAGGAGCTTAGTGCGATGGGCTGTGTTGGGAGATTATATGGAATTCGGAAAGGACTTGATGCGATTTGGGTAATCGATGATCGATTAGCTAGGTCTGCTCATTTCTTTCCAAGCCGTAAGATGGATTTCATTGGATTGTTTGATGGAATTATATTCATGGAGTATCCTTGAGTATCATTTTCGATAGTGATTCATGATTCATCTTACGATTCTAGCAAAGTCTCCAACAGGTCATGGATATAGAGCTCCACTCTGATACAGGTATTTACCTCTTAATAGGTTGGTTGAGAGTGTATATAAGAGCTAGAATATAATAATCGAGCTCAGTACCCCACTTAGTACTTGAGGTGTGAGACTTTTCTCTGAATACTTGAGATGGTTATTGTGACATCTCGTACTCGTTTATGAGTCGAAAATTTGGGGACCAAATTTTTATTAGTGGGGGAGAATGTAAGATATGAAAAAAAAATAGGGATTAACCCTTTGATTAATTGAGATTAATTAGTGGATTAATTGGGCTCAATAAGTGGGCTAATTGGGCTAAAATATGTTGGGCTCAGATTGGGCTTGAACCGGATTGGGTTAAATCAGATGGGGCTTGAACCGGATTGGGTTAAATAAGATTAAGCTTGAATGGGTGGTTAGGACGACTTGAGTTAACTCGGACTAAACCTAGGTTAGACATGAGTTGACTGAACCCATTCCATCACAGTTTTATAAGGCCGAACCCAAACTCCACCAATCCAGATTTCTTCCCGATCGCAATTTCATCCTCTTACCATTTTTCCCATCGCGACCTTCACCGTGCTCGATCGCAGCCCTCCGCCGCTTCGTAGGCTCGACTTCGATGGTCACCTACCCGGAGCTCTCCGTTATCGCCTCCGGTCGGCGTACCTGTCTTTACGCTCGTCGGCATGCGAGGCCTCCGGTCGATGCGCAACCGCCTTTTCATCGCCGAAGCCTAGCTTGCTGTCACCGTCGGCCTTGCTCGCCGCGAGGATGATCTACCATCACCGACGCTCGAGTTCGAGATTCCAGTGCCTTGCCTCTGCTATTGCCTTGTCGCCGCTGCCGGAGCTGCTCGTCGTCGCCAGCTTCGTCGAATGCCTACAGCTGCCACACCTAGTCGCCACCTGCATTCATCGGGGATTGGCCCCGCTGGAGGTCTTCTCCTTTTCCTTATCAAGATCCTTGCCGACGGCTGATCTCTGTCATAGCTAGGGGACGATGAAGGGGATGGCTGCCGGTAGTGATTCGGTTCGGTAAGCCTTGATACCCTCTTTCAGTTTCAATGTTAATTGATGATTTTCATTTGGAGGTTGATGTTGTGATCGGGCATTTTTTTGTTCACAATAGTTGTTATGGATGGGTTCTATTAATGGGTCTCTATTTCTTCCGTTTATTTCGATTGTGGTTGATTATTGATGTCGATCGGATTAGTTGTGGCATTGTATATTTGTATAGCCATAGATATGCAGTTAATCGACATTGATGGGTTGGGTAGAAGCTGGATCTGAATTTGGATTTGATAAGGATGAATGTGGTAGATTGATTGATATATGAGTTCATTCATCTTATAGCAACAGATTATTGATGCAACCTATATGTTATTGTGTTTATGGTAGATTGATAATGGGTTTATCTTCCAGATAGGTTGTGAGCTGGTGAAAGCTAGATGAATATGATCTATTGTAAGAGAGCTTAGTGTGGTTAAATATATTCACCTAAATCAATCTTGAGGATGCCAGTGATTTATTGTGAGTGGGTTATGGTGGATCGGATTGGGATAGCCGAGGTTTTTAATTCATAGACGAGGAAAGGATGTGAGTATAGGAACGATGTAGTGTTTAGTTCCTACGTTTGTTGGATACTTGTACTTAATCATTGTTGCTATTATGTGTAGGTTTGGGATATGAAGCAGGTCCATGACCGTGAGGATTATTCGAGCTTTGTATCAGGTGGGTAATATCTACCATGGTCAGGTAGTTTTGATCTGAATCTGGTGCATGAATTTGGATTTATGCTATTACTTTGATCTTAGATCCACTCTTATTTAATCATATGCTTGTATTGCCTTAACCTTTGAGATATATACTCTGTTACTTCATTGATTATCTAGCACGGATAGGAACTATAAACCCTATTATGTATTATCCGATGGATGTTCAATAAGTACAGGTGGTTAGGGTTATCTTGGTGACATCAGCTTAGATTACTATGTTAAATCACTAGGGTTAGGTGATGGTTTGGGTTATGGAGTCGATTGTTGTATCGTACACATATTAGTTGTGCATCTATGGTGGATCTAGTTGTCTGTGCATAGATAAATGTGTGTGGTTGTTAGTATGTGGTTATAGAGTAGAGGTCCTAGCATGATTGTATATCCATTATGGATCGTATATCTGTGTATGGTTATATGGATGGTTGATAGTATCTCGCTACTGACTAGACGTCTTAGCGTGGTTGACTGTCAGATGTGTATGACTCTTTGTGCGATAGAGAGCGTCTTGTGGATTATAGTCCTTGCATAGTTGAATTTTGGTTGACCAGGACTCCCCGTAGGATAGGGAGTGCGGCGAGGGTACATGTATGAAGCTATGCATCATTACATTACATGCATGTTGTTGACTGGTCTCCCTTGTGGTTGAGACGTGTCATCAGTTATCCTGCCTCCCCGGCCACTCGGGGTAGTGGTAGCAGGGTTGAGGGTAGAGCATTGTTCTGCGTGCCATTCTCGACCACTATAGATGGTGGTAGCTAGAGATGCACACTTGGCCACTATGCGGAGTGGTAGTTAGCGCACTCACCCACTATAGACGGTGGTCGTGTGATATGCAGTTGTCCTGGGTGCGATGCTCATCTACTCATGGGTAGGGACGGAGCGGCTAGCAGCAGGGACCCCCGTGTGAGTAGCATATACCTCTATGGCGGCTAGCTACTATTTCATACTACCCAACTCAGTCACTCGAGAGTGGTGGTGGTTGGAGTCAGGATAGTAGTCATGTTGTGCAACCCGGGCCATACTGGGGTCGTGGTTGGACCGGTCCGCAGACATGGCCATGCATATGCATTGCTGATATATATATGTATGCATGTATTTGATATATGTTTTACATATGCCTGTGAGATGCTGCATTTGTTTGCTGCATATGTTTGTACATCATGATACATGCCATTTGCATATTATATACTGTTGTATGTTGAACATGATATATGTGTTGGTCTAGATTGTAGTATGCATTTGATTAGCGTCATGTTATAGTGTGGTATGGACCGGGATGTTATTTCAGGTGATTATATACTGTTCATATGTTTGAGTATTGGTCAGGTATGGGATTGACTTGGTATGTTATATGGGTTATGTTATTGTATATCTGTTCAGGATGATATAGCTTATGGTGTTGCAGACTGTCAGGTCTGTTGGTACATTACTTCATGTTCAGTTGATCATTTTAGTATATACATTGAGTATGACTATACTGTGGTTACTTGTTATTAGATTTGGATAGGATTGTATGTCTATTGGACTCATGTTGTATACCTGTAGATCTTCACATGTATACTTGTAGATCTCTTTATCCTATATGTTCATGCACTTTCTACATATTACCCCTGAGTTTATACTCACCACCCCAGACCCTAGGTTTCTTGTCGCCCAGGTAGCAGGTAGAAGATTCCTTGGATGTTCAGAGCTCCGCCAGCTGATCCCATCTCACACCGAACAATTGGGGTTTTCCATGTATTTGCTTCCGCTATTGTTTTGTATTATGGCCATGTATAATTAGTGTTGTATTTGGCTGTTGGTTTGTATGTTATTTTTGTGTAGTATGTTAGAGTCGCACCGGTGCGCACCTTTGTTTTGTTGTGGTTGTATTGTGTAGTATTGTCCATATATATGTTATGTAGTTGTGGGCCTACGGGCCTTGTATTAACCCGATATGTTGCCATGTACAGGGGAGATGTCGTCCGTTTGCTTTTCGTCACAGCATACTCACGGGGCGTGACAGAATCTCTATTCATTATTTTAAATTGACTCAATGAATCAAATCTAAATTAGACTCATTCAACACTTGAATCAAATTGACTCTAACTCAATTAGTCTAATTTGGATTACTCTTAATCCAATTTGGTTCATCCCATGAACCTAATCATCATGGTTCATCATATGAACCTAATCTCCATCTAATTGTCCTTTGTGTGTGACCCTATAGGTTCTTGTAACATTGGCAATGTCCCTAAACCAATTTAGGAACATAAGCAATGAGCGGTATCTAGCAACACATCATTGCTACCCAAGTTACAAGAATGTTGAGATCCAACATCACCTTTGTGACTACTAATTGTGACTATCACAATATGTGACAATGTCCCTTTATCCTTGACATCTAGATTGACCAATTGAGACATAGACCATGTCATCCTCGGTACAATATATATCTTGAACTCCAAGTAGACTCACTCTAATCAAATGAGCTCAATATCTCATATTGACTCATTTGGGCATGGTCATGCACTTCGTGGTCTCACTCTATCAAGAATAATGATGTCACTCCCGTCATATAGGAGGGATAGATTACATCTATATCACTCACATCCCTCCGCATAATTTGTTACATACCCAGTAATCGCCTTTATAGTCTACCCATTTACGGGTGACGTTTGACGAAGCCAAAGTATGCAACTCCTTATGTAGGGAACCATGGTCACTTCAGGTCTAAGGACTAATAGTCATACTAATAGCCACATGAGAAAGTATATGACACTCATATAACGATCCATGATACTTTCTCATGGCGGGTCATTCAGTATACATTTTCCAATGCATACTCATGTGTCAACTTGATATCTCATATCCATGACTTGTGAGATCAAGTCATCGTGTTGACCTACATGCTAGTCTCTACGCATTAACATTGTCCCTGAATATTAATACTTGACTAGGAATGATTAAGAGTAGTGTTCTCTATATCATCTCATTATCGATTCAACCAATCGATTGATATAGATAAGAACCTACAACTCAAGAACGTTATTATACTTAGTTATTTGGCACCAATACAAGTAAATATAATAACCATGCCTTTATAAATAGGAATATGATGCAATAAAGTCCATACAACAATCATCACATGATTTACTCTAGAGCTTTCACTAACATCCACCTCCTCCTCCGAGCAAGAAGAAACAAGCACAAGTGAGGAGAGCTCAAGTGAAGGGGGAGTTTCATCCTCATCATCATCGGAATCACAAGAAGAAGACATGGAAACTATGGTAACGAATCTTTCACCTAAGAAAATTGTTTCCATGATTTCTAGCTTAACTAGGGACTTGTTTAGGGCTAAAAAGAAAAATAAATGCATGACAAATGAAAATAAAGCCCTAGAAGAAAAATTAGAAAAAGCATGCTCAAATGTTAATGATAATGTTTCTAGTATTGATAATGCATGCTCACATGATTATATTCCTCTCAATATTAATGATGCATGTATTGAGGAAAATAGGATATTAAGGGAAAAGGTAGATTTCCTAACTAGGGCCTTAGAAATATTCACTATTGGCTCCAACACCCTTAATATGATTATAGGGAGCCAAAGGGCAAGCTTTAATAAGAAAGGCCTAGGTTATATGGGAAAGACAAATGAAAAGGCCTATAAATGCCTAATTACTAGGGGTCAAGCCAAAAACAAAACAATTGCTAGAAAATAGATCCCTAAGGAATATTTAGTGAACCCTATAGGAAAGAACTTGTATTGGATTCCTAAATCCATCCTTAAGGGTTAGGAAAACCCTAGGATAGTCAACCATAGTGGACTTAACTTATATCATATTATTTGGTTGACTTGGGATGGTGTGGGACTTAATTTTTGAAATAGTGTTGGGTGATGATAATGCATAACCCATAAATTGAATGTTTAAATCATGTTTCATGCTCAATTTTATAATTTATAATCATGATATGCAATGATTGATGATTTATGATCGTGATTGATAACTCTTGATGCATGTTCATGTTTGGGTTTTTAGGATGATACTTAACCATGGGTAGAAATGCATGAATTTGAAGGTTAAGTATATAAATACCATTAGGAACATCTCACATCCCACTATAAGTCTATCTTTTATTGAAAACATAGCATGGGTGAGATGATAGAATGATACAAATGGTCCACTAATGCCTATGCCATTTAGATGGTCATTAAGTGTATCAATATAGTAATAATAGACCAATCATGGGAAAAGCATATGTTTAATTCATATACATATTGCCCAAAGATCATGGTTGGATATTTCATATGTTTTCAAAACCATTCCTTACTTTAAAATCTATGTTTTCATATTTTGAAACAATCTAAAGCAAAACAAGGTGTTAAACTTGATACAAACTTGATCAAATACTAGTTGTTTTTGAAACTTTTGAATTTTTGACAAATCATTGAAAATATAAGTAATTTTCATGAAAGCTCATTTTTCTCTAATAAAGGACTTTAAAAGAAATGTGTTTTCAAAATTTCATGATTTTTTAAATTTCCTAGAATTTTTAATGCATTTCTGAAATTGGATTTCAAAAATTAGAAAACCTGAAATGTGTGTCAGTCGACTGGTAGTCTGAACCAGTCGACTGATGTACTGTGCACGAGCACAGTAACCTATTTTATTATGTTTTTTTATGGATTTTGGGTATTTTTTCCTTCTTAGAGTTGATGCTATGCGTGTATAACATTGGGAAAATATTTTTGATGGTGTCAAAGTGGGAGAATTGATAAGGATTAAGTTAATCATTCTAAAAGGGAAAATTTAGCAAGTCTTAAGGGGGAGTTGCATGTTTAAGGGGGAGTTTTGATGCTCATATTATTTACATGCTTTCCTTTCTTATGTTGTTATTGTTATTTGTTTTACCTAACTTAAACGGATTGCCACACATCAAAAAGGGAGAGATTGTTAGGGCAATCAACCCATGTGATATGGTTTTGATGTGTGTGGCAAAGGGTTTAAGTTAGGTTGATTGGATTTGATATGTGCGTTGGAGTCTTGCAGGACTTAGTAATTCGCACATGGAGCTTTGGCAAGGTTCACCAACTCACAACCTCTTGCTTGAGTCGGCAAAGGAGCATTGCGAAGTTGTGCGCTTAATGCATCCGAGGGACCACCGAACGAGATGACTTGAAGCGAATCCAAGGAAGTAGACTTCGAGGGAAAGAGACATGAAGGAGCAATGCGAAGCTGTGCGCTTGATGCTACCGAGGGACGTGGCCGCAAACGAAGAGAGATTCGGCAAGGGACTTCAAGTGAGTGAGAGAATGAGTGAAATGTAAGTAGCTCATTAGGTGAACATGGCCGAATGGCTAAGTGTCGGAGGCTCGACCAAGAGGGTTGAGGTTTTACCCGACCGTTGGATGCTCAAACGAATGTTAAGTTTGAGATTTACCTGGCATCAGTCGACTACCATGTCATGGCAGTCGACTGCTCCAAGTCGACTATGACTCGACTGGTGTTGGAGTCTATTTTCTATGCCATCAGTTGACTACCACGGGTTGGCAGTCGGCTGACGAGACCATCAGTCGACTGCTGATGGTAGTAGTCGACTGGTCACGAGGGTTTCAAGCACAGAATGGTGATCAGTCGAGTGCTAGCTTCTGGCACTCGACTGTTAGCTCCATCAGTCGATTGATGGCACGATCAATCGACTGATGTGGAAGCCATTGGATGAAATCCAACGTGGAAGAAGCTGTTATTGGGCAACGACTACAGGAATAGTCGACTGATCGTGGCATCAGTCGACTGCCAGTGGCCAACTGGAAGAAAACATCCTTCTCTATTTATAGAGAAGGTGTGGGCTTTTGGATGGCTAATGCTTATGCTCCAATTGATCATCCAAGTGCTCCACAAGTTTTAAACTCCTTCTTGTTCTTACTTCAATCTTATTGTAAGAAGGAGTGTTGTGTTGTAAGAAGGTTTACCTCCACCTTGCTTTGGCTAAAGGGAGAGACCATATTGGATTGGTTTCGGAGTGAATCACCGGAGATGAATCAGACCGTGGATTAGCGACGAGGCCGTGAACCACGTTACATATTGGTGTTAGCATTGTTCTTTATTTTGTGTTGTTCTTAATTGTCCTAGCTTTATATTTCCGCTTGCGCTAACGATAATTGTAGACGATTAAGAGCGAATTCCACCGTACGAAGAAAGAGGGCTATCACCCCCTTCTAGCCGGTCACCTACGTTCCAAGATAGTTCATTAATATATCAAATATATGAAATTTTGAATAATATAGTAAATAGAAACATAATTGATACTGAATAAAAGTTACTGCTATTCTTAAATCGAAGTCCTCATTGTCATTTTCATCATCATCATATGTCTCTTCAATTTCATCATCCTCATTGTCATCGTCATCCTGAGCCTCATCACATCCTCATCCTCATCCTCTAAATTAAATTTCTCATCTTCATTTATTTCACATGCATCAACATCTATTACTACGCCACTGGGATCTCGTAATGTTGAAATATTATATTCTTTTATCTGAAATCTATTGAAAACTTCATCTTGTTGATATGATATGTTTTTCCAATGTTCCTCGATTTTGTTCTATGCTTTTGTTTTACAAACAACCCACCAATCAATTTTATCACGTCTCAAACTAGTTAATAAAGCATAAAATACTTGAATCACTTGTTGTGCTAACACAAATGGTTCATACCTCTTGTATACTTTTTTATGATTTATTTCAACCAAATTAAACTTTGGATGCACCTTCATGTCTTTGATAGACAAACTAGTGACACCTAAATAAAACAACTCATAAATCTAAGTCAGAGTACTCTACCTCTAAAATTTCATCTAACAAACCATAAAAATCATTCGTTGCACCTCCATCATTAGATGACTGAACACAAACCACACTATTCATTGTAGTTTTGCCTAACCCATATTCTTGAATATAAAAATTATATCCGTTTATAAAATATACCTGCTAAGTTTTTTCCATTGATGGTTTATCAATTATTTATCAAAGTGAGCTTGATTATCATGAACCTAAAGTCAAATAAATATGTGTTAAAGTCAATATTTAACCAATTGATTATTATATAATACTTACATATTTTTTGAACCATGGTGCAAATTCGTCATCATAGAATCAATCGAACTCATGCTTCGAGAGCTCCGAATATAGGATTTAAAAATTGCTACCATAAAAATAAATATAACACAAAAAAAATTTACGATATATAAAATAAAAAATATAATATATATGTATATATATACTAATTAAAAATACGACGTTACTTCTGGACAGTTCAGTAAAATATATATGTGGGTTGCTCACCATTCTTGACCAGTTGAGTATCTACGTGTACAAGATTGACTTGGTCGGCTAAGATAGTTAAAAATTGAGAATGAATTAAAATTTGGATTAATAAGACCCTAATCATTTCTTCCTACTCTCCGCTGTTTGCATTGAACGTGAGGTTCAAAATAATATGATGCAAAAGTTATAACTTCCTCCATAATATATGCATTAACAATAGAAGCCTCAGCACGTGCCTTATTTTTCACCTTTTTCTTCAAGTGATAGAGGAATCTAATAGTAATAAAACAAAAATTATTAGAAATTAACTTATACTAAAAATAATCAAATGCATTAACAATGATCAAAGAAAATGAAAAGTTCTCCTTTCAAATGGATACATCCATCAAAATTGAACAGGACCACCAACTTTGACCTCGTATGGCAAGTGAACCAAAAGATATTCCATGGAATCGAAAAATGACGGTGGAAGTATTCTTTCTAAGTTACACAAAATTATTGGAATATCTCTCTCTAATGTCTCCATGTGTGAATGACTCAATATTATCGAGCAAATATCATGAAGGGAAATGCATAATTCCGTAATTGCGCCCCATACAAAATTTGACAACATTTCCTTAAATGCAATAGGAATTAGTCTTTCCATGAATTTATAATAGACATGACTTTTCAAACCAATCAATTTGCATTCTTTTAAATTGACACATCTTCCAAGATTAGGGATATAACCATCAGGAAAACTCAATGATTTCAACCATTAACAAATAATTCATCTCTGATCCTTATTCAATGTATAAACTGCTTTTGGCTTTAGTCCCCTACTGTGAGATACCAAAAAATAAAAATACACATTATTAATTAAGAAATTATCTTAGGTAAATTTTCAGGGATTTTTAGGAATTTTTCTGAAATTTAACGGAAATTTTATGGACATTTTATGTGGATAAAGCGAATAGGCTTTTGGGAAGCCTGTTTAGACTATCCGCTATTAAAGAATTTAATTGGGTTAATTAACCTAGGTTATAAGTTAACCCTATGTTTATTCCCCCCCCCTCCTGATCTTCTTCGTGATTTCCTCCCAGTCGCAGCCGCAAGTCCTTCTCCCGACCTCGCGCAACCGCCACCTTCTCCCGTAAGCACCGTCACCGTGTGCATGCCGTCGTGCCACAGTTAACCGTCTCTATCCCTGTGCGTCAAGCACCCGCAACTAAGTTCGTCGCCACTCCTCTTCGAGTGATCCAACCCTCAGACAACTCTTCCTTCCTCCATCAACGTCGTCACCTTCTCCTCGCACATCGACCAGCCTTCGTCGCCACGAGTTTGATTCAAGGCCGATCTCCACCTCGAGTTCGAGCCACCGCTTTTCCCGTGCCCTAGCTTTCCCCTATTGTAGCCGACCCTTCTGCTCACATATAGCAGCCAAGCGAGGTGAGCCGATGTCGCCTTCAGCCATTGCCTCCCCATTTTTGCCCCAAGTGCCGCCGGACCTCTCTTCCTTCTCCCGACCGAGCGACTTGCTAGCATCGTCGCTGCCCGAACTCGAGCTGATGCCCCATGGCACAACCCTTGCTTCCCTTCACCACAGTCTACCTCTCCTCTACAAGTGGTGGATGACGTCCTCAATAGCCTCCATGGATGGGCAGGAAGCTTAGATTTGGGCGGCTTTTCGATTGTGATCAACCATGTGATTTCTGTCGGAGCAAGGGAAGGTGCATAGGTATTGGATTTTCCGGCGAACTGAGCAATTGGGGGGAAGGTTCCAACCACTGGTAAGCTTGATTTATCACCTTTTCATCTATTGTTGTTGATTTTTGATTTCCTATTATCGTGATTGTGTGGAGTTGTTCGGCTGTGGAGGCTGTGAAGGTGTGTGTGAGTTGTGATCGCTGTGAATAGTTGTGAACCACCTAGGTGATACTCTAGGTTGGGTTGTAAGCAAGCTGTGAAGGTTTGTCTAGTGAGATTGGGGTTGTAAAGGGTTGTTAATTGGGATTTTAAATTGTAGTTGGTAAATTAAGATGGTTACAAGATCGATGTAGGATCTGATTTAAGCGTTGTCATGTGTGCTAGAACTTAATGGTAATTATGTTATATGCAGGTTTCGATCACGAGACAGGTCCACGGGCGTAAAGATAGTTGATAGTCTTCATAGCAGCCGGGTATCTTTGACTTATCTTCTTTTAGATATTGTCATATTGTTGTGCATCATTTACTATAGCTAGTAATAGTTTTCTATGCTTTTAACTACCCTGGAATGTCACTACCTAGTACGTGTTGTAGCATTTTCATATGCTTATTTTATTGATGCTCTATCACTTTGATACTTGTCATTTGTTTATTTAGCACTAGAGTAGTGACATACCTTACTTACTTGGCATTGAATGAATAATGAATATATCTTGTATGTGTACATAGACTTATGTACTTAGGTTATTTGATATGGGCTCCTATTGGTACATACCATAGGTATCCATGGATTGATAGGTGTATCGTTCATTAGTGACATGCACCATCTTGCATTATTGCATGATGGCGATCATCGGCTCCTCGGTAGGAGGTGATACTACTTGGTAGTTGAGCCCATTGTCAGTCACATTATCTACACACACAATCACTCGTGGGTTAGTGGTATTTCAGGTGTGTGTGTAGTTGCTCTGTCAGGGCTCCATGGTGGTCGCTCAGGATATTAGTATTGCAACATGGTAGCAGATAGGGATCCCTCCTTTGTCGTGAGACGAGGAGATGAGACGAGGTGATGTCCCCCATATACATACATGGGGTAGGAGGGCGATACTCCGCCAGTGTCCTGTCCACTCGGTCACATAGGTATAGCGACGGAAGAGTGCATAGTTGTCACAACCCTATCCACTCGGCCGACACACATGATATGTCGGTGGCTTGACTAGCGTCAGGGGTGACATAGGTCATTGCATCATGTGCATACATTTTTACTATATGCATTGCTTGTTGCACTTTTGGTTGTTGCATATGATTGTCATGCACATACAGGAGGTATTATGTTGTTTGTTTTGGCGATTCTACATATGCTTGTGTGGAGGTATTTTATGTCAGCTTAGGTGATTCTGGTATGTATAGTTTCAGGTATATATTTTTGTTGAGAAACTGTACCAACATGATTATTATTGCTACTTATAGTTTACTATGCATGATTGTTAGATATTTGCTGAGTTTTACTCACTTCGTTGATACCTCTTTTATTTCATGATGATGCCTTCCGGAGGGTCCTGTTACTAGTCCCCTGATCTGATGACTCCGTTATTTGGTTTTGAGGCTTCTGTATTTTTTTTGTCTCTAGTACTCTATGTTTCAAACTTGTAGTATTTTATACTCGTGGTTGTTTGGTAGTATTTGTCCTTATGAACTTTTTGTTCGATTTGTTTGGTTATGTGTGTGGTTGTGTATTCCTGCTCAGATGGTAGAAGAGGTGAGTCTAGTAGTTTTAGGTTTCGTATGTACTTTGGGATTTTGGCCTGAGGCCATATACTATTTGCATTGTGTTTTATGTTCCGGCTATGTTGGCCGAGGTATAGTGGGTCGTGTGGGCCTTGTATACAGGTTTCAATTATCCACCGTATAGGGGAGGTGCTGTTCGATTTTTGGACAAGTACCCCCTCTCGAGGCATGACAATTTATTTGGTATCAGAGCCATGGTCCATGTCAAGCTATGAACCTCGAACGAAGGAAGTTGATCTCCCATGTTCGGATCAAGAGAACCATACACTAGACAGGAAGTCCAGTTGGGTCAGGAGGACCGAACAACTTGCAAGAAGTTATGGTGGGTTGAGGATCAGACATTAAGTAGAGGATGCCCTTGGAGGACGGATAGGCTTGAAGGGGGGGGTCAATGTGGTCCTTCGTTTAAGGGGGAATTGTTGGAGTATTGGGAATACAATCAAAGTCCTACATTGGTAAGATATGGAAGAGATCATGTGCTTATAAGATGGAAGATATCTCCATTGGTATGAGGCCTTTTGGGTAAAGCCCAAAAACAAAACCATGAGGGCTTAGGCCTAAAGTGGACAATATCATACCATTATGGAGATATGTGAATCTTATAGGCACTAACAATTGGTATCAGAGCGTAGGTTTCAAGTTCCTAAGGGTTTTTGGGTTTTCGGAGTTCGCCACATTTGGAAGGTCAACCTATGCATTTTTGGATTTTTTTATGGATTTTCGTCAATTTGGTGTTTCGGACATTTTGTAGTCATATTTCAAAAAGATCGTATTGGGGACTTGGCGGTGACAGGACATCTCTAGATGGCTAACAGGTGAAATTATTGATTTTCTATCTGTAGTAATACTTGGATAATAATTTAGCAAATATGAAATGAGGTGGGTGTGCTCTCGCGCCGAGGCATGGTGCAGGGTAGCCACGCAAGAGGACATTGAGATCTCTGGCGATGGAGTCGCCAGAAAGGCCTACGGAGAATGAGCCAGTCGATCAGGGTCAGACTTCACATGGTGTTGTGGTGTAGTTGGTTATCACATTCATTTATTTCTCGGGCATTCCTGAGAGAGATTGGTAGACTACCCACACTTAGGTCACAAAGATTAATAGTATCTCTACCCTCTGGGGATAAATTATAAGTCACCCAGGAGGTTAGAGGATGGCCATTAGATTTCGGCAGCGTTATACTCCCAGTAGATTTATTGATTCTCGACATGATTGAATTCAA
The DNA here is from genome assembly GCA_025175895.1 of Wurfbainia villosa. Classification (NCBI taxonomy): domain Eukaryota; kingdom Viridiplantae; phylum Streptophyta; class Magnoliopsida; order Zingiberales; family Zingiberaceae; genus Wurfbainia; species Wurfbainia villosa. The sequence goes on along the minus strand of CM045994.1, from coordinate 31,108,060 downwards.
CATCATACTTGGCATGGACTAGATAATAGCGTATCATGCCACTATGGATTGCCATACGAGGGTAGTTACGTTCCATCCTCCTATCCAAACCTCGTGGGATTACACTGGCACTAGAAATGATGATATATCGACCGTTCTGCAATTCAAGCTCGGAAGTTTTTATCACACGGTTGTCAGGGTTTTCTATTTTCATTGATCAATGCCGAGGACAGTGGTGACTCTCAGATCTCAGACATTCCTATCATCCGAGAGTATCCGGGTGTCTTTCTAGAGAAGTTGGGCCTGCCTCCCAGAAGGCAAGTGGAGTTCACAATTGAGTTAATTCCAGGGACGGCGCCAGCATCGAAAGCTCCTTATCGGATGGCCCCGAAAGAGTTGGATGAGCTAAAGGTCCAGCTTTAGGAGATTTTGGACAGAGGTTTTATACGCCCTAGTGTATTTCCCTGGGGTTCCCTGGTTCTCTTCGTAAAGAAGAAAGACAATTCGATGAGATTATGCATCTACTACAGGCAGTTGACCGCCGTCACCATCAAGAATAAATATACTTTACCACGTATTGAGGACTTGTTTGATCAGCTCAGAGGTATGTCAGTGTATTCTAAGATTGATCTGTGGTCCGGGCATCATCAGTTAAGGGTCAGATATTCGGACATTCAGAAGACAATGTTCCATACTAGATATGGGCACTATGAGTTTTTGGTAATGCCATTTGGGCTTACAAATGTTCCAACAATATTCATGGACTTGATGAACTGTGAATTTATGGATTTCCTAGATCAGTTCATCATTGTCTTTATTGATGACATTCTGGCCTATTCCCGTTCCGAAGAGGAACACGTGAAGCATCTTCGCATTGTTCTGGATAGGCTTCGACAGAAGCAACTATATGTGAAGTTCAGTAAATGTGCATTCTGGTTACCCTCAGTTGGTTTTTTGGGACATGTGGTTTCTAGCAAATACATTTCAGTTGACCCCCAGAAGATCGAGGCTGTCACCAATTGGGAGCAGCCAAAATTGGTTCAGGAGGTTCGCAATTTCTTGGGCTTAGCCAGATACTACCGAGGGTTCATTGAGGGTTTCTCAAGCATTACTATGTCGTTGACCCGCCTTACCAGGAAGGGCATGAAGTTCACATGGTCAGAGGCCTACGAGACCAGCATTCAGGAGTTGATGAAGAGACTAGTGTCAGCATCGATTCTGGTATTGCCATCAGGGGACGATGGTTTCGTCCTGTATACTGATGCATCTCTCCAAGGTTTAAGCGCAGCACTGATGCAGCATGACAGGGTAGTCTCTTATGCTTCTCGCCAGTTGAAGGAGCATGAGAAAAACTACCCAGTACATGATCTAGAGTTAGCTGCTATTATCTTTGCCTTGAAGATTTGGAGGCATTATCTGTATGGTATTACATTTGAGATTCTCACTGATCATAAAAGTCTCAAATATCTATTTACACAGAAGGAACTAAATCTCCGATAGAGGAGATGGATAGAGTTCCTTAAGGATTAGAACTGTACAATTAGCTACCACCGAAGGGGACCTAGATTATTAAGTTAAATGCTTAGAAGGTGTATATTGGTTCTTTGACTCTCTAGATTTTAGTGCATGGTGATATGATTATGTTGCATACGTGGTTTATAATGTATTTCCACTTGATGCTCTATTTAGTATTGTCTTGACTTCGTACTGGCATGCCCCCTTTAGTTATACCTTAATTAATTTCAGTAATTGATTTCTATTAATATGTTTTTGCTGTTATTATTGGATATCATGGTTAAATGCTTATTTGGTTATGTATTATCGCGGTTGATACCATGATTGAGACTAGTAGATAGTATAATTTAGATGAGGTCATGCTGTAGGAGCAGATCTCAGGAATTAAACAACATTAGGTGAACCCTAGGTGTTGGAACCCTAGGCGTAATAACCTCGACGTACTTATTGGTAGATCGATGATCTTTATCGATTTTGGTAGACATTTCGTATTAGAGGTGTTGAAACCCTCGCTTGACTATCTCGATGGGCTTATTTGTAGATCGATGATCTTTATCGACTTTGATAGACGTTCTATGCTAGATGTATTGGATAACCGTAGGTTTAACACCCTAGGATAATCAACTACCCATAAGACTTGTTCGTCGTAGCATGTTGTTGTATGCAGTCGATAAATAGATAGTTATACACTCTAACTGCCCACGAGACATGTTCATGGTAGCATGTTGTAGCATGCATGAATGAATTGGTAGAAATGATATAATTTAGACTTAACCGTCTCGACATGTTATGAGTAGATTTATGATCTTATCCGCCTTGATAAGCGTTGATGTTAGAAGGGTTGGAACCCTTGACTTAACCACCCGAGGAAAGTCAATGTGGTTGCCGATGCACATTGTCAGAAGTCCCGAGGGACTTTAGATTGTGATTGAGTTTTAGTCACAAAATTGATTTAGGGTTTCTCCGAGTTGGGCCTTGAGGAGTAGGGACTGATAGAGCAAAGCATTCTTGTTACCATGGTTGCTCAGTCATCTATCAGGACGAGAGTCCAAGAGGCTCAGGCCGGTGATCAGTACTTACAGTTCATTGGCAGCCAGATAACCTCTGGACAGCAGACTGAGTTCACCCAAGATGACGAGGGTATTATTTATTTCCAGAGAAGATTATGCGCACCTCAGTCTCACCCGATCATGAAGGAGTTACTCCAGGAGGCTCATCGCTCTCGATTTGTGATCCACCCAGGCGGAACTCACATGTATCGAGATTTAAGGCGTTTGTATTGGTGGAACGACATGAAGAAAGACATCACAGTTTTTGTAGCTAGGTGTCTAGTTTGTCAACAAGTGAAGCTTGAGCACCAGAGACCAGCCAGACTATTTCAGAGGATTCCTATTCCCGAGTGAAAGTGGGATCACATTACCATAGATTTTGTGGTGGGTCTGCCTAGGACACGATGAGGCCATGACGCAATTTGGGTAGTCGTCGAGCAATTAACCAAATCCGCACACTTCTTAGCGATTCGGAAGACCGACTCTTTGGATCATTTGGCAGAGTTATATTGTTGGGAGATCATCAGATTGCATGGCATCCCTTTGAGCATTATATCAGATAGAGATCCTCGGTTCACATCCCGATTCTGGCAGATTCTACAGCAGGCCTTAGGCACACAACTCTGTTGTAGTACAACATTCTATCTGCAGACAGATGGAGCAGACCATTCAGACTCTAGAGGACTTGCTGAGGTCCTACGTTATGGATTTCGGGGGTAGCTAGGAGGACCACTTGCCATTAGTGGAATTCACCTACAACAACAGCTATCATTCGGTTATCCAAATGCCACCATTTGAAGCATTGTATGGTAGATAGTGTCGGACACCCACTCTCTAGGAGGAGGTTGGGGAGGCCCAGTTGCTTGGACCCCATAGAGCTTAGCATGACGCATAGTTGGTCTGTACTATTAGACGAAGGATTGCAGAGGCACAGGATCGTCAGAAGAGTTATGTCGATCGGAGACGGAGACCACTGGAGTTCTCTATTGGTGACCATGTATTCTTGTGAGTTTCACCCACTAAAGGGGTGAAGAGATTTGGCCTCCGTGGTAAGCTAGCTCTAAGGTACATTTGTCCTTTCGAGATTTTGGAGAGGATCGGAGTAGTCGCTTACCACCTAGCGCTACCACCATCCTTGGTTTGTATTCATGATGTGTTTCATGTGTCCATGCTGAGGAAGTATGTGTCAGACCCTACACATATTTTGTCAGATGTGTTAGGTTCCATTCAACCTGATGCTACTTACGAAGAGGTTTCGGTACGAATTCTTTGTCGCAAGGAGCGACAATTGCAGAATAAAATCATCCGACTCGAAAAGGTTGGATGGCAGCATCATACTGATGAGGAGGCTAAATGGGAGCTAGAAGATACTATTCGAGCTCGATACCCTCATATGTTCACTTGAGGTATGTGATCATTTCGAAAATTTGCTTGAATGAAAATTTTACATTTTAGTGGGAAATTTAAGGACCAAATTTTTATTAGTGGGGAGAATATGAGATACCGAAAAATAAAAATACCCATTATTAATTAAGAAATTATCTTAGGTAATTTTTCAGGGATTTTTAGGAATTTTTCTGGAATTAAACAAATGTTTTATGGACATTTTATGTGGATAAAGCGAATAGGCTTTTGGGAAGCCTGTTTAGACTATCCGCTATTAAAGAATTAATTGGGTTAATTAATCTAGGTTATAAGTTAACCCTATGTTTATTCCCCCCCGATCTGCTTCGCGATATCCTCCTAGCTGCAGCCGCAAGTCCTTCTCCCGACCTCACACAACCGTCGCCTTCTCCCGCAAGCACTGCCGCCGTGCGCACGCCGTCGTACCGCAGTTAACCATCGCCATCCTTGTGCGTCAAACGCTTGCAACCAAGTTCGTCGCTGCTCCTCTTCACTCAATCCAACCCTCGGACAGCTCTTCCTTCCTCCATCATCGTCGTGCCTTCTCCTCGCACGCCGACTAGCCTCCGTCACCACGAGTTTGATCCGAGGCCGACCTCCACCACGAGTTTGAGCCACTGCTTTTCCCATGCCCTAGCTTTCCCCTATTGCTGCCGACCCTTATGCTTGCATATATCTGCCAAGCCAGGTAAGCGGATGTCGCCTTCAGCCATTGCCTCCCCGTTTCTGCCCTAAGCGCCGTTGGACCTCTCTTCCTTCTCCCGACCGAGCGACCTGCTAGAATTGTCGCCGCCCGAACTCAAGCCGACGTCCCACGCCACAACCCTTGCTGCCCTTTGTCGCAGTCTCCCTCTCCTTTGCAAGCAGTGACCGACGTCCTCGACAGCCACTACAGACGGGCAGGAAGCTTATAATTGGGCGGCTTTCCGATTGTGATTAGCTGTGCGATTTCTGCCGGAGCAAGGACAGGGGCATAGGTGTTGGATTTTTCGGTGAACTGAGCAATTGGGGGGAAGGTTCCAACCACTGGTAAGCTTGATTTATCACCTTTTCATCTGTTGTTGTTGTTTTTTGATTTCCTATTATCGTGATTGGGTGGAGTTGTTCGACTGTGGAGGTTGTGAAGGTGAGTGTGTGAGTTGTGATCGTTGTGAGTAGTTGTGAACCACCTATGTGATACTCTAGGTTGGGTTGTAACTAAGCTGTGAAGGTTTGTCCTGTGAGATTGGGGTTGTAAAGGGTTGTTAATCGGGATTTTAAATTGTAGTTGGTAAATTGAGATGGTTACAAGAGCGATGTAGGATTTGATTTAAGCATTGTCATGTGTGCTAGAACTTAATAATAATTATGTTATATGCAGGTTTCGATCACAAGACAGGTCCATGGGCATAATGATAGTTGATAGTCTTCATAGCAGCCGAGTATCTTTGACTTATCTTCATTTAGATATTGTCATATTGATGTGCATGATTTAGTATAGCTAGTAATAGCTTTCTATGCTTTTAACTGCCTTGGAATGTCACTACCTAGTACGTGTTGTAGCCTTTTCATATGCTTATTTTATTGATGCTCTATCACTTTGATACTTGTCATTTGTTTATTTAGCACTAGAGTAGTGACATACCTTACTTACTGGGCTTTGAATGAATAATGAATATATCTTGCATGTGTACAAAGACTTATGTACTTAAGTTATTTGATATGGGCTCTTATTGGTACATACCATAGGTAGCCATGGATTGATAGGTGTATCGTGCATTAGTGACATGCACCATCTTGCATTATTGCATGACTGGCGATCATCGGCTCCTCGGTAGGAGGTGATACTACTTGGTAGTTAAGCCCATCATCAGTCACATTATCTACACACACAACCACTCGTGGGTTAGTGGTATTTTAGGTGTGTGTGTAGTTGTTCTGTCAGGGCTCCACGGTGGTTGCTCAGGATATTGGTATTGTGACGTGGTAGCAGACAGGAATCCCTCATTTGTCGTGAGATGAGGTGATGTCCCCCATATGCATACATGGGGTAGGAGGGTGATACTCTGCCAGCATCCTGTCCACTCGGTCACAAAGGTGTAGTGACGGCAGAGTGCACAGTTGTCACAGCCCTATGTCGGTGGCTTGACTGGCGTCAGGGGTGACACAGGTCATTGCATCATGTGCATACGTTTTTACTATATGCATTGCTTGTTGCACTTTTGGTTGTTACATATGATTGTCATGCACATACAGGAGGTATTTTGTTGTTTGTTTTGGTGATTCTACATATGCTTGTGTGGAGGTATTTTATGTCAACTTAGGTGATTCTGTATGTACAGTTTTAGGTATGTATTTTTGTTGAGAAACTGTACCAGCATGATTATTATTGCTACTTATAGTTTACTATGCATGACTGTCAGATATCCGCTATATTTTACTCACTACGTTGATATCTCTTTTATTTTAGGATAACGCCTTCCAGAGGGTCCAGTTGTCAGTCCCCTGATCTGATGACTCTGTTATTTGGTTTTCAGGCTTCCACATTTTTTTTTGTTGTCTCTAGTACTCTATGTTTCAAACTTGTAGTATTTTATACTCGTTGTTGTTTGGTAGTATTTGATTATGTCCTTATGAACTATTTGTTCGATTTGTTTGGTTATGTGTGTGGTTGTGTATGTCACGCCCCGAGGGAGTCCTCGCCAGACGAAAATCCGGCAGCATCTCCCCTGTACGGGTGACAATACGAATCTTGTATACAATGCACACACGACCCACTATACATCGGTCAACACGAACGAAACATAAACCACACATATAGATCATATATAGGCCTCATGCCAACAACCAAAGTAAATAAAAAGTCTACAATATCTAGACTTACCTCTTCTGCTATCTGAGCAGGAATACACCACTAAAACGAATCGAATAAAAGTCCATAAGGACATATCAAATACGACCAAAGCATCCACAAGCACATAACCAAAACACAAGTCCTACACATGTCTTCTAGTTTATAAACCAAAACCATAAATCCAATAACAAAACCATTACGATGAGGGGGGACTAGCAGCTAGACTCTCCTAACAGTGTCAACCTGAAATAGATGTAAAGCAATGGGGTAAGTTCAACGAACTCAGCGGGTATCAAGTCGACATGCATAGTAAGATATATCTAACAATAATAATCATTCCAGTACAGTCTCCTGATCAATAATAGAAAAATGCAAGGAAGAGATGCGGAAAGACTGTACATACTTGAATCTCCTATCCTGACATAGGAGTATGAGCCATACTAGCAAAAATAAGGTCGTCAGGCAAAATACATAATGTATCCTGTATGCATGTCAATCATATGCAACATGTAAAATATTGAAATAATAATAATAATAATGCTTGTTAAGTAGAAAAATACCCTATGAAATTTTTCAAGATTTTTTAAAAAATTTTCTAGATTTAAACGGAAGTTTTATGGATATTTCATGGGGATAAAGCGAACAGGCTTTTGTAAAGCCTGTTTAGGAAATTAAATGGATTAATTTAACCCGATTCCTTCCATTTCCGTCGATTATATTTCTTCCCCGAGCCTTTCTTTTCCTTCTCACGTCGCGACTTCTCTCTTTCCCTTCCTCTTCGCGATCCGCCTTCTCTCCTTCCCGCTCACTGCTGCCTTCTCCCCGCGTGGTGGCCATGCCTAGCTCGCCCTCTCTGCTCAGTGACGGCTTCTGCCCTCTCCCGATCGTGACTCCTCTCCGTTCTCACCGTCGCTGACGAGCCAACTTGTCGTGCCTCACTCGTCGCCACTCGTGCTCTCACTGCTGCCTGTCGCCGTGCCCACATCGCTGCCACTGCGAGTTGGATTAGCTACTGCCACAGGTGCCGATCCAGTCCGATCTCCGCCCGATCCAGTCAATCACCGCTTTATCTTCGTCCGATCTCTACTCGAGCATGTTGTCGCCTTCACACCGTCACCGACGCACCATCGCCATCGCCTTTTTGTTGCGCTCCATCGGTCCAGACGACCACGGGCGTTGACAATCCCTTCTCCACCCAGTGGCAGTCGAACTTTGCAATCATCGCTTCTCTTCCACCGTAGACCTGCTGACAGCCAGTTTTGCCGGCCTAGAGCAAGGATGACCACCAAGAGAAGACTCCCCATCTTCACCGTGTCTGATGGATGCAATCATCGGCCTCTCCCTCTATCACCGACAACTTTCTCCATTTGCCACCATATCCTATTGCTGGTAGTAGCTCTGTGGATCCAAGGGGCAGATTCAGTGGTAGGGTAGGTCCGGTGATCATCCATGGAGGTTGTTCAGTGATTTAGGCTTATACGGTTGGGCAATCTTTGCTCTATTTCTTCTTTGGTTTGGAATAGTTGATGAATTTTTGTGGATGTTGTGATTTTTGGATAGGAAGAGTGATTGGAACAGGGGATTGCAGTTGAACAGCTTCCCTAGAGCAGATCCAGGAATTTTGTGTCTGTGATTGTGGAAGGGAAGTTTGATTGGTCATGTTATTGGGTGGCAGCCATGAAACGTGGTAATGACTAGGTGAGGAGAGTAATTAAAGTAATGATTCATCTTATCCATCTAATTGTTATATGTTGCTACTACAGATGTGGATCAAGAAGCCGTGGGTGATTGCAACAATTGTAATGTAAGCGTTGATTTGCTATTGTTATGAAGTAGGATGTGTTATCTTTATAGTTAATGCTAGAGTTGACTCATGAATGATGAGGTGATTTTAATCTGATTAAGATTGGAGAATGTTGAATTAGTTGAATAAGATATCGATGTAGGATCTGATTTGGTCATGTTAGAACTTAATCGTAGTTCATGTGGTCTTGTAGGACTTTGGTAAGTGACAGAGGCTTGTACGCAAGGACAGCTAGCGGAGCTATTTAATAGGTGGGTAATTTCTACCATGGTCAGGTAGTTTTAATGCATACAGATTTAGATGCATAATCATCTTATATGATCATGTTACCTTGACCCTGCTCTTATTATCTTATGCTTGACCTTGTCATTGGCTATATTTACTCAAAGGTTGATATCACATTCCCTTATTATGATTTAGGGTTATAGAAGTGATGTAAATAAGCCTAGATGTTTAGTAGTGTGTAGATGTTAGAGTACGGGTGATGACCCAATTTATAAATTGGTAAAAGGGTCATCCGTGGGTAGGTAATGCCCTAAATGTAAGATTTATTCCAATACCCATATGTTGCATATTTATTACCAACCATGTGTTGTGAAATAGTTAAGTGAAGGGTGATTAGTGTGTCACTACAGACTGGTGGTCCCAGCATGTTATGATCAGTCGGGTATGACTCTCTATAGGATAGAGAGTGTGTCGATTAGTTGAGTACAACTCTCAATTGGATAGAGAGTTATGATCAGTTAAGTACGACTCTCTACAGAATAGAGAGTCTATCGATCAGTTGAGTACGACTCTCTACAGGATAGAGAGTGTATTGATCAGATGGTTACGACTCTTTGTTGAAAAGAGAGTCTGTGGTAGATGGTTGTACGTGTGACAGCACATTCATGTCATTTGCATGCATTCTGACGACATAGTCTCCCATGGGGTTGAGAAAGTCATCAGTCATCTTACCTCCCAGGTTACTCCCCAAGGAGTAACTGGTGTGAGGGTAGAGCATCTGTTGTGCCTCACTCTATAACTATAGATGGTGGTAGTTAGAGTTGCGTGCAGTTGTCCTGGGTGCGTGGCAATCGACCACTCATTGGTAGTGTTAGTCAGAGTGGCCAGCAGCAAGGACCCCCGTTGTGTACCGAGCTCTTTACGCTCATATGATACTTGATCATACTGCCCACTCGGCCACTCTAGAGCGGTGGTTGGTGTTGAGTTGGGACAGTTGCCATGTTGTGCCACCTAGGCCACACTGGGGTCGTGGTTGCGAGTAGGGGTGCGCAGGCATGACCAAGCATGCTGCATTGTCGTATCTTATGGCACTTTGCATATTACCATATATATATATACATATATGCATGTATATATATATATATATATATATGGATGGTTGTGATTAATATATATATAGATGCAGTCTATATATATATACTTATTGTGATGTTGCATTTGATTGTACTATACTTGCTGCATTTGGTTGTACATCATGTTCATGCATGCTTCTTGTATTTGTTATACGATTGTGTCGGATACGTGTATATGTGTTGGATAGATCATTAGATACCTTGACCTGTAGCATGAGTAGATTATGAGTTGGTATTACTCTTCCTGTTATATATATGTTGGATATATGCTCAGGTTAGATCAGAGTAGCGTAGCAGACTTTTAGGTATGTCTGTATTTTACGTTGTTTATTTGGTTAGACGGTATATGCTTGTATTTATATACTATGTTGATATACCTATTGTACCTCTAGATTATGTTGTTGAATTACATGTGATATTTTATATATACATGTTTTTCTATTACCTGCTGAGTTTTACTCACCACCACCACGGACCCTGGGTTTTTCTGTCGCTCAGGTAATAGGTAGAAGTCTTCGTGACTGCTTGGAGCATCACTGGCTGACATCTCATCTCATCTCCGAGACTCTGGTGGTTGTGTTGGGCTTTCTGTATGAGTGTATTGTATTTGGAGTTTCCGTGATGTACTATGTTGTGGATTCGGATTTTGTCGAGGTTTCGTTATGTTGTGATGTGTTAGTCATACCAGTTGTAACGCCCGCCCTTATCTGCTCTCAGGGCGGCGCTACTTTACTCTTTTTTTTTTCTTACATAACATATATGGATCATTTCACAATCCACATACTTTAACATGTTATCATAACTTAACCCTTCTTTTGCACATGCATCACATATCATATTCATGATTAGCATGTTAACATATCTTGTCTCATTTATAACATGCATAACATAAAGAGTCATTCATGAGTTCTTAAGTAATTGAACAGTAACATAAATAAGCATCATCCAACATGATACTAATGATTCATAAGTCTTATAAGCGGAAGCAAAGTCTTAAGTGGTTCATTGAGCATGTAATATAAGCAGATAGTAACAGGGTCTTTCTCCACCATGCCACTATCACACACACTTGGCCCTTCCTGCTACTTCCTCTAGTTTAGGTTTCCTTTATCTGCAGTATATGGACAAAATAAACTATAAGCATATAGCTTAGTAAGATTCTTGCCTACTCACAAAAGCCACAAACTTCATCAAGCAATTAGAAACATGAGCATACTAGCATAAATAGCCTAAGTATTTCATAGCAACACTAATCAACAACATACCCACGTAATAAAACCTAAGCTTGGCATAGAGTTTACATCAGCATGCTAAGCATAATTAAATCTAAGCAGGGCATAATTTAAACATAAGCATTCATGACATAAGCAATCCATAACATTATAAATCTTAGACATGCATAAAGTACATAATCACAAATATTCTTAATTTAACTATAAGCATCATAACTTCATAAAATCTAACATGCATAAAGGACATAATCATAAGCATTTTTAAACTTAACCATAAGCATTCATAACATAAGTATCCGTAACATCATAAATCTTAAACATGCATAAAGTACATAGTCACAAATATTCTTAAACTTAACTATAAGCATCATAACTTCATAAAATCTAACATGCATAAAGGACATAATCATAAGCATTTTTAAACTTAACCATAAGCATTCATAACATAAGTATCCGTAACATCATAAATCTTAAACATGCATAAAGTACATAGTCACAAATATTCTTAAACTTAACCATAAGCATTCATAGCTTCATAAAATCTAAACATGAATAAAGGACAAGTTCATAAGCATTCATAAACTTTAACATAAGCATGCACAATTTCATAAAAGTCCTTTCTTTTCAAAACATATACATATAGATACTTCAACATAATCATAACTTGCATGGGGGGCCCCAGGTTAAGTACCACATAATGCGCGTTCCCTAATAGGCTGGGGTAGCGAGCCACCAGACCTACTAGAGCAAGACCTCTTACATCTTACCAGGGCAAGACCTCTTATGTCTTCTTATGTCCCTTTGGATTTAATTAACGATCACCTGACGGGTCGGGTACTTAACCTCTTACAAAGTAAAATACTTAATTCCTTTCTTTCTTGTCATATCATAAAGAATGCTCTTAATCCCCGACATAAAAAGGGAAGCATCTCAATCTTATCTTATCATAAGGAGAGCTCTTAATCCCTACTTGAAAGGGAAGCATCTTCATCTTATCTTATCATAAGGAGAGCTCTTAATCCGTACTTGAAAGGGAAGCATCTCCATCTTATCTTATCATAAGGAGAGCTCTTAATCCCTACTTGAAAGGGGAGCATCTCCATCTTATCTTATCATAAGGAGAGCTCTTAATCCCTACTTGAAAGGGAAGCATCTCCATCTCAGACATTTCATAGCATACATGCATTCATAACATAAGAGTGCCCTAAAGGGGTCCTAAAGCATAAACATGTTCATCGCATAAGCATATTTCATAGGCATATTCATGGCATATTAAATCATAAAACATGTTCATCACATAGGCATATTTCATGGCATATTACCTCATAAACATATTCATCACATAGGCATAATTTCATGGCATACTACATCATAAACATGTTCATCACATAATCATATTTCATAGCATATTGAATCATTAACATATTCATCACATAGGCATAATTCATGACATATTAAAATCATACACATAGCATAACTACATAAGGGGGTGTTTTCATGAAACCCTAACCCTAAAACCAATGTTGGCCGAAACATGTAAGGTATCAAACATTGTATTTTTTTTTGTCACCTAAAATTTCTATATGAAGCATATAACATCTCCTAATTCCTTTAGAAGCCTTTTCATGCAACCCTAGCCCTAAATACCTTGGTTGGCCGAAACATGTAAAGGCTCAAGCTTGGGTTTTTGTTACCTAAAATTCCTTCATGAAGTTTATAACTTATCATAGTATCATTAGAAGCATGTTCATGCAACCCTAGCCCTAAATACCTTGGTTGGCCGAAACATGTAAGGGCTCAAGCTTGGGTTTTTGTTACCTAAAATTCCTTCATGAAGCTTATAACTTATCATAGTATCAATAGAAGCTTGTTCATGCAACCCTAGCCCTAAATACCTTGGTTGGCCGAAACATGTAAGGGCTCAAGCTTGGGTTTTTGTTATCTAAAATTCCTTCATGAAGCTTATAACTTATCATAGTATCATTAGAAGCATTTTCATGCAACCCTAGCCCTAAATACCTTGGTTGGCCGAAACATGTAAGGGCTCAAGCTTGGGTTTTTGTTACCTAAAATTCCTTCATGAAGCTTATAAATTATCATAGTATCATTAGAAGCATTTTCATGCAACCCTAGCCCTAAATACCTTGGTTGGCCGAAACATGCAAGGGCTCAAGCTTGGGTTTTTGTTACCTAAAATTCCTTCATGAAGCTTATAACTTATCATAGTATCATTAGAAGCATGTTCATGCAACCCTAGCCCTAAATACATTGGTTGGCCGAAACTTTTAAGGGCTTAAAGCTTCTTATTCTTTCATGCATCTACAAGAACGAATACACTGCAGGTGAGGGAATCTTACATCCTTCGCTTTGCTTGGGAGATGACCTAATGGAAGCCACCTAGCCTTCTCCTTGCTTGAATGGGGGTTTCAGCCAAAGGATGAAGAGGGAGCTCGATGAGGAAGAAGAAGAGAAGAGGGAAGAAGAAGAAGTGGCCAAATGGGACTTTCACTCTTCTTTATAAAGGGAGGAAGAGAAGTTTCTCTTCTCTTTCCATGCCTCTTCATTTACCCTCATCACACTTATCTACAATTTCCCCTCTTCCTCTAATGATATAATCCTATTGGGCTTCTGGTTAGTGGGTGCATCTATAGGGCTTGGCTATCTCTAGAGGTTTGGGGTTCAATTCCTAGGCCTTGCATCTCTTTTTGGCTATTTTCTTTTATTTTCGAAAAAAACCCACATAAAGCCCATTATTGTAAAGCCAAAAATTCTTGTAAAATGGCTAGAAATTTTACGGGCGTTACAATCCCTCATACCTTGTAAAAGTTTCGTCCTCGAAACTTAAAACAATTCTGGGTACTTCTGCTTTATGTCCTCCTCTCGTTCCCAGGTAGCTTCCTCGTATCGTTGATTCTGCCACAGGACCTTTACTAAGGGCACCTCTTTGTTCCTTAGCCTCTTGACTTCTCGGTCTAGTATCTGGATAGGTCGACTTTCCATACTCATGTCCTCTTGAACTTGTACAGTTTGTGGCTCGATCACTTGGTCCGCACTGGATAAGCATTTCTTGAGCACAGAGACATGGAACACATTGTGTATAGCCGACATCTCTTGAGGCATCTCCAGCTTGTAAGCTACCTTGCCAACCTTCTGCAATATCGGATACGGTCCCACGTAGCGTGGACTCAGTTTACCCTTCCTTCTGAATCTCATCACTCCCTTCATAGGGGTCACTTTGAGAAATACCAGGTCCCCGACTTCGAATTCTAACGGTCTACGCCGCATATCCGCATAGCTCTTTTGTCGGCTCTGAGCAGTTTCGATTCTCCGACGGATATTTCAGATAGCTCGGGTGGTATCGTCAATAATATCGGCCTGAAGACCCATTTCCCTCCTTTCACCACCCTCGTACCAGCAGATAGGAGACCTGCATCTTCTCCCGTATAGAGCTTCATATGGTGCCATTCCAATAGTAGCCTGGTAGCTATTATTGTAAGCAAATTCTGCCAAGCACAAATATCGACACCAACTCCCCTTAAAGTCTAGAGCACAAGCCCGCAACATATCTTCCAAAGACTGTTCACTCTTTTCTGATCGAGTCGATTACGAGGATGAAATGCAGTGCTAAATCTCAACTTAGTGCCAAGAGCCTTCTGAACACATTCCCAGAAATGGGAGGTAAAACGGCCATCACGATCAGAAATGATAGCCTTAGGCACTCCATGTAATCTGATAATTTCCTTGACATATAATCAGCTAAATTTGCTCAGCGAATAGGTCATCTTAATTGCCAGGAAATGGGCAGACTTTGTCAACCGGTCTATGATTACACATATAACATCATAACCATTTGTTGTTCTGGGAAATCCCGAGATGAAATCCATAGAAATTTCTTCCCATTTCCACTCTAGAATCTGTATCAGCAGAATCCCCGTGTTTACGGTGTTCTGCCTTAACCCTTTGGTAGGTCAGACAGGTGCTGACGTACTGAGCCACATCCCTTTTCATGCCGAACCACCAAAATTTATCTCTTAAGTCCTGATACATTTTTGTAGATCCAGGATGCATGGTATAGGGTGTTCCATGGGATTCCTCGAGTATCTTCTTCCATAATTCCGGATCATCCGAAATACATAGCCGGCCCGGAGGTATAATAGTCCGCTGTCGGAAATGCGGAATCCATTATCCCTTCCTTCCAGGACTTCCTGTTTGATATTCTGGATGTCTGAATCACCATCTTGCTTTCCCAATATATCGTCGAACAATGTAGACGCTATCGTCATGGTGGAAAGTTGTCCAGAAATAATCTCTATTCCGTAATTCATTATTTCCCTTTTCAGGGGCTGAGATAGCATTGATAAGGTCATCAAAGTGGCATAGGACTTTCTGCTAAGTGCATCTGCCACTTTGTTGGCCTTTCCGGGATGATAGAATATCTCACAATCATAATCCTTGACTAGCTCGAGGCATCGGCGTTGTCTAATGTTCAGGTATTGCTCGAAAATCAGGGCACTACTGAACAGCTCCTCTGTGGTCTGCGGTCTATGAGCTCCACCGGCCACATTAAGAGCTATTTCCGGTCGGAGCATCTTCAGCATGAGTCTGACCCTTTCTCTTTCCATGCTGACCAACTCTGGTATAGGCATGCGAGTCGGTTGAATCTCCTCATGGATTTGCCGACTAATGGGTCACATGTAGTCTCTGATTGACTCAATGTAAATTGAATTGGTGTACAAAATCAAGCGGCAACTTCGTTTCCACTCATCATTCGTATGTTCCAATCTAACCAACATTGATCAACTATACCATACACGTCCCACGCAATGAACTCATCATTAATTTCAAAGAAACGAACTTATCATTTCTTATTCATATTTTCAGACAAGAAGGAAAAAAAATGTTAACATATAACATTCCTTCTTTCTAATCTAAACAAAAAAAAACTACTTGAGAAGATAGTTCATTACGACTCCCCCTAGGACAAACCCTAGGGCATTTGTAATTATTTTTAGTCCTATCTTCCTTGGCCTCACTAGGGTAGTCTCAGGCTGGCCAATAAGTTGACTGTTTATAGAACTCTCTTCATTCTTCTCGAGGCCAGCTGCCACCGGATTCTCTACCACAGGATTCTCTTGAACCTTGTGCTCCAGTAGCTCCCAGCACAACTCAGCATATGTTATCCGCCCTTCAAAGTGGCCCCATACGTGATGTGCAACCACCATGAAATCATTTGGCAGAGAGCGTACCAAGGCCCATATCCGATAGTTGTCCAGTAACGGAAACTCCTGCTGCTCGAGTCTCCTAAAAAGACCATCGAGCCTTCTCATGTGTCCGATGACCCCACCCTCAGATTTATAAACTATCTCTTCAATAGCTTCCCTCAATTGGTTTCGTAACACATCACGACGGGTCATTGTAGTCATCGTCCGTGCTATCTGAAATTGAAATAATGAAGTCAGTACAAAACCGACTAACCCATACGAAACCGGCTTAATTCAATTTCTATAAGCGTAGACCTTACACCATAATTATGAAAATCAAATCTTCGTAATTTTAGGAGTTTTTTTTTCGTTCGTTCATCTACGCGTAATTAAACTAAGCCTAGCATAAAGCTATCATTTGTATATTCATGCATTACTTAAACTAAAGGCTAGGCTAGAGACATTTCTTATCATAAACAAGGTAAGGTATCCTTCCTAGTTGTATTTCTAGGTTAGAAACATGTTTCCATCATATAAAGCATGGTAAGGTATCATTACTATCTAAGTCACGAGTATGGTTCCATTCTGCTAAAACACGATGAGGTATTATTTCTATCTAAGTCACAAGTATGGTTCCATTCTACTAAAACATGATGAGGTATTATTTCTATCTAAGTCACAAGTATGGTTCCATTCTACTAAAACACGATGAGGTATTATTTCTATCTAGATAGAAGACATTCTTCATTATAAAAGAAATTTAGGTATGCATAAAGTTACTTACTTGGAAAAATAGCAGGATGGAGGCTTGATGTGTGATAGTGGAAAGGTGAACCCGCTCTGATACCAACCTGTAACGCCCGCCCTTATCTGCTCTCAGGGCAGCGCTACTTTACTCTTTTTTTTTCTTACATAACATATATGGATCATTTCACAATCCACATACTTTAACATGTTATCATAACTTAACCCTTCTTTTGCACATGCATCACATATCATATTCATGATTAGCATGTTAACATATCTTGTCTCATTTATAACATGCATAACATAAAGAGTCATTCACGAGTTCTTAAGTAATTGAACAGTAACATAAATAAGCATCATCCAACAAGATACTAATGATTCATAAGTCTTATAAGCGGAAGCAAAGTCTTAAGTGGTTCATTGAGCATGTAATATAAGCAGATAATGTGAGGTCTTTCTCCACCATGCCACTATCACACACACTTGGCCCTTCCTGCTACTTCCTCTAGTTCAGGTTTCCTTTATCTGCAGTATATGGACAACATAAACTATAAGCATATAGCTTAGTAAGATTCTTGCCTACTCACAAAAGCCACAAACTTCATCAAGCAATTAGAAACATGAGCATACTAGCATAAAAAGCCTAAGTATTTCATAGCAACACTAATCAACAACATACCCACGTAATAAAACCTAAGCTTGGCATAGAGTTTACATCAGCATGCTAAGCATAATTAAATCTAAGCAAGGCATAATTTAAACATAAGCATTCATGACATAAGCAATCCATAACATTATAAATCTTAGACATGCATAAAGTACATAATCACAAATATTCTTAACTTAACTATAAGCATCATAACTTCATAAAATCTAACATGCATAAAGGACATAATCATAAGCATTTTTAAACTTAACCATAAGCATTCATAACATAAGTATCCGTAACATCATAAATCTTAAACATGCATAAAGTACATAGTCACAAATATTCTTAAACTTAACTATAAGCATCATAACTTCATAAAATCTAACATGCATAAAGGACATAATCATAAGCATTTTTAAACTTAACCATAAGCATTCATAACATAAGTATCCGTAACATCATAAATCTTAAATATGCATAAAGTACATAGTCACAAATATTCTTAAACTTAACCATAAGCATTCATAGCTTCATAAAATCTAAACATGCATAAAGGACAAGTTCATAAGCATTCATAAACTTTAACATAAGCATGCACAATTTCATAAAACTCCTTTCTTTTCAAAACATATACATATAGATACTTCAACATAATCATAACTTGCATGGGGGGCCCCAGGTTAAGTACCACATAATGCGCGTTCCCTAATAGGCTGGGGTAGCGAGCCACCAGACCTACTAGAGCAAGACCTCTTACGTCTTACTAGGGCAAGACCTCTTACGTCTTCTTATGTCCCTTTGGATTTAATTAATGACCACCTGACGGATCGGGTACTTAACCTCTTACAAAGTAAAATACTTAATTCCTTTATTTCTTGTCATATCATAAAGAATGCTCTTAATCCCCGACATAAAAAGGGAAGCATCTCAATCTTATCTTATCATAAGGAGAGCTCTTAATCCCTACTTGAAAGGGAAGCATCTCCATCTTATCTTATCATAAAGAGAGCTCTTAATCCCTACTTGAAAGGGAAGCATCTCCATCTTATCTTATCATAAGGAGTGCTCTTAATCCCTACTTGAAAGGGAAGCATCTCCATCTCAGACATTTCATAGCATACATGCATTCATAACATAAGAGTGCCCTAAAGGGGTCCTAAAGCATAAACATGTTCATCGCATAAGCATATTTCATAGGCATATTCATGGCATATTAAATCATAAAACATGTTCATCACATAGGCATATTTCATGGCATATTACCTCATAAACATATTCATCACATCGACATAATTTCATGGCATACTACATCATAAACATGTTCATCACATAAGCATATTTCATAGCATATTGAATCATGAACATATTCATCACATAGGCATAATTCATGACATATTAAAATCATACACATAGCATAACTACATAAGGGGGTGTTTTCATGAAACCCTAACCCTAAAACCAATGTTGGCCGAAACATGTAAGATATCAAACATTGTATTTTTTTTTTGTCACCTAAAATTTCTACATGAAGCATATAACATCTCCTAATTCCTTTAGAAGCCTTTTCATGCAACCCTAGACCTAAATACCTTGGTTGGCCAAAACATGTAAGGGCTCAAGCTTGGGTTTTTGTTACCTAAAATTCCTTCATGAAGCTTATAACTTATCATAGTATCATTAGAAGCATGTTCATGCAACCCTAGCCCTAAATACCTTGGTTGGCCGAAACATGTAAGGGCTCAAGCTTGGGTTTTTGTTACCTAAAATTCCTTCATGAAGCTTATAACTTATCATAGTATCATTAGAAGCATTTTCATGCAACCCTAGCCCTAAATACCTTGGTTGGCCGAAACATGTAAGGGCTCAAGCTTGGGTTTTTGTTACCTAAAATTCCTTCATGAAGCTTATAACTTATCATAGTATCATTAGAAGCATGTTCATGCAACCCTAGCCCTAAATACTTTGGTTGGCCGAAACTTGTAAGGGCTTAAAGCTTCTTATTCTTTCATGCATCTACAAGAATGAATACACTGCAGGTGAGGGAATCTTACATCCTTAGCTTTGGTTGGGAGATGACCTAATGGAAGCCACCTAGCCTTCTCCTTGCTTGAATGGGGGTTTCGGCCAAAGGATGAAGAGGGAGCTCGGTGAGGAAGAAGAAGAGAAGAGGGAAGAAGAAGAAGTGGTCAAATGGGACTTTCACTCTTCTTTATAAAGGGAGGAAGAGAAGTTTCTCTTCTCTTTCCATGCCTCTTCATTTACCCTCATCACACTTATCTACAATTTCCCCTCTTCCTCTAATGATATAATCCTATTGGGCTTCTGGTTAGTGGGTGCATCTATAGGGCTTGGCTATCTCTAGAGGTTTGGGGTTCAATTCCTAGGCCTTGCATCTTTTTTTGGCTATTTTCTTTTATTTTCGAAAAAAACCCACATAAAGCCCATTATCGTAAAACCAAAAATTCTCGTAAAATGGCTAGAAATTTTACGGGCATTACACCAGTATGCATGTGTGTATTTTGAGATGTTGTATTATGTTTCCGCTGTGTTTTGTGTAGTTGTTGTTTTCATATATATATGTGTTGTTGTTATTGTGGGCCTATGAGACTTGTATTAACCCGAAATATTGCCACGTACAAGGGAGATGCCGTCCGTTTGCTTTTCGGCACGGCATGCTCTCGAGGCGTGACAACTTTAGTGGTATCAGAGCCTTAGGTTATGTGATGCCATACAATGTTGTTTTTGTGTCGAGTCTTGGATTCTCGGGAGTCGATTTGATCAGTTTTGGTTTTCTGAGATGAGATGGACAGCGACCCGAGCTCCAAGCAGCATGAAGTAAGTATTTCTGAGGACTTATTTTCTTGTTGGATACCTATCTAGACTTGATTAATAAGTGTATAAAGTTAGAGTTATTATACCTGTATAGACTCGTAGTAGGGGTCGTCCACTGGGCGACTAACCGGAGTTATCTTTAGTGTTTATACTCTCGTTTTTATTGGCTATGCTTTCAATGTATATAATAGGAAATAACCTGTAGTGTGTTGGTTATTGTCCGTAGCCGTGGTATGAGTTAACCCTGGAAACGACCTGTTAAGTCTGTGAGTCTTCAACCTATGTCGAAAAGGTGATTTACCTTTGAGAGCCAACTGATACCGAGTCGAAAAATAGGGGTTAAGTCATCATATTTCTTGTGGAAATCAGAGACTACAGTCTTAGAGATTTTCACTAATTATGCTAGTCAGATCATTACCAGTTGGGTAACGGACAAGAGAAATAGACTATTGCAGATAGCGGAAGGCTAGGTTATGATGTTTCATAGGGATTTTATCCCTGAGTTGTTCGTACTGAGTTGTATAACTTTGAGAGTACTTAACTCATGTTATACCGAGAAAGAAGAGTTGTTACATACCATTATCGGAATCAAGCTGGTATTTGGTGATAAATGCAAGAAATAATCTTCGAGAAATAATATATCACTTGATCATAGTTTAGTGATGTTGAAAGAGAGTATTTCCTCGTGTCACTTTTAGTGACACATTGTAAGGAATTCTTGAGCTTCAAGAAAGGGTGATCTGTTAGTAATAGTGTACTATGCAGAGTCGTGAGACTTGCAGAGGTTACGACCACCTAATAGCTCAAGAAGATGAATGGATGATTTAAGCCACCCAGAGTTATTGGCTTATAGTTGGATTGAGACAGGAGTTTAGAAATGACTCTGTACAAGAGTTTAAGAGTTGGAGACCGATAAGAAAATATTGCAGGTTAACTTAATAGAGTCAGAAGTCTCCGACTGTTGGATAAAAGGAGTAAGATCGGAGTCATAGGCTTTGAGCTATTTTCCGATTATAGAAGACCAACCGCAGATCATCAGGATGTTCTTGTGGATATCAGCAAAATCAGAACAAAGACTTCGAAGGGATTGTGTGTGTAGTCCAGATCACGAAGACACATGAAGTCAGATTATCTGTTGGATAAGTTCATCTATTGCAATTGTGAGCAACCAGTATAGTTGAGGTATACTTTGAAGACTCAATTGAAGACTTTCAATGGTGTTCCGGGAGGATGATGCACTGTCTCGACAGTAGAGATCAACACAGAAGATTGAGTTTTCTCATCAGCAGCAACCTACTACCTCAGGCGTGGTTGGAGTTCCTTGATACTATCCTTCAGCACAGAAGCAGCATCAGCAGAATACATCGCAGAAGACTCATGCAGACAACAATAGTTACCTCCAGATGTGATTTGCTTTGTACAGAGGAGAGAGTATACGACGATGGTCGTATCTATTCGGTATTCTACAATTGCAGCTCGTAGGATTAAGTGATGAGATCAGATGATCTAGGAAAATCCTCGGGTCATTTGTCGTAGAAATGCGACCGTTTGTCAGACTGTTGGATCTGATCTTGTTCTCTTTGGAGAAAGGTCGAGACTTGCAGGGAGCCTTTGGATCGGATCGACAGATAATTGATTGTTCAGGGTATTACTTTAGTTTTACCCTCAAGGTGAATATATTGAGAGATGCTTGTAGTTACAGGTATCTGTGTCTAGAACATTATTAGTTCGGATTAGATGGATTACATCGACTTGTGGGTTGGTGGTATCTCTACCGTCTGGTGAGATGTGGATCAACAATTAAGAAGTCAAGGGATGCCCTTAGACTTTGATAGACATACTTTTACTATAGACATATCCTTACGGATGGTCAAATTGTTGGAAGTATGGTACGATATGTCTCTCGGATGTGCAAATAATCCGAGAGTAGTCGGATGTAGTTTTGAATGAACTCCTAGGCTTGCCGCTGTATAGGCAAGTGGAGTAGGCGATCGGAGTGATTTCGAAGATAGTGTCGATATTGAATACCTTATACGAGGGATAATTTTGTTGGTGTAAGTGTTACTAAAAACTATGGGAATTGGAAGAAAGTAAGTTGTGATTATAGGAGATGATGGAGGGGATATTTATCTGTCTCAGTATTTCTCCTTGAGAAGGATCCAAAACTCTTTGTTAAAAGAGGGATGAACCTTTGAAATTATGCATCGATTATCGATGATGGAATGCGATAATTGTTGAAAGTAAATATCCTTCGTTGTGGATAGATGATCTATCTAGATCGGTTAAGGACACCTGTGTATACTCTAGGATCGATTTATGACCGGAGCGTTCATATTATAGTGACATGGTGTCATACAATTATCATTGTCGTTGTGATGATTAATATATATATCATCATCAGCTTAGAGTAAAGGGGATGCAGGTGTGTAAAGATGACAATTTCATACTTGGTATGAATTTTATGAGTTTTGATTAAGTTGTTAGACTAATTAATGATTTAGTCACCACTGGATTTGAGAATCGTGTATCCTAGACACGATTGAATCAGTTTATGGTTGTTGGAGTTGCATAACCTGGCCACTGTTGATTGTGGTAGTTTGAGTTGCGCACTCGACCACCGTAGATGGTGGTTTTCCTTGTATGTTTTGGTTAATTCCGTAAATGTGGATAGAATGTTTGGCATTACTATACCACAGACTTGTTTGCCAAAAGGTGATGATGGAAATCATGTAGTCGGAAGCTGGTGAAACCAGTTACAAAACCTAGATGGCGATTAACTTTTACACGAGTATTAGTTAATCCTTCCGGAGTGGATAAAAAGGAGGTTGTACACGGATGCATCGTTCCAAGGAACGGAGCGATCCTGATGCAGTTGAATGAGATGTATCTCTAGCTTACGTCAGTTGTGGAACTGCGAGACAAGCTGTCATATACATGACATGACTTTAGTGGTCATTATCTTGATTTGTGGATATATGGAGCAGGAATGCTCATGGGATTTTAACTAGCTACTGGGTAGCTACTATAGAGTTGTTAGAATGCGAATAGTTGCAATTTGCGAGATTGGTCGCTATCCACGCACTTACAGAGTGTGTGGAGTGGATTTTGGATGGTAGATGGACTTCCCTTGTGAGAAGATAATTTCCCGTCTCTAATATGGATACGTGTTCTGAACATGCATCCACTTAAGAGAGAGTTGCTACCAAAGGCACCTTATTTGAGATTTTCTATACATCCTGATAGTATTAAGATGTACCAAGAGTTGAAAGGTTTATACTGGTTGAACGATATGAAGAGGAGTATATCAGATTTTGCTGCTCGATGTTCAGTATGCCAGTGAGTGAAGGTTGAACATCAGAAACTCGCTGGATTGCTCCAGGAAAATTCCCATTTCGGAATGGAAGTGGGAGCATATACACTGGATTTTGTTATGGGATTGCTGAGAACCCGTAAAGGACACGATGAGATTTGGGTGATTGTGGATTGACTGACCAAATCAACTCACTTCCTGCTTATTTATGGGATGGACTCGTTAGACCATCTGGCAGAGTTGTACTACCGAGAGATTATCAGACTATATGGAGGACTTTTGAGTACTATATCTGATAGCGACCCACGATTTACCTCGCGATTTTGACAAAGTCTGCATCAGACTATGGGCATAGAGTTTCGGCTCAGTATAACATTTCATCCGCAGACAGACATACAGTCTGAGCGTACCATTTAAACTCTGGAGGATCTATTAAGATCTTATGTCATGGATTATGGAGGTAGTTGGGAGGATCACATTCCTTTAGTGGAATTTGCCTATAATAACAGCTACCACTCTTATATTCAGGTGGCTCTCTTTTGAGGCCCTATACGGTAGACTCTGTAGATCTCCCGTGTTGTGGGAGGAAGTCGGGGAACGACAGTTGTTGGGGGCCACAGAGTATCCAACATGATGCAGAGTTGGTGCACGTCATCGGATGAGTGTTATTAGGGGTTCCGATTCTACCTCAGTCTAATGCAACCTATGAAGAGATTCCAATGTGAATTCTTGATCACAAGGAGCGACAGTTACGGAACAAAATCATCCGACTTGTAAAGGTTGGATGACAACATCACACGAATGAGGAGGCTACGTGAGAGCTGGATGATATTATCCGAGCTCGGACCCTCATCTAGTCACTTGAGATATGTGATTTTTCTAGATACTTGAGATGGTTGTTATGACATCTCGTACTCATACATGGGTCAGAAATTTGGGGACCAAATTTTTATTAGTGGGGAAAAATGTAAAATACTGAAAAAATAATAATAATAATGCTTGTTAAGTAGGAAAATACCCTATAAAATTTTTCAAGATTTTTTAGAAATTTTTATGGATTTAAACGGAAGTTTTATGGATATTTCATGGGGATAAAGCGAACAGGCTTTTATAAAGCCTGTTTAGGAAATTAAATGATTTAATTTAACCCGATTCCTTCTGTTTCCGTCGATTCTATTCCTTCCTCGAGCGTTTCTTTTCCTTCTCATGCAGCGACTTCTCTCTTTCCCTTCCTCTTCACGATCTGCCTCCTCTTCTTCCCGCTTGCTGCTGCCTTCTCCCCGCGCGCCGGCCACGCCCAGCTCGCCCTCTTCGCTCAGCGACAGCTTCTGCCCTCTCCCGATCGTGACTCCTCTCCGTGCTCACCACCGCCGACAAGCCAACATGTCGTGCCTCACTCGTTGCCGCTCGTACTCTCACTGCCGTCGGTCACCATCCCCATGTCGCTGCCACTGCGAGTTGGATTAGCTACTACCGCCAGTGCCGATCCAGTCAATCGACACTTTATCTTCGCCTGATATCTACTCGAGATTACTGACGCCATCGCACCATCACAGCCGCACCGTCGCCATCGCCTTCTTGATGCGCTCCACCGGTCCAGACGACTGTGGGCATTGACGATCCCTTCTCCACCTAGTGGCAGCCGGACTTTGTGATCATCGCTTCTCTTCCACCGTGGACCTACTAACAACCAGTTTTGCTGGCCTAGAGCAAGGACGACCACCAAGAGAAGACTCCCCACCTTCACTATGTCCGATGGATGCTATCATCGGCCTCTCCCTCTATCACTGACAACTTTCTCCATCTGCCGCCACCTCCTATTGCTGGTATTAGTTCTGTGGATCCAAGGGGCAGATTAAGTGGCAGGGTAGGTTCGGTGATCAGCCATGGAGGTTGTTCAGTGATTTAGGCTTATACGGTTGGGCGATCATTGCTCTATTTCTTCTTTGGTTTGGAATAGTTGATGAATTTGTGTGGATGTTGTGATTTTTGGATAGGAAGAGTGATTGGAACAAGGGATTGTAGCTGAACAGCTTCCCTTGAGAAGATCAAGGAATTTTGTGTCTGCGATTGTGGAAGGGAAGTTTGATTGGTCATGTTATTGGGTGGCAGCCGTGAAACATGGTAATGACTAGGTGAGGAGAGTAATTGAAGTAATGATTCATCTTATCCATCTAATTGTTATATGTTGCTACTACAGATGTGGATCAAGAAGACATGGGTGATTGCAACAATTGTAAGGTAAGCATTGATTTGGTATTGTTATGAAGTAGGATGTGTTATCTTTATATTTAATGCTAGAGTTGACTCATGAACGATGCGGTGATTTTAATCTGATTAAGATTGGATAATGTTGAATTAGTTGAATAAGAGATCGATGTAGGATCCGATTTGGTCATGTTAGAACTTAATCGTAGTTCATGTGGTCTTGCAGGACTTTTGTAAGTGACAGAGGCTTGTACGCAAGGAAAGCTAGCGGAGCTATTTAACAGGTGGGTAATTCCTATCCTGGTTAGGTAGTTTTAATGCATGATCATCTTATATGATCATGTTACCTTGACCCTGCTCTTATTATCTTATGCTTGAACTTATCATTGGCTATATTTACTCAAAGGTTAATATCACATTCCCTTATTATGATTTAGGGTTATAGAAGTGATGTAAATAAGCCTAGATGTTTAGTAGGGTGTAGATGTTAGAGTTCGGGTAATGACCCAATTTATAAATTGGTAAAAGGGTCATCCGTGGGTAGGTAATGCCCTAAATGTAAGATTTATTCTAATACCCGTATGTTGCATACTTATTACCAACCATGTGTTGTGTAATGGTTAAGTGAAGAATGATTAGTGTGTCGCTACAGAACGGTGGTCCCAGCATGTTATGTTCAGTCGGGTATGACTCTCTACAGGATAGAGAGTGTGTCGATCAGTTGAGTACGACTCTCTATTGGATAGAGAGTTATGATCAGTTGAGTATGGCTCTCTATAGGATAGAGAGTCCATCGATCAGTTGAGTATGACTCTCTACAGGATAGAGAGTGTATTGATCAAATGGTTACGACTCTTTGTTGAACAGAGAATCTGTGGTAGATGGTTGTATGTGTGACAGCACATTCATGTCATTTGCATGCATTCTGACGACATAGTCTACCTTGGGGTTGAGAAAGTCGTCAGTCATCTTGCCTCCCAGGTTACTCCCCGACGAGTAACTGGTATGAGGGCAGAGCATCTGTTGTGCCTCACTCTACCACTATAGACGGTGGTAGTTGGAGTTGCGTGCAGTTGTCCTGGGTGCGTTGCAATTGACCACTCATTGGTAGTGTCAGTCGGAGTTGCCAGTAGCAGGGACCCCCCATTGTGTACCGAGCTCTTTACGCTCATATGCTACTTGATCATACTGCCCACTCAGCCACTCTAGAGCGGTGGTTGGTGTTGAGTTGGGACAGTTGTCATGTCGTGCCACCTAGGCCACACTGGGGTCGTGGTAGCGAGTAGGGTGCGCAGGCATGACCATGCATGTTGTATTGCCGTATCTTATTGTGCTTTGCATATTACCATATATATATATATATATATAGATGGTTGTGATTAATATATATATAGATGCAGTCTATATATATATGATTATTGTGTTGTTGCATTTGATTGTACTATGCTTGCTGCATTTGGTTGTACATCATGTTCATGCATGCTTCTTGCATTTGTTATACAATTGTGTCGGATACTTTTATATGTGTTGGACAAACCATTAGATATCTTGACCTATAGCATGAGTAGATTATGAGTTGGTATTACTCTTCCTGTTATATATATGTTGGATATATGCTCAGGTTGGATCAGAGTAGCGTAGCAGACTTTCAAGTATGTTTACATTTTACGTTGTTCATTTGGTTAGATGGTATATGCTTGTATTTATATACTATGCTGATATACCTGTTGTACCTCTAGATTATGTTGTTGAATTACATATGATATTTGATATATTCATATTTTTCTATTACCTGCTGAGTTTTACTCACCACCACCACGGACCCTGGATTTTTTTGTCGCCCAAGTAACAGGTAGAAGTCTTCGTGACGGCTTGGACCACCGCTGGCTGACATCTCATCTCATCTCCGAGACTCTGGTGGTTGTGTTGGGCTTTCCGTATGAGTGTATTGTATTTGGAGTTTCCGTGATGTACTATGTTGTGGATTCGGATTTTGTCGAGGTTTCATTATATTGTCATGTGTTAGTCATACCGGTATCGATGTGTATAGTTTGAGATGTTGTATTATGTTTCCGCTGTGTTTTGTGTTGTTGTTGTTTTCATATATATGTGTGTTGCTGTTATTGTGGGCCTATAGGCCTTGTATTAACCCGAAATATTGCCACATACAAGGGAGATGTCGTCCGTTTTCTTTTCGGCATGTCATGCTATCGGGGCGTGCCACAACAACCAAGGCAGCAACCAAAATGCAACAAACACAAACAAATGTCATCCATGCAACATGCATGCGATGCAAATTACATGGTCACCCCTGATGCCAATCAGCTGCCTCACACGCGATGGTGAAGCCGAGTGGGTAGGGCTGTGACAACTGTGAACTCTGCCATCACTGCTCCTGAGTGACCGAGTGGATAGGATGTTGTCGGAGTACACCTATCCTCCTTCCCTAAATAGAGTGGGGGAGCAAAGCTCTCATCTCCTGGTGTCATAGACCAAAGGAGTGATCCCTGTCCGCTACCACGATGCCTCACCGCTACCCATGAGCATACCAGCGGAGCCTGACAGAGCTACTGCACACACCCTCTTGATGTACCACTAACCCATGAGTGACAGTGTGTGCATATCATGCAACTGGCTGCTGGTTCAACTACAAAGGAACCCCGACCAGCCAGCATGCAATCATGCAAGATGGTGCACGACACTAAAGCATGTAACACCAACAAAAATATGTCTCCAAATAATATGCACAAAAAAATGAGTACATATCAATGACCTAGGTATACAGGAAAAGTTAATTTAAAAGCTAATCAAGTGCATGTCACAACTCCCAAAATTAGTACACATGGCATGTATCAATATAAGATCGACTAAGATAGAAATGCCTACATCAGGTATGGCATAGTGACATAGAAGGCAGATAAGACATAAAAATTACTGCGAGCTATAGCCAACTAAGCATATAAACATGACAATATCTAAAAGATAAGTCAAAGTACCCGCCTGCTATAAAGAATACCAATTATCTTTACGCCCATGGACCTGTCTCGTGACCGAAACCTACAAACATCATCAATTATGATTAATTTCAAGCACACAACAACAAGCTAACTTCCTACTATATAATTCCTATATTAGCACCCTTTTATCGAATACGAATTAGAAACCCCCACTTGTACCTTTAACACCTTAATTAAACCCACCATTTCAAGTAGCAAATCCGCTAACCTGCACCTTCAATTCCATACATAATTACAGAACCGATCAACATCACACCAAAATCAACAACACAACCAACTATAGATCACTAAGAACTAACTCACACCCCACCGACAAAAATCCACACCACAACGACAGTCAACTAAACCCAAAACAAACAGCTTGATTTGTACACCGGAATAGCCCACAAGACCTCACACAACGCCTTCACAGCCCCTACTCAACTTCACAACTGACAATTTCCCTCTCACAACCACCCAGATTCCATTACAAACCTCCAATTCCTCAATCTTCAACTCACAACCGCACAAAATGAAGGAACAAGCTATCAAATCATGATAATCAGAGATCCAACCAACAATAGATGAATCTAAGGAGATAGATAGAGATATACCAATGATTGGAACCTCCCCTTGGCAGCTCTTCATCCTTCCGATCGGATCTCCCTTCGGAAAGAGGCGTAGGCAGCGAGCAGAGAAGGGAATGACGAGATCTGGGACGATGAAGTAGAGAGGTCGTGCATTGAGAGGATGTGGCATCATTGTGAAGGAAACGAAAGGAGGGAATCAACGAGGAAGACAGAGCGGTGGCTGGGCAAGGGGCGCGCGCGGCGGGAGGACAACGTGCACGCGACGACATCGAAGCGGGGGCAGCGGCCGACGGTGAGCTTGCCATGGGCGGCTACACGAATGGGAGGCAACGCTGCCGGTGCAGGGGCCGATGCGGCGATGCGGCTATCACCCATGGCGACGGTGACTTGGGCACCGGGAAAGGCTGCGGCATCGGTGGCAGAGGAGTCGGTGGAGGATGGCCGCGGATGGGGGCGGCGAGCGCATAAAGGCCACGACTGCTGGCCGTGTGTGTGCGATGCACGGGGTGACGACTGGCTGGTGCTGCGATCACCCATGGAAGGAGGCGGCGATGGTGAGGCTAAGAGTAAAGGGATCGGGCTCGAGTGAGGGCGGCGCGCGGGGAGAGGAGTTATCGCGAGCGAAGAGGGAGTCAGGCATAACGTGGAAAGAAAATGAGAAATAGAAAATCTAGGTTTGGTTTCTATTAATCCCCTAGTAATTTAATTATCCCCGTAAATCTCGTACAAGCCCAATTTAATTGAAGAAAAAATCTGGAAAAATTCCTAAAATTCTCCAAAAATCCCAAAAAAATTCCTAGGATTATTTTTCTTAAATTTTGGTCATTTAATTTAGTATTTTAAATTTCCGTATTTAACATTCTCCCCCACTAATAAAAATTTGGTCCTTAAATTTTCTACTCAAATGCATAATGAGTAAGAGATACCACAAGTACTGAAAATATATCTCATGCACCTTAAGTAAACAGGTGGGGGTATTGATCTCTAATATTTTCCTCAAGCTCCCAAGTAGCCTTCTCATCGGTGTGGTGACTCCACCTGACTTTAACAAGTCGCACAGTCTTGTTCTACAATTGTCATTTTTTGTTATCCAGAATCCGTACCGGAACCTCTTTGTAAGTAGCATCAGGTTGAATGGAACTTGCCACATCTGACAAAATATGTGTAGAGTCTGGCACATAATTCCTCGGCATGGACACATGAAACACATCATGGATACCAGCCAAGGACAGTGGTAGCGCTAGGCGGTAAGCGACTGCTCCGATCCCCTCCAAAATCTCGAAAGGCCCAATGTACCTTGGAGCTAACTTACCACGGAGGCCAAATATCTTTACCCCTTTCGTGGGTGAGACTCGCAAGAATACATGGTCACCAATAGAGAACTCCAGAGGTCTCCTTCTCCGATCTGCATAACTCTTTTGACGATCCTGCGCCTCTGCCATCCTTCGTCTGATAGTACAGACCAACTCTATCTCATGTTGAGCTCTATGGGGTCCTAGCAACTGGGCCTCCCCAACCTCCTCCCAGAGGGTGGGTGTACGACACTGTCTACCATACAATGCTTCAAACGGGGCCATTTGGATAGCCGAATGATAGTTGTTGTTGTAGGTGAATTCCACTATTGGTAAGTGGTCCTCCCAATTGCCCCCCGAAATCTATAATGATATGCTTCCACTTCCATTCCGGAATCGAAATTTCCTAAAGCATCTCTTCCTTAAACTAATGCAACTCCGAAAACCACTATCCTCCTCGGAGTCAGAGACGGGGAATTATCTTTTCACAAGAGAAGTCCATCTACCGTCCAAAATCCACTCCACCACACACTCTGTAAGTGCATGGGAGGCTATAGCGACCAAACTCCCTTGTTACAACCATTCATGTTCCAGCTACTCTATAGTAGCTATCCAGTAGCTAGCTAAAATCCCATGAGCATTCCTGCTCCATATATCCAAAAATCAAGATAATAACTACTAAAGTCACGTCATGTATATGACAACCCATCTCGTAGTTTCTCAACTGACGTAAACATGGGATACGTCTCAATCAACTACATCAGAATCACTCCATTCTCTAAAACAATGCATCCGCGTACAATACCCTCATCCACATCGGAAGGATTAACTAACACTGATGCAAAAGTCAACCATCGTTTGAGCTCTGAAAACTAGTTTCACAAGCTTCTAACTAAGTAAATTCCATTACCTTCTTGGTCAAACAAGTCTATGGTATAGTAATGCTAAAAACATTCTATCCACATTTACGGTAATAACCCAAATCATACAAGGAATCCACCATCTATGGCCGAGTGCACAACTCCGACTACCACCATCAACAGTGGCCAAGTTATGCAATTCCAACAACCACAATTGATCCAATCGTGTCCCGAATACACGATTTCTCAAATCCATGGATGACTAAATCGTTAAATAGTCTAACAACAAAATCAAAAGCTCATACAATTCATACCAAGTATGAAATTGTCATATCTACACACCTACATCCTCTTTACTCTAGGCTGATGATATATCAATCATCACAACGATAATGATAATTGTATGACACAATGTCACTACAATATCAACACACCAGTCGTATACAAACCCTAGAGTATACACAGGTGTCCTTAGCTAATCTAACCAGATCATCTATCCACAATGAAGGATATTCATTTCCAACAACTAATGCATCCCATCATCAATAATCGCTGCATAACCTCAAAGGTTCATCTCTCTTTTAACAAAGAGTTCAAAATCTTCTCTAGAAGAAATAATGGCATAGATAAATATCCCATCCAACACCTCCTATAATAAGGTAAAACGATCTTTCATCGTCTTGGTCAGTATAGGTATACA
Source organism: Wurfbainia villosa (assembly GCA_025175895.1). Classification (NCBI taxonomy): domain Eukaryota; kingdom Viridiplantae; phylum Streptophyta; class Magnoliopsida; order Zingiberales; family Zingiberaceae; genus Wurfbainia; species Wurfbainia villosa. The sequence continues at coordinate 31,075,501 of CM045994.1, read as the reverse complement.
TGCCTTATCTATGACCAAATAACCAGTAGTAGGGGATGATACTCTCTCAGGGGTTACTCCTTGTCCTCCCAATGGGTGGCTTGAAAGGATTTCCCTTGTCGAGTCCATGAGGGGAAACTTCGCTTCCCCTTCACCTCAGTTGCTTGACCATGGTGATCCCTTCGATGTCCCCAGATTAAAAAAAAATTAATCCTAGACAAAAGGGATTCCCAAAGCAACCAAGTCATCGTCGTGCTATTCGTTTAGAGAGGTCACTTGAACAAACTAGTTGTTCAAGAGACCATCCTCTATTCTACGAGTAGCCGCAGAATAGACGATGTCCGGATCGCCGGTTTTTGTGTTTATGCTAGGGATCCATTTATTATTTAGCCATTTACAGAAATATAACATGCTTATATTTGTAAAACAAAAACAAGCAATGAATAAAAGAGAAAGAAGAATAGGTATGCCTCTTGGTCTTCTAATGTATGACCTTCCTCCTTTTGGACGTCGTGTGGGCGACGATCCACCAAAAGTCGAAGCTCCTAGATCGCAAAACTTCCTTCCTTGCTTTTCCCAAGCAAGAGGAAAAAGAGAAACAATGTTTTTCTCCTTTCAAAACTCAACCAACAAGGAGCTATCAAAGCCCTTGCCGCCGGCCAACTAGAAGGAGAAGGAGATGGTGGAAAACTACCAAGACACCAAGGGAAACCCTATATCTTGTTTCCACCATCAAAGGAGAAGAAGAAGGAAGCTTTGGGCGCCGGCCAAGGCTGGAAAAAAGCTGGGGGAAGCTGCTGGACGTTGGCCCAAAGAGGAAGAAGAAGAGAGAAAGAACCTTCCTTATTTGGTGCCACCCTAGCCTCCAAACACTAACCCTAATCCCAATCCTATCTCAACAAGGATTGCCCTTCTCTTGGCGCCCAAGCCTTGCTCCCTTTCAATTGTCATCCATGCCAACTCCCCATGCCCTCCTTTTATAGAGTTAGGGATAAGTCATGAATTAATCTCCTCCATTGGTTCTAGGGATTTAATCTCAACCGTCAGATCTAGAGATTTAATCTTAACCGTCGGATCTTAGAGATTTTATTTCTACCAATGGATCTTAGAGTTTTGTTTCTATCCTTTGGATCTAAGCATCATGAGGTGTTAGTAGGCTACATTAGGGACCATGAGGAGGAGTTGGGTCTTGGCCACCCATGGATCAAGCCCACATAAAGTCCGATCTACTAATGATGATCCAATCCACTAAAGGTTCATCATTGATCTACCTCACCAACCCCCATATGATAATATGGGCTCCATATATTATTTGTACATTTTCTCCCCGTGTTTAAGATCTCGAATGTCCGTCGATTAATTAATTTACTGACCATTAATTAATCAACATCTAACTCCTTGAGTAGTACCACTCAACCTTTTCATCATGCCGGACTAAGTCCACCTGCAGGGTTTACATGATGAACCTTATGAGCTCCTCAAGGGGACATCATCATCCTAATATATAGGACACGGTTTCCTCCAATAATCAACGGCACACCATATAAATAATATCATCTCCCAACTTACCGAGCCTATCGATTTAATCTATAAATCTCTCCCATTGGTAAATCAAAGAGATGAGTATTAAGTATATGTGCCCGTTATTATATCGGGATTAAGAGCATGTACTAACTAATATCTGAGGCCCAATTCGATTATGTAGTCAGCAATAAATCGAATCACCTCTATATCGGTCCTGCTCAATACACACAAAGTGCACTAGTGTGATTCTATGGTCAAGACAAACCAATACCAAATCACACTACAACCATTCCGATGGTTTGTCCAAAGCCATCTCGGTTGTGAGCCTTTACTTATACTTTTCAAGGGGCCGATAACATGATATCCTGTGTGACACCACACACCATGTTATCTACAATGTAAAGTATGAGACAATATTGCATAACCATATAAATATGCAAACAATGATCATGTGATTCTTATTTCAAAATAAAAGATGTTCATACAAAAGATAGACTTTTCAGTATACATCCCTACAATCTCCCACTTATACTAAAAGACTATGCTGTTCTCAAAGTGACATACATCTGATCCCCATTCCCTCCACATGCCTATCAAAAGCTCTCGTCGGAAGGTCCTTAGTGAAAGGATCTGCCAGGTTATCCTCCGATGCAATCTTGGCCACAGCAACTTCTCCTCTCTTTATGATTTCTCATATCATGTGGTACTTGCGCTCTATGTGTTTACTAGCCTTATGGGCTCGTGGTTCCTTCGAGTTTGCAACTGCACCACTATTATCACAATAAATTGTGATAGTTCTGGGCAAACCAGGAATCACATCGAAGTCCATCAGGAAGTTCTTGAGCCATACAACTTCTTTGGCCGCCTCAGAGGCCGCCACATACTCAGCTTCCATGGTGGAGTCCGCCACGCACTTTTGCTTGACACTCCTTCATACAATGGCTCCACCTCCCAAAGTAAACACAAAACCTGAGGTATACTTACTGTTATCCCTATCAGATTGGAAGTCGGAATCCGTGTAATCCACAGGGAGTAATTGGTCTGCCCGGTAAACTAACATATAATCCCTAGTCCTTCTCAGGTACTTCAATATATGCTTTACCACAGTCCAATGTCCCTGTCCTGGATTACTCTAATATCTGCTGACTATGCCCACGGCAAAGCAGATATCTGGTCTCGTACAGAGCATCACATACATGAGGCTTCCTACTGCCGAAGAATAAGGAACCGCCTTCATCTCCTCTATCTCCTCAGATGATCTAGGACACATCTCCTTAGATAAAGGAACTCCATGCCTGAAAGGTAGAAAACCCTTCTTGGAGTTCTACATGCTAAAACGCTCCATAATCGTGTCTATGTATGAAGCTTAAGATAAGCACAACATCCTTTTCTTGCGATCCCTTATAACCTTGATCCCAAGGATGTGTCCTACCTCTCCCAAGTCCTTCATATCAAACTGTTTGGACAACCATACCCTTACGTCCGATAACACCTTGATATTGTTGCCAATCAACAAAATGTCATCCACGTATAGTACAAGAAATACCACTACGTTTCCGTCACATCTCTTGTATACACAAGACTCATCCGGACTTTGAATAAATCCATAAGACTGGATCACCTCATCAAACTGGATGTTCTAAGACCTCGAAGCTTGCTTTAATCCATAAATGGACCGATTAAGCTTACATACAAGATGCTCTTTGCCCTTAGCAATGAATCCCTCTGGTTGCTTCATGTAGATGTTTTCCTCAAGACTTCCATTAAGGAAATCTGTCTTGACATCCATCTGCCACGCCTCATAATCCATATGAGCTGCTATGCATAAGAGAATCCAGATAGATTTAAGCATGGCTACCGGTGAAAAGGTCTCCTCATAATCGATACCCTCTTTCTGAGTATACCCCTTCGCAACAAGCCTCGCTTTGAAGGTCTCAACCTTCCCATCTATTCCTCTCTTTCTTTTGTAGATCCACTTGCATCCAATGGTTTTTACACCATCGGGTGGTTCTACTAGCTCCCAGACATGATTTGAATCCATAGATTCAATCTCAGCATTCAATGCACTTTGCCAAGATTCTGCATCTTTATCTTGGATTGTCTCGTTATATGTTCAGGGATCAGGTTCATGTTCGCCAGGGACCAAATCAGAAGATTCTCCCAAGAACATGAATCTATCAGGCTGTCTCACAACCCTCCCACTACGACGAGGTATCACCTGTGTATCCTCTGTGACACCTCTTGGGCTTGTGGCTCATCACATAGTCTTCCTCTAGAAATCTGGCATTCGTGCTAACGATCACCCTTTGATCTCTAGGACTATAAAATAAGCCTCCCTTCGTTCCCCTGGGATAGCCAACGAATAAGCGTACTTCTATACGAGGTTCCAACTTACCAACATCTGCCTTCAACACATGTGCTGGACTCCCCCATATCCGAATATGTCTTAGACTAGGCTTTCACCCAGTCCACAACTCTATGGGAGTAGAAGGCACTGATTTAGATGGAACCAAGTTTAGAATGTACACCGCCATTTCTAGAGTATATCCCCAGAACGAATCTGGCAAGTCAGAATAACTCATCATCGATCTAACCATCTCCATAAGAGTCCTATTCCTTCGGTCTGCTACACCGTTCTGCTGGGGTGTGCCAGGTGTAGTCAGTTGGGATTGAATCTCAGCCTCTGATAAGTTGTTCCTAAACTCTCCCAAGAGTTACTCACTACCACGATCAGATCGTAGTGTCTTGATACTTTTACCTTGACGTTTCTCCACATCAGCTTTGAATTCTTTGAACTTGTCAAAGCATTCAGACTTGCGGGGCATCAGGTAAATTTATCCATATCTTGAGTAATCGTCTATAAAAGAGATAAAATACTCAAAACCACCTCTAGCCTAGATAGACATGGGACCACACAAATCAGAATGAACCAATTCTAACACATCTTTGGCTCTATACCACTTGTCCTTAAAAGGCCTCTTGATCATCTTACCCTCCAAGCAAGATTCACAGGTTGGGAGATCCTCCACCACTAATGAACCCAAAGGTCCATCAGCTATCAACCTTTGAATCCTGCTTAGGTTAATGTGACCAAGCCTAAGATGCCAAAGATATGTTTGGTTTATCTTCGAAGGTTCTTTTCTCTTATTGGAATTAGAAGATGAGTTATTAACTTCAATATGCATCGTGGGAGGTTTTGGTTCCAGTGTGTACAAATTTCCTATCAATGTACCCGAACAGATAATGTCCCTATCTCTTTTTATAACAACTTTGTCATTGAAAGAAATAGAATATCCATCGATAAATAATTTAGAAACTGAAATTAATTTCTTTCTAAATAAGGGTACATAAAGGCAATTCTTAAGAACCAAAAGTTTATTTTTCTCAAAAGATAAATGAACATCTCCCATCGAATACCGCCACCTTCGTGGCATCGCCAAGTACAGTAATCTCCCCTCGGCCCGGTCGTCTGGTTTCTGGAACCCCTGCAGTATTGCGGACATGATCGATGGCTCATGTATCTACACACCGTGTCAGTAGATAACAGCTAAACATGTTTCAACGACTAGACCAAAAGATATACCTTTGTTCTTGCGATTGGGGTAGTCCTTCTTCCAATGTTCAGTCTACTTACAAGTGAAGCACTTGCCTTTCGGCTTCTTCACTCCTCCCTGAGTACCTCCCACCGCCTTTGCCCCGGTTTATTTCTTATTCTTCTTTCCTTTCGGCTTAGAAGCAGAAACCTTCTGGGTCATCACAGCATGCGCCTGAGCACTTTGACGAAATAGTCCCTCTGCCGCCTGGAGTTCTGTCAGAAGTTCCGCCAATGAATACAACCTCTTGTTCATGTTGTAGTTGGTGCTCAAAACTCCTAGGTAGAGGGAGTATGATATCGACACAGGTTTCCCCATCTCAGCTCCTAGGACCTCCAGCTCATTCAAATGAGCCATCATCTTGAGAACATTATCCCTCACGGGTGTTCCCTCGATCATGGTGGTCGTCATCAAGTTTCTCATGGCCTCTTGCCTCGCAGCCCGATTCTGGTGTCCGAAAAGCTCCTTGAGATTAAGCATCATATCATAGGCAGTGGGCATGGCTTGATGCTGATGTTGGAGTACATTTGACATAGATGCCAAAATGTAACACCGTGCCATCTCATCGGCCTTGATCCATTTCCTATAGCTCTCTCTCTCCTTTTCCCCAGAATCATCTGCAAGCTTGGGAGGGCACTCTTCGAGGAGTACATATTTGTATTCCTCAGCAGTCAAGACAATGTCTAGATTCCTCTTCCAATCTACATAGTTGGGTCCAATAAGTTTGTTCTCTTTCAGTATCACAACAAGTGGGTTGAAAGTTATTTTGAAAGAAAACCTAAGAATCACATAAATCAAAACATTAGATTTCAAAAAATTATTGATTCCTCAAACAATAAAATTTTAAAATCAACCAATACCTCAAAACACCGAGAATATCGTATGCCACAATAGTGTGGACGTATACAAATTCTACATTTGTAAGAGGAGGTTTTACCCATTAATTTTACTATCTTGTCAACCTAACTTTTTGACAAGTAAAATTAATAGTTGGTTCCTCTTTGGCCCTATAAATAAAAGCATTGACTCTGATGGGGAGGATACTTATATTTGTATCTAAGTGTTCACCATTACTCGGTACCAAGGTAATTATCTCGGGTTATGTGCCTTACAATGGGCAAGTACACACGCTCCTTGATAATTTCCTATAACCATATTCGACCTTGTGATCCGCAAACAAACCCATCCGATGGGGAGGAAGGCACTTTCGAGCCGTAGCGCCGTTTGTTTGCATCACTTGTCGAATTGTAATGGAGGCCGCGGGAATTTATAAAAATATCCCTCTCCCACTTAGTAATTTGAAATTGAGGAATTTTCCTAGCCTATGACATGCATATCAAACAAAAAGCAATAAATATGAAAAATAAATTATTTTCCAACTATTATGGATTTTGTCTTCAATATGACTCCCATCGCATCGCCATCTCATCCGCTCCTCCTACGCCATGTACGAGCCATCCGAAGATCCGACCCGATACTAAATCCTATTTTAATATACATCCATCGATCCTATACTCCACGAGGGAGTGTACATGAAATCTAGATCGAAAGTAAAATAAAATAAAGAGCGGCTAAATAATGTCGTATTTAATTTACCAAAAACTAAATACTAGCCTCGTCAACCCCGAGGATTCAACAAAATAAATATTTACACACATACAATCACATACACACATATGGTCATAATAGTCGGATCTTATGCCTGCAACCAAAGAGTTAAGCTATGCATATCCTACTATTATCCGGCACATATAATATATGAAGAAGTGCATAAAAATTAACCAAATCCTAAACACACAAAACCGAAAACCTTGGCTCTGATACCATTTGAAAGGATTTCCCTTGTCGAGTCCATGAGGGGAAACATCGCTTCCTCTTCACCTCGGTTGCTTGACCATGGTGATCCCTTCGATGTCCCCGGATTAAAAAAAAAATTAATCCTAGACAAAAGGGATTCCCAAAGCAACCAAGTCATCGTCGTGCTATTCGTTTAGAGAGGTCACTTGAACAAACTAGTTGTTCAAGAGACCATCCTCTATTCTACGAGTAGCCACGGAATAGACGATGTCCGGATCGCCGGTTTTTGTGTTTATGTTCGGGATCCAATTATTATTTAGCCATTTAAAGAAATATAACATGCTTATATTTGTAAAACAAAAACAAGAAATGAATAAAAGAGAAAGAAGAATAGGTATACCTCTTGGTCTTCTAATGTATGACCTTCCTCCTTTTGGACGTCGTGTGGGCGACGATCCACCAAAAGTCGAAGCTCCTAGATCGCAAAACTTCCTTCCTTGCTTTTCCCAAGCAAGAGGAAGAAGAGAAACAATGTTTTTCTCCTTTCAAAACTCAACCAACAAGGAGCTATCAAAGCCCTTGCCGCCAGCCAACTAGAAGGAGAAGGAGATGGTGGAAAACTACCAAGACACTAAGGGAAAGCCTATATCTTGTTTCCACCATCAAAGGAGAAGAAGAAGGAAGCTTTGGACACCGGCCAAGGCTGGAAAAAAGCTGGGGGAAGCTGCTGGACGTTGGCCCAAAGAGGAAGAAGAAGAGAGAAAGAACCTTCCTTATTTGGTGCCACCCTAGCCTCCAAACACTAACTCTAATCCCAATCCTATTTCAACAAGGATTGCTCTTCTCTTGCTGCCTAAGCCTTGCTCCCTTTCAATTGTCACCCACGCCAACTCCCCATGCCCTCCTTTTATAGAGTTAGGGATAAGTCATGATTTAATCTCAACCGTCGGATCTAGAGATTTAATTTCAACCGTCGGATCTTAGAGATTTTATTTCTACCAATGGATCTTAGAGTTTTGTTTCTATCCTTTGGATCTAAGCATCATGAGGTGTTAATAGGCTACATTAGGGACCATGAGGAGGAGATGGGTCTTGGCCACCCATGGATCAAGCCCACATAAAGTCCGATCCACTAATGATGATCCAATCCACTAAAGGTTTATCATTGATCTACCTCACCAACCCCCATATGATAATATGGGCTCCATATATTATTTGTACATTTTCTCCCCGTGTTTAAGATCTCGAATGTCCGTCGATTAATTAATTTACTGACCATTAATTAATCAACATCTAACTCCTTGAGTAGTACCACTCAACCTTTTCATCATGCCGGACTAAGTCCACCTGCAGGGTTTACATGATGAACCTTATGAGCGCCTCAAGGGGACATCATCATCCTAATATATAGGACACGGTTTCCTCCTATAATCAACGGCACACCATATAAATAATATCATCTCCCAACTTACCGAGCCTATCGATTTAATCTATAAATCTCGCCCATTGGTAAATCAAAGAGATGAGTATTAAGTATATGTGCCCGTTATTATATCGGGATTAAGAGCATGTACTAACTAATATCTGAGGCCCGATTAGATTATGTAGTCAGCAATAAATCGAATCACCTCTATATCGGTCCTGCTCAATACACACAAAGTTCACTAGTGTGATTCTATGGTCAAGACAAACCAATACCAAATCACACTACAACCATTCCGATGGTTTGTCCAAAGCCATCTCGGTTGTGAGCCTTTACTTATACTTTTCAAGGGGCCGATAACATGATCTCCTGTGTGACACCACACATCATGTTATCTACAATGTAAAATATGAGACAATATTGCATAACCATAAAAATATGCAAACAATGATCATGTGATTCTTATTTCAAAATAAAAGATGTTCATACAAAAGATAGACTTTTCAGTATACATCCCTACATGGCCAGCGGGCCTAACCCTAGCTTCTTAATTCGACATCAGTCGACATCTCTAAAGAGTCTACCTTTTCAAGCTTGAGGGTAGGTCCCGCAGCATCAATAGGTCGCTTTCGAGGTCGACCTCGTCCACGACCATGAGTAAGGGTAATTTCCCTAGGTGACTTTTCCTACTGCGAGCAAATATGTAAATATCTAACAGAAACATAATGATAAATTCGTATTACATAAGGAAATTAAAGTGACCACTAAAGGCAACTACTTTTTCTATAGCTCAGAGATATCCTTCAGCTTGCCTGGTCCCAAAACACGAGAACTCCCAAAAATTCATGGAAAAGAAAATCCTCGAAACACAAAACCCACAAACCAAAATAGCAAACCAATAAAATTGTCACGCCCTGGGGGCATATCCGTCATCCAAATGACGGAGGAGCCCCTTAGTGACAATATTCACAAATACATGGACCAGATTTGGTAAAAACCTCGAAATAATAATAGAAATACAAGTATTTTATTAACTGCATGCATGCACGACTAAACATAAATCAATGATCATGTGATTCTTATTTCAAAATAAAAGATGTTCATACAAAAGATAGACTTTTCAGTATACATCCCTACAATCTCCCACTTATACTAAAAGACTATACTGTTCTCAAAGTGACATACATCTGATCCCCATTCCCTCCACATGCCTATCAAAAGCTCTCGTCGGAAGGGCCTTAGTGAAAGGATCTGCCAGGTTATCCTCCGATGCAATCTTGGCCATAGCAACTTCTCCTCTCTTTATGATTTCTCATATCAGGTGGTACTTGCGCTCTATGTGTTTACTAGCCTTATGGGCTCGTGGTTCCTTCGAGTTTGCAACTGCACCACTATTATCACAATAAATTGTGATAGTTCTGGGCAAACCAGGAATCACATCGAAGTCCATCAGGAAGTTCTTGAGCCATACAACTTCTTTGGCCGCCTCAGAGGCCACCACATACTCATCTTCCATGGTGGAGTCCGCCACGCACTTTTGCTTGACACTCCTCCATACAATGGCTCCACCTCCCAAAGTAAACACAAAACCTGAGGTATACTTACTGTTATCCCTATCAGATTGGAAGTCGGAATCCGTGTAATCCACAGGGAGTAATTGGTCTGCCCGGTAAACTAGCATATAATCCCTAGTCCTTCTCAGGTACTTAAATATATGCTTTACCACAGTCCAATGTCCCTGTCCTGGATTACTCTAATATCTGCTGACTATGCCCACGGCAAAGCAGATATCTGGTCTCGTACAGAGCATCACATACATGAGGCTTCCTACTGCCGAAGCATAAGGAACCGCCTTCATCTCCTCTATCTCCTCAGATGATCTAGGACACATCTCCTTAGATAAAGGAACTCCATGCCTGAAAGGTAGAAAACCCTTCTTGGAGTTCTACATGCTAAAACGCTCCATAATCGTATCTATGTATGAAGCTTGAGATAAGCACAACATCCTTTTCTTGCGATCCCTTATAACCTTGATCCCAAGGATGTATCCCACCTCTCCCAAGTCCTTCATATCAAACTGTTTGGACAACCATACCCTTACGTCCGATAACACCTTGATATTGTTGCCAATCAACAAAATGTCATCCACGTATAGTACAAGAAATACCACTACGTTTCCGTCACATCTCTTGTATACACAAGACTCATCCGGACTTTGAATAAATCCATAAGACTGGATCACCTCATCAAACTGGATGTTCTAAGACCTCGAAGCTTGCTTTAATCCATAAATGGACCGATTAAGCTTACATACAAGATGCTCTTTGCCCTTAGCAATGAATCCCTCTGGTTGCTTCATGTAGATGTTTTCCTCAAGACTTCCATTAAGGAAATCTGTCTTGATATCCATCTGCCACGCCTCATAATCCATATGAGCTGCTATGCATAAGAGAATCCAGATAGATTTAAGCATGGCTACCGGTGAAAAGGTCTCCTCATAATCGATGCCCTCTTTCTGAGTATACCCCTTCGCAACAAGCCTCGCTTTGAAGGTCTCAACCTTCCCATCTATTCCTCTCTTTCTTTTGTAGATCCACTTGCATCCAATGGTTTTTACACCATCGGGTGGTTCTACTAGCTCCCAGACATGATTTGAATCCATAGATTCAATCTCAGCATTCAATGCACTTTGCCAAGATTCTGCATCTTTATCTTGGATTGTCTCGTTATATGTTCAGGGATCAGGTTCATGTTCGCCAGGGACCAAATCAGAAGATTCTCCCAAGAACATGAATCTATCAGGCTGTCTCACAACCCTCCCACTACGACGAGGTATCACCTGTGTATCCTCTGTGACACCTCTTGGGCTTGTGGCTCATCACATAGTCTTCCTCTAGAAATCTGGCATTCGTGCTAACGATCACCCTTTGATCTCTAGGACTATAAAATAAGCCTCCCTTCGTTCCCCTGGGATAGCCAACGAATAAGCGTACTTCTATACGAGGTTCCAACTTACCAACATCTGCCTTCAACACATGTGCTGGACTCCCCCATATCCGAATATGTCTTAGACTAGGCTTTCACCCAGTCCACAACTCTGTGGGAGTAGAAGGCACTGATTTAGATGGAACCAAGTTCAGAATGTACACTGCCGTATCTAGAGCATATCCCCAGAACGAATCTGGCAAGTCAGAATAACTCATCATCGATCTAACCATCTCCATAAGAGTCCTATTCCTTCGATCTGCTACACCGTTCTGCTGGGGTGTGCCAGGTGTAGTCAGTTGGGATTGAATCTCAGCCTCTGATAAGTTGTTCCTAAACTCTCCCAAGAGGTACTCACTACCACGATCAGATCGTAGTGTCTTGATACTTTTACCTTGACGTTTCTCCACATCAGCTTTGAATTCTTTGAACTTGTCAAAGCATTCAGACTTGCGGGGCATCAGGTAAATTTATCCATATCTTGAGTAATCGTCTATAAAAGAGATAAAATACTCAAAACCACCTCTAGCCTAGATAGACATGGGACCACACAAATCAGAATGAACCAATTCTAACACATCTTTGGCTCTATACCCCTTGGCCTTAAAAGGCCTCTTGATCATCTTACCCTCCAAGCAAGATTCACAGGTTGGGAGATCCTCCACCACTAATGAACCCAAAGGTCCATCAGCTATCAACCTTTGAATCCTGCTTAGGTTAATGTGACCAAGCCTAAGATGCCAAAGATATGTTTGGTTTATCTTCGAAGGTTCTTTTCTCTTATTGGAATTAGAAGATGAGTTATTAACTTCAATATGCATCGTGGGAGGTTTTGGTTCCAGTGTGTACAAATTTCCTATCAATGCGAGCAGGATAATGTCCACTATTCTTTTATAACAACTTTGTCATTGAAAGAAATAGAATATCCATCGATAAATAATTTAGAAACTGAAATTAATTTCTTTCTAAATAAGGGTACATAAAGGCAATTCTTAAGAACCAAAAGTTTATTTTTCTCAAAAGATAAATGAACATCTCCCCTTTAGCCGCCACCTTCGTGGCATCGCCCAAGTACACGGTAATCTCCCCCTCAGCCAGTCGTCTGGTTTCCTGGAACCCCTGCAAAGTATTGCAGACATGATCAGTGGCTCATGTATCTACACACCAGGTGCCGGTAGATAACACCGCTAAACATGTTTCAACGACTAGACCAAAAGATATACCTTTGTTCTTGCGATTGGGGTAGTCCTTCTTCCAATGTTCAGTCTACTTACAAGTGATGGACTTGCCTTTCGGCTTCTTCACTCCTCCCTGAGTACCTCCCACCGCCTTTGCCCCGGTTTATTTCTTATTCTTCTTTCCTTTCGGCTTAGAAGCAGAAACCTTCTGGGTCATCACAGCATGCGCCTGAGCACTTTGACGAAATAGTCCCTCTGCCGCCTGGAGTTCTGTCAGAAGTTCCGCCAATGAATACAACCTCTTGTTCATGTTGTAGTTGAGGCGAAACTGCTCAAAACTCCTAGGTAGAGACTGGAGTATGATATCGACCTGGGTTTCCCCATCGATCTCAGCTCCTAGGACCTCCAGCTCATTCAAATGAGCCATCATCTTGAGAACATTATCCCTCACGGGTGTTCCCTCGATCATGGTGGTCGTCATCAAGTTTCTCATGGCCTCTTGCCTCGCAGCCCGATTCTGGTGTCCGAAAAGCTCCTTGAGATTAAGCATCATATCATAGGCAGTGGGCATGGCTTGATGCTGATGTTGGACATAGATGCCAAAATGTAACACCGTGCCATCTCATCGGCCTTGATCCATTTCCTATAGCTCTCTCTCTCCTTTTTCCCAGAATCATCTGCAAGCTTGGGAGGGCACTCTTCGAGGAGTACATATTTGTATTCCTCAGCAGTCAAGACAATGTCTAGATTCCTCTTCCAATCTACATAGTTGGGTCCAATAAGTTTGTTCTCTTTCAGTATCACAGCAAGTGGGTTGAAAGTTATTTTGAAAGAAAACCTAAGAATCACATAAATCAAAACATTATATTTCAAAAAATTATTGATTCCTCAAACAATAAAATTTTAAAATCAACCAATACCTCAAAACACCGAGAATATCGTATGCCACAATAGTGTGGACGTATACAAATTCTACATTTGTAAGAGGAGGTTTTACCCATTAATTTTACTATCTTGTCAACCTAACTTTTTGACAAGTAAAATTAATAGTTGGTTCCTCTTTGGCCCTATAAATAAAAGCATTGACTCTGATGGGGAGGATACTTATATTTGTATCTAAGTGTTCACCATTACTCGGTACCAAGGTAATTATCTCGGGTTATGTGCCTTACAATGGGCAAGTACACACGCTCCTTGATAATTTCCTATAACCATATTCGACCTTGTGATCCGCAAACAAACCCATCCGATGGGGAGGAAGGCACTCAGAGCCGACGCGCAAGTTTGTTTGCATCACTTGTCGAATTGTAATGGAGGCCGCGGGAATTTATAAAAATATCCCTCTCCCACTTAGTAATTTGAAATTGAGGAATTTTCCTAGCCTACGACATGCATATCAAACAAAAAGCAATAAATATGAAAAATAAATTATTTTCCAACTATTATGGCTTTTGTCTTCAATATGACTCCCATCGCATCGCCATCTCATCCGCTCCTCCTACGCCATGTACGAGCCATCCGAAGATCCGACCCGATACTAAATCCTATTTTAATATACATCCATCGATCCTATACTCCACGAGGGAGTGTACATGAAATCTAGATCGAAAGTAAAATAAAATAAAGAGCGGCTAAATAATGTCGTATTTAATTTACCAAAAACTAAATACTAGCCTCGTCAACCCCGAGGATTCAACAAAATAAATATTTACACACATACAATCACATACACACATATGGTCATAATAGTCGGATCTTATGCCTGCAACCAAAGAGTTAAGCTATGCATATCCTACTATTATCCGGCACATATAATATATGAAGAAGTGCATAAAAATTAACCAAATCCTAAACACACAAAACCGAAAACCTTGGCTCTGATACCATTTGAAAGGATTTCCCTTGTCGAGTCCATGAGGGGAAACATCGCTTCCTCTTCACCTCGGTTGCTTGACCATGGTGATCCCTTCGATGTCCCCGGATTAAAAAAAAAATTAATCCTAGACAAAAGGGATTCCCAAAGCAACCAAGTCATCGTCGTGCTATTCGTTTAGAGAGGTCACTTGAACAAACTAGTTGTTCAAGAGACCATCCTCTATTCTACGAGTAGCCACGGAATAGACGATGTCCGGATCGCCGGTTTTTGTGTTTATGTTCGGGATCCAATTATTATTTAGTCATTTAAAGAAATATAACATGCTTATATTTGTAAAACAAAAACAAGCAATGAATAAAAGAGAAAGAAGAATAGGTATACCTCTTGGTCTTCTAATGTATGACCTTCCTCCTTTTGGACGTCGTGTGGGCGACGATCCACCAAAAGTCGAAGCTCCTAGATCGCAAAACTTCCTTCCTTGCTTTTCCCAAGCAAGAGGAAGAAGAGAAACAATGTTTTTCTCCTTTCAAAACTCAACCAACAAGGAGCTATCAAAGCCCTTGCCGCCAGCCAACTAGAAGGAGAAGGAGATGGTGGAAAACTACCAAGACACTAAGGGAAACCCTATATCTTGTTTCCACCATCAAAGGAGAAGAAGAAGGAAGCTTTGGGCGCCGGCCAAGGCTGGAAAAAAGCTGGGGGAAGCTGCTGGACGTTGGCCCAAAGAGGAAGAAGAAGAGAGAAAGAACCTTCCTTATTTGGTGCCACCCTAGCCTCCAAACACTAACTCTAATCCCAATCCTATCTCAACAAGGATTGCCCTTCTCTTGCTGCCTAAGCCTTGCTCCCTTTCAATTGTCACCCACGCCAACTCCCCATGCCCTCCTTTTATAGAGTTAGGGATTAGTCATGATTTAATCTCAACCGTCGGATCTAGAGATTTAATTTCAACCGTCGGATCTTAGAGATTTTATTTCTACCAATGGATCTTAGAGTTTTGTTTCTATCCTTTGGATCTAAGCATCATGAGGTGTTAATAGGCTACATTAGGGACCATGAGGAGGAGATGGGTCTTGGCCACCCATGGATCAAGCCCACATAAAGTCCGATCCACTAATGATGATCCAATCCACTAAAGGTTTATCATTGATCTACCTCACCAACCCCCATATGATAATATGGGCTCCATATATTATTTGTAAATTTTCTCCCCGTGTTTAAGATCTCGAATGTCCGTCGATTAATTAATTTACTGACCATTAATTAATCAACATCTAACTCCTTGAGTAGTACCACTCAACCTTTTCATCATGCCGGACTAAGTCCACCTGCAGGGTTTACATGATGAACCTTATGAGCTCCTCAAGGGGACATCATCATCCTAATATATAGGACACGGTTTCCTCCTATAATCAACGGCACACCATATAAATAATATCATCTCCCAACTTACCGAGCCTATCGATTTAATCTATAAATCTCGCCCATTGGTAAATCAAAGAGATGAGTATTAAGTATATGTGCCCGTTATTATATCGGGATTAAGAGCATGTACTAACTAATATCTGAGGCCCGATTAGATTATGTAGTCAGCAATAAATCGAATCACCTCTATATCGGTCCTGCTCAATACACACAAAGTGCACTAGTGTGATTCTATGGTCAAGACAAACCAATACCAAATCACACTACAACCATTCCGATGGTTTGTCCAAAGCCATCTCGGTTGTGAGCCTTTACTTATACTTTTCAAGGGGCCGATAACATGATCTCCTGTGTGACACCACACACCATGTTATCTACAATGTAAAGTATGAGACAATATTGCATAACCATAAAAATATGCAAACAATGATCATGTGATTCTTATTTCAAAATAAAAGATGTTCATACAAAAGATAGACTTTTCAGTATACATCCCTACATGGCCAGCGGGCCTAACCCTAGCTTCTTAATTCGACATCAGTCGACATCTCTAAAGAGTCTACCTTTTCAAGCTTGAGGGTAGGTCCCGCAGCATCAATAGGTCGCTTTCGAGGTCGACCTCGTCCACGACCATGAGTAAGGGTAATTTCCCTAGGTGACTTTTCCTACTGCGAGCAAATATGTAAATATCTAACAGAAACATAATGATAACTTCGTATTACATAAGGAAATTAAAGTGACCACTAAAGGCAACTACTTTTTCTATAGCTCAGAGATATCCTTCAGCTTGCCTGGTCCCAAAACACGAGAACTCCCAAAAATTCATGGAAAAGAAAATCCTCGAAACACAAAACCCACAAACCAAAATAGCAAACCAATAAAATTGTCACGCCCTGGGGGCATATCCGTCATCCAAATGACGGAGGAGCCCCTTAGTGACAATATTCACAAATACATGGACCAGATTTGGTAAAAACCTCGAAATAATAATAGAAATACAAGTATTTTATTAACTGCATGCATGCACGACTAAACATAAATCAATGATCATGTGATTCTTATTTCAAAATAAAAGATGTTCATACAAAAGATAGACTTTTCAGTATACATCCCTACAATCTCCCACTTATACTAAAAGACTATACTGTTCTCAAAGTGACATACATCTGATCCCCATTCCCTCCACATGCCTATCAAAATCTCTCGTCGGAAGGGCCTTAGTGAATGGATCTGCCAGGTTATCCTCCGATGCAATCTTGGCCATAGCAACTTCTCCTCTCTTTATGATTTCTCATATCAGGTGGTACTTGCGCTCTATGTGTTTACTAGCCTTATGGGCTCGTGGTTCCTTCGAGTTTGCAACTGCACCACTATTATCACAATAAATTGTGATAGTTCTGGGCAAACCAGGAATCACATCGAAGTCCATCAGGAAGTTCTTGAGCCATACAACTTCTTTGGCCGCCTCAGAGGCCACCACATACTCATCTTCCATGGTGGAGTCCGCCACGCACTTTTGCTTGACACTCCTCCATACAATGGCTCCACCTCCCAAAGTAAACACAAAACCTGAGGTATACTTACTGTTATCCCTATCAGATTGGAAGTCGGAATCCGTGTAATCCACAGGGAGTAATTGGTCTGCCCGGTAAACTAGCATATAATCCCTAGTCCTTCTCAGGTACTTCAATATATGCTTTACCACAGTCCAATGTCCCTGTCCTGGATTACTCTAATATCTGCTGACTATGCCCACGGCAAAGCAGATATCTGGTCTCGTACAGAGCATCGCATACATGAGGCTTCCTACTGCCGAAGCATAAGGAACCGCCTTCATCTCCTCTATCTCCTCAGATGATCTAGGACACATCTCCTTAGATAAAGGAACTCCATGCCTGAAAGGTAGAAAACCCTTCTTGGAGTTCTACATGCTAAAACGCTCCATAATCGTATCTATGTATGAAGCTTGAGATAAGCACAACATCCTTTTCTTGCGATCCCTTATAACCTTGATCCCAAGGATGTATCCCACCTCTCCCAAGTCCTTCATATCAAACTGTTTGGACAACCATATCCTTATGTCCGATAACACCTTGATATTGTTGCCAATCAACAAAATGTCATCCACGTATAGTACAAGAAATACCACTACGTTTCCGTCACATCTCTTGTATACACAAGACTCATCCGGACTTTGAATAAATCCATAAGACTGGATCACCTCATCAAACTGGATGTTCTAAGACCTCGAAGCTTGCTTTAATCCATAAATGGACCGATTAAGCTTACATACAAGATGCTCTTTGCCCTTAGCAATGAATCCCTCTGGTTGCTTCATGTAGATGTTTTCCTCAAGACTTCCATTAAGGAAATCTGTCTTGACATCCATCTGCCACGCCTCATAATCCATATGAGCTGCTATGCATAAGAGAATCCAGATAGATTTAAGCATGGCTACCGGTGAAAAGGTCTCCTCATAATCGATGCCCACTTTCTGAGTATACCCCTTCGCAACAAGCCTCGCTTTGAAGGTCTCAACCTTCCCATCTATTCCTCTCTTTCTTTTGTAGATCCACTTGCATCCAATGGTTTTTACACCATCGGGTGGTTCTACTAGCTCCCAGACATGATTTGAATCCATAGATTCAATCTCAGCATTCAATGCACTTTGCCAAGATTCTGCATCTTTATCTTGGATTGTCTCGTTATATGTTCAGGGATCAGGTTCATGTTCGCCAGGGACCAAATCAGAAGATTCTCCCAAGAACATGAATCTATCAGGCTGTCTCACAACCCTCCCACTACGACGAGGTATCACCTGTGTATCCTCTGTGACACCTCTTGGGCTTGTGGCTCATCACATAGTCTTCCTCTAGAAATCTGGCATTCGTGCTAACGATCACCCTTTGATCTCTAGGACTATAAAATAAGCCTCCCTTTGTTCCCCTGGGATAGCCAACGAATAAGCGTACTTCTATACGAGGTTCCAACTTACCAACATCTGCCTTCAACACATGTGCTGGACTCCCCCATATCCGAATATGTCTTAGACTAGGCTTTCACCCAGTCCACAACTCTGTGGGAGTAGAAGGCACTGATTTAGATGGAACCAAGTTTAGAATGTACACCGCCATTTCTAGAGTATATCCCCAGAACGAATCTGGCAAGTCAGAATAACTCATCATCGATCTAACCATCTCCATAAGAGTCCTATTCCTTCGGTCTGCTACACCGTTCTGCTGGGGTGTGCCAGGTGTAGTCAGTTGGGATTGAATCTCAGCCTCTGATAAGTTGTTCCTAAACTCTCCCAAGAGGTACTCACTACCACGATCAGATCGTAGTGTCTTGATACTTTTACCTTGACGTTTCTCCACATCAGCTTTGAATTCTTTGAACTTGTCAAAGCATTCAGACTTGCGGGGCATCAGGTAAATTTATCCATATCTTGAGTAATCGTCTATAAAAGAGATAAAATACTCAAAACCACCTCTAGCCTAGATAGACATGGGACCACACAAATCAGAATGAACCAATTCTAACACATCTTTGGCTCTATACCCCTTGGCCTCAAAAGGCCTCTTGATCATCTTACCCTCCAAGCAAGATTCACAGGTTGGGAGATCCTCCACCACTAATGAACCCAAGGTCCGCCGGCTATCAACCTTTGAACTCGCTTAGGTTAATGTGACCAAGCCTAAGATGCCAAAGATATGTTTGGTTTATCTTCGAAGGTTCTTTTCTCTTATTGGAATTAGAAGATGAGTTATTAACTTCAATATGCATCGTGGGAGGTTTTGGTTCCAGTGTGTACAAATTTCCTATCAATGTACCCGAACAGATAATGTCCCTATCTCTTTTTATAACAACTTTGTCATTGAAAGAAATAGAATATCCATCGATAAATAATTTAGAAACTGAAATTAATTTCTTTCTAAATAAGGGTACATAAAGGCAATTCTTAAGAACCAAAAGTTTATTTTTCTCAAAAGATAAATGAACATCTCCCACTGCAACAGCCGCCACCTTCGTGGCATCGCCCAAGTACACGGTAATCTCCCCCTCAGCCAGTCGTCTGGTTTCCTGGAACCCCTGCAAAGTATTGCAGACATGATCAGTGGCTCATGTATCTACACACCAGGTGCCGGTAGATAACACCGCTAAACATGTTTCAACGACTAGACCAAAAGATATACCTTTGTTCTTGCGATTGGGGTAGTCCTTCTTCCAATGTTCAGTCTACTTACAAGTGAAGCACTTGCCTTTCGGCTTCTTCACTCCTCCCTGAGTACCTCCCACCGCCTTTGCCCCGGTTTATTTCTTATTCTTCTTTCCTTTCGGCTTAGAAGCAGAAACCTTCTGGGTCATCACAGCATGCGCCTGAGCACTTTGACGAAATAGTCCCTCTGCCGCCTGGAGTTCTGTCAGAAGTTCCGCCAATGAATACAACCTCTTGTTCATGTTGTAGTTGAGGCGAAACTGCTCAAAACTCCTAGGCAGAGACTGGAGTATGATATCGACCTGGGTTTCCCCATCGATCTCAGCTCCTAGGACCTCCAGCTCATTCAAATGAGCCATCATCTTGAGAACATGATCCCTCACGGGTGTTCCCTCGATCATGGTGGTCGTCATCAAGTTTCTCATGGCCTCTTGCCTCGAAGATCGATTCTGGTGTCTGAAAAGCTCCTTGAGATTAAGCATCATATCATAGGCAGTGGGCATGGCTTGATGCTGATGTTGGAGTACATTTGACATAGATGCCAAAATGTAACACCATGCCATCTCATCGGCCTTGATCCACTTCCTATAGCTCTCTCTCTCCTTTTCCCCAGAATCATCTACAAGCTTGGGAGGGCACTCTTCGAGGAGTACATATTTGTATTCCTCAGCAGTCAAGACAATGTCTAGATTCCTCTTCCAATCTACATATTTGGGTCCAGTAAGTTTGTTCTCTTTCAGTATCACAGCAAGTGGGTTGAAAGTTATTTTGAAAGAAAACCTAAGAATCACATAAATCAAAACATTAGATTTCAAAAAATTATTGATTCCTCAAACAATAAAATTTTAAAATCAACCAATACCTCAAAACACCGAGAATATCGTATGCCACAATAGTGTGGACGTATACAAATTCTACATTTGTAAGAGGAGGTTTTACCCATTAATTTTACTATCTTGTCAACCTAACTTTTTGACAAGTAAAATTAATAGTTGGTTCCTCTTTTTCCCTATAAATAAAAGCAGTGACTCTGATGGGGAGGATACTTATATTTGTATCTAAGTGTTCACCATTACTCGGTACCAAGGTAATTATCTCGGGTTATGTGCCTTACAATGGGCAAGTACACACGCTCCTTGATAATTTCCTATAACCATATTCGACCTTGTGATCCGCAAACAAACCCATCTGATGGGGAGGAAGGCACTCAGAGCCGACACACAAGTTTGTTTGCATCACTTGTCGAATTGTAATGGAGGCCGCGGGAATTTATAAAAATATCCCTCTCCCACTTAGTAATTTGAAATTGAGGAATTTTCCTAGCCTACGACATGCATATCAAACAAAAAGCAATAAATATGAAAAATAAATTATTTTCCAACTATTATGGCTTTTGTCTTCAATATGACTCCCATCGCATCGCCATCTCGTCCGCTCCTCCTACGCCATGTACGAGCCATCCGAAGATCCGACCCGAGACTAAATCCTATTTTAATTTACATCCATCGATCCTATACTCCACGAGGGAGTGTACATGAAATCTAGATCAAAAGTAAAATAAAATAAAGAGCGGCTAAATAATGTCGTATTTAATTTTCCAAAAACTAAATACTAGCCTCGTCAACCCCGAGGATTCAACAAAATAAATATTTACACACATACAATCACATACACACATATGGTCATAATAGTCGAATCTTATGCCTGCAACCAAAGAGTTAAACTATGCATATCCTACTATTATCCGGCACATATAATATATGAAGAAGTGCATAAAAATTAACCAAATCCTAAACACACAAAACCGAAAACCTTGGCTCTGATACCATTTGAAAGGATTTCCCTTGTCGAGTCCATGAGGGGAAACATCGCTTCCCCTTCACCTCGGTTGCTTGACCATGGTGATCCCTTTGATGTCCCCGGATTAAAAAAAAATTAATCCTAGACAAAAGGGATTCCCAAAGCAACCAAATCATCGTCGTGCTATTCGTTTAGAGAGGTCACTTGAACAAACTAGTTGTTCAAGAGACCATCCTCTATTCTACGAGTAGCCACGGAATAGACGATGTCCGTATCGCCGGTTTTTGTGTTTATGTTCGGGATCCAATTATTATTTAGCCATTTAAAGAAATATAACATGCTTATATTTGTAAAACAAAAACAAGCAATGAATAAAAGAGAAAGAAGAATAGGTATACCTCTTGGTCTTCTAATGTATGACCTTCCTCCTTTTGGACGTCGTGTGGGCGACGATCCACCAAAAGTCGAAGCTCCTAGATTGCAAAACTTCCTTCCTTGCTTTTCCCAAGCAAGAGGAAGAAGAGAAACAATGTTTTTCTCCTTTCAAAACTCAACCAACAAGGAGCTATCAAAGCCCTTGCCGCCAGCCAACTAGAAGGAGAAGGAGATGGTGGAAAACTACCAAGACACCAAGGGAAACCCTATATCTTGTTTCCACCATCAAAGGAGAAGAAGAAGGAAGCTTTGGGCGCCGGCCAAGGCTGGAAAAAAGCTGGGGGAAGCTGCTGGACGTTGGCCTAAAGACGAAGAAGAAGAGAGAAAGAACCTTCCTTATTTGGTGCCACCCAAACCTCCAAACACTAACCCTAATCCCAATCCTATCTCAACAAGGATTGCCCTTCTCTTGCCGCCTAAGCCTTGCTCCCTTTCAATTGTCATCCACGCCAACTCCCCATGCCCTCCTTTTATAGAGTTAGGGATAAGTCATGATTTAATCTCAACCGTCGGATCTAGAGATTTAATTTCAACCGTCGGATCTTAGAGATTTTATTTCTACCAATGGATCTTAGATTTTTGTTTCTATCCTTTGGATCTAAGCATCATGAGGTGTTAATAGGCTACATTAGGGACCATGAGGAGGAGATGGGTCTTGGCCACCCATGGATCAAGCCCACATAAAGTCCGATCCACTAATGATGATCCAATCCACTAAAGGTTTATCATTGATCTACCTCACCAACCCCCATATGATAATATGGGCTCCATATATTATTTGTACATTTTCTCCCCGTGTTTAAGATCTCGAATGTCCGTCGATTAATTATTTTACTGACCATTAATTAATCAACATCTAACTCCTTGAGTAGTACCACTCAACCTTTTCATCATGCCGGACCAAGTCCACCTGCAGGGTTTACATGATGAACCTTATGAGCTCCTCAATGGGACATCATCATCCTAATATATAGGACACGGTTTCCTCCTATAATCAACGGCACACCATATAAATAATATCATCTCCCAACTTACCGAGCCTATCGATTTAATCTATAAATCTCGCCCATTGGTAAATCAAAGAGATGAGTATTAAGTATATGTGTCCGTTATTATATCGGGATTAAGAGCATGTACTAACTAATATCTGAGGCCCGATTTGATTATGTAGTCAGCAATAAATCGAATCACCTCTATATCGGTCTTGCTCAATACACACAAAGTGCACTCATGTGATTCTATGGTCAAGATAAACCAATACCAAATCACACTACAACCATTCCGATGGTTCGTCCAAAGCCATCTCGGTTGTGAGCCTTTACTTATACTTTTCAAGGGGCCGATAACATGATCTCCTGTGTGACACCACACACCATGTTATCTACAATGTAAAGTATGAGACAATATTGCATAACCATAAAAATATGCAAACAATGATCATGTGATTCTTATTTCAAAATAAAAGATGTTCATACAAAAGATAAACTTTTCAGTATACATCCCTACATGGCTAGCGGGCCTAACCCTAGCTTCTTAATTCGACATCAGTCGACATCTCTAAAGAGTCTACCTTTTCAAGCTTGAGGGTAGGTCCCGCAGCATCAATAGGTCGCTTTCGAGGTCGACCTCGTCCACGACCATGAGTAAGGGTAATTTCCCTAGGTGACTTTTCCTACTGCGAGCAAATATGTAAATATCTAACAGAAACATAATGATAACTTCGTATTACATAAGGAAATTAAAGTGACCACTAAAGGCAACTACTTTTTCTATAGCTCAGAGATATCCTTCAGCTTGCCTGGTCCCAAAACACGAGAACTCCCAAAAATCCAAGGAAAAGAAAATCCTCGAAACACAAAACCCACAAACCAAAATAGCAAACCAATAAAATTGTCACGCCCTGGGGGCATATCCGTCATCCAAATGACGGAGGAGCCCCTTAGTGACAATATTCAGAAATACATGGACCAGATCTGGTAAAAACCTCGAAATAATAATAGAAATACAAGTATTTTATTAACTGCATGCATGCACGACTAAACATAAATCAATTAGAGTAAAATAGTTTTATGACACCAAATCAAATTGCGACAAAATCCAAAGTGCATAAACAAAATGCAATACCGATAAAGTAAATAAAGCGGCATCTCGACGATGCAGTGGGACAAGCACGGTAAGGGACTCTTTGAGCGACACAAAGGTAGGTCAACATGACACGTCCTCCATCAGTTAACCTAGAGAATAAGTAAGGAGGGGGTGAGTACAATCACTCAGTGGATGGATAGACAATAGTGCATAATCATAATGCACATAATGGAAGTCAAAGGAAACAAACTAGAGTAACCTTACCCTTAGAGTACCAATATCAGTCTACAACTAACCTGGTCAACAGTATAACAAATATACCCGCAATCTACACAACTACTGCAATCTACAAGCAATGCACATCCAGATACCATGACAAAGCCTCGTGGCTCTCGAGGTAATACAAAGGGAACTATCTATGAGCTACCGCAAACAGAACTCGTGGGTCGACAATCAATATACTAAGCACTGTCTACGCGCAACTACATGCTACCACGAATGGGACTCGTGGGTAGATAGGCAGTAGAAAGACTCAATGTCTGCGAGCAACGACATGCTACCTCGAATGGATCTCGTGGGCAAACAGTGTATATAGATATCTTGTTATTAGCTGCACGTAACAGCATTCTACCACTAATGGGTTGCGTGGGCAGTCGATTATCCTAGGTTGTTAAGCCTAGGGTTATCCAATACATCTAGCATAAAATGTCTATCAAAGTCGATAAATATCATCGCTCTATAATTAAGCCCATTGAGGTGGTCAAGCGAGGGTTTCAACCCTCTAATACGAAATGTTTGCCAAAATCGGTAAACATCATCGACTTATAAATAAATACGTCAAGATAGTTAAGTCTAGGGTTCCAACCCTTCTAACATGAACGATTATCAAGGTCGATAAAAATCATAAGTCCACTAATAAACACATCGAGACAATTAATCATAGGGTTTCGTCCTAGCTAATAGGAAATGCCTATCAAGGCCAATAAGGACAACACATCTACTAACAAGCACGATAAGAGGGTTAAGCCTAAATTATATCATTTCTACCAGTTTAATCATGTATGCTACAACATGCTACCACGAACTGATCTCGTGGGCACTTAAGATGTAAAGTAGCTATCTAGCTACAGACGTCATACGAATATCACTAACTCCGAACGAATAACGCAAAAGTATAACTTTACGGTAGGTTATCTCAACCATTCATGGGAGACATATTCAACCACAGATATACAAAGCAACCATAGGGAGACTCTACTGCAGACTCTCTCTCAACCAAGAATGGGAGATATAGTTGGCAGCCGATAGATATGAACAACATTATATACCCTCTAAGGATTAATCGCATCCTAATCATACGACCTCTACTAGTCCGATCACCATATCAACTGAAATAGTAAATGGATAAACATATACCAAATAAACACCTAAAAATGATATCTAATAAATGACAGCATAGTCATACTAATGGAAATCAATGGCTGAAATTAATTAGGGTATAACTAAAGGGGGTCATGCCAGTACAAAGTCAAAGCAATATGTTATAGAGCATCAAGTGCAAATATACCCTAAACCACATAAGCAACGTAATCATATCATCATGCACTAATTCTAGAGAATTTATCTCTAGAATTTATCCGCCTGTTACCCGTCTAGAGATGTCCTGTCGCCGCCAAGTCCCCAATACGATCTTGTCGATAATACCTCGAAATTCTGAAACATAAAAATCGTCAAAAATTTGTACAAAATCAAAAAATGCACAGGTTGACCTGCCAAACATGGCGAACTTTGAAAATCCAAAAACCCTTAGGAACTCAAAAACCTAGGTGCTCTGATATCAAATAAATTGTCACGACCCGAGGGTGTCCCCGCCAGATGAAAATCTGGCAGCATCTCTCCTGTACGGGTGACAATACGAATCTTGTATACAAGGCACACACGACCCACTATACATCGTTCAACATGACCGGAACATAAACCACACATACAGATCATATATAGGCCTCAGGCCAACAGCCAAAGTAAATAAAAAGTCTACAATATCTAGACTTACCTCTTCTGCCATCTTAGCAACAATACACCACCAAAACGAATCGAATAAAAGTCCATAAGGACATATTAAATACGACCAAAGAATCCACAAGTACATAACCAAAACACAAGTCCTACACATGTCTTCTAGTCTATAAACCAAAACCATAAATCTAATAACAAAACCATTACAACGAGGGGGGATTGGCAGCTGGACTCTCCTGACAGTGTCAACCTGAAATAGATGTAAAGCAATGGGGTAAGTTCAACAAACTCAGCGGGTATCAAGTCGACATGCATAGTAAGATATATCTAACAATAATAATCATGTCAGTACAGTCTCCTGATCAATAATAGAAAAATGAAAGGAAGAGATACGGAAAGACTGTACATACCTGAATCTCCTATCCTAACATAGGAGTATGAGCTAAACTACTAGAAATAAGGTCATCAGACCAAATACATAATGTATCCTCTATGCATGTCAATCATATGCAACAACCAAGGCAGCAACCAAAATGCAGCAAACACAAACAAATGTCATCCATGCAACATGCATGTGATGCAAATGACATGGTCACCCCTGATGCCAGTCAGCCGCCTCACACGCGATGGTGAAGCCGAGTGGGTAGGGCTATGACAACTGTGCACTCTGCCATCACTGCTCCTGAGTGACCGAGTGGATAGGATGCTGTCGGAGTACACCTATCCTCCTACCCCAAATAGAGTGGGAGAGCAAAGCTCACATCTCTTGGTGTCATAGACCAAAGGAGGGATCCCTTTCCGCTACCACGCTGCCTCACCACTACCCATGAGTGGACCAGCGGAGCCTGAAAGAGCTACTGCACACACCCTCCTGATGTACCACTAACCCATGAGTGATTGTGTGTGCAGATCATGTAACTGGTTGTGGGCTCAACTATAAAGGAACCCCAACCAGCCAGCATGCAATCATGCAAGATGGTGCATGACACTAAATCAAGTAACACCAACCAAAATATGTCTCCAAATAATATGCACAAAAAAATGAGTACATATCAATGACATAGGTATACAGGGAAAGTATATCTAAAAGCTAATCAAGTACATGTCACAACTCCCAAAATAAGTACACATGACAGGTATCAAGATAAGATCGACTGAGATTGAAATGTCTACATCAGGTATGGCACAGTGACATACAAGGCAGATAAGACATAAAAATTACTGCGAGCTATAGCCAACTAAGCATATCAACATGACAATATCTAAAAGATAAGTCAAAGTATCCACCTGCTATGAAGAATATCAATTGTCTTTACACCCGTGGACCTGTCTCGTGACCGAAACCTGCAAACATCATCAATTATGATTAATTTCAAGCACACGACAACAAGCTAACTTCCTACTATATAATTCCTATATTAGCACCCTTTTATCGAATACAAATTAGAAACCCCCACTTATACCTTTAACACCTTAATTAAACCCACCATTTCAAGTAGCAAATCCGCTAACCTACACCTTCAATTCCATACATAATTACAGAACCGATCAACATCACACCGAAATCAACAACACAACCAACTATAGATCACTAAGAACTAACTCACACCCCACTGACAAAAATCCACACCACAATGACAATCAACTAAACTCAAAACAAACAGCTTGATTTGTTCACCGGAACAACCCACAACACCTCACACAATGCCTTCACAGCCCCTACTCAACTTCACAACTGACAATTTCCCTCTCACAACCACCCATATTCCATTACAAACCTCCAAATCCTCAATCTTCAACTCACAGCTGCACAAAATGAAGGAACAAGCTATCAAATCATGATAACCAGAGATCCAACCAACAACAGATGAATCTAAGCAGATAGATAGAGATATACTAGCGATTGGAACCTCCCCTCGGTAGCTCTCCTTCCTTCCAGTCGGATCTCCCTTCGGAACGAGGTGTAGGCAGCGAGCAAAGAAGTGAACGATGAGATCTGGGATGAGGAAGCAGAGAGGTCATGCATTGAGAGGAGGTGGCGTCACTGCGAAGGTAACAAATGGAGGGAATCAATGAGGAAGACAGAGCGGTGGCTGGGCAAGGTGCGCAGGCGATGGGAGGATAGCGTGTGCGCGATGACATCGAAGCGGGAGCAACGGTCGATGATGAGCTGGTCGTGGGCGGCTACACAAATGGGGGGCGATGCTGCCGGTGTAGTGGCCGATGTGGAGACGTGGCTGTCACCCATGACGACGGTGACTTGGGCACTGGGAAAGGTTGCGGTGTCAGTGGCAGAGGAGTCAGCAGAGGATGGCCGCAGATGGGGGCGGCGAACGAGCGTACAGAGGCTGCGGCTACTGGCCATGTGTGTGCGATGCACGGGGCGACGATTGGCTGGTGATGCGATCGCTCGTGGAAGGAGGCGGCGACGGTGAGGCCGAGAGTAAAGGGATCAGGCTCGAGTGAGGGCGGCGTGAGGGGAGAGGAGTTATCGCGAGCAAAGAGGGAGTCGGGTGTGGCGTAGAAAGAAAATGAGAAATAGAAAACCTAGGTTTGGTTTCTAATAATACCCTAGTTATTTAATTATCCCCGTAAATCTCGTACAGGCCCCGTCTAATTTTATAAAAAATCTAGAAAAATTCCTAAAATTCACCAAAAATCCCGAAAAAAATCCTAGGATTATTTTTCCTAAATTTTGGCTATTTAATTTAGTATTTTAAATTTCCATATTTAACAGTGTATTCCTACTCAGATGGTAGAAGAGGTGAGTCTAGTAATTTTAGGCTTCGTCTGTACTTTGGGTTGTTGGCCTGAGGCCATATACTATTTTCATTGTGTTTTATGTTCCAGCCAAGTTGGCCGAGGTATAGTGGGTCGTGTGGGCCTTGTATAGAGGTTTCAATTGTCCACCGTACAGGGGAGGTGTTGTCCGATTTTTGGACAAGTACCCCCTATCGGGGCGTGACACCTACAATTTTCATCGACATCAAGAATGAGTCATTTACATATGAGATGCATATATTTTCTTGCATTCAAATTGTCTTTTTTTTTTCAGTAATATCCATCACTGTATTTATCAGATTATCAAAAATATTCTTCTCAATATGTATTACATCGAGATTGTGATGAATAAAATTACTCTGCAAATACGGTAAATACAAAAAAAAATACTTTGTTCGGTCCATTTATGCGTACTTCCATAGTCATATATTGTAACATTTGGTTTTTCAACAACAGAGGGAAAGTTAAGAACTCTATGCTATAAACATTCACCATTTAATCTCAATGGTGGAAGTGTTATTTCAATTCTATTCTTAGTAAATTCTTCTTTGTTTCTTCATAATTTATGATTTAGTGGTAAAAATTATCAACGATAATCAAAATAACTCAGCTTCTTTCCATGTTTCAATCTGAATGACTTTGATCTCTCCATACATATTGGACATCCTAAAATCCCAGCGGTACTCCATCTCAATAACATACCATAAGTCAGAAAATCATTTACGGTCCAAAAAAGCACAGCTCTCATTATGAACATCTAATTAGTATGAATATCATATGTAGAAACACCCTCATCCCATAGTTGTTTCAACTCTGCAATCAGTGGTTGCATGTAAACATCTATTAAATTCTTGGGATTATAAGGGCCAGGAATAATTAATGTTAAAAACATATACAGTATTTTCATACACATACCGGGTGGAAGATTATACGGAGTTAAGATAATTGGCCAGCAAGAATAAGTTCTTCTAGATTTGCCAAATGAAGCAAATCCATCAGCACATAGACACATGTTAGGGTAATCAACCAGTGATATGGTTTTGATGTGTGTGGCAAAGGGTTTAAGTTAGGTTGTTATTGTGATTTGATATGTGCGTTGGAGTCTTGTAGGACTTAATAATTCACACATGGAGCCTTGGCGAGTTTCACATCTCATGACTCGGTCCTTGAGTCGGTGAAGGATGACTTTGCGGAAGCCGTGCGCTTGGAGCATCCGAGGGACCGCCGGACGAGGAGTTTGGAGTGAAGCCGGAGGAAGTAGTCTTCAGGGCGAGACGCGAAGGATGGCACTGCAAAGTTGTGCGCTTGGCGCATCCGAGGGACGTGGTCGGACGAAGACAACTTCGAAGGCGAGGGACTCCGAGGGATGAGAGTGAGCGAATGTAACCCGGGAAGGGGTAATGCTCTTAGGTGAAACTTGGCCATTTGGCTAAGTGTCAGATGAGATTTCCCGACATCAGTCGACTGCCATGGAATGACAGTTGACTGCTCTGAGTTGAACGGGGTTCGACTGGTATCCGATTGAGGGGTTTTTGGCCCAGCCGATCATCATATGTTGGCGATCGTTAAGACATCGATCGGCCGAGCGATGGCGCTGACCGGGTCGAGAGGGTTTGAGCCACAGAACCTCTCGTAGCCGACTGGGCAGTCGACTACGAGGCATCAGTCGACTGATGGATACATCAGTCGACTACCAAGGGTTCCGTTGGACTACAACGATCGGGATCTGACGTGTTCAGAGGCCATTGTAGTGGCAGCAGTCGACTGGTGGCGGCCAACGGGAAGAAATCAGCCCTTTCTATAAAAAGAGAGGGTGTTGGGCTTTGGAAGGCTAATGCTTGAACTCCTAACATCTCCCAAAGTGCCCTAAACATTTTCCACTCTTCTACTTGTGCTAATCTTCATTCTATTGTAGAAGAGTGATCCTTGTGTAAAAGAGGTTACCTCCACCTAGCTTTGTGCAAAGGAGAGATCTAGTGGAAGCTTGCAGATTGATTCACCGTGGACGAATTGGACCATGGATTAGCGGCGTAGCCGTGAACCACGTTACATCCTTTGTTAGCGTTTGTATTCTTATTTCTATTTGCTTGTCTTGTTGTGTTTTTCCGTTGCGCTAATATTATTTGTAGACAAGCGAATTCCACCATCGAACGAAAGAAGGCTATTCACACCCTTCTAATCGGTTAACACACACCGATTGATCCCCTACAAGTGGTTTCAGATCCAAGTCGCTTGTCGAGGACTAACCATCGCAACAAGCACTTCATCAAAAGATGGTCGGCTCCAACATTCACCCACCAAAATTTGAAGGCGAATTCTCTTGGTGGAAAAAGAGAATGGAGGTATTTTTCGAAACCGATTTCGAAATTCTTTTAATTATGGAAAACGGTTTCGAATTGCCTAGGGATGAAGAAGGGGAACCATTGGAAAAATCAAGGTGGAGCAAGAGGCAAAGGGAAGAGTACTTGGCAAACTCAAAATTCAAACATCATCTCTACAACGTACTCCCCCAACAAGAAGTGAATAGGATAGGGGAATGCTCTAGTGCCAAGGAGATGTGGGAGAAGCTAGTAGAGCTTCATGAAGGTACCTCGGAGGCCGAGCTTGCAAGGAGAGACCTCCTCCGCTCCCAACTATAAAAAATCAAATTAGAAAAGGGAGAAAAGGTAACCTCACTACACTCTAGATTTAAAGAGATAATAACCGGTTTATCTAGTGTAGGAGAGAAGCTTTCAAATAGGGACATGCTCATGAAGGCTATAGATGCCTTTCCCCGGTCCTCAAGATGGAGCTCTATGGTGGACTCTTTTTACATCTCCAAGAACCTAGAAGTTAGCACCTTGGAGGAATTCTTCTCAACAATGGAGCTCCACGAAACAAGGCTTGAAGGAATAGTAGAAGAGCCTAGAATTCAACCTTCAAGAGGAGTAGCCTTGATGGAAAACAAGGGGAAGAAGAAGATGGAGATTTCCTCCTCCTCCGACGAAGCCTCCTCCTCCTCCATGGATAGCACGGAAGAAGCTTATATGGTAAGGAGGGTAAGGCGTGCATTAAAAGGTTTTAAATTTAATAAATCTAATGATAGGAGAAGAAGACCAAAAGGGAAAGTTATTTGCTATAATTGCCAAGGAGAGGGACACATAAGGGATAGTTGTCCCCTCCTAAACAAGAGTAAAGAGGAGAGGAAAAAGAAAGAAGAAAAGAAGAAGAAGAAGGGGAGCAAGAAGAAAGAAGAAGAGAAGAAGGCCAAAGAAAAGGGAAAGGCCAAAGCACTAAAGGCAAAGACATGGGATGATCCTTCTTCCTCATCCTCATCCGAAGAGGAAGAACATGTCTATTCAAACCTTGCCCTAATGGCCTTTGACGACCTAGACTCCTCCTCCATCGAAAATGAAGAATCAAGCACAAGTGAGGAGAGCTCTAGTGAAGGGGGAACTTCTTCACCATCATCGGAATCGAAGGAAGAGGACATGGAGACTATGGTAACGAACCTCTCACCAAGTAAAATAGTTTCCATGATTTCTAGTCTTACTAAGGATCTATTTAGGGCCAAAAAGAAAAATAAGAGCATGCTAGATCAAATTAAGGACTTAGAAGATAAATTAGAAAAAGCATGCTTAAATGTAAATATTTCTTCTAGCTTAAATGTTTCATGCTCACATGAATATATGCCTTTCAATGTTAGTGATGCATGTATGGATGAAAATAGGGCTTTAAGGGAAAAGGTAGATCATTTAACCAAGGCCCTAGAAAAATTCACAATAGGCTCCAACACTCTTAATATGATCATAGGGAGCCAAAGGTCAAGTTTCAATAAGAAAGGCCAAGGATATAAGGACAAGAAAAATGAAAAGGCCTATAAATGCTTAATTGCTAGGGGTCAAGATAAAAAGAAGACAATTGCTAGAAAATGGATCCCTAAGGAGTATTTAGTGAACCCCATAGGCAAGAATTTGTTTTGGGTTCCTAAATCCATCCTAAAGGGTTAGGAAAACCATAGGATAGTCAACCAAATGGAATTTACTTATATCATATTTTTGGTTGACTTAGGATGGTGGGACTAAGTTTTTGAGATAGTGTTGGGTGATGATAATGGACCCATAACTAGATAATCATGCTTTTATTTGTTATCATGATGTAATACCTAATGCATGATTACAATTTGATGAATATATTTGTTTCATGATCATAATATGAAATTCATACATATATGTTTTTATGATCATGTGGGATATTAGGATGATACTTAACCATGGGTAGAAATGCATGAAATTAATGGTTAAGTATATACAAATACCTTTAGGATGCATCTCACACTCACCATAGGCTACCTTGATTGAAAACATAGCATGAGTGAGATGTTAGGATGATACAAATGTCCACTAATGCCTATGCCATTTAAATGGTCATTTAAAGTATCAAAATAGCAATAATAGATCAATCATGGGGAAGGCTTATGTTTAATTCATAGACATATTGCCCAAAGATCATGGTTGGATATTTCATATGTTTTCAAAACAATTTCTTACTTTAAAATTTGCATGTTCATGTTTTGAAACAATCCAAAGCAAAACTAGGTGTTAAAATGGATACAAACTTGATCAAAACACTAGTTGTTTTTAAAACTTTTGGATTTTTGGCAAATCTTTGAAAATATAATGTTTTTTTCATGGAAAACTATTTTTCACTGATAAAGAACCCTAAAAGAAATGTGTTTCACAAATTTCACTATTTTTTGAATTTTTTGGAATTTATAGTGCATTTCTGAAATTCGTCCAGAAAATCAGAAATTCTGATTTCTTTGTGCCAGTCGACTGCCAAACTAATAGCAATCGACTGATGTACTGTGCACGAGCACAGTAACTTGATTTTATCAGGATTTTAAGTGTTTTTTATTTTTGCTTCTCTCTAGACTTGATGTCATGCCATATAAACCCTGTTTAATCTTTTTGATGGTGTCAAAGGGGGAGAAAGATATATGTTTAAGTAAAGGGGGAATGCATTTAGGGGGAGTTTCATGTATTAAGGGGGAGAGTTGATAATCATGTTACTTACATGCTTTCCTTTCTTAATATTTTATCAAATGCTTTTACCTAACTTAAACGGATTGCCACACATCAAAAATGGGGAGATTGTTAGGGCAATCAACTTGTGATATGGTTTTGATGTGTGTGGCAAAGGGTTTAAGTTAGGTTGTTATTGTGATTTGATATGTGAGTTGGAGTCTTGCAGGACTTAGTAATTCGCACATGGAGCCTTGGCAAGTTTCACATCTCATGACTCGGTCCTTGAGTCGGTGAAGGATGGATTTGCGGAAGCCGTACGCTTGGAGCATCCGAGGGACCGCCGGACGAGGAGCTTGGAGTGAAGCCGGAGGAAGTAGACTTCAGGGCGAGACGCGAAGGATGGCACTGTAGAGCCGTGCGCTTAGCGCATCCATGGGACGTGGCTGGACGAAGACAACTTCGAAGGTGAGGGACTCCGAGGGATGAGAG
This sequence comes from Wurfbainia villosa, assembly GCA_025175895.1. Taxonomy (NCBI): domain Eukaryota; kingdom Viridiplantae; phylum Streptophyta; class Magnoliopsida; order Zingiberales; family Zingiberaceae; genus Wurfbainia; species Wurfbainia villosa. Next base: position 31,040,893 of record CM045994.1, on the reverse strand, counting down.
TGAGCAAATGTAACCCGGGAAGGGGTAGTGCTCTTAGGTGAAACTTGGCCATTTGGCTAAGTGTCGGATGAGATTTTCCGACATCGATCATTGCCGAGTCGAACGGGTTTGACCGGTATTCGATCGAGGGTTTTGGCCCAGCAGATTGATCGCCATATGTTGGCTGATCGCTAAGGCCATCGATCGATCGATGGCGATGGTCGACGTCGAGAGGGTTTGAGCCACGTAACCTCTCGTGCATTAAAGCGATCGAATACGAGGCATCAGTCGACTGATGGATACATCAGTCGACTGCCAAGGGTTCCGTTGGACTATAACGGTCAGGATCTGACGTGTTCAGAGGCCGTTGTAGTGGTGGCAGTCGACTGCCAAGGGCAGCAATCGACTGGTGGCGGCCAATGGGAAGAAATCAACCCTCTCTATAAAAAGAGAGGGTGTTGGGCTTTGGGAGGCTAATGCTTGAACTCCTAATAGCTCCCAAAGTGCCCTAAATGTTTTCCACTCTTCTACTTGTGCTAATCTTCATTCTATTGTAGAAGAGTGATCCTTGTGTAAAAGAGGTTACCTCCACCTAGCTTGGTGCAAAGGAGAGATCTAGTGGAAGCTTACGGAGTGATTCACCGTGGACGAATCGGACCGTGGATTAGCGACGTAGCTGTGAACCACGTTACATCCTTTGTTAGCGTTTGTATTCTTATTTCTATTTGCTTGTCTTGTTGTGTTTTTCCGTTCCGCTAATATTATTTGTAGACAAGCGAATTCCACCATCGAACGAAAGAGGGTTATTCACCCCCCTCTAGTCGGTCAACACACATCGATCGATCCCCTACAACACAACCTAATGTTTCGAGTCTCATTCGCAAACTCAAGATATGTTCTATCAAAATTTTTCTATGCCTCTGCATCTAATGGATGACACATTAGCCCTTTCTCTATTTCATGATTTGTATGCCAATTCATGTGTTCAGCAGTGACTTTTGATGCATAAAGCCTTTGTTATCTTGGAGTTAAAGGCAAATAGAACATTTGTCTATATAATTTACATCGCTTATTACGATTAAATCTCGTGGTACTCTTGTATCTACATTGATTATAGATTTTACAAATCTCTGCATCTACATTATCTCCCCAATATAGCATACAACCATATTTGCAAACATCAATTCTTTCCACCGGAAGACCTAATTCTTTCATAAGTTTTTTCATACTGTAAAAATCATTAGACATTATGTTATCACATGACAATACTTCTCCAATAACTTGAAAAAAATCATTAAAATAATCTTCAAACACATTATGCTCAGCTTTAACATTCAACAATCTTGTGGTTAAAGATAATTTAGTGTGACTGTCACAACTAGACCATACGGGTTCATCTGCAACTCTCAACACTTCTTGAAATTTGAGATATGGTTCAATGTATACATTTTCATGAACACCTGTTTCTTCTACCTCCTCCAACGACATTGAATAACTAGTATACATGTGTTCAAATGTTTAAGGATAACTAGAACTTGCAACGTTCGATTCGGTATTCAAATTATGACCAACTACATCAACTATCAATATGGATTGAATTGATCATAATATCTTTGATCTCCATTAACTGTCCTTTGTATGTTTCATCCAATCTCTTCATCAGATATGAACGGTTCACCATGACATGTCCAATTATAATAATTTGGGGTAAAACTAAATCTACAAATATGTTCTCGAACTTTATCACACTGAAAAAATTTACCATTATGACACTTTTTGCACGGACAACTTAATTTATTCTCATCCATAAACTCAACATTACTACTAAAAAATTCAAAAATTATTCCAGCCCAATAATAAATTCATCGGTTAAACCCTGACGTTATATAAATTCTTTTTATACATCCAACTTCTTACTCTCTCTATTTGTCCTATTTTTAAATTTATATCAAGAAATAATTATAATCTCATCATATTTCATCAATATTAATTGAACAATCAATTTGTACTTAAAAGAAAATCTTCTAGTACTTATTTTTTTTGTGTATAATATTGAATTACAAACTAGAACATATCAAGCTAATAATAAATTTTTACAGTAAAAGAAATACATAAAATCACACATTATATATATTATAGAATGATAATAGTAAAAATTTGAAATATAAATTATACCTTCCCTGGTAGAAGCAACGGATGAGCTTACAATAGAAGACTTTACGAAAACATGAATCACCTGAAGTACGAATATCTGCACGACAAAGCTAAGAAAAATAAATTATTAAATTTGTGTTTTATTACACATTACATATTTTAAAGAATTTTATTTAAATAACATATTAATCTGACAAATCATGTTAATTAGCCATTCGACTCATGCAACTCAACTGGCCAATGCCAACACACACTATAGGAGGTCGCGACCTTGCAAGCAATGACCGCGACGTCTGTACAGGCGAATTAAAGCTCATGAGATGTATTAGCATAGGGGCCTAACTAAATTTTATAGAAGGAGCGACCACAAGCAACGATCGTGATGCATGCACGTAGTAGGGGTGGCACCCTTAATGCGTCGCACCCTTACCGCATCGCGCCCCTACCACGTCGTGCCCTTACCACGTCGCCCCATGCCATGTGCTCGCGGTTGACCCTGCCGCATGCTCGTGGTAGGCCCTATCACGCACATGCTCATGTGCTCATAGCAGGCATGCGTTGTGCTCGAAGCGACAACAACCGCGAGCACATGAGCGGTGCTCGCGACGGCAGCTGCTGCGAGCATGACCCAAGCTCGTGGCAGCACGCGACAGCTGCTCGCTACCACAAGCTCGCGATAGTGAGCTGCTACCGTGGCGACATCGGATATGCTCCATGTTGATGCAGTGAACATCACTCCTTAGTTTTGATATATGAACCATAGTTAAAAGTTAGGATTCACTTATGTTCTAATATCAGTGTTAAGTGTGCAGGCTTAACAGGAAGTCTTAGTAGGTCGTGTTGACCGGATACTAGGCAAGTATCTTGATAAATCAGAAGGACCGGACACCAGGCATGAAGTCTAGATGGGTCACGTGGACCGGACATCTGGCATGATGATCGGTTGGGTCATAAGACCGGACAATCGGTAAAAAGTCCAGCTGGGTCAGGCAAACCGAACAGCTGGTGGAAGACCTAGTGGGTCAGATCGGAAGTCAAGAGTGGTAAGTCCGACAGGTAGCCGGCAGGTAAGCCTCGAGTGAAGAGGTGAGGCCGAGTCCTCTGTAGTCGGACAAAGCTAGACATCAATCCGACTAAAAGTTTGCATGGGACTTAGTAGTCGAGATCGAGCAGTATTACTACTGCTATCACAATTTTATATTATCTATTTGTGCTAATCCAATTTTGCAGGGATCAATCGATTGGATGGATTCGTGTCGACTGAAGTTCAGTCGACTGGATATGCATCAATCAACTGGATACTTATTTGGCAGGATCAGTTGGTGATCGATCGGAGATCGTGCGACAAAGATGGAAAGGGGTTCAGTCGACTGAAGGGTTTGAGTCGACTGAAGAGGCAAATTTTCTGATGCGGATCCGGGTGACGTGGAGTCAACTAGAGAGGGTTCAGTCGACTGGAAGACCACTAATTCCATATCGACATGCTGATGTGGAGTCGACTAGAAGGCATTCCAATCGACTAGAAAAGGTTTATAAAATATGTGCTCGATCGGATCCAAGTAGAACATCAAATTTACGTCGAAGTGCTGTCGAAATCTACTCTTATCCACCAAAGCTAAATCTCCACAACATGGCGATCTTTCGACACTCCGAGCAAACTTCAATCATCTACTCAGTGTCAGAAGCTCTTGTAATTGCTTACTTTCTTTTTCGCTTTTGTACTTAATTTCAAAGTGTGGGTAGTGTGTTACCCAGCTCTATATATATAAAAAGTGAAACCCTCCGAAGTCGAGAGTTCTCGAGTCGGAGGGCATTTAGTGATTGCCCATCGAGGTAGCTCACGGAAGAGCTTACGGACCTTGGAGTAGCAACCCAGTTAGGGTTGTGAACCAAGTAAAACAATTTGTCTTATTTTCATTTCCGCTGCATATTCACAATATTTTTTAAAATATTCTAAATAGTTTTTAAAGATTAAAATAATTTTTTAATCTCCGAGATTCTCCCCCCTCTCTTAGAGATATACGATCTTACAATTGGTATCAGAGCGGAGGTGCTCCGAATTGGTGCAACCACCATCGTGAGCTTTAGAATATTTTTTTTTGCATTAGAATAATTTATAATATTTTTTTCTTGATTTAGAATATTTTAAAATATTTTTCTACATTTAGATAATTACGAAAATATTTTGACACGTTTAGATAATTGCTAAAATATTTTTTTGCTTTTAGATATTTTTTAAAATATTTTTCTGCATTTAGATAATTGCTAAAATATTTTTAGACATTTACATAATTACTAAAATATATTTCTGCATTTAGATAATTGCTAAAATATATTTCTTCATTTAGATAATTGCTAAAAAAAATTCTGCATTTAGATAATTAATAAAATATTTTTATGCATTTAAAAAATTGCTAAAATATCTTTCTGCATTTAAAAAATTGCTAATTTTTTTTTTTTACATTTAAAAAATTGTCAAAATATTTTTTCAGCATTTTAGATAATTTAAAATTCATTTTCTTTATTTTAGAATAATTAGATTTAATTTTTATTGCCTTAGAAAATATTAGATTTAATTTTCTTGCCTTAGAAAATATTAGATTTAATTTTTCTTGCCAAGGAAAATATTTGATTTAATATTCTTGCATTAGAAAATATTTAATTTAATTTTCTACAGTTAGAGAATATTTCGTTAATAGTGTCACACTCAGAAGGATACAAGACCGTTCGCCCTCCTCTCTTTAACCGAGAGCATTTTCCCTCGTGGAAGAGGCGATTGGAGTGTTTTTAGAAAAATGACCTAGAGGTGTGGTTTTTCATTAAGAAAGGGTTCGTAGCTCCAGTGGACGACTCGGGTGAGTTATTAGATCCGGAGAAATGGACCACAAAATTTAGGAAAAAGGCTCAAGTCGATTATAAGGCTTTAAACACCTTGCAATGCAGACTTAGAAATGATGAGCTAAGTCGAGTCGTTCCTATTCAAAATTCCCGAGGATGGTTTAGTTTTGATGGTAGGAATGAACAAAAAAAGAAAGAAATCCAAATTGAGGAGAAGAAACAGAAAGAAAACATCTATGGAAAACTTGGAAAAGTCATCATCGAAAGAGTCAGGTGCGGAAATATCAATGACATGCTTCGTAGCACTTAGGGTGGCCAACGAGTTCGAAGTCGAATCAAGACATGAGTCTGAGTCTGAGAGAAGCCATGGATCTGCATCCGTTTCTGAAGGTACAATATTATTGCATGCTTAGGTAGGAAACTAGCCAAGATCGAGAATTGAGTTGACTCGTTTCTTGAGGAAGTCCAAGTACTTAAGGAGCAAGTCAACTCAAAGACTTCGACTTGCCAAATTAAGGATAGAGACTCGACTCAAGTTGCAAAACTTGAGGAAGAGAACTCAGTACTAAACAGGCAAGTAGAAGAGCTAACCGGATCATTGGAAAGTTCACTTCGGGCTCCAAGTATCTCTACATGATGTTTGGGACTCAACGAGTCGTGTACAACAAGTTCGGACTCGGATACACGGCTAAGGACGCAAATAGATCATACATGTCCTTGTTTAACAGAAATTCTAAGGGTCGAGTCGAAGCTTGGGTTCCTAAGACTAGCTTAGTCAATCAAGTTGGACCGAACCAATTTTCGATTCCCAAAGGACAAGTTTACTTAGTGAACAAGACCCAACATAGCTACTATGCGGGGGGAGCTAACTCGTTGATTGTTGACTTAATTAGATAAAAGTCTTTCATGCTTTAGTTCACTTTACTTACTTAATTTAGAACTGACTAGATAGGAAACAAAGTAGTTCAAACATGAACAACCTAGTACTAAGAGGAAGTGAACTGATAGTAAGTTAGGAAAACTCTTCGAAGTGCATGTCTAGGAAGTGGTCGTTGCTCCGATAACCAAGAAGGCCATGTGCCTTGCCATGACCTGGTTCACTAAGTCGAGTGGAACTGACCGAAGTTAACTCACTAAGCCTTTAACTAGTTAGACCAAGGCTTAGTCCAAAAGTGAATCAAGTACTTGATTCCTTCATTAACTTTGTCTAGGAAGTGGTCGTTGCTCCGATAACCAAGAAGGCCATCTGCCTCGCCATGACCTGGAAGTCAATGCTGGAAAAACCTACTTGACTAGCTTAAACCAAGCTTGAATCTAACACAAGTTTAAATACTTTGAAATTGCTCATTAAAACTAATTAAGATAAAAGAAATCCTCATCTCACAAACCCATAGGAATAAGTGTATTGAAAACCTAACTTGGGTGAGATGATTTAGAACTTAATTGAGATTAATTAGTTTAACTCAACCTAATAGATTTAAGTCAAAATTAATCAATTAAACTTAACAACAACTCGATAACAACTTAATTAAACTTAACAGCAACTCAATTAAACTTAACAACAACTTAATTAAACTTAACAACAACTCAATTAAACTTAATAAAAACTTAACAACAACTTAATTAAGCTTAACAACAACTCAATTAAACTTTAACAACAACTTAATTAAACTTAATAACAACTTAATTAAACCAAACAACAACTTAATTAAACTTAATAACAACTTAATTAAACTAAACAACAACTTAATTCATCTTAACAACAACTCAATTAAACTTAACAACAACTTAATTAAACTTAATAACAACTTAATTAAACTTAACAACAACTAAATTAAACTTAACAACAACTTAATTAAACTTAATAACAACTTAATTAAAATTAACAACAAACTTAACAACAACTTAATTAAACTTAACAACTTAACTAAACAATTAAACTTAACTTAACCTAACTAAACTTAACTAAAAACCTAACCTAACCAATTTAATCGGTTCAACTCTAATCAACTCAATCGATTCAACCCCAATCAACATATTCAACTCAATTCTAATCAACTCAACTCAATTTTAATTAATTCAATCAACTCAACTTTAATTCTAAGAGAATCAACATAATTAAGGGGGAGTTAAGGTATATTATAATTCTAGGGGGAGTTAAACATTAAAAATTTTATTTTCAAAAGAAATTAATTATAAATATAACAATGTTACTTTAAGGGGGAGATCATGAGTCTAGGAGGAACCTAAAATATTTTTCTAAATTATGATATTTTTAAAATCTTCTCTAAAATTATGTTGGAATTGGATAAGAAATATTCTTAAGGGGGAATAGAAAAATTTGAAGCTAGCTAAGAATATATGAGAAACTGTCCTTTTGAAAACTTAAAGCTTTAATTAAGGAGAAGTTTCAAAATTTTAAAGAAGGGGGAGTTGATAGAGATTTGACGCCGCTAGAGGGGGGGTGAATAACGTTTGACCGTTCGTAGATGGAATTCGTTCGCGATCGTCTCTACAAAACTCGTTATGCGCAGCGGAATAGAAATAATAAAAGCAATAACGAAAAGATACAATCACGAACACAAGGATATAACGTGGTTCGGAACCGAAACGGTTCCTACTCCACGGATTGGGTTCGTACGAACCCTTGCGATGCAAATCACACACCACTATGATAAATACTCCTTCTCGACACAAGTCGGAGGTGGAGAAACCTCTTACAATAGATTACAACAATAATCTAAAAGCAACAAGCAAATACAATGAAGAATAATGCAATACAAGTAAAGAAAACACTTTACAAATGCTTTGGATTGCTTGCTTTTGGTTGCTTGAAGAGTGGCCTTGGAGACTCTGATTTGCAGCAACAAATCGCCCCAAAGATGCTCAAGAAACCATAACCAAAAATCCTCCCGTCGAGCTCCTTTTATCCTTCCGCGCGACCTGGATTTCCGCCTATCAGTCGACTTCCATAAGTCACCAGTCGACTGATGCCACTATTGTCGTGAGACCGATCCGCTGGAAAAATTCCAGCGGATCTCTCGCCAACATGCGCCCATAAGGCGTCATGCCGGCACAGAACTTATCGATCGACTAGCCCATTGGCGATCGGCTGCATTGTAGACATCGATCGGCTGCTCGAATAAGCGGTTGCTCAATAGCGATCATTGCCGGGCGGTTCGGCTCTTAAGCGGCGATCGAACTCAAAGTCGACTCACGGCGTCGATCACGAGCAATGGCCGCCATAATGATCGGCCGACCGCCAACCTCAAAGATGAGGTTTTAACCCAAGTATGGTGCCCCCATACTTGCTAGACCACCCTTAGCCTAGACCTAAGCCTTCTAGCCACCTCCATCAGCCTCACGCCTCTCGGATCCCTCCAAGTCATCCATCGCGCTAGTCTCCAGGTGCTTCCCTCGGCTATGTCATGCTAACGGTGTCTACACCGCCAAGGCACATTGGACTTACGCCGCCAAGACTCTGCTTGGACTTTACGCCGCGAATATCAATCCCCTTGGATTTCCCAAATGCCAAGACTCAAGCTTGGACTTTCCCTTTCCAACCCATGTTGGACTTTCCATGCCAAGATCCATGCTTGGACTTTCCATTTGCCAAGACCCATGCTTGGACTTCTCATGCCAAGTACTCAAGACTTGGACTTTCCATGCGCCAAGTGTCCCACTTGGACTTTTCATGCCAAGTACTCAAGACTTGGACTTTACCAAATGCCAAGTGTCCCACTTGGACTTTCCATGCCAAGTACCCATGACTTGGACTTTACCTTGCCAAGACCCATGCTTGACTTTCCCATAATCACATGGTCAACCCCAGTCAACCATCAAGGTCTTCCTCGAGTCAAACTCGAGTCCGGTCAAACATGACCCGGGTCGATTGCTCCAATAATCTCCCCAACATATTAACCGACATTAATGTCAAACATCAATGTCAAACCACTTTGTCAAATCCCTTTGTCAAACATCAAAACATCACTCGAGTCAAACTCGAGTCTGGTCAATCGTGACCTGGGCCGATTACACCAACAATCTCCCCCTTTTTAATGTTTGACAAAAACCAAACAAATCATCTGAGTTAGACCACTAACTCAAATCCCTTACCAATTATCTCAAATTGGTAAACACTCTCCAAATGTTCTCCCCCAAACATTCTCCCCCTTTTTGACTAACATCAAAAAGGTTTTCTCTCCAAGGAGGTCAATGTCTCATGTCCCAATGAGATCTTACAATCTCCCCCTTGATCCAAAAATAAATACCTAGGATGCCTACCATCTTCCTAGTGATGATTCACATATCACTCAAGAGAGACAATCCTATAATCTCTCCCAATTTCCAAATTGGGTATCAAAAACCCATCAATTTTCCCAATTGATGATACTCTCCCAATAACTTCTCCTCTTAAAAAAAACACATCCATCATCCCAAGATGGATACCTCCCCCTAAAGGCTTGCTCCCCCTTGACCATTGCACCAATAATGTCCTTGGGAAGCCCCTAAGCCAATAGGAACTCTAAACCATCAAAATTAAGGTTCTAAGTTCAACATAGAACTTTCACTCACCCTAAATTTGATACTTTGACCTAACACAACTCCTAATCCATATCCAATGGATTTTCACCCTTTATAATGCTTCCTAAAGCATATCCTAGGGTTAGGAGTGATTAGGAACCTTTTCCATAGCTGAACATGGGCTAAGCAAACCTTGTTAACCCGAAATCAGACCTAATAGTTGACTCCTGACAGTAATCAGTCGACTTCCACTCACATCAGTCGACTGCCACACAGGGTAGTCGACTGATAACTGAAAATCTCAATTTTCAACTATCAGAAATGAATTTTGGAAATTCATAAATAATTATACGTAATTCGAAAAATCATGAAAATTCATACGTATAATACTTATGACACACACAATGGGTGAAAAATATTTGAAAATTATTTTACCCATAAAATAGTGAAATTGGCACAAAGTTCAAAACCATTGAAATTTTCAATGTTTTGGTCCTACTTTGTATCAACTTCATCAATGGTGATTGCTATCAAAAGATAGGCTTCACCAAGGTTTTCTAAAATGATTTTAAAATGTTTTCAAAACCTTATCTTGGATCATATTCCTTGGGCTCTATGTACATGACTTGTACACATGCTCTCCCAATGATCCACAAATAAAATTAGATGAGTTTTAGTTCATCTAGATGCAAAAACTATACACCTTGAACTTAACTCATATCCTAGCATCTCACATGTATCTAGGGTGTATAAACGCACATACATGTCAATTGGATGTGAGATGTGAGTTTTGTTCTCCCTAATCTAGGGTTTCATGCATTCTCTAAGGCAATCCTACTTGATTCCCTTATAAATGAGACTTCAAGTCATGCCATAGTCCTTAATTCAATTTCAACCAAATTGTCTTAAATGCATGAATGATTATGGCATTAGAAATGTTATAAATAAGCATATGCTCATAATCATGATGTCATGGCATAAGATATAAAACTAAGCATACATGATATTAACCTAAAACCTAAGCATACTCATGACATATAAAATCATAGAAATAGGCATGATGTCATGACATGGCATATGACAATCAAAGCATGACATATAAAATGTATAGGTATGGTAATACCTAAATTTTAATATTAATTGTCATTTGATATAGTTATATTTTGCCATATTATCATTAATCTCCCCAGTGTGCCAACAACCCAAAATGACACACTAACACTCTAAACCCTAATTGTGCCAATTTGATCATTTTATCAAACTTCATAACTAATATTGGCACATCCTAAAATCTTTTAGGATTATAATTCACCCTTATTTACAAGGTATCCATAACCTTGAAAATAACCTAAAATGCCTCCTTTATCATGGTTGAGTTAACTACCCATCCACTCAAGGTTGGCACATCCTAAACCCACCTAGCATGAATCAATCACGCTCTTAGGAACCCAAAACCGATTTGAGCTCCTAGGATTAATTAGGTATTCCTTAGGGATAACCTCCCTAGATACCTTCCTAATGACCCTCCTAGGCTTGTTAGCCTTGGTCATTTGGGTCTTACCTAGGTTGACTCTAGGGGTAACTCCCCTTGCAACCTTCTTAGTGGCCACCCTAGGTTTCCTAGAAACCCTAGCCACTAGGCACACCCTTTGGTCAACTCTAGGGATAACCTCCCTATTGACCTTGGTCTTCCTAGACCCAGTTTGTGTTCCATAGTAAAATGGAACACTATGATAAGTCACTTTAGGCTTAGGTTTGTGACCCAAACCTTGTTTTCCCTTAGTTGACTTTTGACTCTTAGGTCCTAGGTGTTGACTTTGACTTTTGGACCCTTGATTTTGACCACTAGACCCTTTAAATTGATTTTGTATCTTATTTAGGGTCTTTTCAAGTTTTTCAAGCCTTGACCTCAAGACTTGATTTTCCTTTTCTAATTGCCCAATTTTAGAATTTTGATTTAAATCTTGGGCATGGGACTTTCTAGGCATATGCCTAGTCCATTTAGGGTTTAGACCTAGGTGCTCTTGCACCTTTCTAATTGTCTCCCTAGGTAAAAATTTTCTAGAGTTATTTGACCTAGGTTTGTCTTTAGATAAGTTGTTTTTAGGGACATTAGTCCCAAATTTCTCCCTATTATCTAAGTGAATATTTTTAGCTCCTAAACAAAAGTATTTATTTCTATTAGCATGCTTTTCATGGCAAATTGCTAGGGAATTGAAATTTCTAGCATGCTTTTGTCTATTAACTAAAGAAAGAGCATTATTAACTTGATATACCTTAGGGTTAGCCTTAGTAGCTCCCCCTACTTGTGATGCTCCCCTTTGCCCCTTCTTCTCCCCCTTCGAGCATTGACTCCGGTAATGACCCGGTAGTCGACATTTGAAGCAAATCACTTGCTCCTTGCTCTTTTTCATTGAGGCACCGGTCTACTTGACTTTTGGCACAGGTGGAGTCTTCTTAACCCGTTTTGGACACTTACTCTTGTAGTGTCCTTTCTCCCTACACTCAAAGCATATAATATTCATTTTATTATTAATTGACATGTTTGAGTTACCTATGGTGGTGGAAGGTGTTGGAATTGAAACTTCTTCATCTTGACCGGATGTGGAAGCTTCTTCTTGATGCTCCGGTGTTGAGGAAACTCTAATCTCCTCCTCAATCCTAGAAGTAGATGCTTCTTCCACTTCCTCCACCTCTTCCGATCCAGATGTTGATTCCCTATCAACCTCCGAATCCTCAAGCTCTTTGGATGAAGATGTACTTGCTTCTTTTTGAGATTGAGAGGATGAGCATTCTTCTTCTTCTTCTTCTTCTTGGACTAATGATGAGTTTTCATGGAGCTTTGCCACTTGGCTCCACAACTCCTTAGCATCCATATAGTCTCCTACCATACACACAATTTCATTAGGGACCAAATCAAGAATAAATTTTACTACCTTCATGTTTTTCTCGAAGGCTTGGAGTTGATCTTCACTCCACTTCTTCTTCTTGAGGAATCCTCCCTTTGGTCCTATTGGATAGCTAAAACCCTCCATCAAGATAGACCATTCTTCAAAGTCCCTCATCATTAGGAAGTCTTCAATTCTTGACTTCCATTGCTTAAACCCTTCTTGTCCATAGAAGGAGTAAGGGATTGGTGTGTTAATATTCCATCCCAATTGTTCTTCCATCTTCACCCTCTAGCTTCTTTGTCCTAGCTCCCGGCGATTAGTCCGTAGAAGAGCCCCGGGCTCTGATACCAATTGATAGAGATTTGACGCCGCTAGAGGGGGGGGTGAATAGCGTTTGACCGTTCGTAGATGGAATTCATTCGCGATCGTCTCTACAAAACTCGTTATGCGCAGCGGAATAGAAATAATAAAAGCAATAACGAAAAGATACAATCACGAACACAAGGATATAACGTGGTTCGGAACCGAAACGGTTCCTACTCCACGGATTGGGTTCGTACGAACCCTAGCGATGCAAATCACACACCACTATGATAAATACTCCTTCTCGACACAAGTCGGAGGTGGAGAAACCTTTTACAATAGATTACAACAATAATCTAAAAGCAACAAGCAAATACAATGAAGAATAATGCAATACAAGTAAAGAAAACACTTTACAAATGCTTTGGATTGCTTGCTTTTGGTTGCTTGAAGAGTGGCCTTAGAGACTCTGATTTGCAGCAACAAATCGCCCCAAAGATGCTCAAGAAACCATAACCAAAAATCCTCCCGTCGAGCTCCTTTTATCCTTCCACGCGACCTGGATTTCCGCCTATCAGTCGACTGCCATAAGTCACCAGTTGACTGATGCCACTATTGTCGTGAGACAACGGGTCGATCCACGCTGGAAAAATTCCAACGGATCTCTTGGCGATCGCCAACATTGTAATCGATCGCCCACGCCGTAGTCGGAGTCGGTCGGCTCGAAGCATTATGCTCGACACGTAACTTATCGATCGGCCATCGACCATTGGCGATCGACTACAGTAGACATCGATCAGCTCCAATGGCGATCACGCGCGAGCAGTTCCAGCTCTTAAATGGCAGTCGAACTCAAGTCGACTCACGACAGTCGAACCGACCATAATGCCAGTCGATTGCCAACCTCAAAGATGAGGTTTTAACCCAAGTATGGTGCCCCCATACTTGCTAGACCACCCTTAGCCTAGACCTAAGCCTTCTAGCCACCTCCATCAGCCTCACGCCTCTCGGATCCCTCCAAGTCATCCATGACTTGTTCATCCATCGCGCTAGCCTCCAGGTGCTTCCCTCGGCTATGTCGTGCTAACGGTGTCTACACTGCCAAGGCACATTGGACTTACGCCGCCAAGACTCCACTTGGACTTTACGCCGCCAATATCAATCCCCTTGGACTTCCCAAATGCCAAGACTCAAGCTTGGACTTTCCCTTGCCAACCCATGTTGGACTTTCCATGCCAAGACCCATGCTTGGACTTTCCATTTGCCAAGACCCATGCTTGGACTTCTCATGCCAAGTACTCAAGACTTGGACTTTCCATGCGCCAAGTGTCCCACTTGGACTTTTCATGCCAAGTACTCAAGACTTGGACTTTACCAAATGCCAAGTGTCCCACTTGGACTTTCCATGCCAAGTACCCATGACTTGGACTTTACCTTGCCAAGACCCATGCTTGGACTTTCCCATTATCACATGGTCAACCCCAGTCAACCATCAAGGTCTTCCTCGAGTCAAACTCGAGTCCGGTCAAACATGACCTGGGTCGATTGCTCCAACAATCTCCCCAACATATTAACCGACATTAATGTCAAACATCAATGCCAAACCACTTTGTCAAATCCCTTTATCAAACATCAAAACATCACTCGAGTCAAACTCGAGTCTGGTCAATCGTGACCTGGGTCGATTGCACCAACAAGAGTATTGAAATTTTAAAACTTAAATTAAGGGGGATAAAAACTTAAGCATAAATAGTTTCAAGTTTAAATACGTAAAAATTCTACTTAGGTTTTGATGTATGGGAAAAAACAATTAACCATTATAAAGCTTTAATTGAGGGGGAGTTAGAAAATTTTGACAAGTTTTTGAAAATTTTTAAAATTTTGAAAATTTTAAGGGGGAGTTTTGAAAATTTTTGAAAAGTTTGAAAATATTTAAAACATTTGAAACTTTGAAAATAAGTTTTTATTCAGGGGGAATATTTAAAACGTTTGAAAATTTTTAAAATAAGTTTTTATTTAGGGGGAGTTTGACATTTTTTAAAAAGTTTGAAAATTTTTGAAAAGTTTTTTGAAAATTGTTGAAAATTTTGGAAAGTCTTGAATTTTGAAAATTTTAAGGGGGATTTAGAAAAATTGTTTGAAAATTTCTCATTTTTGTAATTTCAACTCTCCACTACATCATATTGGCATTTTTAAATTTGAGCTTTATTTTGATGTATGCTAAAGGGGGAGAAAAGTGATATAATGTTAGAGATTTATTGAAAGAAAGATGCAAAAATTTGATAAGGTTTTATGCATCTCATACATGGTTAATTTTATGCATCCATTATACATGTCAAAATTTGATAGTTCATCTCTTATACATGTCAATATTTGGATATTGGTATTTGATTCTCCTAACTTTAACTCATGTGTTGTCATACATCAAAAAGGGGGAGATTGTTGATGCAGTGAAGATTGTTGATGCAGTGAGCATCACTCCTTAGTTTTGACGTATGAACCAAAGTTAAAATTTAGGATTGACCGATGTTCTAATATCAGTGTTAAGTATGCAGGCTTAACAGGAAGTCCTAGTAGGTCATGTTGACCGGATACTAGGCAAGTATCTTGACAGATCAGAAGGACCGAACACCAGGCATGAAGTCCAGATGGGTCACGTGGACAGGACATCTGTCATGAAGACCGATTGTGTCAGGAGACCGGACAATCGGCAAAAAGTCTAGCTGGGTTAGGCAGATCGGATAGCTAGTGGAAGCCCTGGTAGGTCAGATCGGATGTCAAGAGTGATAAATCCGACAGGTAGCCAACAGGTAAGCCTCGAGTGAAGAGGTGAGGCTGAGTCCTTTGTAGGGGGACAAAGTTAGGCGTCAATCCGACGAAAAGATCACGTGGGACTTAGTAGTCGAGATCGAGCAGTATTACTACTACTATCACATTTTTATATTATCTATTTTGTGCTAATCCTGTTTTGCAGGGATCAGTCGACTGGATGGATTCGAGTCGACTGAAGTTCAGTTGATTGGATATGGATTAGTCGACTGGATACCTATTTGACAGGATCAATTGGTGATCGATCGAAGATCGTGTGATGCAGATGGAAATGGGTTCAGTCGACTGAAGGGTTTGAGTCGACTGAAGAGGCAAATTTCCCGATGCGGAGTCGGGTGACGTGGAGACGACTGGAGAGGGTTCAGTCGACAGGAAGACCACGAATTCCATATCGACGAGCTAATGTGGAGTCGATTGGAAGGCATTCTAGTCGACTGGAAAAGGTTTATAAAATATGTGCTCGACCGGATCAGAGTAGAACATCTAATCTACGTTGAAGTACTATCAAAATCTACTCTCATCCACCAATGCTAAATCACCACAATAAGGCGATCTTCCAACACTCTGAGCAAACTTCAATCATCTACTTAGTGTCGGTATAAGCTCTTGTAATTGCTTACTTTATTTTTTGCTTCTGTACATAATTTCAAAGAGTGGGTAGTGTGTTACCTAGCTCTACATTTGTAAAAAGCAAAACCCTCCGAAGTCGAGAGTTCTCGAGTCAGAGGGCATTTAGTGATTGCCCATCGAGGTAGCTTTCGGAAGAGTTACGTGCCTTGGAGTAGCAACCCAGTTAGGGTTGTGAACCAAGTAAAATAAATTGTTTTATTTTCATTTCCGCTGCATACTCACAATATTTTTTAAAATATTCTAAATATTTTTTAAAGATTAAAATAATTTTTTAATCTCCGAGATTCACCCCCTTCTCTCAGAGAAACACGATCCTACACTTCTGTGGTGGAAGAAGAGAGGTGGAAGAGGAGAGGGAGATGATGTACCAGAGAGGGATCGGTCGAGCGCGCGAGAAGGGGAAAGGGAGATGGCGAATGTTAATTAGGGGGAATTTTGCATCGATTTATAATTCGTCACAAATTGACGATGAATATTGTGTTCATCATGAATTCTGTGACGAATACAATATTCGTCACCAATTCCATGATGAATAAAATATTTATAGCAAATTGCCGACGAATATTGTATTCGTCACAAATTCTATGATGAATAAAATATTCATTGTAATTCTGTGGCGAATAAAACATTCGTCGTAAATTTGCGACGATAATTTAAATTACTTGCAAATTCTGTGATGATAGATAAATTGGTTGCAAATTTTACTTCATTTCGAAATAAATTAAATAATCCTACGAAATTGTTTCGTCACTAAATTTATTGCAAAATTTGCAATGAATTATTAAATCATTTCAAATTCTGTGGTGAATTCTTATTTCATTTTAAAATTCTGTGATAAATTTTATTTTTCGCCACAAATTTGGCAACAAAAACTAAATTCGTTGCAACATTAGCGACGAATATTAAATTCATCACAAATTTCCTCATTCTCGCTGATCTTTTTTTGCCAAATATTTGAAAATGTCCGATGAAAATATTTCATCACAAAATTATTCAGAATATTTGCTACCAAATTCTAGATTTGTAGCAAAATTTGCAACAAAAATATAATTCATCGTAGAGTTTGCATCGAATCCCAATTTCGTTGCAAATTCTACGACAAATTTATATTTCATTGCATAATTTTGCAAAACAGTGACGAAATTTAATTTGTTACAAATGTTCTTATGTTTACAAAAAAGTTTTTTATTGGAAATTTCATTATTAATTTGCGACGATTTAACATTTCATCGTAAATTTTGTTGCTAATTTGCAACAAATTATTTTTGTTGCTAATTTTCATGTCTATTTTGATGTATTTTTGTAGTGTGACCATGGTAGGTGTCTAGTGACCAAGGTTTCTATGAAAGCTCGGAAGGTCACTAAGAAGGTCACAAGGGAAGTCATCCCTAGAGTTGACCTAGACAAGACCAAAATGACTAAGGCTTCAAAGCCTAGGAGGGTCATTAGGAAAGTACTAAGAGAGGTTATTCCCAATGAGTACCTTGTTAACCCAATGAGCTCAAATAGATTTTGGGTTCTTAGAAGTGGGATTCCATCATGCTAGATGGGTTTAGGGTGTGCCAACATTGAATGAATATGTAGTTAACCTATCCATAGCAAAGTTGGCACCTTATGAAATTTTCAAGGTTATGGGATTCCTTGGAATTGAGATTGAATTTATATCCTAAAGGATTTTAGGATGTGCCAATAGAATTTAAAAAAGTTGAAAAATTGATCAAAATTAGCACAGGTTTCTGAGTCATAGTGTGTCATTTTGGGTTTTTGGCGCAGTTGATGGAAAATTAGTATTTTGGCAAAGTGGACATAATTCTATAAATTGGCAATTAGGCTTAAAATTTAGGTATTCTTATACCTTGATGTTATATAATTGTCATTCTCTATTTACCATGTGTTATGTCATGACATCATGGTCATGTTATCATTTTAAAATGTCATGATAATATTTAGGTTTAATTTTAATATCATGTTTGTACTTAGGTTAGAATCTTATGTCATGACATTATGATTATTGGCTATGCTTTAATTTATTCCATCATATGTGCCATGATCATATTTCATGCATTTAGATTAATTAAAATTGATTTAAGGACAATGGAATAATTTGAAGTCTCATTATAAGTGAATCTAATAGAGTTGCCTAGACAAATGCATGAGACCCTAGATTAGAGAAGAACATAAACCCACATCTACAAAACCATTAAATCGACATGTGTGTGATAATACACCTTAGACACATGTGAGATGCTAGGAAAATGAGTTAAGTTCAGGGTGCATAGATGTTGCATCTAGATGAACTCAAACTCATAATATACCATGGAGGAATCATGAGGAATGCTAATATACAAGTCATGTGCATCTAGCCCATAGACCATGCATGGTTCAAAATAAGGTATGAAAAACATTTCAAAATTATTTTGAAAAACCTTGGTGAAGTCTATCTTTTGATAGTTTTCACCATTAATGAAGTTAATACAAAGTAGGCTCAAAACATTGAAGTTATCAATGGTTTTTGAACTTTCTATCAATCTCACAAATTAATGGATATTTTATTTTAAATCTATTTCTCATCCATTGTATTTGACATAGGTAGTATATGTATGAAATTTCAAGATTTTTCAAATTACGTATATTTATTTATGAATTTCAAAAATTCAATTATTATTTCTGATTTCTGTGTTTGCAGAAATCAGTCGACTATCGCATGAGGGTAGTTGACTGATAGTAGAATAGTTGACTGATTTCTAATTTTAGTCAACTGGTAGGTCTAATTTAGGCTGGACAAGGTTTGTTTAGCTATGTATCTTCAAACTTGGTGTACCCTAACTGCACCTAACCGTAGGATATTCTTTGGAAAGCATTAGAAGGGTGAAAATTTATTGGAAATGATTAAGAGAGTTGTTTTAGGTGATATATCAAATTTTAAAAGAGTTGAAAGTTCAATGTTGAATCTTTGCCCTTAGTTTCGATTGTTTAGTGTTCCTATAAGCTTAGGGACTCTCCAAGGGCATTGTTAGTGCAATGGACAAGGGGAGCAAGCCTTTAGGGGGAGGTTATCCATCAAGGGATGATGGATGAGTATTCCTCAAGAGGGAGACATTAAGGTTTTGGAAACCCTAATTGTGCTCACCAAAAAGGGAAAATTGGGGAAGTGAGAATTGCCTCTCATTTAGTGATATGAGACTTATCACTATGAAGAGTGAAGGCATCCTTGATATTTTTGGACTAATGGGGAGAATGTAAGATCTCATTGGTATATGAGACATTGATACCCTTGATGGTCTTTTTGATGTATGTTAAAGGAGGAGAAGTGAGGTTTAAGTTAGGTAAACCTTCACTATGCTTTGACATTGGAAGAGTTATGTTTGGGCTTATTGGTTAGACTAACTTAAAGGTGTTGTAAAACATCAAAAAGGAGGAGATTGTTGGTGCAATCGACCCAGGTCATGATTGACCAGACTCGAGTAGTATTTTGATATTTGACAAAATGGATTGACAATGTGATTGTCATGGGAAAGTCCAAGTCATGGGTTCTTGGCATGTAAAGTCCAAGCATGGGTCTTGGCAATTGGAAAGTCCAAGTCATGGGTACTTGACATGGAAAGTCCAAGTATGGGTCTTGGCAATCATAAAGTCCAAGTCAAGGGTACTTGGAATGGGAAGTCCAAAGGTATATTCTTGGCAGCATAAGTCCAAGTGTGGAGTCTTAGCGGCATAAAGTCTAAGTGAACTTTGGCGGTGCAAGTCCAAGTATGGATGCTTGGCAATTAGAAAGTCCAAGGGTGTAATATTGGTGGCGTAAAGTCCAAGAATGTAGTCTTGGCAGTATAAGTTAAATGTTTGGCGGCGTAAAGTCCAAGCATTAGTCTTGGCGGCATACATCCAAATGTACCTTGGCAAAGTAGACCCGATTAGCATGACAATAGCCGATGGAAGCAGTTGAAAGCTAGCATATGGATGAATGAGTCATGGAGGACTCGGAGGGATCTGATATGAATGAGGTTAATGGAGGTGGCTAGAAGGCTTAGGTCTAGGCTAAGGGTGGTCTATCAAGTATGGAGATCATACTTGAGTTAAACCTCATGTTTGAGGTTTATCAATCGACTAGGGTTATGGACCAGTCGATTGGCCGAGTGTTTGACACTTGACAGCCTAGTCAACTTGGATCAGTCGATTGGGATTATGACCAGTCGACTGGTCAGGTAGTTGACTGAGCTTCAACTGCTTCAGTGAAGCTCTAATAGTCGACTACCATTGTGGATAGTCGATTGGCTTTGATCAGTCAACTGCCATGGACGAAAGTCGGCTGGATTAAGTGGACACGAGCATAGAAGCTCTGGTAGTCGACTGGTCAATCGACTACTGGGTAACAGTCGACTACTGGTAATGGAAATCAACTGCTAGGGTATCCGTTGGGCAAGTTCCAGCATGGATGGATCCGTTGTGAGACAATGGATAGGAGAGAATGTTAGTTATATATGAGAGGTTTCCTAAGGCAATTGCCTTATGGTTGTACCATTTATTTGATAAATGAAGCTTCACTATTTGAGTATATATGTTTTCATGTATTTGATTGGATCTTAAACTCATTTACTGAATGTCAGCAATACGATTCACAACATAAGAGAATTTATGATTGGATCAGAATTAGTGAGTATCTCTACATGTGTAATTGTGATGTATTGGAATTATCCCTAGTCGATGAATTGATGCAATCTGACACCATCAATTATGTTAAGAATAGCATGAGTTGTACTCTTTGGTTTATCCAAGCACCTATTTCTCACTGGCTGGAGACATTGGGATGTCCGGAGTTAACCGTGGATGCTAGTTATAGTAACTAGTTTATTGGAGTGACTAGTTGTAAGACTTCATATGGTTCTCTGCATATACAGATATGTCAATGAAGTTCTTACTGTAGCTTAAGTACGATGTTCCTTCGACTTACGGTATTGAAGTCATCTTGGTCATGGAGACTTATGCTTTGACATCTTAAGCAAACATCTCCGAGGAGATGTGGACCCAGGATGATTAGGTATAAGTCGAAGTGGTCGAAGGTGTTTAAATAGCCTACAGAGGATTCACCACTCCTTGTGAGGAGATGTATACTCTATGGCCTCTCGTCAGATTATTACTAAAGTTTTTGGCCAAAGCATAACATGTTTAGAGTATGGTACTCATGGATACATTTGCAGTAACTAAAATCCATAGGACGAGGAAAAGATACTCGGGCTAGGTGTGACATAGACAACCTAGTGGGGACTGACACAATAGACCATGTCCTGAACCAAGTGGATATAAGATGAGTGAAGGGAACGGAGCACGATTCACTATAGCTGCTGAAAGGATTCAGAAGTTGTTCTGGGATCAACCGTTGATATTTCAATTAATTGGGGATCATGATGTACTACTAGGTGTCACTCACGATCGTTCTATAATTAATGGTTAATTATAGACGACCAACATAAACTAGGAACCTATTTGGTCACACGCACTATGAGTGTTATTCGAAGGATTTAAAACGAGCTTGAGAATGAGATTCTCAGATCGAGAGAGACTTGGTTTGGTTGGACCAAACAAGAAGCGAGCATGAAATTGTTTCAGTCACATCGAAAGCATGGATGGTTAGAGTCTTTTGAAGACATGATGGATGAACCAAATTGCTTTGGTTCTAATCCAATGGTGGAAAATAAACTAAAGGGGTTTGTTTTTTTTAAACGAATGAACCAAAATTGGTTTGATTTATTTTAACTTAAAATAGACCAATGCGGTTTGGTTTATTTTAACTTAAATTAATGGAGTGTGTTAACGGGTTTTGGTTGTGAACCAATAACCATTGAGAGATGGTTTTTTTAATGGTTAAGAAACAAGCTCTCTATAAGTAAGAGGGTCGAGACAAATTTCGTGGACGAGTTAGAGTTTGTGAAACCCTAGCCACCTTTCTCTCTTTCTCTCATCCTCTCTTGTGCGCCGACATCTTGATTGTCGTCGCCCAAGCCTTGGCCGCCTCCCCCTCCAATCGCCGCCCAACCACCACCATTGCCCGACAGCCCAGCCACCGGCCGACATCATCATCGCCGACCGGCAGTACCACCGCCGACCACCTTGCTGCAACCAACCAATTTGATTGGCCGGCACTTAAGAGAAAACAAGTTTGTACAACTTGATTTGTGATCGTCTCTCGGATCATAACGTCTTCGATGTGAGACTAGTATCTCTCATCAAGATGGGGCTTGTAGCTTAGTGAAGTTATCTCGATGATACTCGGCGTGGACTTGGATAGAGGCAAAACTTACGAGGGTCACTAAGGTTGATGTCATTTTCGCTACACGTAACTCGTCAGGTATACCTAGTATAAATTTCCTTTATTGCAAAATTTAAATATGCGATTATTGTTGGTGCAGGGGCACATAAGTCAAACTTGTATTTTGATTATGGAAAAAGACGCAAAGTCAAGGATATATCATTATCTCACGAGCTGAATCGAGTGTGCAGAAAAGTGCTAAAGCTAGAGCTGAAGGCTAGCGACACTCGAAGAGAATCGTAGTGGTCGGGCGACACCAGGAGGACTTCGGAGGGAGCCGAAGGAATCAGGTGGAGACCTAAAGCAAGGCTTCAAAGGTAAATGTTGAGGTAAGCTCGTGTGAGTGAGTGTAAGTAAGGTCGAGTACTCCATACAGGGACATCCTTAGGCAACGATCCGACTAAGACTTCCCATGGAAAATCTATGTTGAGATCGGACGGCAAGTGGCCGTCGAATTCACTTAAATTTCGAGATAACTCTTTATTACAGTCGAAAATTTTGGCAATTAGTTTAACCGGCCAAGGATCAGTTCAACTGCTAAGCCATCAGTTCAAACGACCAAGGATCAGTTCAACTGCTGAGCCATCAGTTCAACCGGCTAAGAAATCAGTTCAACCGATGGTCAAGGATCAGCCTCGAGGAGTCAAGCTTTATCACCAATTTTCAAGGAGTCTTGTGCCCAATTCCTATTGGTTGAAGATCCTCTCAAAAAGGGGCTCAAAGGCTATAAAAGGAGAGCCTCTCCTAGGGTTTTTCATCAATTCTAAGTGCCCTAAAGCCTCCACAACGCTGCGACTCTCCGAAGACTCTACAACGACGAAGTGTTGTCAACAACACTAGCTTAATTTCTATTCTCTAGTTGTTGGTATAATCTTACTTTGTCGTCTCTTTCATATTGCAATTCCTATTGTTAATCGAGGTTTTCTATCGTTGCATTTTACCTTAATAGAAGACAGGGTTTGTCTCTCTATCTTTTGTTTTCGAAGGTTTTTGTAATCGTCAAACTCCTACCTCCAATGAGGAGTGTTTTAGTGAATTGCCCTCCGTACACGGTCTAGGACCGTTAGGGCCTTGGAGTAGTAGCCGAAGGCTATGAACTAAGTAAAAAATACTATTGTATCTTGTGTTTACTTTTATCTTCCATTGTGTCTACTATTGTTTTAATGAACGAAACGCAAGAAAAGTTTTATCGCTATTCACCCCCCCCCTCTAGCGATCCGCTCAATCCAACAATTGGTATCAGAGCCGGGGGTGCTCAGATTCGGTGCAACAACCGGTCGAGCATTTTTGTTTTCGTATTTATCATTTTAAGATTTCTCCCACACTACTAATCCAAGACCAAGTCTTGGTACATAGTTTTTGGTTGTGTTTTTGCAAGTACTAATCGCCTTCGGAGTACCTCACGATCAAACGAACATAACTTTTTCTACAAGTGGACTCACGAAATGATCTACCCACAAAATCGAAGCTCTCTGAGAGATCTACACTTATTACAAAGGTTTACCCTCATAACAAGCTGTTTTCATCCTCAGAAATCGTCGTTTAGTACCCTTTCGACGACATCGAAGGTTGTGAGTACTTAGTTTTTGTTTAAGTTTCTTATCTCTTTGTTTAACCTTCTATTTCTCGTTTGTTTTTTTTTTATTTCCTGCACCACTAATCCAAGACTCCGAGTCTTGGCAAGTTTTTTTTGTTTTTTGTTTTGTGTGTGCAAGTTTTTCTTTATGACCCACATTGAGGGGTACAACACCACCCGACCTCCGTTCTTTAGCGGAGATGATTTTCGTTATTGGAAAGGTCGGATGGAGTGTTTTCTAAAAACACAAGTCGAGTATTGGATAATTATCCAAACCGACTTTGCTCTACCCACCAATGATCAAGACGAGCCCTTGGATTTCAACAAGTGGACCAATGCAACCAAGAGGCAAATCGAAGTCGATGCAAGAGCAACACAAATATTGCAATGTGGTTTGTCTAAGGGAGAGCTCAACCGCATCGGACCCTTCATCAGCGCAAAAGATCTGTGGAGAACTACACGAAGAGACTAATGATGCGAAGGACATTATCAATGGCTTGCACACCATCGGACACAAGGTCAAAAACAGCGACCTCCTAAGGTACGTTCTTAACTCATTTCCTAGGACTACCTTGTGGGCATCCATGGTTGATGCCTACAAGGTCTTTAAGGACCTTTCAAAGCTTAGGTTAGACGAATTATTTTCCGAGTTTGAACTTCACGAGCAAACTGACATGGTTCGGGCCAAGAGAGGTATTGCTCTACTTGCAAGACAAAGAAGAAAGCCATCTACCAGGCAAGAAGATGGATTTGAACTCAAAGACGAATCAGAGTCCGTATCCGAAAAGGTGGAAGCAATAGTGAACGTAGTGCGGAAGATCATTCGGAGGGAAAGAAGGCTACTAAAGAATCAAAAAAGGGCACAATTCAAATCGAATCGAAAGAAGGCTTTTCATGCAACATGGGACAACGAAGAAGGCGTCGGCATAGCGTGCATGGCAAGACCCGAAGAATCTGAGTCAGAGTCCAAATCTGAATCCAATTACAACACCGACTCTGAACTCGAGGACTACTTCGAGAAGCAACTCAAAGCCAGACCAAAAGAGAAAATTAAGGTTAGTCGCTCACTAATTCATACGCTTTACAATACAATTAAATTGCTAACTAGGAAATTAGCTAAATCCGAGTCTAGGGTCGAGTCCTTGGTTGAGGAGGTTGAAACCCTCAAACAAGAGACACCCCTAAACTCTTCGACTAGTCGAGTTCAAGAGGAGGACTCAACTCGAGTTGAAAAACTCGAAGAAGAGAACTCTCTCTTGAAAGGACGAGTCCAAGAGCTCGAAGCTCGGTTGAACAAGTTCTCGACAGGGTCCAAGAATCTTAATCGACTTCTTGGAACTCAGAGAGTCATGTACAATAAAGCCGGACTCGGATATAGCTCACAGACTATGAATATATCTTACATGTCTATCATAAACTGTAGTCATCATCGAGTCCAAACGTGGGTCCCAAAAAATTTATTAAACTCACATATAAGGACCAATAGGTTTTGGATTCCCAAGGGTCAAGTTCATTACTTGACCAGACCATATCGGTTCAATGATCCAGGGGGAGCCAATACCAAAATAGTATATCCGGTAACCTAAACCTCTTATTTTTTTTAGAATGGTTAGATAGGACTATAACTCGTCAACGCTTGATAACATAGTACCAGGACGCGGCGAGATGATAGTATGCTAGGAAAATGGAGTCTCATGTATTCGGGCTAGATATGGCATATCTAGTTCGGTTCACTTGACAGATTGGAACTAGCTGAAGCTACCTCGTCGTATCCTAGACTAGTTAGACCAGGAAGTGGTCTTAGGTGAGTCAAGTTACTATTTTCTTGAAATTGGCTTTGTCTAAGGAAGTGGTAATTTTTTCGATCAAAGAAGGCCCCTGTGCCTTGCCACGACCTGGAAGCCAAGGTCTTGAAAAGGTGACTTGATGATCTTAAGTTCAAATCCAAATCTAATGCAAGGTTGACCAGTTTCAAATCATTAAATTTAATTAAGATAAAATTGGAATCATCTCACAAAACATATAAGGTGAACCAATTCTAAGACACTTAGAATGGGTGAGATGACTAAGGAACAATTTCAATTTGCATAATCTTTTCAAAAATGTTATCTATTTTTCAAACTATCGAGCTTAAATGTGAACTTATGCTCAAACAAAACTCTAAATATACAAGTTTCTAGGTCAATGTTTAGCGCCCCCTAACTCTTTTGTACCTTATATATTTGATTAAGGGGGAGAGCAAACTAACCCTAAGAGTTATATATTTTCAAAAGTTATTAGCGTATAAGTATTGTGGAACTCAAAGCTAATTTTATAAGTATTTTGAAAATCAAACTTAGTTTCCAAAAACTTACATTGTTAGTGCAGAGGGCTATACTTCGAACCAAATTAAATCAAGACACATGCTTGGACTCGTGTTAGATAATCATTATGCATGCTACCTTTTCTATTAAAAAACCCCTACTTTTTATATAAAACCCCATACCTTTTTTGATTCATGGCAAAAGGGGGAGAAGAGCATAAGTTAAGGGGGAGAAAAAAATTTAAATTTTTTAAAATTAAACTTTTGTTTTAAAACTCACCAAAGTTTAAGAGGGAGTTCACTACAAATGAGCATAACATTTATCTTACTCATTTTCTGCTTTATATTTTCCCTTAACTTTGTGTAAATTTGCCATAGGGTCAAAAAGGGGGAAGTTATTGGTGCAGGGGCACCTAAGTCGAACCTGTATTTTGATTATGTCAAAAGATGCAAAGTCAAGGATATATCATTATCTCACGAGCTGAATCGAGTGTGCAAAAAAGTGCTAAAGCTGGAGCTGAAGACTAGCGACACTCGGAGAGAAACGTAGTGGTCGGGCGACACCGGGAGGACTTCGAAGAGAGCCGAAGGAATCAGGTGGAGACCGAAAGCAAGGCTTCAAAGGTAAATGTTGAGGTAAGCTCGTGTGAGTGAGCGTAAGTAAGGTCGAGTCCTCCATACGGGGACATCCTTAGGCGACGATCCGACTAAGACTTCCCATGGAAGGTCTATGTTAAGATCGGACGACAAGTGACCGTTGAATTCACTTATATTTCGAGCTAACTCTTTATTACAGTCGAAAATTCTGGCAATCAGTTCAACCAGCCAAGGATCAGTTCAACTACTAAGCCATCTATTCAATCGGCCAAGGATCAGTTCAATTGCTGAGCCATCAGTTCAACCAGCTAAGAAATCAGTTCAACCGATGGTCAAGGATTAGTCTCGAGGAGTCAAGCTTTATCACCAATTTTCAAGGAGTCTTGTGCCCAATTCCTATTGGTTGAAGATCCTCTCAAAAAGGGGCTCAAAGGCTATAAAAGGAGAGCCTCTCCTAGAGTTTTTCATCAATTCTAAGTGCCCTAAAGACTCCACAATGCTGCGACTCTTCGACGACTCTACAACGACAAAGTGTTGTCAACAACCCTAGCTTAATTTCTATTCTCTAGTTGTTGGTATAATCTTACTTTGTCATATCTTTTATATTGCAATTCCTATTGTTAATCGAGGTTTTCTATCGTTGCATTTTACCTTAATAGAAGAGAGGGTTTGTCTCTCTATCTTTTGTTTTCGAAGGTTTTTGTAATCGTCAAACTCCTACCTCCAATGAGGAGGAGTGTTTTAGTAAATTGTCCTCCGTACATGGTCTAGGATCGTTAGGGCCTTTGAGTAGTAGCCGAAGGCTATGAACCAAGTAAAAAATACTATTGTCTCTTGTGTTTACTTTTATCTTCAGCTGTGTCTACTATTGTTTTAACGAACGAAATGCAAGAAAAGTTTTATCGCTATTCATCCCCCCCTCTAGCGATCCGCTCGATCTAACAATTATGTCTACACTGTTGTATCCTGCATGTGTGTAGTGTGTGTGTGTGTTGTAATAAATAGTTTATTATCATTTTATTTGCTTCCGTTGTGCATGTTTACAATAATGTTCGAACACATGCCTACATCGGTGCCCCAGAAACCCAACAATGGTATGAGAGCCCGGCTGTGTTCTGACATAATCGTAAAATTGTTTTGCGATAAATGTTTTGTCATAATTGTAATTTTGAAAATTTTCTACTTTTGGAAATTTAGGAAAATTTATGAAAATTTGAATTAGTTAAGAAATTCAATTTAGGAATTTTCTAAATTTATTAGGAAACTAGAATTTGGGAAATTTATTTCCTAAATTAAATTTAAATTTTCTTAATTAATATTTTCCATAAATAAAATATGTGATTAGATTTGGAAATTTCTTTCCTAATTTAATCAATGAGATTTTATTTGAGAAATCAAATCACAAACATATTTTATTTCCAAAATTAATTATGATAATTTGGAAATTACTTGAACATGTCATAATTGTATGCCATGTAATTGCATTCGATGCATATCATTATGTCATGCGTATCGTGACATGTAGATGCATTAGTTGCACATATGTATTCCATGTGTGTCATGCCATGTAGATAATAGTTATTTTAATGGAATGGAGGATGAGACCACAAAACCCTTACACAATATTAAAGCCTACACCTTCCATTAATATGGTTAGAATCGGAGTTCTATTTATTGTTAGGGTTGTTGGACTCTCTCAAAGCCCGGCTCGAACCTGAACATGTTCAAACCATTGAAATAGTTTAATACTAATATGGTATGAGTAAGAGGACAATCTTTAGTTTGGATTGTTGGACTCTCTCCATGCCTGACTAAACGATTGAATGCACTCTAACCATATTAAAACTATTTCTTGATTAATGGATCAGCTTTAACTTGGAGCATCGACTTGTTGGACTCTCTCCAAGGTCGATGTGAAGGGAGATGAAGTTGGGTACTATGCATATGATGCATACTTGTTAATGTATTAACAACCCAATGTTTGTACGAACATTCAATTAGTTGATAGCACAATGTGACAGTTGTTAGTGGAATCAACCTGTGATATGATTTTGATGTGTGTGACAAAGGGTTTAAGTTAGGATGATTGGATTTGATATGTTCGTTGGAGTCTTACAGGACTTAGTAATTCGCACATGGAGCTTAGGCAAGTGTCACTGCTCACAACCTCGTGCTCGAGTCGGAGAAGGAGCATTGCAGAGTCATGCGCTTGATGCTGCCGAGGGACCGTCGGACGAGATGACTTGAAGCGAAGCCAAGGAAGCAGACTTCGAGGGCAAGAGACGTGAAGGAGCATTGTAGAGTCGTGCGCCTGATGCTGCCGAGGGACGTGGCCGCGAACGAAGAGATCTTCGGTGAGGGACTTCGAGTGAGATGAGAGAATGAGTGAATTGTAAGTAGCTCATTAGGTGAACTTGGCCGAATGGCTGAGTGTCTGAAGCTCGACCGCAAGGGTTGAGATTTACCCGACCGCTGGAAGCTCAAACGGATGTTAAGTTTGAGTTTTACTCGACACCAGTCGACTGCCATGTCATGGCAGTCGACTGCTCTAAGTCGATCGGCAATCGACTAGTGTTAGCTGCGAGATCAAGTCGACATCAGCCGACTGCTTGAGGGAAGCAGTCGACTGATCGCACTGTGTAGGGGCACAAAAGCTAGTTGAGCT
The DNA here is from genome assembly GCA_025175895.1 of Wurfbainia villosa. Lineage (NCBI taxonomy): Eukaryota > Viridiplantae > Streptophyta > Magnoliopsida > Zingiberales > Zingiberaceae > Wurfbainia > Wurfbainia villosa. The sequence goes on along the minus strand of CM045994.1, from coordinate 31,011,301 downwards.
TGTGGGCACTCGATTGGAAGTCGACATTAGTCGACTGATGATGGTGCCATTGGTTGGAATCCAACGTGGAAGAAGCCGTTATTGGGCAACGGCTAGAGGATCAGTCGACTGATCAGGGCATCAGTTGACTGCTCTTGTGTTAACGGGAAAAAACCCTCTTCCTCTATAAAGAGAAGAGGTGAGGGCCTTTGGGAGGCTAATGCTTATGCTCTAAACTCCTTCAAAGTGCCCAATACGTTTTCCATCCTCTTACTTGAGCTTATTTACATCATATTATAAGAGGAGTGATTCTTGTAAAAGGTTACCTCCACCTAGCTTGGTGCAAAGGAGATATCTAGTGGATTTGGCAAAGGAGTGATTAACCTTGGATGAATCGGGTCGTAGATTAGCGGCAAGGCCGTGAACCACGTTATATTCTCTTGTTAGCATTGTTTATCTTTTGTTTGTTTCTTAATTATCTTTATTAGTATATTCCGCTTGTGCTAACGTTACTTGTAGACGAGCAATCAACAAACGACTACCATCGTCTACGATAAAGGCTATTCACCCCCCCTCTAGCCGCCCAACATCAACCCTACACATATACATGATATGTAATTAGTATATTTGATACCTACCATCATGGCTATGAATGACTTATTTGACTCTCTCCAAGGTTGTTTTTATCTATGTTGGATATCAACCCATTCGGAGATGGACCTATGATCTCTCGAATTGATTTTAAGGGTTTTTGAATTCGAAAAATGAATGAGATTTATAAATGTATGTTGATGCATTTTAAATCATCTTTCTCATATATGCTCGATTTGTATATCTAGGTTAATCCCTTGATCATGATGTCTTTAAACTTGCGCTCTATTTTGGATTCAAATAAGTTGACTGGGCTGAACTTCTTGGACTGACTTAGAAACCTGAGAATTATTCTCAAGGCGGAAAAGCTTGCGTATGTCCTCGAAGAGCATCTTCCCAACCGTCCTAAGGATGATACAACTTTGGACCTGGCCTATCAAAAACATATGATTGATTATGAACCGGCGAGTTGCATCATGCTAGCCGTGATGGTACCTGAGCTTCAGAAGAAGCATGAGCATATGGATGCTAATACCATAGTCTTTCATCTTCATGAGTTGTTTGATAAGCAAGCGAGATTCGAAAGGTTCGAAGTCTCTAAGCTCCTCTTCACCTCTAAGATGCAAGAAGGTTCATCTATGGTGAAAATTGTGCTAAAGATGAATGGGTACATCGAGAAATTAGCTACACTCAGGTTTGTGATGGATCATGAATTAAGTTTGTGATGAACTACCGGATGAACAAACTTGAATCCACCATTCCTGAACTTCTCAACATGTTGAAGACTGTGGAGCCTTCTATGAAGCATGAGGATAAGATGGTGTTGTTAGTTGATTCCTCAAAGAAAAGTTCTAAGAGGAAATCAAAGGAAGATCATAAGGGGAAGAAGAAGAAGGCTAAGAAGGCAGAACTAGCTCAAAAGGGCACTTGCCATCATTGTGGCAAGGAGGGTCATTGGCGAAAAAACTGCAAGATTTATCTTGAGTCCGTGAAGAAGAAGAAGGCATCCAATGTCCCATCCTCTTTAGGTATCTTCGTTATTGATTGTCATTCTATTTTCTTAGACACTTGGGTATTGGATACTAGGTGTGGCTCACATATATGTAATGACATACAGGGGCTAAGGAATAGAAGAAGACTTGTCAAGGGAGAATCAAATTTGTGAGTTGCCAATGGAGCAAAGGTTGCTACAGTCACCATCGGAACATATTTGTTGAAGCTCCCTACAGAACTTCTCTTAGAACTGGATAATTGCTATTATGTTCCTTCATTAATAAAGAACATTGATTCTATTTCCTTCTTAAATAGAAATGAGTACCATTTGACTTTTAGTAACAATTGTTGTTACATAACTTTGAATGATGTTCTTTATGGGACTGAAACTTTATGCAATGGTATATATACATTAGACATATCCAGTGACATTTTCAATATCGAAGTGAGCAACAAGCATACTCAAAAAGATAATCAATTAACCTCCTACATGTTACATTGTCATCTTGGCCATGTAAGAAAGAAATGCATGTCCGAATTACACCGATGTGGAATTTTGGAATCATTTGAATTTGATTCATTCGATACATTGAATCATGCTTAAAAGGCAAGATGACTAAGTTACCTTTTACTGGAAAAGGTGAACCGATGGGAGAGTTGCTTGGTGTAATACATACTGATGTATGTGGACCTATGTCAACTCATGCTCTAGGAGGTAGCTACTTCATTACCTTTATTGATGATCACTCATGATTTGGGTATGTGTTCTTGATGAAATACAAGTCTTAAGCCTTTGAAAAGTTCAAAGAATTCAGAAATGATGTAGAGAAACAACTTGGCAAAAGTATTAAAATACTTCGATCTGATCGAGGTGGTGAATACTTGAGTCAAGAGTTTTTGGATTATCTAAGGGGCAATGGTATATTGTCTCAATGGACTCTGCCGTATACACCATAGCTTAATGGTGTATCTGAGAGGAAAAATTGAACCTTGTTGGACATAGTTAGGTCGATGATGAATCATGTGAATCTTCCCAAGTCCTTTTGGGGCTATGCACTTCAGACAGTTGTTTACTTGCTAAATAGAGTCCCGACTAAGGTAGTTTCTACTACTCCATATAAGATATGAAATTGTAAGAAACCTCATTTATATTACTTGAAGATATGGGGTTGTCCTGTTTATGTGAAGTGGACGTATCATACAAATTAGATGCTAAGTCTGATAAATATCTATTTATTGGATACCCTAAAGAAATGAGGGGTTACCAATTCTATCACCCTGTGGAAAAAAAGGTGTTTGTTTCAAGCAATGTTATGTTTCTAGAGAAAGAGTTTCTCTTGCAAGAAAATAGTTGGAGTGACGTTGAACTTAAGGAGGTTCAAGAGACTCCAATAGACATTGATGAGATACTTGATCAAGAACCTCAACCGATAACTCATAGTGATGAGCCATCGGTTGAAACTATTGTAATACCACATCTTCGTATATCTGGTGAAACACGCAACATTCTTGAGAGATATGGATTTCTCATAAGTGAATCGAACGACGTGTTACTCATTGATGATGAGGAGACTACCAGTTATGAAGAAGTTCTGAAATGTTCAGAAAGGGACAAGTGACTTGAAGCCATGAAGTCGGAAATGAATTTCATGTATGAAAATCAAGTTTGGAACTTGGTGGACCCACCTGAAGGTATTAAGCCTATAGGGTGCAAGTGGGTTTTCAAAAAGAAAATTGACATAGATGGTAATGTGATTACCTATAAGGCTAGATTAGTGGCGAAAAGCTATCGTCAAAAGTAAGGTGTTGATTATGAAGAGACCTATTCACCAGTAGCTATGCGTAAATCCATTCGGATGCTCCTGGCCAAAGCGGCTCATTATGACTATGAGATATGGAAGATGGATGTGAAAATGACTTTCTTTAATGGAAACCTACTCGAAGACGTGTATATGATACAACCCGAGGGTTTCACATCAGTTGATAAAACCAAGGTATGCAAACTTTGATGGTCCATATATGGACTGAAGCAAGCATCCAGGAGCTGGAATATTCATTTTGATGAGACAACCAAAAGGTTTGATTTCTCACAAAATCCATACGAACCCTATGTGTACAAGAAGTTTAGTAGCAGTGCAATCGTGTTCCTAGTGTTGTATGTTGATGACATATTACTTATAGGAAACGATATATCTGTCTTATAGTAGGTCAAAATTTGGTTATGCAAAACATTCTCCATGAAAGACCTGGGAGAAGTGACCTACATTCTCAGGATTAAGATCTATAGAGATAGATTGAAACAGTTGCTTGGTCTTTCGCAGTCTACATATATATACCGAGTGCTAAAGAGGTTTATCATGTCGAAATCCAAGAAAGGTTTCCTTCTCATCAGGCATGGGACACTGTTGGGTTTTAGGTACCGCGGCGAGTGTGTGTTCGAACATATTTTGTAAACATGTGCACAGCGGAAGAAATAAAAACAATAAATCTAATTTATTACATCACACACACCACACGCATGCATAGTACAACATGTGTAGATGTTGGGTTTTCGGCACCGCGGCGAGTGTGTGTTCGAATATGTTTCGTAAACATGTGCACAGCGGAAGAAATAAAAATAATAAATCTATATTTATTACAACACACATATCACACGCATGCATAGTACAACATATGTATACATAACCGTAAATTTAAATTTTGCAATAAAAGGAAATTTAACTATGTATACCTTACGTATCACGTGTAGCGGGAAAGACATCAACAGGAACGATCCTCACTAGAATCGTCTCTATCCGTATCCACGCCGAGTATCTTTGGGATGACTTCACCAAGTCACGAGCCTTATCTTCATACGGGTTACTAGCCTCGTATTGAAGACGATGTGACCGAGAGAAGATCACGATCCGAATCAAAATTCGGATCCAAAACCGAGTCCTCAAAACTCGCTTCTCCGGAGAGGTATTCGTCAACCGTTTGACGAATCCTTCGTCCTCCACCTATGAGGATTACCGGAGATCAAATCCCCGGCAAGGCTACCGCTGTCGGAGCTCCAAACGTCGTCCAAACGACGCTCCGATGAGAGGGAAACAAGCTGTCCAGAAAACTGGACAGCTTTGGTGGAGGAGTAGGGGCCGGCCAAAAAGGAAAGGTGGAAGCTCACCTTATTACCGAACCCAAGGGAGATCACCGGAGCTCCTCCGGCAGCAGCTCGACGCTGGCAAGTGGAGAAGATGGCAGCAACTAGTCGCCGGTTGGAGGAGATGGGCGGCAGCACTAGGGTTGGCGCCGACTTCTTCAAAGGGGAGGAGGTGGGCGGCAACTCTAGGTTAGGGCTTTTTGATTAGGGCTTAACAAACCCTTAAACCCTCTTTTATAGAGAACTAATTCTCTTAATGGTTATTGGATCATAACCATAAGGCCCGTTAACCCGCTCCATTAATATAAGTTAAAATAAACCAAACCATGATGGTTTATTTTAAGTTAAAACGAACCGAACCAACTTTGGTTCATTCGTTTAAAATAAACCAAACCCTTTGATTTATTTTTCACCATTGGATTAGAACCAAACCATTTTGGTTCATCCATTATGTCTCCACAAGACATGGCCCATCCACGCTTCCATTGCGACTGAAACGATTTCATGCTCGCTCCACGTTTGGTTCAACCAAACCTAGTTTCTCTTGGTCTGAGAATCTCATTCTCAAGCTCGTTTTAAATCCTTCGAATTATGCTCGTTGTGCGTGTGACCAAATAGGTTCTCGTTTTATGTTGGCCATCTATAATTAACCATTAATTATTGAACGATCATGAGTGGCACCTAGTAGTACATCATGATCCCCAATTAACCGAAAAGATCAACGGTTGATCCAGAACTATTTCTGAAACCCTTCAGCAGCTCGAATGAATTGTACCCCATTCCCTTCACTCATCTTATACCCACTTGGTTCAGGACATGGTCTATAGTGTCAGTCCCCACTAGGCTGACTACGTCACACCTAGCCTAAGTATCATTTCCTCGTCCTACGGATTCTAGTTACTGCACATGTATGGAAGAGTACCTTACTCTAAACATGTAATGCTTTGGCCAAAGACTTTTGTAACAATCTGACAAGAGGCCATGGGTATACATCTCCTCACAAGGAGTGGTGAATACTTTATAGGCTATTCAAACACCTTCGATCACTTCGACTTATACCCAATCATCCCGGGTCCACATCTCCTCAGAGATGCTTGCTTAAGATGTCAAAGCATAAGTCTTTATGATCAAGATGACTTGAATACCGCAAGTCAAAGGAACATCGCACTTAAGCTACAATAAGAACTTCATTGACATATCTATATATGCAGAGAACCATATGAAGTCTTACGATTGGTCACTCCAATGAACTAGTTACCATAACTAGCATCCACGATTAACTCCGGACATCACAATGTCTCCAGCCAATAAGAATCAGCTGCTTTGATACACCAAGGAGTATACCTCGTGCTAGTCTCGACAGAATTGATGGTGTCCAAATCCATCAATTCATCGACTAGGGATAATTCCGATACATCACAATTACACATGTAGAGATACTCACTACTTGTGATCCAATCACAAATTCTCTCATGCTGTGAGTCGTATCGCGGACATTCAGTAAATGAGTTTAAGATCCAATCAAATACATGAAACCATGTATACTCAAATAGTGAATCTTCATTTATCATATAAATGGTTCATACATAAGGCGATTGCCTTAGGACATCTCTCATATATTACTAACAGACTCCCACTTGGCCTAATGTCAATCGCTACGATATCCAATACCATAAGCTATAACATGACCCTCAAAATTACTTTGAGGTAATTCCTTAGTCAAAGGATCCGCTAAGTTCCTTTCAGTGGGGATTTTCTCGATTTGTATTTCTTTCCTACTAATGATCTCTTTGATAAGATGATAGCGGCGAAGCACATGTTTGGATCGTTGATGAGACCTTGGCTCTTTCACCTGTGCAATTGCTCCATTGTTGTCGTAGTAGATCGGTATTGCTTCAACAATGGCTGGAATCACACCAAGTTCATAAATGAACTTCTTGATCCAAACCGCTTCCTTTGTTGCTTCCGAAGCTGCAATGTATTCTGCCTTAGTGGTAGAATCCGCTACAGTGTCTTGTTTGGAACTTTTCCAACTCACTGCGCCCCCATTCAAGGTGAACACGTATCCAGACTGAGACCTGGAATCATCCTTGTCTGTCTGGAAGCTGGCATCTGTATACCCGCGTATCACCATGTCCCCTTCTCCATTTATTAGGAACACATCCTTTGTTCTTCTTAAGTACTTAAGGATCGTCTTAACAGTCACCCAATGATCCATTCCTGGATCAGACTAGTATCTGCTCGTGACACTCAGAGCATACGATACATTAGGCCTCGTACATAACATAGCATACATGATAGATCATATTGCGGATGCATAGGGAATCTTACTCATGCAAATCCTCTGGTCTTCTGTGCGCAGACACATAGACTTTGAAAGGTGTACCCCATGCCTGATGGGTAGGAAACCTTTCTTGGATTCCGACATGCTAAACCTCTTTAGCACTCGGTCTATATATATAGACTGCGAAAGACCAAGCAACTGTTTCGATCTATCTCTATAGATCTTAATCCCGAGGATGTAGGTTGCTTCTCCCAGGTCTTTCATGGAGAATGTCTTGGATAACCAAACCTTAATTGACTATAAGATTGAAACATCGTTTCCTATAAGTAATATTTCATCGACATACAATACTAGTAACACGACTACACTCCCACTAACCTTCTTGTACACACAAGGTTCGTCTGGATTTTGTGAGAAATCAAACTTTTTGATTGTCTCATCAAAATGGATATTCCAGCTCCTGGATGCTTGCTTCAATCCATATATGGACCGTCGCAATTTGCATATCTTGGTTTTATCAACCGATGTGAAACCTTCAGGTTGTATCATATACACATCCTCGAGCAGGTTTCCGTTAAGGAAAGCTATTTTCACATCCATCTGTCATATCTCATAATCATAATGAGCCGCTATGGACAGGAGCATCCGAATGGATTTAAGCATAGCTACAGGCGAATAGGTTTCGTCATAATCAACACCTTGTTTTTGACGATATCCTTTTGCCACTAATCTAGCTTTATAGGTAATCACATTACCATCCATGTCGGTTTTCTTCTTGAAAACCCACTTGCACCCTATAGGCTTGATGCCTTCAGGTGGGTCAACCAAGTTCCAAACTTGGTTTTCATACATGGAATCCATTTCCGACTTCATGGCTTCAAGCCACTTATCCCTTTCTGAATTTGTCAGCACTTCTTCATAACTGGTAGGCTCCTCATCATCAATGAGTAACACGTCATTCGATTAACTTATGAGAAATCCATATCTCCCAGGAATGTTGCGTGTTCTACCAGATCTACGAAGATGTGGTGTTACAGTAGGTCCAGCCGATTGCTCATCACTATGAGTTATTGGTTGTTGTGCTTCACCAGGTATCTCATCAATGTCTATTTGAGTCTCTCGAGCCTCCTCATGCTCGACAACACTCCCACTATTTTCTTGCAAGAGAAACTCTTTCTCTAGAAACACAACATGCCTTGAAACAAACACCTTTTATTCCACAGGATGATAGAATTGGTAACCCCTTGTTTCCTTAGGGTATCCAATAAATAGACATTTATCAGACTTAGCATCCAATTTGTCTGATACAGTCCGCTTCACATAAGCTGGACAACCCCATATCTTCAAGTAAGATACATGAGGTTTCTTACCATTCCATATCTCATATGGAGTAGTAGAGACTACCTTGGTTGGCATTCTGTTTAACAAGTAAACAGTTGTCTGAAGTGCATAGCCCCAAAAGGACTTGGGAAGATTCGCATGTCATTAACTTGACCATGTCCAACAAGGTCCGGTTACGCCTCTCAGATACATCATTATACTGTGGTGTATATGGCGGAGTCCATTGAGACAATATGTCATTGTCTCTTAGATAATCAAGAAACTCTTGACTTAAGTATTCACCACCTCGATCTGATCGAAGTATTTTAATACTCTTGTCATGTTGTTTCTCTACTTCATTTCTGAATTCTTTGAACCTTTCAAAGGCTTCAGACTTGTGTTTCATCAAGAACACATACCCAAACCGTGAGTGATCATCGGTGAAGGTAATGAAGTAGCTATAGCCTCCTAAATCTTGAGTTGACATAGGTCCACATACATCAGTATGTATTAGACCTAGTAACTCTCCCACTCGTTCACCTTTTCCAGTAAAAGGTAACTAAGTCATCTTTCCTTTTAAGCATGATTCGCATGTATCGTATGAATCCAATTCAAACGATTCCAGAATTCCACATCGGTGTAATTCGGACATGCGTTTCTTGCTTACATGGCAAAGATGACAATGCCACATGTAGGAGTCTAATTGATCATCCTTTCGAGCACGCTTGTTGCTCGCTTCGATATTGAAAATGTCACTGGATACGTCCAACGTATAAATATCATTGCTCAAAGTTCCATTTCCATAAAGTACGCCATTCAAAGTTATATAACAACAATTGTTACTAAACGTCAAATGGAAACCATTTCTATTTAAGCAGGAAATAGAAACAATATTCTTTATTAGAGAAGAAACACAATAGCAATTGTCCAGTTCTAAGACTAGTCCACTAGGGAGCTTTAGCAAATAAGTTCCGATGGCAACCGCAGCAACCTTTGCTCCATTGCCAACTCGCAAATTTGACTCCCCTCTGACGAGTCTTCTTCTATTCCTTAGCCCCTGTATGTCATTACATATATGTGAGCCACACCCAGTATCCAATACCCAAGTGTCTGAGGAAATAGAATGACAATCAATAACGAAGATACCTGAAGAGGATGTGGCATCAGATGCCTTCTTCTTCTTCATGGACTCAAGATAAATCTTGCAGTTTCTTCGCCAGTGGCCTTCCTTGCCACAGTGATGGCAAGTGCCCTTTTGTGCTGGTTCTGCCTTCTTTGCCTTCTTGTTCTTCCCTTTCTTCTGTTCTTTTGCCTTCCTCTTAGAACCTTTCTTTGAGGAATCAACTAACAGAACCGCCTTCTCCTCATGCTTCACAGAAGGCTCCACAGTCTTCAGCATATTGAGGAGCTCAGGAATAGTGGATTCTAATTTGTTCATCCGATAGTTCATCACAAATTGTGAGAAACTCTTGGGCAAACAATGCAGAATTAAGTCAATACTTAATTCATGATCCATCACAAACCCGAGGGTGGATAGCTGCTCGATGTACCCATTCATCTTTAGCACAAACTGCACTACAGACGAACCTTCTTGCATCTTCGTGGTGAAGAGGAGCCTGGAGACTTCGAACCTTTCGGATCTCACTTGCTCATCAAACAACTCATGAAGATGGAAGACCATGGTATTAGCATCCATATGCTCATGATACTTTTGCAGCTCAGGTACCATCGTCGCTAGCATGATGCAACTTGCCAGCTCAGAATCTGCCACATGCTTTTGATAGACCAACATTTGGTCTGGAGTTGCATCGTCCTTAGAACGGTTGGGAAGAGGCTCTTCAAAGACATATGCTATCTTTTCCGCCTTGAGAATAATTCTCAGGTTTCTAAGTCAGTCCAGGAAGTTAGGCCCAGTCAATTTGTTTGAATCCAAAATAGTGCGCAAATTCAAAGACGTCATGATCAATCGATTGACCTAGAAATACAAAATGAGCATATATGAGAAAATGATTTTAAAATGCATCAATATACATTTATAAATCCCATTCATTTTTCGAATTTCAAAAACCCTAAAATCACTTCAGGAGATCGTAGGTTCATCTCCGAATGGGTTGATATCCATCATAGATATGAACAACCTTGGAGAGAGTCCAACAAGCCAATCATAACTACGATGGTAGGTATCAAATATACCGATTGCATATCACGTATATGCAACTATCACAATGTGCTATCAACTAATTGAATGTTCACACATACATCGGGTTGTTAACACATTAACAAGTATGCATCATATGCATAGCACCCAACTTCACCTCCCTTTACATCGACCTTGGAGAGAGTCCAACAAGCCGATGCTCCAGGTTAAAGCCAACCCATTAATCGAGAAATAGTTTTAATATGGTTAGAGCGCATTCAACCAATTAGCCCGGCTTGGAGAGAGTCCAACAACCAAAGCTAACAATTGACCTCTGACTCTTACCATATTAGTATTAAACTATTCCATGGTTTGAACATGTTCGGGTTTGAGCCGAGCTTGGAGAGAGTCCAACAACCCGAACAAGAAATGGAACTCTGGTTCTAACCATATTAATGGAAGGTGTAGGCTTTAATATTGAGTTAGGGTTTTTATGTCTCATCCTCTTTGCATGCAAATAACTATTATCTACATGGCATGGCATACATGGCATACATCTACATGTCACGACACGCAAGGCATAATGATATGCATCTAATGAAATTACATGGCATACAATTATGTCATGTACAATATTTCCTTATATGTCATAACTATTTATGGAAATAAAATATGTTTAAGATTTGATTCTCTAAATCAATTAATGATTAAATTAGGAAACAAATTTCCAAATCTAATCACATATTTTATTTGTGGAAATAGTTGATTAAGGAAAGTCAATTTAGGAAACCAATTTCTTAAATCATCAAAACTACTTATGGAAATAAAATATTTTTAAGATTTGATTTCCCAAATCAAATCATGATTAAATTAGGATATAAATTTCTAAAATCTAATAAAATATTTTATTTATGGAAAATATCAATTTCCATAAATACTTCCAACTTTCCAAAAGTGGAAGATTTCCATAAATCCTTCTAGACTTTCCAAAATTGAAAAATTTCCATAAATACTTCTAACTTTTCAAAAGTAGAAAATTTCCAGAAATATCATTATGACTATCGCAAAACAATTTTACGATTATGTCAAAACACAACCTGGGCTCTGATACCACTGTTGGGTTTCCGGCACCGCAGCGAGTGTGTGTTCGAACATGTTTCATAAACATGTGCACAGCGGAAGAAATAAAAATAATAAATCTATATTTATTACAACACACACATCACACGCATGCATAGTACAACATGTGTAGACATAACCGTAAATTTAAATTTTGCAATAAAAGGAAATTTAACTACGTATACCTTACGTATCACGTGTAGCGGGAAAGACATCAACCGGAACGATCCTCACTAGAATCGTCTCTATCCGTATCCACGCCGAGTATCTTCGGGATGACTTCATCAAGTCATGAGCCTCGTCTTCGTACGGGTTACTAGCCTCGTGTTGAAGACGATGTGATCGAGAGAAGATCACGATCCGAATCCAAATTCGGATCCAAAACTGAGTCCTCAAAACTCGCTTCTTCGGAGAGGTATTTGTCAACCATTTGACGAATCCTTCGTCCTCCACCTATGAGGATTACCGGAGATCGAATCCCCAGCTAGGCTACCGCTGTCGGAGCTCCAAACGTCGTCCAAACGATGCTCCGACGAGAGGGAAACAAGCTGTCCAGAAAACTGGACAGCTTTGGTGGAGGAGTAGGGTCCGGCCAAAAAGGAAAGGTGGAAGCTCACCTTATTACCAAACCCAAGGGAGATCACCGGAGCTCCTCCAATAGTAGCTCGACGCTGGCAAGTGGAGAAGACGGCAGCAGCTGATCGCCGGTTGGAGGAGATTGGCGGCGGCACTAGGGTTGGCGCCGACTTCTTCAAAGGGGAGGAGGTGGGCGGCAACTCTAGGTTAGGGCTTTTTGATTAGGGATTAACAAACCCTTAAGCCCTCTTTTATAGAGAACTAATTCTCTTAATAGTTATTGGATCATAATCATAAGGCCCGTTAACCCGCTCCATTAATATAAGTTAAAATAAACCAAACCATGATCGTTTATTTTAAGTTAAAATGAACCGAACCAACTTTGGTTCATTCGTTTAAAATAAACCAAACCCTTTGGTTTATTCTCCTCCATTGGATTAGAACCAAACCATTTTGGTTCATCCATTATGTCTCCACAAGACACGGCCCATCCACGCTTCCATTGCGACTGAAACGATTTCATGCTCGCTCCACGTTTGGTCCAACCAAACCTAGTTTCTCTCGGTTTGAGAATCCCATTCTCAAGCTCGTTTTAAATCCTTCGGATTACGCTCGTTGTGCGTGTGACCAAATAGGTTATCGATTTATGTTGGCCATCTATAATTAACCATTAATTATAGAACGATCATGAGTGACACCTAGTAGTACATCAAGATCCCCAATTAACCGAAAAGATCAACGGTTGATCCAGAACTATTTCTGAAACCCTTCAGCAACTCGAATGAATTGTGCCCCATTCCCTTCACTCATCTTATACCCACTTGGTTCAGGACATGGTCTATAGTGTCAGTCCCCACTAGGCTGACTACGTCACACCTAGCCCAAGTATCATTTCCTCGTCCTATGGATTCTAGTTACTGCACATGTATGGAAGAGTACCTTACTCTAAACATGTAATGCTTTGGCCAAAGACTTTAGTAACAATCCGACGAGAGGCCATGGGTATACATCTCCTCGCAAGGAGTGGTGAATCATTTATAGGCTATTCAAACACTTTCGATCACTTCGACTTATACCCAATCATCCTGGGTCCACATCTCCTCAGAGATGCTTGCTTAAGATGTCAAAGCATAAGTCTTTATGATCAAGATGACTTGAATACCGCAAGTCAAAGGAACATCGCACTTAAGTTACAGTAAGAACTTCATTGACATATCTATATATGCAGAGAACCATATGAAGTCTTACGGTTGGTCACTCCAATGAACTACTTACCATAACTATCATCCACGATTAACTCCGGACATCACAATGTCTCCAGCCAGTGAGAATCAGCAACTTGGATACACCAAGGAGTATACCTCGTGCTAGTCTTGACAGAATTGATGGTGTCCAAATCCATCAATTCATCGACTAGGGATAATTCCAATAGATCACAATTACACATGTAGAGATACTCACTAGTTGTGATCCAATCATAAATTCTCTCATGCTGTGAGTTGTATCGCAGACATTCAGTAAATGAGTTTAAGATCCAATCAAATACATGAAACCATGTATACTCAAATAGTGAATCTTCATTTATCATATAAATGGTTCATACATAAGGCGATTGCCTTAGAACATCTCTCATATATTACTAACAGTAGACATAACCATAGTTTCAAATTTTGCAATAAAAGGAAATTATTCTACGTATACCTGACGTATCACGTGTAGCAGGAAAAGCATCAACCGGAGCGACTCTTGCTAGAATCGCCTCTATTCGTATCAACGCCGAGTATCGTCGGGATGACTTCACAAAGCCACGAGCCTCATCTTCATACGAGTGACTAGCCTCGTGTCGAAGACGATGTGATCGAGAGAAGATAACAATATGAATAAAAATTCGGATTCAAAATCGAGTCCCCAAAACTCGCTTCTCCGGAGAGGTATTCATCAACCGTTTGACGAATCCTTTATCCTCCACCTCTGAGGACTACCAGAGATCGAATCCCCGGAAAGGTATCCATTGTCGGAGCTCCAAACGTCATCCAAACGATGCTCTGACAAGAAGGAAGTAAGCTGTCCAGAAAACAGGACAGCTTTGGTAGAGAACTTGTGCCGGCCAAATAAGGAAAGCAGGCTGCTCCTTGGTCACCTGAGCCAAGGGAAGTCGCTGGAGGGTTGCTGGAAGATCGCCGGTAGGATCTTGGATGCCGGAAATAGCATGGACAGCGGCACAAGGGCTGGGAGGCAACAAGGTTGGGCGGCAACCTAGTTGGGCGGCGGCACAAGAAGAAGAGAGGGAGGGGGCGGCACCAAAAATAGGATTAGGTTTTCATAAAACCCTTAAGCCCTATTTTTATAGAGAACATATTTTCCTAATGGTTATTGGTTCATAACCAAAAATCCATTAACCTGCTTCATTAACTTAAGTTAAAATAAACCAAATCGAGTTGGTCTATTTTAAGTTAAAACGAACCGAATCAACTTTGGTTCATTTGTTTAAAACAAACCAAACCCCTTTGGTTTATTCTTCACCATTGGATTATAACAACACCAATTTAGTTCATCATCATGTCTTCATAAGACACGGCCCATCCACGCTTTGATTACGACTGAAACGATTTCATGCTTGCTCTTTGTTTGGTGCAACCAAACCTAGTTTCTCTCGGTCTGAGAATCTCATTCTCAAGCTCGTTTTATATCCTTCAGATTACGTTTGTTGTGCGTGTGACCAAATAGGTTATCGGTTTATGTTGGCCGTCTATAGTTAACCATTAATTATTAAACGATCATGAGTGGCACCAAGTAGTACATCAAGATCCTCAATTAATCAGAAATCAATGGTTGATCCAGAACCATTTCTGAAACCCTTCAGCAGCTACAATAAATCATGCCCCATTCCCTTCACGCATCTTATACCCACTTGGTTTAGGACATGGTCTATAGTATCAGTCCCCACGAGACTGACTACGTTACACCTAGCCTAAGTATCATTTCCTCATCCTACGAATTCTAGTTACTGCACATGTATCCAAGAGTACCTTACTCTAAATATGTAATGCTTTGGCCAAAGACTTTAGTAACAATCTGACAAGAGGCCATGGGTATACATCTCCTCGCAAGGAGTGGTGAATCCTTTATAGGTTATTCAAACACCTTCGGTCACTTTGACTTATACCCAATCATCCCGGGTCCACATCTCCTCAGAGATGCTTACTTAAGATGTCAAAGCATAAGTCTTCATGACCAAGATGACTTGAATACCGCAAGTCAAAGGAACATCGCACTTAAGCTGCAGTAAGAACTTCATTGACATATCCATATATGCAGAGAACCATATGAAGTCTTACAACTGGTCACTCCAATGAACTAGTTACCATAACTAGCATCCACGATTAACTCTGGACATCACAATATCTCCAGCCAGTGAGAATTAGCTGCTTGGATACACAAAAGTGTATACCTCGTGCTAGTCTCGACAGAATTGATGGTGTCCAAATTCATCAATTCATCGACTAGGGATAATTCCAATACATCACAATTACATATGTAGAGATACTCACTAGTTGTGATCCAATCACAAAATCTCTCGTGCTGTGAATCATATTGCAAACATTCAGTAAATGAGTTTAAGTTCAATCAAATACATGAAAACATATATACTCAAATAGTGAATCTTCATTTATCAAATAAATGGTACAACCATAAGGCGATTGCCTTAGGACACCTCTCATATATTACTAACAAACTCCCACTTGGCCTAATGCCAATCGCTATGGTATCCAATACCATAAGCTCTAACATGACCCTCAAACTTACTTTGAGGTAATGCCTTAGTTAAAGGATCCGCTAAGTTCCTTTAGTGGGAATCTACTTGATTTATATTTCCTTCCTACTAATGATCTCTCTTATCAGATGATAGAGGTGAAGCACATGTTTGGATCATTGATGAGACCACATCAAGTTCAGAGATGAACTTCTTGATCCAAACCGCTTCCTTTGCTGCTTCCGAAGTTGCGATGTATTCTGCCTTAGTGGCAGAATCCGCTATAGTGTTAATCTTGGAACCTTTCCAACTTATTGCACCTCCATTCAAGATGAACATGTACCCAGACTGAGACCTGGAATCATCCTTGTCTATTTGGAAACTGACATCCATATACCCGCGTATCACTATGTCCCCTTCTTCATATATTAGGAACACATCCTCAGTTCTTATTAAGTACTTAAGGATCGTCTTAACAGCTGCCCAATGATCCATTCCTGGATCAGACTGGTATCTGCTCGTGACACTCAGAGCATACGATACATCGAGCCTCATACATAACATAGAATACATCATAGATCCTATTGTGGATGCATATGGAATCTTACTCATGCAATTCCTCTCGTCTTCTGTGCGCGGACACATAGACTTTGAAAGGTGTATCCTGTTGGGTTTCCGACACTGCGGTGAGTGTGTGTTTGAACATGTTTCATAAATATGTGCACAGCGGAAGAAATAAAAATAAATAAATCTATTTTATTACAACACACACACACCACATGCATGCATAGTACAACATATGTAGACATAATCGTAGTTTCAAATTTTGTAATAAAAGAAAATTATTCTAGGTATCCCTTGAAACATCCCAAATTTTAGTTAGTATATTTTTATTTAAAGGAAATATATATATATATATATATATATATATATATATATAGAAATAAGAATAAAAAAAATGAATAAATACTTCATAGTCGAGGCTTGAATCATGAACTGTTGATTTGGGGGAATAGGCTTCCCACCACTAAGTCATAGGATTACCAATGAGTAGGATATAACAGAATATATCTATTGGTAGAAAAAAAGAAAGAAGTTGATTAATCTAGCTGATCATTTAAAGGGATAATTAGGTTAAGAAAAATCCTAATTTATATATATATTTCTTTTCTTTCCTCTCTCTAAAACCTCACGCCGACCTCTCTCTCTCTCTCGCTCATTTTTCCTCCAGCCGCCGAATAGCCTTCTCCCCTCTCCTTCCCTAACCCTCCGACCTTATCTACATGGCGCTGTGCCGATTGCGAGAGCAAGAGGTTCCTGCGTGGTGCACCGTCGAGGATGAGGGAATGAGTCCGATAAAGGGCGGTGACGAAGAGGAGGATTGGAAAGAAGGAAGCCGCCGAAGCAAGGAAGAAGGCTGTCTTCTCTTTAGATAATTCAAGAGGGGATTTTCAAGAGGGACTTGGTAGAGGATCACGCTAAAGAAAGAAAACACGTAGGAGGTCTTCTCTTTGCGAAGTCTAACGGTATAAATTGGTGAAAAAGCGTAGGATTTAAGTATCCCCTCACCTGCAGTATAAGTGCTTACGATGTAATGTTGTATGCTTGATTTTGAACGAAAGAATCTAGAACTATGTGTAGAAGGTTCGACTAAGGATTAGAGAAATTATTCTTGTTGAAATTCTTCCACGTTATGCATGTTAGATGATGATTTCTATTTATGTTAGCTTAATTTTCCTTTTGTCACTACCTTATGCCATGTTAAATTGTACTCATGCCGATTTATGCTATGCTAAATGCTTATGTTTTCACCCATGTTAGGCATGACTCACGTATATGAAATGTCTAAGAAATGTTTCCCTAAGAGTGGGGACAAGAACACTCTTTAGGACAAAGAACATGTATGTTATTTTACTTTATGCATGGCTTGTACTGGACCCTAACAAGGTCCACGGGATGGGCTCCAAGGTTGCCCCTAGGTCGACGGACATAGTACGGACCTAGTAACCTAGTAGGTTCAAGATTAGCTACCTCGAATCTATTTAGGATGCGCGCGAATGATGTATGTGGTACAATGCCGGACCCAATATGTTGAGATTATGTTTAAGTATATAAACTATATGTTTTCAAAGAGCATCCTGCATATACCATTTTATGTTCATTGAATTATCATGTTTAGAGACAATGTATTGTTGCTATGAAAATGCTAAGTTTATGTTCTTTTCCTAAATTGATTATGTCTCTACTTTAAATAAATGTTGTGCTCATATGTTGTTTAAATGAACATGTCATTACTTTACGTTTAATTCATGATGCATGTTTCTGTGAGTAGGAAAGGACCTTACTAAGCCTATGTGCTTACAGTTTACTTTCCTTGTACTGCAGAAAAGGGCAAGGAATGGATAAATTAAAGGGAGCAGCAGGAGGGGCAAAGATGTGTGTGGCAGTGGCATGGTGGACAAGATCATTTTTCATATACGGAGTTATGCATGATTTTCAGTTTATGTGTAAACTGTTAGGAGACGTTAATGCTTTCTATGGTTGTTTCTCATATTTATTTTTATGAACCTTGAAATGGTTAATACATGTTTAGTTAAATAAATTGCTAAGACCTTTTGCCATGATTAAATTGTTAGGTTGATTGGGTTAATGTAATTAGAGTTAAAAGTTGTAAAGTTTTTAAATCCTTCCGCTGTTATATGGATGAATGTATGATCGCGTAGCGCCACTGCTCGTCTATAGGATGTGTGTTAGGAGGACGGGAAGGGAGGGCGTTATAGGTGCTATCAGAGCCCAGTTCTGCCTTTCCACTACACACACATCAAGCTTCCATCCTCCCGCTCCAAGTAAGACATTCTATGCCTACTCTGTTTATTTCATGTATGATATATATACGCTAAGAAATGTTTTTAGTTGGGTATGCATGAAAATATGTATTATAACCTTATGCTAGCCTTTAGTTTAAATATGCATAAATAAATATGAATGATAACCTTATGCTAGCCTTATTATAATATATGAAGATAAGCATGGCTAGAAGACGTAGTCATAGAGTCGATGAGACAAGTAATATATGGAAGACGTAGTAATAGAGTCGATGATATGAATATATGCATAATAATCTTATGCTAGCCTTATTATAATATATGAAGATAAGCATGGTTGGAAGACGTAGTAATAGAGTCGATGAGATAGTAATATATGGAAGACGCGGTAATAGAGTCGATGAGACAGTAATATATGGAAGACGTAGTAATAGAGTCGATGAGACAGTATTTCACTCTTCATGGGGAGCTCCGGTACTGTTCGTAAAGAAGAAGGATGGGACTATGCGCCTGTGCATAGACTACCGAGCGCTAAATAATGTGACGATCAAGAATAGGTACCCTTTACCACGGATTGACGATCTGTTCGACTAGTTAAAAGGTGCCACCGTCTTTTCAAAGATTGACCTTAGATCTGACTATCATCAAGTGAAAGTGAAACCAGATGATATACCGAAGACAACTTTCCGAACAAGATACAAACATTATGAGTTCGTAGTCATGCCTTTCAGAGTGATGA
This sequence comes from Wurfbainia villosa, assembly GCA_025175895.1. Taxonomy (NCBI): domain Eukaryota; kingdom Viridiplantae; phylum Streptophyta; class Magnoliopsida; order Zingiberales; family Zingiberaceae; genus Wurfbainia; species Wurfbainia villosa. The sequence continues at coordinate 30,991,845 of CM045994.1, read as the reverse complement.
ATGCTCCTGCTATGTTCATGGACCTGATGAATTGGGTATTCTCGGCGTTTCTTGACAAGTTCGTGATCATCTTCATTGACGATATCCTCGTCTATTCGAGAAATCAAGAAGAGCATGTCGAACACCTGAAGATGGTATTACAGATTCTTCGAGAAAAGCAACTATATACCAAGTTCTCCAAATGTGAATTCTGGCTCGATCAAGTATCATTTCTGGTTTATATTATATCCAAAGACGGAGTTATGGTAGACCCAAGAAAGATTGAAGCTGTGAGTAACTGGAGCAGGCCAAAGAATGCTAGAGAAGTGAGGAGTTTTCTCGGATTAGCGAGCTATTACCGGAAATTCGTAGAAGACTTCTCCAGAATAGCAACACCTATGACAGTTCTCACCTGGAAGAACAAGAAGTATGTATGGACAGAGGAATGTGAGAAGAGTTTCTTGGAGCTGAAAAGGAGACTTACAAGTGCTCCAATCATTACTCTCCCAGAGAATGACGAGAGCTTTGACATGTACAACGATGCCTCCGGATTGGGACTCAGAACTGTACTTATGCAGAGGGGTAAAGTTATTGCCTATGCCTCTAGGCAACTCAAGGAACATGAAAAGAACTATCCCACTCACGATTTAGAGCTAGCAGTTGTGGTCTTCGCTCTCAAGGTATGGAGGCACTATCTGTATAGAGCACAGTCCAAGATTTATACAGATCATCAGAGTCTGTAGTATTTCTTCACTCAGAAGTACCTCAATATGAGATAACGCAGATGGCTGGAGCTCGTGAAGGACTATGACTGCGAGATCTTTTACCATCCTGTAAAGGCAAACAAAGTGCCTGATGCACTCAGTAGGAAGTCCAGTGCCACCCTGATGTCGTTATCGGTATTATCTCGACCGCTGGAGAAGGAAATTATGCGCTATGGAATCGAGGTTATTTCCGGGCAGCTTTCGACCATGGCAATAATACCAGCACTATTCGATGACATATTAGCAAATCAAACTGATGATCCAAGTCTCCAAAGGATCAAGTAGGAGATCCTAGAAGGAAAAGGCGAGGGTTTCCGTATCGCCAATAGCGGGGTATTATACCTTAGGGATCGATTATGTATCCCTAACGATCCGGAACTACGCAAAAAGATATTAGAGGAGGCTCACGAAACCCCCTATTCTATGCATCCGGGATCCACCAAAATGTATCAAGACCTGAAAGAGAAGTTCTAGTGGTCCGGTATGAAGAGGGACGTAGCTCGACGTAAGTACTGCACGACTTGTGAAGTTAAAGCAGAACACCAGAGGCCTGGATGAGTTCTGCAACCGATCCAAATTCCGGAGTGGAAATGGGAAGACATCTCTATGGATTTCATTTCAGGTCTTCCCAGGACTATGAACGGATATGACGCTATATGGGTTATCGTTGATAGATTGACAAAGTCAACTCATTTCCTAGCGATCAAGATGACATATTCGATTGAGCAACTGACTCAATTATATGCTAAGGAAATCATCAGACTGCATGGTATTCCCAAGACCATCATTTCAGATAGGGATGGTCGCTTCACTTCACATTTTTGGGGATGCGTTCATAATGCACTTGGCACGAAGCTGCGTTTCAGTACCGCCTTTCATCCTCAGATAGATGGGCAAACAGAAAGGGTGAACCAAGTACTGGAAGACATGTTACGAGCTTGTGCCTTGGATTTCATAGGGAGTTGGTGCCGCTACTTATGTTTAGCGGAATTCGCTTACAATAATAGCTACCAAGCTACCATCGGAATGACACCTTATGAAGCATTATATGGGAGGAGATGTACATCTCCGATCTGTTGGTACGAAGGTGGTGAGAAGAAAGAGATGGGACTTCAGACGGATTTCATCGACGACACCACCCGAGCGGTACAGAATATCCTGAAAAGAGTTGGCAAGGTAGCTTACGAACTAGGACTACCTCAGGAGATGTCTGCTATTCACAACGTGTTTCATGTCTCGATGCTTAAGAAGTGCATTTCCAGTACCGACCAAGTGGTCGAGCCACAGACAGTGCAAATTCAAGAGGACCTGAGCAATGAAAGTCGACCTATCTGGATACTAGACCAAGAAGTCAAAAGACTAAGGAATAAAGAAGTACCCTTAGTGAACGTCCTATGGCAAAGTCAACGATACGAAGAAGCCACCTGGGAACGTGAGGATGACATGAAGCAAAAGTACCCCGAGTTGTTCTAAGTTTCTAGGACGAAACTTTTATAAGGTATAAGGGATTGTAACATCCAAAATTTTAGTTACTATATTTTTATTTAAATGAAATATATATATATATATATAGAAATAAGAATAAAAAAATGAATAAATAGTTCGTAGTCGAGGATTGAACAATGAATCGTTGATTTGGGGGAATAGGCTTCCCACCACTAAGTCATAAGATTACCAATGAGTAGGATATAACAGAATATATCTATTGGTAGAAAAAAAGAAAGAAGTTGATTAATCTAGCTGATCATTTAAAGGGATAATTAGGTTAATAAAAATCCTAATTTATACATATATTTCTTTTCTTTCCTCTCTCTAAAACCTCACACCGACCTCTCTCTCTCTTGTTGGTGCAGTGGGCACCAAAGTCGAACCGGTATTTTGATTATGGCAAAAGGCTCAATAGTTAAGGGTATATTTGTTATCTTACGAGCTCAATTAAGTGTGCAGAAATGCTAAAGTTGAGCGGAAGGTCTGCGACACCCGGTGGGAACCGAGGTGGTCGGGCAACGCCAGAGGGACTTCGGAGGAAGCCGAGGTACTCGGGTGAAGACCGGAAGCGAGGCTACAAGGTAAGCTCGTGTGAAAGCGAAGCAAGGTCGTTAAGCGTAGATCCGACCCAATACCTCCAATGGAAGGTCTAGGTCGAGATCAGATGGTTAGAACCATCGTACTTTATATTTTAAGCTAACTTGTACTGCAGTCCAAAACCCTTTGACCAGTCGTCTACTACAGTCAACTGCTAGTCTAGTTCCAGCCTCGAGAATCGCTGGACAGGGGGTGAATTTGGACTTGACTCGTGTTTTGGTACAAAGGGTGATGTGGCATCAAGGTGGCACAAGATGGTTGGCTCCCATGATGTGGCACAAGTTGGATGGCTTCTTCTTCTTGGCGTGAAGGCCTCCTTGAGGTGGCACAAGATGGTTGGCTCCCTTGATGTGGCACAAGTTGGATGGCTTCTTCTTCTTGGCGTGAAGGCCTCCTTGAGGTGGCACAAGATGGTTGGCTCCCATGATGTGGCACAAGTTGGATGGCTTCTTCTTCTTGGCGTGAAGGCTTCCTTGAGGTGGCACAAGGTGGTTGGTTGAAACACCTCATCCTTGAGTTGGGATAAGAACCTCACCTTGGACACTACCTATGTCTAAATTCATAGATCAATATCCATAAATAGACATGTTCACTCCAAGCAAATTACAAGACATCAAGAGCTCTCAACACGCCGTCGTAACGCCGCTACTACTACTCACATTTGCTACGACGAAGTGCCGCCGACAACGAAAGCTACATCTTCTACTTATAAGAGTTGTCGGTATATTTATTTAAGTTCTACTTCTTTAAATTGTCTTTGTGCTTTAATCGTAACAAGGAAAGGGGGAGTGTCCCTTTGCCTTGATTTCTTTTTGTAATCGTTGCTCCTACTTCCAACGAAGAGGAGTGGTTTTAGTGAATTGCCCTCCGTACGTGATCAAGGATCACTAGGGCCGTGGATTAGCAATCGAAAGATTGTGAACCACGTAAAAATATCTTGTCTACTTTATATTTCCGCTGTGCATTCTCTACTTGCTTTTTACTTATTGCAAAAGTTTTTAACGACACCGTATCGCTATTCACCCCCCCCTCTAGCGACACTTTCGATCCAACAATTGGTATCAGAGCCGGGGGCGCTAAGATTCGGTGAAACCACCAATCTAGCTTTGTTTTTCTTTTTTTACAGATTTTTTATTTATTTATTTCTGTTTTCGTATAATTATTTCACTTGCTTATCTTCTCCTACATATAGAATTGCATTAGAGGCTTTAGGATCCGGATAAGGTTGTCCTTCGGGTTAGATCCCGAGTAAGGTTGTCCTCCGGAACTTCAACGACATTCGCATTTGATTGTTTATTTCTTTTTGCAAGTTACATTTTATATATCTTTTTTTTTACTTCCCGCACTACTAATCCAAGACGAAAGTCTTGGAATATTCTTTCCGTGTGTGTTTTGCAAGATTCTTTTCGTCGTTCTTCTTCTTGTTTTTAAATGGACCATCTCGAAGGGTTTAGCACACCGACCCCCGCTTTTACAACGCGGTAATGACTTTCGTTATTGGAAGGGTCGGATGGAATGCTTTCTTAAAACCTAAATCGAGATGTGGATCGTAATCCAAACCGGTTTCACACTTCCTATTAATGAAGATGGTGAATCTTTGGGTTACGATCAATGGTCAAATTCCATGAAAAAACAAGTAGAAGCCGATGCCAAGGCAACTCAAATCTTGCAATGTGGGTTGTCCAAGGAAGAGCTCAACCGCGTCGGCCCCTTCATTAGTGCAAAGGACTTATGGACCAAGCTAGTGGAACTACACGAAGGCACCGACGACACGAAGGTATGTAAAAGAGATTTACTTTTAAATAAATTGTATAACTTGAAAATGCAGGAAAACGAGACCACAACTCAACTACATGCTCAGATCCAAGACATCGCCAACCAACTCCATGCCATCGGACAAAAGGTCGAGAATCGCGACCTTATCGTGTATTCTCTTAACTCGCTTTCCTAGGACCACCTTGTGGGCATCCATGGTCGATGCCTACAAAGTCTCCAAGGACCTTTCTAAAATTAGGTTAGACGAATTGTTTTGAACTTGAATTACATGAGCAAACTAACGTGGTCCGCCGAGAAGAGTATTGCGTTAGTTGCGAGTTCCAAGAAGAAGAAGCCCGCAAGCAAGCCACCCCGAAGGAAGAAGGCGAGTCCGAATCGGAAGTAGACTCGAATAGAATCCGAACTAGTCAATCTAGTTCGGAAGATGACTAAGAAAGCGCTAAACGCTACTTGGGAGGAGTTGTCGGAGGAAGAAGGCGATATCCAAGCTCTAATGGCTGCCGACGAGCACGACTCAAACCGAAGAAGAGTCCGAGTCGAATCCGATGATGAGCTTCCATTCAAGACAAGCCACGGATCCGTATCCGGTTCAAAAGAATCATTAAGGGTAAGTCGTTACTTAATACTTTGTATGGTGCAATTAAATTTTTAAATAAGAAACTAGCTAAGTCCGAGTCCAAGGTCGAGACCCTAATTGAGGAGGTTAACCTTCTCAAACATGAGGTCTCCTAACCTCTTCGACTACTCAGATTCAAGAGGAGGACTCAACCTGCTGAAAAGCTTGAAGTTGAGAACTCGCTTGAAAACACAAGTCAAGACCTTAGGAACACGTTGAAAGGTTCACTTTGGGATCCAAGGGACTTGACCTCTTACTTGGATCACAAAGGGCCGTGTACAACAAGGCGGACTCGGGTTTAACTCAAATACAACCAATAAGTCATATATGTCTATAGTAAACCAACATAAGAAAAATGTCCAAGCATGGGTCCCTAAGACCACTTTGATTTCAACTTTAGGATCTAACATGTATTGGGTTCCCAAGGACCAAATTCACTATGTGAATAGACCCACTGATTCAATGGTCCAGGGGAGCCAATACAAAATGTATTTTTGTTAAGTCTTAGAAATTGCATGCTTAGTTTTTCCTTTATTTTTAGAATGGTTAGATAGGACTCATAACCAACTAAAATCCTAAAAAGATTGAGCCTCGGGAGCCTCTTTTCAAAAATAAACCAACTAAAATCCTTTAAAAAGATTGAGCCTCGGGAGCCTCTTTCAAAAATAACTAGTTAGACCAAGGCGTAGTCTCAAGTAAGTCGAGTTATCAATTTCTTGAAATTAGCTTTGTCTAAGGAAGTGGTCGTTGTTCCGATCAAAGAAGGCCTCGTGCCTCGCCACGACACGAAGCTAATCTCTTGAAAAGATTACTTGATGAGCTTAGACTAAATCCGAATCTAACCTAATGTTGGTTAATTTAAATTCATTAAAATTAATCAAGTAAAATTGAAAGTCATCTCACAGTAACACATAGGAATAACATGTTTTGATCATGTAGATATTGGTGAGATGATTTAGGTTTAAAAACTTACAAACAACCCTTTAGTAATTCCATTGATCCTACACATAAGAGTCGAAGAAACCATTAATATAGTTTTCGACGAAGGACACGAACCCGTTCAATCCTTAACAAAACCAACTAGCAAATCAACTTATAGCTAACCCGACTCTGATCTTGAACTTGAATCTCGTCCTAACCCAAGTCATCCTATCGACCAAGTGATAGATGACTCTAACCCAAGTCAAACTAGAACTCACCCAAGTCATCCTATCAATCAAGTTATAGGTGATCCAAATTTAGGGGTTCGAACTAGAGCTTCATATCGAAACCTTAGTCAAATCTCGTTAATTTCCAAAATCGAACCCAAAACTATTGAACAAGCACTTCTTGATCCCGACTGGATTATTGCTATGCAAGAAGAGCTAGCTCAATTCACTAGAAATGAAGTCTGGGAATTAGTACCACCACCTAAAGAAAAATCAATTATTGGTGGGTATTTCGAAATAAACTTGATGATAAAGGTGAAGTAGTTAGAAATAAAGCCAGGTTAGTCGCAAAAGGGTTTAGTCAAGTCGAAGGTTTAGATTACGATGAGACCTACGCCCCCGTAGCAAGACTAGAGTCCATCCGAATGTTGTTAGCATATGCTGCACATCGAGGTTTTAAATTGTTTCAAATGGATGTCAAGTCAGCATTTTTGAATGGATACATTAAGGAAGAAGTTTACGCTACCAACCTCCGGATTGAAAATCTAGATAAACGACCATGTCCTTAGACTTAAGATTTGAAACATTTATACTGGTAGAAACAGTGTAAAGAGAGATATAGTAGATTTTGCTGCTCGATGTTTAGTATGCCAGTAGTTGGTGCAGTAGGAAGCAGCATTGCGTTGCCTTATCTACCACCGAAGCCGAATACGTTGCGATGGGTGAGTGTGTCTCTCAGCTCCTGTGGATGAAGCACACTCTCCAAGACTTTAGCTTAATCTTTAACAACATTAAAAGTTAGGTATGTGCGTAATAGAGTAGGATTTAAATTTTTCTATATATGTACTCTATTTTTGCTTCTTTTTATGAAATTAGCCTAAGTCTTACCTTAGAAATCATATTGGGAACTTGCTTGGACTTACAAACCCTAAAATATATTTACAAACTTTTTGAGTTAAGGCAAAAGGGGGAGAAAGTCACAAAAGTAACCAAAATTAACCAAAATTAAAGGGGAAGAAAGTAAACAAAATTATTATCTTTTATATTAAGTAATTCCGTTTACTTAAGCAACTATTAAGGGGGAGTAAAAATTATTTTTCAAGAACTCACCTTCGGTCAAGGGGGAGGTTACCTCAAAGGGGAGAACTTGAAACAATAATATTTCTCACTCATGCTTAATCTTTATGCTAGCTCATTCATATTTAATCATTATGCTAGCTCATTCATATTTAATCTTTATGCTAGCTCATTCATGCTTAATCATTATGCTAGCTTACTGTTATGCTTAATTTTTCCTTAACTTTTGTGTCGGTTTGCCATGAATCAAAAAGGGGAGATTGTTGTGCGGTGGGCACCAAAGTCGAACCGTATTTTGATTATGGCAAAAGGCTCAATAGTTAAGGGTATATTTGTTATCTTACGAGCTCAATTAAGTGCGTAAATGCTAAAGTTGAGCGGAAGGTCTGCGACACCCGGTGGGAACCGAGGTGGTCGGGCAACGCCAGAGGGACTTCGGAGGAAGCCGAGGTACTCGGGTGAAGACCGGAAGCGAGGCTACAAGGTAAGCTCGTGTGAAAGCGGAGCAAGGTCGTTAAGCGTAGATCCGACCCAATACCTCCAATGGAAGGTCTAGGTCGAGATCAGATGGTTAGAACCATCGTACTTTATATTTTAAGCTAACTTGTACTGCAGTCCAAAACCCTTTGACCAGTCGTCTACTACAGTCAACTGCTAGTCTAGTTCCAGCCTCGAGAATCGCTGGACAGGGGGTGAATTTGGACTTGACTCGTGTTTTGGTACAAAGGGTGATGTGGCATCAAGGTGGCACAAGATGGTTGGCTCCCATGATGTGGCACAAGTTGGATGGCTTCTTCTTCTTGGCGTGAAGGCCTCCTTGAGGTGGCACAAGATGGTTGGCTCCCTTGATGTGGCACAAGTTGGATGGCTTCTTCTTCTTGGCGTGAAGGCCTCCTTGAGGTGGCACAAGATGGTTGGCTCCCATGATGTGGCACAAGTTGGATGGCTTCTTCTTCTTGGCGTGAAGGCTTCCTTGAGGTGGCACAAGGTGGTTGGTTGAAACACCTCATCCTTGAGTTGGGATAAGAACCTCACCTTGGACACTACCTATGTCTAAATTCATAGATCAATATCCATAAATAGACATGTTCACTCCAAGCAAATTACAAGACATCAAGAGCTCTCAACACGCCGTCGTAACGCCGCTACTACTACTCACATTTGCTACGACGAAGTGCCGCCGACAACGAAAGCTACATCTTCTACTTATAAGAGTTGTCGGTATATTTATTTAAGTTCTACTTCTTTAAATTGTCTTTGTGCTTTAATCGTAACAAGGAAAGGGGGAGTGTCCCTTTGCCTTGATTTCTTTTTGTAATCGTTGCTCCTACCTCCAACGAGGAGGAGTGGTTTTAGTGAATTGCCCTCCGTACGTGATCAAGGATCACTAGGGCCGTGGATTAGCAATCGAAAGATTGTGAACCACGTAAAAATATCTTGTCTACTTTATATTTCCGCTGTGCATTCTCTACTTGCTTTTTACTTATTGCAAAAGTTTTTAACGACACCGTATCGCTATTCACCCCCCCCCTCTAGCGACACTTTCGATCCAACATCTCTCTCTCTCTCTCTCTCTCGCTCGTTTTTCCTCCAGCCGCCGAATAGCATTCTCCCCTCTCCTTCCTTAACCCTTCGACCTTATCTGCGTGGCATTGCGCCGATTGTGAGAGCAAGAGGTTCCTACGTGGTGCGCCGCCGAGGACGAGGGAACGAGTCCGATAAAGGGCGGTGACGAAGAGGAGGATTGGAAAGAAGGAAGCCGCCGAAGCAAGGAAGAAGGTTGTCTTCTCTTTAGATAATTCAAGAGGGGATTTTCAAGAGGGACTTGGTAGAGGATCACGCTAAAGTAAGGAAGCACGTAGGAGGTCTTCTCTTTGTAAGTCTAACAGTATAAATTGATGAAAAAGCATAGGACGTAAGTATCCCCTCACTTGCAGTATAAGTGCTTACGATGTAATGTTGTATGCTTGATTTTAAACGAAAGAGTCTAGAACTATGTGTAGAAGGTTCAGCTAATAGGATTAGAGAAATTATTCTTGTTGAAATTCTTCCACGTTAAGCATGTTAGATGATGATTTCTATTTATGTTAGCATAATTTTCCTTATGTCACTACCTTATGCCATGTTAAATTGTCTCATGTCGATTTATGTTATGCTACATGCTTATGTTTTCACCCATGTTAGGCATGACTCACGTATATGAAATGTCTAAGAAATATTTTGCTAAGAGTGGGGACAAGAACACTCTTTAGGATAAAGAACATGTATGTTATTTTACTTTATGCATGGCTTGTACCGGACCCTAACAGGTCCACGAGATGGGCTCTAAGGTTGCCCCTAGCTTGACGGACATAGTACGGACCTAGTAACCTAGTAGGTTCAGGATTAGCTACCTCGGATCTATTTAGGATGCGCGCGAATGATGTATGTGGTACAATGCCGGGCCCAATATGTTGAGATTATGTTTAAGTATATAAACTATATGTTTTCAAAGACCATCCTGCATATACCATTTTATGTTCATCGAATTATCATGTTTAAAGACAATGTATTGTTGCGATGAAAATGCTAAGTTTATGTTCTTTTCCTAAATTGATCATGTCTCTACTTTAAATAAATGTTGTGCTCATATGTTGTTTAAACGAACATGTCATTACTTTACGTTTAATTCATGATGCATGTTTCTGTGAGTAGGAAAGGACCTTACTAAGCCTATGTGCTTACAATTTACTTTCCTTGTACTGCAGAAAAGGGCAAGGAATGGATAAATTAAAGGGAGCAGCAGGAGGGGAAAAGATGTGTGTGGCAGTGGCATGGTGGACGAGATCATTTTTCATATACGGACTTATGCATGATTTTCTGTTTATGTGTAAACTTTTAGGAGACGTTAATGCTTTCTATGGTTGTTACTCATGTTTATTTTTATGAACCTTGAAATGGTTAATACATGTTTAGTTAAATAAATTTCTAAGACCTTTTGCCATGATTAAATTGTTAGGTTGATTGGGTTAATGTAATTAGAGTTAAAAGTTGTAAAGATTTTAAATTCTTCCGCTATTATATGCATGAATGTATGATCGCGTAGCGCTGCTGCCTGTCTATAGGATGTATGTTAGGAGGACGGGAAGGGCGGGCGTTACATACCTGTTGTTTCATGTGCAGCGGGAAAGACATCAACCGGAGTGAATCTCGCTAGAATTGCCTCTATCCGTATCCACGCTGAGTATCGTCGGGATGTCTTCACAAAGCCACTAGCCTCGTCTTCGTAGGAGTCACTAGCCTCGTGTCGAAGACGATGTGATCTAGAGAAGATCACAATCCGAATCAAAATTCGGATTAAAAAATGAGTCCCAAAAACTCGCTTCTCTGGAGGGGTATTCGTCAATCGATTGACGAATCCTTCGTCCTCCACCAATGAGGATTATCGGAGATCGAATCCCCGACAAGGTAGCCGCTGTAGGAGCTCCAAACGTCATCCAAATGAGGCTTCAACATGTAAGGAAACAAGCTGTCCAGAAAACATTACAGCTTGGTGGAGGATTTGTGTCGGCCAAAGGAGGATGGCTGGCCAACCATTGGTCGCCGGAACCAAGGTGAGTCACCGAAGGATCGCCAGTAGGAGCTTGGATGTCGGTAACAGCTTGGACGGCGGCACAAAAGCTAGGCTGCAACAAGGTTGGGCGGCAACCTTGTTGGGCAGCGGCAAGGCAAAGAGAGGGAGAGGGTGGCTAGGTTTCCAACACACAAGTTATCCACGAAAAACCCTTAAGCCATATTTTTATAGAGAACACATTCTCTTAACGATTATTGGTTCATAACCTTAACCCATTAACCCGCTCCAATAACTTAAGTTAAAATAAATCGAAAAGAGTTGGTCAATTTTAAGTTAAAATGAACCGAACCAACTTTGGTTCATTCGTTTAAAACAAAGCAAAACCCTTTGGTTTATTCTTCACCATTGGATTAGAACCAAACCAATTTGGTTCATCCATCATGTGTTCATAAGACACAGCCCATCCACACTTCCATTGTGACTGAAATGATTTCATGCTCGATCCTTGTTTGGTCTAACCAAACTTAGTTTCTCTCGGTATGAGAATCTCATTCTCAAACTCGTTTTAAATTTTTCGGATTACGCTCGTTGTGTGTGTGACCAAATAGGTTCTCGATTTATGTTGGTCGTCTATAATTAACCATTAATTATTGAATGATCATGAGTGACACCTAGTAGTACATCATGATTCTCAATTAACCGAAAAGATCAACAGTTGATCCAGAATAATTTCTGAAACCCTTCAGCAACTACAATGAATCGTGCCCCGTTCCCTTCATGCATCTTATACCCACTTGGTTCAGGACATGGTCTATAGTGTCAGTCCCCACTAGATCGACTATGTCATATCTAACACAAGTATCATTTCGTCGTCCTACGGATTCTAGTTACTGCACATGTATCTAAGAGTACCTTACTCTAAACATGTAATGCTTTGGCCAAAGACTTTAGTAACAATCCGATGAGAGGCCATGGGTATACATCTCCTCGCAAGGAGTGGTGAATCCTTTATAGGCTACTTAAACACCATCAGTCATTTTGACTTATACCCAATCATCCCGAGTTCACCTCTTTTTGGAGATGCTTGCTTAAGATGTCAAAGCATAAGTCTCCATGACCAAGATAACTTGAATACTACAAGTCAAAGGAACATCGCATTTAAGCTGCAGTAAGAACTTCATTGACATATCCATATATGCATAGAACCATATGAAGTCTTACAGTTGGTCACTCAAATGAACTAGTTACCATAACTAGCATCCATGATTAACTCCGTACATCATAATGTCTCAATCCAGTGAGAATCAATTGCTTAGATACACCAAAGAGTATACCTCATGTTAGTCTCGACAGAATTGATGGTGTCCAAATCCATCAATTCATCGACTAGGGACAATTCAAGTACATCACAATTATACATGTAGAGATACTCACTAGTTGTGATCCAATCACAAATTCTCTCATGCTGTGAATCATATTGTGGACATTCAGTAAATGAGTTTATGATCCAATCAAATATATGAAAACATGTATACTCAAATAGTGAATATTCATTTATCAAATAAATGATACAACCATAAGGCGATTGTCGTAGGACACCTCTCATATATTACTAAGAAACTCCCACTTGGCCTAATGTCAATCTCCACGGTATCCAATACCATAAGCTCTAACATGACCCTCAAACTTACTTTGAGGTAATGTCTTAGTTAAAGGATCCGCTAAGTTCCTTTCGGTGGGAATCTACTCGATTTGTATTTCCTTCCTACTAATAATCTCTCTGATCAGATGATAGTGGTGAAGCACATGTTTGGATCATTGATGAAACCACATCAAGTTCAGAGATGAACTTCTTGATCTAAACTACTTCCTTTGTTGCTTCCGAAGCTGCAATGTATTCTGCCTTAGTGGCTGAATCTACTATAGTGCCAAGCTTGGAACCTTTCTAACCTATTGCACCTCAATTCCAAGTGAATACATACCCAGACTGAGACTTGGAATCATACTTGTCTATTTGGAAGTTGGCATCCGTATACCCGCGTATCACCATGTCCCATTCTCCATATATTAGGAACACATCCTTAGTTCTTCTTAAGTATTTAAGGATCATCTTAACAGCCATCTAATGATCCATTCCTAGATTAGACTTGTATCTTCTTGTGACACTCAGAGCATACGAAATGTCGGACCTCGTACATAACATAGCATACATGATAGATCCTATTGCAGATGCATTGGGAATCTTACTCATGAAAATCCTCTCATCTTCTGTGCACGGACACATAGACTTTGAAAGGTGTATTCCATGCCTGATGGGAAGGAAACCTTTCTTGGATTCCGACATGCTAAACCTCTTAAGCCCTCGGTCTATATATGTAGACTATGAAAAACCAAGCAACTATTTCGATCTATCCCTATAGATCTTAATCCCGAGGATGTAGGTTGCTTCTCCCAGGTCTTTCATGAAGAATATCTTGGAAAATCAAATTTTAACTGACTGTAAGATAGAAATATCATTTCCTATAAGTAATATGTCATCGACATATAATACTAGGAACACGACTGCACTCCCACTAACCTTCTTGTACAAACAAGGTTCGTCCAGATTTTGAGAAATCAAACTTTTTGATTGTCTCATCAAAACGGATATTCCAGCTCCTAGATTCTTACTTAAGTCCATATATGGACCGTTGCAATTTGCATACCTTGGTTTTATCAACCGATGTGAAATTCTCAGGTTGTATCATATACACATCCTCGAGTAGGTTTCCATTAAGGAAAGTTGTTTTCACATTCATCTGTCATATCTCATAATCATAATGAGTCGCTATGGTCAGGAGCATCCGAATGGATTTAATCATAGCTACAGGTGAATAGGTCTCGCAATAATCAACACCTTGCTTTTGATGATACCCTTTCGCCACAAATCTAGCCTTATAGGTAATCACATTATCATCCATGTCGGTTTTCTTCTTGAAAACCCACTTGCACCCTATAGGCTTAATTCCTTCAGGTGGGTCCACCAAGTTCCAAACTTGATTTTCATACATTGAATCCATTTCCGACTTTATGGCTTCAAGTCATTTGTCCCTTTCTGAACTTTTCAGAACATCTTCATAATTGGTAGGCTCCTCATCGTCAATGAGTAACACATCGTTCGATTCACTTACGAGAAATCCATATCTCTCAAGAATGTTGCGTGCCCTACCAGATTTACGAAGATGTGGTGTCACAATAGGTTCAGCCAATGTCTCATCACTATGAGTCATCGGTCGAGGTGCTTGACCAGGTATCTCCTCAATGTCTACTAGAGTCTCTTGAACGTCCTCAAGTTCTACAACACTCTCATTGTTTTCTTGCAAGAGAAACTCTTTCTCTAGAAACACAATATTCCTTGAAACAAACACCTTTTGTTCTAAGGGATGATAGAATTGGTAACCCCTCGTTTCCTTAGGGTATCCAATAAATAAATATTTATCAGACTTAGCATCCAATTTGTCTGACACAGTCCAATTCACATAAGCAGGACAACCCCATATCTTCATGTAAGATAAATGAGGTTTCTTACTAGCCCATATCTCATATGGAGTAGTAGAGACTACATTGGTCGGGACTTTATTTAACAAGTAAACAGCTGTCTGAAGTGCATAGTCCCAAAAGGACTTGGAAAGATTCGTGTGATTCATCATTGACCTGACCATGTCCAACAAGGTCTAGTTTCGCCTCTCAGATACACCATTAAGTTGTGGTGTATATGGCAGAGTCCATTGAGACAATATACCATTGTCCTTTAGATAATCTAGAAACTCTTGACTCAAGTATTCACCACCTCGATCCGATCGAAGTATTTTAATACTCTTACCAAGTTGTTTCTCTATTTCATTTCTGAAATCTATGAATCTTTCAAAGGCTTCAGACTTGTATTTCATCCAGAACACATACCCAAACCGTGAGTGATCATCGGTGAAGGTAATGAAGTAGCTATAGCCTCCTAGAGCTTGAGTTGACATAGGTCCGCATACATCAGTATGTATTAGACCAAGCAACTCTCCCACCGGTTCACCTTTTCCCGTAAAAGGTAACTTAGTCATCTTGCCATTTAACTAAGGCTTCAAAGCCAAAAAGGGTCATTAGAAAGGTATCTAGGGAAGTTATCCCTAGAGAATACCTTGTTAACCCAAGGAGCTCCAATAGATATTGGGTTCCTAAGAGCGTGATCGATTCACGCTAAATGGGTTAGGGTGTGTCAACCCTAAGTGGATGGGTGGTTAACCTAGCCATTGTGAGTTGACACATTAAGATGTGTCAATATGCTTGAGAAGTTGAAAAATGATTAAATTGGCACAATTAGGTCTTAGAGGTATTGGTGTGTCATTTTGGGTTTTTGGCACACTAGGGAATTGAATGGCATTAAGGCAAAATGAATTTAATCCCTAGAAATGGAAAATAAATTTTAACACTTAGGTATTTTATACCTTAGTATATTTTACTTGCCATGATTTGTTTGCCTTGTCATGTCATGACATCATTCTCATTTTATCTATAAAAATGTCATGATCATGTTTAGATTTATGTTTAGATGTCATGAATGCCTAGATCTCATTTACATGCCATGACATCATGATATTGACATAAGCTTTTACTTATATCATATTTATGCCATAATCATATCATGCATACAAATAAAATGAAATTAAGGACTATGGCATGATTTGATGGAAATCAAATAATATTGCCTAGAAATATGCATGAGACCATTAAAAGAATAAAAACCCACATCTCACTAGATTAATTGCCTTGAATGTGTTTTACACATCTAGATATAAGTGAGATGTTTAAGGAAAAGAAATTAAAGGTTTTGAAAACATTTTGAGAAACTTTGGTGAAGCCTATCTTTTGATAGCTATCACCATTGAATGAGATGATACAAAGAGGGCTCTTTATTGAAGCTTTTCTTAAATTTTGAACTTTGTATCAATCTCCTAGTTTAATGGGTAAAATAATTTTCTAATATTTTTCACCCATAATGTTTGTGATAAGTAGTATACATACCAAATTTCAAGATTTATCTACTTATGTATATTTACTTATGAATTTCGGAAAGTCATTTCTGAAATTCAGAAAACTGCAAATGCATTGCTCGACCGTCATTGTCGGGAGAATGATCGATGAGTGTGATTCATCGTTTCGGTTACGCAATGATCGTGAAAATGCTGATTTCGGGTAAACCTTGTTGTTTAGCCTCATGTTTAGCTGTGTTTTGGTCCCCTAACCACTCCTAACCCTAGGATATGCTTGGGAGAGCATTAGAGAGGGTGGAAATCCATTGGATATGGATTAGGAGTTGGGTTGAGGGTGAGTATCAATTTTAAGGTGGATGAGAGTTCATTGTTGAACTTTGCCTTAATTTTGTTTGGTTTAATGTTCCTATTGGCTTAGGGACTCTCCAAGGACATTGTTGGTGCAATGGTCAAGGGGGAGCAAGCCTCTAGGGGGAGGTATCCATCATGGGAATATGGATGTGTATTTCCTCATGGGAGGAAAATTGGGTTGTCTCTCTTTAAGTGATATGGGATCACTAGAAAGATTGTAGGCATGTGTTCCTCCAAGGGAGAGATTGTAAGATCTCATTGGGATATGAGACATTCATACCCTTGGGGAGGACCTTTTTGATGTAATGTCAAAAAGGGGGAGAAGTTACCAAGTTACCAATTAGGGTTCGTTGGAATTCTCATTGGGATATGAGAATTGTCAATATGGAAGAATTGGTAGACTTGAGATGGTAGTTTTGTCAATCATCAAAAAGGGGGAGATTGTTGGTGCAATCGGCCCAGGTTGACTCGAGTTTGACTCGAGTAGTACCTTGATAGTATTTTGATGATAGACAAAACTCATGACATGGAATTATCATGGGAAAGTCCAACATGGGGTTGGCATGGAAAATCCAAGCATGGAGCTTGGTGTGGAAGTCCAAGGGGGAAGCCTTGGCATGGGAAAGTCCAAAGCATTGCGAAGTCGTGCGCTTGGTGCTTGGCATGGGAAAGTCCAAAGCATTGCGAAGCCATGCGCTTGGTGCTTGGCATGGAAATCCAAAGCATTGCGGAGCCGTGCGCTTGGTGCTTGGTGAGAAATGCATTGCGAAGTCGTGCACTTGGTGCATTTGGGAAGTCTTGAGAACTTGGCAAGTTCACTAGGCTCGGGTCCTTGAGTCGGTGAAGGATGGCATTGCGAAGCCGTGCGCTTGGTGCATCCGAGGGACCGCCGGACGGGGAGCGAATGGAGTGAGCCCAAAGGGAAGCATACTTCTAGGGCATGAGACGCGAAGGATGGCGTTGCGAAGCCGTGCGCTTGACGCATCTGAGGGACGTAGCCCGAGGGAAGAGAGCTTCGGTGGGGAAGTCCATGAGGGATAAGGTGGACTTGGCCAAGTGGCTAAGACTGAGTGTCGGACGCTCAAAAAACTTTGTGTTTGAGGTTGTAGCCGACATCACCGATCGGTAGAGTGTCGATCGACCGCCGCTCGGTCGTATGGTTCGACCGGTGTTCGGTGAACCAAGTTTGGCTAATCACCGATCGCTTAGGAGGAGGCCGATCGTTGGGAGAATCGATCGGCGATGCCGCGGGATGCGATCGATGACACGTGCGCACGAATGGAGTCGAGCTCGCCACTCGATCGATGGATGATCGATCGGATCGATGGGTGCCATCACCGATCGATGTGTGATCCGCTTGGAACTTAACTAACGTGGATCCGCCATTGCGGACCACGATCGATGGTCACGATCGGTAATGATCGATGGGCGAAATTAGCTTGATGCAGGTTATAAAAGGAGCTCAAGAGGGAGGATTTTGCCATGGTTTTTGTGGAGCTATTGGAGGGGAATTGCTGCTGCATTCTAGTCCTTCAAGAGCCAATCAAAGCAAGCAACAAACAAGTGATCAAAAGCAATCGGTGAAAAGTGTTTCTTTTGTATTGTATTTGTATTCTTGTTTGTATTTTTATATTACTGTTGTAATTTCTTGTGAGAGATTTCTCCACCTCCGACGTGTAGTCGTGAAGGAGTTTAGTTAGTGTCGTGCGCATAACTAGAGCTCGGTGAGCTCGCCCATGGAGTAGGAACCATTTGGTTCCGAACCACGTATATCTTGTGTTGTGTGATTGTATATTGTTGTTAGTTTCATTATTATTGTTATTCCGCTACGCTAACAACAATCGTAGACAAGCAATGCAACGAGAACGAGCGAATTCCGACATCCAACGATCAAGGGCTATTCACCCCCCTCTAGCCGGCCGTTTCGATCCCCCAACAAAAGTAAGTTTGAGGGCTATGTTAGAGGTTATGGTATTGGATACCATGGCGATTGGCATTAGGCCATGTGGGAGATTGTTAGTTATATATGAGAGGTGTCCTAAGGCAATCGCTTTATGGATGTACCATTTATTTGATAAATGAAGATTCACTATTTGAGTATACATGTTTTCATGTATTTGATTGGATCTTAAACTCATTTACTGAATGCTCGGAATATGATTCAAAACATAAGAGAATTTGTGATTGGATCACAACAAGTGAGTATCTCTACATGTGTAATTGTGATGTATTAGAATTATCCCTAGTCGATGAATTAATGCATTCGCATACCATCAATTCTGTTAAGACTAGCATGAGTTGTACTCTTTGGTTTATCCAAGCAGTTATTTCTCACTGGCTAGAAACATTGGGATGTCCGGAGTTAACCGTGGATGCTAGTTATGGTAACTAGTTCATTGGAGTGACCAATTGTAATACTTAATATGGTTCTCTGCATATACAGATATGTCAATGAAGTTCTTACTGCAGCTTAAGTGTGATGTTCCTTCGACTTGCGGTATTCAAGTCATCTTGGTCATGGAGACTTATGCTTTGACATCTTAAGCAAGCATCTCCGAGGAGATGTGGACCCAGGATGATTAGGTATAAGTCAAAGCGACCGAAGGTGTTTAAATAGTCTACATAGGATTCACCACTCCTTGCGAGGAGATGTATACTCTATGGCCTCTCGTCGGATTGTTACTAAAGTCTTTGGCCAAAGCATAACATGTTTAGAGTATGGTACTCTTGGATACATGTGCAGTAACTAGAATCACAGGACGAGGAAAAGATACTTGGGCTAGGTGTGACATAGCCAGCCTAGTGGGGACTAACACAATAGACCATGTCCTGAACCAAGTGGGTATAAGATGAGTGAATGGAATGGGGTACGATTCACTGTAGCTACTGAAATGTTTCAGAAGTTGCTCTGGGATCAACCGTTGATTTTTCTATTAATTGGGGATCATGATGTATTACTAGGTGTCACTCATGATCATTCTATAATTAATGATTAATTATAGATGACCAACATAAACCAGGAACCTATTTGGTCACACGCACTACGAGTGTTATCCGAAGGATTTAAAACAAGCTTGAGAATTGGATTCTCAGATCGAGAGAGAATTGGTTTCGTTGGACCAAACAAGGAACGAGCATGAAATTATTTCAGTCGCATCGGAAGCATGGATGGGCCGAGTCTTTTGATGACATGATGGATGAACCAAATTGGTTTGGTTCTAATCCAATAGTAGAAAATAAACCAAAGGTGTTTGGTTTGTTTTAAATGAATGAACCAAAATTGGTTTGGTTTATTTTAACTTAAAATAGACAAATGCGATTTGGTTTATTTTAGCTTAAATTAATGGAGCGAGTTAATAGATTTTGGTTGTGAATGAATAACCGTTGAGAGATGGTTTCTTGATGGTCAAGAAACATGCTCTCTATAAGTAAGAGTGTTGAGACAAATTTTGTGGACGTGTTAGAGTTTTTGAAACCCTAGCCACCTTTCTCTCTTCCTCTCTTCCTCTCTTGTGCACTGGAACCTTGGGCACTGACACCTTGGTTGCCGCCTCCCAAGCCTTGGCCACCTCACCCTCCAAATTGGCCGACCAAATTATCATCACGCCTACTGACCAAATTGCCGGCCAATAACATCACCGTCGGCCAGCATCACCACCGCCGACCACCTTGCTGTAGCCAACCAATTTGATTGGCTGACACTTTCGAGAAAACAAGTTCGTACAACTTGTTTTGTGATCGTCTATCGGATCACAACGTCTTCGACGTGATACTAGTATCTCTCATCAAGGTGGGGCTTGTAGCTTAGTGAAGCTATCCCGATGATACTCGGCGTGGACTCGGATAGAGATGAAACTTGCGAGGGTCGCTAAGGTTGATATCATTTCCGCTACATGTAATTCATCAGGTATACATAGTATAAATTTCTTTTATTGCAAAATTTAAATATGTGATTATGCCTACTCTGTTGTATCATGCATGTGTGTGGTGTGTGTGTGTTGTAATAAATAGTTTATTACCATTCTATTTGCATATGCAATGCATGTTTATGAAGTATGTTCGAAAACACGCCCACATTGGTGTCCCGAAAACCCAACAGAGAAGTTGACTGGTAGGCGGAAATCCATCCCGAGGTGTTATTTATATGGAGCTTGAAGGAGAAGAATATGCCTATAAGATATCGGAATAAAATAAAATAATAATAAAATATTACTTGTTAATTAGGAAAATACCCTATGAAATTTTTCAGATATTTTAAGAAATTTATTTGGATTTAAATGGAATTTCTATTAACATATGGGGAAAGATTTAATTATCTAGTTGATGGATTAATAGGTTTAATTAACCCTATGTTTTAAATACCTAAACCTAGGTTTTATTTCATTTCCTATTTCCTTCCCACGCGCGCGACATTTCTTTCCCCTCCGATTCCGATCTCCTTCCCCTTCTTCATTTCTTCGCCGTCACATCTTTCTTCTTCTCCTCATCTCCGCCGCCTACCTTGCTGTAGCTCAATGCCCAGCTCAACATCGTCTTCTATCACCAGTCGGTTTGGTTCGATCACTCCGGACAGCCTCACTTCCACAGCTTGATTCGCTAGGTTGGTCATCGTCGCCATGTCGCTGCCACTGCGGGTTGGATCTACTACTGTCGTCGTCTTTTCTTCCTCTCCCGATGCGCAACCCTTTTCTTCCCGCTTGTCGACCACCACTAGCTCTCCAGCCGACGCGATCGCCACCGCATCCAGTGTTTTCCACATCTGGTGGTTGGCCATGTTAAATGCTGGAGCTTGCTTTTCCGCATTCGATGATCAGGTTATTGGAGGGTTTTTCTTTTGCTCTAATCGGTAGCTTGAATCATTAATGTTACCCTATCTTTGGATGTTTAAACTGTTCTAGGTGAGGAAGGTAATCTGTGCAGGGATTTCTTTCGAACTAATCGGATTGATTTAGATGGGATGTCTATGTTGGGATCAAGGAACTGTTTTGGGTGTTTAGGTTTAGGAGGACGCCTCTAGTTCAATGGAACTCGCGGGATCGTATGTCGGCAGCGAATTGTTCTTCTAGATAAGTTGTAGGAAGTTGGATTAATGTAAGGTATGTGAGGATCCTTGTGAATCCATTTTAGCTGTGGAAATTGAACGTTTGAGGTAAGTTATAAATCGTATTGATGATGGTTTTGATTTGTGGAAGATGGTTTACTTATAGCTTATGCAGTTTGCATTATTTCAGTTTTGGATTATTGGAATTGGTTGTGGTTTGCAGTTTAACTGATTATGTGATTGGATTCACTGGTGTAGATGTTTGTACGTGTGGACAGCTAGCATGAGTTATATACCAGGATGTTGATTCAAGATAGGTTCATGGATGTAAAGACAATTTGTATTATCAGATAAGTCATCAAATCAGGTGGGTAATACCCTACCCTGGTCAGGTAGTAGATAAATCCTGTGCATGATATTTATGTTGACAATACCTTTACCTAGACATCACTCTTATTTAATCATGTGCTTGATACTTAGTCATTGCACTTTGAGTTATACTGTTGTTTTATCTATCGTTCATCGTTGTTATAAATTACCAATGCTATGGTAGGTGGATCTTTAGATGCTTAACTAGCTTAGTATGGTTGTAGTCTTGACTTGTGTCGTTAGGATTACTCATCCAGGGTTGGGTGTTGTCCTTAAGGTAGAGTTGATGGTTGTTTCATCTTCCTTTTTGTTGTGTATATACCTACTACAGATCATGTAGTCGTGTGTGGACGTGTGGTTTGTCGATAGAGTGTCGCTACAGATTGGAGGTCCTAGCTTGGTTGTTGTCAGTTGTATATACCTCTCTATAGAACAGAGAGTGTTTTGTGGACATATGTATGTGCTGTCGTGCATTCATTTCATTTACATGAATGCTGGCTACTTGGTCACCTTTGTGGTTGAGAGGCTCGTAAGTCATTCTGCCTCTCAGGTTACACGTGGAGGAGTAATTGGTGTGAAGGCAGAGCATTTGTTGTGTCGCACTCGCTCCACTATTGACAGTGGTTGTTGGAGTAGCGTGTAGTTGTCCTGGGTGCGTGCCACTCGACCACTCATGGGTAGTGTCAGTCAGAGTGGCCAGCAGCGGGGACCCCGGTCGTGTAGCTTATAGCTCTTTAGCTTATCGCTACTTATTCATACTCCCCACTCGACCACTTGAGAGCAGTGATTGTTGTTGAGTTGGGACAATTGTCATGTCGTGCCACCTGAGCCACACTGGTGTCGTGGTAGTGAGTGGGGTGCGCAGGCATGACCATGCATTTGCATTGCCATGTGTGAGGGCATCTACATATATATACATAAACAGATACTTATGTATATATATGAGTGAGTTTGAGCAGTATATATAGATACAGTATATATATATATATATATATATATATATATATGCTTGTTGTGTTGTTGCATTTGTTTGTGCTATGTTTGCTGCATTTGATTGTACATCATTCTGCATGTTATTTGCATGATCTATACTATTGTGTGTGGGATACCAGTGTATGATTTGGACCGGACGGTTGTATGTATTTGATCAGTACCTTGATGTTGAGTAGGTTAGATCAGGTATGTTGTTGTATTTGTTGTAGTATGTTCGCAAGAACGTGTATTAAATATAGAGGTAGTTTTACTCTATCATGTTGTACGGGCTATATTGTTGTATATCTATTCTTGTTGTGTAGGTTGTGTCATTGCAAACCATTCAGGTATGTTAGTACATTACGTTATGTACAATTGATCAGTGGGTGGTTTATGCTCTATTTATATTTACACTGATAGTTGGTTCTTATCACCTTTACGACTGTATACCGTTGATCTCCATCTATATATATATCTGTTCATATCCATTTGTATATCTGTTGCTCCTTATGTGTTAGTTCTTGATCATGCACTATCTTGCATATTACCGCTGAGTTTTATACTCACCACCACAAACCCTGGGTTTTTTTGTCGCCTAGGTAATAGGTAGAAGTTTCCTTGAGTGCTCGGAGCTCCGTCAGCTGATCCCATCTCACACCGAGGGTTTAGACTGTATTCCATATTGTTGTATATTTTGGATTGTATATTTTTTATTTTTATCCTATATTATTTCAGTTGTTTGGTAATCGGTTATGTTATGTATTTGATTTCGATCATGTTTTCTTATTGTGTTAAAGTCGTATCGGTACACATTTATGTGAGTCTTTGTATTTTTATTATTGTTGGTGTATTCCGCTGTGACTTTAGTTATATACTTTTATATGTTGTGTGGTTGTTGCTGGAAGATTTTGTATCAATAGGGAATTGTATCACATACAGGCGAGATGCTGTCCGATTTTTGGGCTCAGCATACTCTCGAGGTGTGACAATTTTATTTGTAATAGAGCCCTAGGTTGCGAAGTCCACTTTCGAATTTTATTTCAGTTTGGACATCAAGTTTTGATTTACTTGGTTTTGGTTTTGTGAGTTCTGGGGTCTGCTATTGTGAGATGTCTTCGAGCTGCAAGGGATAAGGTATACTAATTGTTATCTCATATCTTTTGTTGGCTATTCATTTAGTTGCTTATAATAGTGCATGACATGTAGTGTGGTAGTCATTATTCGTAACAATGGTTTGAGTTGACCACGGAAACGACATGTTGAGGTTATTAGACATGTACCTGCTATCGAAAAGGTGGCTTACCTATGAGAGCCGACTGATACCGAGTCGGAAAGCAAGGGTTAGGCTGTCACATTTCTTATGGAGATCAAAGATTATAGTCTTAGGGATTTTCACTAACTATGCTAGTCAGATCATTATTTGTGGGGTAATGGACTAGGTGTATATACTATTGTTACTGCAGATAGTAGAGGATTAGTGTATGATGTTTCATAGGGATTTTAATCCCTGAGTTGTTCGTGTTGGGCTGTATAATTTTGAAGGTACTTTCGAGTACTTAACTTGAGTTATACAGAGAAAGTAGGGTTAATTGCATACCATTATCGATATCAAGTCGGTACTAGGTGGATGATGTAGGAAATAACCTTCGGGGAAATAATACATCACTGGGTCATGGTGTAGTGATGTTGTGAGAGAGTATTTCCTCACGTCACTTTGTTTAACTCGTTGTCAGGGAATTCTTGGGCTTCAAGTAGGGTGATCAGTTGGTAATGGGAGTACAGTGCAGAGTTGTTAGACTTGCGGAGGTTACGACAACCTAATAGCTCAAGAATGTAAATGGATGTTTTAAGCCACCTATGGGTTATTGGTTTACATTTGGATCATGATGTTTGGATCTTCTATTAGATCCTACTGGTAGTCATTGGATCAAGTCATGAGTTTAGAAATGACTCCGTACAAGTGTTTAAGAGTTGGAGACTGATAAGCAGATATTGTAGGTCAAATTATTAGAATTAGAAGTCTCCAAATGTTGTATAAAAGAAGCAAGATCGAAGTCATAAGCCACGAGCTACTATTGGAGAGTTTTTCCGATCATAGTAGATCAACCATAGATCGTCAGAACTTTCTCATGTTATCAACGAAATTAGAAGAAAGACTTTGAAGGGATTATGTGCGTGCAGTGTGGGTCACATCGACACGCAAAGTCAGATTATCCAGATGGATAAGTCTATCTACTTCTATAGTAAACAATCAGTACATATGATGTGAATGTGTACTTTGAAGACTCGGTTGAAGACTATCGATGTTGTTTCGGGAGGATGATGCACAATCTCGACAGCATAGATCATCATAGAAGATTGAGTTATCACACCAGCAACGATCTACCACCTCAGACATAGTTGGAGTTCCTGGACATTTTCATTCGGGAGAAGCGATTTACTCAGCAACATCAGTAGAAGACATCTTAGAAGACTCATACAGACAATAACAACTGTTACCTCTCCAAGTGTGGTTATACTTTGTACAGAGGGGGGGAGTATACGACGATGGTCGTATCTATTTTGTATTATCCAATTACAGTTATACCATTTGCAGAGTATGGAGCGTGCTATGATATTGACAATTATTTAGTACCTTATAGTTAGTGGTGTACTCTTTACCCGTACAACAGTGTTTACCATCTCCATTGCAGCCATTATTGGTTTGTACCTTAATTCAGCAGTTGATTTTAGTTCCTTCAGAGTAGTCTTTTGCACCTACATGAGCTTAATCACCAAGAGCAGAAGTTGGATGAGTCTACATCTTTGCTCGAGAGGAGATGTAGTGGACCGAAGGATTGATTATTTATGGTATTACTTTAGTTTATCCTATTCGTGGATATATTGAGAGATACTGGTAGTTTATAGGTATCTATGTCTAGAATATTCTTAGATGGGATTAAAAGGACTTCTATATTTGGATCATGTGGATTAGTTGTTTCTCTACCGACATGTGAGATGTTGATTTGATTACTGTGATGATTATTAGAGTATTAGGATATTGATTTTGATGTTTAGAGGTTGTACATGGACTTGGGGGTCTGTGGTATCTCTACCGTCAAGTGAGATGTTGACCAATGACCAAGAAGTCAAGGGATGACCTTAGATTTTGATAGACATACCTTTACTATAGATATATCCTTACGGATGGTTAGATTGTTGAAATGATGGTATGTTATATCTCTCGGATGTGTATATAAACTGAGAGTATTCAAAGGTAGTTTCGGATGAACTCCCAGGCTTGCCACTGCATAGGCAAGTGGAGTATACGATCGGGGTGATTACAGAAGTAGTTTCGATATTGAAGACCTCTTATCAGTCAAAAATTTCTGATGATTACTTTACCGATGGAGGTAATGATATTGTAGAGCCAAATGTTTTTACTTAGGGTGCATTGGCTAAGGGCTGGTGTAAAGCACACAGTAGCTGAAGCTCGTGATGTACTCGATGCAAAGCCATTCGTTTGGTTGTGAGCCTAATAAGGTTTTTTGATACCCTCATTGATTATAGGAGGTTGAGGATGCACAGGAGGTATTTGTTAGAATGACAATTTTACCAGGAGATAATTTTATTGGTATAAATGTTGCTATACACTATGGAAATTGGAAGAATGAAAGTCACGATTATAGGAGGTATTAGATGGGATATTTATCTATTCCAGTATTTCTTCTAGGAAGATTAGAAACTCTTTGTTAAAAGAGAGATGGGACTTTGAGGTTAAGCATCGATTTTCGATGATAGAGTGTAGTAGTTGTTGAGAATAAATATCCTTCATTATGGAGAGATGAGACACCTGTATATACTCTAAGATTGATTTATGATTGGAGTGTTGATATTGTTGTGACTTAGTGTCATACAATTATGATTGTCAATGTGATGATTGAGATATCACCAGTTTAGAGTGAAAAGGATGCAGGTATGTAAAAGACGACATTTCATACTTGGTATGAATTTTATGAGCTTTTGATAGTATTAGTAGACTTATTAACGATTTAGTCATCCATGGATTTGAGAAGTCGTGTATTCTAGACACGATTGGATCAGTTTATGGTTGTCGGAGTTGCGTAACATGGCCACTGTTGATGGTGGTAGTTGAAGTTGCGCACTCGACCACCGTAGTTGGTGGTTTCCTTGGATTGATTTTCTTATTACCGTAGATGTGAATAGGATGCTCTAGCGATACTATACTGCCGACCTGTTGGACCAGGAAGGTGATGGAATTCACTTGGTCGGAAGCTAGTGAAACCAGTTTAAGGGCTTGGATGATGACTGACTTTTGTGCTAGTACTAGTTAATCCTTCCGATGTGGATGGAAGGGTACTGTACGCAGATACATCATTATAGGGATCAGAGTGATTCCGATGCCGTTGAATGAGACGTATCATAAGCTTACGTCAGGTGAGGAACTATGAGTTAAGTTGTCATATTCATGATGTGGGTTTAGCAATTATTATTTTGTTTTGTGTATATATGGAGAAAGAGTGCTCATAGAGTTTTGGCTAGCTGTTGGTTAGCTGCATAGAGTTGATAGAACATGAATAGGTGCACCAAGGGAGATTGGTCACTATAATCTCCCAGCCGCTTGCAGTTGTTGTGTGGTAGAGTGGATTTTGGATGGTAGATTGATTTCTTAGTGAGAAGATAATTCTTCGTCTCTGAGGAGGATAGTGGTTTCCGGAGTTGTATCAGATTTAGGAAGAGTTTCTTTTGATTCAGGACAACAGACAGATCTCGGTTGCGATTATAGAGAGATTCTTCCTCTTCGAGGAAGACTATGACCTAAGGTTGTTTCAATTTCAGGACGAGTTGATTCAGGAGGCTCGTCATTCGAGATTAGTGGTTTGTTCTGAGTGGATCCGAAAATAGTGAGTCTTGGAACATTTTTCGTGGTGGAACGACATGCAGGAAATAGTGATATTGGGTGTGCTAGCCAGTAAAGGTGTAATGTTAGTGACCAACGGGAATTTGAAAGGGATTTTGATGCGATTTTGGGTAATCGGTGATCGATATGCTAAGTCTGCTCATTTTCTACTGAGTCGTAAGATAGATTTCGTTGGATCACTTGAGGGAATTATATTTCGAGGAGATTTCCAGTTTTTATGGAATATCCTTGAATATCATTTATGAACGTGATTTCGTGATTCACCTTATGATTCTGCAAAATCTCCAACAAGTCACGGATATAGAGCTCCACGCTGGTACAATTACTTGCTTTTTGACAGGTGGTCAATATGGAGGTATTATTCATATTTTAGAAGGCCTGTTGAGAGTATACGTGAAAGATTTATGAGGCTATCAGTACCCCATTTAGTTATTTAAGGTGTGTGATTTTCTTCAAGTACTTGAGTTGTGTAGTATGGTATTGCTTACTTATCGTATTGAGTAGGAAATTTGGGGACCAAATTTTTATTAGTGGGGGAGAATGTAAAATACCGAACAAAATATAATAATAATAAAATAATACTTGTTAATTTGGAAAATACCCTATGGAATTTTTCAGATATTTTTAGAAAATTATTTGGATTTAAATGGAATTTCTATTAACATATGGGGAAAGATTTAATTATCTAGTTGATGGATTAATGGGTTTAATTAACCCTATATTTTAAATACCTAAACCTAAGTTTTATTTCTTGGTTTTTATTTCGTTTCCTATTTCCTTCCAACGCCGCGACATTTCTTTGCCCTCCGATCCCGATCTCCTTCCCTTGCTTCATTTCTTCACCATCACTTCTTTGTTCTTCTCCTCATCTCCGCCGCCTGCCTTGCCGCCACTCGATGCCCAGCTCAACGTCATCTTCTATCGCCAGTCGGTTTGCTTCGATCACTCTGCATAGCCTCGACGCTACAGCTTGATTCACTAGGCTGGTCGTCGTCGCCACGTCGCTGCCACCGCCTTTTCTTCCTCTCTTGACGCGCAACCCTTTTCTTCCCGCTCGTCGACCACCGTGAGCCCTCCAGCCGACGCGATCGCCACCGCATCTAGTGTTTGCCACATCAGGTGGTCGACCACGTTAGATGCTGGAGTTTGCTTTTCCACATTCAATGATCAGGTTATTGGAGGGTTTTTCTTTTTCTCTAATCCGACAGCTTGAATCATTCATGTTACCTTATCTTTGGATGTTTAAACTGTGCTAGGTGAGGAAGGTAATCTGTGCAGGGATTTCTTTCGAACTAATTGGATTGATTCAGATGGGATGTCTATGTTGGGATCAAGGAATTATTTTGGGTGTTTAGGTTTTGGAGGACGCCTCTAGTTCAGTGGAACTGGTGGGATCGTATGTAGGCAGTGAATTGTTCTTCCAGATAAGCCGTGGGAAGTTGGATTAATATAAGGTATGTGATGATCCTTGTGAATCCAGTTTGGGATGTGCAAATTGAACATTTAAGGTGAGTTATAATTCGTATGGATGAACGTTTTGATTTGTGGAAGGATGGTTTACCTATAGCTTATCTAGCTTGTATTGTTTCAGTTTTGTATTATTGGAATTGGTTGTGGCTTGCAGTTTAACTGATTATGTGATTGGATTCACTGGTGTAGATGTTTGTACGGATTCACTGGTGTAGATGTTTGTACGTGTGGACAGCTAGCATGAGTTATATACCAAGAAGTTGATTCAAGATAGGTTCATGGACGTAATGATAATTTGTATTCTCAGACAAGTCGTCAAATCAGGTGGGTAATACCTTACCCTGGTTAGGTAGTAGATAAATCCTGTGCATGATATTTATGTTAACAAAACCTTTACCTTGACTTCACTCTTATTTAATCATGTGCTTGATACTTAGTCTTTGCACTTTGAGTTATACTATTGTTGTTATCTATCATTCATCGTTGTTATAAATTACCAATGCTATGGTAGGTGGATCTTTAGATGCTTAACTATGGGTATGTAGCTGAGTACGGTTGTAGTCTTGACTTGTGTCGTCAGGATTAATCATCCGGGGTTGGGTGATGTCCTTAAGATAGAGTTGATGGTCGTTTCATCTTCCTTTTTTTTGTGTATATACCTACTACGGATCATGTAGTCGTGTGTGGAGGTGTGGTTTGTCGATAGAGTGTCGCTATGGACTGGAGGTTTTAGCTTGATTGTTATCAATTGTATATGCCTCTTTATAGAATAGAGAGTGTGCTGTGGACATATGTATGTGCTATCGTGCATTCATTTCATTTATATGCATGTTGGCGACTTGGTCTCCCTTATGGTTGAGAGGGTCATTAGTCATCCTGCCTCCTAAGTTTCTCGTGGAGGAGTAACTGGTGTGAGGGAAGAGCATTTATTATGCCACACTCGCCCCACTATTAACAATGGTTGTTGGAGTAGCGTACAGTTGTCCTGGGTGCATGACACTCGACCACTCATGGGTAGTGTCAGTCGGAGTGGCCAGCAGTAGGGACCCTTATCGTGTAGCTTATAGATCTTTAACTTATCACTACTTATTCATACTGCCCACTCAGCCACTTGGGATCAGTGGTTGTTGTTGAGTTGGGACAGTTGTCATGTCGTGCCACCTAGGCCACACTGGAGGCGTGGTAGCGAGTGGGGTGCATAGGCATGACCATGCATTTGCATTGTCATGTGTGAGGGCATTTGCATATATATACATATACAGATACTTATGTATATATATGAGTGAGTGTGAGCAGTATATATAGATATAGTCTATATATATATATATATGCTTGTTGTGTTGTTGCATTTGTTTGTGCTATGTTTGTTGCGTTTGATTGTACATCATCCTGCATGTTATTTGCATGATCTATACTTTTGTGTGTGGGATACCAGTGTTTGACTTGGACCGGACAATTGTATGTATTTGACCAGTTCCTTGATGTTGAGTAGGTTGGATCAGGTATGTTGTTGTATTTGTTGTAGTATGTTCGCAAGACCGTGTATTAAATACAGAGGTCGTTTTACTCTATCCTCTTCTACGAGTTATATTGTTGTATATCTGTTCAGGTTTTGTAGGTTGTGTCATTGCAGACAATTTAGGTATGTCAGTACATTACGTTATGTACAATTGATTAGTGGGTGGTTTATGCTCTGTTTATATTTACACTGATAGTTGTTTCTTATCACCTTTATGACTGTATACCGTTGATCTCCATTTATATATATATCTGTTCATCTCTATTTGTATATCTGTTGCTCCTTATGTGTTAGTTGTTGATCATGCACTATCTTGCATATTACCACTGAGTTTTATACTCACCACCACATACCCTGGGTTTTCTTGTCGCCCAGGTAACAGGTAGAAGTTTCCTTGAGTGCTCGAGGCTCTGCCAGCTGATCCCATCTCACACCGAGGGTTTAGATTATATTCCATATTGTTGTATATTTTGGATTTTTATCCTATATTGTTTTCGTTGTTTGGTAATCGATTATGTTATGTATTTGGTTTCGATCGTGTTTTCTTGTTGTGTCAAAGTCGTACCGGTACGTATGTATGTGAGTCTTTGTATTTTTATTATTGTTGGTGTATTCCGTTGTGACTTTGGTTATATACTTCTATTTGTTTTGTGGTTGTGGCGGGAAGACATCGTATCAACTGGGAATTGTATCATGTATAGGAGAGATGATGTTCGATTTTCGGGCACGACATACTCTCGAGGCGTGACAATGCTTGTAGTTTTTTAGCTTTTGGGAGAGGATTTGCTACTGCATTCTAGATCTTCCAAGGTGTTCAAAGCAACCAACAATCAAGTGATCAAAAGCAAGTTTCTTGTAAAGTGTTCTTTGCATTTCTTGTATTTGCTTTTGTATATTGTTATATTTGGTTGTTTCCTTGCTTATTGTTGTAAACATTTATATTGTATGAGGTTTCTCCATCTCCATATTGTATTCCGAGAAGGAGACAAAGTTTAGTGGAGTAGACACTAAAGCCCGACTGTGGAGTAGGAACCGTAGGTTCCGAACCACATCAAATCCTTCATGTTGTGCTTGTGTTGTTGTTTTGATTTACTATTTGTATTTGTATTTGTATTCCGCTGTGCTAACAACAATTGTAAACAAGCACGCGATCGAAAGAAAATAAATCACGACACCGCCGACACGTCTAATCCAAGGTGTATGGCATGCGACAAGGGTAAAGACAATCTTTATGGTATTATTTTTCATAATGCTAATCATAGGGCTAGGTTCTATATTTTGGTTAAAAGAAAAATGGTTAGCACTCGGTATATTAATAACTATACCATTGACACATTAGGATTTAGCAATGATATTAACTAGATGATTAGTTGAGTTGGATGGACTAGACTTAGGAATATAGATTGCCCTACTTACCCAAAAATAAACCTGAGAATTTTTTAGTTCAGTAGAAGCTGAGATCTTATCTGGTAGAAATTGTGAAGAAGGAAAAAATTACTTTTAGAATGTTTAATAATGAGTACACATGGACGCTTGAAGAATTTTATAATGTTTATGATTTACCATGTGAGGGAGAAAGCAGATTACCTAGAGGATTTCAAGACATTGTATTCTGGGGCGAAATTTCAAGAGGTGTAGAAACTTATGATCCTTCTAGATCTAAATCTTCAAACTTCCCTAACCTAATTTTTAGGTACCTTCATAGGGTAATGGCTAATACAATCTTTGGTCGAGGAGATAGCGAAGGTGTAGTCCGCCAAAGTGAATTGATTGTTTTATGGGCAATGATTAATAATGTAAATATTGATACTGACTCATATTTTATTAGGCATTTGGTAAAAATAGGTAAAAGTTCGACAGGATTAATCTTAGTTGGAGATCTAATAACTTAAATAGCATTGGCCTTGGGGGTGTAATCTTGATGGATAAGACTTGATTCCAAATAGCCCCAAGATTGACTTAGATGCATGTATGGCCATGAGAATGATCACTAGAGATGAAGATAAATATTGTTTAGTCTTACAAGATCATTTTCGATTACCACATCCAAATGCTGATCGAATAACAATAAGGAATCGAGCCAATTGGCTCATGACCAATGTAGCACCTGTTCCTGACCCCTTGGAGTCCACTACAGTATCACCCGTTAAGACATACCTCCCTAAGCATTCTTTTTATTTTGGTGATTCTTATGTAGGCGCTAGCATTTCTGATGATGCATATGTTGGGATTCAGTCTTCCCTGGATGCACTACACATAGACCTAAGGGAGTAGCGGGCCGAACTCAGTGCTTAGAGGCAGATGATCGATGCCATGTACCATTGGCACATTTCATAAGCTCATTTATTTCCACCTCCTCCTCCTGATTAGTTTACTTTAATGTTACCCTTCTATACATTGAGGATAATGCATATTTTAAGTTTTTTAGGGGGGTGGGGGGTGGGGTAGTTTTGCATGTTTTTTCTCTTTACCATAATTATTTTTTGTAGTAATTTCTGCACATATTTCCTTGCATTGTTAGCATACTTCCTAAGCATATTTCCTTATATTGATAACCTGTTATTCCTCTATCCATAGTAGAATAACTGAACATAGTTAGATTAGTAAAGGTCCTTTTGGCCTACTTGATAAGAACCTTGTTTCACTTTTTACATGATTTATGAGGTAGAGGTATCTAAAAAGGGTTTGTCCCCATATCAAACTAGTACTCGAATTTTCATAGGGACTTTCGCAATATTTAGTTACTAGAGAAACATTCATCTTAGGAGTTTTAAAAAAAAGGAAAAAAAAGTTTTGAAAACAATTGAGAAAAAAAAAGAGAAAAAGAAAAGATGAAATATCATTAGAGTATCTCTTTGAGACCAAGTAGCTATTGGGGAAATACCCATATAGATGTTCCTTTGAGACTAGTTACTGGGAAAATACTTGATGTTTTTTTTCTACTTTTCTTCTCCTTTACTATAGAATGCTCCTTTGAGACTAAGTATTTTAGTGAGAGGATCCTTTAAGCACATTGGTAGGAAAGTGTCTTTATGTTGGGTATGAGAGGAACACGGTAGAAGGAATATAAACTTGGATTTGTGTCCAAAACCTTAAAGGTCAAAACACACATGCACTACACAAGGATTTGTCAAGCTAAGCCACCAGGAACGAATCGATAAGACTAAGTATTTTATACCTTAGGATGGGTTTCTAACAAGTTATCATGATTCTCACTCATAGTTTCTTTCTTTTTCTTTGCTTGAGGATAAGCAAAAGTTTATGTTTGGGGGTGTGATGAGGGTGAATCACATGTATATTTTAGGGTTTATTTACCATATTTTTCTAGTATTTTATTCGCATAGCATGCATAAAACATAGAATTACATTCATATTGCACTTTTAGTTCAGATAATTGCAGTTTCTATATTTTTATTCTCAAGAGGGTATAAATCCGGATAAAAGAAGACATAATAGAGCCATGGAGGAAAACCATGATGAAATGGGGAGCAAACGGAGCTACAACACACATTTTTCAGAGTCCCTAGTGTTCAACATGCCCAGGGCATGCCAGGGGGCACACCCATGCTCAACCTCTTCAGCACACCTGATTTCAAGGCATGCCAGGCCTCCATAGTGGCTGACATGCCTAGGCCATCCCAAATGGCATGGTCGTGTCACAGGATAACCGAAATCCCAAATTTTCACAAGGCGGTTCCAAATTTCTTGCAACTAATTTCCCAATTTTCTCTTCAGAAAAAGCTATAAAAAGACCCCATGACCAAGGAGAAAGACATTCTAAAATTGGGGGATTATTAGGAGATCCGAGAATTCAAGGATTGAGGATAAGATCATCAGGGCAAGTCCTAAAGTCGAGGACAAGACGCTCAAAGTATATGACTCCAACTTAATTCTTCCTTTTTCTATCATCTATGTTTTGTAACTCGTTTATGGAGTTGTCTTGTATCTTAGGATTAGGGAGAGCTCTTTGTCGGTTTGTGTTGGATTGTACAACTCTTTTTATTTATTCATTGCCAATTTCTTGAATTGGTTTTATGGTGGATAAGGATTGTCTTGCGAGTTTGCTGATCACATTTTTTTTTGCATGTTTTTGGATTTTTCTATCCTGGATTTGTATAACAAATCGTGAGAAACTATAGCAATTAAGGGCTTTCATTAACAGTAGTGATCTACCTAGGTTCGTGATAGGTGCCCACCATTGCAAATAAGTTCATCGACCTATGAATGATCCAAAAGCAATTAGAATCTCTCAAGGATTTCATGATCTATTTCTAGGGCTTTTATTAACTGTAGTGATCTGCCTGGGTTCTTGATAGGTGACTATCGATGCAAATAAGTCCATCGCCCTATGAATGCTCCAAAAGATATTTCATACCCTATCCTAGAACCTAATAATTTATGGATTCTATAAGTAATCAATACTAGTTCTTAAGTAGAGATCTACCTAGGTTCTCGTGACAATTTCCCATTGTTGCAACAAGTTCTCCAAAAGAACTAATACTGTGAAAGTAGAACTCAAATATATCCTTAGATAGGTTTCCTTCAAAAATACATATTAACCAAGAGTTGCAAAGACATTAGACATTGTAGCGAAACCAAAGTCCTATGATTGCTTCATAAACTAGTCCTATACTTGTGTCTCGATCGTCTATTTTCCCTCTCTCCTTCAACCATCAGTCAATTATTTAATCTTCTAGATAATCTTTCCTTGCATTCATCCAGTATTTGACCATTCTCTCTGGGATCAATATTTTATTACTTGACGATGACCGTGCACTTGCGGATTCACGCCATCAAGTTCCCTTCCTCAAGTTTTCCAACTTGAGTTGAGTCTCTATATTGAATTTGGCAAGTCAAAGTCTTCGAGTTGACTTGCTCCCTAAGTACTTGTATTTCCTTTAGAAGTAAGTCGATTCAATTCTCGGACTTAGCTAATTTAATATCTAAGCATGCCATGATATTGTACAACTTATCTTCTAAAGGAGAGTTTACCTCGCCTAGTCCTTCTTAAACGGATGTAGATCCGTGGATTCTCTCGGACTCGGAGCTTGACTCGGATTTGGACTCGTCTACGACCATGAATGTGATGAAGCTCTTCTTAGGTTCTTCTGTGTCCGTCTCTTTCGATGAGGACTCATCCCAAGTCACCTTGAGTGCTTTCTTTTTTCCTTTCCTTTTTGGCCTTTTCTTGCTTTTTTAGATTCGCTCACTCCAACTTGTAGTGTCTCTTTCCATTGCACTCGTAGCACGTTCACTACAACAAAAATGACATAAGACAACACCACAAAGACAACGGTTTTAGGAGAAACCGTTGTCTTTTTGTTAAAAGACAACGGTTTTTGACAAAATCGTTGTCTTTGAGCGGCCACATAACACAAAAGACAACGGTTTTACAGTATCCGTTGTCGTTGAGCATATTTTTTTTTAAAATCAACAACACATTTTACAACGGTTTTCCAGAACTGTTGTCTTTAAGGTTTTTTTTTATCTTAACAACAGTTGGGACAACGGTGCAATCAACCGTTGTCAATGAGAATTTTTTTTTATCGTTGTGATAATATTACAACGGTTTTAAACCGTTGTCAATGAAATTTTAAAAGTTTATAATACTATTTTTTTTAATTTTTTTTACTATTTTTTAAAAATTATTGGAAATAACACAACGGTGATTTTTTTAATACTATTTTATTATTATAATACAACGGTGAAATTATTTTTTTAATTATTAATACTATTTTTTTTAAATTATTGGAAATAAGGTTTTTTTTTAAATATAAATATATACGTTTACAACAATATATTTAAAAGTTTATATATATTTTTTAAACAATATATTACAACAATATTTTTTTTTAAAGTTTATATATATTTAAAAATTTGTTAGGTTAAATAATTCTTCCCTAAACTTCTCCATCGTTCTTACTTCCCAAAAACCTCCACCGTTCCTACTTCCCAAAATTTCTCTTCCCAAAATTATATATATTAAAATTTGTTAGGATTTTAATACTTAGGCTGTTTTCCTTTTTTTTTCCCCATTTCTCTTAGTCTTTTTTCTCCCACGGAACCTAGGTTTCTCCTCTTCTCTTTTATCGCATAAGGCAATGACAACATAAGGCGACATGGAGTAGGCTGCGGAGCGACACGAGGTTGGTCGTGAGGCTTCCTGCGCGCTGGCCATGTCCTCGGAGATTCGGTGCTCCGTCAGCTGGACCTCCCTCCGGAGGACCTGAGTGCCGGTCTTGTGCAGGGAGAGGAGGCGGTGGCGAGTAGGAGAGGTCAAGGTGAGGGAGGGCTTCCTGACGACCAGAGAAGATGCGCTCAAGGGGTGAGCCAGGTGGGTGAGGGCGCGGAAGGCGCCGAGTCGTGAGGCAGACCTTGGCATCGCGATGAGTTGCGGTAGTAGGAGCAGCGACAACGGTTGGAACAAAAAAGTGGCGATAAATCACCACTTTTAGATCTTCTCAGAGATCTCTGATTCGTATCCTGATTGGAAACCTAAAAAAAAAAGTGGTCTTTTAGATGCGATCCTAGTTAACTGCGTTAGTAAATCACCATTTATTTTGTAGATATGCTTAGATCCTAGTTTTCTACCTGATGATTCTTCTTCCTTTTTGTTTTGGTTCTCAAATGCGCATTGTTCCGTCCGCAAATTTATAATTATGGTTTTTCTTTACGATGCAGATGAGCATTTACTAATTGTGACAGCAAACAAACTTAACTAGAAGGGTATTCATCTATATCTATCATTTATCATTCTATTGTCTTATGTACTTCATAACTAGATTTTTATTAAAATATCTTAATGAATGTCAAGAGTCCGTCTCACTGATATTTCCGATATTCTTATTTATTCTAGAAATTGAACGAGGGAATGCAAGAGAGGACATGTATATCGCTTGTTAAAGAAGATGATTGCTCTTGGGTGTTTCCTACAACAAATTGACTTAAATTTGAATTTGTGATGAGCAGAACAATTCACTTGCGAGTTCTTGTTGACTTAAATTACTTGCTACCGTTTTGTTTTCTTGTTTTATTTCGATTAATTTCTTATCCTGTTGGTTGGATTTTCTGGATTGATCGATTAGGGGTTTTCTTTGCGATCTTTGGGATCGGTCTTTGTTCTTACCAAGGTTTTACTACACAAGGATAGCGTATTACATACAAGGGTTATAAAGGCTTAGCCTTTGACAACATTCCTATGGTTTTTAATCTTTCAATTATGAGAGATTACTCTGTATGACTTCTTCCTCTATAGATTACATAATGGAAGCTATACTAGGTTCTTTATCTCCTTGTCCCTTTTCGTAATTGGTCAACTTGGTATGTAGATACTGCATTAAATCAAACCTTTAAAGTGCTTGTTTAACAGTCCAAATTAAAAAGAAGTTATTTGTTGCCTTTTAGATCAAATGAAATGTTAGTTAAAGTTTCATACTATGTAATTGCTCTTTACCTGTTTAAATATTTTGATAGATCATGCTTTAGGTGTCTTGTTATTATTTACCTTAATGTTGTCCCTTTTAAATGTGGTTTCTGCAGTTAAAGGTTAATTCTTTTTGAACCTCTCAACTAATTTTCGCCTTGACATTGTTTGGACTAGGATCTTTGTGTTATCTAGGGATAAGAAAGGAAAAGATTTATCAATTTCTCTTATTTACTACTTGGAAGAAAGCAAAGAGCACTTGGATGGAATTTAATTCCATCAAAAATTCTCTATATTTTCCCTTCCCAAATGGAAAGAAATATAGTTTAAGAATTTAAACATGTATGCAATGATATTATTTCTTTCTTTATGATTACAATTAAATATGATCAATTGAATATAGTGGAAGTAAGACAATATTATTCTTTTTTCTTTCCTCTTAATTTGCTTAATTGTCCTCCTACTTTTCCAACGACATTAGGAACAAATGATAGCCCGAGAGGCCTAAATTTAGAGGATATCTAGTGGATAAAACAAATATATAACGATTTGGGATGTGGGCATAAGAAATGTAAAGTGAAAGTTGTTAATTGATATGAGCACTGTCTACATTCTTGTGCATGTTTTGTTAGTCCATTGTCTTGTGCAAGAAAATACTTTTCCCCTTTTATTAGTCTATATCATTTTATTTACTGTTCATCTGCGGTGTTTGACATAGCCAATAAGTTATTTTGACTCAAATGAGATTTCATTGCCGAAGAAAACATCAGTCCATATAATTGTTTTGGTACATTTGTTTTCTCCAAAATATTATCGGTTGGGTTGTTTTGACGAATTTTTTGTTTTGCTTGGTGATGCTAACATAAAAAGCGACATGCCAATGTTAGGATTAATGAAATTACTATTTACTTGGATGGCTCTTTCAAGTTTGGGACAATGTTGTGTCTTGATTTAAACCCTTGGAGTAATTTTTTTACGTGATTGTGAGTCTAATGAATGATGTGCTAGATGTTTACATCATAGAAAAGTATATCTCATTGACTAAACTTGGTAATTTTGCTTTTGAGAGAGATGCAAAGCCATTATTTGAAAACTTTATATCAAATTTATACTCATTTGATACATTTTTAGGTATAGTATTTTCCATTTTACGTATCCAGTATTTTAGATTGGCTTGGTAATGTTTTCATCCTTTTAGAATACAATCAACCCCTCATAGAAAGTATATCATTTGGCATCTGATTTTCTTTCTCCTTGGTATTTGTTTTTTACCTTGCTCCTCAAAGCCTGCATTATTCATCTTGCTTCATGACCCATAGCCTATCAGTTCTTTTTTCTTTTTTTATTATTTTATTATCTTGCAAGTTTCCTATCAGAAACTTGCATATTTTTGAATTTTGGAGATGGAACATGCTTCGTGAGCTTGTCCTTGCCCCTGTCAATTTCATCACTTGTGTCTCTTTAGTTTAGCCTTTTTTAATTGATGTCTGATATTAGTATTAATATTATACCTCATATTTGAAAGAATTTACTTAGTCCATGGTGTTTTAAATAAATTGGTGGATGGTACTTTGGCTAAATATGCATGCACTATTGAAGGAGCAAAAGTTTAAACTTTTTAAGATGCTTGAGCAAATGGCCAACCATAAGAGAGCAATTGAACTTTTTAAGATGCTTTCAGTCTTTTCTATTGCTCTCAGCTTGACTAGTGCATTATATGATTTGATCTGTCTTTGTATGAAGGTGGAAGCAGTGGCAAAGATGTTGGGTTTCCGGCACCGCGGCGTGTGTGTGTTCGATCATGTTTCATAAACATGAGCACAGCGGAAGCAATAAAAATAATAAATACTCCTATTTATTACAACACACACAACACACGCATGCTATTACAACAAGTGTAGACATAACCGTAAATTAAAATTGCAATAAAAGGAAATTAAACTACGTTATACCTTCCGTATGACGTGTAGCGGGAACGGCATCAACCGGAACGATCCTCGTAAGAATCGTCTCTATCCGTATCCACGCCGAGCTCCTCGGGATGACTTCGCTAAGCCACGAGCTTCGTCTTCGTACGGGTTACTAGCCTCGTGTTGAAGACGACGTGATCGAGAGATGATCACGATCCGAATTCAAATTCGGATCCAAAACGAGTTCTCAAAACTCGCTTCTCCGGAGAGGTATTCGTCAACCGTTTGACGAATCCTTCGTCCTCCACCTCAGAGGATTACCGGAGATCAAATCCCCGGTATGTTAGCCGCTGTCGGAGCACTAACCGTCGTCAAGCGGCGCTCCGGCGGAGGAGAAGCTGTCCAGAAAACTGGACAGCTTGGTGGAGGAGATAGGCGCCGGCCAAAACAAGGAGAAAAAAGCTCACCTTGATGCCGAACCTATAGGAGATCAGGAGGGTCGAGGAGGTTCACGGCTGAAGCTTGAGTGGCGGAGGAGCTGAGCGGCGGCACAATCAAGCTGGGCGGCAAGGAGGTTAGGCGGCACAACCAGGTTGGCGGCAACTCCTTGGAGGCTAGGGTTTTGATTTTGGATTAGGGTTTAACAATCCCTTAAGCCCTCTTTTATAGAGAACTAATTCTCTTAATGGTTAATGGATCATATCCATAAAGCCCGTTAATCCGCTCCATTAAGATAAGTTAAAATAAACCAAACCATGATGGTTTATTTTAAGTTAAAACGAACCGAACCAACCTTTGGTTCATTTGTTTAATATAAACCAAACCCTTTGGTTTATTCTCATCCATTGGATTAGAACCAAACCATTTTGGTCCATCCATTATGTCTTCATAAGACCTTTACGGCCCATCCACGCTTCCATTGCGGTGAAACAATTTCATGCTGCGCTTTATGTTTGGTCGACCAAACATAGTTTCTCTCGATGCGAGAATCCCATTCTCAAGCTCGTTTTAAATCCTTTGGATTACACTGCGTTGTCGTGTGACCAAATAGGTTCTCGGTTTATGTTGGCCGTCTATAATTAACCATTAATTATAGAGCGATCATGAGTGGCACCTAGTAGTACATCATGATCCCCAATTAGCAGAAAGATCAGCGGTTGATCGAACTATTTACGAAACCCTTGATGGCTCGAATGAATCGTGCCCCATTCCCTTCACTCATCTTATACCCACTTGGTTGGGACATGGTCTATTGTGCCGATCCCCACTAAGTGACTCGTCACACCTAGCCCAGTATCATTTCCTCGTCCCTACAGTTCTAGTTACTCCACATGTATCGAAGAGTACCTTACTCTAAACATGTAATGCTTTGGCAAAGACTTTAGTAACAATCGGCGAGAGGCCATGGGTATACATCTCCTACATGAGGTGGTGAATCCTTTATAGGCTATTCAAACACCTTGATCACGCCGACTTATACCCAATCATCCGGGTCCACATCTCCTCGGAGATGTTTGCTTAAGATGTCAAAGCATAAGTCTCCATGATCAAGATGACTTGAATCATAAGTCGAAGAACATCGCACTTAAGCCCGTAAGAACTTCATTGACATATCTATATATGCGAGAGAACCATATGAAGTCTTATGGTGGTCACTCGATGAACTAGTTACCATAACTAGCATCCACGATCAACTCGGACATCACTATGTCTTGACCCGGTGAGAATCATTTGCTTGGATACACCAAGGTATACCTCGTGCTAGTCTCGTGAATTGATGGTGTCGGATCCGTGATTCATCGACTAGGGATAATTCCGATACATCACAATTACACATGTAGAGATACTCACTAGTTGTGATCCAATCACAAATTCTCTCATGCTGTGAATCACATCGTGGACATTCAGTAAATGAGTTTAAGATCCAATCAAATACATGAAACATGTATACTCAAATAGTGAATCTTCATTTATCATATAAATGGTTCATACATAAGGCGATTGCCTTAGGACATCTCTCATATATTACTAACAAAAGATTCATACCAAACTGAGCCCCATTGGATAGTATTGTTGCTGGAAGCAGAGGACTCCGCAAACTCAAAGAAGTCTCAACTCATGCTCTCACTCTCTACGCATTAAAATCCCGACACTATTATGGGTTATTCACGGTCAGATATAACTGCTGTTTCTGTTTGTAGTTTGAATTAGCTCCTCGTAGTGGCCTGTTGCCCGCGTTATTATCACACAAATGCATCATCCACACGATTTTCAAGCATGCAAAACTCTTTCCAGGTTTAAAAGTCCCTGCTTGGAA
The DNA here is from genome assembly GCA_025175895.1 of Wurfbainia villosa. NCBI lineage: Eukaryota > Viridiplantae > Streptophyta > Magnoliopsida > Zingiberales > Zingiberaceae > Wurfbainia > Wurfbainia villosa. Next base: position 30,949,533 of record CM045994.1, on the reverse strand, counting down.
GTTGGAAGACCACCCAAAAATTCAAGAATCACATCACAGACGCCAGGGGCAACAGATTTCATCAATATCTCTTTCCTGCATTTTTCGTCTAAAAATGTAATGTGACCTTGTATTTTACATTGCTACAAGTGGAGTGTATATATGTGTTTTCTATAATTCTTATTGATGTTGTATGATTTATATTAAAAATGCAACATCTACAACGGTTTATTATGTGTATATATGTGTTGAGAAATGACAACGCTGAAAAAACCGTTGTCATGAGCAAAAAAACCGTGGTAAATTTCGACAAATGAAAACCGTTGTAGATTTAAGGAAAGACAACGGTGAAAAACCATTGTCTATTAGGAAAAAAACCGTGGTAAATCAACCCGTTGTGAATAGTGGTTTGGTCAAAGACAACGGTTAAAAACCGTTGTCTTATCTTTGAAAAGACAACGGTTTTTCACCGTTGTCTTTGACCAAATCACTATTCACAATGGGTCGATTTACCACGGTTTTTTTTCCTAATAGACAACGGTTTTTCACCGTTGTCTTTCCTTAAATCTACAACGGTTTTTCACCGTTGTCTTTGACCGACCCACTTTTCACAACGGGTCGATTAACAACAGATTTTTTGGCTAATAGACAACGGTTTTTCACCGTTGTCTATTTGATTTTTTGGTGTAGTGGTTACATCTGATCTTGGTCTAGGCTTGTTGTTGACCACTTTCTTAGTATCTTTTTTCGTGAACCTCTTCTTCCGGTTGAACATCATGTGGACCATGTTTACTATCTCCTCCTCTCTATTTATTTCTGACTCCGATTCATCTTCGGACTCATTCTTGACTTTCTTTCCAACTTTATTTCTACTCAAACCTGCCATTAAAGCTATATTGTTCTCGGCTTGACCTGAGTTAGCTTTTCATGTAGCATAAGTTCGCAAAATAACTCGTCTAACCTAATTGAAGAAAGATCGCGAGAAACTTTATAGGTTGTTGTAATAGAGAGATGTCCTAAGGCAATCGCCTAAGATGTTAATACAATTCACTATTTGAGTATACATTCTATATGTATTTGATTGGATCTTAGACTCATTTACTGAAGTAATAAATATGATGCATAACATGAGAGAAATCTTGATTGGATCATGATTAGTGAGTATCTCATCATGTGTAATTATGTAAGTATTTAAACAATCCCTAGTCGATGAATTGATAAGATTGGATATCATAAATTTTGTGAGACTAGCACATGTTATGCTCCTTGGCTTATCCAAGCATTCGGTACTCGCTGAATGGAAGTATAGGGATGTTGAGAGTGAACATGTGGATGCTAGTTAGGGTAACTAGTTCATTGGAGTGACCTTCTATGACACTTCATATGGTTTTATGTCATTGAAGATCTTATTGCAGCTTGAGTGCGAGATTTTTTAGACTTGAGGTGTTGAAGTCATCTTGATTATGGCACCTAATACTTTGACTTCTTCATAACTATCTCCATATGAGATGTAACTCTGGATTGATTGGGTATAAGTCAAAGTGATCAAAGATGTTTAGATAGCCAATAGAGGAGTCACCACTCTTGTAAAGGAGATGTATACCCTAGGCATCTTGTTAGGATTATTAGTCAGAAGTCTTTGGGCAAAGCACACATGTCAAGTAGAATGGTCTTCTTAGAAACATGTATGTATTAACTTGAATCCACAGAACAAGGAAACTAACATGGGCTTAGGTGTGACGTAGTCAGCCTAGTGGGGACGAACACATAGACCATGTTCTTAACCAAGTGGGTATAGGATGAGTGAAAGGATTAAGGACACTAACAACTATAGCTGCTGAAGGGTTCAGAAACATTCTGGAGTTGACTTAGACTTTCCAGTCAATTGGAGGTCATGATATACTGCTAGGTGTCACTCATGATCTATTCATAATTAATGGACTAATTATGAATGACCAATATAGTTGGTAACCTATTGAGTCACATGCACAACGGTGTCTCAAGAGACGTAAAACAAGTTTGAGAATTAGATTCTCAAAGAGAGAGGTTGGTTTGGTTGGACTAGGCTTAAACGACATGAATTTCCGTAGGCCATAACTTTTTACTCGGGATGAGTTTTGAGGCGTGCTAGGATGCATTTCGAAGCTCATTTAGAGATCTATGTTAACCATAGAGAAATTCATGGCCTAGTAGCAGAGCTCTCCATGACCATGGATGGAACCATGGCCTGGCCGTGGAACGATCCACGATTGTGGTACGGGCTACCGTGAACTGCTTCGGTAGCTGGGGTTTTTTCTGAGTTTTCTTACAAAGATTATATGATATTTATGGTAATATTAATTCCATTTAAATATCCTTTGATACCTTACTTAAGATATATATAAATCTATCTCTTAATAGAAGGATGAAGAGTTTTTCCTTTAACATTTGGTTCTCTTGTGTCGTCATCCTCTTCTCGGGCGCTTCTTCTCTATACTGGGCTATCACCTATCTGAGAAGAAGACTTGTTGGCTTTCATAAGGTTGTTTTGAGATGATCCCGAGTGGATACTAATAGAGGCAAGGCCCATTGGTTTTACACATGGTTGCGACATATTCAATAGAATCTCGAAGGTATGATTAAATGTTCTTTTCAAAACCTTTTACATATGATTATGTCTATACATGAGATCCTTGTTGGGTTGATCCGTGAGGGGAAACTTCGCTTCCCACTTCAACTCGGTCTCTTGTTCATGGCGATCCCATTGATGTCCCCGGATTAAAATTTAATCCTAGACAAAAGGGAACACCCAAGCAACCTTGTCATCGTCGTGCTATTCGTTTAGAGTAGTCACTTGAACAAACTTGTTGTTCTCATACAATAGAAGATCGAGAGGTATATCGATTCTCTATTTTCATTCGTTACATGTTTATATTATTTTTTCAATTATAAGCATGATATATTCTGTTTGTGGCTAAATAATACTTGGATCCCGAATATAAACACAAAAATCGACGATCCGTACATCGTCTATTCCATGGCTATTCGTGGAATAGAGGTTGGTCACTTGAACAACAAGTTTGTTCAAGTGACTACTCTAAACGAATAGCACGACGATGACAAGGTTGCTTGGGTGTTCCTTTTTGTCTAGGATTAAATTTTCGAAGAGTATGTACTTTTCGAAGAGTATCCTCCTAAGCCTGCGAATGAGCTGGAAGTCCTTGGAGCTTAGATTGATGGGAAAACCCAGGTCGATATCATTCTCTAGAAAGGCTTGCTCAGACTCAGGCCATGGTTTCCCAAAAGGTTTCTACTTCTAAGCCGAAAGGCAAGAAGAAGAAGAAATAAGGTGGAGCAAAGGTGGTGGGAGGAACTCAGGAACAAGTGAAGAAGCCGAAAGGCAAGTGCTTCACTTGCAAGCATGATGGACATTGGAAGAACGACTGTCCCAATCGGAAATAGAACAAAGGTATATCCTTTGGTCTAGTCGTTGAAACATGGTTAGCGGTGTTATCTACCGGCACCGGGTGTACAGATACGGGAGCCTCTGATCATGTCTGCAATACTTTGCAGGGGTTCCAAGAACCCCGACGATGAGCTGAGGGAGAGATTACCATTTACTTGGGCAATGCCACGAAGGTGGCGGCTATTGCAGTGGGAGATGTTTTATTTATCTTTTGAGAAAAATAAAGTTTTGGTTCTTAAGAATTGCCTTTATGTACCTTTATTTAGAAAGAATTTGATTTCGATTTCTAAATTATTTTTGGATGGATAATCTATTTATTTTAATGATAGAGTCGTTATAAAAAGGAATAGGGAAATTATCTGTTCTGGTACATTGATAGAAAATTTGTGTATACTTGAACCAAAAGCTCCCACAATGTAAATAGAAGTTAATAACTCATCTTCTAATTCCAATAAGAGAAAAGAACCTTCGAAGATGAACCAAACATATCTTTAGCATTTTAGGCTTGGTCATATTAACCTAGGCAGAATTCAAAGGTTGATAGCTGATGGACCTCTGGGTGCATTGGTGGTGGAAGATTTCCCAACCTGCGAATCTTGCTTGGAAGGTAAAATGACCAAGAGGCTTTTTAAGGCCAAGGGGTATAGAGCTAAAGATGTGTTAGAATTGGTTCATTCTGATTTGTGTGGTCCTATGTCTATCCATGCTAGAGGTGGTTTTGAGTATTTTGTCTCTTTTATAGACGATTACTCAAGATATGGATACATTAACCTGATGCGCCGCAAGTCTGAATGCTTTGACAAGTTCAAAATATTCAAGACTGATGTGGAGAAACGTTAAGGTAAAAGTATTAAGACACTACGATCAGATCGTGGTGGCGAGTACCTCTTAGGAGAGTTTAGGAATTACTTATCAGAGGTTGAGATTCAATCCCAATTGTCTGCACCTGGCATACCCCAGCAGAATGGTTTAGTAGAGCGAAGGAATATGACTCTTATGGAGATGGTTAGATCGATGATGAGTTATTTTGAGTTGCCAGATTTGTTCTAGGGATATGCTCTAGATACGGCGGTGTACATTCTGAATTTGGTTCCATCTAAATCAGTGTCTTCTACTCCCACAGAATTGTGGACTGGGCGAAAGCCTAGTCTAAGACATATTCGGATATGGGGGAGTCCAACACATGTGCTAAAGGCAGATGTTGGTAAGTTGGAAGCTCGTACAGAAGTATGAATGTTCGTTGGCTATCCTAGAGGAACGAAGGGTGGTTTGTTTTATAGTCCTAGAGATCAGAGGGTGATCGTTAGCATGAACGCCAGATTTCTAGAGGGAGACTATGTGATGAGCCACAAGCCCAAGAGTAAAATTGTTCTGGAAGAATTAAAAGGGGAAGTCACTTCTTCACTACCACTGGTACAAGAGGATATACCACAAGTCACTGCACCGCGTGTCACAGAGGATACACAGGTGATACCTCGTCATAGTGGGAGGGTTGTGAGACAGCCTGATAGATTCATGTTCTTGGGAGAATCTTCTGATTTAGTCCCTAGCGAACATGAACCTAATCCCTGGACATATGACGAGGCAATCCAAGATAAAGATGCAACATCTTGGCAAAATATAATCAATAATGAGATTGAATCTATGGATTCAAATCAGGTCTGGGAGCTAGTAGAACCACCCGATGGTGTAAAAACCATTGGATGCAAGTGGATCTACAAAAGAAAGAGAGGAATATATGGGAAGGTTGAGACCTTCAAAGCGAAACTTGTTGCGAAGGGGTATACTTAGAAAGAGGGTATCGATTATGAGGAGACCTTTTCATCGGTAGCCATGCTTAAGTCTATCCGGATTCTCTTATGCATAGCAGCTCATATGGATTATGAGGTGTGGCAGATGGATGTCAAGATAGCTTTCCTTAATGGAAGTCTTGAGGAAAACATCTATATGAAGCAACCAAAGGGATTCATTGCGAAGGGCAAAGAGCATCTTGTATGTAAGCATAATCGGTCCATTTATGGATTGAAGCAAGCTTCGAGGTCTTGGAACATCCGCTTTGATGAGGTAATCCAGTCTTATGGATTTATTCAAAGTCCGGATGAGTCTTGTGTATACAAGAGATGTGACGGAAACATAGTGGTATTTCTTGTACTATATGTAGATGACATTTTGTTGATTGGCAATAATATCAAGGTGTTATCAGACGTAATAGTATGGTTGTCCAAACAGTTTGATATGAAGGACTTGGGAGAAGTGGGACACATCCTTGGGATCAAGGTTATAAGGGATCGCAGGAAAAGGATGTTGTGCTTATCCCAAGCTTCATACATAGACACGATTATGGATCATTTTAGCATGCTGAACTCCAAGAAGGGTTTTCTACCTTTCAGACATGGAGTTCCTTTATCTAAGGAGATGTGTCCTAGAACATCTGAGGAGATAGAGGAGATGAAGGCGGTTCCTTATGCTTCGGCGGTAGGAAGCCTAATGTATGCGATGCTTTGTACAAGACCAGATATCTTCTTTGCCGTGGGCATGGTCAACAGATATCAGAGTAATCCAGGATAGAGATATTAGACTGTGGTAAAGCATATATTGAAGTACCTAAGAAGGACTAGGGATTATATGCTTGTTTACCAGGCAGATCAATTACTCCCTATGGGATATACAGATTCCGACTTCCAATTATATAGGGATAACAGTAAGTCTACCTCAGGTTTTGTGTTTACTTTGGGAGGTGGAGTCATTGTATGGAGGAGTGTCAAGCAGAAATGCATGGCGGACTCAACCATGGAAGCTGAGTATGTGGCAGCCTCTGAGGCGGCTAAAGAAGTTGTGTGGCTCAGGAACTTCCTGATGGACTTGAATGTGATTCCTGGTTTGCCCAGAACTATCACAATTTATTGTGATAATAATGATGCAGTTGCAAACTTGAAGGAACCACGCGCCCATAAGGTAAGTAAATACATAGAGCGCAAGTACCACCTGATACGAGAAATCGTAAAGGAGGTAGAAGTTGTTGTCGCCTAGATTGCATCAGAGGATGACCTGGTAGACCCTTTCACTAAGGCCCTTCTAGCGAGAGCTTTGATAGGAAAGTGGAGGGAAGGGGAATCAGATGTATGGTAGTATGAGGACAGCATAGTCTTTTAGTATAAGTGGGAGATTGTTGGGATGTATACTGAAAAGTCTATCTTTTGTATGAACATCTTTATTTTTGAAATAAGAATCACATGATCATTGTTTGTATATTTTTATGACTTTGCATATTGTCTAATACATTACATTATAGATAACATGATGTGTGGTGTCACATGGGAGATCATGTTATCGGTTCCTTGTAAAGTATAAGTAAAGGCTCATAACCTAGATGGCTTTGGATAAACCATTGGTATGGTTGTAGTGTGATTTGGTATTGGTTTGTCTTGACCATAGAATCACATTAGTACACTTTGTGTGTATTGAGCAGGACCGACTTAGAGGTGATTCGATTTATTGCTGACTACATGATCGAATCAGACCTCAGATATTATATTGTACATACTCTTAATCCCGATATAATAACGGGCACATATACTTAGTATTCATCTCTTTGATTTACCAATGGGCGAGATTTATAGATTAAATCGATAGGCTCGGTAAGTTGGGAGATGATATTATTTATATGGTGTGTCGTTGATTATAGGAGGAAACCGTGTCTTATATATTAGGATGATGATGTCCCCTTGAGGAGCTCATAAGGTTCATTATGTAAACCCTGCAGGTGGACTTGGTCCGGCATGATGAAAAGGTTGAGTGGTACTACTCATGGAGTTAGATGTTGATTAATTAATGGTCAGTAAATTAATTAATCGATGAACAGTCGAGATCTTCAACCCGGGGAGAAAATGTACAAATAATATATGGAGCTCATATTAACTTATGGGGGTTGGTGAGGTAGATCAATGATAATCCTCTAGTGGAATGGAAAACCATTAATGGATTGGACTTTATGTGGGCTTGATCCATTGGGTGGCCAAGATCCAACTCCTCCTCATGTTCCCTATTGTAGCCTATTAATACCTCATGAAGCTTCAATCCAATGGATGAAAACAAAACTCTAGATCCAACGGTAGAGATTAAATCTCTAGATCCGACGGTTGAGATTAAATCTCTAGATCCGACGGTTGAGATTAAATCCCTAGAACCAATGGTGGAGATTAAAAGGAGGGATGAAGCTAACTCTATAAATATGGGATGATGGCTTGGGCGACAACTTAATGGATGGTATTAGGGTTTGCTTCCCTTGGGCGGCAAGCAATCCCATTAGGGTTAGGATTAGGAGTGGGCGGCTAGGGTTTTGGGAGTTGGTTGTTGGCGGCAACAAGAGGAGGAAGTCTCTTCTTCTTCTTCCTAAGGTTTGGCCGGCACATATCCTTCTTCCCTCTACCTTGGCCGGTGCTCAACCTATTCTTCTTCCCCTCATCCTTGGTCGGAAATTAGGAGAGCTAGGTTTAGGGTTTGGGCGGCAACAAGGAGAAGGATTGCTTTCCTTTCTCTTCTCCAAGTGTTGGCCGGCGCCCATGCCCTCATTGATTCTCCTTTGGCCGGCTCCCATACTCCATGTTCTCTTCCTTGGCCGGCGGCAACATCGAGTTTATTGACTTGGTGGCCGGTTCTAGATAGGAAGATGAGTTTTGTTTTATGATCTTTTTTTTGTTCGGAGCGAACAATGAAGGAAGATTGGCAATCTAGGAGCTTCAACTTTTGGTAGATCGTCGCCCACACGACATCCGAAAGGAGGAAGGTCATACAATAGAAGATTGAGAGGTATATCGATTCTCTATTTTCATTTGTTACATGTTTATATTTGTTTTTCAATTATGAGCATGATATATTCTGTTTGTGGCTAAATAATACTTGGATCCCGAACATAAACACAAAAACCGACGATCCGTACATCGTCTATTCCGCGGCTATTCGTGGAATAGAGGTTGGTCGCTTGAACAACAAGTTTGTTCAAGTGACTACTCTAAACGAATAGCACGACAATGACAAGGTTGCTTGGGTGTTCCCTTTTGTCTAGGATTAAATTTTAATCCGGGGACATCGATGGGATCGCCATAAACAAGCGACCGAGTTGAAGTGGGAAGCGAAGTTTCCCCTCACGGATCAACCCAACAATTCTGACCCCCAGGGGATGTCTGGCAGGAAATAAAATTATTTTATTTTCATTATTCCGCTGAGCATGCTTCTAGAATTCCCAACAAGTGGTATCATAGCCACCTTGTTTTAGGCATAGATCACATGTTTAGGGTTTTGATTGCATGTATATTTTGTTGTGCTATATGATATGCATGATGATACATGAGTGTTTAGAGTCTTTGCAGAAAAATGAAAAATGACCGAGGATGCATTTGTAGCACCGTCAGTGCTAGCCACATGAATGGAGACCGGAGCATAGGCTAGTCATACATTAGAATTGGGCTATGCATTTCGCGTGCCAAATTTTCGGACGTGTTGCATTTATGGCAGGTGCTCGACACCACACGCATTTGGAAATTATTTCCTAATTCATCTTGGATTTTCTATTTAGGTTTTTATAAAATGGAAGGATTCCAAAATTGTTTGGAATCCTAAAATTAATTAGGAGTCTTAATGGCAAGTTTTCCTAATTTATTTTCTATTTAGAATTTCCTAAATTGACAATTGTAAAATGGTAAGTATCTAAATTTTTTTTGGAATTCTAAAATTAATTAAGAATCTTAATTGTAAGTTTTTCTAATTTATTTTTCCCTATTTAGAATTTCCTAATCTGGCAATTCTCAATTGGTAGGAATTCTAAATCAATTAGGAAGTTTTAATTACAAGAAGTTTCCTTGTAATTATTTCGTATATTAGATTCCTTATTTAGAAATTGTTTCCTAAGGTCAATTTTGGAATCCAACTTTCCTTTTTAAAGATAATTAAAATATTTTAAATATTTTAATTAAAAGGCAAGACTATTATGGTAGTTAGTTGTAATTAATCGATGAGATCTAGTATAACAATGAAATCCCTCATGTAAATATTAGGGCTAACACCTTCTATTAATATGGTTGAACCCGGGTTCTTTTTCATGTTCAGGTTGTTGAACTCCCTCCAAGCCTGGCATGACATCGATCATGTTCAATTCAATTGGGATTTGATATTCACTTTAGATGGTAAGGACAAGAGTTCAAGTTTCAAGTATGGGTTGTTGGACTCCCTCCAAGTCTGACTTGAAAATTGGATGTGTTCAGATCGTTTAAATTCGATCTCACGATTAATGGATTGACTCTAACTGAAAGCATTGATTTGTTGGACTCCTTTCAAGGTTAATGTGGATAGAGGTGCAATTAGGTAATATACATAGGATGCACATATTATAATGAGTTAACAACCTAATGTATATGTGAACATTCAATTAGTTGATAGCATAAAGTGATAGTTATATATTTGATATATAATGGGTATTGTTGATACCTAACATTAGGACTAAGAAGTACTTGTTGGACTACCTCCAAGGTTGTTCTTAGTCATAGTGGATATCAACCCACTAAGAGATAACCTACCATCGCTCGAATTCAAAGTGAGGGCTCTTGAATTTGGTGAAACTAGTGGGAGTTAATAATTAATGAAATTGTTTACATTATAAATTCATCTCTTTTATACACTCTAATTGTATGTCTAGGTAATTAAGGTAGAATAGCATAATGACCTCCATTAATTTGCGTCTGATTTTGGACACAAATAAATTGACTAGACCGAACTTCTTGGACTGACTTCAAAACTTAAGAATTATTTTCAAGGTTGGAAAAGTAGCCTATGTCCTAGAAGAGGGTCTTCCCGAACGTCCTAAAGACAATACTTCTAGTGGCCAAATGTTGGTTTATTAGAAATATGTTTTTTATTCAGAGCTAGCATGATGCATCATGCTGACATCAATGTTTGCTGCGCAGCAGAAGCAACATAAGCATATAAATGTTTATACCGATGTCCACATCTTTGTGAGATGTTTGACGAGAAAGTGAGATCTGAAAGGTTCGAGATCACAAATCTCCTCTTTTTCTCAAAGATGAAGGATGGTTCATCCGTAGTTTCACATGCACTTAAATTAGGACATAGGAAAAGAAACTGTAAGCATCATCTAGAGTCTCTAAAGGAGGAGAAGGGATTTGATCCCCAATCTACTTCAGATATATTCTTTATTGAAAGTCATACTATTTCTTCTAATACTTAGGTATCGGATACCGGGTGTGTTTGCTATATATGTAGTGACATATAGAGATCAAAGAACAGTAGATGACTAGTTAAGGGAAAATCAAATCTAAGGGTTGACAATAGAGTAAAGGTTGCAACTATAGCCATAGGGACTTATCTGTTGCATCCTCCTAGGACTAGTTTTAAAGTTGGATGATTATTTTTATATTCCTTAGTCAATAAAGAACATAGTTTCTATTTCTTGTTGAAATAGAAAAGGTTTCCATTTGACTTTTAGTAACAATCATTGTCACATAATGTTGAATGATGTTCTTTATAGAATAGAAATATTGAACAATGGAATCTACATGTTAGATATATCCAACGAAGTATTCAATATCAAATCGAGTAGCAAATGTGCTAAAATAGCTAATTAATTAACCTCCTATATATGACATTGTCGTCTTGGCCATATTAGAAAGGATTGCATGACCAAATTACACAAGTTTGGTAATTTGGGGTCTTTTGAATTGGATTCATACGACACATGCAATTCATGTCTAAAAGGCAAGATGATGAAGTTACCTTTTAAGGGAAAAGGTGAACTAGAGCTTGATATTTTTTTTGGGTCTTATACATACTGATGTATATGGACCAATGACAACTCAAGCAAAGGGGGTTATAGCTACTTCATTACCTTAATCGATGATTATTCATGATTAGGTATTTGTATCTATTGAGATATAAGTCTGAGGCATTTGAAAGGTTCAAAGAAGTCAAACATGAAGTAGAGAAATAACTTTGGAAAAGTATCAAACTACTTCGATCGGATCGAGGAGCAGCATACTTAAGCCAAGAGTTTCAAGATTATATAGGGGGGCAATGACATCTTGTCCCAAAAAGGACTCGGCCTTATACACAACAACTTAATGATATAGCTGAAAGGCGAAATCGAACCTTGTTGGACATGGTTATGTCGATGATGCTTCATGTAAGTCTACAAAAAATCTTTTAGGGTTACACACTCGAGACCAATATTTACTTGCTAAATAGAGTCCTGGCTAAGGTTAGCTCTACTACTTCATATGAGGTATGAAATAGTAAGAAACATTATTTATCTTACTTGAAGATATGAGGGTGTCCTACTTATGTGAAGAGGATAGGATAAGACAAGATGGAAGGTAAGTCTGATAAGTATCTATTTATTGGTTACCCTAAGGAAACGAGGGGTTGCCAATACTATCATCCCTTGAAACAAAAGGTGTTTGCTTCAAGACGTGGTGTATTCCTAAAAAAGGAGTTTCTCTTAAAGGAAAACAATGGGAGTGGGTTGAACTATTAGTAGTTCAAGATACACTAATAGACACACGAGAGATGCCTAGTTAAGAACCACAACATATTACTCATAGAGATGAGGTAATGGATGATCTTTTAGAAACATAACCTCATCATAGATCTAGTAGAATACACCATGTTCTTGAGAAATATAGATTTCTCATAAATGAATAGAATGATGTATTGATCATCAAGGGTGATGAGCCTACTAGTTATGAAGAAGTTTTGAATAATTCAGATAGTGATAAATGGCTTACAACCATGAAATCAGAAATGAATTCCATGTACGAAAACTAAGTTGGGAACTTGGTGGACCCACCCGAAGGCATTACGCCTAAAGGGTGCTAGTAGGTTTTCACGAAGAAAACTGACATGGATGGTAATGTAATTACCTATAAAGCTAGGTTAGTGGCGAAGTGATATCGTCAATGACAAGGTATTGACTATGATGAAACCTTTACACTAGTAGCTATGCTTAAATCCATACGGATACTCCTAGCCATAGTGACTCATTTTAATTATGAAATATGACAGGTGGTTGTGAAAACAACTTTCCTAAATGGAAAACTATCTGAGGATGTATATTTGATACAACCTGAGGGTTTCACATCTATTGATACAGATAAGGTATGCAAGTTTCAGAGGTCCATTTATGAATTAAAGCAAGTATCAAGGAGTTGGAATGTCTGTCTTGATGAGGCAATCAAACAGTTTGATTTTTCACTAAATCTTGATGAACCCAGTGTGTATAAGAAGGCTAGAGGGAGTGCAGTTGTGTTCCTAGTGTTGTATGTTACCGACATACTGCACATGGGAAATGATGTCGTAGTTTTACTTTCAGGTATAGTTTGGTTGTCCAAAATGTGTTGGTAGGTTTGATCCGGAGGGGAAACTTTGCTTCCCACTTCAACTCGATCGTTTGTTCATGGTGATCCCATCGATGTCCCCGAATTAAAAATTTAATCCTAGACAAAAGGGAACAACCCAAGCAACCTTGTCATCGTCGTGCTATTCGTTTAGAGTAGTCACTTGAACAAACTTGTTACAAACAGAATATATCATGCTCATAATTGAAAAACAAATATAAACATGTAACAAAAAAAATAGAGAATCGATATACCTCTCGATCTTCTATTGTATGACCTTCCTCCTTTCGGACATCATGTGGGTGACGATCTACCAAAAGTTGAAGCTCCTAGATCACCAATCTTCCTTTCTTGCTCTTCTAAAGCAAGAGGAAGAATAGAATCAAGATCCTTCTCCTTCCTTTAGCCAACCAACAAGCAACAAGCACCTTGCTTGCCTCCGGCCAACAAGGAGAAGGAAAACAATGGTTGCCGGCCAAAATCTCTAAGGGAGGACCCTAAGGCTTGGTTCCACCAGCCAAGGAGAAGGAGAGGAGGGAGTTTGGACACCGGCCAAGGGGTGGAAAATCTTCAATGGGCGCCGTCCACCAATGGAGAAGAAGAAAAGGAAACTCATTCCTTATTTGGTGCCGCCAAGCCCAAACCCTAGCTCCAACTCCTTGCCGCCAACTCCAAGCCTCCCCTTGCTTCTTAATTCTTCTCCACGCCAACCCTAGCCTCTCCTTTTATAGAGTTAGGGATAAGCCTTGTTTTAATCTTCACCATTGGTTCTAGGGATTTAGTCTCAACCGTCGGATCTAGAGATTTAATCTCAACCGTCGGATCTAGAGATTTAATCTCTACCTTTGGATCTAGAGTTTTGTTTCCATCCATTGGATCTAAGCTTCATGAGGTATTAATATGCTACAATAGGGACCATGAGGAGGAGTTGGATCTTGGCCACCCAATGGATCAAGCCCACATAAAGTCTGATCCATTAATGATAATCCAATCCACTAAAGGATTATCATTGATCTACCTCACCAACCCCCATAAGTTAATATGGGCTCCATATATTATATGTACATTTTCTCCCTGTGTTTAAGATCTCGAATGTCCATCGATTAATTAATTTAATGACCATTAATTAATCAACATCTAACTCCTTGAGTAGTACCACTCAACCTTTTCATCATGCCGGACTAAGTCCACCTGCAGGGTTTACATGTTGAACCTTATGAGCTCCTCAAGGGGACATCATCATCCTAATATATAAGACACGGTTTCCTCCTATAATCAACGGCACACCATATAAATAATATCATCTCCCAACTTACCGAGCCTATCGATTTAATCTATAAATCTCTCCCATTGGTAAATCAAAGAGATGAATACTAAGTATATGTGCCCGTTATTATATCGGGATTAAGAGTATGTACAATATAATATCTGAGGTCTGATTCGATTATGTAGTCAGCAATAAATCGAATCACCTCTAAGTCGGTCATGCTCAATACACACAAAGTGCACTAGTGTGTTTCTAAGGTCAAGACAAACCAATCCCAAATCACACTACAACCATTCCAATGGTTTGTCCAAAATCATCTCGGTTGTGAGCCTTTACTTATACTTTACAAGGAACCAATAACATGATCTCCCGTGTGACACCACACACCATGTTATCTACAATGTAATGTATTAGACTATATGCATAGCCATAAAAATATGCAAACAATGATCATGTGATTCTTATATCAAAATAAAGATGTTCATACAAAAGATAGACTTTTCAATATACATCCCAACAATCTCCCACTTATACTAAAAGACTATGCTGTCCTCAAACTGTCATACATCTGATCCTCATTCCCTCCACATGTCTATCAAAAGCTCTCGTCGGAAGGGCCTTAGTGAAAGGATCTGCCAGGTTATCCTCTGATGCAATCTTGGCCACAACAACTTCTCCTCTCTTTACGATTTCTCGTATCAGGTGGTACTTGCACTCTATGTGCTTACTTGCCTTGTGGGCGCGTGGTTCCTTCGAGTTTGCAACTGCACCACTATTATCACAATAAATTGTGATAGTTCTGGGCAAACTAGGAATCACATCCAAGTCCATCAAGAAGTTCCTGAGCCACACAAGTTCTTTGGCCGCCTCAGAGGCTGCCACATAATCAGCTTCCATAGTAGAGTCCACCATTCATTTCTGCTTGACACTTCTCCATACAATGGCTCCACCTCCAAAAGTAAACACAAAACCTGAGGTAGACTTACTGTTATCCCTATCAGATTGGAAGTCAAAATCCGTGTAACCCACAGGGAGTAATTGGTCTGCCTGGTAAACTAGCATATAATCCCTAGTCCTTCTTAGGTACTTCAATATATGCTTTACCACAGTCCAATGTCCTTGTCCTGGATTACTCTGGTATCTGCTGACCATGCCCACGACATAGCAGATATCTGGTCTCGTATATAGCATCTCATACATGAGGCTTCCTACCACCGAAGCATAAGGAACCACCTTCATTTCCTTTATCTCCTTAGATGTTCTAGGACACATCTCCTTAGATAAAGGAACTCCATCCCTGAAAGGTAGAAAACCCTTCTTGGAATTCTGCATGGTAAAACAATCCATAATCATGTCTATGTATGAAGCTTGGGATAAGCACAACATCCTTTTCCTGTGATCCCTTATAACCTTGATCCCATGGATGTGTCCCACCTCTCCCAAGTCCTTCATATCAAACTGTTTGGACAACCATACCCTTACGTCCGATAACACCTTGATATTGTTATCAATCAACAAAATATCATCTACGTATAGTACAAGAAATACCACTATGTTTCCGTCACATCTCTTGTATACACAAGACTCATCTGGAC
This sequence comes from Wurfbainia villosa, assembly GCA_025175895.1. Taxonomy (NCBI): domain Eukaryota; kingdom Viridiplantae; phylum Streptophyta; class Magnoliopsida; order Zingiberales; family Zingiberaceae; genus Wurfbainia; species Wurfbainia villosa. The sequence goes on along the minus strand of CM045994.1, from coordinate 30,933,846 downwards.
TTTGAATAAATCCATAAGACTGGATTACATCATCAAAGCGGATGTTCCAAGATCTCAAAGCCTGCTTCAAATCATAAATGGACCGATTAAGCTTACATACAAGATGCCCTTTGCCCTTAGCAATGAATCCCTCTGGTTGCTTCATATAGATGTTTTCCTCAAGACTTCCATTAAGGAAAGTTGTCTTGACATCCATTTGCCACACCTCATAATCCATATGAGCTGCTATGCATAAGAGAATCCGGATAGACTTAAGCATGACAACCGGTGAAAAGGTCTCCTCATAATCGATACCCTCTTTCTGAGTATACCCCTTCGCAACAAGCCTTGCTTTGAAGGTCTCAACCTTCCCATCTATTCCTCTCTTTCTTTTATAGATCCACTTGCATCCAATGGTTTTTACACCATCGGGTGGTTCTACTAGCTCCCAGCCCTGATTTGAATCCATAGATTCAATCTCAGTATTCATTGCATTTTGCCAAGATGCTGCATCTTTATCTTGGATTGCCTCGTCATATGTCCAGGGATCAGGTTCATGTTCGCCAGGGACCAAATTAGAAGATTCTCCCAAGAACATGAATCTATCAGGCTGTCTCACAACCCTCCCACTACGACGAGGTATCACCTATGTATCCTCTGTAACCCGCGGTGCAGTGACTTGTGGTATATTATCTTGTACCGGTGGTACTGAAGAAGTGACTTCCCCTTTTAATTCTTCCAGAACAATTTTACTCTTGGGCTTGTGGCTCATCACATAGTCTTCCTCTAGAAATCTGGCATTCGTGCTAACGATCACCCTCTGATCTCTAGGACTATAAAACAAACCACCCTTCGTTCCTCTAGGATAGCCAACGAACATGCATACCTCTGTACGAGGTTCCAACTTACCAGCATCTGCCTTTAGCACATGTGTTGGACTCCCCCATATCCGAATATGTCTTAGACTAGGCTTTCGCCCAGTCCACAATTCTGTGAGAGTAGAAGACACTGATTTAGATGGAACCAAGTTCAGAATGTACACCGCCGTATCTAGAGCATATCCCTAGAACGAATCTGGCAACTCAGAATAACTCATCATCGATCTAACCATCTCCATAAGAGTCCTATTCCTTCGCTCTGCTACACCATTCTGTTGGGGTGTGCCAGGTGTAGACAATTGGGATTGAATCTCAGCCTCTGATAAGTAATTTCTAAACTCTCCTAAGAGGTACTCGCCACCACGATCAGATCGTCGTGTCTTGATACTTTTACCTTGACCTTTCTCCACTTCAGCCTTGAATTCTTTGAACTTGTCAAAGCATTCAGACTTGTGGCGCATCAGGTAAATGTATCTGTATGTTGAGTAATCGTCTATAAAAGAGACGAAATACTCAAAACCACCTCTAGCATGGATAGACATAGGACCACACAAATCAGAATGAACCAATTCTAACATATCTTTGGCTCTATACCCCTTGGCCTTAAAAGGCCTCTTGGTCATTTTACCCTCCAAACAAAATTCACAGGTTGGGAAATCCTCCACCACTAATGAACCCAGAGGTCCATCAGCTATCCACCTTTGAATTCTGCTTAGGTTAATATGACCAAGCCTAAGATGCAAATGATATGTTTGGTTCATCTTCGAAGGTTCTTTTCTCTTATTGGAATAAGAAGATGAGTTATTAACTTCAATTTGCATCGTGGGAGGTTTTGGTTCAAGTGTGTATAGATTTCCTATCAATGCACCTAAACAGATAATGTCCCTATTCCTTTTTATAACAACTCTGTCATTAAAAGAAATAGAATATCCATCCATAAATAATTTAGAAACCGAAATTAAATTCTTTCTAAATAAAGGTACATAAAGGCAATTCTTAAGAACCAAAAGTTTATTTTTCTCAAAAGATAAATGAACGTCTCCCACTGTAACAGCCGCCACCTTCGTGGCATCGCCCAAGTACACGGTAATCTCCCCCTCAACCAATCGTCTGGTTTACTGGAACCCTTGCAAAGTATTGCATATATGATCAGTGGCTCTCATATCTACACACCAGGTGTCGGTAGATAACACCGCTAAACATGTTTCAATGACTAGACCAAAAGATATACCTTTGTTTTGCTTGCGGTTGGGGCAGTCCTTCTTCCAGTGTCCAGTCTGCTTATAAGTGAAGCACTTGCCTTTCGGCTTCTTCACTCCTCCCGGAGTACCTCCCACCGCCTTTGCCCCAGTTTGTTTCTTCTTCTTCTTGCCTTTTGGCTTAAAAGCAGAAACCTTTTGGGTCACTATGACATGTGCCTGACCACTTTGATGAAATAGCCCCTCTGTCGCCTGGAGTTCTGTCAGAAGCTCCGCTAATGTATACAACCTCTTGTTCATGTTGTAGTTCAGGTGAAACTGCTCAAAACTCCTAGGTAGAGACTGGAGTATGATATCGACCTGGGTTTCCCCATCGATCTCAGCTCCAAGGACCTCCAGCTCATTCAAATGAGCCATCATCTTGAGAAGATGATCCCTTATGGGTGTTCCCTCGATCATGGTGGTCGTCGTCAAGTTTCTCATGGCTTCTTGCCTCGCAGCCCGATTCTGGTGTCCGAAAAGCTCTTTGAGATTGAGCATCATGTCATAAGCTGTGGGCATGGCTTGATGCTGATGTTGTAGTACATTCGACATAGATGCCAAAATGTAACACCACGCCATCTCATTGGCCTTTATCCACTTCTTATAACTCTCTCTCTCTTTTTCCCAAGAATCATCTGCAGGCTTAGGAGGGCACTTTTCGAGGAGTACATATTTGTATTCCTCAGCAGTCAAGATAATGTCTAGATTCCTCTTCCAATTAACATAGTTGGGTCCAGTAAGTTTATTCTCTTTCAATATCACAGCAAGCAGGTTGAAAATCATTTTGAAAAAAAACCTAAGAATCACATAGATCAAAACATTAGATTTCAAAAAATTATTGATTCCTCAAACAATAAAATTTTAAAATCAACCAACACCTCAAAACACTGAGAATATCGTATGCCATGATAGTGTGGATGTATACGAATTCTACATTTGTAAGAGGAGGTTTTACCCATTAATTTTACTATCTTGTAAACCTTACTTTTTGACAAGTAAAATTAATAGTTGGTTCCTCTTTGGCCCTACAAATAAAAGCAATGACTCTGATAGGGAGGATACTTATATTTGTATCTAAGTGTTCACCATTACTCGGTACCAAGTTAATTATTTCGGGTTATGTGCCTTCCGATGGTGAAGTACACACGCTGCTTAATAATTCCCTATAACCATATTCGACCTTGTGATCCGCAAACAAACTCATCCGATGGGGAGGAAGGCACTCAGAGCCAACACGCAAGTTTGTTTGCATCAAATGTCAAATTGTAATGGAGGTCGTGGGAATTTATAAAAATATCCCTCTCCTACTTAGTAATTTAAAATCGAGGAATTTTCTAGCCTACAACATGCATATCAAACAATAAGCAATAAATATGACAAAAAAATTTATTTTCAAACTATTATGGCTTTTGTCTTCAATATGTCTCCCGTCGTATCGCCTTCTCATTTGCTCCTCCTACGCCATGTACGAGTCATCCGGAGATCTGAGCCGAGACTAAAAACTATTTTAATTTACATCCATCGATCCTATACTCCACGAGGGAGTGAACATGAAATCTAGATCGAAAGTAAACTAAAATAAAAGAGTGGTTAAACAATGCCGTATCTAATTAACAAAAATTAAATACTATCCTTGTCAACCCTGAGGATTCAACAAAATATACACATACAAGCACATACACACATATGGCCATAATAGTCGGATCTTATGCCTGCAACCAAAGAGTTAACCTACGCATATCCTACTATTATCCGACACATATAATATATGGAAAAAATGCATAAGAGTAACCGAATCCTAAACACACAAAAATGAAAACCTTGGCTCGGATACCAATTATTGGTAGGTTTGATCCTTGAGGGGAAACTTCGCTTCTCACTTCAACTAGGTCGCTTGTTCATGGCGATCCCATCGATGTCCCCGGATTAAAAATTTAATCCTAGACAAAAAGGAACACCCAAGCAACCTTGTCACCGTCGTGCTATTCGTTTAGAGTAGTCACTTGAACAAACTTATTGTTCAAGCGACCAACCTCTATTCCACGAATAGTCGCGGAATAGACGATGTATGGATCGTCAATTTTTGTGTTTATGTTCAGGATCCAAGTATTATTTAGCCACAAATAGAATATATCATGCTCATAATTGAAAAACAAATATAAACATGTAACAAAAAAAATAGAGAATCGATATACCTCTCGATCTTCTATTGTATGACCTTCCTCCTTTCAGACATCGTGTGGGAGACGATCTACCAAAAGTTGAAGCTCTTAGATCACCAATCTTCCTTCGTTGCTCTTCCAAAGCAAGAGGAAGAATAGAAACAAGATCCTTCTCCTTCCTTTAGCCAACCAACAAGCAACAAGCACCTTGCTTGCCGCCGGCCAACAAGGAGAAGGAAAACAATGGTTGCCGGCCAAAAGCACTAAGGGAGGACCCTAAGGCTTGGTTCCACTGGCCAAGGAGAAGGAGAGAAGGGAGTTTGGACACCGGCCAAGGGGTGGAAAATCTTCAATGGGCGCCGGCCAACAAGGAGAAGGAAAACAATGGTTGCCGGCCAAAATCTCTAAGGGAGGACTCTAAGGCTTGGTTCCACCGGCCAAGGAAAAGGAGAGGAGGGAGTTTGGATGCCGGCCAAGGGCTGGAAAAGCTTCAATGGGCACCGACCACCAATTGAGAAGAAGAAGACAAGGAAAGTCTTTCCTTATTTGGTGTCGCCAAGCCCAAACCCTAGCTCCAACACCTTGCCACCAACTCCAAGCCTCCCCTTGCTTCTTAATTCTTCTCCACGCCAACCCTAGCCTCTCCTTTTATAGAGTTAGGGATAAGCCTTGTTTTAATCTCCACCATTGGTTCTAGGGATTTAATCTCAACCGTCGGATCTAGAGATTTAATCTCAACCGTCGGATCTAGAGATTTAATCTCTATCTTTGGATCTAGAGTTTTGTTTCCATCCATTGGATCTAAGCTTCATGAGGTATTAATAGGTTCCAATAGGGACCATGAGGAGGAGTTGGATCTTGGCCACCCAATGGATCAAGCCCACATAAAGTCTGATCCATTAATGATAATCCAATCCACTAAAGGATTATCATTGATCTACCTCACCAACCCCCATAAGTTAATATGGTCTCCATATATTATATGTACATTTTATCCCCGTATTTAATATCTCGAATGTCCATCGATTAATTAATTTACTGACCATTAATAAATCAACATCTAACTCCATGAGTAGTACCACTCAACCTTTTAATCATGCCGGACCAAGTCCACCTGCAGGGTTTACATGATGAACCTTATGAGCTCCTCAAGGGGACATCATCATCCTAATATATAGGACATGGTTTCCTCCTATAATCAATGGCTCACCATATAAATAATATCATCTTCCAACTTACCGAGCCTATCGATTTAATCTATAAATCTCACCCATTGGTAAATCAAAGAGATGAATACTAAGTATATGTGCCCATTATTATATCGAAATTAAGAGTATGTACAATATAATATCTGAGGTCTGATTCGATTATGTAGTCAGTAATAAATCGAATCACCTCTAAGTCGATCCTGCTCAATACACACAAAGTGCACTAGTGTGATTCTATGGTCAAGACAAACCAATCCCAAATCACACTACAACCATTCCAATGGTTTGTCCAAAGCCATCTTGGTTGTGAGCCTTTACTTATACTTTACAAGGAATTGATAACATGATCTCTCGTGTGACACCACACACAATGTTATCTATAATGTAATGTATTAGACAATATGCATAGCCATAAAAATATGCTAACAATGATCATGTGATTCTTATTTCAAAATAAAGATGTTCATATAAAAGATAGACTTTTCAGTATACATCCCAACAAAATGATCTCTACAAAAGACATTAGAGAGGCAACCTATATCTTGGGAATCTAGATCTATAGAGATTGATCGAAATGGTTGCTTGGTCTTTTGCATTCTACATATATAGATAGAGTGCTAAAATATTTTATCATGTCTGAATCTAAAAATGGTTACATTCCCATCAAGCATGGGATTCACCTTTCGAAGTCTATATGTTCGAGCATAGAAGACAATAGGATTCACATGAAATAGATCCCATATGCAACAACTATAGGATCAATCATGTATGTTATGTAATGTACTTGACCCAATGTATCGTACACTTTGAGTGTTACGAGTAGATAAAAGGAAGATCTTGGTATGGATCATTGGGTGGTTGTCAAGGTAATCCTTATGTACTTAGGAAGAACTAAGGATTTATTCTTGTTATGTAGAAGGGGTGATATGGTATACTAATGCCAGCTTCCAGATGGATAAGGATGATTCCAAATCCAAATCTGGATACATGTTTACTTAGAATGGAGGTGCGATGAGTTGGAAATGTTCCAAAGCATTGTTATTAAGTCTACCATAAAGGCAGAATACATTGCAACTTCTGAAGTAGCAAATGAGGTAGTTTGGATCAAGAAGTTCATCATTGAACTTGGATTGGTTTCGAGCATTGTTAAAGTAGTACTGGTCTACTATGACAACAATGGCACCATCGCACAGGCGAAGGAACCACGGTCTCATAAGTGATCCAAGCACATACTTTGTCATTACCATCATATCAGAGAGATCATATAGGTAGAAGAGACAGACAAATAAAGAAAATTCCCACTGATAAGAATCTAGAGGATCCCTTGACAAAGCTTCTTTCCCAAGAAGCTTGAGAGGCATATAGAGGCCTATGGTATAAGATACTAAGGTGACTGGTTGTAGGCCAGGTGGGAGTATGTTGTAATAAAGAGATGTCCTAAGGAAATCGCCTTATATGTTAATACAATTAACTATTTGAGTGTACATTCTATATGTATTTGATTGAATCTTAAACTTACTTATTGAATTCCACAATACAATGCATAGCTTGAGAAAAATCATGATTGGATCATGATTAGTGAGTATCTCATCATGTGTAATTATGTAAGTATTGAAACAATCCCTAGTCAATGAATTGATGAGATTGGACATCAATTATGTAAGTATGTATTGAAACAATCCCTAGTTGATGTATTGAAACAATTGCTAGTCTTGTGTAATTATCCCTAATTATGTAATTATGTAAGTATTGAAACAATCCCTAGTTGATGTATTGAAACAATCCCTAGTCATGTGTAATTATGTAAGTATTGAAATAATCCCTAGTCCAGTCGCCTGAAGGTAGTCTAGTCGCCTGGACCTAGCCCAAGTGTCTGGATCAGACGATTCTCGAAATTTTCCTTAAACTTTAGATTGGTTTTTCAAGTATTATTTTAACTTAATTTTTTGAAAATAATAGATATAAATTATCTCAAAGTTTACTTAAGGAGAATATAGGTGAAATTATCTTTAGTCATCTCACCCATTCTAGGTTTTCAATACGCGTTAGCCTTATGTATTTTGTGAGATTAGGATTCATTCTTGATTAATTTTAATGAAAATTAAAAGTGTTTAACTTGTGTTAGATTCAAGTTTAGCTTGGGCTTAATCTAGTAAATTTTTTGAACTCAACTTCCAGGAAGTGGAATAGCATATGACCTTCTTGGATATTAGGTTGGACCACTTCTTAAGACAAAGTTGTTTAAGGAATTAAGTACTTGACTTTCTTTGGACTAACCTTTGGTCTAACTAGTTTAAGACTTAGTGAGTTAGCTTCGGTTAGTTCCACTCAACTTAGTGCACTATGTAAGGCGTGCCACATCCAGCCTAGACATGCACATCAAAGAGATTCTCTAACTTACTATAAATTCACTTTGCCTTAATACTATGTTGTTTAAGTTTAAACTACTTTCTTTCCTATCTGTTGGTGCAAGGGCACAAGATAATCGAACCTAGGTTTTGATAATGGCAAATATTCAAAGTTAAGCTATTTTGTTATTCATAAGGTATGTTGAGTGTGTAAGTAATAGACTTTGCTAAGGTCAAAGACACCAAGAGAGTCTCGGGAAGTCGAGAAACTTTGGTGGTCGAATGAACAAGCACCAGGAGAATCTTGATGGGACGAGAAACCTCGGTGGTCAATTGACCAGGTCAAAAGACACTAGGAGAATCTCGGGATGTCTAGGAACCTCGGTGTTCAAATGACCGAAAGCTAAGCGACAAGTCAAAAGGACCAAAGGTAAGGAAGGTAAGAACATTGTATGGAAAGGACAGATTGTGTCCTTAGTACAGAGACAACTGTAGGCGACGATCCGACTAAGACTTTCGAAGGAAGGCCTAAGCCAAGATTTTACGGTACAGAACTGTCTCATTGTTTACTATATAGTTATTGTACTAACCATGTGATGCAGGTGATTATCAAGCCATCAGTCGATTGGAGGAAAAGGGCAGTCGGCTAGATCACCATTAGTCAACTGATTGAAGCTTCAGTCAACTGTTAGTGAATCTGGTCATTTTGAGGAAAGTCAAGATAAGAGCCACAAAATGAGGAATGATAAGCTTGTTTGACTCAGATGTGGATGTCAATGAGCTAGGGTTTGGAAAAGCTATAAAAGAATGGGTGAGGCACCCTTCATTCATTAACAAAAAGCTATCAAGTGCTCCATCACTCCAAGTTCGTACAATAACGTCGTAACGCCAACAAAAGCTCATCTCCTTCATATTTTGTGTCGGTACTTTGTTAAGTTTTATTTATTACTTATTTTTTGCTAAGAGGAGAGGTAGGTTTGTTACCTCTTCCAGGATCGTAGGGCCTTGGATTAGCAGCCAGTTGGTTGTGAACCAAGTAAAAAGACCTTGTGTCTTTTGCTTTTCTTGTCTTTCTTTTTGTGTTGTTTTCCGCTGCGACTTTGTTTTTCAAAACGAAAAGAAAAGGTTTTTTAAAATACGCTCTTCACCCTTCCTCTATCGTCTTTCTGGATCCAACATTTGGTATCAGAGCAGGGGCGCTCACATTCGGTGCAACCATCGGTCGAGCTCTTTTTCTTTTTGTGTTTTTATCATTTAAAGTTTTTTTTACTTCCCGCACTACTAATCCAAGATCAAGTCATGGAATTTTTTATTGTTCGTGTTTTTGCAAGATATCTTAATGGCCCACCTTGAGGGGTATAGCACCGCCCGACCTCCACTCTTTAATGGAGATGACTTCTGCTATTGGAAGGGTCGAATGGAGTGTTTTTTAAAAACACAAGTCGAGATGTGGATTGTTATCCAAATCGGCTTTGCTTTAGCTACCAATGACCAAGGGGAACCATTGGACTACGACAAGTAGACCAATGCAATGAAGCGGCAAATCGAAGCCGACTCAAAATCCACTCAGATCTTGCAATGCGGATTGGCCAAGAAAGAACTCAACGTCATTGACCCCTTCATTAGCACCAAGAACCTTTGGGATAGGCTCACCAAATTACATGAAGGAACTGCAGACACAAAGGTATGTAAACGGGACTTTCTTCTCAATAAATTGTTTAACATAAAAATGCAAGACAAAGAGATAGCCATGCAACTTCATGCTCGGATCCAAGATATAATGAATGGCCTCCACTCTATTAGACAAAAGGTAGAAAACCAATACGTCATAAGGTATGCACTTAAAGCTTTCCCTAGGACTACTTTGTGGGGATACATGGTTGATGCTTATAAAGTTTCTAGAGATCATTCTAAAATTAGGTAAGATGAATTATTTTCAAAATTTGAATTGCATGAACAGTCTAACTCGGTCTCGGTCAAGAAATGTGTTGCCTTATTTGCAAGACAAAGAAAGGGGAAAAGCAAGCCTACACCCGAAGAAAATGAGTCTGACTCAGAGTTAGACGAAGAGATGGAGACCGAACTAGTCAATCTAGTTCGAAAAATGATCAAGCATAGAAGGCGACCAACCAAACCAATGGCGGAGAAGAAACCCAACCTGAGTAAAAGCTACAAGTGCTATGACTGTAATAAGAAGGGGCACTTCAAGTCCGAATGTCCAAAGCTAAGGAACAAGAAACCACAAATCAAGAAAACACTCAATGTTGGATTGAAGCGGATCGCTAGAGGGGGGGTGAATAGCGATAAAACCTTTTTTTGTTCGTTCGTTAAAAACCGAGTAGATAATTAATTGCAGCTGAAAGATAAGCAATAAATAAAGGAGACAAATATTTTTACTTGGTTCGTAGCCTTCGGCTACTACTCCAAGGCCCTAGTGGTCCTTGACCACGCACGGAGGGCAAAATACTAAAGAACTCCTCCTCGTTAGAGGTAGGAGTTAATCGTTACAAATAAAAGCAAAAAGTTTGAGGTAGAGGGACACTCCCCCTCTCCTCATTACGATAAAAGCTCCGAGATTTAAAAGTAATGAACTGAAATAAACAACTTAAACCGACGTAATAAAAAGAAAACAATTAAACCTAGACGTCGGAGAAGAAGCACTTCATTGTCGGAAAGTTGTAGCTTGGCAGAGGCTTTTGGAAGCTTAGAATTGATGATGAAACCCTAGGATTGGCCCTCCTTTTATAGCCTTTGAGCCCCTTTTCGAGAGGAACTTCACCCAATAGATTTTTGGCACATGGCTCCTTGAAAATGGTGACTAATGGTAGCATCTTGAATGCTAACCTCCGAATGACTGTTGATGATCGAGTCCTCCGGGCAATGATCGATGCTAGCTGCAAGGCAAAGTTAGCTTAACAAAAACATTATTTTGATGGCCTCCGACCGTCCGATCTCGACCTAGACCACCTATAGGATGTCTTTGGTCGGATCTATGCTTAAGATCATCCCCGTAAAGAGGATACGACCTTACTTACGCTCGTACACACGAGCTTACCTCGATACTTAATGTGTTGCTTTTTCTTCCGGCCTTCCACTCGATTCCTTCGGCTCCCTCCGAAGTCACTCGAGTGTCGCCCGACTACCGCGGCTTCCTCTGGGTGTCGCTAGCCTTCACCTCCATCTATAGACTATTTTCTGCACACTCGATTCATCTCGTGAGATAACGACATGAGCTTAACTTTGTATCGTTTGCTATAATCAAAACTCAGGTTCGACTTAGGTTCCTACTACACCAACAATCTCCCCCTTTTTGATTTATTACAAACCCACATACAAAGGTAAGAACATAGCATGCATGAAGAATAAAAATAGCATGCATGAAGAATAATAATGTGCATGAAAAACAAAAATAAAGATTAAGTTGGAGTAGTAAGAATTTTCTTCAAGTACTCCCCCTTGAGGAAACGTCCCCCTTGACCGAGGGTGAGTCTTGAAAGAAGACCTTAGTCCTCCCCCTTGAGGATTGCTATTTAGGAAGAGTTTAAATAATTAACATTACTTAAAGTTGGCCTTAGTAAAACATTTTAAGTTAAGAAGACTTCTTAACTTGGCCCTTTCTCCCCCTTTCTTAAGTAAAGCATTAGCACTTGGCCATAGTGTTTAAAATATAACAAGTTTAAGTTAAGAATTCTCTTAACTTGGCCTTTACTTCCTTTTAAGTAAATTTTTAAAACTTAAAGTTAAGTAAACATTTACTTAACTTTTGGCCATGAAAATTTTTGATCCCTTAACTTTGGCATTTTTCTCCCCCTTTTGCCATATATCGAAAAGTGGAAGGGTGTGTCGAAAATAAGTATTGAATTTAAAGTCCAAGCATGTTCCATATTATTTTGAAAATAATATACTGAAAATAAACTCATCTATAAAATGTTCGACTCATATTTGGCTTAATTGATATGAAAGATCAACCAGTCTTGGTCAGAGTCGGTTAGTATGTATGATTATACTCCGTGGTTCATGGCGTTGCACTAGATCTACATCTGGAACCAGGAGTAAGGTCCTAACATCTCACGCCCATCTACGTGGCTAAGTACACAAACACATTAATCCTATGTGTTGTGAGATGTATTGGCTCCTTAAATCTATAGGTGCATGATATCTAAGGTATGTCCTATACTAGTTCCATGAAAAATGAAAAGTAAGAAATAGTAGTAATATAATTTGCAAAGTCCTATTCTACTATGCACATGCCCAATTTTCATCTTAATTTTATTTCTAGCTTCTGACCCTCTAGCAACGACATCTAACTCTATGAGTAGTACCACTACCCTCATCATGCTTCTACCAAGTCCACTTTCTTATTAAAACAGCACATGTAACTGGTTTGACCTCTATATGTTTGGTCCTAGAGTGACATATTGGATTCTTAGTAAGATTAATTGAACTAATATTATCTACGTGAAGTTTAGTATTTGTAAAGTCTAACTTAAAGTCATGGAGAGTGTGCTTCATCCAAAGAAGTTGAGTGACACACTCACCCATCGCGATGTATTCGGCTTCGGTGGTAGATAAGGCAACATAGTGTTGCTTCCTACTGCACCAACTCACTAGACTCGAGCCGAGAAGTTGACAACAACCACTCGTACTCTTTCTATCGAGCTTACTACCAGCATAGTCTGAATCGCAGTAGCCGGTTAGTTCGAACTCGGTAGATCTAGGGTACCAAATACCGACATTAAGTGTACCCTTTAGATATCTAAGGATACGCTTGACTAGAGTTAGGTGAGACTCCTTGGCACAGGTTTGGAACCTTGCGCACATACTTACTACAAATAGGATATCAGGTCAGCTCGCAGTTAAGTAAAGGAGACTCCCTATTATGCTCCTATAGTATTTTAAATCAATTGAGTTTCCAATTAAATCTTCTTCTATATTCACATTAGTTGCCATTGGGGTATTAATAATTTTAGCGTCTTGCATTCCAAAGCGTTTGATTAATTTCCTAGTATATTTGCGTTGATGTAGGTATATTCCATCTTTAGTTTGTTTAATTTGTAGACCTAAAAAGAAGCTTAATTCGCTTACTAAATTCATTTCAAATTCACTTTCCATAAGTGAAATGAACTCATTTAGTAGGATTGAGTTGGTGGTTCCGAAAATAATATCATCTACGTATATTTGGGCTATGAATATGTCTTTACCTAAGGTTTTTACGAAAAGGGTTGGGTCAACTACACCTTGGTTAAATCCTTTGGACTTGAGATAAATCGAAAGTCTCTCGTACCAAGCTTTAGGAGCTTGTTTAAGTCCATAGAGAGCTTTCTTTAACCTAAGGACATGGTCGGGTTTGTCTAAACTTTCGAAACCGGGGGGTTGACTAACATAAACTTCTTCTTTAATGTATCCATTTAAGAACGAAGATTTCACATCCATTTGAAACAACTTAAATCCTTGATGTGCTGCATACACTAATAGCATTCGAATGGACTCTAATCTAGCTACTGGGGCATAGGTCTCATCGTAATCTAAACCTTCGACTTGACTAAACCCTTTAGCGACTAGTCTAGCTTTATTTATAACCACTTCACCTTTATCATCAAGTTTGTTTCTAAACACCCACCTTGTTCCAATGATTGTTTTATCTTTAGGTGGTGGTACTAATTCCCATACTTCATTCCTAGTGAATTGAGCCAGCTCTTCTTGTATTGCAATAATCCAATCGGGATCAAGAAGAGCTTGGTCAATAGTTTTGGGTTCAATTTTAGAAATCAAGGAGATTTGACTAAGGTTTCTGTATGAGGCTCTAGTTCGAACTCCTAGACTTGGATAACCTATCACTTGGTCGATAGGATGATTTGTTTGAGTCCTAGTTGGATTTGGGTTTGAGTCTACAACTTGATCCATAGGATGACTCATTTGAGTTCTAGTTTGGTTGGAGTCATCTATCACTTGGTCGATAGAGTGACTTGGTTGATTTAGGTTAGGATTAACACTAGACATGATCTCCGGATCAGAGTTAGGTCTAGTATGAATTGGCTCGCTAATTGGGGTTGCCGGGGGATTTGTAGGTTCGTCTCCTTCATCAAATACTACATTGATAGTCTCCTCGACTCTAAGAGTGTCATGGTTATATATTCTATAAGCTCTACTTGTAGTCGAGTATCTTAGAAAGATTCCGGTCGTGGTTTTGGATGTAAATTTCCCAAGGTAATCCTTAGTGTTTAGGATATGTACCTTACACCCAAATACCCTAAAGTACTTGATGTTAGGTATTTTATCGTGATAAATCTCGTATGAGGTCTTAAGGTGCCTCTTTACCATAAGGATCCTATTTTGGACATAGCATGACGTACTCACGGCTTCCGCCCAAAACCTATCGGGTAGGTTATACTCATTTAACATTGTCCTAGTGGCTTCTTGTAGGGTTCTATTTTTGTGTTCTACTAGTCCATTTTGTTGTGGAGTTCTAGGGCAAGAGAACTCATGGTGGTATCCATTTAGGTTACAAAATTCTGTAAACCTATGGTTCTCAAATTCACCACCATGATCAGTCCTAAGTCTTTTGATTTTAATGCTCTAGGGTATCACTTTTGTGTTTGATGAACCTGACCCAAGTAAATCTAGAATAGTCATCAATTATGACTAAGCAGAATTGACTTCCATTAAGTGACTTAGCTCCGTGTGAATCAAATAGATCCATGTATAGGAGCTCAAGTACACTTTTGGTTCATTCTTGATTAGTTAGTTGATGTTGTGTCCTAGATTGTTTACCTTGTTGACATGCATTACATATTTTATTGTTCAAGTTATTGAGGTTAGGCAAACCTCTGACTCATCTTGTGGATGAGTCTTGGGTGTGAGTTACCGAGTCGCCAGTGTCACAACCATGATTCCTCTTGCCGTGTCATAAGACACTTAGTTGAGGAGTTAGTTAAGTTAATAGTGTAAATATTGTTATTTCTGATTCCCTTAAGGATTGTTTTAGAGGTTTCATTTGTATTAATTATGCATTTATTTTCTAGAAATATGACCTTATAGTTATTATCACACAATTGGCTTACACTAAGTAAATTATATTGAAAATTTTCTACTAATAAAACATTTTGAATAATAAAATTTGAGTTGAGCTCAATGTCACCTGATCCGATGATTTTGAGCTTGCCGTTATTTCCAAAGGCTACCGATCCTTGTCGTTTGAATCGAAGCTTCGAAAACTTGAGTTGATCCCCGATCATATGTCGGGAGCAACCACTGTCCAACATTCATTGATCCTACACGCAAGGTAGTTGGATCGGATATTGGATTTATTAGAGATTGGTTGAAAATTATTAACCTAAATCATCTCACCCATGTCTACATGATCAAACACGTTAACCCTATATGTTCTTGTGAGATGACTTCCAATTTTACTTGATTTAAATTTAATGACTTAAACACTTGTCAACCTTGCGTTAGATTCGGATTTGACCTTAGGCTCATCAAGTCACCTTTTCAAGATCATGGCTTCTAGGTCGTGGCGAGGCACAGAGGTCTTCTTTGATCGGAACAACGACCACTTCCTTAGACAAAGCCATTTTCAAGAAAATAGAGACTTGACTTACCTAAGACCACTTCCTGGTCTAACTAGTCTAGGATACGGCGAGGTAGATTCAGCTAGTTTTGCTCGGTCAAGTGCACCGAACTAGATACGCCTTATCTAGCCCGAATACACAAGACTCTGCTTTCCTAGCGTACTATCATCTCGCCGCGTCCTGGTACTATGTTATCAAGTATTGACGAGTTATAGTTCTATCTAACCATTCTAAAAAGGAAAATCAAACTAAATAAAAACCTAAGCATGCAATTTCTAGGTTAAAACACAAACAAGTTTCGTACTAGCTCCCCCTGGACCGTTGAATCGATTCGGTCTCTCCACATAGTGGATTTGGTCCTTGGGAACCCAGTACTGGTTCGATCCTAAGTTTGAAATTAAGGTGGTCTTAGGGACCCATGCTTGGACACATTTTTTTTGTCGACTTACAATCGACATATACGACTTGTTGGTCGTATTTGAGCTAAACCCTAGTCTGGCCTTGTTGTACACGGCCCTTTGCGATCCAAGTAGGAGGTCAAGTCCTTTGGATCCCTAAGTAAACCTTTCCAACGTATTCCCAAGATCTTCGACTTGACTCTTCAAGAGTGAGTTCTCAACTTCGAGTTTTTCAACCCGAGTTGAGTCCTCCTCTTGAACTCGACTAGTCGAAGAGGTTAGGGAGACCTCGTGTTTGAGGAGTTTAACTTCCTCAACCAGGGTCTCGACCTTGGACTCGGACTTAGCTAACTTTCTAGTTAAAAACTTAATTGCACTATAAAGTGTACTAATGAGAGACCGACTTACCTTGAGTGTATCTTTTGAACCGGAGGCGTATCCGTGACTTGTCTTGAATAGTGCTTCGCAGTCCGACTCGTCTTCAGTTTTTGATTCAGGTTCCAGTTCTGACTCCGTCTCCGATTCCACCGGTTTATCCATGAGAACACGATCATTATCTTCTTCCTAGGATGCTTCTTCCCAAGTAGCGTTGAGTGCCTTTTTGTGTTTTGGTGCTTTGCTCTTGAGTTTTCGGCATTCGGACTTGATATGTCCAAACCTGTTGCATTCATAACATCTAATATTTGAACTTTTAGGCTTACCTTCATTGGGTCGAGTGATGGTTCATTTTTGGCTTTTGACTATCCTCCGAACTAGGTTGACTAGTTCGGCCTCCATTTCCGAGTCGACCTCCGAATCGGACTCATCCTCTTCTTCCTTCGGGGGTGGCTTGCTTGCAGTTTTCTTCCTTGAACCTGCAAAAAGTGCTATACCCTTCTCGGGTTCCGAGTTAGACTGCTCATGAAGTTCAAAATCAGAAAATAGTTCATCTAACCTAAGTTTCGAAAGATCCTTGGAGACCTTGTAGGCATCGACCATGGATGCCCACAAGGTAGTCCTCGGAAAGGAGTTTAGGACATACCTTATAAGGTCGCGATTTTCGACCTTTTGCCCGATCGCGTGTAGATTGTTGACTATGTCTTGGACGCGGGTGTGAAGTTGCGTCGCGGACTCGTGTTCCTGCATTTTTAGATTATATAGTTTATTAAATAAAAGATCACACTTACATACCTTGGCTTCATCGGTCCCTTTGTGTAGCTCCACTAGCTTTGTCCAAAGGTTTTTTGCACTTATGAAGGGGCCGATGCGATTTAGCTCCTCCTTGGACAAGCTGCATTGAAGGATTTGAGTTGCCTTAGCGTCGGCTTCGACTTGTCATTTTGTCGCAATGGTCCATTGGTGATAATCCAAGGATTCACCCACTTCGTTAGTCGGAAGTGTGAATCCTGTTTGGATTATGATCCACATCTTGATTTGGGTTTTGAGAAATCATTCCATCCGACCTTTCCAGTAACAGAAATCATCTCCGTTATAAAACGGAGGTCGGACGGTGCTAAAACTCTCGAGATGGGCCATTTGGAAGGGAGACCTTGCACAAAAAATACCAAAAAAAACCCGAAAAAGGTTCCAAGACTTTTCCTTGGATTAGTAATGTAGGAAATGAAAAGAAACAAAAGGAATAAATGAGAAATAACCAACTAAAACAAAAGATGAGCACTTACAACCTTTGATGTCCCAGAAATGGTACTAAACGATGGATTTTGGGGATGAAGACAGCTTGTTACGAAGCTTAAGCCTCATAAGAATTTAGATCTCTCCGAGAGCTTCGTTTTGGTAGGTAGACCGTTTCGTGGGTCAACTTGTATGAAAAGTTATGCCCGTTTTACCGTTGGCTACTCCAAAAGCGAATACTTGCAAAACAAAATCAAACGAAGAGTACCAAGACTTCGTCTTGGATTAGTAGTGCGGGAGAAAAATTTAAACGAATGAAAAACAAATCTGTAAAAAAATGCTAGATTGGTGGTTTCACCAAATCTAAGCACCCCAGGCTCTGATACCAATTGTTGGATCGAAGCGGATTGCTAGAGGGGGGGTGAATAGCGATAAAATCTTTTTTTGTTCGTTCGTTAAAAACCGAGTAGATAATTAATTACAGCGAAAAGATAAGCAATAAATAAAGGAGACAAATATTTTTACTTGGTTCATAGCCTTCGGCTACTACTCCAAGGCCCTAGTGGTCCTTGACCATGCATGGAGGGCAAAACACTAAAGAACTCCTCCTCGTTAGAGGTAGGAGTTAATCATTACAAATAAAAGCAAAAAGCTTGAGGTAGAGGGACACTCCCCCTCTCCTCGTTATGATAAAAGCTTCGAGATTTAAAAGTAATGAACTGAAATAAACAACTTAAACCGACGTAATAAAAAGAAAACAATTAAACCTAGACGTCGGAGAAGAACCACTTCGTTGTCGGAAAGTTGTAGCTTGGCGGAGGCTTTTGGAAGCTTAGAATTGATGATGAAACCCTAGGATTAACCCTTCTTTTATAGCCTTTGAGCCCCTTTTCGAGAGGAACTTCACCCAATAGATTTTTGGCACATGGCTCCTTGAAAAATGGTGATAAGGCTTAACTCCTCGAGGCTTATCCTTGACCATCAGTCGACTGATGGCCATCATCAATCGACTGATGGTAGCATCAGTCGAATGCTAACCTCCGGCAGTCGACTGTTAGACGGCAGTCGAGTCCTCCAAGCTGGTAGTCGACTGATGCTAGCTACAAGGCAAAGTTAGCTTAACAAAAACATTATTTTGACGACCTCCGACCGTCCGATCTCGACCTAGACCACCTATAGGATGTCTTTGGTCGGATCTACACTTAAGATCATCCCGGTAAAGAGTATACGACCTTACTTACGCTCGCACACACGAGCTTACCTCGATACTTACTGTGTTGCTTTTTCTTCCGGCCTTCCACTCGATTTCTTCGGCTCCCTTCGAAGTCACTCGAGTGTCGCCCGACCACCGCGGCTTCCTCCGGGTGTCGCTAGCCTTCAGCTCCAGCTATAGCAATTTTCTGCACACTCGATTCAGCTCGTGAGATAACGACATGAGCTTAACTTTGTATCGTTTTCTATAATCAAAACTCAGGTTTGACTTAGGTGCCTACTACACCAACACTCAACGCAACGTGGGAGGAATCATTAGAGAAAGAAGAAGACCAAGTCAACAACTTGGTCTTCATTGCAAGACCGACAGAGTCCGAGTCCTAGTCCGAGTCTGATTTTACATCCGACACCGAGCCCGAATTCAAGACAAGCCACAGATCCGTATCTGGTTCAAAAGAATCAATCAAAGTGAGTCTCCCATTAATTAATACTTTATATGATGCCATTAAATTTTTGGAAAAGAAATTAGCTAAATCCGTGTCTAAAGTCGAGTCATTCCTTAAGGAGGTTAAACTCCTCAAGCATGAGGCTACCCTAACCTCTTCAACTAGTCAAGTTCAAGAGGGAAACTAAACTCAAGTTGAAAAACTTGAGGAAGACAATTCTCTCTTGAAAGGGCAAGTTCAAGAGCTTAGGAATTCGTTAGAAAGGTTCACGTTGGGATCTAAGGGTCTTGACCTACTTCTTGGATCGCAAAGAGTCATGTACAACAAGGCTAGACTCGGGTTTAGGAAAATGAATAGATCATACATGTCAATCCTAAATCGTAATAGTAGAAGAATCCAAGAATGGGTCCCTAAGACCATGTTTACATCACAACTAGGTTCAACTAAGTATTTGGTTCCCAAAGATCAAATCCACTATGTGGATAGACCGTACTGATTCAATGATCTAGAAGGAGCCAATACTAAATTTGTTTGCTCAATTACTTAATTATTTTAGCTTTGCATGCCTAGTTAGTTATTATTTGCTTAATTTAGGATGGTTAGATAGGAATAATGGTTAATTAATCTTGACAACATAGTATCAGGACACAGTGAGATGATAGTACATTAGGGAAACGAAGTCTTGTGTATCCGAGTTAGATAAGGAGTATCTATCTTGGTGCACTTGACTAAGTGGAACTGATTGAAGCTACCTCATCACATCCTAAACTAGTTAGACTTGGACTTAGCCTTAAAGTGAATTAAGTGTATAATTTCTTAAGTTGGCTTTATCTAAGAAAGTGGTCATTATTCCGATCAAAGAAGGCCTTTGTGCCTCCCTATGACCTTTGTGCCCCCCCTCGGATTCTACTCAGGGTCCTTGATTCAGTGAAGGATGGCATTGCGAAGCCGTGCACTTAGTGCATTCGAGGGACCATTGGACGGGGAGCGAATGGAGTGAGGCCAAAGGGAAGCAGACTTTGAGGGAAAGAGACGCAAAGGATGGCATTGCGAAGTCGTGCGCTTGGTGCATCCGAGTGACATAGGCCGAGAGAAGAGAGCTTTGATGGGGAACTCTATGAGAGATGAGGTCGACTTGGCCAAGTGACTAAAATTGAGTGTCGGATGCTCAAAAGTGATGTTTGAGGGTTTACCCGATGGTCGGATGCTCAAACAAATTGGTGTTTGAGGTTTTACTCGACAGCAGTTGACTGACATAGGTGTCGGTCCGACTGATCCAAGTCGATGGCAATCGACTGGTGTTAGACTGCATTCTATGGTGTACCAGGTGCAGATAGTTGGGATTGAATCCCAGCCTCTGATAAGTAACTCCTAAACTCTCCCAAGAGGTACTCACCACCACGATTAGATCGTAGTGTCTTGATACTTTTACCTTGATGTTTCTCCATATTAGCCTTGAATTCTTTGAACTTGTCAAAGCATTCAAACATGTGGAGCATCAAATAAATGTATCTATATCTTGAATAATCGTCTATAAAAGAGACAAAATTTTTAAAGCCACCTCTAGCCTGGATAGAAATAGGACCACACAAATCAGAATGAACCAATTCCAACACATCTTTGTCTCTATACCCCTTGGCCTTAAAAGGCCTCTTGGTCATTTTACCTTCCAAGCAAGATCCGCAGGTTGGGAAATCTTCCACCACTAATGAACCCAAAGGTCCATCAACTATTAACCTTTGAATTCTACTCAGGTTAATATGACCTAACCTTAGATGCCAAACATACATTTGGTTCATTTTCAAAGGTTCTTTTCTCTTATTAGATTTAGAAGATGAGTTATTTATTTCTATTTGCATCGTGGGAGTTTTTGGTTCAAGAGTGTATAAAATTCCTACCAATGCACCATAACAGATAATCTTCCTATTCCTTTTTATAATAACTCTGTCATTAAAAGAAATAGAATATCCATCAAAAAATAATTTAGAAACTAAAATTAAATTCTTTCTAAATGAAGGTACATAAAGGAAATTTCTCATTACCAAAGTTTTATTCCTATCAAAAGATAAATAAACATCTTCCACTGCAATAGCCGCCACCTTCGTAGCTTTGCCCATGTAGACAGTAATCTCCCCCTCAGCTAGTCGTCTGGTTTTCTAGAACCCCTGCAAAGAGTTGCAGACATGATCAATGGTTCCCGTATCTACACACCAGGTACCGGTAGATAGCACCGCTAAACATGTTTCAACGGCTAGACTAAAAGATATACCTTTGTTCTATTTGTGGTTAGGGCAGTCTGCCTTCCAATGTCCAGTCTGCTTGCAAGTGAAGCACTTGCCTTTCGGCTTCTTCACTCCTCCCTGAGATCCTCCCACTACCTTTGCTGCACCTTTTTTTTTTCTTCTTCTTGCCTTTCGGCTTAGAAGTAGAAACCTTCTGAGCAACCGAAGCCTGAGAACTCTGATGAAAAAGTCCCTCTGTCGCGTGGAGTTCTGTCAGAAGCTCTGCCAATGAATACAAACTCTTATTCATCTTGTAGTTCAGGTAAAACTGCTCAAAACTCCTAGGTAGAGATTGGAGAATGATATCGACCTGGGTTTCCCCATCGATTTCCACTCCAAGGCCTTCCAGCTCATTCAAATGAGCCATCATCTTGAGAATATGATCCCTCATGGGTGTTCCCTCAACCATGGTGGTCGTCATCAAGTTCCTCATGGCTTCCTGCCTAGCAGCAAGATTTTGGTGTCCGAAAAGTTCCTTGAGATTGAGCATCATGTCATAGCCAGTATTCATGGCTTGATGTTGATGTTGCAATACATTTGACATGGAAGCCAAAATGTAACACTGCGCCATCTCATCAGCCTTGATCCACATCCTATAACTCTCTTTCTCCTTTTCACCAGAATCATCCGTAGGCTTAGGAGGACACTCTTCGAAGAGTACATATTTGTACTCCTCAGCAGTTAAGACAATGTCAAGATTCCTTTTCCAATCAACATAGTTAGGTTAAGTAAGTTTGTTTTCTTTAAGAATAACAGCAAGTGGGTTGAAAGTCATTTTGAAAAAACCTAAGAATCACATAAATCAAAAACATTAGATTTCAAAAATTTATTGATTCCTAAAACAATAAAATTTTAAAATCAACCAACACCTCAAAACATCGAGAATATCGTATGCCACGATAGTGTGGACATATACGAAATCTACTTTTGTAAGAGAAGGTTTTACCCATTAATTTTATTATCCTTTCAACCTTACTTTTTGACAAATAAAATTAATAGTTGGTTCCTCTTTGGCCCTACAAATAAAAGCAGTGACTCCGATGGGGAGGATACTCTTATTTGCATCCAAGTGTTCACCATTACCCGATACTAAGGCAATTATCTCAGATTATGTGCCTTCCGATGGGGAAGTACACACGCTCCTAAATAACTTCATATAACCATATTTGACCTAGTGATCAACAAAACAAACTCATCCGATATGGAGGAAGGAACATAGATCCAACGCACAAGTTTGTTCGCATCACATGTCAAATTGTAATGGTTGCCGCAGGAATTTAAAAAATATCCCTCTCCCGCATAGTAATTTAAAATTGAAGAATTTTAACTATGCAACCACAACAAGCATATAAATCAAAAGCAATAAATATGAAAACAACAAATTTTCCAACTATTATGACTTTTGTTCTCTATTATGACTCCAGTCGTGTTGGCACCTCGTCCGCTCCTCCCTACGCCATGTATAAGCCATCCTTTCGAAGGGAATCTGAGTCGAGGAAAATTATTTTAATTTACATCCATCGATCCTATACTCCACAAAGGAGTGTACATAAAATCTAGATCAAAAGTAAACTAAAATAAAAGAATGGCTAAACAATGTCATACTTAATTACAAAAATTAAATACTATCCTCGTCAACCCCGAGGATTCAAATAATATTACAATTATACACACACAATCACATATAACCACATATGACCATAATAGTTGGATCTTATGCCTGCAAGCAAAAAGTTAGCCTATGCACATCCTATTATTATCCCTCACATATAATATTGTTGGGATGTACACTGAAAGCCTAGCTTTTTTGTATGAACATTATTATTTTGAAATAAGAATCACATGATCATTTTTTGCACTTTATATTTATTATATGTGTGCATATTGTCTAATATTTTACATTGTAGATAACATGGTGCTTGGTGTGGCACAGAAGATCATGTTATTAGTCCCTTGTAGAATATAAGTAGAGGCTCACAACCAAGATGGTTTTGGACAAACCATTGGCATGGTTGTAGTGTAGCTTGGTATTGTTTTATCTTGAACATAGAGTTACACTAGTACACTTAGGTGTATTGAGCAGGACCGACATAGAGGTGATTCAATTTAGTGCTGACTATATAATTGAATCGGACCTCGGATATTATATTGTACATGCTCTTAATCCTGATATAATAACGGGCACATGTACTTAGTATTTATTTCTTTGATTTACCAAAGGGTGAGATTTCTATGGATTAAATCAATATGCCCGGTAAGTTGGGAAATAATATTATTTACATGGTGTGTCGTTGATTATAGGAGGAAACCGTGTCCTATATATTAGGTTGATGATGTCCCGTTGAGGAGCTCATAAGGTTCATCATGTAAACCCTGCAGGTTGACTTAGTCAACATGATGATAAGGTTGAGTGGTACTACTCGAGGAGTTAGATGTTAATTAATTGATGGTCAGTAAATCAATTAATTGATGGACATTCGATATCTTAAACACGGGGAGATGGATGTACAAATAATATATGGAGCCCATATTAGTTTATGGGGGTTGGTGAGATAATTCAATGATGATCCTCTAGTGGAATGGAACATCATTGATGGATCAAGTTTGTGTGGTTCCGATCCATCGGGTGGCCAAGATCCAACTCCACCTCATGGTCCCTATCGTAGCCTAATATAATCCTCATGAAGCCTAGATCCAATGATGGAAAATAAATCTCTAAATCCGACGGTTGAGATTAAATCTCTAGAACCGACGGTGGAGATTAAATCTCTAGATCCGACGGTTGAGATTAAATCCCTAGAATCGACGGTGGAGATTAAATCCCTAGATTCGACGGTTGGGATGAAACCCTAGATCCGACGGTTGGGATGAAACCCTAGATCCGACAGTTGGGATGAAACCCTAGATCCGATGGTTGGGATGAAACCCTAGATCCGACGGTGGAGACTATGTCTCTAGATCCGACGGTGGAGATTAAACCAAGGCTTATCCCTAACTCTATATAAGGGTGGCTTAGGGTGGGCGGCAAGAAGAGATGTTGGTTGGTTTTGGAGATTAGGGTTTTGCCTATCAATAGCTTGGGCGGCAAGAAACCCTAAGGAGGAAACCCTAATTAGATTAGGGTTTGTCTCTTTGGTTGGGCGGCTAGGGTTTGCAAGGAAGAGTGGGCGGCAACTATAGGAGAAGATCACTTCTTCTTCCTAGGGGGTGGCCGGCTCCTAGATCTCTTCCCTCTTCCTTGGTAGGTGCTCGATCTATTCCTCTTCTCCTCTTCTTTTCCTCTTGGCCGGCGGCACAAAGGAGCTAGGGATTGTTCCCTTGTTCGGTTCCTTGGTTGTTTCCATTTTGTTCTCTCCATTCTTTGGGCCGGCGGCATCAATCCTGTGTGGATTGGTGGTTGGCTCAAGCAAGAAGGGAAGGAGAGTTCTTCTTTCTTTCGATTGAAGAAGATCTAGGAAGCTTCAACTTGTGGAGGATCTTCGCCCACACGAAGTCTACAAGGAGGTTAGGACATACGGTAGAAGATCGAGAGGTATAAAAGTTTTACAACTTTTATTATTGATCTTTGCATGTTCTTATTATTATGTTCTTTATGTTAGTATGTGTTGATTATACTAGTTTACATTTGTATGTATTTGTATAATCATTGACCCCGAAGATAAACACAAAAACCGGCGATCCGTCCGTCGTCTCTTCCGCGGCTAACATACTAGAAGAGTTTGGTTGCTTGAACAACTAGTTTGTTCAAGCGATCGCTCAAGTCGTTAGTACGACGACGAATTGGTTGTGCTTAGGAAACTCATCCCATCTGGATTAGTTTTCATTAGTGAAAATTTTAATCCGGGGACATGGGAGCCGATGAGCCTCTCCGAGAAGCATGAGTTACCAACAATTGGTATCAGAGCAACGGTTTCCGGTTTTGTGTGTTTTGGATTCGGTTACTTTCATGCACATATCATATATTGAGTATGCCGGATAATAGTAGGATGTGAGTAGGCTAACTCTTTGATTGCAGGCATAAGATCCGACTATTATGGCTATATGTGTGTATGTGATTGTTTGTGTGTGATTGTATATTATTTGAATCCTCGGGGTTGACGAGGCTAGATTAGTATTTAATTTTTGTAATTAAATACGGCATTGTTTAGCCGATCATTTTAGTTTACTTTCGATCTAGATAGTTTGTACACTCCTTTGTGGAGTATAGGATTGATGGATGTAAATTAAAATGATATATCTTGGCACATATCTCTTTGGTAACTTGCGCACGGGAAAAGGTGGAACGGATGAGGTGGCGACACGACGGGACGCATATTGGAGAACAAAGCCATAATAGTTGGAAAAATTCTATTTTTTCCATATTTATTGCTGATTTGTTTTATATGCATGTTGTGTGTGCTTGAAAATTCCTCATTTTCAATTTACTAAGTGGGAGAGGGATATTTTAATTAATTCCCGCGGCCTCCATTACAATTTGATGTGTGATGCAACAAACTTGCGTGTCGGCTCTGAGTGCCTTCCTCCCTGCAGATGAGTTTGTTTGTGGATCACTTGGTCAAATAATGGTTATAGGAAATTATCTAGGAGCGTGTGTACTTCCACAGCGGTAAGGCACATAATCCGAAATAATTCCCTTAGTATCGTGTAATGGTTCACACTTAGATACAAATAAAAGGTATCCTCCCCATCGGAGTCACTGTTTTTATTTGTAGGGCTAAAGAGAAACCAACTATTAATTTTATTTGTCAAAAAGTAAGGTTGACAAGATAATAAAATTAATGGATAAAACCTCCTCTTACAAATGTAGAATTCGTATACGTCCACACTAGCGTGGCATGCGATATTCTCGGTGTTTTGAGGTGATGGTTGATTTAGAACAATGCCATAATAGTTGGGAAAATTCTGATTTTTTTCCATATTTATTACTGATTTGTTTTATATGCATGTTGTGTGTGCTTGAAAATTCCTCATTTTCAATTTACTAAGTGGGAGAGGGATATTTTAATTAATTCCCGCGGCCTCCATTACAATTTGACGTGTGATGCAACAAACTTGCGTGTCAGCTCTGAGTGCCTTCCTCCCTGTGGATGGGTTTGTTTGCGGATCACTAGGTCAAATAATGGTTATAGGAAATTATCTAGGAGCGTGTGTACTTCCACAGCGGTAAGGCACATAATCCGAAATAATTCCCTTAGTATCGTGTAATGGTGCACACTTAGATGCAGATAAAAGTATCCTCCCCATCGGAGTCACTGCTTTTATTTGTAGGGCCAAAGAGGAACCAACTATTAATTTTATTTGTCAAAAAGTAAGGTTGACAAGATAATAAAATTAATGGGTAAAACCTTTTCTTGCAAATGTAGAATTCGTATACGTCCACACTAGCGTGACATGCGATATTCTCGGTGTTTTGAGGTGTTGGTTGATTTCGGAATTTTATTGTTTTGAGGAATCAATAATATTTAAAATCAAATGTTTTGATCATTGTGATTCTTAGGATTTTCAAAAATGACTTTCAGTCCACTTACTATGATACTAAAGGAAATAAACTTACTGTACCCAAATAATGTTGATTGGAAAAGAATCTACATATTGTCTTATCTGCTAAGAAGTACAAGTATGCACTCTTCAAAGAGTGTCCTCAAGCCATGGTTGCTTAAAAAGGTTTCTACTTCTAAGACGAAAGGCAAGAAGAAGGAGAAACAAGGTGGAGCAAAGGTGGGTGGAGGATCTCAGGGAGGAGTGAAGAAGCCGAAAGGCAAGTACTTCACTTGCAAGCAGACTGGACATAAGAAGAAGGATTATCCCAATCCGAAGCAAGAACAAATGTATATCTTTTGGTCCAGTCATTGAAACATGGTTAGAAGCATTATCTACCGGCACCTGGTGGGTAGATACAAGAGCCACTAATCATGTATGCAACACTTTGCAGGGGTTCCAGGAAACCCGACGACTAGCTAAAAGGGAGATTACCATTTACTTGGGCAATGCCATGAAGGTGGCGGCTATTGCAGTGGGAGAAGTTTTATTTATCTCTTACGAAAAATAAAATTTTGGTTATGGAAAATTCCCTTTATGTACCTTTATTTAGAAAGAATTTAAATTTGGTTTCTAAATTGTTTATGGATGGATATTCTATTCTTTTAATGACAGAGTTGTTATAAAAAGGAATAGAGAAAATATCTGTTCAGGTACATTGATAGAAAATTTGTAAACACTTGAACCATAAACCTCCCACGATGCAAATTGATGTTTATAACTCATCTTCTAATTCTAATAAGAGAAAAGAACCTTCGAAGATGAACCAAACATATCTATGGCATCTAAGGCTTGGTCATATTAACCTGAGTAGAATTCAAAGGTTGATAGCTGATGGACCTTTGGGTTCATTAGTGGTGGAGGATCTCCTAACCTGCGAATCTTGCTTGG
Source organism: Wurfbainia villosa (assembly GCA_025175895.1). NCBI lineage: Eukaryota > Viridiplantae > Streptophyta > Magnoliopsida > Zingiberales > Zingiberaceae > Wurfbainia > Wurfbainia villosa. Next base: position 30,906,081 of record CM045994.1, on the reverse strand, counting down.
AAGGTAAAATGACCGAGAGATCTTTTTAGGCCAAGGGGTATAGAGCCAAAGATGTTTTAGGAATGGTTCATTCTGATTTGTGTGGTCCTATGACTATCTAGGCAAGAGGTAGTCTCGAATATTTCGTCTCTTTCATAGATGATTATTCAAGATATGGATGACACCATGATCTGATCGTGGTGGTTAGTACCTCTTGGGAGAGTTTAGGAACTACTTATCAGAGGTTGGGATTCAATTCCAATTGTCTACACCTGACACACCCCAGTAGAACGGTGTAGCAGAGCGAAGGAATAGGACTCTTATGAAGATGGTTAGATCGATGATGAGTTATTCTGACTTTCCAGATTCGTTCTGGGGATATGCTCTAGATACGACGGTGTACATTCTGAACTTGGTTCCATCTAAATCAGTGCCTTCTACTCCCACAGAGTTGTGGACTGGGTGAAAGTCTAGTCTAAGACATATTCGGATGTGGGGGAGTCCAGCACATGTGCTGAAGGCTGATGCTGGTAAGTTCGAACCTCGTACAGAAGTGCGCATGTTTGTTGGGTATCCTAGGGGAACGAAGGGTGTTTTGTTTTATAGTCCTAGAGATCAGAGGGTGGTCGTTAGTACGAATGCCAGATTTCTAGAGGAGGACTATGTGATGAACCACAAGCCCACGAGTAGGATTGTTCTTGAGGAGTTGACAGGGGGAAGTCCCGACTTCAGTACCACCAGTACAAGAGGATATACCACATGTCACTGCACCGCGTGTCATAGAGGATACACAGGTGATACCTCGTCGTAGTGGGAGGGTTGTGAGATAGCCTGATAGATTCATGTTCTTGGGAGAATCTTCTGATTTGGTCCTTGGCGAACATGAACCTGATCCCTGGACATATGACGAGGCAATCCATGATATAGATGCAGCATCTTTGCAAAGTGCAATGAATACTAAGATTGAATCTATGGATTCAAATCAAGTCTGGGAGCTCTTATGCATAGCAGCTCATATGGATTATGAGGTGTGGCAGATGGATGTCAAGACAACTTTCCTTAATGGAAGTCTTGAGGAGAACATCTATATGAAGCAACCAGAGGGATTCATTGCTAAGGGCAAAGAGCATCTTGTATGTAAGCTTAATCGGTCCATTTATGGATTGAAACAAGCTTCAAGGTCTTGGAACATCCGCTTTGATGAGGTAAATCCAGACTTATGAATTTATTCAAAGTTCGAATGAGTCTTGTGTATACAAGAGATGTGACGGAAACGTAGTGGTATTTCTTGTACTATATGTAGATAATATTTTGGTAGTTGGCAACAATATCAGAGTGTTATCAGACGTAAGGGTATGGTTGTCCAAACAGTTTTGAAGGACTTGGGAGAAGTGGGACACATCCTTGGGATCAAGGTTAGTGTGTTAATCCCAAGCTTCATACATAGACACGATTATGGATTGTTTTAGCATGCAAAACTCCAAGAAAGGTTTTCTACCTTTCAGGTATGGAGTTCCTTTATCTAAGGAGATGTGTCCTAGATCATCTGAGGAGATAGAGGAGATGAAGGCGATTCCTTATGCTTCGGCAGTAGGAAGCCTCATGTATACGATGTTATGTACGAGACTCGATATCTGCTATGCCGAGGGTATGGTCAGTAGATATCAGAATAATCAAGGACAGGGACATTGGACTGCGGTAAAGCATATATTGTAGTGCCTGAGAAGGACTAGGGATTTTATGCTAGTTTACCGAGCAGACCAATTACTCCCTGTGGGTTACACGGATTCCGATTTCCAATCTGATAGGGATAACAGTAAGTCTACCTCAGGTTTTGTATTTACTTTGGGAGGTGTAGCCATTGTATGGAGGAGTGTCCAGCAGAAATGCGTGGCGGACTCCACCATGGAAGCTGAGTATGTGGCAGCCTATGAGGCGGCCAAAGAAGCTGGGTGGCTCAGGAACTTCCTGATGGACTTGGATGTGATTCCTGGATTGCCCAGAACTATCACAATTTATTGTTATAATAATGGTGCAGTTGCAAACTCGAAGGAACCACGAGCCCATAAGGTAAGTAAATGCATAGAGCGCAAGTACCACCTGATACGAGAAATCGTAAAGGAGGTAGAAGTTGTTGTCGCCTAGATTGCATCAGAGGATGACCTAGTAGACTCTTTCACTAAGGCCCTTCTAGCGAGAGCTTTGATAAGAATGTGGAGGGAAGGGGAATCAGATGTATGGCAGTATGAGGACAGCATAGTCTTTTAGTATAAGTGGGAGATTGTTGGGATACCAATTGTTGGTAACTCATGCTTCTCGGAGAGGCTCATCGGCTCCCATGTCCCCGGATTAAAATTTTCACTAATGAAAACTAATCCGGATGGGATGAGTTTCCTAAGCACAACAAATTCATCTTCATGCTAACGACTTGAGCGATCGCTTGAACAAACTAGTTGTTCAAGCAAAAAAACTCTTCTAGTGAGTTAGCCGCGGAAGAGACGACGGACGGATCACCGGTTTTTGTGTTTATCTTCGGGGTCAATGATTATACAAATACATACAAATGTAAACTAGTATAATCAACACATACTAACATAAAGAACATAATAATAAGAACATGCAAAGATCAATAATAAAAGTTGTAAAACTTTTATACCTCTCGATCTTCTACCGTATGTCCTAACCTCCTTGTAGACTTCGTGTGGGCGAAGATCCTCCACAAGTTGAAGCTTCCTAGATCTTCTTCAATCGAAAGAAAGAAGAACTCTCCTTCCCTTCTTGCTTGAGCCAACCACCAATCCACAAAGGATGGATGCCGCCGGCCCCAAGAATGGAGAGAACAAAATGGAAACAACCAAGGAACCGAACAAGGGAACAATCCCAAGCTCCTTTGTGCCACCGGCCAAGAGGAAAAGAAGAGGAGAAGAGGAATAGATCGAGCGCCGACTAAGGAAGAGGGAAGAGATCTAGGAGTCGACCACCCCCTAGGAAGAAGAAGTGATCTTCTCCTATGGTTGCCGCCCACTCTTCCTTGCAAACCCTAGCCGCCCAACCAAAGAGCTAAACCCTAATCTAATTAGGGTTTCCTCCTTAGGGTTTCTTGCCGCCCAAGCTATTAATAGGCAAAACCCTAATCTCCAAAACCAACCAACATCTCTTCTTGCTGCCCACCCTAAGCCACCCTTATATAGAGTTAGGGATAAGCCTCAGTTTAATCTCCACCGTCGGATCTAGAGACATAGTCTCCACAGTGGGATCTAGGGTTTCATCCCAACCGTCGGATCTAGGGTTTCATCCCAACCGTCGGATCTAGGGTTTTATCCCAACCGTCGAATCTAGGGATATAATCTCCACCGTCAGTTCTAGGGATTTAATCTCAACCGTCAGATCTAGAGATTTAATCTCCACCGTCGGTTATAGAGATTTAATCTCAACCGTCGGATCTAGAGATTTATTTTCCATCATTGGATCTAGGCTTCATGAGGATTATATTAGGCTACGATAGGGACCATGAGGAGGAGTTGGATCTTGGCCACCCGATGGATCGGAACCACACAAACTTGATCCATCAATGATGTTCCATTCCACTAGAGGATCATCATTGAATTACCTCACCAACCCCCATAAACTAATATGGGCTCCATATATTATTTGTACATCCATCTCCCCGTGTTTAAGATATCGAATGTCCGTCAATTAATTGATTTACTGACCATCAATTAATTAACATCTAACTCCTCGAGTAGTACTACTCAACCTTATCATCATGTTGACTAAGTCAACCTGCAGGGTTTACATGATGAACCTTATGAGATCCTCATGGGGACATCATCAACCTAATATATAGGACACAGTTTCCTCCTATAATCAATGACACACCATGTAAATAATATTATTTCCCAACTTTTCAGGCATATTGATTTAATCCATAGAAATCTCACCCTTTGGTAAATCAAAGAAATAAATACTAAGTACATGTGCCCGTTATTATATCGGGATTAAGAGCATGTACAACATAATATCTGAGGTCCGATTTAATTATATAGTCAGCAATAAATTGAATCACCTCTATGTCGGTCCTGCTCAATACACCTAAGTGTACTAGTGTAACTCTATATTCAAGATAAAACAATACCAAGCTACACTACAACCATGCCAATGGTTTGTCCAAAACCATCTTGGTTGTGAGCCTCTACTTATATTCTACAAGGGACTGATAACATGATCTTCTGTGCCACACCAAGCACCATATTATCTACAATGTAAAATATTAGACAATATTCACACATATAATAAATATAAAGTGCAAACAATGATCATGTGATTCTTATTTCAAAATAATAATGTTCATACAAAAAGCTAGGCTTTCAGTATACATCCCGACAATATTATATGTGAGGGATAATAATAGGATGTGCATAGGCTAACTTTTTGCTTGCAGGCATAAGATCCAACTATTATGGTCATATGTGGTTGTATGTGATTGTGTGTGTATAATTGTAATATTATTTGAATCCTCGGGGTTGACGAGGCTAGTATTTAATTTTTGTAATTAAGTACGACATTGTTTATCCATTCTTTTATTTTAGTTTACTTTCAATCTATATTTTATGTACACTCCTTTGTGGAGTATAGAATCGATGGATGTAAATTAAAATAATTTTCCTCGGCTCAGATTCCCTTCGAAAGGATGGTTTGTACTTGGCGTAGGGAGGAGCGGACGAGGTGCCAACACGACTGGAGGCATATTAGAGAACAAAAGTCATAATAGTTGGAAAATTTGTTGTTTTCATATTTATTTCTTTTGATTTATATGCTTGTTGTGGTTGCATAGTTAAAATTCTTCAATTTTAAATTACTAAGTGGGAGAGGGATATTTTTTAAATTCCCGCGGCAACCATTACAATTTGACATGTGATGCGAACAAACTTGTGCGTTGGCTCTAAGTGCCTTCCTCCATATCGGATGAGTTTGTTTTGTGGATCACTAGGTCAAATATGGTTATAGGAAGTTATTTAGGAGCGTGTGTACTTCCCCATCGAAGGCACATAATTTGAGATAATTGCCTTAGTATCGGGTAATGGTGAACACTTGGATGCAAATAAGAGTATCCTCCCCATCGGAGTCACTGCTTTTATTTGTAGGGTCGAAGAGGAACCAACTATTAATTTTATTTGTCAAAAAGCAAGGTTGACAGGATAATAAAATTAATGGGTAAAACCTTCTCTTACAAAAGTAGATTTCGTATACGTCCACACTATCGTGGCATACGATATTCTCGATGTTTTGAGGTGTTGGTTGATTTTAAAATTTTATTGTTTTAGGAATCAATAAATTTTTGAAATCTAATGTTTTTGATTTATGTGATTCTTAGGTTTTTTCAAAATGACTTTCAACCCACTTGCTATGATTCTGAAAGAAAACAAACTTACTTAACCTAACTATGTTGATTGGAAAAGGAATCTTGACATTGTCTTAACTGCTGAGGAGTACAAATATGTACTCTTTGAAGAGTGTCCTCCTAACCCTACGGATGATTCTGGTGAAAAGGAGAAAGAGAGTTATAGGATGTGGATCAAGGCTGATGAGATGACGCGGTGTTACATTTTGGCTTCCATGTCAAATGTATTGCAACATCAACATCAAGCCATGAATATTGGCTATGACATGATGCTCAATCTCAAGGAACTTTTCGGACACCAGAATCTTGCTGCTAGGCAGGAAGCCATGAGGAACTTGATGACGACCACCATGGTTGAGGGAACACCCATGAGGGATCATGTTCTCAAGATGATGGCTCATTTGAATGAGCTGAAAGGCCTTGGAGTGGAAATCGATGGGGAAACCCAGGTCGATATCATTCTCCAATCTCTACCTAGGAGTTTTGAGCAGTTTTTCTTGAACTACAACATGAATAAGATGTTGTATTCATTGGCAGAGCTTCTGACAGAACTCCACGCGACAGAGGCACTTTTTCATCAGAGTTCTCAGGCTTCGGTTGCTCAGAAGGTTTCTACTTCTAAGCCGAAAGGCAAGAAGAAGAATAAAGAAGGTGCAACAAAGGTGGTGGGAGGATCTTAGGGAGGAGTGAAGAAGCCGAAAGGCAAGTGCTTCACTTGCAAGCAGACAGGACATTGGAAGGCAGACTACCCTAACCATAAACAGAACAAAGGTATATCTTTTAGTCTAGCCGTTGAAACATGTTTAGCGGTGCAATCTATCGGTACCTGGTGTGTAGATACGGGAACCACTGATCATGTCTGCAACTCTTTGCAGGGGTTCCAGAAAACCAGACGACTAGCTGAGGGGGAGATTACTGTCTACATGGGCAAAGCTACGAAGGTGGCGGCTATTGCAGTGGAAGATGTTTATTTATCTTTTGATAGGAATAAAACTTTGGTTATGAGAAATTGCCTTTATGTACCTTCATTTAGAAAGAATTTAATTTTAGTTTCTAAATTATTTTTGGATGGATATTCTATTTCTTTTAATGACAGAGTTATTATAAAAAGGAATAGGAAGATTATCTGTTATGGTGCATTGGTAGGAAATTTATACACTCTTGAACCAAAAACTCCCACGATGCAAATAGAAATAAATAACTCATCTTCTAAATCTAATAAGAGAAAAGAACCTTTGAAAATGAACCAAATGTATGTTTGGCATCTAAGGTTAGGTCATATTAACCTGAGTAGAATTCAAAGGTTAATAGTTGATGGACCTTTGGGTTCATTAGTGGTGGAAGATTTCCCAACCTGTGGATCTTGCTTGGAAGGTAAAATGACCAAGAGACCTTTTAAGGCCAAGGGGTATAGAGACAAAGATGTGTTGGAATTGGTTCATTCTGATTTGTGTGGTCCTATGTCTATCCATGCTAGAGGTGGCTTTGAAAATTTTGTCTCTTTGATGAGGTAATCGAGTCATATGGATTTATTCAAAGTCCGGATGAGTCTTGTGTATACAAGAGATGTGACGGAAACGTAGTGGTATTTCTTATACTATACGTATATGACATTTTTCTCATTGGCAACAATGTCAAAGTATTATCAGACGTAAGGGTATGGTTATCCAAATATTTTGATATGAAGGACTTGGGAGAAGTGGGACACATCCTTGGGATCAAGGTTATAAAGCAAGAAAAGGATGTTGTGCTTATCTCAAGCTTCATACATAGACACTATTTTGGCCCATTTTAGCATGCAGAACTTCAAGAAAGGTTTTCTACCTTTTAGGCATGGAGTACCTTTATCTAAAGAGATGTGTCCTAGAACATCAAAGGAGATAGAGGAGATGAAGGTGGTTCCTTATGCTTCGGTGGTAGGAAGCCTCATGTTTGTTATGTTATGTACGAGGCTGGATATCTGTTTTGTCGTGGGCATGATTAGCAGATATCAGAGTAATCAAGAGCAGAGGCATTGGACTACGGTAAAGCATATATTGAAGTACCTAAGTAGGACTAGGGATTATATGCTGGTATACCAGGAAGATCAATTACTCCTTGTGGGTTACACACATTCTGACTTCCAATCAGATAGGGATAATAGTAAGTCTACCTCGGGTTTTATGTTTACTTTGGGAGGTGGAGCCATTGTATGGAGGAATGTCAAGCAGAAATGCGTGGCGGACTCTACCATGAAAGCTGAGTATGTGGAAGCCTCTGAGGCAGCCAAAGAAGTTGTATGGCTCAGGAACTTCTTGATGGACTTGGATGTGATTCCTGGATTGCCCAGAACTATCACAATTTATTGTGATAACAATGATGCAGTTGCAAACTCGAAGGAACCACAAGCTCATAAGGCAAGTAAACACATAGAGCGCACCACCTGATACGAGAGATCGTAAAGCGAGGAGAAGTTGTTGTCGCCATGATTCCATCAGAGGATAACCTGGCAGATTCTTTCACTAAGGCCCTTCCAGCAAGTGCTTTTGATAGACATGTGGAGGGAATGGAAATAAGATGTATGGCAGTTTAATGGTAGCATATTCTTTTAGTATAAGTGGGAGATTGTTGGGATGTATACTGAAAGTCTAGCCTTTATATGAGCATCTTCATTTTGAAATAAGAATCACATGATCATTGTTTGCATTTATGCATATTGTCTGATACTTTACATTGTAGATAACTTGGTGTGTGGTGTCCCGCAGAAGATCATGTTATCAGTTCCTTATAAAATATAAGTAGAGGATCACAACAAAATTGGTTTTGGACAAGCCATTGGCATGGTTGTATTGTAATTTGGTATTGGTTTATCTTGACCATAGAATTACACTAGTACACTTTGTGTGTATTGAGTATGACTGATTTAGAGGTTATTCAATTTATTGCTGACTACATAATTGAATTAGACCTCAGATATTATAGTGTACATGCACTTAATCCCGATATAATAACGAGCACATGTACTTAATATTTATTTCTTTGATTTATCAATGGGTGAGATTTATGAGTTAAATCGATAGGCTCGGTAAGTTGGGAAATAATTTTATTTACATGGTGTGCCATTGATTATAGGAGGAAACCGTGTCCTATGTATTAGGATGAAGATGTCCCCTTGAGGAGCTCATAAGGATCATCATGTAAATCCTGCTGGTGGACTTGGTCTAGCATGATGATGAGGTTGAGTGGTATTACTCATAGAGTTAGATGTTAATTAATTAATTGTTAGTAAATTAATTAATTAACGGACATTCGATATCTTAAACACGGAGAGATATTTGTACAAATAATATGTGGATCCCATATTTATTTATGGGGGTTGGTGAGGTAGATCAATGATAATCCTCTAGTGGAATGGATCATTAGTAATGGATTGGGTTTGTGTGGTTCGGATCCATTGGGTGGCCAAGATCCAACTCCTCCTCATGGTCTCTATTGTAGCCTATTATAAATACCTCATGAAGCCTAGATCTATAAATAAAGGGGAGAGGCTTGGGCGACAGGAACGATATTGGAAGTGCTAGGGTTTTGGTTGGTGTTGAGAGGCTTGGGCAGCAAGCATTGGAGGCTAGAGCTTCCTTCCTTAGGGTCGGAGGCAAGGTTAGGGTTTGGACTCCCTTCTCTCAACTTTTGGCCAGTGCCCTCCCTTCTCTCAACCCTTGGCTAGCGCCCCATCTTCTCCCTCTCCTTGGCCGACGGCAACAACCAAGCAAGGAGGCTTGGTGGTCGGTGGTAGATAGAAGAAGAAGGGAGCTTGTATCTTCCTTTGTTCGGAGAGAGCAAGGAAAGGAAGATACGTGATCTAGGAGGCTTCAACTCTTGGAAGATCGTTGCCCACACAACGTCCAAGAAGAGGATAGGTCATACAATAGAAGATCAATAGATAAACAAGGGGTATAATTCTTGTTTAGTTTTTTTTCTTGTTCTATGTAATTGGATTATAATTTTATGATCATGGACCCCGAAGATAAACGCAAAAACCGGTGATCCGTACATCATCTATTCCGTGGCTAATCGAGGAAAAGAGTTAGGTTGCTTGAATAATAAGTTTGTTCAAGCGACCACTCAAATCGAATAGCACGATGATGGATCCGTTGCTTGGGTAATCCATCTTCGTCTGGATTATTTTGTTTTAATTCAGGGACGTGTGATAGGATTGCCATGCACAAGTGACTGAAGCGAGGGAATCAATTCCCTTCAGTTAATTAGTAAGTTTGGCATGCGAAATTCTAAAAAAATTAATACACCTTTGGAAACCAATGTAAACATTTAAGAAGATTTAGAAAGAAAAAACTATACATTTAAAATACTTTAGGAGTGCAATAGGTAGACTTCTGTACTTAACTACAAGCCGACCTGATATACTTTTTACAGTAAGTATGTGTGCAAGATTTTATTCTTGTGCCAAAGAATTGCACCTAACCTTAGTAAAAAGAATCTTTAGATATATAAAAAGAACACAAAATGTAGGAATCTGGTATCCTAGGTCAAATGAGTTTGAATTAATCGACTACTCTGACTCAAATTATGATGGTAGTAAATTCGATAGGAAAAGTACGAGTGGTTGATGCTAATTTCTAGGTTCAAGTCTAGTTAGTTGGTGTAGTAGAAAATAACATTGTGTTGCTTTGTCTTCTATTGAAGTAGAATACGTCGCCATAGGTGAGTGTGTAGCTCAACTTCTTTGGATGAAGCACACTCTAAAAGATTTCCAACTAAACTCTAGTAACACCAAAGTCATGATTGATAACATTGGTTCAATTAATATAATTAAAAATCCTATATATCATTTTAAAACTAAACACATAGAAGTAAACACAATTTTATTAGAGAACATGTAGCTAATAGAGACATAAAACTTGAATACGTAAAATCTAAATCGAACCTAGCATATATTTTTACTAAATCATTACTTGAAGAAGAGTTTAGTATGTTGGTGCAGTTGCACCGGATAATCAAACCTAGGTTTTGATTATAGCAAAGGTTCAAAGTTAAGCCGTTATTATTATCTCATGAGCTGTGTTAAGTGTGCAGGAAGTGTTTAAGCTTGGCTGAAGGTCAGTGACACCCGGAGAATCTCAGGACGAGAAAGCATGGTGGTCGGGCAATACAAAGAGAACTTCATTGAAGTCAAAGAACCTAGCTCGAGACCAGAAGCTAACCGACAGAATAAAAAGGGTCGGAGGTAAGCACGAGTGTGGAGCAATGGTAAGGTTGCATCCTTCGTATTGGGACAACCATAGACAGCGATTTGACTATGACTTTCGGAGGAAGGTCTAGGTCAAGATTGGGTGGTAAGAAACCATCGTATTTACCATCATTTCATGTTTTCTTTGCTAACTCTTTGTTGAAGTTAAGTGACAAGCTGACAGTTGATTGATGGCTATTGGCAGTCGACTGATCCTACCATCAATCGACTGCTATTCAAACTGGTCAGCTCGAAGAAAGTCAAGATAAACTCCACCAAAATTGGGGGGATGAGGCTCTTTGACCCAGATTTGGATCTCAATGAGCTAGGGTTTGAAGGGCTATAAAAGAAGGGGGTTTTCACCTTTTGGATAATCAATTCTTGCTCCCAAAGTGCTCCAACAATGTCGTGCCCTCAACGACAACTCTACGACGCCGAAATGCCAACGACAAGCCGAGATTCCACCTTCTCTTTGTTGGTAGCATAAGTTGTCTTTAAATTTGTTTCTATTTCTTGTACTCGAGGCTTTTATCATAACGAGGAGAGGTAGACTTATTGCCTCATCCTCAAGCTTTTGTTTTCCTTGTAATCATTGTCTCCTACCTCCAACGAGGAGGAGACTTTTAGTGGATTGCCCCTTCGTACGTGATCTAGGATCACAGGGCCTTGGAGAAGCAACCTTTTGGTTGTGAACCATGTAAAAACAAAGGTGCTCATTTACTTTGACTTTACTCATATTTCTGCTGCAATACCCGAGTTTTATCGAAATGAAAAGAAAGATTTATGCTCGCTTTTCATCCCCCCTCTAGCGTGCATCTCGATCCAACAATTGGTATCAAAGCGGAGGCGCTCAGATTTAGTGCAACCACCGATCTATGAAGTTTTGTTTTAATATTTTCGTATTGTTTTTGTTTTGAAGTTTAATTCGAGTTTTTTCTCTTTATCCCGCACTACTAATCCAAGACAAATCTTGGCAATTTTCGTGTCGTTTACTTTTTGTGTACAAGATTATTAAATGGTCCATCTCGAGGGGTTTAGCACCGCTCGACCTCCATTTTACAATGGAGACGACTTCCGTTATTGGAAGGGTTGGATGGAGTGTTTTCTAAAAACCCAAGTCAAGATGTGGATAGTCATCCAGGATGGGTTCACCCTTCCAACCAATGAAGACGGTGAATACTTGGACTACGATAAGTGGACCAGTGCCATGAAGCGCCAAGTGGAGGCCGATGCAAAAGCCACATAGATCCTACAATGCGGGCTCTCCAAAGAAGAACTCAACCGTGTCAGCCCATTCATCAGTACGAAGGATCTGTGGAACAAGCTCATCGAGATACATGAAGGAACCACAAACACAAAAGTATGTAAAAGAGACCTTCTTTTGAATAAGCTATTCAATCTAAAAATGTAGGAGCACGAGATGGTGACTCAACTTCACACAAGGATCAAGGACATTATGAATGGTCTTCACTCGATCGGACAAAAGGTAGAGAATCGAGATGTAATCAGGTATGCTCTAAATATGTTTCCTAGGACCACTTTGTGGGCATCGATGGCTAATGCCTACAAAGTATCTGGAGACTTATCTAAGATTAGACTAGATGAGCTTTTTTCGAATTTGAATTACACGAACAATCTAACTCGGCCCTGGTCGAGAAAAGTATTGCCTTAGTTGCAGGTCAAAGGAAGAAGGCGAAGAGCAAACCACCTCCCGAAGAAGAAGAAGAGTACGAATCGGAGGTGAACGATGAGATGGAGACCGAGCTAGTGAATCTAGTTCGGAAGATGATCAAGAATAGAAGACCACCCATCAAGCAATCCAAGGAAAAGAGACCCGAGCAAAGTTCAAATTACAAATGCTACAAATGCAACAAGAGGGGTCACATCAAATCGGAGTGCTCGAGACTAAAGAACAAACCATCACAATCTAAGAAAGCGCTCAACGCAACTTGGGAGGAGTCTGTTAGTGCAATCGACCCATGACTCGAGTTTGACTCGAACTGTATTTTGATGTTAGACAAAACGCATGACATGGGATTGTCAGGGGAAGTCCGACATATGGTTGGCCACATAAATCAAAGTGTGTAGCCTTGGTGGTGAAAAGTCCAAGCATGAGGCTTGGTGTTGGGAAAGTCCAAGCATGGGGCTTGGCATGGAAAATCCAAGCATGAGGTTTGGTGTTGGTAAGTCTTGAGGACTTGGCAAGTTCACTAGGCTCATGGTCCTTGATTCAGTGAAGGATGACATTGCGAAACCGTGCGCTTGGTGCATTCGAGGGACCGTCGGACGGGGAACGAATGGAGTGAGGCCAAAGGGAAGTAGACTTTGAGGCCAAGAGACACAGAGGATGGCATTGCGAAGTCATGCGCTTGGTGCATCCGAGGGACGTAGGCCGAGGGAAGAGAGCTTCGATGGGGAAATCTATGAGAGATGAGGTGGACTTGGCCAAGTGGCTAAAATTGAGTGTCGGATGCTCAAAAGTGATGTTTGAGGTTTTACCTGACGGTCGGATGCTCAAACAACTTGGTGTTTGAGGTTTTACCCGACGATTGGTAGCATAGGTGTCGATTCGGTGATCTAAGTCGATGTGTCGGCGGTGTTAAACGACATTTGTGGGTGGTCTAGCGCGATCGCCAAGTATTGGCGATCATTGCATCCAATAATAGTCAACTGCCAAAGGATGGCGGTCAACTGATGGGAAGTGTTGTGGGCATAGAACGCTCCGTAGTCGACTTGGCAGTCGACTATGAGGTCAGCAGTCGACTAATGGGCATGATTAGTCGATTGATGATGGATCCCTTAGAATTTGGCTAGCGTTAATCAAGTCGTTGTAAGACAATGATTACAGCACCAGTCGACTGATGGTCATGATCAGTCGACTGATGGGTGTGGAATCAGCTTGATGCAGATTATAAATGGAGCTCGAGATGGAGGATTTCGCAAAGACTTTTAGGGCGATTTTGGAGGGGAATTGCTGCTGCATTCCAGACCTTCAAGAGAAATCCAAAGCAAGCAACAAGCAAGTGTTCAAAGCGAAGTTTGTAAAGTGTTCTTTACTTGTATTTCTTCTTGTATTTGTATTTGCTTGTATTACTTAGTGTAATTGCTTGTACAAGATTTCTCCACGTCGACGTGTTATCGAGAAGGAGTTTGAGTAGTGTCGTGTGCATCTCTAGAGCTCATTGAGCTCGCCCCATGGAATAGGAACCCTAAGGTTCCAAACCACGTATATTGTCGTGTCTTGTGTCTTGTATTGCATTCATTTTACATTTCTATCATTTCCACTGCGCTAACGATAATCGTAGACAAGCGACATCCAAGAATGAGCAAATTCCACCGTACACGCAATTTGGGCTATCCACCCCCTGTAGCCGGCCACCGATCCTACAACAAGTGGTATCAGAGCGAGGAGCTTGTCAAGGACTAACCACCAACACAAGCACGACAAGATGGCCTGCTTCAACCTCCAACCACCAAAATTCGAAGGAGATTTTCAATGGTGGAGAAGAAAGATGGAGGTATACTTCGAAACCAATTTAAATTTCATATTAATTATTGAAAATGGTTTTGAAGTTTCTAGGGATAAGGAAAAAATGTCAATAGAAAAATCAAGATGGACCAAGGACCAAATGAAAGATTTCAAGACAAATATCAAGGTAATCAAATTGCTTAGTGATTTGATTCCTAACAATATTTGGTCTACATTAGGTAATTATAGGGATGCTAAGGACCTATGGGACAAGGTGATCAAATTTCATGAAGAGCCCACATTGGTCCATGATGATGAAGAATCTCCATCTACCTTCGATGATGTTGATGACTTGGTGGAGACCTCCACCTCTAGCATTAAGGGGGAGGAGAGGACTTCCATCCCTAAGACTAGCCATGGTAAGTGTTTAGTGGATATGGACTTAAGAAAAACTAAGAAAGGCACTAAGAAGGTCAAAGGAGGAGTCACTTCTAGAGTTGACCTAGGAAAGACCCAATTGACTAAGGCTTCAAAGCCAAAATGGGTCATTAGGAAGGTATCTAGGGAAGTTATTGTTGGGTTTCCGGCACTGCGGCGTGTGTGTGTTCGATCACGTTTCGTAAACATGAACACAGTGGAAGCAATAAAAATAATAAATCTACATTTATTATAACACACACAACACACGCATGCATATTACAACAAGTGTAGACATAACCGTAAATTTAAATTTGCAATAAAAGGAAATTTATCTACGTTATACCTTTCGTATGACGTGTAGCGGGAACGACATCAACCGGAACGATCCTCACTAGAATCGTCTCTATCCATATCCACGCCGAGTTCCTCGGGATGACTTCGCTAAGCCACGAGCTTTGTCTTCGTACGGGTTACTAGCCTCGTGTTGAAGACGACGTGATCGAGAGATGATCACGATCCGAATCCAAATTCGGATCCAAAAACGAGTCCTCAAAACTCGCTTCTCCAAATAGGTATTCGTCAACCAATTGACGAATCCTTCATCCTCCACCTCAGAGGATTATCGGAGATCGAATCCCTGGTAGTTTAGCCGCTGTCGGAGCTCTAACCGTCGTCCAAACGACGCTCGGACGAGAGGAGAAAAAGCTGTCCAGAAAACTGGACAGCTTGGTGGAGGAGTAGGCGCCGGCCAAAACAAGGAAGCCAAGTGCTCACCTTTTCACCGAGGCCTAGGAAGATCACCGGAGGGTCGCCGGAGGGTTCACCGGCTGAATCTTGGACGCCGGCAAGGACTTGGACGGCGGCACAAGAGCTGGGCGGAAATGGAGTTGGCGCCGAAAACTCCAAGGAGAGGAGGTGGGCGGCAACTAGGTTTAGGGCTCTTGGATTAGGGCTTAATTATCCATTAAGCCCTCTTTTATAGAGAACTAATTCTCTTAATGGTTATTGGATCATAACCATTAGGCCCATTAACCCGCTCTATTAAGATAAGTTAAAATAAACCAAACCATGATGGTTTATTTTAAGTTAAAACGAACTGAACCAACTTTTGGTTCATTCGTTTAAAATAAACCAAACCCTTTGGTTTATTCTCCTCCATTGGATTAGAACCAAACCATTTTGGTTCATCCATTATGTCTTCATAAGACACGGCCCATCCACGCTTCCATTGCGACTGAAACGATTTCATGCTCGCTTTATGTTTGGTCCAACCAAACTTAGTTTCTCTCGGTCTGAGAATCCCATTCTCAAGCTCGTTTTAAATCCTTCGGATTACGCTCGTTGTGCGTGTGACCAAATAGGTTCTCGGTTTATGTTGGCCATCTATAATTAACCATTAATTATAGAACGATCTTGAGTGGCAACTAGTAGTACATCATGATCCCCAATTAACCGAAAAGATCAACGGTTGATCCAGAACTATTTCTGAAACCCTTCAGTAGCTCGAATGATTCGTGCCCCATTCCCTTCACTCATCTTATACCCACTTGGTTCAGGACATGGTCTATAGTGTCAGTCCCCACTAGGCTGACTATGTCACACCTAGCCCAAGTATCATTTCCTCGTCCTACGGATTCTAGTTACTCCACATGTATCGAAGAGTACCTTACTCTAAACATGTAATGCTTTGGCCAAAGACTTTAGTAACAATCTGACAAGAAGCCATGGGTATACATCTCCTCGCAAGGAGTGGTGAATCTTTTATAGGCTATTCAAACACCTTCGATCACTTCGACTTATACCCAATCATCCCGGGTCCACATCTCCTTAGAGATGTTTGCTTAAGATGTCAAAGCATAAGTCTCCATGATCAAGATGACTTGAATACCGCAAGTCAAAGGAACATCGCACTTAAGCTACAGTAAGAACTTCAATGACATATCTATATATGCAGAGAACCATATGAAGTCTTACGGCTGGTCACTCCAATGAACTAGTTACCATAACTAGCATCCACGATTATCTCCGGACATCACAATGTCTCCAGCCAGTGAGAATCAGCTGCTTGGATACACCAAGGAGTATACCTCGTGCTAGTCTCGACAGAATTGATGGTGTCCAACTCCATCAATTCATTGACTAGGGATAATTCCGATACATCACAATTACACATGTAGAGATACTCACTAGTTGTGATCCAATCACAAATTCTCTCATGCTGTGAATCACATCGTGGACATTCAGTAAATGAGTTTAAGATCCAATCAAATACATGAAACATGTATACTCAAATAGTGAATCTTCATTTATCATATAAATGGTTCATACATAAGGCGATTGCCTTAGGACATCTCTCATATATTACTAACAGACTCCCACTTGGCCTAATGCCAATCGCTACGGTATCCAATACCATAAGCACTAACATGACCCTCAAACTTACTTTGAGGTAATGCTTTAGTCAAAGGATCCGCTAAGTTCCTTTCAGTGGGAATTTTCTCGATTTGTATTTCGTTCCTACTGATGATCTCTCTGATAAGATGATAGCGGCGAAGCCCATGTTTGGATCATTGATGAGACCTTGGCTCTTTCGCCTGTGCAATTGCTCCATTGTTGTCGCAGTAGACCGGTATTACTTCAACAATGGCCGGAATCACACCAAGTTCATGAACGAACTTCTTGATCCAAACTGCTTCCTTTGCTGCTTCTGAAGCTGCAATGTATTCTGCCTCAGTGGTAGAATCCGCTACAGTCTCTTGTTTAGAACTTTTCCAACTTACTGCGCCCCCATTCAAGGTGAACACGTATCCAGACTGAGACCTAGAATCATCCTTGTCTGTCTGGAAGCTGGCATCCGTATACCCGCGTATCACCATGTCCCCTTCTCCATATATTAGGAACACATCCTTAGTTCTTCTCAAGTACTTAAGGATCGTCTTAACAGCCGCCCAATGATCCATTCCTGGATCAGACTGGTATCTGCTCGTGACACTCAAAGCATACGATACATCGGGCCTCGTACATAACATAGCATACATGATAGATCCTATTGCGGATGCATAGGGAATCTTACTCATGCAAATCCTCTCGTCTTCTGTGCGCGAACACATAGACTTCGAAAGGTGTACCCCATGCATGATGGGCAGGAAACCTTTCTTGGATTCTGACATGCTAAACCTCTTTAGCACTCGGTCTATATATGTAGACTACAAAGGACCAAGCAACCGTTTTGATCTATCTCTATAGATCTTAATCCCGAGGATGTAGGTTGCTTCTCCCAGGTCTTTCATGGAGAATGTCTTGGATAACCAAACCTTAACTGACTGTAAGATTGACACATCGTTTCCTATAAGTAATATGTCATCGACATACAATACTAGGAACACGACTGCACTCCCACTAACCTTCTTGTACACACAAGGTTCGTCTGGATTTTGTGAGAAATCAAACTTTTTGATGGTCTCATCAAAACGGATATTCTAGCTCCTGGATGCTTGCTTCAATCCATAAATGGATCGTCGCAATTTGCATACCTTGGTTTTATCAACCGATGTGAAACCCTCAGGCTGTATCATATACACGTCCTCGAGCAGGTTTCCATTAAGGAAAGCCATTTTCACATCCATCTGCCATATCTCATAATCATAATGAGCCGCTATGGCCAGGAGCATCCGAATGGATTTAAGCATAGCTACAGACGAATAGGTTTCGTCATAATCAACACCTTGCTTTTGACGATATCCTTTCGCCACCAATCTAGCCTTATAGGTAATCACATTACCATCCATGTTGGTTTTCTTCTTGAAAACCCACTTGCACCCTATAGGTTTTATGCCTTCAGGTGGGTCAACCAAGTTCCAAACTTGGTTTTCATACATGGAATTCATTTCTGACATCATGGCTCCAAGCCACTTATCCCTTTCTGAACTTGTCAGCACTTCTTCATAACTGGTAGGCTCCTCATCATCAATGAGTAACACGTCGTTCGATTCACTTACGAGAAATCCATATCTCTCAGGAATATTATGTGTTCTACCAGATCTACGAAGATGTGGTGTTACAATAGGTCCAGCCGATTGCTCATCACTATGAGTTGTCGGCTGTTGTGCTTCACCAGGTATCTCATCAATGTCTATTTGAGTCTCTCGAGCCTCCTCAAGCTCACGACACTCCCTTTTTTCTTGCAAGAGAAACTCTTTCTCTAGAAACACAGCATGCCTTGAAACAAACACCTTTTGTTCCACAGGATGATAGAATTAGTAACCCCTTGTTTCCTTAGGGTATCCAATAAATAGACATTTATCAGACTTAGCATCCAATTTGTACGATCTGATCCGCTTCACATAAGCGAGGACAACCCCATATCTTCAAGTAAGATACATGAGGTTTCTTACTATTCCATATCTCATATGGAGTAGTTGAGACTACCTTAGTAGGCATTACTTTAACAAGTAAACAATTTATGCGAAGTGCATAGCCCCAAAGGACTTGGGAAGAGTTGCATGATTCATCATTGACGACCATGTCCAACAGGTCGATTCGCCTCTCGGATACACCATTATGCTTTGTGGTGTATATGGCGGAGTCCATTGAGACAATATACCATTGTCTCTTAGATAATCAAGAAACTCTTGACTTAAGTATTCACCACCTCGATCGAAGTATTTTAATACTCTTGTCATGTTGTTTCTCTACTTCATTCTGAATTCTTTGAACCTTTCAAAGGCTTGGACTTGTGTTTCATCAAGAACACATACCCAAGCGTAGTGATCATCGGTGAAGGTAATGAAGTAGCTATAGCCTCCTAAAGCTTGAGTTGACATAGGTCCACATACATCAGTATGTATTAGACCTAGTAACTCTCCCACTCGTTCACCTTTTCCAGTAAAAGGTAACTTAGTCATCTTGCCTTTTAAGCATGATTCATGTATCGTATGAATCCAATTCAAGCGATTCGAAATTCCACATCGGTGTAATTCGACATGCGTTTCTTGCTTATATGGCCAAGACGACAATGCCACATATAGGAGTCTATTTGATTATCCTTTCGAGCACGCTGTTGCTCGCCGATATTGAAAATGTCACCGGATACGTCCCAACGATAAATGCCATTACTCAAAGTTCCAGTTCCATAAAGTACGCCATTCAAAGTTATATAACAACAATTGTTACTAAACGTCAAATGGAAACCATTTCTATTTAAACAGAAATAGAAACAATGTTCTTTATTAGAGAAGGAACATAATAGCAATTGTCCAGTTCTAAGACTAGTCCACTAGGAGCTTCAAAGAATAAGTTCGATGGCGTGCAGCAACCTTTGCTCCATTGCCAACTCACAAATTTGACTCTTTGACAAGTCTTCTTCTATTCCTTAGCCTGTATGTCATTACATATATGTGAGCCACACCCAGTATCCAATACCCAAGTGTCTAAGGAAATAGAATGACAATCAATAACGAAGATACCTGAAGAGGATGGGGCATCGGATGCCTTCTTCTTCTTCATGGACTCAAGATAAATCTTGCAGTTTCTTCGCCAGTGGCCTTCCTTGCCACAGTGATGGTAAGTGCCCTTTTGCGCTGGTTCCACCTTCTTTGCCTTTTTGTTCTTTCCTTTCTTCTGTTCTTTTGCCTTCCTCTTAGAACCTTTCTTTAAGGAATCAACTAATGTAATCGCCTTTCTCTCATGCTTCACGTAAGGCTCCAGTCTTCAAGATATTAAGGAGCTCTGAATGGTGGATTCCAATTTGTTCATCCGATAGTTCATCACAAATTGCGAGAAACTCTTGGGCAAACAATGCAGAATTAAGTCAATACTTAACTCATGATCCATCACAAAACCGAGGGTAGCTAGCCGCTCGATGTACCCGTTCATCTTTTACACAAACTGCACTACAGACGAACCTTCTTGCATCTTCGTGGTAAAGAGGAGCCTAGAGACCTCGAACCTTTCGGATCTCGCTTGCTCATCAAACAACTCATGAAGATGAAAGACCATAGTATTAGCATCCATATGCTCATGCTGCTTTTGCAGCTCAGGTACCATCGCCGCTAGCATGATGCAACTCGCCAGCTCAGAATCTGCCACATGCTTCTGATAGACCAACATTTGGTCTGGAGTTGCATCGTCCTTAGGACGGTCAGGAAGAGGATCTTCAAGGACATATGCAAGCTTTTCCTCCTTGAGAACAATTCTCAGGTTTCTAAGCCAGTCCAGGAAGTTAGGCCCAGTCAGTTTGTTCGAATCCAAAATAGTGCGCAAATTCAAAGACGTCATGATCAATTTATTGACCTAGAAATATAAAACGAGCATATATGAGAAAATGATTTTAAAAATGCATCAATATGCATTTATAAATCCCATTCATTTTTCGAATTTCAAAAACCCCAAAATCACTTCGGGAGATCGTAGGTCCATCTCCGAATGGGTTGATATCCATCATAGTTATGAACAACCTTGGAGAGAGTCCAACAAGCCATTCATAACTACGATGGTAGGTATCATCTATACCGATTGCATATCACGTATATGCAACTATCACAATGTGCTATCAACTAATTGAATGTTCACACATACGTTGGGTTGTTAACACATTAACAAGTATGCATCATATGCATAGCACCCAACTTCACCTCCCTTTACATCGACCTTGGAGAGAGTCCAACAAGCCGATGCTCCAGGTTAAAGCCAACCCATTAATCGAGAAATAGTTTTAATATGGTTAGAGCGCATTCAACCAATTAGCCCAGCTTGGAGAGAGTCCAACAACCAAAGCTAATGATTGACCTCTGACTCTTACCATATTAGTATTAAACTATTCCATGGTTTGAACATGTTCGGGTTCGAGCCGGGCTTGGAGAGAGTCCAACAACCCAAACAAGAAACGGAACTCTGGTTCTAACCATATTAATGGAAGGTGTATGCTTTAATATTGTTTAAAGGTTTTTATGTCTCATCCTCTTTGCATGCAAATAACTATTATCTACATGACATGGCATACATGGCATACATCTACATGTCACGACACGCATGGCATTATGTTATGCATCTAATGCAATTACATGGCATACAATTATGTCATGTATATGTTTCCTTATATGTCATAACTATTTATGGAAATAAAATATGTTTAAGATTTGATTCTCCAAATCAAATCATAATTAAATTAGGAAACAAATTTCCAAATCTAATCACATATTTTATTCATGGAATTATTTGATTAAGGAAAATCTATTTAGGAAACCAATTTCCTAAATCATCAAAACTACTTATGGAAATAAAATATTTTAAGATTTATTTCCCAAATCAAATCATGATTAAATTAGGAAACAAATTTCCAGAATCTAATCAAATATTTTATTTATGGAAAATATCAATTTCCATAAATACTTCCAACTTTCCAAAAGTGGAAGATTTCCATAAATACTTCTTGACTTTCCAAAATTGAAAAATTTCCATAAATACTTCTAAATTTCCAAAATTAGAAAATTTCCAGAAATACATTATGACTATCGCAAAACCATTTTTACGATTATGTCGAAACACAACCTGGGCTCTGATACCATCAAGTTGAGTTTCCGATCATGGCGTGTGTGTTCGATCACGTTTCGTAAACATGAACACAGCGGAAGCAATAAAAATAATAAATCTATATTTATTACAACACACACAACACACGCATGCATATTACAACAAGTGTAGACATAACCATAAATTTAAATTTGCAATAAAAGGAAATTTATCTACGTTATACCTTTCGTATGACGTGTAGCGGGAACGGCATCAACTGGAACGATCCTCGCTAGAATCGTCTCTATCCGTATCCATGCCGAGTTCCTCAGGATGACTTCGCTAAGCCACGAGCTTCGTCTTCGTACGGGTTACTAGCCTCGTGTTGAAGACGATGTGATCGAGAGATGATCACGATCCGAATCCAAATTCGGATCCAAAAACGAGTCCTCAAAACTCGCTTCTCCGGATAGGTATTCGTCAACCAATTGACGAATCCTTCGTCCTCCACCTCAGAGGATTACCGGAGATCGAATTCCCGGTAGTTTAGCCGCTGTCAGAGCTCTAACCGTCGTCCAAACGACGCTCGGACGAGAGGAGAAGAAGCTGTCCAGAAAACTGGACAGCTTGGTGGAGGAGTAGGCGCCGGCCAAAACAAGGAAGCCAAGTGCTCACCTTTTCACCGAGGCCTAGGAAGATCACCAGAGGGTCGCCGGAGGGTTCACCGGCTGAATCTTGGACGCCGGCAAGGACTTGGACGGCGGCACAAGAGCTGGGCGGCAATGGAGTTGGCGCCGAAAACTCCAAGGAGAGGAGGTGGGCGGCAACTAGGTTTAGGGCTCTTGGATTAGGGATTAATTATCCATTAAGCCCTCTTTTATAGAGAACTAATTCTCTTAATGGTTATTGGATCATAACCATTAGGCCCGTTAACCCGCTCTATTAAGATAAGTTAAAATAAACCAAACCATGATGGTTTATTTTAAGTTAAAACGAACCGAACCAACTTTTGGTTCATTTGTTTAAAATAAACCAAACCCTTTGGTTTATTCTCCTCCATTGGATTAGAACCAAACCATTTTGGTTCATCCATTATGTCTTCATAAGACACGACCCATCCACGCTTCCATTGCGACTGAAATGATTTCATGCTCACTTTATGTTTGGTCCAACCAAACTTAGTTTCTCTCGGTCTGAGAATCCCATTCTCAAGCTCGTTTTAAATCCTTCGGATTACGCTCGTTGTGTGTGTGACCAAATAGGTTCTCGGTTTATGTTGGTCGTCTATAATTAACCATTAATTATAGAACAATCATGAGTGGCACCTAGTAGTACATCATGATCCCCAATTAACCGAAAAGATCAACGGTTGATCCAGAACTATTTCTGAAACCCTTCAGTAGCTCGAATGAATCGTGCCCCATTCCCTTCACTCATCTTATACCCACTTGGTTCAGACATGGTCTATAGTGTCACCCTCACTAGGCTGACTACGTCACACCTAGCCCAAGTATCATTTCCTCGTCCTACGGATTCTAGTTACTCCACATGTATCGAAGAGTACCTTACTCTAAACATGTAATGCTTTGGCCAAAGACTTTAGTAACAATCCGAAGAGAGGCCATGGGTATACATCTCCTCGCAAGGAGTGGTTAATCCTTTATAGGCTATTCAAACACCTTCGATCACTTCGACTTATACCCAATCATCCCGGGTCCACATCTCCTTAGAGATGTTTGCTTAAGATGTCAAAGCATAAGTCTCCATGATCAAGATGACTTGAATACTGCAAGTCAAAGGAACATCGCACTTAAGCTACAATAAGAACTTCATTGACATATCTATATATGCAGAGAACCATATGAAGTCTTACGGCTGGTCACTCCAATGAACTAGTTACCATAACTAGCATCCACGATTAGCTCCGGACATCACAATGTCTCCAGCCAGTGAGAATCAGCTGCTTGGATACACCAAGGAGTATACCTCGTGCTAGTCTCGACAGAATTGATGGTGCCCAACTCCATCAATTCATTGACTAGGGATAATTCCGATACATCACAATTACACATGTAGAGATACTAACTAGTTGTGATCCAATCACAAATTCTCTCATGCTGTAAATCGTATCGTGGACATTCAGTAAATGAGTTTAAGATCCAATCAAATACATGAAACATGTATACTCAAATAGTGAATCTTCATTTATCATATAAATGGTTCATACATAAGGCGATTGCCTTAGGACATCTCTCATATATTACTAACAGTTATTCCTAGTGAATACCTTGTTAACCCAAGGAGCTCCAATAGGTATTGGGTTCCTAGGAGCATGAACGATTCACACTAGATGGGTTAGTTTGTGTCAACCCTAAATGGATGAGTAGTTAACCTAACCATGGTGAGTTGACACTTTAGGATGTGGCAATGTGATTTGAGAAGATAAAAAAATGATTAAATTGGAACAATTAGGTCTTAGAAGTCATGGTGTGCCATTTTGGGTTTTTAGCACACTAGGAGGATAAATGGCATTAAGGCAAAAATGAATTTAATTTTAGAAATGATAATTTGGGCTTAACACTTAGGTATCTTATACCTTAGTATTTTATAATTTTCATGCTTTGTTTGCCTTGCCATGTCATGACATCATGTTTATTTTTATCATATAAAATGTCATGATCATTTTTAGGGTTATTTTTATATATCATGTATGCTTAGATTTCAAGCACATGCCATGACATCATGATTTTGGCACATGCTCTTATTCTTGTTATCATTATGTCATAATCATCATTCATGCATAAATAAAATGGATTTAAGGACTATGACATGATTTGAAGTCCCATGCATAAGGGAGTCAAATAGTGTTGCCTAGTATATGCATGAAACCCTAAATAACCAAGACCCACATCTCACAAGAAAACTTGACTTGTATGTGTTTCACATGTTTAGATATAAGTGAGATGTTTAGGGAAATGGAATTAAAGGTTTTAAAATCATTTCAAAATCATTTTTAAAAACCTTGGTGAAGTCTATCTTTTGATAGCAATCACCATTGAATGAGTTGATACAAAGAAGGCTCAATATTGAAGCTTTTATCAACTTTTGAACTTTGTGTCAGTCTCACTATTTTGTGGGTAAAATAATTTTCAAATAATTTTCACCCATAATGATTGTAATAAGTAATATACATATAAAATTTCATTATTTTTCAACATATGTATATTTACATATGAATTTTGGAACTTAGGTTCTGAAAACTGAAAACTACACTTTGCAGTTATCAGTCCACTGCCATGGATGGTAGTCGACTGATGAGGGAATGAGTCAACTGGTAGTTGAGAGAGTCGACTGATAATGTTGATTTTGGGTAAACAATGGTTGTTAGGCCCATGTTCAACTATGTTTTGTGTAGGGTCGCGGTTGGCCGGCTAGAGGGGGGTGAATAGCCCTCTTTCGTAATATGGTGGAAGTCGTTCTTAATCTTCAACAATAAGCGTTTGTGCAAGCGGAAAATACAAAGAAAAAACAATTAAGAACAAATACAAAGATAAACAATGCTAACACAATATGTAACGTGGTTCACGGCCTCACCACTAATCCACGGTCCGATTCATCCCCGATGAATCACTCCGCAACCAATCCAATATTGGTCTCTCCCTTTAGCCAATGCAAGGTGTAGGTAAACCCTTACAACTCAAGAACACTCCTTTTATAATAGATGTGAAAGAAACTAGAATAAGGAGTTTAACACTTGTGGAGCACTTGGATTATAGTTTGGAATATAAGCATTAGCCATCCAAAAGGCCACACCTTCTCTTTTTATAGAGAGGGCTGATTTCTTCCCGTTGGGCGCTATCAGTCGACTGCTGCCTTTGGCAGTTGACTGGCACCGCTACAACGGCCTCTGAACACGTCAGATACCAACCATTATAGTCCAACGGAACCCTTGGCAGTCGACTGATGTAACCATCAATCGACTGATGCCTCCGTAGCTGACTGGTCAGTCGACTACGAGCGGTTCTATGCCCGCGACTGCCTTCATCAGTGGACTGCCACCTTTGGCAGTCGACTGCTGGCCCAAAAACTCATCAGTTGAACACCAGTCGAACCCTATTCGACTTAGAGCAGTCGACTGCCATTTCATGGCAGTTAACTGATGTCGAGAAATCTCATCCGACACTTAGCCATTCGGCCAAGTTCACCTAATGAATTACTTACATTTCACTCATTCTCTCATCTCACTCGAAGTCCCTCGCCAAGGCTCTCTTCATTCGCGGCCACGTCCCTCGGCAGCATCAAGCGCACGACCCTATAATGCTCCTTCGCATCTCTTGCCTTCGAAGTCTGCTTCCTTAGCTTCTCTTCAAGTGATCTCGTCCAGCGGTCCCTCGACAGCATCAAGCGCACGACTCTACAATGCTCCTTCTCCGACTCAAGCACGAAGTTGTGAGTGGTGAACCCGCCTAAGCTTCATGTGCGAATTACTAAGTTCTGCAAGACTCCAACGCACATATAAAATCCAATCATTCTGACTTAAACCCTTTTCCACACACATCATGTTGGTGCAGTAGGCACCTAAGTCAAATATGAGTTTTGATTTTAGCAAACGATACAAAGTTAAGCTCATGTTGTTATCTCACGAGCTGAATCGAGTGTGCAGAAGATTGCTATAGCTGGAGCTGAAGGTTAGCGACACCCGGAGGAAGCCGCGGTGGTCGGGCGACACTCGAGTGACTTCGGAGGGAGCCGAAGGAATCGAGTGGAAGGCCGGAAGCAAAAGCGACATGGTAAGTATCGAGGTAAGCTCGTGTGTGCGAGCGTAAGTGAGGTCGTATCCTCCTTACGGGGATGGTCTTAAGCGTAGATCCGACCAAAGACATCCCATCGATGGTCTAGGTCGAGATCGAACGGTCGAAGGCCGTTGAAATAATGTTTTCTTTAAGCTAACTTTGCCTTGTAGTAAGCATCGATCATTGCCGACGGAGGACTCGATCCGTCCAATCGACCGGGATCGTCGCAATCGATCGATGCCATCGATCGGCCCGATGATGATGGCCATCGATCGTGATGGTCAATGATCAGATTCGAGTCAAGGCTTATCACCCCATTTCAAGGAGATTGGTGCTCAATTGTGATTGGCTAGGGTTCCTCTCAAAAGGCTCTATAAAAGGAGGGCCAAACCTAGGGTTTTCATCATCATTCTAAAGCTTCCAAAAGCCTCCGCCAAGCTACAACTTTTCGACCACGAAGTGCTTTCTCTCCGACGTCTAGGTCTTAAATTCTCTCTTATTGTAACGTCGATTTTAGTTTTTATTTAAGTTCATTTCTTTTTTGAGCTTTTATCGTATATGAGGAGAGGGGGAGTGTTCCTCTACCTCAAGCTTTTTCCTTCTTGTATCGATTGACTCCTACCTCCAATGAGGAGGAGTTCCTTTAGTGCTTTTGCCCTCCGTACGTGGTCAAGGACCACTAGGGCCTTGGAGTAGTAGCCGAAGGCTACGAACCAAGTAAAACTTCATTGTCTCCTTTTACTTTACATTTCCACTGCAATTAATTATCTCTCGAGTTTTAACGAACGAAAAGAAAAGGAAAAGGTTTTTCGCTATTCACCCCCCCTCTAGCGAACCGCATCGATCCAACAATTGGTATCAGAGCCGAGGGCGCTTAGATTTGGTGAAACCACCAATCTAACATTTTTTTTACAGATTTGTTTTTCGTTCGTTTAAATTTTTCTCCCGCACTACTAATCCAAGACGAAGTCTTGGTACTCTTCGTTTGGTTTTGTTTTGCAAGTATTCGCTTTTGGAGTAGCTGACGGTCAAATGGGCATAACTTTTCGTACAAGTTGACCCACGACACGGTCTACCTACCAAATTGAAGCCCACGCAGAGATCTACACTTCTTACCAGGGTTTACATCCTCAAAAATCGACGTTTAGTAGCCTTTTGGGGACATCGAAGGTTGTGAGTACTTACTTTTTATTTAGTTTCTTATTTCTTTGCTTAACTTTCTATTTTTCGTTTGTTTCTTTTTATTTCCGATGTTGGGATTTTCCGGGCCGCAAAAAACCGCTTTTTGCGTTGCGGAAACCCCGGAAGTCCCGGCCACGGATCCGTGCGAAGAAGTATTAAAACTAATTACATGTATGTGCTTACAAAATCCTCTAGATCTACCTTAGAACTAAGAGATAAGGATGTTACCCTTGATGCGATGCCCTTCGCAAATCCCGCTCGTCCAAAGTCCGCCGGAACTCGAGAGTGTCAAGTGCACACTCCTCTATGGTATCCACACAAGCAATAGGTGGAAGAAAACTCAACCTTGAGTGTGCTAGCACTCCTTGGTTGGTTCGGCCAAAGAGAGGAAGGAGAGGGAGAGCTTGAGAGGAAAATTCCCAAGGAAGAAGATGAAGTAATGAGTGATTACTCACAAAATGAATTTTCACTCACATAACCCCCAAATGGTGGCCGGCCACTTCATGGAGGGGGAGTTACATGCATGCATGTAACTCCCATGACCCTTGGTCTCCCTCATGATGTGGCACTAATTGACCAAGTCAATGATGATGTGGAGCATCATCATTGGCCGGCCATGCCTAGTCATCATCATGACATGGCATTTGGTCAAGTCAAACTTGACCTTTCAACTTCCCTCTCAAGTCAAGTCAAACTTGACCTCTAATCTCCCATGGTTGATCAAATCTAACCACTTGACTCAAGTCAATTTAATATAATGAATCTCTATTCATTAATTTAAATTGATTTGATGAATCAAATCTCAATTAGACTCATTCAACACTTGAATCAACTTGAGTCTAACTCAATTAGTCTAATTTGGATTACTCTTAATCCAATTTGGTTCATCCCATGAACCTAATCCTCATGGTTCATCATATGAATCTAATCTCCATCTAATTGCTCTCATGTGTGTGACCCTATAGGTTCTTGTAACGTTGGCAATGTCCCTAAACCGATTTAGGAACATAAGCAATGAGCGGTATCTAGCAACACATCATTGCTACCCAAGTTACAAGAATGTTGAGCTCCAACATCACCTTTGTGACTACTAATTGTGACTCTCACAATATGTGACAATGTCCTCTATCCTTGACATCTAGATTGACCAATCGAGGCATAGACCGTGTCATCCTCGGTACAATCTAAATCTTGAACTCCAAGTAGACTCACTCTAATCAAATGAGCTCAATATCTCATATTGACTCATTTGGGCATGGTCATGCACTTCGTGGTCTCACTCTATCAAGAATATCGATGTCACCCCCGTCATATAGGAGGGATAGATCCCATCTACATCACTCACATCCCTCCGCATAATTCGATACATACCCAGTAATCGCCTTTATAGTCCACCCATTTACGGGTGACGTTTGACGGCCAAAGTATTCAACTCCTTATGTTGGGAACCATGGTGACTTCAGGTCTAAGGACTAATAGTCATACTAATAGCCACATGAGAAAGTATATGACACTCATATAACGATCCATGATACTTTCTCATGGCGGGTCATTCAGTATACATTCTCCAATGCATACCCATGTGTCAACTTGATATCTCATATCCATGACTTGTGAGATCAAGTCATCTTGTTGACCTACATGCTAGTCTCTACGCATTAACATTGTCCGAATGTTAATACTGACTAGGAATGATTAAGAGTAGTGTTCTCTATATCATCTCATTATCGATTCAACCAATCGATTGATATAGATAAGAACCTACTACTCAAGGACATTATTATATTTAGTTATTTGGCACCAATACAAGTAAATATAATAACCATGCCTTTATAAATAGGAATATGATACAATAAAGTCCATACAACAATCATCATATGATTGGCTCTAGGGCTTTCACTAACAATCTCCCACTAGCACTAGTGCCAATCACCGTAGTATCTAATACCCAATGACCTAGTGTGACCATCATGCTTTTACGTACGCCAAAGCCTTGGTCAAGGGATCTGCGATGTTAGCCTCGTGGGTACTCTGCAAATCTTCACATCTCCTCTATCGATGATCTCTCGAATGAGATGGAAGCGCCGTAGTATGTGTTTGGTCCGGTGTGAGCGAGGTTCCTTAGTTTCAGGTAATCGCTCCATTGTTGTCACAATAGAGCTCTATAGGATCTGCAATGCTAGGAACCACCCCAAGCTGCCTCCTTTGCGCCTCAGATGTGCGATATACTCGGCCTCTGTTGTAGAATCGACAAGCTGTGTCCGCTTGAACTCTTCCACTCACGCCACCATTCAAGCAAAACACGAACCACGACTATGATCTGTAATCATCACGGTGGTTTGGAAGTGGCATCAGTAACCCTTCTGACTAGCTCCTCATCGCCTCCAAATATCAAGAAATATTCTTTAGTCCTTCTCAAGTACTTAAGAATATTCTTGTACTATCGATGACGCTCACCGATCTGATCGTATCTACTCGTCATGCTCAAAGCATACGAGACATCGACGAGTACACACAACATGGCGTACATGATAGATCCTATAGCGATCGTAAGGGATCTTGTCCATGCGGTCTCTCTCCTCTCTAGAAGAGGGACTTTGAGTCTTCGAAAGACTCACACCATGTGACATCAGCAAAAGTCCCTTCTTAGAATTCTGCATAGCAAACCGTAGTAATACTGTATCAATATATGTACTCTGACTTAAGCCAAGCAATCTCTTAGATCTATCTCTATAGATCTTGATGCCTAGAATACAGGCTGCTTCACCTAAGTCCTTCATTGAGAAGCACGTCCCCAGCCAAGTCTTCACAGACTGTAGCGAAGGGATGTCATTCCCAATGAGTAGTATGTCATCCACATACAATACAAGGAACACAACTGTGTTCCCATTAACCCTCTTGTAGACACAGGGTTCATCTTCATTCTTGATGAAACCAAATAGTTTGATTGCATCATCGAATCGAAGATTCCAACTCCGAAGCTTGCTTTAGCCCATAAATGGACCTTTGCGACTTGCATACCTTCCCAAGATATCGTGGATCTACAAAACCCTCGGGTTGTGTCATGTACACATCCTCGAGTAAGTTTCCATACAGAAACGGTTTTGACATCCATCTGCCAGATCTCATAATCGTGGTATGCTGCAATAGCAAGCAAGATCCGAATGGACTTAAACATCGCCACTGGAGAAAAGGTTTCATCATAGTCAATACCATGAATTTGCTTGAAACCTTTAGCCACCAATCGGCCCTTATAGGTATGCGTAAGTCCATCCATGTCAGTCTTTCTCCTAAAGACCCACTTACACCCAATGGGTTTGACCCCTTCAGGTGGATCAACCAAAGTCCATACTTGGTTAGTGTACATGGATTCCATCTCGGATCTCATGGCGTCTAGCCATTTCTCAGAATCTGGGCTCATCACAGCTTCCTGATAGGAGGTAGGCTCATTCTCAATGAGCATAACGTCATCATGGTCAGACAAGAGAAATGAGTATCTCTCAGGCTGTCGACGTACCCTATCAGACCTGCGAAGAGGTAGGTCTACTTGAACAGGTGGTTGTTCCACAACTCTTTGTGCAACAACCTCATCACCCACAACACTTTGTGGTTCCTGTTCAACCTCCATCAAGGCCTCAGTGCTATGGTCCTTATCTTGAATTTCTTCAAGATCGAAGGTATTCCCACTAGTTTTTCTAGAAACAAAATCCCTTTCTAGAAAAACCCCAGTCTTTGCCACAAACACTTTGTGCTGACTGGGAATGTAGAAGTAATATCCCTTTGTATCCTTGGGATATCCAACAAAATAGCACCTATCGGATTTGGGTCCCAGTTTGTCTGAGACTTGACGTCGTACGTAAGCCTCACAACCCCAAATCCTCATAAAAGACATCTTGGGATTTTTCCCTGTCCATATCGTATATGGTGTCTTTACCACAGCCTTGGATGGTACACGGTTAAGGGTAAAGGCTGCTGTGTCCAGAGCATATCCCCAAAAGGATATAGGAAGATCTGTGTGACTCATCATAGATCGTACCATATCCAATAGGGTACGATTCCTCCTTTCGGATACACCATTCCACTGTGGTGTTCCAGGAGGAGTGAGTTGGGATAGAATCCCACACTCAACTAGATAGTCACGAAACTCATGGCTAAGGTATTCACCACCTCGATCTGATCGAAGTATCTTAATACTCTTGCCAAGCTGGTTTTGTACTTCATTCTTGAATTCTTTGAACTTTTCAAAGGATTCAGATTTATGTGTCATAAGATACACATGACCATATCTACTGAGGTCATCAAGAATGTAATAAAGTACTGTGAATCCACCTCTAGCGAATACATTGAAAGGACCACATACATCACTATGTATAAGGCCTAACAAATCTGTTGCTCTTTCGCTATGTCCACTAAAGGGAGTCTTGGTCATCTTGCCTAAAAGGCAAGACTCGCATGTCTCATATGATTCAAAATCAAATGAGTCTAGCAGCCCATCCTTATGGAGCTGAGATAAGCGACTCTCATTTATGTGACCTAAGCGACAATGCCAGAGATAGGTTTGGTTCAACTCATTTGACTTGAACCTCTTGGTACTTATGTTATAGATAGGGCTCTCTAAGTCTAGAAAGTAGAGTCCGGTCATTAGAGGTGCACTACAATAGAACATATCATTTAAATAAACTGAACAACATTTGTTCTTTATTATAAATGAAAACCCTTTCTTGTCCAAACAAGAAATCAAATGATGTTCTTAGTTAAGGCAGGCACATAACAACATTCATCTAATTCTAGTACAAGCCCAGAGGGCAGAGATAGATCATAAGTTCCTACAGCAACAGCAGCAACCCTTGCTCCATTGCCTACTCGTAGGTCCACCTCGCACTTTGTCAATGCCCTGCTATTTCTCAGCCCCTGCACATTGGTACAAATGTGAGATGCACATCCGGTATCTAATACCCAAGATGAAGAAATAGATAGATTGACTTCTATAACATTTATACCTGAAGTAGAAGTCTCACTTCTTTTCTTCTTAAGATCTTCCAGGTATGCCTTGCAGTTACGCTTCCAGTGTCCTGCTTCCTTGCAGAAGAAGCAAGCCCCTTCCTTGGCTACCCCTCCTTTGGGTTTAAGTTCTTTGCCTTTGCCCTTGGCTTGGGACTTTCCCTTACCTTTAGGCTTGCCCTTGCCTTTCTAATTAATAACCATCAAAATGGTGTCAGATTTACCCTTCTTAAGGTTAAGCTCTACAGTTCTCAACATGCTGAGCATTTCAGGCAATGGCTTATCAATTTCATTCATGTTATAATTCATGACAAATTGATCGAAGGCTCTTGGCAAAGATTGCAAGATTAGGTCAGTGGCCAACTCTTGGCCAAGTGGGAATCCCAGCCTTTGTAGGTTTTCTACGTACCCAATCATTTTGAGTACATATGTACCTACGGGAGTCCCGTCTTGCATTTTGGACCCAAATAATGCCTTAGAGACTTCATATCTCTCATGCCTAGCTTGTCCTTGATATAGTTGACGAAGATGTCCAACCATATCATAAGCATTCATGAACTCGTGTTGCTTCTGAAGCTCAGAGTTCATGGTCGCGAGCATTAGACATGACACATCTAATGCATCATCTTGATGCTTCTTGTAAGCATCTTTGTCAGCTCGCGAGGCATTGGCAGGAGGTGCCTCCGGAATGGGCTGCTCCAGGACATACAGCTTCCTTTCTTGGGTGAGAACAATTCTCAGGTTCCTGTACCAGTCCAGGAAATTTGCTCCATTGAGCTTGTCCTTCTCAAGGACAGATCGCAGAGAGAGAGTGTTCGTGTTTGTTGACATAGTAATCTACAACATACAATGCAGAGGATTAATATCATATTCCTTTTATCATTTAATTAGGCCTTTAATCAAATGATGCTCCCACTGAATTATAGGAATTTTGTAGAATCGAGTTATGGATGTGGTCAAACCACTTTTACTAGATTCATACAAACTAGCTATAATTCTTACGGGACAAGATCCACATCATACTAAGCCTTGAGTTAGCTTTGGCTAAATCGCCCAAGACTTAGTAATACGATCGGTGGGTAACACATTACCGATTACATCTCTATGCAACTCTTGTTTATAGGATTAAGACCCACATTTACAAAAGACCTTGAGTTAGCTTTGGCTAAATCGCCCAAGATTTAGTGTAAATGCGATCTTAACCTATCTTTCCAACGATTGGAATATGCCTATAGTTCTACTCGATCCAATTGAGTTAACTAGTTTTGCTCAATCTAATTGAGCTTACTCTAACCTAAGTCGTGATAGGCGGGACCAAGATTGTCCCTCCGCACCCTACCAAGATAATATGCGTTGCTCGCTTTGTGATTCAACAACAACAAATGATCGAGGTAGTGATGGGTATCAAGGCTCGGTAGGCATTTTCGAGTTGATTCGATTATGATCTAATCTAATCGTAATGTGTATCTTATACGCATTTAGGCCTTTATTATCCTATATTAGCATGCATCATATACATACATTAATTATTCTAGCATGCATCATATACATACAAGAAAATTAACCTAGCATGCATCATATACATACAAACATGTTTCTACTAGCATGCATCACATACATACAAGCATAAATCAATTAAATATATATATATCAACATATATATATATATAATTAAATGTGATATAGTCATGGCCCTACTACGATCTTCTCAAGCCAATGAGAAGATCGGACGGTCAACCTAAGGCTAGCGGCTTCTCCAAGCGTTTCCTTTGACCGCCATGTGTCGTCGTCACCCTTCTCGTAAGCTCGTCTTCAAGTGGACTTTCCACCGCTCCATTTTTGTACATTACAAATACGAAACTCGAGTTACATTCGAGTCTAAAACTATTTACAACTAGAATATTAAAAGAAGAGGTGCGACGCGCAGGTCGCAAACATTTTACAACACGCACAACCACAAAACGGCACGCAGGCCGTATTATGAATTACAACACACATAATCCAATCCTATTGGGTTATTGGGCCATGACAATCACAGAATCATACATAATTCAAAATTATGTATTTTTACAGAAAATTTCTATAATTTTTCCTAATTTATTTCGAATTTATGAGTCATCTCTCAAACGGTCCGCTTAAGCGGTTTCGCGCGATCGCGGGACATGGCCCCTTTCGGGATAGGGCAGCGCCCTACTGCAAAATAAACTTGAGTGTCCCTACACGATCCTACAGCGACTTAAGTCACTGTCCCAAAAACCTAAAGCGAGAACTCACGATTCGAGAGTTTTTCTCGACGTTGAAGCTTCACGAGTGTCCCAACACTCGTTCTCGACTCTACGAGAAAAATACCCACAAATTCTATAAAATTAGGAAATTTACAGAAACATAACAATCTGTAATTTTTATATCTAATATAAAAAATACAAAAACGAAACACATCCCTGCTTCGCACGTGGCTCTGATACCACTGTTGGGCTTTTCCGGGCCGCACAAACCGCTTTGCATGCGGAAACCCTAAGTCCCGCCACGGATCCGGAAGAAGTATTAAAACTAATTACATGTATGTGCTTACAAAATCCTCTAGATCTACCTTAGAACTAAGAGATAAGGATGTTACCCTTGATGCGATGCCCTTCGCAAATCCCGCGCCCAAAGTCCGGAACTCGAGAGTGTCAAGTGCACACTCCTCTATGGTATCCACACAAGCAATAGGTGGAAGAAAACTCAACCTTGAGTGTGCTAGCACTCCTTGGTTGGTTCGGCCAAAGAGAGGAAGGAGAGGGAGAGCTTGAGAGGAAAATTCCCAAGGAAGAAGATGAAGTAATGAGTGATTACTCACAAAATGAATTTTCACTCACATAACCCCCAAATGGTGGCCGGCCACTTCATTAAGGGGAGTTACATGCATGCATGTAACTCCCATGACCCTTGGTCTCCCTCATGATGTGGCACTAATTGACCAAGTCAATGATGATGTGGAGCATCATCATTGGCCGGCCATGCCTAGTCATCATCATGACATGGCATTTGGTCAAGTCAAACTTGACCTTTCAACTTCCCTCTCAAGTCAAGTCAAACTTGACCTCTAATCTCCCATGGTTGATCAAATCTAACCACTTGACTCAAGTCAATTTAATATAATGAATCTCTATTCATTAATTTAAATTGATTTGATGAATCAAATCTCAATTAGACTCATTCAACACTTGAATCAACTTGAGTCTAACTCAATTAGTCTAATTTGGATTACTCTTAATCCAATTTGGTTCATCCCATGAACCTAATCCTCATGGTTCATCATATGAACCTAATCTCCATCTAATTGCTCTCATGTGTGTGACCCTATAGGTTCTTGTAACGTTGGCAATGTCCCTAAACCGATTTAGGAACATAAGCAATGAGCGGTATCTAGCAACACATCATTGCTACCCAAGTTACAAGAATGTTGAGCTCCAACATCACCTTTGTGACTACTAATTTTGACTCTCACAATATGTGACAATGTCCCTCTATCCTTGACATCTAGATTGACCAATCGAGGCATAGACCGTGTCATCCTCGGTACAATCTAAATCTTGAACTCCAAGTAGACTCACTCTAATCAAATGAGCTCAATATCTCATATTGACTCATTTGGGCATGGCCATGCACTTCGTGGTCTCACTCTATCAAGAATATCGATGTCACCCCCGTCATATAGGAGGGATAGATCCCATCTACATCACTCACATCCTCTGCATAATCGTTACATACCCAAGAATCGCCTTTATAGTCCACCCATTTACGGGTGACGTTTGACGAAACCAAAGTATGCAACTCCTTATGTAGGGAACCATGGTGACTTCAGGTCTAAGGACTAATAGTCATACTAATAGCCACATGAGAAAGTATATGACACTCATATAACGATCCATGATACTTTCTCATGGCGGGTCATTCAGTATACATTCTCCAATGCATACCCATGTGTCAACTTGATATCTCATATCCATGACTTGTGAGATCAAGTCATCTTGTTGACCTACATGCTAGTCTCTACGCATTAACATTGTCCCTGAATGTTAATACTCGACTAGGAATGATTAAGAGTAGTGTTCTCTATATCATCTCATTATCGATTCAACCAATCGATTGATATAGATAAGAACCTACTACTCAAGGACATTATTATATTTAGTTATTTGGCACCAATACAAGTAAATATAATAACCATGCCTTTATAAATAGGAATATGATACAATAAAGTCCATACAACAATCATCATATGATTGGCTCTAGGGCTTTCACTAACATCCGACACTACTAATCCAAGACGTAAGTCTTGGTACTTTAGTCTGTTTTTGTCGTTGCTAGGTCTTCTTTTTAGTCTCCTTGTTTTTTGTTCTAATGGCCTATCTCGAGGGTTTTAGCACCGTCCGACCTCCGTTTTACAACGGAGATGATTTTTGCTACTGGAAAGGTCGGATGGAATGCTTTCTCAAAACCCAAATCGAGATGTGGATCATAATCCAAACATGTTTCACACTTCCGACTAATGAAGTGGGTGACTCCTTGGATTATGATCAATGGACCGTTGCAACAAAACGACAAGTCGAAGCCGATTCCAAGGCAACACAAATCCTCTAATGCGGCTTGTCCAAGGAGGAGTTAAATCGCGTCGGCCCCTTCATAAGTGCAAAAGATCTTTGGAAAAAACTAGTGGAGCTACACGAAGGGACTGATGAAGCCAAGGTATGTAAGCGCGACCTTTTATTCAATAAATTATATAATCTAAAAATGCAGGAACACTAGTCCACAACGCAACTTCACGCCCGAGTCCAGGACATCGTCAACAACCTACACGCAATCGGGCAAAAGGTCAAAAACCGCGACCTTATAAGGTATGTTCTAAACTCTTTACCGAGGACTACCTTGTGGGCATCCATGGTCGACGCCTACAAGGTCTCCAAGGACCTTTCTAAAGTTAGAATAGACGAATTATTCTCAGATTTCGAATTACATGAGCAGTCCAACTCGGAACCCGAGAGGGGTATAGCCTTGTTTGCAGGTTCAAAGAAGAAGAAAATCGCAAGCAAGCCACCACCAACCGAGGAAGAAGACGAGTCCGAAGAAGAAGTTGACCCGGAGTTGACTGCCGAACTAAT
Organism: Wurfbainia villosa; assembly: GCA_025175895.1. Classification (NCBI taxonomy): domain Eukaryota; kingdom Viridiplantae; phylum Streptophyta; class Magnoliopsida; order Zingiberales; family Zingiberaceae; genus Wurfbainia; species Wurfbainia villosa. Next base: position 30,867,959 of record CM045994.1, on the reverse strand, counting down.
GAACCTAGCTCGAAGGATAGCCAAGGGATGAAAGTGAACCACGACTCGACCCAACCAAGGTAAGCCTAAAAGTTCTAATATTAGGTGTTATGAGTGTAACAGGTTTGGACATATCAAGTCCGAGTGCCCCAAGCTCAACCACCAAGCACCTAAGCACAAGAAGGCCCTCAACGCGACATGGGAAGAAGCGTCATCCGAAGAAGACGAAGACCACGTCTTCATGGCAAAATCGATTGAGTCAGACACGGAGACCGAACCTGAACTTGAGTCAGAACCTAAGGATGACTCGGACTACGAAGCTACCTTCAAGTCAAGCCACGGATACGCATCCGGTTCAAAAGATACCCTTAAAGTGAGTCGAACTTTATTTAATACTTTACATAATACGGTTAGTTTTTTGTCTAGGAAATTAGTTAAGTCCGAGTCCAAGGTCGAGACCCTGGTTGAGGAGGTCAAACTCCTCAAACACATGGTCTCCCTAACCGCTTCGACTAGTCAAGTTCGAGAAGAGGACCCAACTCGAGCTGAAAAGCTCGAAGTTGAGAACTCTCTCTTGAAAAGTCAAGTTGAAGATCTTAGGAACATGTTGGAAAGGTTCACTTCGGGATCCAAAGGACTTGACCTCCTACTTTGATCTCAAAGGGCCGTGTACAACAAGGCTGGACTAGGGTTTAACTCAAACACGACTAATAGGTCGTATATGTCGATTGTAAGTCGACATAGGAAACATGTCCAAGCATGGGTCCCTAAGAACTTTTTGATTTCAACTCTAGGATCCAACCCGTACTGGGTTCCCAAGGACCAAATCCACTATGTGGATAGACCGAACCGATTCAACGGTCTAGGGGGAGCTAGTACAAAACATGTTTGTGCTTTAACTTAGAAATTGCATGCTTAGAATTTTTTTTAAAACTTGTGAACTCACTTAGAACACGTACATAACCAACTAAAATCCTTCGAAAAGATTGAGCCTCGGGGAGCCTCTTTTCAAAAATAACCAGTTAGACTAGGAAATAGTCTTAGGTGAGTCAAGTCATCATTTTCTTGAAAATAGCTTTGTCTAAGGAAGTGGTCGATGATCCGATAAAAGAAGGCCCCTGTGCCTCGCCACGACCTGGAAGCCATGATCTTGAAAAGGTAAACTTGACAAGCCTAGGGTCAAATCCAAATCTAACATAAAATTACTTGAATCTAAATGCACTTAATCAACTTAATTGGAAGTCATCTAACAAAAAAACACATAAGTATAACATGCTTGATCATATAGACTTAGGTGAGATGACCTAGGTTTAACAACTTACAACCAATTTTTTTTTTAAAAAAAAATCTAACATTTAATCCAACCACCTTGTGTGTAGGATCAATGGATGTTGGACAGCGGTTGCTCCCGACACATGACCGGGGATCAACTCAAATTCACGAAGCTTCGATTCAAACGACAAGGATCGGTAGCCTTTGGGAATAACGGCAAGCTCAAAATCATCGGATCAGGTGATATGAGCTTAACTCAAATTTTGTTATTAAAAATGTATTACTTGTAGAGAATTTTGAATATAACCTGCTTAGCGTAAGCCAATTATGTGACAATAACTATAAGGTCGTATTTTTAGAAAATGAATGTGTAATTAAAACAAATAAAACAGCTAAAACAATACTCAAAGGAACTAGGACAAATAACATTTATACAATTAACTTAATCAAATCCTCAGCCAAATGTCTTATGACATAGGAAGAGGAATCATGGTTGTGGCACCGACGACTGGCCACTGCACCCAAGACTCGGCCCACAAGATGAGTCAGAGTGACTTAGTCGAGGCTTACCCAACCTCAACAACTTGGTTAATAAAATCTGTAATGCTTGTCAACAAGGAAAACAACCTAGGACACAACACAAGTTAACTAAACAAGAACGAACCTCAAGTGTACTTGAGCTCCTGCATATGGATCTATTTGATTCACATGGAGCCAAGTCACTCAATAGAAGTCAATATTGCTTAGTCATAATTGACGACTACTCCAGGTTTACCTGGGTTAGGTTCATCAAACATAAAAATGATACCCTAGATCAATTAATCAATCTATTCAAATTAATCGAGAATCAAAAAAATCTTAAGGTTAAAAGACTTAGAAGCGATCATGGTGGTGAATTCGAAAATCAAAGGTTCACCGACTTCTGTAACCTAAACGGATACCACCATGAATTCTCTTGCCCTAGGACCCCTCAACAAAATGACCTAGTGGAGCAGAAAAACCGAACTCTACAAGAAGCCGCTAGGACCATGTTGAACGAATATGACCTACCCAATAGGTTTTGGGCAAAAGCCGTTAGCACGGCTTGCTATGTCCAGAATAGGATCCTTATGGTAAAGATGCACCTTAAGACCTCCTACGAGATTTATCACAATAAAGTGCCCAACATCAAGTACTTTAGGGTATTTGGATATAAGGTACATATCTTAAACACTAAGAACCACCTAGGGAAATTCAAATCCAAAACCTCCACCGGAATCTTCTTAGGATACTCAACCACGAATAGGGCCTATAGGGTATATAACCACGATACCCTTAAAGTCGAAGAGACTATTAATGTAGTGTTCGATGAAGTACCCGAACCTACAAAACCCTTAATGACCCCAAGTGTTGAGCCCACTGATACCAAACTTGTCTCCGACCCTGAGATCGAGTCTAATCCACATCAACCAACTTCTCTTGTCGATCAAGTGACAAGTGATCCGAGTCAAACTAGTGTTCAACCAAGTCACCCCATTGATCAAGCATTAGGTGACACAAACCCAACCCAATCTAGGATTCAGACTAACCACCCTATCGATCAATGATAGGAGATCCTAATCTGGGAGTTCGAACTAGAGCATCCTATAGGAACCTTAGTCAAATTTTCTTAATTTCAAAGATAGAACCCAAATCAATTGAACAAGCTCTTCTTGATCCCGATTGGATTATTGCAATGCAAGAAGAGCTAGCTCAATTTACTAGGAATGAAGTGTGGGAGTTAGTACCACCACCTAAAGACAAAACGATAATTGGAACAAGGTGGGTGTTTCGAAATAAGCTTGATGATAAAGGTGAAGTAGTTAGAAACAAGGCTAGGTTAGTCGCCAAAGGGTTTAGTCAAGTCGAAGGCTTAGATTACGACGAAAACCTATGCCCCAAAGAGCTAGACTCGAATCCATTCGAATGTTGCTAGCTTATGCCGCACATCGAGGATTTAAGCTATTTCAAATGGATGTTAAGTCGGCATTCCTAAATGGATACATTAAAGAAGAAGTTTATGTTAGCCAACCCCCGAATTCGAAAATCTAGATAAACCCGACCATGTTCTAAAACTTAAGAAAGCTCTCTATGGACTTAAACAAGCTCCTCGAGCTTGGAGACTTTCAATCCATCTTAAGTCAAAAGGGTTTAACCAAGGCTTAGTTGACCCAACTCTCTTCGTAAAAACCTTAGGTAAAGAAATATTCATAGCTCAAATTTACGTAGATGATATAATTTTTGGAACCTCTAACTCAGCCTTACTAAACGAGTTTGTTTCACTCATGGAAAGTGAGTTCGAAATGAACTTGGTAGGCGAGTTAAGTTTCTTTTTAGGTCTACAAATTAAACAAACTAAGGATGGTATATACCTATATCAACAAAAATACACTAAGGAGTTAATTAAAAGATTTGGAATGCAAGATGCTAAGATAATAAACACCCCAATGGCGATTAATGTTAACATAGGAGAAGACCTAGAAAGTAAGTCCATTGACTTAAAGTACTATAGGAGCGCGATAGGAAGTCTCCTATACTTAACTGCGAGTCGACCCGACATCCTATTCACAGTAAGTATGTGCGCCAGGTTTCAAACCTGTACCAAGGAGTCTCACCTAACTCTAGTCAAGCGTATCCTTAGATATCTAAAGGGTACACTTAATGTCGCTATTTGGTATCCTAGATCTACCAAGTTCAAACTAACTGGCTACTCCAATTCAGACTATGTCGGTAGTAAGCTCGATAGAAAGAGTATGAGTGGTTGTTGTCAACTTCTCGGCTCGAGTCTAGTGAGTTGGTGCAGTAGGAAGCAACACTGTGTTGCCTTATCTACCACCGAAGCCGAATACATCGCGATGGGTGAGTGTGTCACTCAACTTCTTTGGATGAAGAACACCCTCTGCGACTTCAAGTTAGACTTTACGAATACTAAACTTCACGTAGATAACATTAGTTCAATTAATCTTACTAAGAATCTAATATGTCACTCTAGGACCTAACATATAGAGGTCAAACACCATTTCATTCGAGAACATGTGGCCAACAGAGCCATACAACTCGAATACGTCGAATCAAAGTCTAACTTAGCAGACCTATTTACTAAACCCCTACCCGAAGCCGAATTTAGTCTATTAAGACGAAAATTGGGCATGTGCCTAGTAGAATAGGAACTTGCAAATTATATTTTCTTACTACTATTTCTTAATTTTCATTTTTTATGGAACTAGCATAGGACATACCTTAGATATCATGCACCTATAGATTTAAGGAGCCAGTACATCTCACAACACATAGGACTAATGTGTTTGTGTACTTAGCCACGTAGATGGGCGTGAGATGTTAGGACCTTACTCCTGGTTCCAGATGTAGAGCTAGTGCATCGCTATGAACCACGGAGTATAATCATACATACTAACCGACTCTGACCAGGACTGGTTGATCCTTCATATCAATCAAGCCAAATATGAGTCGAACATTTTATAGATGAACTTATTTTCAGTATATTATTTTCAAAATAATGTGGAACATGCTTGGACTTTAAAATTAAAACTTATTCCACACACACCCTCACTCTTTTCGATAAATGGCAAAAGGGGGAGAAAAAGGCCAAAGTTAAGGGATCAAGGCCAAAGTTAAGGGATCATTTTTTTTTATGGCTTACTTAACTTTAAGTTAACAAAACAAGTTAAGGGAACTCTTAACTTAAACACATTTAGTTTACTTGTTAGTTAAGGGATCAAGGCCAAAGTTAAGGGATCATTTTTTTTATGGCTTACTTAACTTTAAGTTAACAAAACAAGTTAAGGGAACTCTTAACTTAAACACATTTAGTTAACTTGTTTTCATTAACAATACAAAAAAATAATTTACTTAACTTTTAGTTAACGAGAAAAAGGCCAAAGTTAAGGGATCAATTTTTTTTATGGCCAAGGCTTACTTAACTTTAAGTTAACAAAACAAGTTAAGGGAACTCTTAACTTAAACACATTTAGTTAACTTGTTTTCGTCAACAATACAAAAAAAAATAATAAATAGTAATTAACTCTAAGTTAACTTGTTAACAAAATGGAAGTAAAGGCCAAGGTTAAGAAATCAATTTTTTGATTTCTTAACTTAAAACTTATTTTAAACACATTTTTTTAGTAGCAAATATCAAGGGGGAGAGTTAAAACTCTTTCTCAAGTACTCACCCTCGGTCAAGGGGGGGAGCACTTGAAAAAGAGTTATTATATACTCCTACACATTCATGCATATCTCTTGCTCATTTTACTTAATGCACTTAATTTGTCTTTCTTAACTTTGTATGTGGGTTTGCCATAAATCAAAAAGGGGGAGATTGTTGGTGCAGTAGGCACCTAAGTCAAACCTGAGTTTTGATTTTAGCAAACGATACAAAGTTAAGCTCATGTTGTTATCTCACGAGCTGAATCGAGTGTGCAGAAGATTGCTATAGCTGGAGCTGAAGGCTAGCGACACCCGGAGGAAGCCGCGGTGGTCGGGCGACACTCGAGTGACTTCGGAGGGAGCCGAAGGAATCGAGTGGAAGGCCGGAAGCAAAAGCGACATGGTAAGTATCGAGGTAAGCTCGTGTGTGCGAGCGTAAGTGAGGTCGTATCCTCCTTACGGGGATGGTCTTAAGCGTAGATCCGACCAAAGACATCCCATCGATGGTCTAGGTCGAGATCGGATGACGGCCAAGGCCGTTGAAATAATGTTTCTTTGCTAACTTTGCTGCAGAAGCATCGATCGATCGCCAACTTGAGGACTCGATCGCCGTCAATCATTGATCGATCGGTCGAATCGATCGATGATCGCCATCACGATCGATGATGGCCATCAGTCGACTGATGGTCAATGATCAGATTCGAGGAGTCAAGGCTTATCACCCCATTTCAAGGAGATTGGTGCTCAATTGTGATTGGCTAGGGTTCCTCTCGAAAAGGGGCTCAAAGGCTATAAAAGGAGGGCCAAACCTAGGGTTTTCATCATCATTCTAAAGCTTCCAAAAGCCTCCGCCAAGCTACAACTTTTCGACCACGAAGTGCTTTCTCTCCGACATCTAGGTCTTAAATTCTCTCTTATTGTAACGTCGGTTTTAGTTTTTATTTAAGTTCATTTCTTTTCGGAGCTTTTATCGTATACGAGGAGAGGGGGAGTGTCCCTCTACCTCAAGCTTTTTCCTTCTTGTATCGATTAACTCCTACCTCCAACGAGGAGGAGTTCCTTTAGTGCTTTTGCCCTCTGTACGTGGTCAAGGACCACTAGGGCCTTGGAGTAGTAGCCAAAGGCTACGAACTAAGTAAAACTTCATTGTCTCCTTTTACTTTACATTTCCGCTGCAATTAATTATCTCTCGAGTTTTAACGAACGAAAAGAAAAGGAAAAGGTTTTTCGCTATTCACCCCCCCCTCTAGAGAACCGCATCGATCCAACACATCAAAACCATATCATGGGTCAATTGCACTAACAATCTCCCCCTTTTTGATGTATGTCAATCCATTTAAGTTAGGTAAAATATTTGATAAAATATTAAGGAAAGAAAGCATGAAAATAGCATGATTAGCAACTCTCCCCCTTAATACATGAAACTCCCCATAAATACATTCTCCCTTAAACATATATCTTTCTCTCCCTTTAACACCATCAAAAAGATTAAACAAAGTTTATATGGCATGACATCAAGTCTAGAGAGAAACAAAAACCAAAAACAATAAAAAACCTGATAAAATTAGGTTATTGTGCTTGTGCACAGTACATCAGTCGACTGCTATCAGCATGGCAGTCGACTGGCACAAGTAAATTCAGTTTTTCAGATTTTTTGGACGAAATTCAGAAATGCACTATAAATTCCAGAAAGTTAGAAAAATAGTGAAATTTGGGGAACACATTTCTTTTAGGGTTCTTGTTCAACGAAAAATAGGTTTCCATGAAAAATCATTATATTTTCAAGGATTTTCCAAAAATCCAAAAGCTTCAAAAAACAACTAGGTTTTTGATCATATTAGTATCAATTTTAACACCTAGTTTTGCTTTCAATCGTTTCAAAACATGAACACACAGATTTTAAAGTAAGAAATTGTTTTGAAAACATATAAAATATCTAACCATGATCTTTGGAAAATATGTCTATGAATTAAACACAAGCCTTCCCCATGATTGGTCTATTATTGCTATTTTGATACCTTAAATGACCATCTAAATGCCATAGACATTAGTGGACCATTAGTATCATCCTATCATCTCACCCATGCTAAGTTTTCAATCAAGGTAGCCTATGGTGAGTGTGAGATGTATCCTAAAGGTATTTGTATATGCTTAACCATTAATTTCATGCAATTCTACCCATGGTTAAGTATCATCCTAACATACCACAAGATCATAAAGACATATATGGATGAATTTCATATTATGATCATGAAACAATTGTATTCTTCAATTTGTGATCATGCATTAGGTATTACATCATGATAATAAAGCAAATATCACCTAAAGCATGATTTAAACCCTATTGCCCATGAATATATATTAAATGTCAAGATCATAAATCATGATTGCAAACATATGTAACAATTATATTAACTATCATGATTTAAGAATTATTATCAATTTATGGGCACATTATCATCACCCAACACTATTTCAAAAATTTTGTCCTGCCATCCTAAGTCAACCAAAAATATGATATAGATAAAGTTCACATGGTTGACTATCCAAGGGTTTTCTTAACCCTTAAGGATGGATTTAGGAACCCAATACAAGTTCTTTCCTATGGGGTTCACTAAAAATTCCTTAGGGATCCATTTTCTAGCTATTGTTTTCTTTTTATCTTGACCCCTAGAAATTAAACATTTATAGGCCTTTTCATTTTTATTTTTCTTATATCCTAGGCCTTTCTTATTGAAGCTTGCCCTTTGGCTCCCTATGATAATGTTAAGGGTGTTGGAGCCTATGGTTAATTTTTCTAGGGCCTTGGTTAAATGATCTACTTTCTCCCTTAAAGCCCTTTTTTCTTCAATGCATGCATCATTTACATCAAATGGCATATAGTTATCATGTGAGCATGCATCATCATGACTAGAAGAAGTATCATCATTAATACTTAAGCATGCTTGTTCTAGTTTATTTTCTAAGTCCTTAATTTGATCAAGCATGCATTTATTTTTCTTCTTTACCCTAAATAAATCCATAGTGAGACTAGAAATCATGAAAACTATTTTACTTGGTGAGAGATTCGTTACCATAGTCTCCATGTCTTCTTCTTCGGATTCCGATGTAGATGAGGATGAAGCTCCCCCTTCACTCGAGCTCTCCTCACTAGTGCTTCTTTCTTCTTGCTCGGAGGAGGAGGTGGAGTCTAGGTCATCAAATGCCATCAAAGCAAGGTTGGTGACAAAAGCATTCTCCTCTTCCGATGATGATGATGATGATGAAGAGGGGTCATCCCAAGTTCTTGTTTTTAGTGCCTTGGCCTTCTCCTTTTCTTTGGCCTTCTTCTCTTCTTCCTTCTTTTTGCTTCCCTTTTTCTCCTTTTCTTCTTTCTTCTTCCTCTCTTCTTTGCTCTTGTTCAAGATGGGACAATTATCTCTTATGTGTCCCTCTTGTTGGCAATTGTAGCATATGATTTTCCTCTTGTGCCTTCTCCTATCATAAGATTTGGTAAACTTTAAATTTCTTAAAGCACGCCTTACCTTCCTTACCATATAAGCATCTTCATTGCTATTCATGGAGGATGATGAGGATGCTTCATCGGAGGAGGAGGAAGTCTCTATCTTCTTCTTCTTCCCCTTGTTGGCTACCAAGGCTACTCCTCTTGATGACTTGATTCTTCATTTATCCCTTCAAGCCTTGTTTCGTGGAGCTCCATGGTTGAGAAGAACTTATCCAAGGTGCTCACTTCTAGGTTCTTCGACATGTAGAAGGAGTCCACCATTGAACTCTATTTTGATGACCGGGGAAAGGCATCGATTGCTTTCATAAACATATCCCAGTTCGAAAGTTTTTCTCCTACACTTGTTAGCCCAATTAAAATTTCTTTAAACTTAGAATGTAATAATGTTATCTTTTCTCCCTTTTCTAATTTGATGTTTGATAGTTGGGAGCAGAGGAGGTCTCTCCTTGCAAGCTTGGCCTCCGAAGTGCCTTCATGAAGTTCCACTAATCTATCCCACATTTCCTTGGCACTTGAGCACTCCCCAATCTAGTTGATCTCTTGTTGGGGGAGCACATTGAAGAGGTGGTGCTTGGCCTTTGAATTTGCAAGGTGCTCCTCCCTTTGCTTTTTAGTCCACCTTGACTTCTCTATTGGTTCACCCTCTTCGTCCCTAGGCATCTCAAAACCGTTTTCCATTATAAGCATAATATCAAAATTGGTTTCAAAGAATACCTCCATTCTCTTCTTCCACCAAGAGAATTCTCCTTCAAATTTCGGTGGGTGAATGTTGGAGCCGACCATCCTCGATGTAGTGCTTGTAGAGGCGGTTAGTCCTCAACAAGCGCCTTGGCTCTGATACCACTTATAGGGTCACAGTTGGCCGGCTAGAGGGGGGTGAATAGCCCTCTTTCATAATATGGTGGAAGTCGTTCTTAATCGTCTATAATAAGCGTTTACGCAAGCGGAAAATACAAAGCAAAACCCATTAAGAACAAATACAAAGATAAACAATGCTAACACAATATGTAATATGGTTCACGACCTCTCCGTTAATCCACAGTCCGATTCATCCCCGGTGAATCACTCCGCAACCAATCCAATATTGGTCTCTCCCTTTAGCCAATGCAAGGTGGAGGTAAACCCTTACAACTCAAGAGCACTCCTTTTACAATAGATGTGAAAGAAACTAGAAGAAGGAGTTTAACACTTGTGGAGCACTTGGATGATAGTTTGGAATATAAGCATTAGCCATCAAAAATCCCACACCCTCTCTTTTTATAGAGAGAGATGATTTCTTCTTATTGGCTGCTATCAGTCGACTGGCACCGCTACAACGGCCTCTGAACACGTTAGATCCCGACCATTGTATTCCAACAGAATCCTTGGCAGTCGACTGATGCCTCCATAGCCGATCGTCACGGCTGCGAGCGATTTGTGCGCGACTTCTTCATCGATGGATCGCCACCTTTGGCGCTTGGTGATGGTCCGCATCGATTCTGGGCCAATAACTCATTAGTCGAACACCAGTCGAACCCCGTTCGACTTAGAGCAGTCGACTTCTTTTCATAGCAGTCGACTGATGTCGAGAAATCTCATCCGACACTTAGCCATTCGGCCAAGTTCACCTAATGAGCTACTTACATTTCATTCATTCTCTCATCTCACTCGAAGTCCCTCGCCAAAGCTCTCTTCGTTCGTGGCCACGTCCCTCGACAGCATCAAGCGCACGACTCTACAATGCTCCTTCGCATCTCTTGCCTTCGAAGTCTGCTTCCTTGGCTTCACTTCAAGTCATCTCGTCTGGCGGTCCCTCGACAACATCAAGCGCACGGCTCTGCAATTCTCCTTCTCCGACTCAAGCATGAGGTTGTGAGTGGTGAACCCGCTTAAGCTTCATGTGCAAATTACTAAGTCCTACAAGACTCCAACGCACATATCAAATCCAATCATCCTAACTTAAACCCTTTGCCACACACATCAAAACCATATCACGGGTTTATTGCACTAACATTTTGGTCTCCTAACCACTCCTAACCCTAGGACATGCTTGGGAGAGCATTAGAAAGGGTGGAAACCCATTGGATATGGATTTGGAGAAGTGTTTAGGGTGAGTATCAATTTTAAGGTGTGTGAGAGTTCATTGTTGAACTTTGCCTTAATTTTGATTGTTTAGCTTTTCTATTAGCTTAGGGACTCTCCAAGGACATTGTTGGTTCAATGGTCAAGGGGGAGCAAGCCTTTAGGGGGAGGTATCCATCATGGGAAGATGGATGTGTATTTCCTCATGGGAGGAAAATTGAGGGAGTGCCTCTCTTAAGTGATATGAGACTTATCACTGGAAAGATTGTAGGCATGTTTGTTCCTCCAAGGGAGAGATTGTAAGATCTCATTGGGATATGAGACATTCATACCCTTGGGGAGAACCATTTTTATGTATGTCAAAAAGGGGGAGAAGTTACCAATTTGGATAGTTGGAATTCTCATTAGGATGTGAGAATTGTCAATTGGGGATAATTGGTAGACTTGAGTTTGAGATTTTGTCAAACATCAAAAAGGGGGAGATTGTTGGTGCCATCGGTCCAGGACTCGAGTTTGACTCGAATTGTATTTTGATGTTGGACAAAATGCATGACATGGGATTGTCATGGGAAGTCTGACATAGGGTTGACCATGTAAATCCAAGTGTGTAGCCTTGGTGGTGAAAAGTCCAAGCATGAGGCTTGGTGTTGGGAAAGTCCAAGCATGGAGCTTGGCATGGAAAATCCAAGTATGAGGCTTGGTGTTGGTAAGTCTTGAGGACTTGGCAAGTTCACTAGGCTCGGGGTCCTTGAGTCGATGAAGGATGGCATTGCGAAGCTGTGCGCTTGGTGCATTCGAGGGACCATCGGACGGGGAGCGAATGGAGTGAGGCCCAAGGGAAGAAGATTTCGAGGGCAAGAGATGTGAAGGATGACATTGCAAAGTTGTGTGCTTGCTGCATCCGAGGGACGTAGGCCGAGGGAAGAGAGCTTCGGTGGGGAACTCCATGCGAGATGAGGTGGACTTGGCCAAGTGGCTAAGACTGAGTGTTGGATGCTCAAACGTGATGTTTGAGGGTTAACTTGACGGTCGGATGCTCAAACAACTTAGTGTTTGAGGTTTGATCCGATAGCAGTCGACTGGCATAAGTATCGGTTCAACTGATCCAAGTCGATGGCAATCAACTAGTGTTAGACTGCATTCTGTGGTCTGGCAGTCGATTGCCAAGTATTGGCAGTCGACTGATGTCGACAGCAGTTGACTGCCAAGGGACGATAGTCGACTGATGGGAAGTGTCGTAGGCACAGAATGCTCCGTAGCTGACTGGGTAGTCGGCTACGAGGTTAGTAGTCGACTGATGGGCATGATCAGTCAACTGATGATGGATCCATTGGAATTTCACCAACGTGGATCAAGTCATTTTGAGACAACGACTACAGTAGTAGTCGACTGATGGTCATGATCAGTCGACTAATGGGTGCGAAATCAGCTCGATGTAGGTTATAAATGGAGCTCGAGATGGAGGATTTCGCCAAGACTTTTGGGGCGATTTTAGAGGGGAATTGCTTCTACATTCCAGACCTTCAAGAGAAATCCAAAGAAAGCAACAACCAAGTGTTCAAAGCAATGTTTGTAAAGTGTTCTTTACTTGTATTTCTTCTTGTATTTGTATTTGCTTGTATTACTTAGGGTAATTACTTGTACGAGGTTTCTCCACCTCTGATGTGTTGTTGAGACGGAGTTTGAGTAGTGTCGTGTGCATCTCTAGAGCTCGTTGAGCTCGCCCCGTGGAGTAGGAACCCTAAGATTTCGAACCACGTATATTGTCATGTCTTGTGTGTTGTATTTCATTCATTTTATATTTCTATCATTTCCTCTGCGCTAACGATAATGGTAGACAAGCGACATGCAAGAATGAGCAAATTCCACCGTACACGCGATTTGGGCTATTCACCCCCCTCTAGCCGGCCACTGATCCTCCAACAAAGTCATCAGAGGAAGAAGACGAACTCAACAATCTTACACTCATGGTCAAAATGACCGGGGTTAAAGACAAATCTGAACCCGAAACAAACTATGAGTCTAAGACCGAGTCCGACTCCGGATCCGACAATAAACTCAATGGTTGCTACTCCAAGGCCTTGCGATCCTTGACCGCGTATGAAGGGGCAATCCACTATAGAGTCTCCTCCTTGTTGGAGGTAGGAGACAACGATCATAAAAACCGAGAGACAAAAATTCGAGGATGAGGCAACAAGCCTACCTCACCTCGTTACGATGAAAACTCTGATTACAAATTAAACTGAATAAGAAACAAACTAATACTACCGACGAATATGAATCTGAGATGAAGAGCTTGTCATCAGCGTGTTGGCGTCATAGTGTCGTCGTCGAAGTGTAGTGTTGTTGGAGCACTTGGGAGCAAAGAATTGATGATATAGGGTTCGAGTCCTCCCCTTCTTTTATAGACTTGTGCCTTGGAATAAGTTCAGATCCAGATCCACAACTCGTGGATCTTATCATAAGGTGGCACCCTATCTTATCACGAAGTGGCGACATCAAATGTTATCTCTTTGACCTAGTGCACAAGGCTGATTCGTCGCCATCAGTCGATTGATGATAGCAGCAGTTGACTGCCAATAGCTAACAGTCGACTGCCTACTTGGTCACTCCTCTGCAATAAAGAGTTAGCACGAAATATGGTAAATACGATGGTTCCTTACCATCCGATCTCGACCTAGACATTCCACTGTAAGTCTTAGTTGGATCACTGCCTATGATCATCCCTGTGCAGAGGACACGTCCTTACCACTACTCTGCACTCGTGCTTACCTTTGGTCCTTTATGACCTGATGCTTTGCTTTCGGTCTCCCACCTATGTTCTTCGACTCCCATAAAGTTTCCCTAGTGTCGCCCGACCACCACAGTTTCTCGACTCGAGATTCTCCGGATGTCGCTGACCTTTAACTTAGCTTAAACACTTCCTACACACTTAGTTCAGCTCATGAGATAACAATAAGACCTTAACTCTGAGTCCTTGCCATAATCAAAATCTAGGTTTGATTATCTGGTGCCCCTACACCAACAATTACTACTATTCATTTTATGCTTTAATTTTTCTTAACTTTGAATCAGTTTTCCATAGATCAAAAAGGGGGAGATTGTTAGTGCAGGGGTACCAGATAATCGAACCTAGGTTTTGTATGGCAAAGGTTCAATGTTAAGCCTTTATTGTTATCTCATGAATTGTGTTAAGTGTGTAGGAAGTGTTTAAGCTAGGCTGAAGGTCAGGGACACCCGGAGAATCTCGGGATGAGAAATCGTGGTGGTCATGCGACACCAAGAGAACTTCATTGAAGTCGAAGAACCTAGGTGGAGACCGAAAGCTAAGCAACAGGTCAAAAAGGGTCGGAGGTAAGCATGAGTGTGGAGCAATGGTAAGGTCGCGTCCTCCGTATGTGGACAACCGTAGGTTGCAATCCGACAAAGACTTCTAAAGGAAGGTCTAGGTCGAGATCGGGCGGTAAGGAACCATCATATTTACCATCATTTCATGTTTTATATGCTAACTCTTTGTTGCAGTTCAGTGACCAAGCTGATAGTCGGCTGAAGGCTATTGGCAGTGGACTGATCCTACCATCAGTCGATTGTTGAGGGTCATCGGTCGATTGCTATTCAAACTGGTTAGCTCGAAGAAAGTCAAGATAAGCTCCACAAAAATTCGGGGGATGAGGCTCTTTGACCCAGATCTAGATCTCAACGAGCTAGGGTTTTCACCCATTTGTATCATCAATTATTCTCCCAAAGTACTCCTACAATGTCGCGCCCTCAACGACAACTCTACGACATCGTAACATCGACGACACATCGAGATTCGACCTTATCTTCATCAGTAGCTTAAGTTGTCTTTCAATATGTTTCTATTTCTTGTACTCGAGGCTTTTATCGTAACAAGGAGAGGTAGGCTTATTGCCTCATCCTTGGGCTTTTGTTTTCCTTGTGATCGTTGTCTCCTACCTCCAACGAGGAGGAGACTTTTAGTGGATTGCCCCTTCGTACACGTTCTCGGATCGCAGGGCCTTAGAGTAGCAACCTTTTGGTTGTGAACCAAGTAAGAACAACGGTGTTCATTTACTTTTACTTTATTCTTATTTCCGCTGCAATACTCAAGTTTTATCAAAACGAAAAGAAAGATTTACGCTCGCTATTAACCCCCCCTCTTGTGTGCTTCTCAATCCAACATAGTATGCTTAGATAAAAACTAGGTATGTGCATAATAGAGTAGGAATTATTTTTACTTAATATTTATCATATTTATCATTTTATTTTATGCTACATGGAACTAGCATAGGACTTACCTTATAAAGCATGAGCCTATAGTTTTAAGGAGCCAACACATCTCACAATACATAAGTTTAATGTGATTGTGTACTGAGTCACGTAGATGGGCGTGAGATGTTAAGACCTTACTCTTGATTCTAGATGTAGAACAAGTGCATCAACATGAATCATGGAGTATAATTTTTCAAAGTGAACAACTCTAACCAAGCCTTATTGATTATCTAATATGAATTGGGTTAGGACAAAGTTGAACAAGCTTGTAAGGACAATTTATTAGATGATTTATATTGAAAATATTATTTTACAAAAAGGACACGTGCTTGGATTCATAAAGGAATTTAATTATTTCTTCTGTCATATGAACTTATAATGCTTTTTCGAAAAGTTTATTAGAGTTTGACATTTCACAAGATTCTTTTTCTTTATATATATGTTCAAACATTAATCTTAGAAAATCACCTCTCATGAAATTATTTTTGATATATGACAAAGGGGGAGAGAGGTTAAAGTTAAGAGGTTAACTTTTTCAGTTAAAGTTAAGAGGTTGACTTTTTCAAAAAAGTTAAGAATATAGTATTTTTTTCAAAACTCAAAGTTAAGAGGTTAACTTTTTCAAAAAGTTAAGAACTTAGTACTTGTTTTTCAAAACTCACTTTTTCGAGAACTTAGTATTTATTTTTCAAAACTCACCTAGAGTTAAGGGGGAGGTAACCTTGAGGGGGAGGTTTTAAAAAATGTTAATCCTTACTATTCTCTTAACTTTGAATTTGTTTTCCATATATCAAAAAGGGGGAGATTGTTGGTGCAGGGGCACCAGATAATCGAACCTTGGTTTTGATAATGATAAAGATTTAAAGTTAAGCTATTTTGTTATCTCATAAGGTATGTTGAGTGTGCAGGTAATAGGCTTTGCTAAGGTCAAAGACACCAGGAGAATCTTGGGATGTCGAGAAACCTCGGTGGTCGAATTAACGGACACCAGGAGAATCTCGATGGGATGAGAAAACTTGGTGATCAATTGACGAGGTCAAAAGATACAAGAAGAATCTCGGGAAGTCAAGGAACCTTGGTGTTCAAATGACCGAAAGCTAAGCGATAGGTCAGAAGGACCAAAGGTAAGGAAGGTAAGAACTTTGTGCAGAGAGGGCAGGTCACGCCCTCAGTATAGGGACAACCGTAGGCGACGATATGACTAAGACTTTCGGAGGAAGGCCTAAGTCGAGATAGGATGGTATAGGACCATCTCATTGTTTACTATATAGTTCTTGTACTAACCATGTGATACAAGTGATTATTCAAGCCATCAGTTGATTGGAGGAAAAGGGCAGTCGACTGGATCATCATCAGTCAACTGATGGAAGCTTCAGTCAACTACTAGGGAATCTTTTCACTTCGAGGAAAGTCAAGATAATATTCATAAAATGAGGAATGATAAGCTTGTTTGACTAAAATCTGGGTCTCAACGAGCCAGGGATTGGAAAAGCTATAAAAGAAGGGGTGAGGCACCCTTCATTCATTAACAAAAAGCTCTTAAGTGCTCCATCACTCCAAGTTCTTACAACAATGTCGTAACGCCGACATAAGCTCATCTCTTTCATATTTTGTGTCGGTACTTTGTTAAATTTTATTTATTACTTATTTCTTGCTAAGAGGAGAGGTAGGTTTGTTACCTCTTCCTCTACGTAATTTTTGTAATCGTTTGTCTCTTATTGTTAGTGGAAGCCCTAGAGCCAATCATGTGATGATTGTTGTATGGACTTTATTGTATCATATTCCTATTAATAAAGGCATGGTTATTATATTTACTTGTATTGGTGCCAAATAACTAAGTATAATAACGTCTTGAGTAGTAGGTTCTTATCTATATCAATCAATTGGTTGAATCGATAATGAGATGATATAGAGAACACTACTCTTAATCATTCCTAGTCAAGTATTAACATTCAGGGATAATGTTAATGCATAGAGACTAGCATGTAGGTCAACACGATGACTTGATCTCACAAGTCATGCATATGAGATATCAAGTTGACACATGGGTATGCATTGGAGAATGTATACTGAATGACCCACCATGAGAAAATATCATGGATCGTTATATGAGTGTCATATACTTTCTCATGTGGCTATTAGTATGACTATTAGTCCTTAGACCTGAAGTCACCATGGTTCGCTACATAAGGAGTTGCAAACTTTGGCTTCGTCAAATGTCACCCATAAATGGGTGGACTATAAAGGCGATTACTGGGTATGTAACAAATTATGTGGAGGGATGTGAGTGATGTAGATGGGATCTATCCCTCCTATATGACGGGAGTGACATCGTTATTCTTGATAGAGTGAGACCACGAAGTGCATGGCCATGCCCAAATGAGTCAATATGAGATATTGAACTCATTTGATTAGAGTGAGTCTACTTGGAGTTCAAGATATAGATTGTACCGAGGATGACACGGTCTATGACTCAATTGGTCAATCTAGATATCAAGAATAGAGGGGCATTGTCACATATTGTGAGAGTCACAATTAGTAGTCACAAAGGTGATGTTGGATCTCAACATTCTTGTAACTTGGGTAGCA
Organism: Wurfbainia villosa; assembly: GCA_025175895.1. NCBI lineage: Eukaryota > Viridiplantae > Streptophyta > Magnoliopsida > Zingiberales > Zingiberaceae > Wurfbainia > Wurfbainia villosa. Next base: position 30,850,099 of record CM045994.1, on the reverse strand, counting down.
ATGATGTGTTGCTAGATATTGCTCATTGCTTATGTTCCTAAATCGGTTTAGGAGCATTGCCAACATTACAAGAACCTATAGGGTCACACACAAAGGGCAATTATATTGAGATTAGGTTCATATGATGAACCATGAGGATTAGGTTCATGGGATGAACCAAATTGGATTAAGAGTAATCCAAATTAGACTAATTGAGTTGGACTCAAGTTGATTCAAGTGTTGAATGAGTCTAATTTAGATTTGATTCATCGAGTCAATTTAAACTAATGAATTGAGATTCATTAAATCAAATTAACTTGAATCAAATGGTTGGATTTTATCAACCATGGGAGATAAGAGGTCAAGTTTGACTTGACTTGAGAGGGAAGATGAATGGTCTATTTTTACTTGACCAATTGTCATGTCATGATGACTTGGCATCGGGGCCGGCCAATGATGATGTTCCACATCATCATGGACTTATCATGTGGTGCCACCTCATGAGGGTGATCAAGAGACATTGGCTGTTGGAATTACATGCATGCATGTAACCCCCCATCCAAGAGTGGCCGGCCACTTTTAGCATTAGTGTGAAGTTATTTGGATTAACTTCATCTTCTTCCTTGCTCTCCTCTCAAGCTTGCTCTCCCAATCCTCTACCTTGTCCGAAACTTCCATGGGGTTCTAGAACACTCTAGGTTGTGTTTCTCCACCATTTGTCCGTGTGGATACCAATAGAGAAGTGTACACTTGACACTCTTGAGTTCTGGCAAAGCTTTTGGACGAGCGGGATAAGCGAAGGGCGTCACTACGAGGGTAATGCTCTCATCTTGTAGATCTAAGGTAGATATAGGGTATTTAAACACATACATGTTTTATTTTTATATATCTTCGCACGGATCCGTGGCCGCGCTTCCGAGGTTTCTGCAACCCAAAAAGTGGATTTTGCGGCTCGGAAAACCCAACAGTGGTATCAGAGTCACGTGCGAAGCATATATGTGTTTCATATTTGTAGTTTTTGTATTAGATATAAAAATTACAGATTTTTAAGTTTCTGTAAATTTCCTTTTTTTTATAAAAATTTTGGGTATTTTTCTCGAAGAGTCGAAGCAACGAGTGTTGGGACACTTGTAGGCTTCAACCACCGAGAAAAACTCTCCGAAATGGTGAGTTCTCGCTTTATGTTTTTGGGACAGAGACTTAAGTCACTGTAAGATCTAGTAGGGACACTCGCAAATTTTTTTTTTGCGAGTAGGGGCACTGCCCCTATCCCCGAAAGTGGCCTTGTCCCGCGATCGCGCCCGGAAACCGCTTAGTGGGATCGTTACGGAGAGGTGACTCATAAAATTAAAAAAGAAATAGGAAAAATTATAGAAATTTTCTGTAAAATTCATAATCTATTATTGTGTATAGTTCTGTGATGGTCATGGCCTAAGAACCCCAATATGATTGGATGTTAATGTGTTGTAATTCATAATACGTCCTGCGTGCCATTTTTGTGATTGTGCTTGTTGTATAGGGTATGCGACCTGCGTGTCGTGCCTCTTCATTTTAAAATTCTAGTTGTAAATAGTTTTAGACTCGAATGTAACTCAAATTTCATGTTTGTAATGTACAAAAATGGAGCAGTGGAAGGTCCACTTCTAGACGGAGTTACGAGGAGGGTGCCGACGACACACGGCGGTCAAAGGAGGCACTTGGAGAAGCCGCTAACCCTAGGTTGACCGTCCGATCTTCGCATTGGCTTGAGAAGATCGTTGTAGGGCCATGACCTAATCACAATTAATTTATATATGTATATATATATATATATATATATATATATATATATATTTGTTATGCTTGTATGTATGTGATGTATGCTAGTAGAATAATGCTTGTATATATAAGATGCATGCTAGGATATTTTTCTTGTATGTATATGATGCATGCTAGAATAATGCTTGTATGTATGTGATGCATGATAATATAGGATAATAAAGGCCTTAATGTGTATATGATAAACATTACGATTAGATTAAATCTTAATCGAATCGACTCAAAAATGCCTACCAAGTCCTTGATACCCATCACTACCTCGATAATTTATAGTTGTTGAATCTGCCAAAGCAGAGAAATGTATATTATCTTGGTAGGGTGCGGAGGGACAATCTTGCTCCCGCCTATCACGGCTTGGGTTAGAGTAAGCTCAATTAGATTGAGTAAAACTAGTTAACTCAATTGGATCGAGTAGAACTATAGGCATATTCCAACCGTTGGAAAGATAGGATAAGATCGCATTTACACTAAATCTTGGCCAATTTAGCCAAAGCTAACTCAAGGTCTTTTGTAAATGTTGGTCTTGATTCTATAAACAAGAGTTGCATAGAGATATAATCGGTAATGTGTTACCCACCGATCATACTAAGTCTTGGGCGATTTAGCCAAAGCTAACTTAAGGCTTAGTATGATATGGATCTTGTCCCGTAGGAATTATAGCTAGTTTGTATGAATCTAGTAATGTGGTTTGACCACATCCATAACTCGATTCTACAAAATTCCTTTAATTTTGTGGGAGCATCATTTGATTAAAGGCCTAATTAAATGATAAAAGGAATATGATATTATTTTTCTACATTGTGTATGTTGTAGATAACTATGTCGACAAACAAGAACACTCTCTCCCTGCGTTCTATCCTTTAGAAGGACAAGCTCAATGGAGCAAATTTCCTGGACTGGTACAAGAACCTGAGAATCGTTCTCACCCAAGAAAGGAAACTGTACGTCCTAGAGCAGCCCATTCAGGAGGCACCTCCTGCCACTGCCTCGCGAGCTGACAAAGATGCTTACAAGAAGCATGAAGATGATGCATTAGATGTGTCATGTTTAATGCTTGCGACCATGAACTCTGAGCTTCAAAAGCAACACGAGTTCATGAATGCTTATGATATGGTTGAACATCTTCGTCAACTATATCAAGGACAAGCAAGACACGAGAGATATGAAGTCTTTAAGGCATTGTTTGGGTCCAAAATGCAAGATGGGACTCTTGTAGGTCCATATGTACTCAAGATGATTGGGTATGTAGAAAACCTACAGAGATTGGGATTCCCACTTGGCCAAGATCTAGCCACTGACTTGATCTTGAAGTCTTTGCAACAAAGATACAATCAATTTGTCATGAATTACAACATGAATGAAATTGATAAGCCACTGCCTGAGATTCTCAGCATGTTGAGAACTGCTGAGCTCAACCTTAAGAAGGGAAAATCTAACTCCATTTTGATGGTGCAAAAGAAGAAAGGCAAGGGCAAGCCTAAAGGTAAGGGAAAGTCCCAAGCCAAGGGAAAAGGCAAAGAACTGAAATCCAAAGGAGTGGTTGCCAAAGAAGGGGCTTGCTTCCACTGCAAGGAAGTTGGACACTAGAAGCGTAACTGCAATGCTTACCTAGAAGATCTTAAGAAAAAGAGAAGTGAGACTTCTACTTCAGGGATAAATATTATAGAAGTCAATCTATCTATTTCTTCATCATGGGTATTAGATAACGGATGTGCATCTCACATTTGTACCAATGTGCAGGCACTGAGAAATAGCAGAGCATTGACAAAGGGCGAGGTGGACCAACGAGTAGGCAATGGAGCAAGTGTTGCTGCTGTTGCTGTAGGAACTTACGATCTATCTCTCCCCTCTGGGCTTGTACTAGAATTATATGAATGTTGTTATGTGTCTGCTTTGACTAAGAACATAATTTTGGTTTCTTGTTTGGACAAGAAAGGATTTACATTTATAATAAAAAACAAATGTTGTTCAGTTTATTTAAATGATATGTTCTATTATAGTGCACCTCTAATGAACGGACTCTACTTTCTAGACTTAGAGAGCCCCATCTATAACATAAGTACCAAAAGGTTCAAGTCAAATGAGTTGAACCAAACCTATCTCTGGCATTGTCGCTTAGGTCACATAAATGAGAGTCGCTTATCTCAGCTCCATAAGGATGGGCTGCTAGACTCATTTGATTTTGAATCATATGAGACATGTGAGTCTTGCCTTTTAGGCAAGATGACCAAGACTCCCTTTAGTGGACACAGCGAAAGAGCAACAAACTTGTTAGGACTTATACATAGTGATGTATGTGGCCCTTTCAATATTGCTACTAGAGGTAGTTACAGGTACTTCATTACATTTACTGAAGACTTCAGTAGATATGGTTATGTGTATCTGATGACACATAAATCAGAATCCTTTGAAAAGTTCAAAGAATTCAAGAATGAAGTACAAAACCAGCTTGGCAAGAGTATTAATATATTTCGATCAGATCGAGGTGGTGAATACCTTAGCCATGAGTTTCATGACTATCTAGCTGAGTGTGGGATTCTATCCCAACTCACTCCTCCTAGAACACCACAGTGGAATGGTGTATCCGAAAGGAGGAATTGTACCCTATTAGATATGGTAGGATCTATGATGAGTCACACAGATCTTCCTATATCCTTTTGGGGATATGCTCTAGACACAGCAGCCTTCGCCCTTAACTGTGTACCATCCAAGGCTATGATAAAGACACCATATATGATATGGACAGAGAGAAATCCCAAGATATCTTTCATGAGGATTTGGGGTTGTGAGGCCTACGTTCGACGTCAAGTCTCAGACAAACTGGGACTCAAATCCGACAAGTTCTATTTTGTTGGATATCCCAAGGAGACTAAGGGATATTACTTCTACATTCCCAGTCAGCACAAAGTGTTTGTGGCAAAGACTGGAGTTTTTCTAGAAAGGGATTTAGTTTCTAGAAAAACTAGTGAGAGTACGTTCGATCTTGAAGAAATTCAAGATAAGGACAATAGCACTGAGGCCTTGATGGAGGTTGAACAGGAACCACAAAGTGTTGTGGGTGATGAGATTGTTGCATAAAGAGTTGTGGAACAACCATCTGTTCAGGTAGACCTACCTCTTCGCAGGTCTGATAGGGTACGTCGTCAACCTAAGAGATACTCATTTCTCTTGTTTGACCATGATGATGTTATGCTCATTAAGAATGAGCCTACCTCCTATCAGGAAGCTATGATGAGCCCAGATTATGAGAAATGGCTAGAAGCCATGAGATCCGAGATGGAATCCATATACACCAACCAAGTATAGACTTTGGTTGATCCACCTGAAGGGGTCAAACCCATTGGGTGTAAGTGGGTCTTTAAGAGAAAGACTGACATGGATGGACTTACGCATACCTATAAGGGTCGATTAGTGGCTAAGGGTTTCAAGCAAATTCATGGTATTGACTATGATGAAACCTTTTCTCCAATGGCGTTGTTTAAGTCCATTCGGATCATGCTTGCTATTGCAGCATACCACGATTATGAGATCTGTCAGATGGATGTCAAAACTGCATTTCTGAATGGAAACTTGATCGAGGATGTGTACATGACACAACCTAATGGTTTTGTAGATCCACAGCATACTGGGAAAGTATGCAAGATGCAAAGGTCCATTTATGGGCTAAAGCAAGCTTCTCGGAGCTGGAATCTTTGATTCGATGATGCGATCAAATAGTTTGGTTACATCAAGAATGAAGATGAACCCTGTGTCTACAAGAGGGTTAGTGGGAACACAGTTGTCTTCCTTGTATTGTATGTGGATGACATACTACTCATTGGGAATGAATCCCTTCGCTACAGTCTGTGAAGACTTGGCTGGGGACGTGCTTCCCAATGAAGGACTTTGGTGAAGCAGCCTGTATTCTAGGCATCAAGATCTATAGAGATAGATCTAAGAGATTGCTTGGCCTAAGTCAGAGTACATAAATTGACACGGTATTACTACGGTTTGCCATGTAGAATTCCAAGAAGGGATTTCTGTCGATGTCACATGGTGTGAGTCTTTCGAAGACTCAAAGTCCCTCTTCTAGAGAGGAGAGAGACCGCATGGATAAGATCCCTTACGCATCTGCTATTGGATCTATCATGTACGCCATGATGTGTACTCGTTTTGATGTCTCGTCTGCTTTGAGCATGATGAGTAGATACCAGTCAGATCCAGGTGAGTGTTATTGGATAGCAGTCAAGAATATTCTTAAGTACATTAGAAGGACTAAAGAATATTTCTTGATATTTGGAGGTGATGAGGAGCTAGCTGTAAAGGGTTACAGCGATGCCAGCTTCCAAACTGATCAGGATGATTATAGATCGCAGTCAAGGTTCGTGTTTTGCTTGAATGGTGGAGTCATATGGAAGAGTTCAAGAAGGACACGCTTGATTCTACAAATGAGCCGAGTATATCGCAGATCCGAGGCAAAGAAGGAGGCGCGCTTTGGATCCGTAAGTTCATTGCTAAGCTTGGGGTGGTTCCTAGCATAGCAGATCCCATAGAGCTCTATTGTGACAACAATGGAGCGATTGCACAGGCTAAGGAACCTCGCTCACACCAGCGGATCAAACACATACTACGATGCTTCCATCTCATTCTAGAGATTATCGATAGAGGAGATGTGAAGATTTGCAGAGTACCCACAGAGGCTAACATCACAGATCTCTTGACCAAGGCTTTGCCACAGAAAAAGCATGATGGTCACACTAGGTCATTGGGTATTAGATACTATGGTGATTGACACTAGTGCTAGTGGGAGATTGTTAGTGGAAGCCCTAGAGACAATCATGTGATGATTGTTGTATGGACTTTATTGTATCATATTCCTATTAATAAAGGCATGGTTATTATATTTACTTGTATTGGTGCCAAATAACTAAGTATAATAATGTCCATGAGTAGTAGGTTCTTAACTATACCAAACGATTGGTTGAATCGATAATGAGATGATATAGAGAACACTACTCTTAATCATTCCTAGTCAAGTATTAATATTCAGGGGCAATGTTAATGCATAGAGACTAGCATGTAGGTCAACACGATGACTTGATCTCACAAGTCATGGATATGAGATATCAAGTTGACACATGGGTATGCATTGGAGAATGTATACTGAATGACCCGCCATGAGAAAGTATCATGGATCATTATATGAGTGTCATATACTTTCTCATGTGGCTATTAGTATGACTATTAGTCCTTAGATCTGAAGTCACCATGGTTCCCTATATAAGGAGTTGCATAATTTGACATCGTCAAATGTCACCCGTAAATGGGTGGACTATAAAGGCGATTACAGGGTATGTAACAAATTATGCGGAGGGATGTGAGTCATGTAGATGGGATTATCCCTCCTATATGACGGGAGTGACATCGTTATTCTTGATAGAGTGAGACCACGAAGTGCATGACCATGCCCAAATGAGTCAATATGAGATATTGAGCTCATTTGATTAGAGTGAGTTTACTTGGAGTTCAAGATATAGATTGTGTTGTAATGTATACTGAAAGCCTAGCTCTTTTTGTATGAACATTTTTATTTTGAAATAAGAATCACATGATCATTGTTTGCACTTTATATTTATTATATGTGTGCATATTGTCTAATATTTTACATTGTAGATAACATGGTGCTTGGTGTGGCACAGAAGATCATGTTATCAGTCCCTTGTAGAATATAAGTAGAGGCTCATGACCAAGATGGTTTTGGACAAACCATTGGCATGGTTGTAGTGTAGTTTTGTATTGTTTTATCTTGAACATAGAGTTACACTAGTACACTTAGGTGTATTGAGCAGGACCGACATAGAGGTGATTCAATTTATTACTGACTACATAATTGAATCGGACCTCGGATATTATGTTGTACATGCTCTTAATTCCGATATAATAACGGGAACATGTACTTAGTATTTATTTCTTTGATTTACCATAGGGTGAGATTTAGATGGATTAAATCAATATGCCCGGTAAGTTGGGAAATAATATTATTTACATGGTGTGTCGTTGATTATAGGAGGAAACCGTGTCCTATATATTAGGTTGATGATGTCCCCTTGAGGAGTTCATAAGGTTCATCATGTAAACCCAGCTGGTTGACTTAGTCAACATGATGATAAGGTTGAGTGGTACTACTCGAGGAGTTAGATGTTAATTGATTGATGGTCAGTAAATCAATTAATTAATGGACATTCGATATCTTAAACACGGGGAGATGGATGTACAAATAATATATGGAGCCCATAATAATTTATGGGGGTTGGTGAGGTAGTTCAATGATGATCCTCTAGTGGAATGGAACATCATTGATGGATCAAGTTTGTGTGGTTCCGATCCATCGGGTGGCCAAGATCCAACTCCTCCTCATGGTCCCTATCGTAGCCTAATATAATCCTCAAGAAGCCTAGATCCAAGGATGTAAAACAAAACTCTAAAACTGACGGTTGGGATGAAACCCTAAATCTGACGGTTGGGATTAAATCTCTAGATCCGACGGTTGGGATTAAATCCCTAGAATCGACGGTTGAGATTAAATCCCTAGATACGACGGTTGGGATGAAACCCTAGAACCAATGGTTGAGATTAAATCCCTAGATCTGACGGTTGGGATTAAATCCCTAGATCCGACGGTTGGGATGAAACCCTAGATCCAACGGTTGGGATGAAACCCTAGATCCGACGGTGGAGATTAAATCCCTAGATCCGACGGTGGAGATTAAAGGAGGCTTAAGCCCAATTCTATAAATAGAGGGCTAAGGCTTGGGCGGCAAGAATGGTTTTTGGATTAGGGTTTTGCCTCTCAAGAGTTTAGGCGGCTAGGGTTTGGTTTGTGGTTTGGGCGGCAACAAGGAAGGAGATTAGGGTTTCCTCCTTTTCTCCTTGGTGGTCGGCGATCACTCCATCTTCCTCCTTGCTTTGGCCGGCTCTCTTCTTCCTCCTTTTCTCCTTGGTGGCCGGCAGTTCTCCAATCCATTGGTGGCCGGCGCTTCTCCCATTCCTTGGTGGCCGGCGGCAACATTGTTACAAAGGTTGGCCGACGCTCAACCATCTACTCCTTGGCCGGCGGTTATATCAAGCTCCTTGGCTTGGTAGCGGGTTCTAGAAAGGAGACGGAGTTTTGTTTGGTTCTTCTCTTTGTTCGGAGCGAGCAAGGAAGAGAAGAACGTGATCTAGAAGGCTTCTACTCGTGGAGGATCTTCGCCCACACGACGTCCATGAGGAGGATAGGACATACGGTAGAAGATCAAGAGGTATAAAATTTTTTACAACTTTATTTTTCTGATCTTAACATATTCTTTATGTGTTGATTATACTAGTTTGCATTTGTATGTATTTTGTATAATCATGGACCCCGAAGACAAACACAAAAACTGGCGATCCGTCCGTCGTCTCTTCCACGGCTAACCAACTAGAAGAGTTGTGTTGCTTGAACAACTAATTTGTTCAAGCGATCGCTCAAGTTGTTAGCACGACGATGAACTGGTTGTGCTAAGGAAACTCATCCCATCCAGATTAGTTTCTTCATTAGTGAAAATTTTAATTTGGGGACATGGGAGCCAATGAGCCTCCGAAGCAACTACCAACAAGTGGTATCAGAGCCACGGTTTCCGGTTTTGTGTGTTTTGGATTCGGTTACTTTCATGCACATATCATATATTGAGTATGCCGGATAATAGTAGGATGTTCGTAGGCTAACTTTTTGGTTGCAGGCATAAGATCCGACTATTATGGATATTTGTGTGTATGTGATTGTTTTGTGTGTGATTGTATGTATATTATTTGAATCCTCGGGGTTGACGAGGCTAGATTAGTATTTAATTTTTGTAATTAAATACGGCATTATTTAGCCACTCATTTTAGTTTACTTTCGATCTAGATTATTTGTACACTCCTTCATGGAGTATAGGATCGATGGATGTAAATTAAAATAGTTTATCTCGACTCGGATCTCTTTGGTGACTTGCGCACGGGAAAAGATGGAGCGGACGAGGTGGCGACACGACGGGATGCGTATTGGAGAACAATGCCATAATAGTTGGGAAAAATCTGTATTTTCCATATTTATTGCTGATTTGTTTTATATGCATGTTGTGTATGCTTGAAAATTCCTCATTGTCAATTTACTAAGTGGGAGAGGGACATTTTAATTAATTCCCGCAGCCTCCATTACAATTTGATGTGTGATGCAACAAACTTGCGCGTTGGCTCTGAGTGCCTTCCTCCCCATCGGATGGGTTTGTTTACAGATCACTAGGTTAAATAATGGTTATAGGAAATTATTTAGGATCGTGTGTACTTCCCCATCGGTAAGGGACATAATCCGAAATAATTTCCTTAGTATCGTGTAATGGTGCACACTTAGATGCAAATAAAAAGTATCCTCCCCATCGGAGTCACTGCTTTTATTTTTAGGGCCAAAGAGGAACCAACTATTAATTTTATTTGTCAAAAAGTAAGGTTGACAAGATAATAAAATTAATGGGTAAAACCTCCTCTTACAAATGTAGAATTCGTATACGTCCACACTATCGTGGCATGCGATATTCTCGGTGTTTTAAGGTGTTGGTGATTTCGGAATTTTATTGTTTTGAGGAATCAATAATATTTGAAATCTAATATTTTGATCATTGTGATTCTTAGGTTTTTCAAATGGCTTTCAACCCACTTGCTGTGATATTAAAAGAAAATAAACTTTCTGGAACAAACTATATTGATTGGAAAAGATGTTGGTGCAGTAGGCACCTAAGTCGAACCTAAGTTTTGATTATAGCAAACGATACAAAGTTAAGCATATATTGTTATCTCATGAGCAAAATCAAGTGTGCAGAAAAGTCTCAACGTTGGAGCTGAAGGCTAGCGACACCCGGAGGAAGCCGCGGTGGTCGGGCGACACTCAAGAGACTTTGGAGGGAGCCGAAGGAATTGAGTGGAAGGTCGAAAGCAAAAGCAACACGTAAGTACTGAGGTAAGCTCGTGTGTGCGAGCGTAAGTAAGGTCGTATCCTCTTTACGGGGATGATCTTAAGCGTAGATCCGACCAAAGACTTCTTATAGATGGTCTAGGTCGAAATCGGATGGTCGACGACCATCGAAATTATGTTTTTGTTGAGCTAACCTTGCCTTGCAGCTAGCATCAGTCGACTGCCAGCTTGGAGGACTCGACTGCCGTCAAATGACCGCCGAAGGTCGAGATCGGATCGCCATCACGATCGATGATGGCCATCGATCACTAGTCAAAGGATCAGCCTCGAGTAGTCAAGAGTTATCACCATTTTTCAAGGGGTTTTGTGCCCATTTGTGATTGGCTAAAGACCCATTCGATGAGGGGCTCAAAGGCTATAAAAGAAGGGTCAAACCTAGGGTTTTTCATCAATTCAAAAGCTTCCAAGTGCTTCCGATACGCTCCGACTCTCCGACATCCCTACGACGAAGTGCTGCCGAGACGATGACTAGAGCTTCAACCTCCAACCTTTAAAGTCGTCGGTAACGAAAGTTCTAAATTGTAATTCAGTTTATTCCTTTTAGTAAAGCATTCATTATAATGAGGAGAGGGGGAGTGTCCTTCTACCTCGGGCTTTTTGTATCCGTCTAACTCCTACCTCCAACGAGGAGGAGTTCTTTAGTAGTTTGCCCTCCGTACGTGGTCAAGGACCACTAGGGCCTTGGAGTAGTAGCCTTCGGCTACGAACCAAGTAAATCTCTTGTGTCTATTGTCTCATTTACTTTTTGTTTTGTTTATCTTTCCGCTGCATATAAGTTTTTTTTAAAACGAATTCATACTAAAAAGTTTCTATCGCTATTCACCCCCCCTCTAGCGATCCGATCGATCCAACAATTGGTATCAGAGCCGGGGGTCGCTAAGATTTGGTGAAACCACCAATCTAGCCTTTTTACAGATTTATTTTTCTTTTAATTCTATTTTTTTTATTTATTTCGCTTTGTTAAGTTTTTCTCCCGCACTACTATTCCAAGACGCGAGCCTTGGTACTTGTTTTCGTATTTTTGTCGTTGTTAGTTTCTTCGTCTCTGTCTATTTGTGTCTTTTGTTCTAATGGCCCATCTCGAGGGTTTTAGCACCGTCCGACCTCTGTTTTACAACGGAGATGACTTCCGTTATTGGAAGGGTCGGATGGAATGCTTTCTCAAAACCCAAATCGATATGTGGATCATAATCCAAACGGGTTTCACACTTCCGACTAATGAAGTGGGTGACTCCTTGGATTATGATCAATGGACCATTGCGATAAAACGACAAGTCGAAGCCGATGCCAAGGCAACACAAATCCTCCAATGCGGCCTATCCAAGGAGGAGCTAAATCGCATCGGCCCCTTCATAAGCGCAAAAGATCTTTGGACGAAACTAGTGGAGCTGCACGAAGGGACCGATGAAGCCAAGGTATGTAAGCGTGATCTTCTTTTCAATAAACTATATAACCTAAAAATGCAGGAACACGAGTCCGCGACCCAACTTCATGCCCGAGTCCAGGACATAGTCAACAACCTACACGCTATCGGGCAAAAGGTCGAAAACCGTGACCTTATAAGGTATGTTCTAAACTCGTTTCCGAGGACTACCTTGTGGGCATCCATGGTCGATGCCTACAAGGTCTCCAAGGATCTTTCTAAAATTAGGTTAGATGAACTCTTTTCCGATTTCGAATTACATGAGCAGTCCAACTCGGAACCCGAGAGGGGTATAGCCTTGTTTGTAGGACCAACCGAGGAGGAAGACGAGTCTGAAGAAGAAGTTGACCCAGAGTTGACTGCCGAACTAATGAACCTAGCTCGAAGGATAGCCAAGGGACGAAAGCGAACCACAACTCGACCCAACCAAGGTAAGCCTAAATGTTCTAATATTAGGTGTTATGAGTGTAACAGGTTTGGACATATCAAGTCTGAGTGCCCCAAGGTCAACCACCGAGCACCTAAGCACAAGAAGGCCCTCAACGCAACATGGGAAGAAGCGTCATCCGAAGAAGACGAAGACCACGTCTTCATGGCAAAATCGATTGAGTCAGACACGGAGACCGAACCTGAACTTGAGTCGGAACCTGAGGATGACTCAGACTACGAAGCTACCTTCAAGTCAAGCCACGGATACGCATCCGGTTCAAAAGATACCCTTAAAGTAAGTCGAACTTTATTTAATACCTTACATAATACGGTTAGGTTTTTGTCTAGGAGGTTAGCTAAGTCCGAGTCCAAGGTCGAGACCCTTGTTATGGAGGTTAAACTCCTCAAACACGAGGTCTCCCTAACCTCTTCGACTAGTCGAGTTCAAGAGAAGGACTCAACTCGAGTTGAAAAGCTCGAAGTTGAGAACTCTCTCTTGAAAAGTCAAGTCGAAGATCTTAGGAACACGTTGGAAAGGTTCACTTCGGAATCCAAAGGACTTGACCTCCTACTTGGATCTCAAAGGGCCGTGTACAACAAGGCTGGACTAGGGTTTAACTCAAACACAACTAATAGGTCATATATGTCGATTGTAAGTCGACATAGGAAACATGTACAAGCATGGGTCCCTAAGAACCTTTTGATTTCAACTCTAGGATCCAACCCGTACTGGATTCCCAAGGACCAAATCCACCATGTGGATAGACCGAACCGATTCAACGGTCTAGGGGGAGCCAGTACAAAACATGTTTGTGCTTTAACTTAGAAAGTTTGTGCTTTAACTTAGAAATTGCATGTTTTAACTTAGAAAGTGTGTGCTTTAACTTAGAAATTGCATGCTTTAACTTAGAAAATTTGTGCTTTAAAACTTGTGAACTCACTTAGAACAAAAACATAACCAACTAAAATTCTTCGAAAAGATTGAGCCTCGGTGAGCATCTTTTCAAAAACATAACCAACTAAAATTCTTTGAAAAGATTGAGCCTCGGGGAGCCTCTTTTCAAAAATAACCAGTTAGACTAGGAGATAGTCTTAGGTGAGTCAAGTCATCTTTTTGTTGAAAAAGGCTTTGTCTAAGGAAGTGGTCGATGATCCGATAAAAGAAGGCCCCTGTGCCTCGCCACGACCTGGAAGCCATGATCTTGAAAAGGTAAACTTGACAAGCCTAGGTTTAAATCCAAATCTAACATAAAATTACTTGAACCTAAATGCACTTAATCAACTTAATTGGAAGTCATCTCACAAAAAACACATAAGTATAACATGATTGATCATATAGACACAGGTGAGATGACCTAGGTTTAACAACTTACAACCAATTTTTTTAAAAAAAAAAAATCTAACATCCAATCCAACCACCTTGTGTGTAGGATCAATGGATGTTGGACAGCGGTTGCTCCCGACACATGACCGGGGATCAACTCAAATTCACAAAGCTTCGATTCAAATGACAAGGATCGGTAGCCTTTGGGAATAACGGCAAGCTCAAAATCATCGGATCAGGTGATATCGAGCTTAACTCGAATTTTGTTATTAAAAATGTATTACTTGTAGAGAATTTTGAATATAACCTGCTTAGCGTAAGCCAATTATGTGACAATAACTATAAGGTCGTATTTTTAGAAAATGAATGTGTAATTAAAACAAATAAAATAGCTAAAACAATACTCAAAGGAACTAGGACAAATAACATTTACACAATTAACTTAATCAAATCCACAGCCAAATGTCTTATGACACAGGAAGAGGAATCATGGTTGTGGCACCGACGACTCGATCACTCGCACCCAAGACTCGTCCACAAGATGAGTCAGAGTGGCTTAGTCAGAGGCTTACCCAACCTCAACAACTTGGTTAATAAAATCTGTAATGCTTGTCAACAAGGAAAACAACCTAGGACACAACACAAGTTAACTAACCAAGAACGAACCTCAAGTGTACTTGAGCTCTTGCATATGGATCTATTCGATTCACATGGAGCCAAGTCACTCAATAGAAGTCAATATTGCTTAGTCATAATTGACGACTACTCCAGGTTTACCTGGGTTAGGTTCATCAAACATAAAAATGATACCCTAGATCAATTAATCAATCTATTCAAATTAATCGAGAATCAAAAAGACCTTAAGGTTAAAAGACTTAGAAGCGATCATGGTGGTGAATTCGAAAATCAAAGGTTCACCGACTTTTGTAACCTAAACAGATACCACCATGAATTCTCTTGCCCTAGGACCCCTCAGCAAAATGGCCTAGTGGAACGGAAAAACCGAACTCTACAAGAAGCTGCTAGGACCATGTTGAACGAATACGACCTACTTGATAGGTTTTGGGCAGAAGCCGTGAGTACGGCATGCTATGTCCAAAATAGGATCCTTATGGTAAAAAGGCACCTTAAGACCTCGTACGAGATTTATCACGATAAAATACCTAACATCAAGTACTTTAGGGTATTTGGGTGTAAGGTACATATCCTAAACACTAAGGATTACCTAGGGAAATTTACATCCAAAACTACGACCGGAATCTTTCTAGGATACTCGACTACAAGTCGAGCTTATAGAGTATATAACCACGACACCCTTAGAGTCGAGGAGACTATCAATGTAGTATTTGATGAAGTACCCGAACCTACAAAACCCTTAATGACCCCAAGTGTTGAACCCACTGATACCAAACTCGTCTCTGACCCTGAGATCGAGTCTAATCCACATCAACCAACTTCTCTTGTCGACCAAGTGACAAGTGATCCGAGTCAAACTAGTGTTCAACCAAGTCACCCCATTGATCAAGCATTAGGTGATATAAACCCAACCCAATCTAGGATTCAGACTAACCACCCTATCGATCAAGTGATAGGAGATCCTAATCTAGGAGTTCGAACTAGAGCATCCTATAGGAACCTTAGTCAAATTTCCTTAATTTCAAAGATAGAACCCTAATAAATTGAACAAGCTCTTCTTGATCCCGATTGGATTGCAATGCAAGAAGAGCTAGCTCAATTTACTAGGAATGAAGTGTGGGAATTAGTACCACCACCTAAAGACAAAACGATAATTGGAACAAGGTGGGTGTTTCGAAATAAGCTTGATGATAAAGGTGAAGTAGTTAGAAACAAGGCTAGGTTAGTCGCCAAAGGGTTTAGCCAAGTCGAAGGCTTAGATTACGACGAAACCTATGCCCCAGTAGCTAGACTCGAATCCATTCGAATGTTGCTAGCTTATGCCGCACATCGAGGATTTAAGCTGTTTCAAATGGATGTTAAGTCGGCATTCCTAAATGGATACATTAAAGAAGAAGTTTATGTTAGCCAACCCCCCGGATTCGAAAATCTAGATAAACCCGACCATGTTCTAAAACTTAAGAAAGCTCTCTATGGACTTAAACAAGCTCCTCGAGCTTGGTACGAGAGACTTTCAATCCATCTTAAGTCAAAAGGGTTTAACCAAGGCTTAGTTTACCCAAATTTTTTTCGTAAAAACCTTAGGTAAAGAAATATTCATAGCTCAAATTTACGTAGACGATATAATTTTTGGAACCTCTAACTCAGCCTTACTAAACGAGTTCGTTTCACTCATGGAAAGTGAGTTCGAAATGAACTTGGTAGGCGAGTTAAGTTTCTTTTTAGGTCTACAAATTAAACAAAATAAGGATGGTATATACTTATATCAACAGAAATACACTAAGGAGTTAATTAAAAGATTTGGAATGCAAGACGCTAAGATAATAAACACCCCAATGGCGATTAATGTTAACATAGGAGAAGACCCTGAAAGTAAGTCCATTGACTTAAAGTACTATAGGAGCGCGATAGGAAGTCTCCTATACTTAATCAGCCTAATTCGACATCCTATTCACAGTAAGTATGTGCGCCAGGTTTCAAACCTGTGCTAAGGAGTCTCACCTAACCCTAGTTAAGCGTATCCTTAGATATCTTAAGGGTACACTTAACGTTGGTATTTGGTACCCTAGATCTACGGAGTTCATACTAATCGGCTACTCCGATTCGGATTATGCCGGTAGTAAGCTCGATAGAAAAAGTACGAGTGGTTGTTGTCAACTTCTCGGCTCGAGTTTAGTGAGTTGGTGCAGTAGGAAGCAACACTGTGTTGCTTTATCTACCACCGAAGCCGAATACATCGCGATGGGTGAGTGTGTCACGCAACTTCTTTGGATGAAGCACACCCTCCGCGACTTTAAGTTAGACTTTACGAATACTAAACTTCATGTAGATAACATTAGTTCAATTAATCTTACAAAGAATCCGATATGTCACTCTAGGACCAAACATATAGAGGTCAAACACCATTTCATTCGAGAACATGTGGCCAACGGAGCAATACAACTCGAATACGTCGAATCGAAGTCTAACTTAGCAGACCTATTTACTAAACCCCTACCCGAAGCCGAATTTAGTCTATTAAGATAAAAATTGGGCATGTGCGTAATAGAATAGGTACATGCAAATTATATGTTCTTACTACTATTTCTTTAATTTCATTTTTATGGAACTAGCATAGGACATACCTTAGATATCATGCACCTATAGATTTAAGGAGCCAGTACATCTCAAAACACATAGGACTAATGTGTTTGTGTACTTAGCCACATAGATGGGCGTGAGATGTTAGGACCTTACTCCTGGTTCCAGATGTAGAGCTAGTGCATCGCTATGAACCACGGAGTATAATCATACATACTAACCGACTCTGACCAGGACTGGTTGATCTTACATATCAATCAAGCCAAATATGAGTCGAACATTTTATAGATGAGCTTATTTTCAGTATATTATTTTTTTTATAAAAAAATGGGGAACATGCTTGGACTTTAAATTTAACACTTATTTTGTTTTCCACACACCCCTTACTCTTTTCAATATACGGCAAAAGGGGGAGAAAAAGGCCAAAGTTAAGGGGTCAAATTTTTTTTGATAACTTAACTCTTACTTCACATTTAAACCAAAAGTTAAAACTTAGTTAACTTTTACCAAAAGGCCAAAGAATTCTTAACTTAAACTTATTTGTGCCATCTACGTTTTACTTAAACTTATTTTTTTTTTAAAAAAAAATTTATGTCGTTAATGTTTTACTTAAGAGGGAGAAAGGGCTTAACTAAAACATTTTACTAAGGCCAACTTTAAGTAATGTTAATTACTTAAAGCAACCCTCAAGGGGGAGGATTAAGGTCTTTCTTCAAGACTCACCCTCGGTCAAGGGGGAGGTTTCCTCAAGGGGGAGTACTTGAAGAAAATCCTTACTACTCCAACTTAATCTTCATATTTTTTGTTTCTCATGCACATTATTACTCTTCATGCTTGCTATTTACTTAACTTTGTATGTGGGTTTGCCATAAATCAAAAAGGGGGAGATTGTTGGTGCAGTAGGCACCTAAGTCGAACCTAAGTTTTGATTATAGCAAATGATACAAAGTTAAGCATATATTGTTATCTCATGAGCTAAATCAAGTGTGCAGAAAAGTCTCAACGCTGGAGCTGAAGGCTAGCGACACCCGGAGGAAGCCGCGGTGGTCGGGCGACACTCAAGAGACTTCGGAGGGAGCCGAAGGAATTGAGTGGAAGGCCGAAAGCAAAAGCAACACGTAAGTACTGAGGTAAGCTCGTGTGTGCGAGCGTAAGTAAGGTCGTATCCTCTTTACGGGGATGATCTTAAGCGTAGATCCGACCAAAGACTTCTTATAGATGGTCTAGGTCGAGATCGGATGGTCGACGACCATCGAAATTATGTTTTTGTTGAGCTAACCTTGCCTTGCAGCTAGCATCAGTCGACTGCCAGCTTGGAGGACTCGACTGTCGTCAAACAGTCGACTGCCGAAGGTCAGCAATCGACTGATGCTGCCATCAGTCGACTGATGATGGCCATCAGTCGACTGCTGGTCAAAGGATCAGCCTCGAGTAGTCAAGAGTTATCACCATTTTTCAAGGGGTTTTGTGCCCATTTGTGATTGGCTAAAGACCCATTCGATGAGGGGCTCAAAGGCTATAAAAGGAGGGCCAAACCTAGGGTTTTTCATCAATTCAAAAGCTTCCAAGTGCTTCCGATACGCTCCGACTCTCTGACATCCCTACGACGAAGCGCTGCCGAGACGACGACTAGAGCTTCAACCTCCAACTTTTAAAGTCGTCGGTAATGAAAGTTCTAAATTGTAATTCAGTTTATTCCTTTTAGTAAAGCTTTCATTATAACGAGGAGAGGGGGAGTGTCCTTCTACCTTGGGCTTTTTGTATCCGTCTAACTCCTACCTCCAACGAGGAGGAGTTCTTTAATAGTTTGCCCTCCGTACGTGGTCAAGGACCACTAGGGCCTTGGAGTAGTAGCCTTCGGCTACGAACCAAGTAAATCTCTTGTGTCTATTGTCTTCTTTACTTTTTGTTTTGTTTATCTTTCCGCTGCATATAAGTTTTTTTTAAAACGAATTCGTACTAAAAAGTTTCTATCGCTATTCACCCCCCCCTCTAGCGATCCAATTGATCCAACAAAAGAAACTTGGATATTGTCTTAACTGCAGAGGAGTACAAATTTGTACTCTTCGAGGTCTGTCCTCCTAAGCCTACCGATGACTCTAATGAAAAGGAGAAAGAAAGTTATAAGAAATGGATCAAGGCAGATGAGATGGCGCGATGTTACATTTTGGCATCTATGTCAAATATGCTGCAACATCAGCATCAGGCCATGGCCACAACTTATGACATGATGTTCAATCTCAAGGAACTTTTCGGACATCAGAGTAGGACGACTAGACAGGAGGCTATGAGAAACTTGATGACGACCACCATGATCGAGGGAACACCCGTCAGGGATCATGTTCTCAAGATGATGGCTCATCTTAATTAGATGGAAGTCCTCGGAGCTGAGATCGATGGGGAAACCCAGGTCGATATCAGTCTTCAGTCTCTGCCTAGGAGTTTTGAGCAGTTCTGCCTCAACTACAACATGAACAAAAGGTTGTATTCGTTGGCGGAGCTTCTGACAGAACTCCAGGCGGCAGAGGGGCTTTTTCGTCAAAGCGCTCAAGCCATGGTTGCTCAGAAGGTTTCTTCTTCTAAACCGAAAGGTAAGAAGAAGAAAAAGCAAGGTGGAGCAAAGAAAGTGGCAGTGGGACCTCAGGCAGGAGTGAAGAAGTCGAAAGGCAAGTGCTTCACTTGCAAGCAGATTGGACATTGGAAGGTGGACTATCCTCGCCGAAAGAACAAAGGTATATCTTCTTGTTTAGTTGTTGAAACATGTTTAGTGGTGTTATCTACCAGTGCCTGGTGTGTAGAGACAGGAGCCACTGATCATGTCTGCAATACTTTGCAGGGGTTCCAGGAAACCCGACGACTAGCTGAGGGAGAGATTACCGTCTTCATGGGCAATGCTTCAAAGGTGGTGGCTATTGCAGTGGGAGACGTTTATTTATTTTTTGAGAGGAATAAAGTTTTGGTTTTGAGAAATTGTCTTTATGTACCTACTTTTAGAAAGAATCTAATTTCAGTTTCTAAATTGTTTATGGATGGATATTCTGTTTCTTTTAATGACAAAATGGTTAAAAAAAGGAATAGGGAGATTATCAGTTCTGGTACATTGGGTGTCAATTTGTATTCTCTTGAACCAAAAACTCTCACGATGCATATAGAAGTAAATAACTCATCTTCTAAGTCTAATAAGAGAAAAGAACCTTCGAAAATGAACCAGACGTATCTTTGGCATCTAAGGCTTGGTCATATTAACCTGAGTAGAATTCAAAGGTTGATAGTTGATGGACCTTTGGGTTCATTAGTGGTGGAGGATCTCCCAACCTGCGAATCTTGCTTGGAAGGTAAAATGACCAAGAGGCCTTTCAAGACCAAGGGGTATAGAGCCAAAGATGTTTTAGAATTGGTTCATTCTGATTTGTGTAGTCCTATGTCTATCCAGGCAAGAGGTGGTTTTGAATATTTCATCTCTTTTATAGACGATTATTCAAGATATGGATACATTTACTTGATGCGCCGCAAGTCTGAATGCTTTGACAGGTTCAAAGAATTCAAGGCTGATGTGGAGAACCGTCAAGGTAAAAGTATCAAGACACTACGATCTGATCGTGGTGGCGAGTACCTCTTGGGAGAGTTTAGGAGTTACTTATCAGAGGCTGGGATTCAATCCCAATTGTCCGCACCTGGCACACCCCAGCAGAATGGTGTGGCAGAGCGAAGGAATAGGACTCTTATGGAGATGGTCAGATCGATGATGAGTTATTCTGAGTTACCTGATTCGTTCTGGGGGTTTGCTCTAGAAACAGCAGCACACATTCTGAACTTGGTTACATCTAAGTGAGTACCCTCTACTCCCACAGAGTTTTGGACTGGGCGAAAGCCTAGTCTAAGACATATTCGGATTTGGGGTAGTCCAGCACATGTGCTGAAGGGAGATGCTGGTAAGTTGGAATCTCGTACAGAAGTACGCTTGTTTGTTGGCTACCCTAAGGGAACGAAGGGTGGTTTATTCTATAGTCCTAGAGATCAGAAGGTGATCGTGAGTACGAATGCCAGATTTCTAGAGGAGGACTATGTGATGAACCACAAGCCCACGAGTAGGATTGTTCTTGAGGAGTTGACAGGGGAAGTCCCGACTTCAGTACCACCGGTACAAGAGGACATACCACAAGTCACTGCATCGCATGTCACAGAGCATACACAGGAGGCACCTCGTCGTAGTGGGAGGGTTGTTAGACAACCCGAGAGATTCATGTTTTTGGGAGAGTCTTCGGACTTAGTCCCTGATG
The DNA here is from genome assembly GCA_025175895.1 of Wurfbainia villosa. Taxonomy (NCBI): domain Eukaryota; kingdom Viridiplantae; phylum Streptophyta; class Magnoliopsida; order Zingiberales; family Zingiberaceae; genus Wurfbainia; species Wurfbainia villosa. Next base: position 30,828,620 of record CM045994.1, on the reverse strand, counting down.
AACATGAACCTGATCCCTGGACATATGACGAGGCACTCCAAGATAGAGATGCGGTATCTTGGCAAAGAGCGATGAATTCAGAGATAGAATCAATGGATTCTAATCAGGTCTGGGAGCTAGTAGAGCCACCCGATGGTATAAAAGCCATTGGATGTAAGTGGATCTACAAGAGAAAGAGAGGAGTAGACGGGAAGGTTGAGACCTTCAAAGCTAGGCTTGTTGCGAAAGGGTATACTCAGAAAGAAGGTATCGATTATGAGGAGACCTTTTCGCCGGTAGCTATGCTTAAGTCTATCCGGATTCTCTTATCTATAGTTGCTCGTATGGATTATGAGATTTGGCAGATGGATGTCAAGACAGCTTTCCTTAACGGAAGTCTTGAGGAGAACATCTATATGCAACAACCAGAGGGATTCATTGCTAAAGGCAAAGAGCATCTTGTATGTAAGCTTAATCGGTCCATTTATGGATTGAAGCAAGCTTCGAGATCTTGGAACATCCATTTTGATGAGGTAATCCAGTCATATGGATTTATTCAAAGTCCGGATGAGCCTTGTGTATACAAGAGATGTGATGGAAACGTAGTGGTATTTCTTGTACTATACGTAGATGACATTTTGTTAGTTGGCAACAATATCAGAGTGTTATCAGACGTAAGGGTATGGTTATCCAAACAGTTTGACATGAAGGACTTGGGAGAAGTGGGACACATCCTTGGGATCAAAGTAATAAGGGATCGCAAGAAAAGGATGTTGTGCTTATCTCAAGCTTCATACATTGACACTATCCTTGCTCGTTTTAGCATGCAAAACTCCAAGAAAGGTTTTCTACCTTTTAGGCATGGAGTTCCTTTATCTAAAGAGATGTGTCCCAAAACATCAAAGGAGATAGAGGAAATGAAGGCGGTTCCTTATGCTTCGGCGGTAGGAAGCCTCATGTATGCTATGCTATGTACGAGACCAGATATCTACTTTGCCGTGGGCATTGTTAGCAGATATCAGAGTAATCCTGGATAGGGACATTGGACTGTGGTAAAGCATATATTGAAGTACCTGAGAAGGACTAGGGATTATATGCTGGTTTACCGGGCAGATCAATTAGTCCCTGTGGGTTACACGGATTCGGATTTCCAATCAGATAGAGACAACAGTAAATCTACCTCAGGGTTTGTGTTTACTTTTGGAGGTGGAGCCATAGTATGGAGGAGTGTCAAGCAGAAATGTGTGGCGGACTCTACCATAGAAGCTGAGTATGTGGCAGCCTCTGAGGCAGCCAAGGAAGCTATATGGCTCAGAAACTTCTTGATGGACTTGGATGTGATTCCTGGTTTGCCCAGATCTATCACAATTTATTGTGATAACAGTGGTGCAGTGGCAAACTCGAAGGAACAACGAGCCCATAAGGCAAGTAAACACATAGAGCGCAAGTACCACCTGATACGAGAGATCATAAAGCGAGGAGAAGTAGTTGTCGCCAAGATTGCATCAGAGGATAACCTGGCAGATCCATTCACTAAGGCCCTTCCAGCGAAAGCGTTTGATAGGCATGTGGAGGATATGGGGATCAGATGTATGGCAGTGTGATGACAGCATAGTCTTTTAGTATAAGTGGGAGATTGTTGGAATGTATACTAAAAGCCTAGCTCTTTTTGTATGAACATTTTTATTTTGAAATAAGAATCACATGATTATTGTTTGCACTTTATATTTATTATATGTGTGCATATTGTCTAATATTTTACATTGTAGATAACATGGTGCTTGGTGTGGCACAGAAGATCATGTTATCAGTCCCTTGTAGAATATAAGTAGAGGCTCACGACCAAGATGGTTTTGGACAAACCATTGGCATGGTTGTAGTGTAGCTTGGTATTGTTTTATCTTGAAGATAGAGTTACACTAGTACACTTAGGTGTATTGAGCAGGACCGACATAGAGGTGATTCAATTTATTGCTGACTACATAAATAAATCAAACCTCGGATATTATGTTGTACATGCTCTTAATCCCGATATAATAACGGGCACATGTACTTAGTATTTATTTCTTTGATTTACCATAGGGTGATATTTAGATGGATTAAATCAATATGCCCGGTAAGTTGGGAAATAATATTATTTACATGGTGTGCCGTTGATTATAGGAGGAAACTGTGTCCTATATATTAGGTTGATGATGTCCCCTTGAGGAGCTCATAAGGTTCATCATGTAAACCCAGCTGGTTGACTTAGTCAACATGATGATAAGGTTGAGTGGTACTACTCGAGGAGTTAGATGTTAATTGATTGATGGTCAGTAAATCAATTAATTAACGGACATTCGATATCTTAAACACGGGGAGATGGATGTACAAATAATATATGGAGCCCATATTAATTTATGGGGGTTGGTGAGGTAGTTCAATGATGATCCTCTAGTGGAATGGAACATCATTGATGGATCAAGTTTGTGTGGTTTCGATCCATCGGGTGGCCAAGATCCAACTCCTCCTCATGGTCCCTATTGTAGCCTAATATTATCCTCAAGAAGCCTAGATCCAAGGATATAAAACAAAACTCTAAAACCGACGGTTGGGATGAAACCCTAGATCCGACGGTTGGGATTAAATCCATAGATCCGACGGTTGGGATTAAATCCCTAGAACCGACGGTTGAGATTAAATCCCTAGATCCGACGGTTGGGATGAAACCCTAGAACCGACGGTTGAGATCAAATCCCTAGATCCGACGGTTGAGATTAAATCCCTAGATTCGACGGTTGGGATGAAACCCTAGATCCGACGATTGAGATTAAATCCCTAGATCCGACGGTTGGGATGAAACCCTAGATCCGACGGTTGGGATGAAACCCTAGATCCGACGGTGGAGATTAAATCCCTAGATCCAACGGTGGAGATTAAAGGAGGCTTAAGCCCAATTCTATAAATAGAGGGCTAAGGCTTGGGCGGCAAGAATGGTTTTTCGATTAGGGTTTTGCCTCTCATGAGTTTAGGCGGCTAGGGTTTGGTTTGTGGTTTGGGCGGCAACAAGGAAGGAGATTAGGGTTTCCTCCTTTTCTCCTTGGTGGCCGGCACTCACTCCATCTTCCTCCTTGCATTCGTCGGCCCTCTTCCTCCTCCTTTTCTCCTTGGTGGTCGGCGGTTCTCCAATCCATTGGTGGCCGGCGCTTCTCCCATTCCTTGGTGGCCGGCGACAACATTGTTACAAAGGTTGGCCGGCGCTCAACCATCTACTCCTTGGCCGGCGGTTATATCAAGCTCCTTGGCTTGGTAGCCGGTTCTAGAAAGGAGAAGGAGTTTTGTTTGGTTCTTCTCTTTGTTCCGAGCGAGCAAGGAAGAGAAGAACGTGATCTAGAAGGCTTCTACTCATGGAGGATCTTCGCCCACACGACGTCCACGAGGAGGATAGGACATACGGTAGAAGATCAAGAGGTATAAAATTTTTTACAACTTTATTTTTCTGATCTTAACATGTTCTTTATGTATTGATTATACTAGTTTGCATTTGTATGTATTTTGTATAATCATGGACCCCGAAGACAAACACAAAAATCGGCGATCCGTCCGTCGTCTCTTCTGCGGCTAACCAACTAGAAGAGTTGTGTTGCTTGAACAACTAGTTTATTCAAGCGATCGCTCAAGTTGTTAGCACGACGACGAACTAGTTGTGCTAAGGAAACTCATCCCATCCGGATTAGTTTCTTCATTAGTGAAAATTTTAATCCGGGGACATGGGAGCTAATGAGCCCCTGAAGCAACTACCAACAGATTGTACCGAGGATGACATGGTCTATTCCTCAATTGGTCAATCTAGATGTCAAGAATAGAGGGACATTGTCACATATTGTGAGAGTCACAATTAGTAGTCACAAAGGTGATGTTGGAGCTCAACATTCTTGTAACTTGGGTAACAATGATGTGTTGCTAGATACCGCTCATTGCTTATGTTCCAAAATCGATTTAGGGACATTGCCAACGTTACAAGAACCTATAGGGTCACACACAAAGGGAAATTAGATGGAGATTAGGTTCATATGATGAACCATGAGGATTAGGTTCATGGGATGAACCAAATTGGATTAAGAGTAATCCAAATTAGACTAATTGAGTTAGACTCAATTTGATTCAAGTGTTGAATGAGTCTAATTTTGATTTGATTCATTGACTCAATTTAAATTAATGAATAGAGATTCATTAAATCAAATTGACTTGAATCAAGTGGTTAGATTTGATCAACCAAGGGAGATAAGAGGTCAAGTTTGACTTGAATTAAGAGAGAAGATGAATGGTTAATTTTGACTTGACCAATTGCCATGTCATGATGACTTGGCATGGGGGCTGGCCAATGATGATATTCCACATCATCATGGACTTATCATGTGGTGCCACCTCATGAGGGAGACCAAGAGCCATTGGCTCTTGGAATTACATGCATGCATGTAACCCCCCATCCAAGAGTGGCCGGCCACTTTTAGCATTAGTGTGAAGTTATTTGGATTAACTTCATCTTCTTCCTTGCTCTCCTCTCAAGCTTGCTCTCCCAATCCTCTACCTTGGCCGAAACTTCCAAGGGGTGCTAGCACACTCTAGGTTGTGTTTCTCCACCATTTGTCCGTGTGGATACCAATAGAGGAGTGTACACTTGACACTCTTGAGTTCCGGTAAATCTTTTGGACGAGCAGGATAAGCGAAGGGTGTCGCTACGAGGGTAATGCTCTCATCTTGTAGATCTAGGGTATTCAAACACATACATGTTTTATTTTTATATATCTTCGCACGGATCCATGGCCGGTCTTCCAAGGTTTCCGCAACGCAAAAAGCGGTTTTTGCGGCTCGGAAAACCCAACACTTACCTCCAACAAGGAAGATATTTTTAGTGTTTGCCTTTCGGAAGTGATCAAGGATCACAGGACCTTGGATCAGTAGTCGGTTGGCTATGAACCAAGTAAAAAGTCCTTGTGTCTTTTGCTTTTCTTGTCTTTCTTTTTGTGTTTTTTTTCGTTGCAACTATGTTTTTCAAAATGAAAAGAAAAGGTTTTTTAAAATACACTATTCACCCCCCTCTAGCATCTTTCTCGATCCAACACTATCTAGTCTATTATAAATTAAGCAAGTAAAACTAAGCCGTCAAGAAACTTATTTAATTAAGGAAAAATACAAGGTATTGGTTCCCTGTAAGTGGTTACTTTGTTTAGTCTTGTTCAAAATGTGAATTTGATCCTTGGGGATCCAAAATTGATTCGGTTCAACTTGATTAACTAGACATGTTTTGAGGACTGATGCTTGGAAATTGCACTTAGGTTTTCTTTGGGAGGAGGTGAGGAAGGTGTAAGTAATGGAAGGGTAAGGGTAAATAAGGGAGAAAAAAAAGCAACCCCCGTTTGTGAAGAAGTGAGGGAAGGGGAAAGGGATGTGAAGGGGAGGGGAAGGAATGGGAACTTATACCCCTCATTCTCACAAAAACCCAGCTTTTCTTACACCCCTATTTGGGTTGTAAGCCTCCCTTCCCCTTCCATTACTTACACTCCCCTCCCCTCCTCCCAAGCAAAGCCTTAGCGTTTAGGCTAAGTAAGGACATATAAGACTTGTTGGTTGACTTAGCCTTATATCTGAGTTCGAACTTATTATACACGACTCGATGGGACCCAAGTATCATGTTGAGATACTTTGAACCTGAAGTGAATCTTTCTAACGATCCAACAAGATCTTCTACTTGTCTTTTCAAGTCAAAGTTCTCTTCCTAAGTTTTGCAACATGAGTTGAGTCTCTATCGTGAATTTGGCAAGTCAAAGTCTTCAAGTTGACTTGCTCCTTAAGTACTTGTATTTCCATAAGAAGTAACTCAACCCGATCCTCGAATTTAGCTAGTTTCCTACCTAAGCATTCTATGATCTTGTATATTTTATCTTTTAATAAAGAATTTACCTCATCTTGTCCTTCGAAAATGGATGGGTCCATGGTTTGTCTCTGACTCGGACTCGGAGCTTGAATTGGCCTCGGACTTATCGACTTCCATGAATGTGACAAAGCTCATCTTTAGAATGTCCACGTCCAACCACCGGAATGTGACAAAGCTAGTTTCCTACCCAAGTTGCTTTGAGTGCCTTCTTTTTTCCTTTCCTTATTTGGATTCTCTTCCCTTTTTAGATTTGCACACTCAAGCTAGTAGTGACCTTTTCCGATGCACTCATAGCATGTAATCTTGGACCTAGGTCGACTTGGCCGATTCTCCACAACCTTTTTAGCATCTCTATTTGTTAATCTTTTCTTCTTATTAAATAACTTCCTTACCATATTTACCATTTCCTCTTCTCTGTTTATTTTCGACTCTGATTCATCTTTGGACTCGTGTTTTGGTTTGGACTTCTTTCTGTTGGGATGTATACTGAAAGCCTAGCTTTTGTATGGAAATCTTTATTTTGAAAAAAGAATCACATGATCATTGTTTGCATTTTATATTTATTATATGTATGCATCTTGTCCAATACTTTACATTGTAGATAACATGGTATGTGGTGTCACACAGAAGATCATGTTATCAATTTCTTGTAGAGTATAAGTAGAGGCTCACAACCAAGATGGTTTTGGACAAACCATTGGCATGATTATAGTGTAATTTGGTATTGGTGTATCTTGACCATAGAATTACATTAGTACCCTTTGTGTGTATTGAGTGTTGGGATATATACTGAAAAGTCTATCTTTTGTATGAACATCTTTATTTTGAAATAAGAATCACATGATCATTGTTTGCATATTTATGGCTATGCATTTTGTCTAATACATTACATTGTAAATAACATGGTGTGTAGTGTCACATGGGAGATCATGTTATCAGTTCTTTGTAAAGTATAAGTAAAGGCTCACAACCGAGATGGTTATGGACAAACCATTGGTACGGTTGTAGTGTAATTTGGTATTGGTTTGTCTTGACCATAGAATTACACTAGTACACTTTGTTTGTATTGAGCAGGACCGACTTAGAGGTGATTCAATTTATTGCTGACTATATAATCGAATCAGACCTCAGATATTATGTTATACATGCTCTTAATCCCGATATAATAACGGGCACATATACTTAGAATTCATTTCTTTAATTTACCAATGGGCGAGATTTATAGAGTAAATCGATAGGCTCGGTAAGTTGGGAAATGATATTATTTATATGGTGTGTCGTTGATTATAGGAGGAAACTATGTTCTATATATTAGAATGATGATGTCCCCTTGAGGAGCTCATAAGGTTCATCATGTAAAACCTGCAGGTGGACTTGGTCCGGCATGATGATAAGGTTGAGTGGTACTACTCATGGAGTTAGATGTTGATTAATTAATTGTTAGTAAATTAATTAATTGATGGACATTCGAGATCTTAAACATGGGGAGACAATTGTACAAATAATATATGGAGCCCATATTAATTTATGGGGGTTGGTGAGGTAGATCAATGATAATCCTCTAGTGGAATGGATTATCATTAATTAATCGGACTTTATGTGGGCTTGATCCATTGGGTGGCCAAGATTCAACTCCTCCTCATGGTCCCTATTGTAGCCTATTAAAACCCCATGGATCCTAGATCCGATGATGGAAAATAAAACTCTAGATCCGACGATGGAGATTAAATCTCTAGATCTGACGGTTGAGATTAAATCTCTAGATCCGACGGTTGAGATTAAATCCCTAGATCCGACAGTGGAGATTAAAAGGAGGCTTAAGCCTAACTCTATAAAAGGGTGGCCAAGGCTTGGGCGTGTAAGAGTTTTGGGAGATTAGGGTTTTGCTTCCCTTGGCTTGGGCGGCAACTAAGAGTGGCTAGGGTTTGTTGGTCGGCAACTAGGAGGTGGCTAGGGTTTGCTTCTCATCTTGGGTGGCAACCTAAGGTTGGCTTCTCCTCTTAGCCGGCGGTAACAACACGACCATCTTCTCTTTTTGCCGGCAGCACCACCTTCTTCCCCCCTTCTTTGGCCGACAGCAAGAGCTAGGGATTCTTCCCTTGGAGCTTTTGGCCAGTGCCTACACTTCTATCTTCATCTCCTTGGCCGGCGGCAATCACCAAGCAAGGTGGCTTGGTGGTCGATTCTAGATAGAAGAAGAGTTTTTTTTATTCTTCCTTTTGTTCAGGGTGAACAAAGAAAGGAAGATTGGTGATCTAGGAGGCTTCGACTTTTGGAAGATCGTCGCCCACACGACGTCCAAAAAGAGGAAGGACATACAATAGAAGATCGAGAGGTATAATGATTGTTTATGATCTTTTATTGTTATATGCATGTCGTATGCTTCATTATGTGGCTAATATACTTGGACCCTGAATACAAACACAAAAACCGGCGATCCGTACATCGTCTATTCCGTGGCTATTTGAAGAATAGAGGTAGGATACTTGAACAACAAGTTAGTTCAAGTGACCACTCTAATCGAATAGCACGACGATGGAATGGTTGCTTTGGTAATCCCTCTTTGTCGAGGATTAATTTTTTTAATCCAGGGACGTAGACAGGATCGCCATGAATAAGTGACCGAGTTGAAGTGGGAAGTGAAGTTTCCTCCCTTCATTGAGCTGAATCGATTTAGAGGTGATTCAATTTATTGTTGACTACATGTTTGAATCGGACCTCGGATATTATGGTGTACATGCTCTTAATCCCGATATAATAACAGGCACATGTACTTAGTATTTATTTCATTGATTTAACAATGGGCGAGATTTATGGATTAAATTGATAGTCTCGGTAAGTTAGAAAATAATATTATTTACATGGTGTGCCATTGATTATAGGAGGAAACTGTGTCCTATGTATTAGGATGATGATGTCCCTTTGAGGAACTCATAAAGATCATCATGTAAACCCTACAGGTGGACTTGGTTCGGCATGATGATGAGGTTGAGTGGTACTACTCATGGAGTTAGATGTTAATTAATTAATTGTCAGTAAATTAATTAATTAATGGACATTAGATATCTTAAACACGAGGAGATATTTATACAATTAATATATGGAGCCCATATTTATTTATGGGGGTTGGTGAGGTAGATCAATGATAATCCTCTAGTAGAATGGATTATCATTAATGGATCGGATTTTATGTGGGTCGGATCCATTAGGTGGCCAAGATCCAACTCCTCCTCATGGTCTCTATTGTAGCCTATTAAAACCCTCTTGAAACCTAGATCCGACGGACACGATTAAATGGAGGCTTGGGAGAAATCTATAAATAAGGTTTCAAGGCTTGGGCGTGATATATCTTTTTGTAGATTATGGTTTTTGGAGTGGGCGGCAAGATTGTTGGAGAGGCTAAGGTTTGGGCAGAAGAAGCTTTTGGTTTTGCTTCCTAGGGCCGGCGGCAACAACTTGGAGATTAGGGTTTGTCTCTTGCTTGTCCATGGCCGGCGCCACCCTCATCCTCTCCATCTCCATTGCCGATGCCTCCTTCTCTTTCTTTTTGGCCGGCGGCAACAAGAGAATTCTCTTGGTCGGCGTCCACCTTCCTTCTTCCTCTCCTTGGCCAGCGGCAAAAACCTAGCTAGGAGCTTGGTGGTCAGCACTAGATAGGAGAAGAAGGGTTCGGTCATCTTCCCTTCGTTCGGAGTGAGCAAGGAAGGGAAGAACGAGATCAAGAAGGCTTTAATTCTTGGAGGATCGTTGCCCACACAACGTCCAAGAAGAGGATAGGTCATACACTAGAAGATCAAGAGGTAAACAAGAGGTATAATTCTTGTTTTGGTTTATTTCTTGTTCTATGCAATATGTTTGTAATTGTATGATCATGGACCCCAATGATAAACATAAAAACCGATGATCCGTACATCATTTATTCCGTGGCTAATCGAGGTAAAGAGAAAGGTTGCTTGAACAACAAGTTTGTTCAAGTGACCACTCTAATCGAATAGCACGATGATGGATCGATTGCTTGGGTAATCCTTCATCGTCCAGGATTAATTTTTTTATCCAGGGACGTTTGATAGGATTTCCATGTACAAGTGATCGAAGCGAAGCGAAGCTTTTCGACTCCCTTCAAGTGGTATCAGAGCCATGGTTTCCGATTTTGTGTGTTTAGGATTCGGTTACTTTTATGTACTTATCATATATTATGTGTGCCGGATAATAGTAGGATGTGTGTAGGCTAACTTTTTAGGTGCAGGCATAAGATCCAACTATTATGGCCATATGTGTGTGTATGTGATTGGATGTGTGTAATTGTAATATTATTTGAATCCTCGGGGTTGACGAGGCTAGTATTTAATTTTTATAATTAAGTATGACATTGTTTAGCCACTCTTTTATTTTAGTTTACTTTTGATCTAGACTTCATGTACACTCCTTTGTGGAGTATAGGATCGATGGATGTAAATTAAAATAATTTTTCTCGGCTCAGATCTCCGGATGGCTTGTACATGGCGTAGGGAGGAGCGGACGAGGTGGCAACACGACTGGATGCATATTGGAGAATAAAAGCCATAATAGTTGGAAAATTTATTTTTCATATTTATTGCTTTTGATTTATATGCTTGTTGTGCTTGCATAGTTAAAATTCCTCAATGTTAAATTACTAAGTGGGAGAGGGATATTTTTTTAAATTTTTGCGGCCTCCATTACAATTTGACATGTGATGTGAACAAACTTACGCGTTGGCTCTGAGTGCCTTCCTCCATATCGGATGAGTTTGTTTTTGTAGATCACTAGGTCAAATATGGTTATAGAAAATTATTTAGGAGCGTATGTACTTCCCCATCGGAAGGTGTAGGGAATTCTTTATGCCAAATGGCATATGCGCAACGGAAAAATTAGGATCCCTTCCAAGTGATCCATGCGAAAGCAAACTCGTATAAAATAAATTTCTCTAAACCAAACCTATCTTATAGGAGAGGATTACCTTTGTTGCGTGCCCTTGTTAATCCCGCTTCTTCCTTTTGTTTGTTGGATCTTTAGCACGTTCAAGTGTCCGTGCCTCTATATGTATCCACACGAGCAAGCTCTTGTCTCACAAAAGAAAACTAGAGGAGCTCTCCTTTACTTCTTGCTAGAGAAGTCCCTAAAGGAGAGGAAGCTAGGGAAAAAGAGAAGGGAAGAAGAAGACTACTCTTCTTGCTACTTCACAAAAGTCACACAACAATAAGCTCTCAAGCTCTCTCCAAGCCTCAAGCTCCCAACAACCACACCTACAATTTCTTTGGCCGGCCACTCCATGGGGTCTTTTATAGGGTTGGGAAAACCCTTTCACCTCCACACATTCAATGCAATCCATTGCATTGGGACATTTGTTTGGCCGGCCACTTAAGGAGACAAAACCATTTTGTTTCCTTCCACCTTATCTAGCTTAGGTGGATGCTTAGGTGGCATGCTTATGTGGCATGCTTATGTGGCATTCTTATGTGGCATTCATGCATGTTGAATTAATCTTATTAATTCAATTAAGCTTATGTTATCATATTGAATTAATCTTATTAATTCAATTAAGCTTATGTTATCATATTGAATTAATCTTATTAATTCAATTAAGCTTATGTTATCATATTGAATTAATCTTATTAAATCAATGAGGTAACATATTGAATTAATCTCATTAAATCAATTAGCTAAAATTCTCATTAAGCTTAAAGTCCAAAAACCATTTTGTACTTAAGCTTATTCCCAAATTATTCTAGTCAAACTAGAATACTCTAATTCATCTAATCATCATGCTCTTTGTGTGTGACCCTATAGGCTCTCATAACGTTGGCAGTGGACCTAAACTCTTTTAGATACACAAGCAATGAGCGGCATCTAGCAATACATCATTGCTACCCAAGTTATGAGATAAGTCAAGATCCGACTAACCTTTCCGTGACTACTATAATATATGACCGTGTCCTTCTATCCTTGATATTAGATTGATCAATGAGGGATAGACCGTGTCATCCTCGATCAATCTATGTGTTTCTTGATCCCTGAGTAAACTAACTCAAACAAATGAGCTCAATATCTCATATTGACTCATTCGAGCATGGCCATGCGTTTTAGTAGTTCTACTCAATCAAGGGGCCCACCGATATCACTCGCCATATGAGAGGGATAGATCCCATCTACATCACTCACATCCCTCCGCATAATTTGTTACATACCCAGTAATCGCCTTTATGGTCCACCCTGTTACGGGTGACGTTTGACGATACCAAAGTACATAACTCCTTATGTAGGGAACCGTAGTGACTTCAGGTCGAAGGACTATTCATACCAATAGTCACATGAGAAAGTTTATGACACTCAGATAACGATCCATGAAACTTTCTCATGGCGGGTCAGTTCAGTATATATTCTCCAATATATACCCATGTGTCAACTTGATATCATATATCCATGACTTGTGAGATCAAGTCATCAATTGACCTACATGCTAGTCTTTATGTATTAATATTGCCCTTGCATATTAATACTTGACTAGGAACATTTAGGAAAGTGTTCTCTACAGCCTCTCATAATCAATTCTGCCAATTGATGTGCTGTAGATAAGAACCTACTTTTCTAGGGCCTTATTATATTTAATTTAGCTGGCACAAGCAAGACTTAAATATAATAACCAATCCTTTGCCTTTATAGAATATGATACAAAATGTTCCCTATTCAACCATCACATGATTGGTTCTTAGGGCTATAACTAACAATCTCCCACTAGCACTAGTACCAATCACTATGATATCTAATACCTAGTGACCTAGTGTGACCATCATGCTTCCTCCGTACAAAGCCTTGGTCAATGGATCCGCAATGTTAGCTTCATTTGCTCTGCATATCCTCACATCTCCTCTATCGATGATCTCTCGAATGAGATGGAAGCGCCGCAAAGATGTGTTTGGTCCGCTGATGTGATCGAGGTTCCTTAGCTCGCAATAGCCCCATTGTTGTCACAATAGAGGTCTATTGGATCTGCAATGCTAGGAACTACCCCAAGTTCACGATGAACTTACGGAGCCAAACAACCTCCTTTCGCATCGATGCGAATATACTTCCATTGTAGAATCAAGAATCGTGTCCTCGCTTTGAACTCTTCCACCACGGCTCCACCATTCGTGCAAAACACGCACTCGATTCGATCTATAGTCATCCTTGTCCGCTTTGGAAGCTTGCATCATCAGTAACCCTTTACAGGCTAGCTCCTCATTGCCTCAAATATCGTGAAATATTCTTTCGTTCTTCGTAAGTATTTAAGAATATTTTTGATCGCTATCCGATGACTTTCACCGATCCGATCGTATCTACTCGCCATGCTCAAAGCATACGAGACGCCGTGAAGCATAAAGCATGGGCGACATGATGATAGACCCTATGGCAGCGCATAAGGGATCTTATCCATGCGATCTCTCTCCTCCTTAGAAGAGGGACATTGAGTCTTCAAAGACTCACACCATGTGATAAAGCGTAAATCCTTTCTTGGAATTTTGCATAGCAAAACGATCTAGCACTTTATCAATGTATGTACTGACTTAGGCCAAGTAATCTTTTAGATCTATCTCTATAGATCTTGATGCCTAGAATATAGGCACTTCACCTAAGTCTTTCATCGAGAAACAATTCCCTAACCACATCTTCACACTGGAGTGAGGGAATATCATTTCCGATGAGAAGTATGTCATCTACATACAAGACAAGAAATACAACTGTGGTTCTACTATTTCTCTTGTAGACACAAGGTTCATCTTCATTCTTGATGAAACCAAACTCTTTGATTGCATCATCGAATCGAAGATTCCACTTCGAGAGGCTTGCTTTAGTCCATAAATGGACCTTTGCAGTTTGCATACCTTTCAGGATGCTTTGGATCTTCAAAACCCTCAGGCTGTGTCATGTACACATCCTCGAGTAGCTTTCCATTCAGAAAAGCGGTTTTGACATCCATCTGCCAGATCTCATAATCGTGGTAGGTCGCGAATAGCAAGTATGATCCGAATGGATTTAAGCATCGCAACTGGTGAAAAGGTTTCATCATAGTCAATACCATGAATTTGTTTGAATCCTTTCGCCACCAATCTACCTTTATAGGTATGCTTATTACCATCCATGTCAGTCTTTACTTTAAAGACCCACTTACACCCAATGGGTTTTACCCCTTCAGGTGGATCAACCAAGGTCCATACTTGGTTAGTGTACATGGATTCCATTTCGGATCTCATGGCCTCTAGCCATTTCTAACTGGCTCATCATAGCTTCTTGATAGGATGTAGGCTCAAGATCGACAAGCAATACATCACCATTGTCAGTCAAGAGAAAAGAATATCTCTCGGGTTGACGACGGATCCTGTCAGATCTACAAAGAGGTTGGTCTACTTGAACAGGTGTTTGTTCCACAACTCTTTGGGCAACAATTTCCTCATCCACAACACTTTGTGGTTCCTGTTCATTTTCCATCGAAGCCTTAGTGTTATCGTTATCTTGAACTTCTTCAAGATGAATTTTACTCCCACTAGTTTTTCTAGAAATAAATTCTCTTTCTAGAAAGACAGCATTTCTGGCAACAAACACCTTGCCAAGTGTGGGATTGTAAAAGTAATATCCCTTAGTTTCCTTGGGATATCCGACAAAATAACACTTATCTGATTTGGGTCATAGTTTATCTGAGACTTGACGTCTTACATAAGCTTCACAACCCCAAATCTTTATAAAAGACATTTTGGGACTCTTCCCAGTCCATATCGTATATGGTGTCTTTTCTACGGCTTTTGATGGGACGCGATTAAGTGTGAAAGCGGCTGTCTCTAGAGCTAGTCCCCAAAAGGAAGTAGGTAGATCAGTCTGGCTCATCATTGATCGTACCATATCTAATAGAGTACGATTTCTCCTCTCAGATACACCATTCCATTGTGGTGTTCCAGGGGGAGTGAGTTGGGATATTATCCCACACTCAGCCAGGTGATCACGAAACTCTTGACTAAGGTATTCACCACCTCGATCTGATCGAAGTAGCTTGATACGCTACCAAGTTGGTTTTGTACTTCATTCTTGAATGCTTTGAACTTTTCAAAGGATTCTGACTTATGTCTCATCAAATATAAGTAGCCAAATCTACTCATATCATCAGTGAAAGTAATAAAGTACTTATAGCCTCCTCTGGCTTCGACATTGAAAGGCCCACATACATCAGTATGTATGAGTCCTAACAAGTCTGTCGCTCTCTCTCCATGTCCACTAAATAGAGTTTTAGTCATCTTTCCTAAAAGGCAAGATTCACATACCTCATATGATTCAAAATCAAATGAGTCCAATAATCCATCTTTATGGAGTTGGGATATGCGTTTTTCATTTATGTGACCTAGGCGTGCGGAGATATGTTTGGTTGAATCATTCGATTTGAACCGCTTGGTATTTACGTTATAAATTGGGTTTTCTAAATCTAGAACATAGAGACCATTCATAAGTGGTGCATTACAATAGAACATTTCATTCAAATAAATGGAACAACATTTGTCCTTTATTATAAAAGAAAAGTTTTTTTTGTCTAAACAAGATACAGAAATTATGTTCTTTGTCAATGCAGGTACATATAAGCACTCCTCTAGTTCTAAGATAAGCCCAAAGGGGCAAAGACAAAGAATATGTTCCTACAAATACAAAGAAGAACTTTTATGCGCCA
The DNA here is from genome assembly GCA_025175895.1 of Wurfbainia villosa. NCBI lineage: Eukaryota > Viridiplantae > Streptophyta > Magnoliopsida > Zingiberales > Zingiberaceae > Wurfbainia > Wurfbainia villosa. Next base: position 30,813,015 of record CM045994.1, on the reverse strand, counting down.
TTGCCTACTCAGAGGTCTACTTCGCTTTTGCCATTTGTCTACTATTTCACCCTCGCACATTATTACAAATGTGAGATGCACATCCGTATCTAATACCCATGTAGAAGAAATAGATAGATTAACTTCTATAACGTATACAGGCGTAAGTCCCACTTCTTTTATTCTTTACTTCCTCAAGGTAGACTTTGCATAGCCCGCTTCGGTGTCGATCTCACCGCAATGGAAGCACCCCCTTCCTTAGGTACTTTACCTTTACCCTTTGAAGTGGATGAATTGGCCTTGCCTTTGGCTTGGTCTTACCCTTGCCTCGCGCTACCTTTGCCCTTCTTGACCATTAGTACGTTGCTAACTTTCTTTTTGAGATTCGGTTCAGCAGTTCTTAACATGCTGAGAATCTCAGGCAAAGGTTTATCAATTTCATTCATGTTATAATTCATGACGAATTGATTATATGCTTCCGGCAATGATTGTAGGATAACATCGGTTGCCAATTCTTGGCTCAGTGGAAAACCTAGTCTTTCAAGGTTCTCAACGTACCCAATCATTTTGAGTACGTGAGTTCCTACAGGTGTTCCTTCTTGCATCTTGCATGCAAAAAGAGCCTTAGACACTTCAAAATGCTCGTGCCTAGCTTGTCCTTGATATAGTTGTTTCAAATGCTCAACCATATCATAGGCATCCATGTTCTCATGTTGCTTCTGAAGCTCAGAGTTCATGGTGGCAAGCATAAGACATGACACATCTAATGCGTCATCTTGATGCTTCTTATAAGCATCCTTTTCAGCACGAGTGGCCGCATGGGCGGGTGTTTCAGGGGTAGACTGCTCTAGGACATACAGTTTGCGTTCTTGTTTGAGGATAATCCTCAAGTTCCTATACCAGTCAAGAAAGTTCGCTCCATTAAGCTTGTCCTTCTCAAGGACAGATCGCAAGTTGAGGGGGTGTGTCATGTTAGATGTCATGGTGATCTACAACATTAAAATGCAAAGTTAAGTATCATACCTAAATCATTTAATTAGGCCTTTAATTAAATGAGGCTCCCACTAAATTCTCATAGCTACTATTTAGCTATAAATTTATATGGGATAAAGATCCACATTATAATTGCCTTGAGTTAGCTTTGGCTAATCGCCCAAGACGTAGTATAATTAGGTAGGCAATCTTTTGCCAATTACATCTGATGTAACTCTTTAATAGCTTTGGTTAAGTTTTAGATTAGTTTAGTGTTTATTCCAGCCGTACGTGGCGAAGGCACAGGGGCCTTCTTGGATATCGGAGCAACGACCACTTCTTAAGACAAAGCTGATGTTCGGAAATCACATAAAACTAATTTTAAAACTTATGTTCAAAGCTAAAATATGCCTCTACTTTCTTAACTAATTAAGAAAACTTAATTAAGTCTTAACCAAGTTTGATAGCGGGACATCACGATTGTCCACTCGCACTCTTCCAAGATAAAATGCATTGCTTTGCTTTGGCAAACCCAATAACAAATGATCGAGGAAGTAGTGAGTACCAAGCTTTGGTAGGCATATCGTTTTTGACTTATTAAGAAATAAACATGTATCATATACATATTAGCATACATCACATATAAGCTAAACTAATCATGCATCACATACAAGCTAAACTAACATGCATCACATACATATTAAACTAAGCGTGTCATGGTTATGACCCTTATTCTACAATCTTCTCAAGCCAATGAAAAGATTGATTGGTCAACCTAAGGATAGCATCTTCTCCTAAGTGCTTCCTTTTGGTTGTCTTGTGTGTTGACTTCCTCCTTGTAACCTCATCTTCCAATGGACCCTCCATCTTTGTTTTGTACATTACAAAAGGAGAAATACTCGAGTTACATTCGAGTCTAAAACTAATTTTACAACAAGAATTTTAGGAGGAAGGCACGACACGCAGGCCGTATTTAAGAATTACAACACACACACATTCACAAACCTTTTGGGACTAGGCCATAACCATGCACCATGTCATTTTAACTTTTAAAAGACATTGGATATTTTATTATGTTTGACAATTGCTAATGCAATTATCAACTCATAATAAAATTTATCCTACTTATATCACATATAAAATAGAGAAAACCTATTTTATACGATCTTTCGCAAGTGGCTCGATACCGTAGGGAATTCTTTATGCCAAATGGCATATGCAAGAACGGAAAAATTAGGATCCCTTCCAAGTGATCCATGCGAAAGCAAACTCGTATAAAATAAATTTCTCTAAACCAAACCTATCTTATAGGAGAGGATTACCTTTGTTGCGTGCCCTTGTTAATCCCGCTTCTTCCTTTTGTTTGTTGGATCTTTAGCACGTTCAAGTGTCCGTGCCTCTATATGTATCCACACGAGCAAGCTCTTGTCTCACAAAAGAAAACTAGAGGAGCTCTCCTTTACTTCTTGCTAGAGAAGTCCCTAAAGGAGAGGAAGCTAGGGAAAAAGAGAAGGGAAGAAGAAGACTACTCTTCTTGCTACTTCACAAAAGCCACACAACAATAAGCTCTCAAGCTCTCTCCAAGCCTCAAGCTCCCAACAACCACACCTACAATTGCTTAGGCCGGCCACTCCATGGGGTCATATATAGGGTTGGGAAAACCCTTTCACCTCCACACATTCAATGCAATCCATTGCATTGGGACATTTGTTTGGGCCACTTAAGGAGACAAAACCATTTTGTTTCCTTCCACCTTATCTAGCTTAGGTGGATGCTTATGTTGCATGCTTATGTGGCATTCTTATGTGGCATTCATGCATGTTGAATTAATCTTATTAATTCAATTAAGCTTATGTTATCATATTGAATTAATCTTATTAATTCAATTAAGCTTATGTTATCATATTGAATTAATCTTATTAATTCAATTAAGCTTATGTTATCATATTGAATTAATCTTATTAAATCAATGAGGTAACATATTGAATTAATCTCATTAAATCAATTAGCTAAAATTCTCATTAAGCTTAAAGTCCAAAAACCATTTTGTACTTAAGCTTATTCCCAAATTATTCTAGTCAAACTAGAATACTCTAATTCCTCTAATCATCATGCTCTTTGTGTGTGACCCTATAGGCTCTCATAACGTTGGCAGTGGACCTAAACTCTTTTAGATACACAAGCAATGAGCGGCATCTAGCAATACATCATTGCTACCCAAGTTATGAGATAAGTCAAGATCCGACTAACCTTCCGTGACTACTATAATATATGACCGTGTCCTTCTATCCTTGATATCGATTGATCAATGAGGCATAGACCGTGTCATCCTCGATCAATCTATGTGTTTCTTGATCCCTGAGTAAACTAACTCAAACAAATGAGCTCAATATCTCATATTGACTCATTCGAGCATGGCCATGCGTTTTAGTAGTTCTACTCAATCAAGGGGCCCACCGATATCACTCTCGTCATATCAGAGGGATAGATCCCATCTACATCACTCACATCCCTCCGCATAATTTGTTATATACCCAGTAATCGCCTTTATGGTCCACCCTGTTACGGGTGACGTTTGACGATACCAAAGTACATAACTCCTTATGTAGGGAACCGTAGTGACTTCAGGTCTGAGGACTATTCATACCAATAGTCACATGAGAAAGTTTATGACACTCATATAACGATCCATAAAACTTTCTCATGGCGGGTCAGTTCAGTATATATTCTCTAATATATACCCATGTGTCAACTTGATATCATATATCCATGACTTGTGAGATCAAGTCATCAATTGACCTACATGCTAGTCTTTATGTATTAATATTGCCCTTGCATATTAATACTTGACTAGGAACATTTAGAAAGTGTTCTCTACAGCCTCTCATAATCAATTCTGCCAATTGATGTGCTGTAGACAAGAACCTACTTTTCTAGGGCATTACTATATTTAATTTAGCTGGCACAAGCAAGACTTAAATATAATAACCAATCCTTTGCCTTTATAGAATATGATACAAAATATTCCCTATTCAACCATCACATGATTGGTTCTTAGGGCTATAACTAACAGAAGGCACATAATCCGAGATAATTGCCTTAGTATCGGGTAATGGTGAACACTTAGATGCAAATAAAAGTATCCTCCCCATCGAAGTCACAGCTTTTATTTGTAGGGCCAAAGAGGAACCAACTATTAATTTTATTTCTCAAAAAATAAGGTTGACAGGATAATAAAATTAATGGATAAAACCTCCTCTTACAAATGTAGAATTCGTATACGTCCACACTATCGTGGCATGCGATATTCTCGGTGTTTTGAGATGTTGGTTGATTTTAAAATTTTATTGTTTGAGGAATCAATAAATTTTTGAAATCTAATGTTTTTATCTATGTGATTCTTAGGATTTTCAAAAATGACTTTCAACCCACTTGCTGTGATACTAAAGGAAAATAAACTTACTGGACCTAACTAAGTGGATTGGAAAACAAATCTGGACATAGTCTTGACTGCTGAGGAGTACAAGTATGTACTTCTCAAGGAGTGTCCTCCTAAGCCTACAGATGATTTTGGAGAAAAGGAGAAAGAGAGTTATAAGAAGTGGATCAAGACTGATGAGATGGCATGGTGTTACATTTTGGCTTCTATGTCAAATGTATTGTAGCATCAGCATCATGCCATGAATACTGCTTATGACATGATGCTCAATCTCAAGAAACTTTTTGGACACCAGAATCGGGCTGCTAGGCAGGAAGTCATGAGAAACTTGATGACGACCACCATGGTTGAGGGAACACCCGTGAGGGATCATGTTCTCAAGATGATGACTCATTTAAATGAGCTGAAAGTCCTTGGAGCTGAGATCGATGGGGACACCCAGGTCGATATCATTCTCCAATCTCTACCTAGGAGTTTTGAGTAGTTTCACCTGAACTACAACATGAATAAGAGGTTGTATTCATTAGCGGAGCTTCTGATAGAACTCCAGGTGGCAGAGGGGCTTTTTCGTCAGAGTTCTCAGGCATTGGTTGCCCAGAAGGTTTCTACTTCTAAGCCAAAAGGAAAGAAGAAGAAGAAACAAGGTGCAACAAAGGTGGTGTAGGATCTCAGGGAGGAGTGAAGAAGCCGAAAGACAAGTGCTTCACTTGTAAGCAGACTGGACATTGGAAGGCTAACTGTCCCAATCAAAAGCATAACAAAGGTATATCTTTTGGTCCAGTCGTTGAAACATGTTTAGCGGTGTTATCTACTAACACCTGGGGTGTAGATACGGGAGCCACTGATCATGTCTGCAATACTTTGCAGGGGTTCCAAGAAACCAGACGACTAGCTGAAGGGGAGATTACCGTCTACATGGGCAATGCTACTAAGGTGGCGGCTATTGTAGTGGGAGATGTTTATTTATCTTTTGATAGGAATAAAACTTTGGTTATGAGAAATTGCCTTTATGTACCTTCGTTTAGAAAGAATTAAATTTCAGTTTCTAAATTATTTTTGGATGGATATTCTATTTCTTTTAATGACAGAGTTGTTATAAAAAGGAATAGGGAGATTATCTGTTCTGGTACATTGATAGGGAATTTATACGCTCTTGAACCAAAAGCTCCCACGATGTGAATGGAAATAAATAATTCATCTTCTAAATCTAATAAGAGAAAAGAACATTCGTAAATGAACCAAACGTATCTTTGGCATCTAAGGTTTGGTCATATTAAGCTAAGTAGAATTCAAAAGTTGATAGCTGATGGACCTTTGGGTTCATTAGTGGTGAAAGATTTCCCAACCTACGAATCTTGCTTGGAAGGTAAAATGATCAAGAGGCCTTTTAAGGCCAAATGGTATAGAGCCAAAGATGTGTTGGAATTGGTTCATTTTGATTTATGTGGTCCTATGTCTATCCAGCCTAGAGGTGGTTTTGAATACTTCATCTCATTTATAGACGATTATTCAAGATATGGATACATTTACTTGATGTGTCACAAGTCTGAATGCTTTGACAGGTTCAAAGAATTCAAGGCTGATGTGGAGAAACGTCAAGGTAAAAGTATCAAGACACTATGATTTGATCATGGTGGTGAGTACCTCTTGGAAGAGTTTAGGAATTACTTATCAGAGGCTGGGATTCAATCCTAATTGTCTACACCTGGCACACCCCAGCAAAATGGTGTAGTGGAGCAAAGGAATAGGACTCTTATAGAGATGGTTAGATCGATGATGAGTTATTCTGAGTTACCAGAATCATTCTGTGGGTATGCTCTAGATATGACAGTGTATATTTTGAACTTGGTACCATCTAAATCAGTACCTTCTACTCCCACAGAATTGTGGACTGGGTGAAAGCTTAGTCTGAGACGTATTCAAATTTAGGGGAGTCTAGCACATGTGCTGAAGGTAGATGTTGGTAAGTTGGAATCTCGTACAGAAGTGCACATGTTTGTAGGTTATCCTAGAGGAATGAAAGGTAGTTTATTCTATAGTCCTAGAGATCAGAGAGTGATTGTTAGCACGAATGTCCGATATTTAGTGGAAGACTATGTGATGAACCACAAGCCCATGAGCAAGATTGTTCTAGAGGAATTTAGAGGGGAAGTCGCTACTTCAGCACCAAAGGTAAAAGAGAACATACCATAAATGACTGCATCGCGTGTTACAGAGGATACACAGGTGATACCTCGTCATAGTAGGAGGGTTGTTAGACAACCTGAGAGATTTATGTTCTTAGGAGTATCTTCTGATTTCGTCCCTGGTGAACATGAATCTGATCCCTGGACATATGACGAGGCAATCCAAGATAAAGATGCGGTATCTTGGCAAAGGGTGATGAATTCTAAGATAGAATCTATGGATTCAAATCAGGTCTGGGAGCTAGTAGAACCACGCAATGGTTTAAAAACCATTAGATGCAAGTGGATCTACACAAGAAAGAGAGGAACATATGGGAAGGTTGAGACCTTCAAAGCTAGGCTTGTTGCGAAAGGGTATACTCAGAAAGAAGGCATCGATTATAAGGAGACCTTTTCATCAATATCCATGCTTAAGTCTATCTGGATTCTCTTATCTATTACTGCTCATAAGGATTATGAGGTTGGCAGATGGATGTTAAGACAGCTTTCCTTAATGGAAGTCTTGAAGAAAATATCTATATGGAGCAACCAGAGGGATTCATTGAAAAGGGCAAAGAGCATCTTGTGTGCAAGCTTAATCGGTCCATTTATGGATTGAAGCAAGCTTCGAGATCTTGGAACATCCACTTTGATGAGGTAATCCAGTCATATAGATTTATTCAATGTCCGGATGAATCTTGTGTATACAAGAGATGTGATGGAAACGTACTAGTATTTCGTGTACTATACATAGATGACATTTTGTTAATTGGCAACAATGTCAAAGTGTTATCAGACGTAAGGGTATGGTGTTCCAAACAGTTTGATATGAAGGACTTGGGAGAAGTAGGACACATCCTTGGGATCAAGGTTATAAGGGATCGCAAGAAAAGTGTTAGTGAAAGCCCTAGAGTCAATCATGTGATGATTGTTGTATGGGCTTTGTTGTATCATATTCCTATTTATAAAGGCATGGTTATTATATTTACTTGTATTGGTGCCAAATAACTAATTATAATAACGTCCTTGACTAGAAGGTTCTTATTTATATTAATCGATTGGTTTAATCGATAATGAGATGATATAGAGAACACTACTCTTAATCATTCATAGTCAAGTATTAACATTCAGGGACAATGTTAATGCAAAGAGACTAGCATATAGGTCAACTCGATGACTTGATCTCACAAGTCATGGATATGTGATATCAAGTTGACACATGGATATGCATTAGAGAATGTATACTGAATGACCCACCATGAGAAAGTAGCATGGATCGTTATATGAGTGTCATATACTTTCTCATGTGACTATTAGTATGACTATTAGTCCTTAGACCTGAAGTAACCATGGTTCCCTACATAAGGAGTTGCATACTTTGACTTCGTCAAACGTCACCCGTAAATGGGTGGACTATAAAGGTGATTACTGGGTATGTAACAAATTATGCGGAGGGATGTGAGTGATGTAGATGGGATCTATCCCTCCTATATGACGAGAGTGACATCGTTATTCTTGATAGAGTGAGACCACGAAGTGCATGACCATGCTCAAATGAGTCAATATGAGATATTGAGCTCATTTGATTAGAGTGAGTCTACTTGGAGTTGAAGATAGATTGTACCGAGGATGACACGGTCTATCTAAATGTCAAGGATAGAGGGACATTGTCACATATTGTGAGAGTCACAATTAGTAGTCACAAAGGTGATGTTGTATCTCAATATTCTTGTAACTTGGGTAGCAATGATGTGTTGCTAGATATCGCTCATTGCTTATGTTCCTAAATCGGTTTAGGAGCATTGCCAACATTATAAGAACCTATAGGGTCACACACAAAGGGCAATTATATTGAGATTAGGTTCATATGATGAACCATGAGGATTAGGTTCATGGGATGAACCAAATTGGATTAAGAGTAATCCAAATTAGACTAATTGAGTTGGACTCAAGTTGATTCAAGTGTTGAATGAGTCTAATTTAGATTTGATTCATCGAGTCAATTTAAACTAATGAATTGAGATTCATTAAATCAAATTAACTTGAATCAAATGGTTGGATTTGATCAACCATGGGAGATAAGAGGTCAAGTTTGACTTGACTTGAGAGGGAAGATGAATGGTCAATTTTGACTTGACCAATTGCCATGTCATGGTGACTTGGCATGGTGTCAGCCAATGATGATGCTCTACATCATCATGAACACATCATGGGGTGCCACCTCATGAGGGAGACCAAGAGTCATTGGCTCTTAGAAGTTACATGCATGCATGTAACCCCCTTATAGTGGGTTATGAAAGTGTGAAGTTAAATTGTGTAACTTTATCTTCTTCCTCATCTCTTCCCTCAATCTCTCTCTTCCTCATCTTTCCGTGAGCTTCCAAAGGGTGCTAGCACACTCTAGGTTGCTTTTCTCCACCTATTGCTTGTGTGGATACCAATATAGGAGTGTACACTTGATACTCTCGAGTTCCGGCAAGCCGTTTGGACGAGCGAGATAAGCGAAGGGCGTCGCATCAAGGCTAAAACTCTTAACATGTAGATCTAGAATAGAGCTAAGGTTTTGAAACATGTACATATAGTTTTGTTTATCTTCGCACAGATCCGTGGCCGACTTCCGGGGTTTTTGCAATGCAAAAAGCGATTTTTACGGCTCGGATAGTCCAACAAAAAGGATGTTGTGCTTATCTCAAGCTTCATACGTAGACACTATTTTTGCTCGTTTTAGCATGCAGAACTCTAAGAAAGGTTTTCTACCTTTTAGGCATGGAGTACCTTTATCTAAAGAGATGTGTCCTAGAACATCAAAGGAGATAGAGGAAATAAAGGCAGTTCCTTATGCTTCGATGGTAGGAAGCCTCATGTATGTTATGTTATGTACAAGGCCAGATATTTGTTTTGCCGTGGGCATGGTTAGAAGATATCAGAGTATTCCAGGACAGGGACATTGTACTACGGTAAAGCTTATATTGAAGTATCTGAGAAAGACTAGGGATTATATGCTGGTATACAAGGCAGATCAATTACTCCTTTTGGGTTACACAGATTCTGACATCCAATCATATAGGGAAGACAATAAGTCTACCTCGGGTTTTGTGTTTACTTTGGGAGGTGCAGCCATTGTATGGAGGAGTGTCAAGCAGAAATGTATGGCGGACTCCACCATGGAAGCTAAGTATGTGGAAGTCTCGGAGGTAGCCAAAGAAGTTGTATGACTCAGGAACTTCTTGATGGACTTGGATGTGATTCCGGGTTTACCCAGAACTATCACAATTTATTGTGATAACAGTGGTGCAGTTGCAAACTCGAAGGAACCACGAGCCCATAGGGCAAGTGAACTCATAGAGCGCAAGTACCACCTGATACGAGAGATCGTAAAGCGAGGAGAAGTTGTTGTCGCCAAGATTGCATTAGAGAATAATCTGGCAGATACTTTCACTAAGGCCCTTCCGGTAAGAGCTTTTGATAGGCATGTGGGGGGAATGAGAATGAGATATATGGCAGTTTGAGAGCAGCATAGTCTTTTAGTAATAGTGGGAGATTGTTGGGATGTATACTGAAAGCCTATATTTTGTATGAACATCTTTATTTTGAAATAATAATCACATGATCATTTTGTGCATTTTATATTTATTATATGTATGCATCTTGACTAATATTTTACATTGTAGATAACATGGTGTGTGGTGTATCACAGAAGATCATATTATCAATTCCTTGTAAAGTATAAGTAGAGGCTCACAACCAAGATGGTTTTGTACAAACCATTGGCATGATTGTAGTGAAATTTGGTATTGGTTTATCTTGACCATAGAATTACATTAGTACACTCTGTGTGTATTGAGCAGGACCGATTTAGAGGTGATTCAATTTATTGTTGACTACATGATTGAATCAGACCTCGGATATTATGGTGTACATGCTCTTAATTGCGATATAATAATGGGCACATGTACTTAGTATTTATTTCTTTGATTTACCAATGGACGAGATTTATGGATTAAATTGATAGGCTCGGTAAGTTGGGAAATAATTTTATTTACATGGTGTGTCGTTGATTATAGGAGGAAACTGTGTCCTATGTATTAGGATGATGATGTCCCTTTGAGGAGCTCATAAGGATCATCATGTAAACCCTGCAGGTGGACTTGGTCCGGCATGATGATGAGGTTGAGTGGTACTACTCATGGAGTTAGATGTTAATTAATTAATTGTCAGTAAATTAATTAATTAACGAACATTAGATATCTTAAACACGAGGAGATATTTGTACAATTAATATATGGAGCCCATATTTATTTATGGGGGTTGGTGAGATAGATCAATGATAATCCTCTAGTGGAATGGAATATCATTAATGGATCGGATTTTATGTGGGTCGGATCCATTAGGTGGCCAAGATCCAACTCCTCCTCATGGTCCCTATTGTAGCCTATAAAAACCCTCTTGAAACCTAGATCCGACGGACACGATTAAATGGAAGCTTGGGCGAAATCTATAAATAAGGTTTCAAGGCTTGGGTGTGATATATCTTTTTGGATATTAGGGTTTTTGGAGTGGGAGGCAAGATTGTTGGAGAGGCTAGGGTTTGGGCGGAAGAAACTTTTGGTTTTGCTTCCTAGGGTCGGCGGCAACAACTTGGAGATTAGGGTTTGTCTCTTGCTTCTCTTGGGCGGAGCCACTCTCATCCTCTCCATCTCCATTGCCGACGCCTCCTTCTCTTTTTCTTTGACCAGCGGCAACAAGAGAATTCTCTTGGCCGGTGCCCACCTTCCTTATTCCTCTCCTTGGCCGGCGGCAACAACCTTGCTAGGAGCTTGGTAGTCGGCGCTATTAGGACCTGTGCACCCGCTAGATGGGGGAAAATAGCGTCGTGCTATATGTCGATGGAAATCGTTCGCGTGCTTATCTACAATTTTCGTTAGCACAGCGGAAACAAAGATAATAAAGCAATAACGAAAACACAAACACACAAATGCAAGGATATAATGTGGTTCGGAACCGAATGGTTCATACTCTATGGATCGAGCTCTAAAGAGCTCTAGTGATGCACACACACTCACTAATCACAATAACTCCTTCTCAACACAAGTCAGAGGTGGAGAAACCTCGTACAAGGATTACACTAAGTAATGCAAAAGATACAAGCCAATATAAGTAAGAAATACAATGCAAGTAAAGAAAAAACCCTTTATAAGAGCACTTTGGTTGCTTGATCTTTGATTGCCTTGGACTAGCCTTAAAGGACTGGAAAAGCACCAACTTTTCCCCTTCAAATCGCCCAAGAAAAATCTTACTTGAAACCCTCCACGAACAGCTGCTTTTAACCTGCATCGGGCTGGATTTCCGCCGATCAGTCGACTGCCATAAGTCACCAGTCGACTGATGCCACTGTTGTCATGAGACAACAGGTCGATCCACGCTGAAAAAACTCCAACAGATCTCTTGGCGTCGATCGCTAACATTCGCGATCTACCCGGTAGCGTCGAATCGCCTACGGCACTACGAGCATTCTCGCTCGGCTAAACTAGCGGTTGCCATCCCTTAGCGGGCATGATCGTCTAATGATCAGTCGACAGCCAGAGTAATTTTTGCTCTAAATCGGCAGTCGAACTCTAGTTGACTCACGGCAGTCGAACCGTCCATAATGCCAGTCGACTGCCAACCTCAAACATGAGGTTTTAACCCAAGTAAGCTGGCCCCATACTTGCTAGACCACCCTTAGCCTAGACCTAAGCCTTCTAGCCACCTCCATCAGCCTCATGCCTCTCAGATCCCTCCAAGTCATCCATGACTTGTTCATCCATCGCGCTAGCCTTCAGGTGCTTCCATCGGCTATGTCATGCTAACGGTGTCTACACCGCCAAGGCACATTGGACTTACGCCGCCAAGACTCCGCTTGGACTTATGCTGCCAAGACTCCACCCTTGGACTTTACGCTGCCAATATCAAACCCATTGGACTTCTCAAATGCCAAGACTCAAGATTGGACTTTCCCTTGCCAACCCATATTGGACTTTCCATGCCAAGACTCATGCTTGGACTTTCCTTGTGCCAAGTACTCAAGACTTGGACTTTCCCAAACGCCAAGTGTCCCACTTGGACTTTCCATGCCATGTACCCATGACTTGGACTTTACCTTGCCAAGACCCATGCTTGGACTTTTTCATAATCACATGGTCAACCCTAGTCAACCATCAAAGTCTCCCTCGAGTCAAACTCGTGTCTGGTCAATTATAACCTGGGTCGATTGTATAAATAATCTCCCCAAAACATCAACAGACATTAATGTTAAACATCAATGTCAACATACTTTGTCAAACATCAAAACATCACTCGAGTCTGGTCAATCGTGACTTGGGTTGATTGCACCAACAATCTCCCCCTTTTTGATGTTTGACAAAACAAATCTTGAGTTAGGCCCCTAACTCAAATTCCCTTACCAATTTTCTAAATTGGTAATTTAACCTTCTCCCCCTTTTTGACATACATCAAAAAGGTTATCTCTCCAAGGAGGTCAATGTCTCATGTCCCAATGAGATCTTACAATCTCCCCCTTGATCCAAAAATACCTAGGATGCCTACCATCTTCCTAGTGATAAGTCCCATATCACTCAAGAGAGGCAATCCAATACTCTCCCAATTTCCAAATTGGGTTTCTCAAAATCCCATCATTTTTTTAATTGATAACATTCTTCCCATAACTTCTCCCCTTCAAGAAGAGAAAAATACATCCATCATCCCATGATGGATACCTCCCCCTAAAGGCTTGCTCCCCCTTGACAATTGCACCAACAATGTCCTTGGGAAGTCCCTAAGCCAATAGGAACTCTAAACCATCAAAATTAAGGTCTAAAGTTCAACATTGAACTCTTCCACCCTTAAATTTGATACTTTGACCTAACACCTCTCCAAATCCATATCCAATGGATTTTCACCCTTTAAAATGCTTCCCAAAGCATACCCTAGGGTTAGGAGTGGTTAGGGACCTTTACCATGGATGAAAATGGGCTAAACAACCTTGTTTTTCACGAAATCAGCTTGGCAGTCGACTACTTGCAGTAATCAGTCGACTACCACTTACATCAGTCGACTGCCACCAAGGGCAATCGACTGATAACTGAAATTTCCGAATTTCAGTTATTAGAGTTGAATTTTAGAAAAATCACAAGTAATTCTATTTATATCGAAAAATCATGAAATTTGATACGTATATTACTTATAGTCAATACAATGGGTGAAAAATATTTGAAAATTATTTTACCCATAAAATATTGAAATTGATACAAAATTCAAAAGTGAATAAAAACTTTAAAGTTTTAGCTCACTTTGTATCAATCTCATCAATGGTGATTACTATCAAAAGATAGACTTCACCAAAGTTTTCTAAATGGATTTTAAAATGTTTTTGAAAACCTATATTGGATCATATTCCTTGGGCTCTATATACATGACTTGTACACAAGCTTTCTCAATGATCCACAATTGAAATAAAATGAGTTTTAGTTCATCTAGATGCAAAAACTATGCACCTTGAACTCAACTCATATCCTAGCATCTCACATGTATCTAGGGTGTATAAATACACATACATGTCAATGTAATGTGAGATATGGGTTTTGTTCTCACTAATCTAGGGTTTCATGCATTTTCTAAAGCAACTCTACTTGATTCCCTTATAAATGAGACTCCAAGTCATGCCATTGTCCTTAAATCAATTTTAGTCAATTTAAATGCATGAAATGATCATGGCATAATGATAGCAATCATTAAAGCATGGACAATGATCATGATGTCATGGCATAATATGAAATCTAAAAACACATGACATTAATCCTTAATCCTAAACATGATCATGACATATAAATGATACAAATAAACATGATGTCATGGCATGTTATATGGCAAACAAGGCATGACAAATAAAAAGTATAGGTATAATAATAATTAAATTTTAATATTAATTTCCATTTGATATAATTGAGTATATTTTGCCATATTATTACTTTTCTCCCTAGTGTGCCAAAAACCCAAAATGACACACTATAAACTCTAATCCTAAATTGTGCCAATTTGATCATTTTATCAAAACTTCTCAAATAATATTAGCACATCTTAAAATCTTTTAGGATTAAAGCTCAAATGTATTTCCAAGGTAACCATAACCTTGAAAATAACCTAAAGTGCCACCTTTATCATGGTTGAGTTAACTACCCACCCAATCAAGGTTGACACACCCTAAACCCATTTAGCGTGAATCTATCACGCTCTTAGGAACCCAAAACCTATTTGAGCTCCTAGGGTTAATTAGGTATTCCTTAGGGATAACCTCCCTAGATACCTTCCTAATGACCCTCCTAGGCTTGTTAGCCTTGGTCATTGTGGTCTTACCATGGTTAACCTTAGAGATTGCCTCCCTAGTAACCTTCTTAGTGGCCACCCTAGGTTTCTTTGAAACCCTAGCCACTAGGCATCTACCTTGGTCAACCTTAGGGATGACTTCTCTATTGACCTTGGTCTTCCTAAACCTAGATTTAGTTCCATAGTCAAATGGAATACTATGGTAGGTCTTTTTGGGCTTAGGCTTACCCTTGAATGGTTCTTGATTTCTAGGTCTTTGACTTTGACTTCTAGACCTAGATTTTTGATCACTTGACCCTTGAAATTGATTTTGCATAATCCTAAGGGTCTTCTCTAATTTTTCAAGTCTTGATCTAAAGACTTGATTCCCTAATTCTAATTGCCCAATTTTAGAATTTTGATTTAATCCTTGGGCATGGTTCTTCCTAGGCATATGCCTAGTCCATTTGGGGTTAAAACCTAGGTGCTCTTGTATTTTCCTAATAGATTCCCTAGGTATGACATTTTTAGGGACATTAGTCTCAAATTTTTCTTTCTTTGAAAAGTAGACATTCTTAGCTCCTAGACAGAATTCCTTATTTCTAGCATTCTCTTTATGATAGATAGCAAGATTGCTAAAATTATTTCTAGCATGCTTTTTGACATTATTTGAATAAGGAGCTTTATTTAAAAATACCTTAGGGTTAGCTTTGGAAGCTCCTCCTACTTGTGTAGCTCCTTCTTGCCCCTTCTTCTTGCTTCTGTGGCATTGACTCCGGTAATGTCCCGGTAGCCGACATTTGAAGCAAATCACTTGCTCCATGCTCTTTTGCGTTGAGGGACCGACATCTTTGACTTTTGGCACCGGTGGAGCTTTTCTTATTCTCTTTGGGCACTTGCTCTTATAGTGCCCAAATTCCCTACACTCAAAACACATAATGTTAGTTTTATTTTGAATTACGGTGTTTGAGTTACCTATGGTGGTGGTAGGTGCTGGAATTGAAGCTTCTTCATCTTGACCAGATGTGGAAGCTTCTTCTTGTTGCTCCGGAGTGGAAATTCTTTCCTCCCCCTCAATCTTATAGGTGGAGGTTTCTTCTACTTCTTCCACCTCCTCTTCCACCAATCCGGAAGTTGACTCCTCTTCAACTTCCGACTCCTCAAGCTCTTTAGATGATGATGTATTTGCTTGAGCTTGAGAGGGTGAGCACTCCTCTTCTTCTTGGATTGATGATGGATTTTCATGGAGCTTTGCCACTTGGCTCCACAACTCCATAGCATCAATATAGTCCCCTACCATACACACAATATCATTTGGGACCAAATCAAAAATAAATTTTACTACCATCATATTTTTCTCGAAGGCTTGAATTTGATCTTCACTCCATCTCTTCTTTTTGAGGAATCCACCTTTTGGTCCTCTTGGATACTCAAATACTTCCATTAATAGGGACCATTCCTCAAGGTCTCTCATCATAAAAAAAATCTTCAATTCTTTTCTTCCAAGAATTGAAGCCTTCTAGTCCGTATAGGGTGTAGGACACCGGTGTGTTGATGTCCCAACCTAGTCGTTCTTCCAACTTCATCTTCACCCTCTAGCGTGCTCCCTCAGTTGTTAAACTTTGAAGAGCGGCCTTACTCTGATACCACTTGTTAGGACCTGTACGCCCGCTAGAGGGGGTGAATAGCGTCATGCTACACGTCGATGGAAATCGTTCGCGTGTTTGTCTATAATTTTTGTTAGTGCAGCAAAAACAAAGATAATAAAGCAATAATAAAAACACAAACACACAAATTCAAGGATATAACGTGGTTCGGAACCGAACGGTTTCTACTCCACAGATCGAGCTCTAAAGAGCTCTAGTGATGTACACGCACTCACTAATCACAATAACTCCTTCTCGACACAAGTCGGAGGTGGAGAAACCTCATACAAGGATTACACTAAGTAATGCAAAAGATACAAGCTAATACAAGTAAGAAATACAATGCAAGTAAAGATAAAACCCTTTACAAGAGCACTTTGGTTGCTTGATCTTTGATTGCCTTGGACTAGCCTTGAAGGACTAGAAAAACACCAACTCTTCCCCTTCAAATCGCCTAAGAAAAACCTTGCTTGAAACCCTCCACGAACAGCTACTTTTAACCTGCATCGGGTTGGATTTTCGTCGATCAGTCGACTGCCATAAGTCACTAGTCGACTGATGCCACTGTTATCGTGAGACAATGGGTCGATCCACGTTGGAAAAACTCCAACGAATCTCTTGGCAGTCGACTGCCAATATTGGAAGTCGACTGTCAGCCGCGTAGTCGATTGCCCAGTCGACTACGGAGCATTCGGTGCTAGTGGCTGAACTAGCAGTCGACTGTCGTCCCTTGGCAGTCGACTGTTGTCGACATCAATCGACTGCTCCAATGAGAAGTCGACTGCCAGAGCAATTTTTGCTCTAAACCAACAGTCAAACTCTAGTTGACTCATGGAAGTCGAACCGACCATAATGCCAGTCGACTGCCAACCTCAAACATGAGGTTTTAACCTAAGTATGGTGCCCCCATACTTGCTACACCACCCTTATCCTAGACCTAAGCCTTCTAGCCACCTCTATCAGCCTCACGCCTCTCGGATCCCTCCAAGTCATCCATGACTTGTTCATCCATCGTGCTAGCCTTCAGGTGCTTCCATCGGCTATGTCATGCTAACGGTGTCTACACCGCCAAGGCAGATTGGACTTATGCCGTCAAGACTCCGCTTGGACTTTACGCTGCCAACCATTGGACTTATGCTGCCAAGACTCCACCATTGGACTTTACGCCGCCAATATCAAACCCCTTGGACTTCTCAAATGTCAAGACTCAAGCTTGGACTTTCCCTTGCCAACCCATGTTGGACTTTCCATGCCAAGACCTATGCTTGGACTTCCCTTGTGCCAAGTACTCAAGACTTGGACTTTCCCAAATGCCAAGTGTCTCACTTGAACTTTCCATGCCAAATACCCATAACTTGGACTTTACCTTGCCAAGACCCATGCTTGTACTTTCCCATAATCACATGGTCAACCCTAGTCAACCATCAAAGTCTCCCTCGAGTCAAACTCGAGTCTGGTCAATTATAACCTAGGTCGATTGTATAAACAATCTCCCCAAAACATCAATAGACATTAATGTTAAACATCAATGTCAACTTACTTTGTCAAACATCAAAACATCACTCGAGTCAAACTCGAGTCTGGTCAATCATGACCTGGGTCGATTGCACAAACAGGCACTAGATAGGAGAAGGGTTCGGTCATCTTCCCTTTGTTCGGAGCAAGCAAGGAAGGGAAGAACGAGATCAAGAAGGCTTCAATTCTTAGAGGATCATTGCCCACACAACATCCAAGAAGAGGATAGGTCATTAAATTGAAGATCAAGAGGTAAACAAGAGGTATAATTCTTGTTTTGGTTTCTTTCTTGTTCTATGCATTATGTTTGTAATTGTATGATCATGGACCCCGATGACAAACACAAAAATCGGCGATCCGTACATCATCTATTCCGTGGCTAATCGAGGTAAAGAGAAAGGTTGCTTGAACAACAAGTTTGTTCAAGCGACCACTCTAATTGAATAGCATGATGATGGATCGATTGCTTGGACAATCCGTTATCATCCGGGATTAATTTTTTTTATACAGGGATGTTTGATAGGATTGTCATGTACAAGTGATCGAAGCGAAGCGAAGCGAGAAGTGAAGCTTTTTGACTCCCTTCACTTTCATTCCTTGGTCTTATTCTAACCTACAATCAAAGCTATACCATTCTCGGCTTGACCTGAGTTATCTTGTTCGTGTAGTTCAAGTTCATAAAAGCGTTCATCAAATCTAATTAAGGGAAGATCCTTGGAAACTTTATAAGCATCAACTATCGATGTCCATAAAGCATTCTGGGTAAATGCCTTAAGTGCATAACAGATTAAATCTCAATTTTCTACTTGGTAACAAATTAGATGAAGTCCATTTAAAATATCTTTGATCCTAGTGTGCAATTAACTAGCATTTTCACCATTTAACATTTTACAATTAAAGAGTTCGTTTAAAAGCATGTTACTTTTTGCTATTTTTGTGTCATTACACCCTTCATTCAAATCTATTAATTTATCCTAAAATTCATTAGTATTTTCAAATGGTCCGACTCTATTAAGCTCTTCTTTCGTAAGTCTGCATTGCAAGGTGTTAAGTGCCTTGTAATCGACTTGAGATTTTTTTTCTTATTTTCTAAGTTCCATCTCTACGTATCTAACAACTCTCCTAAGTTGTCTGCCAAAGCCACAAAATCTTTCCTAATGGAAAACCAAACATCTAGATCGGTTTTTAAGAAGCACTCCATTCACCTCTTCCAATAGCTAAAGTCCTCTCCATTAAAGAGAGGAGGTCAAATGGTGTATAACCCTCTAGATGTGACATTTTTTAATTTGATAAAAATTTATAGAAAATTTAAACTAATGCAAAAATTTTAACTAGAACAAGAATGTAAAGAATTTTTTTTTTATTACTCTCTTTGGTGGTTGCACGAAAATCAGAGTGCCCCTGCTATGATACCAATAATAGGATTGTGTGTCCTGAGAGAGGGGGGTGAATCTCGGAGTTATAAAAATTTTATTTTTAATTAATTTTAAAATATTTTATTTTTATTAAAGTAAATACAGTATAAAATAAAAAATGAAATGCTCGAGAATTTTACTTGTCGAATTGCTACTCTAAATCCCATGACTCTACAAGAGTCACCTCGTCAGGCAAATCACTAAAAGACCCTCTGAATCAAGAACTCTCGATCTCGGAGGTATTTGCTTTTACAAAGATAAAAGGATAAGGTAACACACTATCTATCCTTGTAAATTTAAGCATAAGTAAAGCGAAAAATAAATACAAAGATGTATACCGACACTTGTGGATTCAAGAATGTAGTTTGGAGAGTCAGAGTTGTGGAGTGTTGGCATGATGGAGCTTTTGTAGATGAGGAATGACGACAACAACAATTCGGAGTAGTAGTTGTTCTTAATTCAGAGATGACCCTCCATTTCTTTTATAAGACATTTCCAGTCACCTAGACCACACTCCAGTCGACTACATATCAGCCCGTCGATATGACATACTGTCCTTTCCTGGCACCTGGACCTGGTCAAGTCGACTCCAAGTCAGTTGTCTCTGCTCCTACGTAGTTCTAGAATTTTTCTATCCTAGTCGCTTGGACTTGGTCTAGTCAGCTGGAATACTTATCATCTCATTCACAAGATCTCCAGTCGAACGATAGCTCACTTGCCAACTCGTCATCCCAATCACCAAGACTTGGTCCAGTTGATTGAGTCTGAGATGTCTGGGCTCTGTCCAGTCACCTGGACACCTACAACATAGAGTTAGCACAAAATAAATTAGAATATCACTTAGTAGTACTAATACTGCCTGATCTATACTTCCGAGTCCAACACAGACCCTCCATCAAATCGATGCTTACCTTGTCTCCAATCGAGGACTCGACCTCACCTCTCCACTCGAGGCTTACTTGTCGGTTGTCTAGCTGGATTTACCTCACATGACATCTGATCTGACCCACTAGGTATTCATGCTAGTTGTTTGGTCTCCCTGACCCAGCTAGGCTTCCTATCAGTTGTCTGATCTACCTGACCCAATCGGTCTTCTGCCAGATGTCTAATCCACTCGACCCATCTAGACTTCATGCCTGGTGCCTGGTCATCTTGATCTGTCAAGACTTTTGCCTAGTATTTGGTCAACATGACCAACTCAGACTTTCCTATTTAGCCTGTACACTTAACTTATACATCAGATCACAATTGATTCCTAACTTTAAACCATGGTTTATACATTAAAACTCAGGAGTGGTGTTCTCTGCATCAACATTTAATTATTTTATCAATTAATCAAATCATAAAACAATTAACCTAACTAATCCGAACAACATTTATAGCCATATACCTCCCTTTTTTGAAGTGATCTGGTCATAGTGATAGTAATTGATGGTGGCACCGGAGGCATGCGACCGACGGTGAGACTGAATTGGGAACAAGGAAAAAGAAAAAGTGGTGGCAGTGAGATGTTGCTTGCAGTGGTAAGGAGCGGAGCAATAACAATGTGTCCAAGTTGGGATCACACAAAGAGGGGTGGCAGCAGTGAGTTGGGTTGTCGACGAAAGTGACTTGTAGTGACGTCGGACACAAGGGCAGCGCCAAACGCAAGGTTCCATTGGCTGTAGGGCGGTGAGCATCGTGTGTGGGTCGACTACGACTATCGAAGGTAGGCCGACAATGTCACGCCCCGAGAGTATGCCGTGCCGAAAAGCAAACGGACGACATCTCCCCTGTATGTGGCAACATATCGGGTTAATACAAGGCCCGTAGGCCGACAACAACAATATGATATACGCAGATATCATCATATCAAACATAATAAACACAGCGGAAACAATACAAACAGATCAACAAGATACAATGACCCAACTGTGCACTCCGGAGTGACTTGACACAACAAGAAACCTAATAGAAGCAACAGCGAAAGCCAAATACATACAATACGTCCGTATATCACAGATACGGAAACAATACAGGTTAAAACCACAAAACGACAATCCATAGTAATACAACAATACGGAAAACAGGTCCATTCGTCCGGTGTGAGATGGGATCACCATGGAGCTCGAACATCCAAGAAATCTTCTACTGTATGCTAAAACCTGTGGTCCAGGGGTGGTGAGTATAAACTCAGGGGTAATATATAGAAAGTGCATGAACAACATATAAGGATAGATCTACAAGTATACATGTGAAGATCTACAGGTATACAGCATGAGTCCAATAGACATACAGTCCTATCCAACTCCAATAACAAGTAACTACAGTAAAGTCATACGCAATGTATATACTAAACTGATCAACTGAACATAAAGTAATGTACCAACGCATTCGACGGCCGCAACACCATAAGCTATATCATCCTCGATGTATATACAATAACATAACCCATATAATGTACCAGGTCAATCTCATACCTGACCAATACTCAGACATATGAACAGTATATGATCACCTGTATAATAACCCGGTCCGTACCACACAATGACATGATGTTAATCAAATGCATATAACAGTCTGAATCAACGCATGTATCATGCTCAACACATAGCAGTAAATAAAATGCAAATGGCATGTATCATGATGTACAAGCATGTGCAACAATCATAGCTCAATCAAATGCAGCATCTCACAGGCATATGTAAAACATATATCAAATACATGCATACATATATATCAAGAATGCATATGCATGGCCATAAATCATGACCCGCCCAACCACGACCCCAAGATGGGTCCCGGGTGGCACGCAAGATGACGACTAGCCCGACTCACCGCCACCACTCTCGAGTGACCGAGTTGGGTAGTATGAATGAGTAGCATATAAGCGTAAAAAAGCTAACTACTCCCGGGGTCCTCAGCTGGGTCGCTCCATTCACTACCCATGAGTAGACGAGCTCGCACTGTGTCAATCAGACGTCACACAACCACTGCCTATAGTGGGCGAGTGCTAACACCACTCCGCCAAAGGCTCGCATCTCCAGCTACCACCATCCCTAGTGGCCGAGCGCGGCACATCCAATGCTCTGCCCTCAACCCTGCTACCACTACCCCGAGTGGCCGGGGAGGCAGGATGACCGATGACCCGTCTCATCCACAAGGGAGACCTAGTCGTCAGCATGCATGCAATGTAATGATGCATAGCTCCATACATGTATCCTCGCCTCACTCCCTATCCCATGGGGAGTCCTGGTCAACCAAAAGTCAACTATGCAAGGACTACAATCACAAGACTCTCTCTATCGCACAAAGAGTCATACTCATCTGACAGTCCACCACGCTAAGACCTCTAGTCATGGTCACATACTGACAACCATACACTTATCTATGCACAGGCAACGAGATCCACCATAAATGCACCACTAATACGGTTATGATATCACGATCGACTCCATAATCCAATCCATCACCTAACCCTAGTGATGTAATACAGTAACCCAATCTGAAGTCACAAAGATAACCCTAACCTCCTGTACTTACTGAACATCCATCAGCTAAAACATAATAGGGTTTATAGTTCCTATCCGAGCTAGATAATCAATGAAGTACCAGAGTTTATATCTCAAAGGTCAAGGCAGTACAAGCATATGATTAAACATGAGTGGATTTAAGGTAAACAGGTATAAACATACATATCCAAGATCATGCACTGGAATTGATCAAACTACCGGACCAGGTAGATATTACCCACCTGATACGAGGCTCGAATAATCCTCATGGTCGTGGATTTGCTTCGTATCCCAAACCTGCACATAATATTAAACTATGATTAGGTACAAGTCTCTGATAATTATACGAACAAACTACTAATTCATTCTATATTCGCATCCTTCCCTCGCCCACGAGTAAGAACCCCTATTATCTCAAACTGATCCACCATAACCCAACACATAATAAATCCACACAATCATCAATGCTCAGAATAATCCGGCTTATCTCAATATCCAAATTACCACAGCTAATCCATTGTCCAACGTAACTACATGAATATCATCCCATCACAAGAGCACTAAATTTGAACTCACCTCACTTCACTTCCACCTCACAACTGGCAACCCAGAAATCATAAGCTTCCCATTGCTCCATCCTCACATCAATCATTCAATGTCATAGTAGGAACCACCGGAATTCACCAAAACATGAGTGAACATAATAGGTCAGATGGTTGATTTGCCAATTCGAGGCCTCAAACCATCCCCCACAAAGCTATGATAGCATTTTTCCCCAACTGTAACATAGAGAAAAACCAAGCACATAAATATAGACCACAAATTTACAGATCTAATCGTGGCTCACCTATGTAGTGATGAAGATGACAAAGGATGGAAGCCCGAACGATCCGAGCTCATGCGAGAAGAGTAATACTGCAAGAACGTGATTCTGCCAACACTAAGCTCACCGACCGACCAGAAGAAAATCCGACCAAGAAGAAGAAGCAAATGGCGTGACGAGTTGCCGCCGATGGTGATGGTGGTAGATCCGGCTCCGGGATCCGGCGAGGTCGAAAAAGGCACCGGAGATAAGCCGACGCATCAAGCAGTTGTTAGGTCAGCAGCGTTGCGCTAGGATCACAGCCGATCGCGATCGATGTTGGCCGCCGCGTGCCCCCCCCCCCCCCACGTCGGACGTCGGCGATGGATTGAACTCATCACAGGCGATCTGCTCGATTGGGGAAAACCCAAGAAATCAGCAACTCCATCACTGAGTTGGGCTCGCTCGACAAAGTGTCGATGAGATCCACTGTCGGTAGAAGGTCGGCGGCAATTGGTTCTCACGATGAGATCAACCGCCGCCAGTAATGTAAGGCCGCATGATCGAGCTCGTGGCGATGGCGAGATTCGCGAGATAGGCCGATTAGGCAACCGACGAGCCGATGGCGGCGACGCGATCCGGCGACTGGCTCCGACATCGGTGGTGGCAAATCGACCGATGCTGCAGCTGCAGGCGTTCGACGGAGCTGGCGACCAATTCGGCAACGCTTGAGGGAAAGAGGAGAAGCGCTATCGAGTTGCTCTGATCAGAATGCCGACGGCCTGGAAGAAGGCGACGGAAAAACAGCGGCGCGAGGAAAAGAAGAGAAGAGAAGGGGCGATCACGACGAATGGCCCGCTCCGTTCGTTCGATCCCTTTAAAAGCCGTTCGTCCAATTCGGTTAAACCAACCCAAGTTCAACCTAATCTGCTTTGATCCAATCCATTCAAGCCCAATACAGCCCAATACCAGCCGAAGCCCAAATTCAAATCAATTTCCAGCCCAATTAACCCACCAATCAAACCCAATTAATTTAAAGGGTTTAATCCATATAATTTTTTTTTTTTCGTATTTTACATTCTCCCTCACTTATAAAAATTTGGTCCCCAAATTTCCGACTCATATACTTGTACAAGATGTCACAATAATCATCTTAAGTATCTGGAGCAAAGTCACCCTCAAGTGACTAAGTGAGTACTGAGCTCGAGTATTATATTTCAACTCTTATATACACTCTCAATCAACCTATTAAAAGGTAAATAACTGTACCAAAGTGGAGTTCTAGACTCATAACTGATGGGAAACTTTGCCAGAATCGTAAGGTGAACCATGAATCACTATCAGAAATGATACTCAAGGTTACTCCATGGATATAATTCCATCAAACGATCCAACGAAATTCATCTTACGGCTCAGAAGAAAATGAGCGGACCTAGCTAATCGATCATCGACTACCCAAATCCTATCAAGTCCTTTCCGAATTCTAGATAATCTCCCAACACAGTCTAACGTACTAGGCTCCCACTTCATCACGGTACATAACCCTACCGATCACAATATTCCACTTTTGCTTGTTGGCATACCCAACATCAAACTACGAAATCAACCGTGTCCCATATATCGTTCCACCAACGTGAACGTCTCAAACTCGCTATTTCCGGATACACTCCGAATAAATCATCACTCTCGAATGAAGAGTCTCCTGAAACAACTCTTCCTAAATCGAAATACAGTTCTGGGAACTACTATCCTTCCCAGAGTCGGAGATTTATTCTCACAAGAGAATTTAATCTAATGTCCAAAATTCACGCTGTCACATAGAACTGAAGGTAACTGGAAGACTATAATGACTAATCTCGCTAGTTCCTCAACTAGCATACACATAATATATGTCTCATTCAACTGCATCGGGATCGCTCCTAATCCCTGAACTGATGCATCTGCGTATAATACCCTTTCATCCATATCAGACTGATTAACTAACACTGACACAAAAGTCAGTCACCTTCTAGGCCTTGAAACCTAGCTTCACAAACATCCGCCCAGGTGATTGCCATCACATTCTTGGTCCAACAAGTAGACGGTATAGTATCGCTAGAATATCCTATCCTTATCTCTGGTAAATACCAAATCAATCTAGGGAAACATAACTTCCCTTAAGATCGTGAATATATCTCAAAATATATCCTCCACATATATGATGACAATCGATCTCAAATACTCCAAGAGTACTTGATTCCTCAAATCCATGAACGACTAAATCGTTAATAAGTCTAACGACATTATCAACAACTCGTAAAATTCATACTAAGTATGAAATGTCGTCTTCTACACACCTGCATCCTTTTACTCTAAGCTACAGATAGCTCAATCATCACACCGACAATGATAATTGTATGACACTAAGTCACTACAATATCAAACCTCCAGTCGTAGATCAACCCTAGGGTATACACAGGTGTCATTTACCTGATCCAAACAAATCATCTATCCCTAACGAAGGATACTCATTCTCAACTAATGCATTCCAATCATCGATAATCGATGCATAACCTCAGGGTCCGACTCTCTTCTAACAAAGAGTTACAAGTCTTCTCAAGAAGAAACACTGAGGCAGATAAATCTCCCATAGTGTTTAGCAACACTGATACCAATCAAATCATCTCCCGGTATGAGGTCGCCAATATCAGGACTATTCCCGAAATCACCTCAATCGCTTACTCCACTTGCCCATGCAGTGGCAAGTTCGAGAGTTCATCCAAAACTACATCTGAATACTCTCAGATTATACGTACATCCGAGAGTCCTAGTATACCAACGCTCCAACAATCCAACTATCCGTAAGGATATGTCCATAGCGGAGGTATGTTTAGCAAAGACTAAGGGTATCCCTTGACTTCTTGGTTGTCGATCAACATCTCACCAGATGGTAGAGAAAAATCACCAACCCACAAGTCGATAGGAACCCTTCGAACCCTATCCAAGAATGTTCTAGACAAAGGTACCTGTAAACTACCCGTATCTCTCGATATATCCGCAAATAGGATAATCCAAAGTAATACCCCGAAGGACCGATCCTTCAGTCTTCTATACTTCTTCTCGAGTAATCATGTAAACTTGTCCAACCTCTGTTCTGGACGGCTGCGCTCATGTAGATGCAAAGACTATCATGAAGGAACTGAAGTCAACTGCTGAAACTGAGGTACAATCTGAAACAACTGCAATGGAGATGATAAACACTGTTGTACTGGCAAAGGATACACATCCGGCTGTATAATACTGAAGAACTGCCAACATCATAGCACGCTCCATCTCTGTGAAAGGAATAGCTGCACCCGGAGAATATGCGTAAATACGACCATCATCGTAAAATCTCTCCTCTGTATAAAGCATAACCACATCTGGGAAAGTAACAGTTGTCGTCGTCTGGAAAGGTAACAGTTGTTGGCATCTGGATAAGTAACCGTTGTTGTCTGAACGTCTGAGTCTTCTGATATGTCCTCTGCTGATAGTGCTGGGTAACTCGCTTCTTCCGGATGAAAGTATCAAAAAGCTCCAACTATATCTGAGGTAGTAGATCGTTGCTGATGTGATATTCCATCTTCTGTAATGATCTCAGCTTTCGAGGTTGTGGATCGTCCGCTCGAAAGCATCATCCATAGTCTTCAACTGAGTCTTCAAAATACATACTCTCCTCGTAGATACCGACTGCTTATAGTAGAAACAGATACAATGGTCCCTCGGATAATCTGACTCTGTGTCTCGTCGTAACCCGCACTGCACACACATAATCTCCTTTCGGAGTCTTTCCTCTGAGTTCGCTGATAAACATGAGAAGCTGCTGACAATCCGCAATCGGTCTTCTATGATCGGAAAACTCTCCAATAGTCGCTCGTGACTTACGATTTTAATCTTGCTCCTTTTATACAACATTCGGAGACTTCTAATTCCAATAATTTGACTTGCAATATATGCTTATCAAATCTCCAACTCTTAAAACACTTGCTACGGAGTCATTTCTATACACATGACTCGGTCTATACACTTCCGGTAGGATCTGGTAGGAGATCCAAACATCCTGATAAAGATGTCAACCGATAACCTGTGGGTGGCCAAAACCTACCCAATCACATTCTCGAGCTATTAGGGGGTCGTAACCCTCACAAGTCTAACGACTCTGCATGGTACTTTCGTCACCAGACGATCACCCAACCTGAAGCTCAAGAATTCCCTGACGATGAGTCAAAGAAAATGACATGGGAAAAGACTATATCACAACATCACTGAACTGCGACTAAATGATACGTTATTTCCCGTAGGTTACTTCCCATCTCTTCTACCAACTACCGGCTATATCCGGATAATGGTATGCCACTAACACTACTATCTTCGTATAACCCGAGTCAAGTACTCCAAAAGTACTCCCAATGTTATACAACCTAGAACGATCAGTCCAAGGATCAAAATCCCCATGAATATCATCCACTAATTTTCTACTATCTGCATCCGCAATAGTATACTCGCTTGTCCATTACCCCATGGGTAATGATCTGACTAACATAATTAGTGGAAATCTTAAGACCATAATCCTTAATCTCCACAAGAGATGTGACTACCTAATCTGCTCGACTCAGATCACGGCTCTCAAAGGTAATTACCTTTCGATAGCGTATACATGTCTAATAACCTCAACATATCGCTTCGTGGTCATCTCAAACCACTCTAATACTAACCAATATCCTATAAGTCATCCCAGCTTATAAGCAACTAACTGCATAACCAATAGAAGGATATGTAATAACAATTAACATACCTTAAACCTTGTAGCTCGGAGATGTCCGCAACAGCCAGATCCCAGAACTCACAAAACCAAGACCGAGTAAAGCAAAACTCGATGTTCGAACGAAATCAAATCCGAAAATGGACTTCGCAACCTAGGGCTCGATACTAATAAAATTGTCACGCTCGAGAGTATGCCGTAAAAAAGCAACGGACGACATCTCCCCAGACGTGGGCAACATATCGTTAATACAAGGCCTGTAGGCTACAACAACAATATGATATACGCAGATATCATCATATCAAACATAATAAACACAAATGAAACAATACAAACAGATCAACAAGATACAATGACCCAATTGCACTCCGGAGTGACTTGACACAACAAGAAACCTAATAGAAACAACAATAAAGCCAAATACATACACAATACGTCCGTATATCACAGATACGGAAACAATACAGGTTAAAACCACAAAACGACAATCCATAGTAATACAATAATACGGAAAATAGGTCCATTCATCCGGTGTGAGATGGGATCACCATGGAGTCTGAACGCCCAAGAAATCTTTCTACCGTTATCCGGCGATGTAAAACCTGTGGTCCAGGGGTGGTGAGTATAAACTCAGGGGTAATATATAGAAAGTGCATGAACAACATATAAGGATAGATCTACAAGTATACATGTGAAGATCTACAGGTATACAGCATGAGTCCAATAGACATACAGTCCTATCCAACTCCAATAACAAGTAACTACAGTAAAGTCATACGCAATGTATATACTAAACTGATCAACTGAACATAAAGTAATGTACCAACGTACCTGACGGTCTGCAACACCATAAGCTATATCATCCTGACAGATATACAATAACATAACCCATATAATGTACCAGGTCAATCTCATACCTGACCAATACTGTATATGAATATGAGCATGTAATATGATCACCAGATAATAACCCTATTACACACAATGACATGATGCTAATCAAATGCATATAATATCAATCAACGCATGTATCATGCTCAACACATAGCAGTAAATAAAATGCAAATGGCATGTATCATGATGTACAAGCATGTGCAACAATCATAGCTCAATCAAATGCAGCATCTCACAGGCATATGTAAAACATATATCAAATACATGCATACATATATATCAGCAATGCATATGCATGGCCATAATCATGGACCTGGCCCAACCACGACCCAAGATGGCCCGGTGGTACGAAGATGACGACCGCCCGACTCACCGCCACTACTCTCGAGTGACCGGGTTGGGTAGTATGAATGAGTAGCATATAAGCGTAAAAAGCTAACTACTCCCGGGGTCCTGGGCCGGTCGCCCGTCACTACCCATGAGTAGACGAGCTCGCACAGACAATCCGTGACGCCACACAACCACCGCCTATAGTGGGTCAGTGATCTCACTACCACCATCCCTAGTGGCGAGCGCAGACATCCAATGCTCGCCTCAACCTGCTACCACTACCCCGAGTAGCCGGGGAGGCAGGATGACCGACGACCCGTCTCATCCACAAGGGAGACCTAGTCGTCAGCATGCATGCAATGTAATGATGCATAGATCCATACATGTATCCTCGCCTCACTCCCTATCCCATGGGGAGTCCTGGTCAACCAAAAGTCAACTATGCAAGGACTACAATCACAAGACTCTATCGCACAAAGAGTCATACTCATCTGACAGTCCACCACGCTAAGACCTCTAGTCATGGTCACATACTGACAACCATACACTTATCTATGCACAGGCAACGAGATCCACCATAAATGCACCACTAATACGGTTATGATATCACGATCGACTCCATAATCTAATCCATCACCTAACCCTAGTGATGTAATACAAGAACTCCAATCAAGTCACAAAGATAACCCTAACCTCTCAGTACTTATCAACATCCATCAGCTAAAACATAATAGGGTTTATAGTTCCTATCCGAGCTAGATAATCAATGAAGTACCAGAGTTTATATCTCAAAGGTCAAGGCAGTACAAGCATATGATTAAACATGAGTGGATTTAAGGTAAACAGGTATAAACATACATATCCAAGATCATGCACTGGAATTGATCAAACTACCGGACCAGGTAGATATTACCCACCTGATACGAGGCTCGAATAATCCTCATGGTCGTGGATTTGCTTCGTATCCCAAACCTGCACATAATATTAAACTATGATTAGGTACAAGTCTCTGATAATTATACGAACAAACTACTAATTCATTCTATATTCGCATCCTTCCCTCACCCACGAGTAAGAACCCCTATTATCTCAAACTGATCCACCATAACCCAACACATAATAAATCCACACAATCATCAATGCTCAGAATAATCCGCTTATCTCAATATCCAAATTACCACAAATTAATCCATTGTCCAACGTAACTACATGAATATCATCCCATCACAAGAGCACTAAATTTGAACTCACCTCACTTCACTTCCACCTCACAACTGGCAACCCAGAAATCATAAGCTTCCCATTGCTCCATCCTCACATCAATCATTCAATGTCATAGTAGGAACCACCGGAATTCACCAAAACATGAGTGAACATAATAGGTCAGATGGTTGATTTGCCAATTCGAGGCCTCAAACCATCCCCCACAAAGCTATGATAGCATTTTTCCCCAACTGTAACATAGAGAAAAACCAAGCACATAAATATAGACCACAAATTTACAGATCTAATCGTGGCTCACCTATGTAGTGATGAAGATGACAAAGGATGGAAGCCCTAAGAACTATCCGAGCTCATGCGCAGAAGAGTAATACGGCAAAGAACGCGTGATTCTTGCCAACACTAAGCTCACCGACTGACCAACAGTAAGAAAATCCAACGGCAAGAAGAAGCAATGGCAGCGACGAGTTGCTGCCGATGGTGATGGTGGTAGATCCAGCCCGGATCCGGGCGAGGTCGAAAAAGGCACCAAGATAAGCCGACGCATCAAGCAGTTGTTAGGTCAGCAGCGTCGCGCTAGGATCACAGCCGATCGCGATCGATGTTGGCCGCAGAGCGGGACGTCGGCGATGGATTGAACTCATCACAGGCGATCTGCTCGATTGGGGAAAACCCAAGAAATCAGCAACTCCATCACTGAGTTGGGCTCGCTCAACAAAGTGTCGATGAGATCTGCTGTCGGTAGAAGGTCGGCGGCAATTGGTTCTCGCGATGAGAACAACCGCCGCCAGTAATGTAAGGCCGGCGGCGATGATGAGTCAGGCGACGGCGAGATTCGCAGATAGGCCGATTAGGGCAACCGGACGAGCCGGATGGCGGCGACGCGATCCGGATCGGCCCGGCATCGCGGTGGTGGCAATCGACCGATGCCGCACTGCAGCGCTCGACGGAGTCCGCGACCACTCCGGCAACGCTTGAGGGAAAGAGGAGAAGCGCTGTCGAGTTGCTCTGATCAGAATGCCGACGGCCCGGAAGAAGGCGACGGAAAAACAGCGGCGCGAGGAAAAGAAGAGAAGAGAAGGGGCGATCGCGACGAATGGCCCGCTCCGTTCGTTCGATCCCTTTAAAAGTCGTTCGTCCAATTCGGTTAAACCAACCCAAGTTCAACCTAATCTGCTTTGATCCAATCCAGTCAAGCCCAATACAGCCCAATACCAGCCCAAGCCCAAATTCAAATCAATTTCCAGCCCAATTAACCCACCAATCAAACCCAATTAATTTAAAGGGTTTAATCCATATAAATTTTTTTTTTTTCGTATTTTACAGACAATGGGTGGGTGGGAGGTAGGCCACATCAACGGAGACACTGCTACTCACAATGCCAACAATGGCCACCTGAGAGAGAGAGGTTGGTGACGAGGCCAAGCTAGGCACCGGGAAGGGCAGTGAGCGATGGATGAGGAAAAGACAGGGGAGGCAACAGAAGAGAAGAGAGGGTTCGCAAGAGAAATGGGTGGGGTAATAATAATAAAACCTAGGTTTATATTTATTACCTTAGATTAATTAATCCTATTAACTCTCAGCTTAAGTGCTAATCCAAATAGGTTTTATCTAATCCTATTAGCTTTATCCCTATAAAATGTCATACAAATTCACTTTAAATCCCAATTTTTTTAAAAAATTTCTTGAAAATTCTATAAGGTAATTACCTAATTAAAATTTATTATTTCATTATTGTTCAATTATTATATTTAAAATTCTCCCATACTAATACAAATTTGATCCCTAAATTTCCTACTTAAGTACACAAGTAAGAAATGTTACACCAAATAATTTAAGTATTTTAAAAGAGTCATGCACCTCAAGTAAATAGATGGGGGTATTGAGTTCAGATAGTATCTTCCAACTCCTAGATAGCCTTCTCATATATATGATGCTGCCATTTGACCTTTACGAGTCGGATGGTTTTGTTTCACTACTGGTATTCCCTATGACAAAATATCTGCACCGGAATCTCCTCATAAGTTGCTTATGGTTGGAGTGGAACTGATACATCCTTCAAAATGTGAGTAGGATGTGGCACATCTTCAACATAGAGACATGAATTACATTATGTATATCAGCGAGGATCGTTGGTAGGGTCAAATGATAAGCTACCTCACATATCCGCTCCAAATACTTGAAATTATCCGATGTAGCGAGGGGCTAATTTCCCTTTCAGTCTGAATCTTTAACCCCTTTGATAGGAAAAACACATAGAAATACATGATCACCCACTGTAAACTCCAATGGTCTCCGTCTCTAGTCTACATGACTGTTTTGTAGATCCTGGGCTTCTAACAGTCTTTGCCTAATAGTGCACAGTAACTCTATGTCTCCCTAAATGCTCTATGGCCCTATAAGTTATTGTTCATTGACTTCTTCCCATAGAGTAGGGATCGACATGCTCTGCCATATAAAGCTTCAAAAGGAGCAATTTGAATAGTAGAATGATTAAATTCTACTAAATGTAAACGATCTTCTCTACTACCTCCAAAATTCATCACCCATGCTTTCAATAGATCTTCCAAAGTCAAAATGGTGTGCTTTGTCTGACCATCTTTCTGGGGTGAAAAGTTGTACTAAAGCAAAGCTTTGTACTCATGACCTATTGGAGACTTTGCCAGAATCATGAGGTGAACCATAGATTTCTATCAAATATGATACTCAATGGTACTCCATAAAGTCTGGTTATCTCCTTGCAGTGTAATTCTACCAAGCGATCCAACAAATCTATTTTATGAATCAATAGAAATTGAGTTGACTTAGTTAATCGATTAATGATTACCCAAATCAGATCATGTCCCTTCTGAGTTATGGGTAATTCCACAACAAAGCCCATCATAATATGCACTCGCTTCCATTTTTGTATTTGAATCTCCTGGAGTAACCCTGTTGACACACCAAACATCAAGCTACAAAATCAACAATGTTCTTCTTCATATCATTCCACCAATAGGAATGTTTTAAGTCTCGATACATTCATGTGCCTCCCAAATTGATTGCAAATCTGGATCGATGGGTTTCCTAGAGCAAGTCTTCTTCAATTGAATGCATCTTAGGAACACACAATCTTATACAAAAATGGAGAACCCCATTCTCATCACAAGAGAATTCTTTTTGTCTTGCAACCACTCTATTGCATAAAAATTTGAGATGCTGGTCACTCACTTGTCCATCTTTAATCCACTCAACAATGGGTTACTGAGCAATCATAGAGACCAGTATCCCTCTTTGTGATTGTACCCTTTCTAGTAATCTCATTTCTGAGAATTGTTGAACTAACTATGTGACTTTTACTCGATGACTAGCTAAATATTTACAGGTCTTCCTGTTCAAATCATTTGCTACTGTTAGTGAAAGCTCTAGAGCCAATCATGTGATGATTGTTGTATAGACTTTATTGTATCATATTCCTATTTATAAAGGCATGGTCATTATATTTACTTGTATTGGTGCCAAATAACTAAGTATAATAATGTCCTTGAGTAGTAGGTTCTTATCTATATCAATCGATTGGTTGAATCGATAATGAGATGATATAGAGAACACTACTCTTAATCATTCCTAGTCAAGTATTAACATTCAGGGACAATGCTAATGTGTAGAGACTAGCATGTAGGTCAACACGATGACTTGATGTCACAAGTCATGGATATGAGATATCAAGTTGACACATGGGTATGCATTGGAGAATGTATATTGAATGACCCGCAATGAGAAAGTATCATGGATCGTTATATGAGTGTCATATACTTTATCATGTGGCTATTAGTATGACTATTAGTCTTAGACCTGAAGTTACCATGGTTCCCTACATAAGGAGTTGCATACTTTGGCTTCGTCAAACATCACCCGTAAATGGGTGGACTATAAAGGTGATTACTGGGTATGTAACAAATTATGCGGAGGGATATGAGTGATGTAGATAGGATCTATCCCTCCTATATGACGGAAGTGACATCGTTATTCTTAATAGAGTGAGACCACGAAGTGCATGGTCATGCCCAAATGAGTCAATATGAGATATTGAGCTCATTTGATTAGAGTGAGTCTACTTGGAGTTCAAGATATAGATTGTACCGAGGATGACACGGTTTATGTCTCAATTGGTCAATCTAGATGACAAGGATAGGGGGACATTGTCACATATTGTGAGAGTCACAATTAGTAGTCACAAAGGTGATGTTGGAGCTCAACATTCTTGTAACTTGGGTAGCAATGATGTGTTGCTAGATACCGCTCATTGCTTATGTTCCTAAATCGGTTTAGGAGCATTGGCAACATTACAAGAACCTATAGGGTCACACACAAAGGGCAATTAGATGGAGATTA
Source organism: Wurfbainia villosa (assembly GCA_025175895.1). Classification (NCBI taxonomy): domain Eukaryota; kingdom Viridiplantae; phylum Streptophyta; class Magnoliopsida; order Zingiberales; family Zingiberaceae; genus Wurfbainia; species Wurfbainia villosa. The sequence continues at coordinate 30,777,652 of CM045994.1, read as the reverse complement.
GGTTCATATGATGAACCATGAGAATTAGGTTCATGGGATGAACCAAATTGGATTAAGAGCAATCCAAATTAGACTAATTGAGTTAGACTCAATTTGATTCAAGTGTTGAATGAGTCTAATTTAGATTTGATTAATTGGGTCAATTTAAATTAATGAATAGGGATTCATTAAATCAAATTGACTTGAATCAAGTTGTTAGATTTGATCAGCCATGGGAGATAAGAGGTCAAGGTTGACTTGACTTGAGAGGGAAGATGAATGGTCAATTTTGACTTGACCATTTGCCATGTCATGGTGACTTGGCATGGGGTTGGCCAATGATGGTGTTCCACATAATCATGGACTTATCATGTGGTGCCACCTCATGAGGGAGACAAAGAGCCATTGGCTCTTGGAGTTACATGCATGCATGTAACCCCCCCCCCCAACAACAATAAGTGGCCGGCCACTTTCATTTGATGATGTAAAATTTATTTTTGGTTTTTAACTTCATCATCTTCTTCCTAGTTCTCCTTCTTGCTCTCCCAAGACTTCCTTGGCCGAAATACCTAAAGGGTGCTAGCACACTCTAAGGTGTTTTTCTCCACCATTTGTCCGTGGGAATACTTGTAGAGGAGTGTACACTTGACACTCTTGAGTTCCGGCAAAGCGTTTAGACGAGCGGGATAAGCGAAGGGCGTCGCTACGAGGGTAATGCTCTCACCTTCTAGATCTAAGGTAGATCTAGGTTTACTTAAGCACATACATGTTTTATTTTTATATATCTTCGCACGGATCCATGGCCGGGCATTCCGAGGTTTCCGCAATGCAAATAGCAGTTTTTGCTGCTTGGAAAGTCCAATAGTGGTATCAGAGCCACTAGCGAAGCATGTATGTGTTTCATATTTGTAGTTTTTGTATTAGATATAAAAATTATGGATTTTTAAGTTTCTGTAAATTTCCTATTTTTATAGAATATTTGGGTATTTTTCTCGAAGAGTCGAAGCAACGAGTGTTGGGACACTTGAAGGCTTCAACCACCGAGAAAAACTCTCCGAAACGGCGAGTTCTCGCTTTAGGTTTTTGGGACAGTGACTTAAGTCGCTGTAAGATCATAGTAGGGACACTCGTAAATTTTATTTTGCGAGTAGGGGCGCTGCCCCTATCCCCGAAAGGGGCCTTGTCCCGTGATCACGCTCGGAAACCGCTTAGCGGGACCGTTACGAAGAGATGACTCATAAAATTGAAAAAAAAAAATAGGAAAAATTATAGAAATTTTCTGTAAAATACATAATTTAAAATTATGTATAATTCTGTGATGTTCATGGCCCAAGAACCCCAATATGATTGGATGATGATGTGTTGTAATTCATAATACGGCCTATGTGCCGTTTTTGTAGTTGTGCGTATTGTATAGGGTATGCGACCTGCGCGTCGTACCTCTTCTTTTAAAATTATAGTTGTAAATAGTTTTGGACTCGAATGTAACTCAAATTTCATGTTTGTAATGTACAAAAATGGAGCAGTGGAAGGTCCACTTCTAGATGGAGTTACGAGGAGGGTGCCGACGACACATGGCGGTCAAAGGAGGCGCTTGGAGAAGCCGCTAACCCTAGGTTGACAGTCTGATCTTCTCATTGGCTTGAGAAGATCGTAGTAGGGCCATGACCTAATCACAATTAATTTATATATATATATATATATATATATATATATATATTTGCTTGTATGTATATGATGCATGCTAGGTTATTTTTCTTGTATGTATATGATGCATGCTAGAATGATGCTTGTATGTATGTGATGCATGCTAGTGTAGGATAATAAAGGCCTTAATGCGTATATGATACACATTACGATTAGATTAGATCTCAATCGAATCAACTCGAAAATGCCTACCAAGTCCTTGATACCCATCATTACCTCGATCATTTGTAGTTGTTGAATCTGCCAAAGTAGATCAACATATTATCTTGGTAGGGTGCGGAGGGACAATCTTGGTCCCGCCTATCATGGCTTGGGTTAGAGTAAGCTCAATTTTATTGAGTAAAACTAGTTAACTCAATTGGATCGAGTAGAACTATAGACATATTCCAACCGTTGGAGAGATAGGATAAGATCACAATTTACACTAAATCTTGGGCGATTTAGCCAAAGCTAACTCAAGGTCTTTTGTAAATGTGGGTCTTGATCCTATAAACAAGAGTTGCATAGAGATGTAATCGGTAATGTGTTACCCACCGATCATACTAAGTCTTGGTCGATTTAGCCAAAGCTAACTCAAGGCTTAGTATGAGGTGGATCTTGTCCCGCAGGAATTATAGCTAGTTTGTATGAATCTAGTAATGTGGTTTGACCACATCCATAACTCGAATCTACAAAATTCCTATAATTCAGTGGGAGCATCATTTGATTAAAGGGCCTAATTAAATGATAAAAGGAATATGATATTAATTTTCTGCATTGTGTATGTTGTAGATAACTATGTCGACAAACACAAACACTCTCTCCCTGCGTTCTATCCTTGAGAAGGACAAGCTCAATGAAGCAAATTTTCTGGACTGGTACAGGAACCTGAGAATCGTTCTCACATAAGAAAGGAAATTGTACGTCCTAGAGCAGCCCATTCCGGAGGCACCTCCTGCCACTGCCTCGCGAGATGACAAAGATGCTTACAAGAAGCATCAAGATGATGCATTAGATGTGTCATGTCTAATGCTCGCGACCATGAACTCTGAGCTTCAGAAGCAACACGAGTTCATGAATGCTTATGATATGGTTGAACATCTTCATCAACTATATCAAGGACAAGCAAGGCACGAGAGATATGAAGTCTCTAAGGCATTGTTTGGGTCTAAAATTTAAGATGAGACTCCCGTAGGTCCATATGTACTCAAGATGATTGGGTACATAGAAAACCTACAGATATTGGGATTACCACTTGGCCAAGAGCTGGCCACTGACTTGATCTTGCAATCTTTTCCATAAAGCTACAATCAATTTGTTATGAATTACAACATGAATGAAATTGATAAGCCACTGCCTGAGATGCTCAGCATGTTGAGAACTATTGAGCTCAACCTTAAGAAGGGAAAATCTGACTCCATTTTGATGGTGCAAAAGAAGAAAGGCAAGGGAAAGCCTAAAGGTAAGGGAAAGTTCCAAGCCAAGGACAAAGGCAAAGAACTGAAATCGGAGGGGTGGCCAAAGAAGGGGCTTGCTTCCACTGTAAGGAAGCTGGACACTGGAAGCGTAACTGCAAAGCTTACCTGGAAGATCTTAAGAAGAAGAGAAGTGAGACTTCTACTTCAGGTATAAATGTTATAGAAGTCAATCTATCTATTTCTTCATCATGGGTATTAGATACCGGATGTGCATCTCACATTTATACCAATGTACAGGCGCTGAGAAATAGTAGGGCATTGACAAAGGGCGAGGTGGACCTACGAGTAGGCAATGGAGCAAGAGTTGCCGTTGTTGCTGTAGAAACTTATGATCTATCTCTGCCCACTGGGCGTGTACTAGAATTAGATGAATGTTGTTATGTACCTACTTTAACTAAGAACATAATTTTGGTTTCTTGTTTGGACAAGAAAGGATTTACATTTATAATAAAGAACAAATATTGTTTAGTTTATTTAAATGATATGTTCTATTGTAGTGCAGCTCTAATGAACAGACTCTACTTTCTAGACTTAGAGAGCCCCATCTATAACATAAGTACCAAGAGGTTCAAGTCAAATGAGTTGAACCAAACATATCTCTGGCATTGTCGTTTAGGTCACATAAATGAGAGTCGCTTATCTCGGCTCCATAAGGATGGGCTGCTAGACTCATTTGATTTTGAATCATATGAGACATGCGAATCTTGCCTTTTAGGCAAGATGACCAAGACTCCCTTTAGTGGACACAGCAAAACAGCAACAGATTTGTTAGGACTTATACATAGTGATGTATGTGGCCCTTTCAATGTTGCTGCTAGAGATTGTTATAGGTACTTCATTACATTTACTGATGACTTCAATAGATATGGTTATGTGTATCTCATGACACATAAATCAGAATCCTTTGAAAAGTTCAAAGAATTCAAGAATAAAGTACAAAACTAGCTTGACAAGAGTATTAAGATACTTCGATCAGATCGAGGTGGTTAATACCTTAGCTATGAGTTTTGTGACTATCTAGCTGAGTGTGAGATTCTATCCCAACTCACTCCTCCTGGAACACCACAGTCGAATGGTGCATCCGAAAGGAGGAATCGTACCCTATTAGATATGGTACAATCTATGATGAGTCACACAGATCTTCCTATATCCTTTTGGGGATATGCTCTAGACACAACAGCCTTCACCCTAAACCGTGTACCATCCAAGGCTGTGATAAAGACGTCATATACGATATGGGCAGGGAGAAATTCCAAGATGTCTTTCATGAGGATTTGGTGTTGTGAGGCTTATGTTCGACGTCAAGTCTCAGACAAACTGGGACCAAAATCTGATAGGTGCTATTTTGTTGGATATCCCAAGGACACGAAGGGATATTACTTCTACATTCCCAGTCAGCACAAAGTGTTTGTGGAAAAGACTGGGGTTTTTCTAGAAAGGGATTTTGTTTCTAGAAAAACTAGTGGGAGGACGTTCAATCATGAATAAATTCAAGATAAGAACCATAGCACTGAGGCCTTGATGGAGGTTGAACAGGAATCACAAAGTGTTGTGGGTGATGAGGTTGTTGCACAAAGTGTTATAGAACAACCACCTGTTCAGGTAGACCTACCTCTTCGCAGGTCTGATAGGGTACATCGTCAGCCTGAGAGATACTCATTTCCCTTGTCTAACCATGATGACATTATGCTCATTGAGAATGAGCCTACCTCCTATTAGAAAGTTGTGATGAGCCCAGATTCTAAGAAATGGCTAGAGGCCATGAGATCCGAGATGGAATCCATGTACACCAACCAAGTATGGACTTTGGTTGATCCACCTGAAGGGGTCAAACCCATTGGGTGTAATTGGGTCTTTAAGAGAAAGACTGACATGGATGGACTTACGCATACCTATAAGGGCCGATTGGTGGCTAAAGGTTTCAAGCAAATTCATGGTATTACCTATGATGAAACCTTTTCTCCAGTGATGATGTTTAAGTCCATTCGGATCATGCTTGCTATTGCAGCATACCACGATTATGAGATCTGGCAGATGGATGTCAAAACCGCATTTCTGAATGGAAACTTGCTCGAGGATGTGTACATGACACAACCTGAGGGTTTTGTAGATCCACAGCATACTGGGAAAGTATGCAAGCTGCAAAGGTCCATTTATGGGCTAAAGCAAACTTCTCAGAGCTGGAATCTTTGATTCGATGATGCGATCAAATAGTTTGGTTTCATCAAGAATGAAGATGAACCTTGTGTCTACGATGTTGGTGCAACAATGCCCCAAGCATTCATGTGTTTTGATGTTTGGATAATCATCTAAGTTAGGCAATGCTTTGTGATCTAATTGTGAACATGTTTAAGTGACAGAGAAATCCAAGGATGAAGACTTGGTAAAAGAGAAGTCCAAGTATAATCTTGGCAAGGAAAGTCCAAGGGACGGACTTGGCAGCATAAGACCAAGCTTGTAGTCTTGGCAGCGTAAAGTCCAAGTGAACATTGACAAAGGAAGTCCAAGTATGATCTTGGCAAAGGAAGTCCAAGGGATGGACTTGGCAGTATAAGACCAAGCTTGTAGTCTTGGCAGCGTAAAGTCCAAGTGAACCTTGGCAAAGGAAGTCCAAGTATGATCTTGGCAAAGGAAGTCCAAGGGATGAACTTGGCAAAGGAAGTCCAAGCTTGTAGTCTTGGCAGCGTAAAGTCCAAGTGAACCTTGGCAGAAGAAGTCCAAAGTAAATTCTTGGCAGCATAAGTCCAAGCTTGTAGTCTTGGCGGCGTAAAGTCCAAGCTTTTGGCAACCCAAGACATGACAAGCCCGAAGGAAACTCTTTAAGGCGAGTGAAAGGCTGAAGGAAGAGTTAGAAGGTCAAGTCTAGGTCTAGGGAGTCAATTCAAGTATGAATTATTAATACTTGACTAGTATCTGTCGACTGATACGATGTAGCAGTTGACTGATAAGGTGCTCGACTGAGTCAGGCTAAAACACTATCGATCGATCGACAGGAACCGCAAATAATCGATGATAATCACCGATCGCTAATCGGTGATCAAGTCGAGATATGGGCACGAGAATGGAGTCTCACTCGACTCCTCGCGCGATCACTGATCGATCGCTTCATCGATCGGCGATGAAGCGATCACGATCGATAGGCCTCCCATTGAAATGGCGGCCGCGAATCCCGCGGATCCGCTCTGCGAGCCGTTAAGCCGATGGCGGGCGATCGATGGTGAGCATCAGTCGACTGATCGAAGCTCAACGGGAAAAACAACCCTTCTTCTATAAGAAGAGGCCTTGGGGAGCTTGGTGAAACTAGTGCTGTCATTCCTAGCTACACCCTCGTGCTCACCAAGTTTTCTCCAAGTGTTTTTGTGATTCTAAACCTCCTCTTCTCTAGTCTTCATCTTCCATCATTGTAAAGAAGAGGAGTGCATTGTAAGACAAGGTTTCTCCACCTTGGTTTATCTAAAGGAGGATTTAGTGAAGCTTGGCTAGGGCTAATCCACCTTACGGATTACCGTTGAGTAGGAGCGTTATCTCCGAACCACATACATCGGGTGTTAGCATTGTTTTCATTGTTCTCATTCTTATTTGTATTTGTATTTGTATTGCTTCCGCTAATGTACTTGTAGAAACAAAGAAAGGCTAATCACCCCTCCCCTCTAGCCATTACAAAGATCCAACAAGTGGTATCAGAGCCCGGATAGCTTGGAAGATTTCACCATCAACCAATGCATCAATGGCTCTTCAAGAGGGATATAGCACCACCAAGCCACCTCTCTTCGATGGGAGTTACTTTGCGTATTGGAAAGGTAGGATGAAGTATTATCTAATGAGTAATATTGAGATTTGGCATAGCATTGTAGATGGCTTTGAGGAACCGGTGGATGAACATGGAAACTCTATTCTAAGCAAGGATTGGACAAGGGAAATGAATAAGAGGTTCGAACCAAATGCAAAGGCGGTACTCACAATTCAATGCGGTATTACAATGGAGCAACTCAACAAGGTGGGGCCTTTCGAATCCGCCAAGGAGTTATGGGAAAAGCTCATTGAGCTAAATGAAGGATCCAAGGAGTCAAAGAGGGCCAAGAAGGACTTGCTAATTGAACAACTTCAAGCCTTCCAAATGAAGACCCATGAAACCGTAAGCCAAATGCATGGAAGGTTTAAGGAGATGGTGAATGGACTCCACATCATAGGTGAGCGAGTTGACAACCGGGATTTGGTAAGGTACATTCTTCAAGCATTTCCTAGAACTTCTTTATGGACTTCTATAGTTGATGCTATTAAGATAACTAGGGATCTTTCTCAAATTAAAATTGATGAATTATTTTGTGAGTTTGAATTGCATGAGCAAACTAACATGTCTTCTAAGGAAAATGGTTTAGCTCTATTTGTTGAAAAGAAGGAAAAGAAGAAGAAAGAAAGGAAAGAAGTGTCATCATCATCCGAGTCAGAGCATGATTCAAGTAGTAATGGAGACTCGTCTAGTGAGATGGCCCACTTTGTCAAGAAGCTCTATAGAAAATCAAAGGAGTTCAAGAATAGAGAAGAAAGGAAGGGGTCTCATTCTTCATGAGGTATGTTTAGTGGTAATTCAAATTTTAACAACAATGTGATTTGCCATGCTTGCAATAAGAAGGGGCACATAAAGCCAAATTGCCCGGAGCTAAAGAAGAAGGAAGAAATAGAAAAGAAAAAGAAGGAAAGGAAGGAGAAGAAGAAGAAGGAGGCCATGATGGCTCAAACCACATGGGACACACCAAGTGTTGAAGATTCCTCCTCCGATGATGAGCTTTGCCACATCACACGCCATGTGGCACTCATGGCCCAAGGAGATGACTCCGGTACATCAAGCCAAGAAGAAGACTCTTCAAGTGATGAATCGTCATCTAGTGACGATGAGGTAATGAACTCTCCTAAAGTTAAGCTTCTTTATAAATCAATTGCTTATCTTAAAGAGGCTCTAGATAAGTCTAAATCTAAGGTTAGAAGCATGAAGGTAGAACTAAAGGCCATTAGGAATGAAAAACCTTCACATGTTGATTCTTGCATACTTAAGGAAGAGAATGACAAACTTAAGGATGAGGTTAGTAACTTAAAGGCATGCTTAGAGAAATTTACGAATGGCTCAAAATATCTTGACATGATCCTTAGCTGACAAAGAGCCATTTACAACAAGGCCGGTGTAAGATATAAGCCAAAAGAAAAAGAAGTTGCTTATATCTCATTGATTAATAGAAAAGCAACCATTAAGGGTATGGTTAAGAAAGCATGGGTACCTAAGAAGTTTTTACTTAATGTTACCAGTCCAAATGTTTGGGTACCAAAAGCTTGTGTTTGTCATGTGATTTAGGTAGGAGAGCAAGGTATGTGGATTGTGGATAGCAGTTGCTCAACACACATGACCGAGGATGTGAGCATGTTCTCCACAATTAAGTATGTGAAGAAGGGAGCGGTGTCTTTTGGAAATAATGAAAAACTCAAGATATTAGGTAGAGGTACAATTGAGGTATCCCCCAAAATTGTCATTCACAAAGTTTTACTAGTTGAAAATATGAAATTTAATTTATTAAGTGTTAGTCAACTTTGTGATGCAAGCTATCATGTTTCTTTTGAATCTTCTAAATGCATGATTAGACACAAGGAATTAAATGATTGTATGTTAGTTGGATATAGGAAATCAAATATTTATTATGTTGATCTTTCATATGCTTCTAACATTTCTACTAAGTGTCTTGTTGCAAAAGAAGAAGAAAGTTGGCTATGGCATAGGAGATTGGGGCACATCAACATGAAAAACATAGCCAAGGTAGCCAAGTTGGAGTTGGTCAAAGGGCTACCAAAGATCAAGTATGTCAAGAACAAAATGTGTGATGCATGCCAAGAAGGAAAACAAACAAAGACATCACACAAAGGTAAAACCTTAACTAATACCTCTTTACCGTTAGAACTATTGCATCTTGACTTATTTGATTGCCATAGTACTCCTTCTTTAAATGGTAGCAAATATTGTTTAGTTATAGTAGATGATTTTTCTAGGTATACTTGGCTCTATTTTATGAAACATAAGGATGATACTTTAAAAATAATCATAGGATTTAGTAAAAAGGTTGAAAATGAAAAGAGTCTCAAAATCAACCGGATCCATAGTGATCATGGCGGTGAATTTGAGAATTCTAAATTTTCACAATTTTGTGTAGAGCAAGGGTACAAGCATGAGTTCTCTTGTCCTAGAACACCCCAACAAAATGGGGTGGTGGAAAGGAGAAATCATGCCCTACAAGAGGCGGCTAGGACTATGCTTAATGCATATTCTCTACCTAGCTACTTGTGGGCGGAAGCGGTTAATACCGCTTGCTATATCCAAAATAGGGTTCAAATCCATAGGTTTTTAGGAAAGACACTAATTGAATTATGGAATGGGACTATTCCCACAATTCATTATTTCAAAGTCTTTGGATGTAAAGTTTATATTTTAAACACCAAAGATAACTTAGAAAAATTTGAATCCAAAGCAGATGAGGGAATCCTAGTTGGATACTCATCCACGAGTAGAGGATATAGAGTCTACAATAAGAGAACCCAAGGGATTGAGGAGTCCTCTAATGTTCAATTTGATGAAACCACTAGTACCTACCCTAGAAAGTCCTCCATTGATAAGGATATTAATGACAATAATCAAGACATTACCCAAAAACATCAAAATTTGACCATAAGGGGTAATGATCAAGGGGGAGGAAGAGAAGATTCCGATGATGAAAGGAGGGTAGAGGATAACAATGATCAATTTGAAACCCCTTCTAGAACCCTAAGAATTCATCAAGATCATCCACTGGACCAAGTAGTAGGAGATCTATCTCAAGGAGTAAGAACTAGGTCATTTCATAGAGCTCCTACTAGTCAAGTTGCTCTTATTTCACAAATTGAGCCCAAATCGATCAATGATGCATTACATGATCCGGATTGGATTTTGGAAATGCAAGATGAATTGGCTCAATTTGAGAGGAGTCAAGTATGGGAGTTAGTTCCTAGACCCAATGATAGCACCATAATTACTACAAGATGGGTCTTTAGGAATAAGCTAGATGACCAAGGAAATATCACTAGAAATAAGGCTAGGTTGGTTGCTAGGGGATTCAATCAAGTTGAGGGGCTTGACTATGATGAGACTTATGCCCCGGTTGCTAGGTTAGAATCTATTAGAATTCTCTTAGGGTATGATTCCTATATTGGATTTAAACTTTATCAAATGGATGTTAAATCGGCATTCCTAAATGGTTATATTAAGGAAGAAGTATATGTAGAACAACCACCCGGGTTTGAGAACATAGATTATCCAAACCATGTATATAAGCTTAGGAAAGCATTATATGGGTTAAAACAAGCTCCCCGGGCATGGTATGAAAGATTGTCATCTTTCTTAATTTCTAAGGATTTTAGAAGGGGCCAAGTAGATCAAACCTTGTTTATAATGTCAACATTAAAGGATATCTTTATAGCCCAAATATATGTTGATGACATTATTCTTCAAGACATTATAAAAAACATGGAGAATGAATTTGAAATGAGTTTAGTTGGAGAGCTTAACTTTTTCCTAGGGTTACAAGTCAAGCAAACCAATGAAGGGATTCATATTTATCAAACCAAATATGCAAATGAAATGATCAAGAAATTTGGTTTGGAAAATGCCAAAATTGTAACCACTCCTATGGCCACTAGCACTAGAATAGATAGTGATCATGATGGTAAATCAATTGATCTTAAACTTTATAGGAGTACGATTGGTAGCCTACTATACCTAACCGCTAGTAGACCCGATATCTTATTTGTGGTAGGTATGTGTGCAAGATACCAATCTTGTGCCAAAGAATCACATTTAGTAGCCGTTAAGAGAATTTTAAGATATATTAAAGGCACCCTAAATGTAGGACTTTGGTATCCTAGGACTAAGTCATGTGAGTTGCTTGGCTATACCGATTCCAATTATGCCGGTTGCAAATTGGATAGGAAGAGTACTAGTGGTGGATGCCAATTTCTTGGGTCCTCCCTAGTTAGTTGGAGTAGTAGGAAGCAACATTGTGTTGCTTTATCAACCACCGAAGCTGAATATGTGGCTATGGGTGGTTGTGTAGCTCAATTACTTTGGATGAGACATACTCTTGAGGACTATGAGATACACTACTCTAACATTAAAGTTTATTGTGACAATGTGAGTACCATCAACTTGACCAAAAATCCGGTACATCACTCTAGGGCCAAGCACATTGAAGTGAAACATCACTTCATAAGAGATCATGTGGCAAGAGGGGACATTGAACTTAATTATGTAGAATCTAAGTCCAACCTTGCCGATATCTTCACCAAAGCTCTTCCCGAAACCGAATTTTCATCATTAAGGAGATAGCTTGGTATGTGCTTTGTAGAGTAAAATTCTAGGTTTGCATGATCTCATATTCATATGTTAGCCTTATACCTTGATGCATCTCAAAAAAATCCTTAAGAAACCTTGATTCTTGTATTAATACACTTAGGAACATGTGAGATGATAGGGAAGGTGTACTTGGTTCATCATGCTTGTTATGATGCATTACTATGAGCCAATGACACACCTAGAGACATGAATACTTCATGGATCAATCATTGGGAAGGCTTGTAATCCAGTAATGAATACATAGCTCCAAGAACATGATTGGAAATATCAAATAAAACATATTTTAAACTATGTTTATCATATTTTGAAAAATAGTTTTCAAGTGGAACACAAAAGTGATACAATGTTTGCAAAATTTTTAGAACTTTTGTTAGTTTCCAAGTTTGTATCAATCTTGAAATCTAGAACACATATATTTTTCAAACTATTTTTTCTTAATAAAGTATGATCTCAGAAATGTGTACACAAAATTTCATGATTTTTTGAGGTTTCTAGAATTTCTAACGCATTTCTGAAGTTGGGCTGAAAAGGCTGAATTTCGGATTTCAGGCGTATCCATCGACTGGTTCAGAAACTAGTCGACTGATACACTGTGTTTTCTGATAAATATCTTCATCTTCTGATATTTAGTGTATCTTTGATGTCCTAAAACTATGGCATGATAATATTGGGTATAAACAAATTTTTAGGACTGTTTAATGCAGTGTTTTAGGGTGAGTTTCATTATATATATCTTTTCATCCCCAAACTTACATTGTTGGTGCAAAGTTAGGACTTAACTTTCGAACTTTTGTTATGCTTTGCTTCAAATGTTATTCACACATCATGAAGTATATCTTGGATTAAGGGTGAGCTTAATATCAATCTTATACCTTAGTCAAAGCTACAACAACTTTAATTCTTTTCATAAAATTTATAAATCCTTCTCTTTTTGATGTATGTCAAAGGGGGAGAAGAAATGTTTAAGTTAGAATTCATATTAAAAATATGATTATATGCATATGGTAAAGACCTAACTTAAATGATTGCCAAACATCAAAAAGGGGGAGATTGTTGGTGCAACAATGCCCCAAACATTCATGTGTTTTGATGTTTGGATAATCATCTAAGTTAAGCAATTCTTTGTAATCTAATTGTGAACATGTTTAAGTGACAGGGAAATCCAAGGATGAAGACTTGGTAAAAGAGAAGTCCAAGTATGATCTTGGCAAGGAAAGTCCAAGGGACGGACTTGGCTATATAGGACCAAGCTAGTAGTCTTGGCAGCGTAAAGTCCAAGTGAACCTTGGCAAAGGAAGTCCAAGTATGATCTTGGCAAAGGAAGTCCAAGGGATGGACTTGGCAGCATAAGACCAAGCTTGTAGTCTTGGCAGCATAAAGTTTAAGTGAACCTTGGCAAAGGAAGTCCAAGTATGATCTTGGCAAAGGAAGTCCAAGGGATGGACTTGGCAGCGTAAGACGAAGCTTGTAGTCTTGGCAGCGTAAAGTCCAAGTGAACCTTGGCAGAAGAAGTCCAAAGTAAAGTCTTGGCAGCATAAGTCCAAACATGTAGTCTTGGCAGCGTAAAGTCCAAGCTTTTGGCAACCCAAGACATGACGAGGCCGAAGGAAACTCTATAAGGCGGGCGCAAGGCTGAAGGAAGAGTTAGAAGGTCAAGTCTAGGTATAGGGAGTCAATTCAAGTATGAATTATTCATACTTGACTAGGCACGACATAAATACCGATAAGGTCGATCGAGTCAGCCGAATTGATTATCACGATCGACAGAACCGATACGATCGATGTGGTAATCGACCGCCAATCCAGCAAATGATCGATCAAATCAAAAATGGGCACAGAATGGAGTCTTACTCGACTCCTCGCGGCGATCACTCGACTGATTGCTTCATCAGTCGACTGATGAAGCGATCAGTCGACTGATAGGCCTCCCGTTGGAAATGGCGGCTGCGAATCCCTGCAGATCCGCTCTGTCAGAAGTCGTTAGCTTCGACGGCAGTCGACTGATGGTGAGCATCAGTCGACTGATCGAAGCTCAACGGGAAAACAACCCTTCTTCTATAAGAAGAGGCCTTGGGGAGCTTGGTGAAACTTGTGATCTCATTCCTAGCTACACCCTCGTGCTCACCAAGTTTTCTCCAAGTGTTTTTGTGATTCTAAACCTCCTCTTCTCTAGTCTTCATCTTCCATCATTGTAAAGAAGAGGAGTGCATTGTAAGACAAGATTTCTCCACCTTGGTTCATCCAAAGGAGGATTTAGTAATGCTTGGCTAGGGCTAATCCACCTTACGGATTACCGTGGAGTAGGAGCGTTATCTACGAACCACGTACATCGGGTGTTAGCATTGTTTTCATTGTTCTCATTCTTATTTGTATTTGTATTTGTATTGCTTCCGCTAATGTACTTGTAGAAACAAAGAAAGGCTAATCACCCCTCCTCTAGCTATTACAAAGATCCAACATACGAGAGGGTTATTGGGAACACAGTTGTCTTCCTTATATTATATGTGGATGACAAACTACTCATTGGGAATGACATCTATAGTCTATGAAGACTTGGCTGGGGACGTGCTTTTCAATGAAGGACTTAGGTGAAGCAGCCTATATTCTAGGCATCAAGATCTATAGAGATAGGTCTAACAGATTGCTTGGCCTAAGTCAGAGTACATACATTGACATGGTATTACTACGGTTTGCCATGCAGAATTCCAAGAAGGGACTTCTGCCGATGTCACATGGTGTGAGTCTTTCGAAGACTCAAAGTCCCTCTTCTAGAGAGGAGAGAGACCGCATGGATAAGATCCCTTACGCATCTGCTATAAGATCTATCATGTACGCCATGTTGTGTACTCGTCCTGATGTCTCTAATGCTTTGAGCATGATGAGTAGATACCAGTAAGATCAAGGTGAGTGTCACTGGATAGCAGTCAAGAATATTCTTAAGTACTTGAGAAGGACTAAAGAATATTTCTTGATATTTGGAGGCGATGAGGAGCTAGTCAAAGGGTTACTGATGTCACTTTCAAACCCACTGTGATAATTATAGATCGCAGTCAGGGTTCGTGTTTTGCTTGAATGGTGGTGCTGTGAGCTGGAAGAGTTCGAAGCAGGACACAGTTGTTGATTCTATAACAGAAGCCGAGTATATCGATGCATCTGAGGCAGCAAAGGAGGCAGTTTGGATCCGCAAGTTCATTGCTGAGCTTGGGGTGGTTCCTAGCATAGCAGATCCTATAGAGCTCTATTGTGACAACAATAGAGCGATTGTATAGGCTAAGGAACCTCGCTCACACCAGTGGACCAAACACATACTACGACACTTCCATCTCATTCGAGAGATTATCAATAGAGGAGATATGAAGATTTGTAGAGTACCCACAGAGGCTAACATCACAGATCCCTTGACCAAGGCTTTGGCACAGAAAAAGCATTATGGTCACACTAGGTCATTGGGTATTAGATACTATGGTGATTGACACTAGTGCTAGTGGGAGATTTTTAGTACAAGCCCTAGAGCCAATCATGTGATGATTGTTGTATGGACTTTATTGTATCATATTCCTATTTATAAAAGCATGGTTATTATATTTACTTGTATTGGTGCCAAATAACTAAGTATAATAATGTCCTTGAGTAGTAGGTTTTTATCTATATCAATCGATTGGTTGAATCGATAATGAGATGATATAGAGAACACTACTCTTAATCATTCCTAGTCAAGTATTAACATTCAGGGACAATGTTAATGCGTAGAGACTAGCATGTAGGTCAACACGATGACTTGATCTCACAAGTCATGGATATGAGATATCAATTTGACACATGGGTATGCATTGGAGAATGTATATTGAATGACCCGCCATGAGAAAGTATCATGGATCGTTATATGAGTGTCATATACTTTCTCATGTGACTATTAGTATGACTATTAGTCCTTAGACCTGAAGTCACCATGGTTCCCTACATAAGGAGTTGCATACTTTGGCTTCGTCAAACGTCACCCGTAAATGGGTGGACTATAAAGGCGATTATTGGGTATGTAACAAATTATGCGGAGGGATGTGAGTGATGTAGATGGGATCTATCCCTCCTATATGACGGGAGTGACATCGTTATTCTTGATAGAGTGAGACCACGAAGTGCATGGCCATACCCAAATGAGTCAATATGAGATATTGAGATCATTTGATTAGAGTGAGTCTACTTGGAGTTCAAGATATAGATTGTACCGAGGATGACACAGTCTATGCCTCAATTGGTCAATCTAGATGTTAAGGAAAGGGGGACATTGTCACATATTGTGAGAGTCACAATTAGTAGTTACAAAGGTGATATTGGAGCTCAACATTCTTGTAACTTGGGTAGCAATGATGTGTTGCTAGATACTTCTCATTGCTTATGTTTCTAAATGGGTTTAGGAGAATAACCAACGTTACAAGAACCTATAGGGTCACACACAAAGGGCAATTAGATGAAGATTAGGTTCATATGATGAACCATGAGGATTAGGTTCATTGGATGAACCAAATTGGATTAAGAGCAATCCAAATTAGACTATTTGATTTAGACTCAATTTGATTCAAGTGTTGAATGAGTCTAATTTAGATTTGATTCATTGCGTCAATTTAAATTAATGAATAGGGATTTATTAAATCAAATTGACTTGAATCAAGTGGTAAGATTTGATCAACCATGGGAGATAAGAGGTCATGTTTGACTTGACTGAAGAGGGAAGATTAATGGTCAATTTTGACTTGACCATTTGCCATGTCATGGTGACTTGGCATGGGGGTCGGCCAATGATGGTGTTCCACATCATCATGGACTTATCATGTGGTGCCACCTCATGAGGGAGACAAAGAGCCATAGGCTCTTGGAGTTACATGCATGCATGTAACCCCCTGATAGCTGCATTTTTTATTGCGCTATTTTTACTTGTGGATTCGATATTTTAGGCTCTTTGATGGGATAATTATTGTTATTCGGGATGTTTTTACATATTGAGCCTATTTGCAATTAATTGCGTTAATTCCTATAATTTCAGTATTTTACATGCATTTCATGTGATTTTGTAGGAAACATATAATGAGGGTCTAATTGGAGCAATCGCATCCGTCGATCCAGATCAGATCTGAGCATTATGGACCGTCCGAGGAATATAGCTGATTCTAAGCTATCTATTCAGATCTTGAGAGATCTAGTCTGAACATCTGAGTCCTTCCTTCAGATTCGACCGATCGTAATTATCCTTTCAGATGGATCAGATCCGTCCATTTGAAATTAGATTGATCACAGCCGTTGGATCACAACCTTCTTAGGAGATTAATTGGACTCATTTAACCTAGCTCTATTTGGCAGGCACCGATCAGAGGAGGCTCCCATCAGACGACTCAGAAAAATCACTTAATAAACCTTCACTCGAGCAGCATAGAAACAGAACGCGCGACAGAACACGAGCGGCGTCTTCTTCCTCTCGCGAGCGCGACAATCGGCGACTACACGAGCGATCGACGATAGGTCGGCAATATTCCAGTGAGTTTTCCTCCCACCGCTAGCGACGATCCCATCCGATCCTTGGCGAAAGATCCAGATGTCGTGATTCAGGCAGCTGATCCAAAGCGAGGCGAGGGGGGATTTCAGCGAGTACACCCTTCACCGGCGTTCACTCCATTACGGCGGCTGGGATAGGCCTTTCTATCTCGCTGGAGCCACCCACGAGCTACACCGGTTTAGGACAGCTCCATCTCCACCGGTGAAGGTCCATTTCACTGTCTCAGATCCAGAGCCGCTGTAACGGTGATCGCCTCCGTCGTCTCCCATCCTTTCGCGGCCGATCGGGCCGCATTCACCGCCGGAGTGGCTGTTCGGTTTGTTGTTACCGCCGTGTAGTTACCGGTCATTGTTTTATTTGGATTATTACTGAGTGTGTTTGTGTTAAACACTCGTTTAGTTGGGATTTCATGTTATTTACATTCTGCTTTTTATTCCAGTTCAGTTATGCAATTGTTAGTAGTTGATTATGTTTGTTTCGGTTAATTGTTGATTTGTTTACATGCAATGTTATTTCTATCGGTTTGTTGTGCTTAGTTGTTTAACTTTGTTCATCCTGTATTTTTATTAGACTTAATACTGGCGTTCATTATTTAGTTGTAGGTTAGTTTAATTTCTTATTGCTGATGTGCTAACCCCATCAATTAAAATTGTCCAATCAATGCATCGTATAGTGACAGTATGGTGTTTGGTTGGAGTGCTTTCATCATTAGGTTAGATTTCCTTTACATTCGACCAGTGTGTCGTATATTGACAGTGCGGTGCCTGGTTGAATTGCTTACTTTCCTCGTATTTAGTTTTGCTTTTCAGTGACTGTTTGATCACTGTGTCATATAGTAACAGTGCGGTACTTGGTTGAATTGTTCACTTTTATTTCTTGACCACTGTGTCGTATAGTGACAGTGCAGTGCTTGGTTGAGCTATTTTCTATCTATTAGTGTATCTTTTTAGTGACTGTTTGATCACTGTGCTGTATAGTGACAGTGCAGTACTTGGTTGAATTGTTCACCTTTGTTTCGTGATCAATGTACCGTATAGTGACAGTGCGGTGCGTGATTACTTACTTTTGTGCATTAGGATAGTTACTTGTTAATTGTTATTTGGTAGTTAGATTTACTTCCTGCAGATTTTATTTCCATGTTTGTTTACCAGAATTGTTTGGCCATTGCATCGTATAGTGACAGTACGGTGCAAGGTTGAATCGTTCTTGCATTAGGTTAGCTTTGAATAATTGTTTTAATAAATTGTAAAACCCCCAGTGTTTACTTCTGTTTAAAAACAAACGTCCAACCATTAGGTTCGTTGGGAGACGATCTGAGTCAGTCCTATACTGCATTAGTGTAGTTAGGGGGTTCGGTAAATAATTTGGGAACGGTATTGCTACAATTAAAATCGTTCGATCAAATTTTGGCGCCGTTGCCAGGGACTTTAATGGGTTCGTTTGTCTTTAAACTGTAGTTTTTTTGTTTGTTTTCTTTTTCTTTTATTATTAGTGTCTTTCCTATTATTTCTTTCTTTTCTATCTGTACTCATTGTGTTGTTTGTTTTGAAAATGACCAGGTCTTCAGGCGATAAACTCTTTGAGCTGGATCCAGAGATTGATAGGACTTTTCACGCACTGCGGAGAGCACAGGGCAGGTCAGCTGATACTTCTGATTATAGTCCATCAGAATTGCAGATAGTCATGACAGATAACAATAGAACTCTGAAGGAGCTTGCAGGCCCTGATGCGACATACCAGTATTCTTGCATTAGCTACCCACCTTTAGAGGAGGATTTTGAGCTCAAATCAGGTACAGTTCATTTGCTTCCTAAGTTTCATGGATTGTCTGGTGAAGATCCCAATAGGCACTTGCATGAGTTCCATGTGGTATGCTCTACTATGAAGCCACAGGGCATTTCAGAGGAGGATATCAAATTGAGAGCTTTTCCAGATTTCTAGAGGGTAGGTACGGGCAGGCCCCCCGCTCTTCTATTCCAAACAACAAGTTTGTCCTCAAGTGGAATATTACAAACTGAACGTAATAACAGAATAGCTTTCATGGTAGCAATACGTAACCGAACGAACATCTGGCAGATTCTAGCAGTCATCGAGAGACATTGTATGAGTACTGGGAGAGATTCAAGAAACTATGCTCCAGTTGCCCTCAGCATCAGATCAGTGACCAGTTGCTCGTTCAGTACTTCTATGAGGGACTGCTTCCCATGGGCGAGAGTATGATAGATGGCTAGTGGAGGCATTAGTTAACAAGACTCAGTGAGGCCCGAGAGCTTATTGCAAACATGGCAAGAACTCACGCGGTTTGGGAGCAGAGCTATAGTGACTAGAGGGGTGAGTGAGGCTCACGGCTTATCTTGATCAAAGTGGAGATGAAGAATTCTATACTGAGGATCTCACATCATTAGTTAATTGGCTCCCAATCTTCTCTGATGCCTATCCGACATTGCGGGTTTGTGGTATTTGTTCGAGTCTAGAGCATCCTTCTGATTCATGTCCTTCACTCCAGCACGATGAAATAGTAGTGGCGGCTAATCAGTTTCCTTCTAGACCTCAGTATCAGCCTCAATATCAGCATCAAGAGCATCATTATCAACCTCAGTATCAGCAACAACATTCCAGATGTGATCCGATGTCTGCCACTTATAATCCAGGATGGAGAGATCATCCAAATCTGAGGTATGGGAATTCATTTTATCAATAGTCGTTTCATCCAGGACTAGCATTTCAGAGACTCCTAGCCATCCAAAGTAACCCAGTACAGGTCAGACCTCCTGTTCAGCCAGTTAGAACTGAGTATCCCAGTTCGAGTTTAAATTCAAAGATGGAGGATCTTATGCAGCAGTTGTTGGTACAGCTGCAACAGTATCAGCAGAAAACAGATGCATCTATTCAATTCATAGAGAGACACCTTAGCCAGCTTGCATCTAATATTAATCAGCTGCAATCGCAGGGCTCTAGTCAGCTACCATCACAGACTATCCCAAATCCTAAAGGGAACATCAGTTCTTCTTCTCTGACATGACAGGGGAGTATGTTCTTTTGTTTACTGCATTTGTTTTTCCTTCCTCTCATGTTCGAAAATAACTGGTTGTCAGTTGTTTGTTTATTTGCCTGTTTGCCTAGGTTGTTTAGTTGTTTTTGTTGAGTCAAATAATTTCCCCTATGCATGCCTTAGTATCATTTCAGAGGTGGTAAAAATTAGTTAAGTTTGATCATTGAATTATGGATTTTTGGTGTATGATAAGAAACTTCACTTGCATGTAGTCACTTGTTAGGATGGTGAATTTTTGTCAATAGACCAAGCTTGATTTTTATTCACCTAGTGAGGTAGTAAGCCATTTCAATCATTTACCCACTTTAGTGTGATACACGTGTGATACTTGTTACTCTAGAACTTGCTTTGAGTCTTTTCAAAACTGCAAGAACATTTATTTGCATGAATATGATGAAGGATTTCACTCTTGATTCTTTTCCTTACTTGAATTGCTTGTTTAATCCACTTGATACTTTCATGTTGTCGTACTTGTCATTCATATTCATTTATTTTCCATTGTCTTGTGGATTACCTCTACCATCTTTTGTTCTCACATTGGAAGAATAACTTGATAAGTTGAATTGCCCGAGACAAAAAAAAAATTTCTTAAGTGTGGGGGAGGAGATATTGTTTTGTTGGAATTAACATGGAAGGAAATCTGAGCAGCTGCTGTCAGTTGAATTCAGGAGCTCAAAGTGCAGCAACATAAATGTTGGTTAGCTGGATACTTGAGCAAACGTGTGTTGATTCTGTAAAAACCTTGTTCATGGCACAGGTTGGCAATTGTGTACAACTCCCAAAGTCAATTTCCTAGAAAAATAATGGCTATTTATTTGGATTGCATGCAACGATAGCTAAACAAATGTGCACAAGTGGAAGATACTCAAAGTGCAGCTTGAAAGGGTTCTTAAATCTGAGTTCACTGAACTTAAGTCAGGAATTTATTGAAGAAAGCACAAGTGTTGCATGAATTGGAATTGGAAATTCTAAAATGATCTAAGGAAATTTTCGAATTGAAGGAGAATTGGTTTGGAGTTGTAGGAAAGATGCACATTCCAAACAGGAATATTGAGTACAAAGATGTCTGCCATTTGACTGATTCTCGATGCTTCCAGATGAACAAAGATGTTGAAAAAAAAAATGGACACAAGTTCTATTTTAAAGTCATTCTATTCCATTGTCGAAGCCATCAAACTTTTGGAAAAATGCATGAGATACCAAAATTCACCAAAGGTTTAAGAGGGCATTCGCATATGTGGAAGGAAATGCCATGGTTATTTAAAAGGATATGCAGTCGGTGAATGCAGAAGAAAAAAAAATGAGTCATTGACTGTATCAAACTTAATGTTCAAGGAAGATTTGGATGTTACTCTCAAAAGATCTCGATGAGGTAGAGAAAGCTCCACTGGCAGGTTTTTGTTCAGATTGCAAGATTACTGAGGACCTGGAGCTTGTTTCTGAATTGAGTGCAACATTATCAGACTTTGGAATTAGCTAGAAAAAAAATTAGTTGGAAGCTGCTGAAAATTGGTTTCAGAAAATTGGTTGAGTTTCAAAGATTTGTTGTTGGTCGGCTGCAGAATATTCTGAGCATTCAATTTCTAAAAAGAGAAAAGATAATAGATGCAATTCTGAAAAAAATGCATGAGTCACCAAAGATCCAATAGGCTATGCTTACACATGGATTGAATATTCTTGCCAAGTCCAGCACCTGCCAGTGTAGAGACAACCTGCATGTTGGCTTCATTAAAACCTGTAAAATGTCAAAGAGTTGTAACCTTGGAGAAGCTTCATGTGGAAGGGTAGAGGAGTTAGTTACAGTCTGAAAAAATTCTGGAGTAATGCATGAATAACCAAGCTCTAAAATACAGTGCTTACACGTGGATTCAAGGATCAAATTTTCAGAATTCAAGGACATTTGGGATGGCTCTACTTAAATCTGAGCAACTGCTGTCAGCTCCAACACAACAACCATTTCAATCTAAAGGCCTATAATTTATGCCGAGGCCATCAAACTGGTTCAGATTCAAGGCTGAGACCTGATCAGAGGTGCTTGGAGAATGGGGAGTAGGAGAAACTGAATCATCAGAGGATAAAACAACCAATGTCATGAACGATGGATACAATCTCCATGATCTTGTCTTGTTTGGGCGGAAGAACTTTGATGTTATTGTAGCTTTTGAAAAAAAAAAATTGCTTCAAGATACTAAGAGGAGATGCTGAGAGTGCAGAAGTGATGTCAGTTAAAATTTAGGACCTAAAGAAATCATGTGATGCTGTTGTAAATCTTTCAGTGCTAAAGAAAAGTCTCAAGTATCTAAAGATAGGATTTCCCAGGTGACACAACACGAACAAGGAGATATGCTGAAAAGAATTCTGGACAATGACAACAATATGGGTTCTGCTAAACAGCACTTGGCATGGATATGTCTCAGAGAAATTGGAAGAGTTGCACTTGCCTTTGTTACAAAATTAACTAAATAATGGCTGAACATTTGCAGCACATGGTGGAAGTAAGAAGAGAATTTGTGTCTGATCAAGCAAAGAAAAATTCAGGATCTCTAAGGAAAATTATCCTCATGCTTGAGCAACACTGAAAGGCCACAAAGATCTGCAATTCTGTGATGGAGTTTGAGTCATCAAGAGATGAACTGCACAACTGCGTTTAATGGAGAAAGGAAAGAGCAAAAGTCCATCCGTGAAGGCTCGCATTAGCTTTCTGATTTTTTATTCTGCCCATGTAGACTTGGACCATTCAGCCTAGTCGTCGGGTTTCCCCGAACCCTGAAGGAGCAATACGTAACTGGAACGAAGTACACTAGAAATGTACCAGATTGAACTTTTCCAGAAACAATGTACAGAATGATGTGGGAGTACGTTTTTTTAGAAGAAGAACAAGATTCACACAGACGGCAAGAAGCTTGGGAAGTTTTAACCACTGTTGGTAAGGTGTCCAAGAAATAAAAATTTTACTGCTTGCCTTTTTGAAGCTGCACGTGAAAGCTTAGATTTCCTTTACGGTATGGACAAGATGATAGGATTAAGGTCACTTATTGTTTGAAGTGCTCCAGTTGGAGCTGATGCCCTTTGAATCTGATTGCAAAGGATTTAAATGTGTTGTCTATTATTCATGTTTATTACAGTTTCAGATTTGAGATATCCTCAATTTGGTGATTACCCCAGCTAGCTAAAGTTGTGGCTTATGGAAATAGAATGGAGATGTTGTGAGTGTTATTTTCTTGGATCGTATTGGAAATATCCCTACACACTTCTAATTGCAACTAATCAAGTTTATTCTTCCAATTCTTCTATTGTTGCTCTGTTCATTATATCTTGATCTTCTGGTTGTTTCTTTTGCAGTCTACATCTGATCATGTTTTGATATTCGATAAATTCTTTTGATTCATGTATGGAATGTATTGACAACGGTGGAGAAGTAGATGATAAGCAAGCATATGGTAGGACAATATTACATAGTGTTTTGAGGGTACCCCACTCCTACGATCATTATGTGAGCATGAGTGCAAATATCCATTTTGGGAGGTTTTGTATCAGGCTTGGTTTATTTGATCGGATTGGAACTCATCATACATGTTGACTGTTGTAGGAGGCGGATCTTTTGAATACCCTAGATCCTGATGAATTTGGTGATCCTAAGTAACTTATTTTTTCTGTCTCTAAATTATTGATCTAGGTATTGCTAGGGGAATGAGTTAGGGAGTTAGTGTGTCTTTGTTTTTGTTATTGCACGGGACGCGCAAAAATAAGTGTGGGGGAATTTAATAGCTGCATTTTTTATTGCGCTATTTTTACTTGTGGATTCGATATTTTAGGCTCTTTGATGGGATAATTATTGTTATTCGGGATGTTTTTACATATTGAGCCTATTTGTGATTAATTGCGTTAATTCCTATAATTTCAATATTTTTCATGCATTTCATGTGATTTTGTAGGAAACATATAATGAGGGTCTAATTGGAGCAATCACAGCCGTGGATCCAGATCAGATCTGAGCATTATGAACCGTCCGAGGAATATAGATGATTCAAAGATATCTATTCAGATATGGAGAGATCAAGTCCGAACATCTGAGCCCTTCCTTCAGATTCGACCGATCCTAATTATCCTTTCAGATGGATCAGATTTGTCCATTTGAAATCAGATTGATCACAGCCGTTGGATCACAACCTTTTTAGGAGATTAATTGGACTCATTTAACCTAGCTCTATTTGGACGGCAGGGATCAAAGGAGGCTCCCATCGGATGACTCAGAAAAATCACTTAATAAACCTTCACTCGAGCAGCATAGAAACATAACGCGCGACAGAACACGAGCGGCGTCTTCTTCCTCTCGCAAGCGCGGCGATCGATGACTACACGAGCGATCGACGAAGGTCGACAATATTTCGGTGAGTTTTCCTCCGACCGCTGTGTTAGTAATTTATGAGAGATGTCCTAAGGCAATCGCCTTATGTATGAACCATTTATATGATAAATGAAGATTCACTATTTGAGTATACATGTTTAATGTATTTGATTGGATCTTAAACTCATTTCTTTGAATGTCACGATCGATTCACGGCATGAGAGAATTTGTGATTGGATCACAACTAGTGAGTATCTCTACATGTGTAATTGTGATGTATCGAATTATCCTAGTCGATGAATTGATGGATTTGGACACCATCGATTACATCGAGACTAACGAGTATACTCCTTGGTGTATCCAAGCAGCTGATTCTCACTGGCTGGAGACATAGTGATGTCAGGAGTTGATCGTGGATGCTAGTTATGGTAACTAGTTCATTGGAGTGACCAGCCGTAAGACTTCATATGGTTCTCTGCATATATAGATATGTCAATGAAGTTCTTCTTTGTGGCTTAAGTCGATGTTCCTTTGACTTGCGGTATTCAAGTCATCTTGATCATGGAGACTTATGCTTTGACATCTTAAGCAAACATCTCTAAGGAGATGTGGACCGGGATGATTGGGTATAAGTCGAAGTGATCGAAGGTGTTTGAATAGCCTATAAAGGATTCACCACTCCTTGCGAGGAGATGTATACCCATGGCCTCTCGTCGGATTGTTACTAAAGTCTTTGGCAAGCATTACATGTTTAGAGTAAGGTACTCTTGATACATGTGGAGTAACTAGAATCAGTAGGGCGAGAAATGATACTTGGGCTAGGTGTGGCGTGAGTCGACCTAGTGAGGGTGACACAATAGACCATGTCACAGACAAGTGGGTATAAGATGAGTGAAGGGAATGGGGCACGATTCATTCGAGCTCTTGAAGGGTTTGAGAAATAGTTACGGATCAGCGTTGATCTTTTAGGTTAATTAGGGATCATGATGTACTACTAGGTGCCACTCATGATCGTTCTATAATTAATGGTTAATTATAGGCGGCCAGCATAAGCGAGAACCTATTTGGTCACCGCTGTGAGTGTAATCCAAAGGATTTAAAGCGAGCTTGAGAATGGGATTCTCGAGGCCAAGGAAGAAACTATGTTTGGTTGGACCAAACATAAGCGAGCATGAAATTGTTTGATCGCAATGGGCGTGGATGGGCCGTGTCTTATGAAGACGTAATGGATGGACCAAAATGGTTTGGTTCTAATCCAATGGATAAGAATAAACCAAAGGGTTTGGTTTATTTTAAACGAATGAACCAAAAGTTGGTTGAGTTCGTTTTAACTTAAAATAAACCATCATGGTTTGGTTTTTTTTAACTTATCTTAATGGAGCGGGTTAACGGGCCTAATGGTTATGATCCATTAACCATTAAGAGAATTAGTTCTCTATAAAGAGGGCTTAATGGATAATTAAGCCTAATCCACAACCCTAAGTTGCCTCCCACCTCTCCTTGGAGAAATTCGAGCTAACTCTCCTCCTCCTTGCCGCCGCCCACCTTGAGGCTCCAACCGGGCGTCTAGAAGGCTGATTCCTTCCCCTCAGGCGTCGAGCTGCTGCCGGTTAATGCTCCGGTGATCTCCTTCAAGTTTGGCATCAAGGTGAGCTCTATCTCCCTTGGTTGGCCGGCGCCTATCTCCTCCACCAAGCTGTCCAGTTTTCTGGACAGCTTCTTCTCCTCTCGTCGGAGCGTCGTTTGGACGACGGTTAGTGCTCCGACAGCGGCTAACATACCGGGGATTTGATCTCCGGTAATCCTCTGAGGTGGAGGACGAAGGATTCGTCAATCGGTTGACGAATACCTCTCCGGAGAAGCAAGTCTTGAGGACTTGTTTTAGGTCCGAATTTGGATTCGGACCGTGATCATCTCTCGATCACGTCGTCTTCAACACGAGGCTAGTAACCCGTACGAAGACGAAGCTCGTGGCTTGGCGAAGTCATCCCGAGGAGCTCGGCGTGGATACGGATAGAGACGATTCTTACGAGAATCGTTTCGGTTGATGCCGTTCCCGCTACACGTCATACGGAAGGTATAACGTAGTTTAATTTCTTTTATTGCAATTCTAATTTACGGTTATGTCTACACTTGTTGTAATAGCATGCGTGTGTTGTGTGTGTTGTAATAAATAGGAATATTTATTATTTTTGTTGCTTCCGCTGTACACATGTTTACGAAACATGATCGAACACACACACGCCGCGGTGCCGGAAACCCAACAGTGGTATCAGAGCTCAGGTTGTGTTTCGACATAATCGTAAAATGGTTTTGCGATAGTCATAATGTATTTCTGGAAATTTTCTAATTTTGGAAATTTAGAAGTATTTATGGAAATTTTTCAATTTTGGAAAGTCTAGAAGTATTTATGGAAATCTTCCACTTTTGGAAAGTTGGAAGTATTTATTGAAATTGATATTTTCCATAAATAAAATATTTGATTAGATTCTGGAAATTTGTTTCCTAATTTAATCATGATTTGATTTGGGAAATCAAATCTTAAAATATTTTATTTCCATAAGTAGTTTTAATGATTTAGGAAATTAGTTTCCTAAATAGATTTTCCTTAATCAAATAATTCCATGAATAAAATATGTGATTAGATTTGGAAATTTGTTTCCTAATTTAATTATGATTTGATTTGGAGAATCAAATCTTAAACATATTTTATTTCCATAAATAGTTATGACATATAAAGAAATATATACATGACATAATTGTATGCCATGTAATTGCATTAGATGCATAACATTATACCATGCGTGTCGTGACATGTAGATGTATGCCATGTATGTCATGCCATGTAGATAATAGTTATTTGCATGCAAAGAGGATGAGACATAAAAACCCTAACTCAATATTAAAGCCTATACCTTCCATTAATATGGTTAGAACCAGAGTTCTGTTTCTTGTTTGGGTTGTTGGACTCACTCCAAGCCCGGCTCGAACCTGAACATGTTCAAATCATTGGAATAGTTTAACTCTAATATGGTAAGAGTCAGAGGTCAATCGTTAGTTTGGGTTGTTGGACTCACTCCAAGCCTGGCTAATTGGTTGAATGCGCTCTAACCATATTAAAACTCTTTCGCGATTAATGGGTCGGCTTTAACTTGGAGCATCGATTTGTTGGACTCACTCAGTCGATGTGAAGAGAGGTGAAGTTGGGTGCTATGCATATGATGCATACTTGTTAATGTGTTAACAACCCAATGTATGTGTAAACATTCAATTAGTTGATAGCACATTGTGATAGTTACATATACATGATATGTAATCGGTATACTTGATACCCACCATCATAGCTAAGAATGGCTTGTTGGACTCACTCCAAGGTTGTTCTTATCTATGATGGATATCAGCCCATTCGGAGATGGACCTACGATCTCCCGAAGTGATTTTGGGGTTTTTGAAATTCGAAAAATGAATGGGATTTATAAATGTATATTGATGCATTTTAAAATCATCTTTCTCATATATGCTCGTTTTGTATTTCTAAGTTAATATATTGATCATGATGTGTTTGAATTTGCGTTCCATTTTGGATTCAAATAAATTGACTGGGCTGAACTTTTTTGACTGGCTTAGAAACTTGAGAATTGTTCTCAAGGTGGAAAAGCTTGCGTATGTCCTCGAAGCGCCTCTTCCCGCCCATCCTAGTGACAATGCAACTCTGGACCAATTGTTGGCCTATCAGAAACATGTGAGTGATTCTGAACGAATGAGTTGCATCATGCTAGCCATGATGGAACCCAAGCTACGAAAACAACATGAGCATATGGATGCTCATATCGTAGTCCTTCATCTTTGTGAGTTGGTTGATGAGCAAGTGAGATTCGAAAGGTTCGAAGTCTCAAAGCTCCTCTTCACCTCTGAGATGCTAGAAGGTTCATCTGTGGTACTGCTCAATATGCTGAAGACTGTGGAGTCTTCTGAGAAGCATGAGCAGGGGACGGTGTTGTTAGTTGATTCCTCGAAGAAAGGTTCTAAGAGGGAGTCAAAGGAACAACAGAAGGGGAAGAAGAAAAAGGGCTAAGAAGGTAGAACTAGCTCAAAAGGGCACTTGCCATCATTATGGCAAGTAGGGCTATTTGCGAAGAAAGTGCAAGATTTATCTTGAGTCCGTGAAGAAGGATAGGGCATCGGATGCCTCATCTTCTTCAGAAATATTCTTTATTGATTGTCATTCTATTTCCTCAGACACTTGGGTATTTGATACTGGGTGTGGCTCACATATATGTAATGACATATATGGGATAAGGAATAGAAGAAGACTCGTCAAGGAAGAGTCAAATTTACGTGTTGGGAATGGAGCAATGGTTGCTGCACTCGCCATCGGAACGTATTTGTTGGAACTCCCTGTAGGACTTGTCTTAGAACTGGACAATTGCTTTTATGTTCCTTCGTTGATAAAGAACATCATTTCTATTTCTTGTTTAAATAGAAATGGGTACCATTTGACTTTTAGTAACAATTGTTGTTACATAACTTTGAATGGAGTTCTTTATGGGACTGGAACTTTAAGCAATGGTATTTATACGTTGGACGTATCCAGTGACATTTTCAATATCGAAGCGAGCAACACGCGTGCTCGAAAGGATAATCAAATAGACTCCTATATGTGGCATTGTCGTCTTGGCCATATAAGCAAGAAACGCATGTCCGAATTACACCGATGTGGAATTCTGGAATCGTTTGAATTGGATTCATACGATACATGCGAATCATGCTTAAAAGGCAAGATGACTAAGTTACCTTTTACTGGAAAAGGTGAACGAGTGGGAGAGTTACTAGGTCTAATACATACTGATGTATGTGGACCTATGTCAACTCAAGCATTAGGAGGCTATAGCTACTTCATTACCTTCACCGATGATCACTCACGGTTTGGGTATGTGTTCTTGATGAAACACAAGTCCAAGCCTTTGAAAGGTTCAAAGAATTCAGAAATGAAGTAGAGAAACAACATGACAAGAGTATTAAAATACTTGATCGGATCGAGGTGGTGAATACTTAAGTCAAGAGTTTCTTGATTATCTAAGAGACAATGGTATATTGTCTCAATGGACTCCGCCCTATACACCACAAAGATAATGGTGTATCCGAGAGGCGTATAGGACCTTGTTGGACATGGTCAGTCAATGATGAATCATGCAACTCTTCCCAAGTCCTTTTGGGGCTATGCACTTCGCATACTGTTTACTTGTTAAAGCAGAATGCCTACTAAGGTAGTCTCAACTACTCCATATAAGATATGGAATAGTAAGAAACCTCATGTATCTTACTTGAAGATATGGGGTTGTCCCGCTTATGTGAAGCTGATCAGACGCAAATTGGATGCTAAGTCCGATAAATGTCTATTTATTGGATACCCTAAGGAAACAAGGGGTTACCAATTCTATCATCTGTGGAACAAAAGGTGTTTGTTTCAAGGCATCTTTGTGTTTCTAGAGAAAGAGTTTCTCTTGCAAGAAAGCGATAGTGGGAGTCTTGAGTCGAGCTTGAGGAGGCTCGAGAGACTCAAATAGACATTGATGAGATACCTGGTGAAGCACAACAGCCGACAACTCATAGTGATGAGCAATCGGCTGGACCTATTGTAACACCACATCTTCGTAGATCTGGTAGAACACGCAATATTCCTGAGAGATATGGATTTCTCGTAAGTGAATCGAACGACGTGTTACTCATTGATGATGAGGAGCCTACCAGTTATGAAGAAGTGCTGACAAGTTCAGAAAGGGATAAGTGGCTTGGTGCCATGAAGTCGGAAATGGATTCCATGTACGAAAACCAAGTTTGGAACTTGGTTGACCCACCCGAAGGCATAAAGCCTATAGGGTGCAAGTGGGTTTTCAAGAAGAAAACCGACATGGATGGTAATGTGATTACCTATAAGGCTAGATTGGTGGCGAAAGGATATCGTCAAAAACAAGGTGTTGATTATGACGAAACCTATTACAGTAGCTATGCTTAAATCCATTCGGATGCTCGCCATAGCGGCTCATTATGATTATGAGATATGGCGGATGGATGTGAAAACAGCTTTCCTTAATGGAAACCGCCGAGGACGTGTATATGATACACCGAGGGTTTCACATCGGTTGATAAAACCATGGTATGCAAATTGCGGCGATCCATTTATGGATTGAAGCAAGCATCCGAGAGTCTGGAATATCCGCTTTGATGAGACAATCAAAAAGTTTGATTTCTCACAAAATCCGAACGAACCTTGTGTGTACAAGAAGGTTAGTGGGAGTGCGATCGTGTTCCTAGTATTGTATGTCGATGACATATTACTTATAGGAAAGCGATGTGTCCATCTTACTGATCGATTAAGGTTTGGTTATCCAAGACATTCTCCATGAAAGACACGGGAGAAGCAACCTACATCCTTGGGATTAAGATCTATAGAGATAGATCAAATGGTTGTTGGTCTTCGCATCTACATATATAGACCGAAAAGTGCTAAAGAGGTTTAGCATGTCGGAATCCAAGAAAGGTTATCGCCCATCGGGCATGGGGTACACCTTCAAGTCTATGTGTCCGCCAAGGCGAGAGGATTTGCATGAGTAAGATTCCCTATGCATCCGCAATAGGATCTATCATGTATGCTATGTTATGTACGAGGCCCGATGTATCGTATGCTCACGAGTGTCACGGCGGATACCGATCGATCCGAGAATGGATCATTGGGGTGTTAAGACGATCCTTAAGTACTTGAGAAGAACTAAGGATGTGTTCCTAATATATGGAGAAGGGGACATGGTGATACGCGGGTATACAGATGCCAGCTTCCAGACAGACAAGGATGATTCCAGGTCTCAGTCTGGGTATGTATTCACCTAAAATGGAGGCGCAATAAGTTGGAAAGGTTCCAAGCTTGACACTATAGCGGATTCTGCCACTAAGGCAGAATACGTTGCAGCTTTGGAAGCAGCAAAGGAAGCGGTTTGGATCAATAAGTTCATCTATGAACTTGATGTGGTCTCATCAATGATCCAAACATGTGCTTCGCCGCTATCATCTTATCAGAGAGATCATAAGTAGGAACGAAATACAAATCGAGAAAATTCCCACTGAAAGGAACTTAGCGGATCCTTTGACTAAAGCATTACCTCAAAGTAAGTTTGAGGGTCATGTTGGTGCTTATGGTATTGGATACCGTAGCGATTGGCATTAGGCCAAGTGGGAGTCTGTTAGTAATATATGAGAGATGTCCTAAGGCAATCGCCTTATGTATGAACCATTTATATGATAAATGAAGATTCACTATTTGAGTATACATGTTTAATGTATTTGATTGGATCTTAAACTCATTTACTGAATGTCCACGATACGATTCACAGATGAGAGAATTTGTGATTGGATCACAACTAGTGAGTATCTCTACATGTGTAATTGTGATGTATCGGAATTATCCCTAGTCGATGAATTGATGGATTTGGACACCATCAATTCTGTCGAGACTAGCACGAGGTATACTCCTTGGTGTATCCAAGCAGCTGATTCTCACTGGCTGGAGACATAGTGATGTCCGGAGTTGATCGTGGATGCTAGTTATGGTAACTAGTTCATTGGAGTGACCAGCCGTAAGACTTCATATGGTTCTCTGCATATATAGATATGTCAATGAAGTTCTTACTGTGGCTTAAGTGCGATGTTCCTTTGACTTGCGGTATTCAAGTCATCTTGATCATGGAGACTTATGCTTTGACATCTTAAGCAAACATCTCTAAGGAGATGTGGACCCGGATGATTGGGTATAAGTCGAAGTGAATAGCCTATAAAGGATTCACCACTCCTTGCGAGGAGATGTATACCCATGGCCTCTCGTCGGATTGTTACTAAAGTCTTTGGCCAAAGCAGTACCTGTTTAGAGTAAGGTACTCTTCGATACATGTGGAGTAACTAGAATCCGTAGGACGAGGAAATGATACTTGGGCTAGGTGTGACGTAGTCAGCCTAGTGGGGACTGACACAATAGACCATGTCCTGAACCAAGTGGGTATAAGATGAGTGAAGGGAATGGGGCACGATTCATTCGAGCTACTGAAGGGTTTCAGAAATAGTTCTGGATCAACCGTTGATCTTTTCGATTAATTGGGGATCATGATGTACTACTAGGTGCCACTCATGATCGTTCTATAATTAATGGTTAATTATAGACGGCCAACATAAACCGAGAACCTATTTGGTCACACGCACAACGAGTGTAATCCAAAGGATTTAAAACGAGCTTGAGAATGGGATTCTCGAGAAACTATGTTTGGTTGGACCAAACATAAAGCGAGCATGAAATTGTTTTGATGCAATGGAAGCGTGGATGGGCCGTGTCTTATGAAGACATAATGGATGGACCAAAATGGTTTGGTTCTAATCCAATGGATGAGAATAAACCAAAGGGTTTGGTTTATTTTAAACGAATGAACCAAAAGTTGGTTCGGTTCGTTTTAACTTAAAATAAACCATCATGGTTTGGTTTATTTTAACTTATCTTAATGGAGCGGGTTAACGGGCTTTATGGATATGATCCATTAACCATTAAGAGAATTAGTTCTCTATAAAAGAGGGCTTAATGGATAATTAAGCCCTAATCCACAACCCTAAGTTGCCTCCCACCTCTCCTTGGAGAAATTCGGAGCTAACTCTCCTCCTCCTTGCCGCCGCCCACCTTGAGGCTCCAACCGGCGTCTAGAAGGCTGATTCCTTCCCCCTCGCAGGCGTCGAGCTGCTGCCGGTTAATGCTCCGGTGATCTCCTTCAAGTTTGGCATCAAGGTGAGCTCTATCTCCCTTGGTTGGCCGGCGCCTATCTCCTCCACCAAGCTGTCCAGTTTTCTGGACAGCTTCTTCTCCTCTCGTCGGAGCGTCGTTTGGACGACGGTTAGTGCTCCGACAGCGGCTAACATACCGGGGATTTGATCTCCGGTAATCCTCGGAGGTGGAGGACGAAGGATTCGTCAATCGGTTGACGAATACCTCTCCGGAGAAGCAAGTCTTGAGGACTTGTTTTAGGTCCGAATTTGGATTCGGACCGTGATCATCTCTCGATCACGTCGTCTTCAACACGAGGCTAGTAACCCGTACGAAGACGAAGCTCGTGGCTTGGCGAAGTCATCCCGAGGAGCTCGGCGTGGATACGGATAGAGACGATTCTTACGAGAATCGTTTCGGTTGATGCCGTTCCCGCTACACGTCATACGGAAGGTATAACGTAGTTTAATTTCTTTTATTGCAATTTTAATTTACGGTTATGTCTACACTTGTTGTAATAGCATGCGTGTGTTGTGTGTGTTGTAATAAATAGGAATATTTATTATTTTTGTTGCTTCCGCTGTACACATGTTTACGAAACATGATCGAACACACACACGCCGCGGTGCCGGAAACCCAACACGCTGGTGACGATCCCATCCGATCCTTGGCAGCAGATCCAGATGTCGTGATTCGGGCAGCTGATCCAAAGCGAGGCGAGGCGGGATTCCGGCGAGTAGGCCCTTCACCGGTGTTCACTCCATTCTGGCAGCTGGGATAGGCCTTTCCATCTCGCCGGAGCCACCCACAAGCTGCGCCGATTTAGGACAGTTCCATCTCCACCGATGAAGGTCCATTTCACTGTCCAGTATCCAGAGCTGTCGGAATGGTGATCGCGTTCCTCTGTCTGTCCGTCCTTCCTGTTGCGTC
This sequence comes from Wurfbainia villosa, assembly GCA_025175895.1. Lineage (NCBI taxonomy): Eukaryota > Viridiplantae > Streptophyta > Magnoliopsida > Zingiberales > Zingiberaceae > Wurfbainia > Wurfbainia villosa. Next base: position 30,743,412 of record CM045994.1, on the reverse strand, counting down.
GATCGGGGCAGCTTCGCATTCACCGCCGGAGTGGCTGTTCGGTTTGTTGTGACCGTCGTGTGGTTACTAGTCGTTGTTTTATTTGGATTATTATTGAGTGTGTTTGTGTTAAACACTCGTTTAGTTGGGATTTCATGTTATTTACATTCTGCTTTTTATTCCAGTTCAGTTATGCAATTGTTAGTAGTTGATTATGTTTGTTTCCGTTAATTGTTAATTTGTTTACATGCAATGTTATTTCTATCAGTTTGTTGTGCTTAGTTGTTTAACTTTGTTCATCCTGCATTTTTATTAGACTTAATACTGGCGTTCATTATTTAGTTGTAGGTTAGTTTAATTTCTTGTTGCTGATGTGCTAACCCCATCAATTAAAATTGTCCAATCAATGCATCGTATAGTGACAGTATGGTGTTTGGTTGGAGTGCTTTCATTATTAGGTTAGATTTCCTTTACATTTGATCAGTGTGCCGTATAGTAATAGTGCGGTGCCTGGTTGAATTGCTTACTTTCCTCGCATTTAGTTTAGCTTTTCAGTGATTGTTTGATCACTGTGTCGTATAGTGGCAGTGCGGAACTTGGTTGAATTGTTCACTTTTGTTTCTTGACCACTGTACCATATAGTGATAGTGCGGTGCTTGGTTGAGTTATTTTCTGTCTGTTAGTGTAGCTTTTTAGTGTCTGTTTGATCACTGTGCCGTATAGTGATAGTGCGATACTTGGTTGAATTGTTCACCTTTGTTTCGTGATCATTGTACCATATAGTGACAGTGTGGTGCGTGATTACTTACTTTTGTGCATTAGGATAGTTACTTGTTAATTGTTATTTGGTAGTTAGATTTACTTCCTGCAGATTTTATTTCCATGTCTGTTTACCAGAATTGTTTGGCCATTGCATCGTATAGTGACAGTGCAGTGCAAGGTTGAATCGTTCTTGCATTAGGTTAGATTTGAATAATTGTTTTAATAAATTGTAAAACCCCCAGTGTTTACTTCTTTTTAAAAACAAACATCCAACCATTAGGTTCGTTGGGAGATGATCCGAGTCAGTCCTATACTGCATTAGTGTAGTTAGGGGGTTCGGTAAATAATTTGGGAACGATATTGCGACAATTAAAATCGTTCGACCCCAACAATAAGTGGTTGGCCACTTTCATTTGATGATGTAAAATTTATTTTTGGTTTGTAACTTTATCATCTTCTTCCTTGCTCTCCTTCTTGCTCTCCCAAGACTTCCTTGGCCGAAATACCTAAAGCGTGCTAGCACACTCTAAGGTGTTTTTCTCCACCATTTGTCCGTGTGGATACTTGTAGAGGAGTATACACTTGGCACTCTTGAGTTCCGGCAAAGCGTTTGGACAAGCAGGATAAGCGAAGGGTGTCGCTATGAGGGTAATGCTCTCACCTTCTAGATCTAAGGTATATCTAGGTTTACTTAACCACATACATGTTTTATTTTTATATATCTTCGCACGGATCCATGGCTGGGCAGTCCAAGGTTTTCGCAATGCAAAAAGGAGTTTTTGCGGCTCGGAAAGTCCAACAGCTACCACATTAGTTTTTCCTAGATGATAGTTAATGGTTCAATCATAGTCCTTCAGAAATTCCATCCATCACATTTGTCGAAGGTTTAGCTTCTTCTGACTGAACAAATTCTTCAAGATTTTGTGGTCAGTGCAGATCACAAAAGTGATCCCATATTGATGATGTCTCTATATCTTTAGAGCAAAGATGATGGTTTCTCACTCCAAGTTGTGCACAGGATAATTCTTCTCATGGTCCTTTAGCTGGCAGGAAACATAAGATGCCACTTGATCAAATTGCATCAGAACCACTCCCAATCCTTGAAATGATGTGTCTGTGTAGAACACAAATCCATCTTCACCAGAGGGAATCACTAAGATTGGTGTACATATCAATTTTTATGTGAGCTCCTAAAAGCTCACTTTGTAAGCATCTAACTAGGTAAATTTCATCCCCTTCTTTGCAAGTCACATCAACGGTATAGCTATGTTGGAAAAAATCCTCTACAAATCTACAATAATATCCATCCCATCCAAGAAAATTGCAAACTTCCTGTATCGCCTTTGGCTGCTCCTAATTGATAATTGTTTCGATCTTCTGAGGATCCATTGAAATGCCTCTTCTCAAAACAACATGTATGAGATAACCTATAGAGGATAGCCAAAAAGTGCATTTGTTGAACTTCATGTAAAGCTTCTCTCACCATAATGCCTCCAATATAATTCTAAGATGATGTTGATGCTCTTCCTCATGCCATAAATATATCAAAATATCATCTATGAAGATGATAACAAACTGATCCAGATACTCCAAGAACACCCGATTCATCAAATCTATGAAAGCAGATAGAGCATTAGTAAGCCAAAATGACATCACCAAAAACTCATAATTTCCATACTGAGTACGAAATGTCATCTTCTACACATCGACATCTCTTACTCTAAGTTGATGATATCCTGATCGTAGATCAATCTTAGAGTATACACAAATTGTTGGTGTAGTAGGCACCAGATAATCAAACGTAAGTTTTTATTTAGGCAAAGACTCAAAGCTAAGGTCATATTGTTGTCTAACAAGCTAAACCAAGTGTGCAGGAAAGATTAAGCTAAGCTGAAGGTCAGCAACACCCGGAGAATCTCGGATGGAGAAACTGCAGTGGTCGGGCGACACCGGGAGAACTTCGTAGGGAGTTGAAGAACCTAGGTGAAGACCGGAAGCAAAGCTACAAGTCACAGGGACCTAAGGTAAGCTCGTGTGTGTGAGTGAATGCAAGGTTGGGTCCTCTATAAGAGGACGTCCTTAGGCGACGATCCAACCAAGACTTCCTGTGGAAGGTGTAAGTGGAGATCGGACGGCAAGTGGCCATCAAATTCACTTATATTGCTTTCATTTTCGAGCAAACTTTTTATTGAAGATAGAAACCCTAGCAACAGTCGACTGTTGGCTGTTAGCAGTCGACTACTGGTGGCATCAGTCAACTGATAGGGTTGATCAGTCGACTGCCATTCAAATTCCAGCTTTGAGGAGAGTCAAACATCATCCCCTTATCTTAGGGTGAGGTGGAATTTGTTGATAGAACTTAAGCTCAACGTCTAGGGGGTTGGAAGGCTATAAAAGAAGGGGTTTTTCACCCCTTTAGGACATCATTCAAGCTCTCTAAATGCCTCCGCAATGCTACTCTTCTACGATGACGAAGCACTGCCGGAATGCCGACGACACAAGCTCAACCTCCATTTCCCTAGTTGTCGGTATAACTTTAGTTTGTCATCTTCTTTAACATTGTACTTCATTTTGTTTATCGATATTTTATTGTAACGAGGAGAGGGGGTTTGTCTCTCTACCTCGAGCTTTTCCAGGTTTTGTAATCGTCATCTCCTACCTCCAACGAGGAGAAAACATTTTAGTGAATTACCCTCCGTACGCGGTCTCGGACCACTACGGCCTTGGATTGAAGGTAGGAAACTTCGCTTCCCACTTCAACTCGGTCGCTTATTCATGACGATCCCATCGACGTCCCCGGATTAAAAAAAATTAATCCTAGACAAAAGGGATCACCCAAGCAACCGTTTCATCGATGTGCTATTCGATTAGAGTAGTCACTTGAACAAACTAGTTGTTCAAGCAACCAACCTCTATTCTTTGAATAGTCGTGGAATAGACAATGTAAGGATCGCTGGCTTTTGTGTTTATGTTCGGGTCTAAGTTATATTAGCCACAAAACAGAATATATCATGCATATATAATTGAAAAAAATCATAAACATGTTACATAAGAAAATAGACAAGTATTATACCTCCAGATCTTCTATCGTATGTCCTTCCTCCTTTTGGACGTCGTGTGGGCGACGATCTACCAAAAGTTGAAGCTCCTAGATCACCAATCTTCCTTCCTTGCTCGCTCTGAACAAGAGGAAGTATAGAAACAAGGCACTCCTCCTTCTTTCAACCAACCACCAAGCTCCAAGGTTAGTGCTTGCCGCCGGCAAAGAAGGAGAAGGAGAATAAGATGGAAACCGGCCAAGACTCCAAGGGAAGACCCTAAGTCTTGCTTCCACCGGCCAAGGAGAAGGAGAAGGGCTAGTTTGGACGTCGGCCAAGGGAGGAAAGGCTGGTATGGGCGCCGGCCACCAAGGGAGAAGAAGAAGATAAGGAAAAGCTTTCCTTATTTGGTGCCGCCAACCCCAAACCCTAATCTCCAAGCTTGCTGCCCACCTTAACCCTAATCCTATCTCTAATGGGATTCCTCTTGCCGCCCACCCCCTCCTCTCCCTTTATAGAGGTAGGGATAAGCCTTGTTTTAATCTCCACCATTGGTTCTAAGGATTTAATCTCAACCGTCAGATCTAGAGATTTATTCTCAATCGTCGGTTCTAGAGATTTAATCTCTACCTTTGGATCTATAGTTTTATTTTCATCCATTGGATCTAGACTTTATGAGGTTTTAATAGGCTACAATAGAGACCATGAGGAAGAGTTGGATCTTGGCCACCCAATGGATCAAGCCCACATAAAGTCCAATCCATTAATGATAATCTAATCCACTTAATTATTATCATTGATCTACCTCACCAACCCCCATAAGTTAATATGAGCTCCATATATTATATGTACATTTTCTCCCCGTGTTTAAGATCTCGAATGTCCGTCGATTAATTAATTTACTGACCATTAATTAATCAACATTTAATTCCATGAGTAGTACCACTCAACCTTTTCATCATTCCGGACCAAGTCCACCTGCAGGGTTTACATGATGAACCTTATGAGCTCCTCAAGGGGACATCATCATCCTAATATATAGGACACGGTTTCCTCCTATAATCAACGACATACCATATAAATAATATCATTTCCCAACTTACCGTGCCTATCGATTTAACCTATAAATCTCGCCCATTGGTAAATCAAAGAAATGAATACTAAGTATATGTGCCCGTTATTATATCAGGATTAAGAGCATGTACAATATATTATCTGAGGTCCGATTCGATTATGTAGTCAGGAATAAATCGAATCACCTCTACGTCGGTCTTGCTCAATACACACAAAGTGTACTAGTGTGATTATATGGTCAAGACAAACCAATACCAAATCACACTACAACCATACCAATGGTTTGTCCAAAGCCATTTCGGTTGTGAGCCTATACTTATACTTTACAATGAGCCGATAACATGATCTCCCGTGTGACACCACATACTATGTTATCTACAATGTACTATATTAGACAATATGCATCACCATAAATATGCAAACAATGATCATGTGATTCTTATTTCAAAATAAAGATGTTCATACAAAAGATAGACTTTTCAATATACATCCCAACAATCTCCCACTTATACTAAAAGACTATGTTGTCCTCAAACTGGCATACATCTAATCCCCATTCCCTCCACATGCCTATCAAAAGCTCTCGCCAAAAGGGCCTTAGTGAAAGGATCTTCCAGGTTATCCTCTGATGCAATCTTGGCCACAACAACTTCTCCTCTCTTTACGATTTCTCGTATCAGGTGGTACTTGCGCTCTATGTATTTACTTGCCTTATGAGCTAATGGTTCCTTCGAGTTTGCAACTGCACTACTATTATCACAATAAATTGTGATAGTTTTGGGCAAACCAGGAATCATATCCAAGTCCATCAGGAAGTTCCTGAGCCACACAACTTCTTTGGTCACCTTAGAGGCCGCCACATACTCAGCTTCCATGGTAGAGTCCGCCATGCATTTCTGCTTGACACTCCTCCATACAATGGCTCCACCTCCCAAAGTAAACACAAAACCTGAGGTAGACTTACTGTTATCCCTATCTGTTTGGAAGTCGAAATCCGTATAACCCATAAGGAGTAATTGGTCTGCCTGGTAAACTAGCATATAATCCCTAGTCCTTAGGTACTTCAATATATGCTTTACGGCAGTCCAATGTCCCTGTCCTGGATTACTCTGATATCTGCTGATCATACCCATGGCAAAGTAGATATCTGGTCTCGTACACAACATCGCATACAAGAGGCTTCCTACTGCCGAAGCATATGGAACTGCCTTCATCTCCTCTATCTCCTCAGATGTTCTAGGACACATCTCCTTAGATAAAGGAACTCCATGCTTGAAAGGTAGAAAACCTTTCTTGGAGTTCTGCATGCTAAAACGATCCATAATAGTGTCTATGTATGAAGCTTGAGATAAGCACAACATCCTTTTCTTGCGATCCCTTATAACCTTGATCCCAAAGATGTGTCCCACTTCTCCCAAGTCCTTCATATTAAACTGTTTGGACAACCATATCCTTATGTCCAATAACACCTTGACATTGTTGCCAATTAACAAAATGTCATCTACATATAGTACAAGAAATATCACTACATTTTTGTCACATCTCTTGAATACACAAGACTCATCCGGACTTTGAATAAATCCATAAGACTGGATTACCTCATCAAAGCGGATGTTCCAAGACCTCGAAGCTTGCTTCAATCCATAAATGGACCGATTAAGCTTACATACAAGATGCTCTTTGCCCTTTGCAATGAATCCCTCTGGTTTCTTCATATAGATATTTTCCTCAAGACTTCCATTAAGGAAAGCTGTCTTGACATCCATCTGCCACACCTCATAATCCATATGAGCTGCAATGCATAAGAGAATCCGGATAGACTTAAGCATGGCTACCGGCGAAAAGGTCTCCTCATAATTGATACCCTCTTTATGAGTATACCCCTTCGTAACAAGTCTTGCTTTGAAGGTCTCAACATTCCCATCTATTCCTCTCGTTCTTTTGTAGATCCACTTGCATCCAATGGTTTTTACACCATCGGGTGGTTCTACTAGCTCCCAGACCTAATTTGAATCCATAGATTCAATCTCAGCATTCATTGCACTTTGCCAAGATACTGCATCTTTATCTTGGATTGCCTCGTCATATGTCCAGGGATCAGGTTCATGTTCGCCAGGGACCAAATCAGAAGATTCTTCCAAGAACATGAATCTATCAGGCAGTCTCACAACCCTCCCACTACGACAAAGTATCACCTGTGTATCCTCTGTGACACGCTGTGCAGTGACTTGTGGTATATCCTCTTGTACCGGTGGTACTGAAGAAGTGACTTCCCCTTTTATTTTCTCCAAAACAATCTTACTCATGGGCTTGTGGTTCATCACATAGTCTTCCTCTAAAAATCTGGCATTCGTGCTAATGATCACCCTCTGATCTCTAGGACTATAAAACAAACCACCTTTCGTTCCTCTAGGATAGCCAACGAACATGCGTACTTCTGTACGAGGTTCCAACTTACCAACATCAGCCTTCAGTACATGTGCTGGACTCCCCCATATCCAAATATGTCTTAGACTAGGCTTTCGCCCAGTCCACAATTCTGTGGGAGTAGAAGACACTGATTTAGATGGAACCAAGTTCAGAATGTACACTGTCGTATCTAGAGCATATCCCCAGAACGAATCTGGTAACTCAGAATAACTCATCATCGATCTAACCATCTCCATAAGAGTCCTATTCCTTTGCTCTGCTACACCATTCTGCTGGGGTGTGCCAGGTGCATACAATTGGGATTGAATCCCAGCCTCTGATAAGTAATTCCTAAACTCTCCCAAGAGGTACTCACCACCACGATCAGATCGTAGTGTCTTGATACTTTTACCTTGACATTTCTCCACATCAGCCTTGAATTCTTTGAACTTGTCAAAGCATTCAGACTTGCGGCGCATCAAGTAAAAGTATCCATATCTCGAATAATCATCTATAAAAGAGATGAAATACTCAAAACCACCTCTAGCCTGGATAGACATAGGACCACACAAATAAGAATGAACCAATTCTAACACATCTTTGGCTCTATACCCCTTGGCCTTAAAAGGCCTCTTGGTTATTTTACCCTCCAAGCAAGATTCGCAAGTTGAGAAATCTTCCACCACTAATGAACCCAGAGGTCCATCAACTATCAACCTTTGAATTCTACTTAGGCTAATATGACCAAGCCTAAGATGCCAAAGATACGTTTGGTTCATCTTCGAAGGTTCTTTTCTCTTATTGGAATTAGAAGATGAGTTATTACCTTCTATTTGCATCGTGGGAGCTTTTGGTTCAAGTGTGTATAGATTTAATATCAATGCACCCGAACAGATAATGTCCCTATTCCTTTTTATAACAACTCTGTCATTAAAAGAAATAGAATATCCATCCATAAACAATTTAGAAACCGAAATTAAATTCTTTCTAAATAAAGGTACATAAAGGCAATTCTTAAGAACCAAAACTTTATTTTTCTCAAAAGATAAATAAACGCCTCCCACTACAACAGCCGCCACCTTTGTGGCATTACCCAAGTAAACGGTAATCTCCCCTTTAGCTAGTCGTCGGGTTTCCTGGAACCCCTGTAAATTATTGCATACATGATCAGTGGCTCCCGTATCTACACACCAGGTGCTGGTAGATAACACTGCTAACCATGTTTTAATGAGTAGACTAAAGGATATTCCTTTGTTCTGCTTCCGGTTGGGATAGTCCTTCTTCCAATGTCCATCCTGCTTGCAAGTGAAGCACTTACCTTTCGGCTTCTTCACTTGTCCCTGAGATCCTCCCACCACCTTTGCTCCAACTTGTTTCTTCTTCTTCTTGTCTTTCGGCCTAGAAGTAGAAACCTTTTAGGCAACCATGGCTTGAGCTGAGCAAGTCCTTCTGTCGCCTGGAGAATGATATCGACCTGGGTTTCCCCATCGATCTCAGCTCTAGGGACTTCCAGCTCATTTTCAGGCTTAGAAGGACACTCTTCGAAGAATACATACTTGTACTCCTCAGCAGTTAAGACAATATCCAGATTCCTTTTTCTAATCAACATAATTATGTACAGTAAGTTTATTTTTCTTTAGTATCACAACAAGTGGATTGAAAGTCATTTTTGAAAAAAACTAAGAATCACATAGATCAAAACTTTAGATTTCAAAAAATTATTGATTCCTCAAACAATAAAATTTTAAAATCAACCAACACCTCAAAACACCGAGAATATCATATGCCACGATCGTGTGGATGTATACGAATTCTACATTTGTAAGAGGAGATTTTACCTATTAATTTTACTATCTTGTCAACCTAACTTTTTGACAAATAAAATTAATAGTTAGTTTCTCTTCGGCCCTACAAATAAAAGCAGTGACTCCGATGGGGAGGATACTCCTATTTGCATCTAAGTGTTCACCATTACTTGATACCAAGGAAATTATCTCGGGTTATGTGCCTTCCGATGGAGAAGTACACACGCTCCTTAATAATTTCCTATAACCATATTCGACCTTGTGATCCGCAAGCAAACTCATCCGATGGGGAGGAAGGCACTCAGAGCCGACGTGCAAGTTTGTTTGCATCACTTGTCAAATCGTAATGGAGGTCGTGGGAATTTATAATAAAATATCCCTCTCCCATTTAGTAATTTAAAATTGAGGAATTTTCTAACCTACGACATGCATATCAAACAATAAGCAATAAATATGAAAAATAAAAATTTTCCAACTATTATTGCTTTTGTCTTCAATATGTCTCCCGTCGTATCGCCATCTCGTCCGCTCCTCCCTACGCCATGTACAAGCTATCCGGAGATCCGAGCCGAGAAAAAAATATTTTAATTTACATCCATCGATCCTATACTCCACGAGGGAGTGTACATGAAATCTAGATCGAAAGTAAACTAAAATAAAAGGAGTGGCTAAGCAATGCCGTATCTAATTTACAAAAATTAAATACTAGCCTTGTCAACCACAAGGATTCAACAAAATATACAATTACACACATATGGCCATAATAGTTGGATCCTATGCCTGCAACCAAAGAGTTAACCTACGCATATCCTACTATTATCCGACACATATAATATATGAAAAGTGCATAAAAGTAACCAAATCCTAAACATACAAAACCAAAAACCTGGCTCTGATACCACTTGAAGGTAGAAAACTTCGCTTCACACTTCAACTCGGTCGCTTGTTCATGACGATCCCATCGACGTCCCTGCATTAAAAAAATTTAATCCTAGACAAAAGGGATCACCCAAGAAACCGTTTCATCGTCGTGCTATTCGATTAGAGTAGTCACTTGAACAAACTAGTTGTTCAAGCAACCAACCTCTATTCTACGAATAGCCACAGAATAGACGATGTACAGATCGTCGGTTTTTGTGTTTATGTTCGGGGTCCAAGTTATATTAGCTAAAAAATAGAATATATCATGCATATATAATTGAAAACAATCATAAACATGTTACATAAGCAAATAGACAAGTATTATACTTCTCGATCTTCTATCGTATGTCCTTCCTCCTTTTGGACGTCGTGTGGGCGACGATCTACCAAAAGTCGAAGCTCCTAGATCACCAATCTTCCTTCCTTGCTCACTCCGAACAAGAGGAAGTATAGAAACAAGGCACTCCTCCTTCTTTCAACCAACCACCAAGCTCCAAGGTTGGTGCTTGCCGCCGGCCAAGAAGGAGAAGGAGAATAAGATGGAAACCAGCCAAGACTCCAAGGGAAGATCCTAAGTCTTGTTTCCACCGGCCAAGGAGAAGGAGAAGGGATGGTTTTGACGTCGGCCAAGGGAGGGAAGGCTGGTATGGGTGCCGGCCACCAAGGGAGAAGAGGAAGATAAGGAAAAGCTTTCCTTATTTGGTGCCACCAACCCCAAACCCTAATCTCCAAACTTGCTACCCACCTTAACCCTAATCCTATCTCTAATGGGATTCCTCTTGCCGCCCACCCCCTCCTCTCCCTTTATAGAGTTAGGGATAAGCCTTGTTTTAATCTCCACCATTGGTTCTAGGTATTTAATCTCAACCGTCAGATCTAGAGATTTAATCTCAACCGTCGGTTCTAGAGATTTAATCTCTACCTTTGGATCTATAGTTTTGTTTTCATCCATTGGATCTAGGCTTCATGAGGTTTTAATAGGCTACAATAGGGACCATGAGGAGGAGTTGGATCTTGGCCACCCAATGGATCAAGCCCACATAAAGTTCGATCCATTAATGATAATCTAATCCACTAAAGGATTATCATTGATCTACCTCACCAACCCCCATAAGTTAATATGTATGTACATTTTCTCCCCGTGTTTAAGATCTCGAATGTCCGTCGATTAATTAATTTACTAATCATTAATTAATCAACATTTAATTACATGAGTAGTACCACTCAACCTTTTCATCATGCTGGACCAAGTCAACCTACAGGGTTTACATGATGAACCTTATGAGCTCCTCAAGGGGACATCATCATCCTAATATATAGGACACGGTTTCCTCCTATAATCAACGACACACTATATAAATAATATCAATTCCCAACTTACCGAGCCTATCAATTTAATCTATAAATCTCGCCCATTGGTAAATCAAAGAAATGAATACTAAGTATATGTGCCCGTTATTATATCGGGATTAAAAGCATGTACAATATAATATCTGAGGTCCGATTTAATTATGTAGCCAGCAATAAATCGAATCACCTCTAAGACGGTCCTGCTCAATACACACAAAGTGTACTAATGTGATTCTATGGTCAAGACAAACCAATACCAAATCACACTACAACCATACCAATGGTTTGTCCAAAGTCATCTCGGTTGTGAGCCTATACTTTACTTTACAATGAGCCGATAACATGATCTCCCGTGTGACATCACACACCATGTTATCTACAATGTAATGTATTAGACAATATGCATCACCATAAATATGCAAACAATGATCATGTGATGCTTATTTCAAAATAAAGATGTTCATACAAAAGATAGACTTTTCAGTATACATCCCAACATGGATTAGCAGTCGAAAGTTTGTGAACCAAGTAAAACCAAGTTGTGTATTTACTTTTTCCACTGTGCAATTACTCTTACGCTTTGTTTTATTCGAACGATCGAATAAGAAAAGAAAGATTTATGTGCGCTATTCACCCCCCCCCCCCTCTAGCGCTTTTTTTACGATCCAACAAATGGTATTAGAGCGGGGGCGCTACGATTTGGTGCAACCACCAATCTAGCACTCGGTTTTAAGGTTTTCTCTTTGTCTTTGGTTTTTCAATTCGAAAGTTAAATTTTTCGTTTCGATTAAATTTCCTCCTCCCACACTACTAATCCAAGACGAGAGTCTTGGTACCTTCTTTTTGTTTTTGTGTTTGCGGTGTTTTCTTTTTCTTCTAAATGGCACATCTCGAAGGGTTTAGCACCGCCCGACCCCCATTTTACAATGGAGATGACTTCTGTTATGGGATGGGTCAGATAGAATGCTATTTAAAAACCCAAGTAGAGATGTGGATCATAATCCAAATCGGGTTCACACTTCCTACTAATGGAAATGGTGAATCATTGAATTATGATCAATGGACAAATGCCATGAAATGCCAAGTGAAAGTCGATGCCAAGGCTACACAAATCCTACAGTGTGACTTATCCAAAGATGAGCTCAACCGCATCAGCCCATTCAAAAGTGCGAAGGACTTGTGGAATAAGCTCATCGAGATTCACGAAGGAACGACCGATACGAAGGTATGTAAGCGTGACTTACTTTTAAATAAATTATTTAATTTAAAAATGCAAGAACATGAGTCAGCCACCCAGCTTCATGCTCGAATTCAAGATATTATGAATGGGCTACACTTGATCAGACAGAAGGTCGAAAATCGGGACATGATCAGGTACGCACTTAATGCATTCCCTAGGACTACCTTGTGGGCATCCATGGTTGATGCCTACAAGGTTTCTAAGGACCTCTCAAAATTTAGGTTAGACGAATTGTTTTCCGAATTTGAATTACATGAGCATTCTAATTTGGCCCCCGTCGAGAAAAGTATTGCCTTATTTGCAGAACCGAAGAAGAAGCCCAAAAGCAAACCACCTCTGGAGGAAGAAGACGAGGAAGAGTCAGAGATAGATGATGAGATGGAGACTGAAATATTAAATCTTGTTCGAAAGATGATCAAAAACCCAAGATGATCCGTCAACCAATCCAAGGAAGGTAAGTCAAAATCAAATTTCAACTATAGCTGCTATGAGTGTAACAGGTTGGGCCACATCAAGTCGGAATGTCCAAAGCTCAAGAACAAGGTGCAAAAGTCCAAGAAAGCACTCAACGCTATGTGGGAGGAATCGTCGGAGGAGGAAAACAAGCTCAACAACCTCGTTTTCATGGCCAATCCGACCGAACCTGAGGAAGAGTCCGACTCCAGATCCGAAGACGAGTCTCTATTCAAGACAAGCCACGGATCCGTATCCAGTTCAAAAGGTTAACTCAAGGTAAGTCGTTCTTTAATTGATACGTTATATAATGCAATTAAATTTTTAACTAGAAAGTTAGCTAAGTCCGAGTCCAAGGTCGAGACCTTAGTTGAGGAGGTTAAACTCCTTAAACACAAGGTCTCCCTAACCTCTTCGACTAGTCAAGTTCAAGATGAGGACTCAACTCGAGTTGAAAAACTCGAAGTTGAGAACTCACTCTTGAAAGGGCAAGTCCAAGATCTTAGGCAAACGTTGGAAAGGTTTACTTTTGGATCCAAGGGACTTGACCTACTACTTGGATCGTAAAGGGCTGTGTACAACAAGGCCGGACTAGGATTTAAATCAAGTACAGCTAACAAGTCATATATATCAATCGTAAACCGTAATAGAAAACAAATCCAAGCATGGGTCCCTAAGATGGCTTTAATTTCACAAGTAGGATCTAACAAGTACTGGATTCCCAATGACCAAATGCAATATGTGGAAAGTCCGAGTTGATGCAATAATCAAGGGGGAGCCAGTACAAAATTTATTTGTGCTATTCCTTGAAATTAGACTTTGCATGCTTAGGTATTTTGTTTTAATTTTTAGAACGGTTAGATAGGATCTATTGTTAGGGCAATCTCTTGCCGTAATATGGTTTTGATGGTGTGGCAAAGGGTTTAAGTTAGTTTGATATGTTGATTTGATATGTGCGTTGAAGTCGTGCAGGACTTAGTAATTCGCACATAGAGCCGTGGCGAGTTTCACATCTCATGACTCGTGCCTTGAGTCGGTGAAGGATAGCTTTGCGGAAGCCGTGCGCTTGGAGCATCCGAGGGACCGCCGGACGAGAAGCTTGGAGTGAAGCCGGAGGAAGTAGACTTCGAGGCAAGAGACGCGAAGGAGCATTGCGCAGCCGCGGCGCGCCGATCTTTCGCCGAGGACGTGGCGAGAACGAAGAGAACTTCAAGGCGAGGACTCAGAGATGAGAGTGGCGATTGTAACCCGGGAAGGGTAGCTCTTAGGTGAAACTTGGCCATTTGGCCAAGTGTCGGATGGGTTTTCGACACCACCGATCGCTATGTCATGGCAATGATCGCTTGAGTCGAGTGGGTTCGACCGGTATCCGAACGATGGGTTTATGCAGCCGATCGCCATGGAATGGCAATGATCGCCGTGAGTATATCGCGGCAACACCGGCCGAGCCGATCGGCTGACGGGTCGCTACGTGATCGCGTGAGGTCCAGAGATCGACTACCAAGAGTTCCGCTGGACTACAACGGCCGGGATCCGACGTGTTCGAGGTCGCTGTAGGACGGGCAATGATCGCCAAGGGCGCAATCGGGTGGCGGCCAACGGGAAGAAATCAGCCCTCTCTATAAAAAGAGAGGGTGTAAGCCTTTGGGAGGCTAATGCTAATGATCCAAGTGATCTTCCTAGTGCCCCACAAGCTCTAAACTCTTCTTACTTGCTTTTACTCCATTCTATTTGTAAGAAGAGTGATCTTGATTGTAAAGGTTACCTCCACCTAGCTTGGTGCAAAGGAGAGACCATTTAGTGGATTGGTTAAGCGGAGTGATTCACCGAGGACGAATCGGGGACCGTGGATTAGTGGCGTAGCCGTGAACCATGTTACATTCTTTGTTAGCGTTTGTTTTCTTGTATTTCTATTTGCTTGTCTTTATTAGTCTTCCGCTTGCGCTAATTAGTTTTGTAGACGAGCAAATACCGGCATCCAAACGAAAAGGGCTATTCACCCCCCTCTAGCCGGTCGTACCGATCCCCAACAAGTGGTATCAGAGCTAAGGAAAGCTTGTCGAGGACTAACCGCCACAACAAGCAATTTTCAAAATGGCCGGCTCCAACATCCATCCTCCGAAGTTTGAAGGAGAATTCGCTTGGTGGATGAGGCGAATGGAGGTATTTTTCGAAACGGATTTTGATATAATGATTACAATGGAATCCGGTTTCGTTTTGCCTAGGGATGAAGAAGGGAAACCAATAGAAAAATCTAGGTGGACCAAAAGGCAAAGGGAAGAGCACCTTGCAAATTCAAAAGCCAAGCATCATCTCTACAATGTGCTCCCCCAACAAGAGATCAACCGGATCAGAGAATGTGCTAGCGCCAAAGAGATGTGGGAGAAGCTTATAGAACTCCATGAAGGTACATCCGAGGCCAAGCTAGCAAGGAGAGACCTCCTCCGCTCCCAACTATCCAATATAAAACTAGAAAAGGGAGAAAAGGTAACCTCACTACACTCTAGGTTTAAAGAAATTTTAATTGGGCTAACAAGTGTAGGTGAGAAGCTATCAAACCGGAACATGCTCATGAAGGCTATAGATGCCTTTCCCCGGTCCTCAAAGTGGAGCTCCATGGTGGATTCGTTCTACATCTCCAAGAACTTGGAAGTAAGTACCTTGGAGGAATTTTTCTCAACAATGGAGCTTCACGAAACTAGGCTTGAAGGAATACAAGAGGAGCCTAGAATTCAACCCTCAAGAGGAGTAGCTTTGATGGCAAACAAGGGGAAGAAGAAGATAGAAGTCCCCTCCTCCTCATCCGATGAAGCCTCCTCCTCCTCCATGGATAGCACCGAAGAAGCCTACATGGTAAGGAAGGTGAGGCGTGTATTTAAGAATTTTAGATTTGATAAATCTAATGATAGGAATAGAAGACCAAGGGGGAAGGTCATATGCTACAATTGCCAAGGAGAGGGACACATAAGGGACAATTGTCCCCTCCTAAACAAAAGCAAAGAAGAGAAGAAAAAGAAAGAAGAAGAAGAGGACATGGAAACTATGGTAACGAAAGCTTCTCCTAAGAAAATAGTTTCCATAATTTCTAGTTTAACTAAGGACTTATTTGGAATGAAAAAGAAAAATAAAAGCATGCTTAATCAAATTAAGACTTTGGAATATAAGCTAGAAAATGCATGTTTAAATAATAATGATACCTCTTCTTGCCATGATGATGCATACTCACATGATTATATACCTTTGGATGTTAATGATGCATGCATAGAGGAAAATAGGGCATTAAGGGAAAAGGTAGATTATTTAACCAATGCCCTAGAGAAATTCACAATTGGCTCCAACACCTTAAATATGATCTTAGGGAGCCAAAGGGCAAGTTTTAACAAGAAAGGCCTAGGCTACAAGGAAAAGAAAAATGAAAAGGCCTACAAATGCCTAATAGCTAGGGGACAAGATAAAAAGAAAGTAATAGCTAGAAAATGGATCCCCCAAGGAATATTTAGTGAACCCAATAGGAAAGAATTTATTTTGGGTTCCAAAATCCATCCTTAAGGGTTAGGATAACCCTAGGGTAGTCAACCATATGGAATTAACCTATATCATATTTTGGTTGACTTAGGATGACGGGACAACATTTTTTTTAGATAGTGTTGGGTGATGATAACGTGCCCATAAATAGATAATATTGCTTAAATCATGATGATTAATGTAATTGCTATGTATGTTTGAAATCATGATTTATGATTTTGATATTTGGCACGTTATCATGAGAAATAGGTTTGAATCATGCTTTAGGTGACACTTTGTTTATTATCATCATATAATACCTAATGCATGATTATAATTGATGAAAACATGCATTTCATGATCATAATGTGAAATTAATTCATATATGTCATTATGATCATGTAGGTTGTTAGGTTGATACTTAACCATGATAGAATTGCATGAACATATTGGTTAAGTATATACAAATACCCCCTAGGATGCATCTCACACTCACTATAGGCTAACTTGATTGCAAACTTAGCATGGGTGAGATGTTAGGATGATACAATGTCCACTAATGCCTATGGCATTTAGATGGTCATTTAAAGTATCAACATAGCAATAATAGACCAATCATGGGGAAGGCTTATGTTTAATTCATAGACATATTGCCCAAATATCATGGTTGGATATTTCATATGTTTTCAAAACAATTTCTTACTTAAAAATACATGTATTCATGTTTTGAAATAATTGGATGCAAGACTAGGTGTTAAAATGGATACTCTTATGATGAAAAACCTAGTAGTTTTTAAAGCCTTTAGAATTTTGGCAAATCTCGGAAAATATAATGATTTTTCTTGAAAACATATTTTTCACTGATAGATATACTTAAAAGAAATGTGCTCCTCAAATTTCATGATTTTTCGAATTTTTTGGAATTTTTAATGCATTTCTAAAATTCGCCCAGAAAATCAGAATTTCGGAAACAATTGTGCCAATCGACTGCCATACTGATAGCAGTCGACTGCTCACCTGAAAATCAGCCTGAAATTTTCTGATTTCAGATTTTAATCATGTTTTTGGTATTTCCCCTCCATTATACTTGATGCCATGAGCTTATAACTTTGTGTTAATCTTTTTGATGGTGTCAAAGGGGGAGAAATAATTTATGTTTAAGTTAATTATTTTAGGGAGAGAAATATATGATAGGGGGAGAAAATTTGCAATATAGAGTTTCATGGATTAAGGGGGAGTGGCATGTTGCTATATCATGTTTATCTTTACATGCTTTCTTACCTTAGAATTTATATCAAATGTTTTTACCTAACTTAAACGGATTGCCACACATCAAAAAGGGGGAGATTGTTAGGGCAATCTCTTGCCGTAATATGGTTTTGATGGTGTGGCAAAGGGTTTAAGTTAGTTTGATATGTTGATTTGATATGTGCGTTGAAGTCGTGCAGGACTTAGTAATTCGCACATAGAGCCGTGGCGAGTTTCACATCTCATGACTCGTACCTTGAATTGGTGAAGGATAGCTTTGCGGAAGCCGTGCGCTTGGAGCATCCGAGGGACCGCCGGACGAGAAGCTTGGAGTGAAGCCGGAGGAAGTAGACTTCGAGGCAAGAGACGCGAAGGAGCATTGCAGAGTCGTGCGCCTGATGCTGCCGAGGGGCGTGGCCGAGAACGAAGAGAACTTCGAAAGCGAAGGACTCCGAGAAATGAGAGTGAGCGATTGTAACCCGGGGAAGGGTAGCTCTTAGGTGAAACTTGGCCATTTGGCCAAGTGTCGGATGGGTTTTCCCGACACCAGTCGACTGCCATGTCATGGCAGTCGACTGCTCTGAGTCGAGTGGGTTCGACTGGTATCCGACTGATGGGTTTATGCCCAGCAGTCGACTGCCATGGAATGGCAGTCGACTGCCAGAGGATATCGCGGGCACAGAACCGCTCGTAGCCGACTGGGCAGTCGACTACGGGGTCAGCAGTCGACTGGTGAGGTCCAGCAGTCGACTGCCAAGAGTTCCGTTGGACTACAACGGTCGGGATCCGACGTGTTCGGAGGCCGTTGTAGTGACGGCAGTCGACTGCCAAGGGCAGCAGTCGACTGGTGGCGGCCAACGGGAAGAAATCAGCCCTCTCTATAAAAAGAGAGGGTGTAAGCCTTTGGGAGGCTAATGCTAATGATCCAAGTGATCTTCCTAGTGCCCCACAAGCTCTAAACTCTTCTTACTTGCTTTTACTCCATTCTATTTGTAAGAAGAGTGATCTTGATTGTAAAGGTTACCTCCACCTAGCTTGGTGCAAAGGAGAGACCATTTAGTGGATTGGTTTAGCGGAGTGATTCACCGAGGACGAATCGGGGACCGTGGATTAGCGGCGTAGCCGTGAACCACGTTACATTCTTTGTTAGCGTTTGTTTTCTCGTATTTCTATTTGCTTGTCTTTATTAGTCTTCCGCTTGCGCTAATTAGTTTTGTAGATGAGCAAATACTGGCATCCAAACGAAAAGGGCTATTCACCCCCCTCTAGCCGGCCGTACCGATCCCCAACATCTATAACTAGTCAATTCTTGATAACATAGTACTAGGATGCGGCGAGATGATAGTACGTTAGGGAAACGATGTCTTGTGCGTCCGAACTAGATAAGGCGTATCTAGCTTTGTGCACTTGACTAAGTTGAACTAGCTAAAGCTACCTCGCCGTATCCTTAACTAGTTAGACCAGGAAGTAATCTTAAGTAACTTAAGTAATCAATTTCTTGAATTTGGCTTTGTCTAAGGAATTGGTCATTGTTCCGATCAAAGAAGGCCTCTGTGCCTTGCCATGACCTGGAATCCAATTTCTCGAAAAAGTTACTTGACGAGCTTAGGGTTAAATCAGAATCTATCCCAAGGTTGATTAGTTTCAATTCACTAAATCTAAACAAGTAAAATTGAAGTCATCTCACAAAACACATAAGGATAACATGCTTGATCATATAGAAAGGGTGAGATGATTCCTAGGTGTAATAAACTTCAACCAACCTTTAAATTTCCAATATCCGATCCAACTACTATATGTATAGAATCAATGGATGTTGGACAGTGGGAGCTCCCGACACATGACCGGAGACTGACTGAAATTTTCAAAGCTTATATTCAAAAGTCAAGGATTGGTAGCTTTCAAAAACAACGGCAAACTCAAAATCATCGGATCAGGTTTTATTGAACTAAACTCTAACTTTACAATTCAAAATGTTTTATTAGTCGAAAATTTTGAGTATAATTTACTTATTGTAAGTCAATTGTGTGACAACAACTATAAGGTTATATTCTTAGAAAATGAATGCTTAATTAAAACTAATGAAACCTATAAAACAATACTTAAGGGAACTAGGAATAGTAACATCTATACAATTAATTTACCCAACTCCTCAACTAAGTGTCTTATGATACAACAAGAGGAATCCCAATTGTGACACCGAAGACTCGGCCACTCGCACCCAAGACTCATTCACAAGGTGAGTCAAAGTGGTTTAGTCAGAAGCTTGCCTAACCTTAACAACTTGGATAATAAAATTTGTAATGCGTGTCAACAAGGTAAACAAACTAGGGCACAACATCAACTAACTAACCAAGAATGAACCAAAAGTGTACTTGAGCTCCTACACTTGGATCTATTCGATTCTCATGGAGCCAAGTCACTAAATGGGAGTCAATTTTTCTCAGTCATAATTGACGACTACTCTAGGTTTACCTGGGTTAGGTTCCTTAAACACAAAAGTGATACCTTAGACCAACTTACAAACCTAAGTAAGTTAATAGAAAATGAAAAGAACCTTAAGATTAAAAGGACCAAGAAGCGATCATGGTGGTGAATTCGAAAACCATAGGTTCACTGACTTCTGTAACCTAAATGGATACCACCATGAGTTCTTTTGTCCTAGAACCCCACAACAAAATGGTCTAGTTGAGCAAAAGAATAAAACCCTACAAGAAGCTGCTATAACCATGTTAAATGAGTACAGCCTACCCGTGTCCAAAATAGAATCCTACTAGTCAAGAGGCACCTTAAGACCTCATACGAAATCTACCATGATAAAGTATCTAACATTAAATACTTTAGGGTATTTGGATGTAGGGTACATATCCTAAATACTAAATACTACCTAGGCAAATTCACCTCTAAAACAAATACCAGAATATTCCTAGGATACTCAACCATAAGTAGAGACTATAGAGTCTACATTAATGAAACCCTATAAATCGAAGAAACCGTTAATGTAGTATTCGATGAAGGAGATAAAACCACAAAATCCATAGTAAAACCAATTGATGAACCGATTAATACTAGACCCGAATCTAACCATGAAAATGAGTCTAGTATAAATCCTAACTTGAGTCAGTCTAGGTTACAACCAAATCATCCTATTGATCAAGTGATAGGTGATCCCAAACTAGGGGTTCAAACTAGAGCATCATATAGAAACCTTAGTCAAATCTCTTTAATCTCGAAAATCGAACCCAAATCAATTGAACAAGCCCTTCTTGATCCCGATTGGATTATTGCTATGCAAGAAGAGCTAGACCAATTCACTAGAAACGAAGTTTGGGAATTAGTAGCACCACCTAAAGATAAATTGATTATTGGAACAAGGTGGGTATTCCGGAACAAACTCGATGACAAAGGTGAAGTAGTTAGAAATAAAACGAGATTGGTCGCAAAAGATTTTAGTCAAGTAGAGGGGTTAGATTATGACGAAACCTATGCCCCCGTAGCTAGACAAGAATCGATTAGAATGTTATTAGCCTACGATGCACATCGAGGATTTAAACTATTTCAAATGGATGTGAAATCAACATTCTTAAATGGAATTATCAAGGAAGAAGTCTATGTTAGCCAACCCCCAGGATTCGAAAGCTTAGTCAAACCTGACCATGTTTTTAAACTTAAGAAAGCCTTATATGGACTAAAACAAGCGCCTAAGGCTTGGTATGAAAGGCTTTCTATTTATCTCAAGTCTAAAGGGTTTAGTCAAGGTGTAGTCGATCCAACCCTCTTCATAAAATCTATAGGCAAAGAAATCTTTATTGCCCAAATTTACGTAGACGACATAATTTTTGGAACAACCAACTCAATCCTACTAAACGAGTTCATTTCACTAATTGAAAGTGAATTTGAAATTAACTTAGTAGGAGAGTTAAATTTTTTCCTAGGATTACAAATTAAACAAACTAAAGAAGGAATTTACTTACACCAACATAAATACACTAAGGAATTAATTAATCGATTCGGAATGCAAAATGTTAAGGTAATAAATACACTGATAGCCACAAATGTTAATATAGGAGAAGACTTAGAAGGCAAACCAATACACCTCAAATACTATAGGAGCGCAATAGGTAGTCTCCTGTACTTAACAGCAAGTCGACCCGATATACTCTTCGCAGTGAGTATGTGTGCAAGATTTCAAACTTGTGCTAAGGAGTCACACCTAATGTTGTTTAAATGCATCCTTAGATACCTAAAGGGTACACTAAATGTAGAGATTTGGTACCCTAGATCTACCGAGTTCGAACTAATCGGCTACTCCGACTCAGATTATGTCGGAAGTAAACTCAATAGAAAGAGAAAGAGTGGTTGTTGTCAACTTCTCAGCTCAAGTCTAGTTAGTTGGTGCAGTAGAAAGAAACACTATGTTACCTTATCTACCACCGAAGTCGAATACGTGGAGTCCAAATCGAATCTAGCAGACTTGTTTACCAAACATTTACCCGAAGCACAGTTTAGTCTACTTAGACATAAATTAGGTATGTGCGTAATAGAGTAGAACTTAAAAACTTATACTTTTCTTTATACTCTATTTTTTTCATGCAAATGGAACTGGCCTAGGGCTTACCTTAGAAAGCATGCTCCTATAGATTTAAGGAGTCAATACATCTCACAACACATAGGACTAATGTATTTGTGTACTTAGCCAGGTTTGGGCGTGAGATGTTAGGACCTCACTCTTGGTTCCAGATGTAGATCTAGCGCATCGACATGAACCATGGAGTATAATTATCTAAATTAATCAACTCTAATCAAGACTTATTTATCATTCTATATCAATCAAATCATATGGAGTTGAACATACTTTTAGATGAGCTTATGTTTAAACTATTATTTTCAAAATCTATTTGGAACATGCTTGGACTTAAACTTCATTTACGGCAAAATTCTAAAAATATGTTTTCCAAAACCCCCTGCTCTTTTCGATTTATGGAAAAAGAGGGAGAAAAGGCTAAAAGTTAAGGGATCAAAAATGAATTTTAAATTTTTGATGATTTAACTTGCATCTAACTAAAAACATCGGCCCAAGTTAAAGTTAAACTTGATTGCTTAACTTAACTTTGTTATGGTCAACCTCTTTAATGGAAAAAGGGGGAGGAAAAGGCTAAAGTTATGAGATAAAAAATTTAACTTTTGATATCTTAACTTAAAACTTAATTTATACTTTTAGGCATATACTTAACTTGTTAAGTAGCAACCATTAAGGGGGAGAACTAAGATTCTTTCTCAAGTACTCACCTAAGGTCAAGGGGGAGGTTACCTCAAGGGGGAGGACTTGAAAAAGAATCTTACTCTTACATCTACTGAATCTAACTTACTAAGTTACTCACACTAACTTATTAAGTTATGCATATTCAATATTCATTTGATTTATGCTTTATATTCATTTCATTTACTTAATGCTTTAAGTGTTACCCTTAACTTTGTGTCGGTATGCCATAGATAAAAAAGAGGGAGATTGTTGGTGCAGTAGGCACCAGATAATCAAACCTAAGTTTTGATTATGGCAAAGACTCAAAGCTAAGATCATATTGTTGTCTAACGAGCTGAACCAAGTGTGCAAGAATGGTTAAGCTAAGCTGAAGGTCGGTGACACTCGGAGAATCTCGGATGGAGAAATCGTGGTGGTCGGGCGACACCGGGAGACCTTCGGAGGGAGTAGAAGAACCCAGGTGGAGACCGGAAGAAAAGCTACAAGTCAAAAGGACCTAAGGTAAGCTCGTATGTGTGAGTGAATGCAAGGTCAGGTCCTCCATATGGGGACGCCCTTAGGCGATGATCCGACCAAGACTTCCCGTGGAAGGTCTAGGTCAAGTTCGGACGACAAGTGGCCATCAAATTCACTTATATTGCTTTCATTTTCGAGCTAACTTTTTGTTGCAGCTAGAAACCCTAGCAAAAGTCGACTGCTGGTGGCATCAGTCGACTGATAGGGTTGATCAGTCGATTTCCATTCAAATTCCAGCTTTGAGGAGAGTCAAAATTCATCCCCTTATCTTAGGGTGAGGTGGCATTTGTTGATAGAACTTGAGCTCAACATCTAAGGGGTTTGAAGGCTATAAAAGAAGGGGGGTTTCACTCCTTTAGAGCATCATTCAAGCTCTCCAAACGCCTCCGCAACGCTACTCTTCTACGATGACTCTATGATGATGAAGCATTGCCGAAACGCCGACGATACGAGCTCAATCTCGATTTCTCTAGTCGTCGGTATAACTTTAGTTTGTCATATTCTTTAACATTCTACTTCATTTTTTTATCGATCTTTTATCATAAAAAGGAGAGGGGGTTTGTCTCTCTACCTCGAGCTTTTTAAGGTTTTGTAATCGTCGTCTCCTATCTCGAACGAGGAGGAGACATTTTAGTGAATTGTCCTCTGTACTCAGTCTCGGACCGCTAGGGCCTTGGATTAGCAGTCGGAAGGCTGTGAACCAAGTATAACCAAGTTGTGTATTTACTTTTTCCATTGTACAATTACTCTTACGCTTTGTTTTATTCGAACGAACGAAAAAGAAAAGAAATATTTACATGTGCTATTCACCCCCCCCCTCTAGCACTCTTTTTAAAATCTGACACAAATGTTCTTAAGTTGATCAAATAAGTCCTCTATCTATATCAAAGGATATTTGTTCTTAACAATTATTGCATTTAGATGTCAGTAGTCGATGTATAATCTCAGTGATCCATCCTTCTTTTTACCAAAGAGTAATGAAGTTCCTCATGGGTAAACACTGGGATGGATAAATCTTTTATCTAATAACTCATGTAGTTGCAACTTAAGTTCTTCCAGTTCTTTTAGTTCCATATGGTAAGGGGTATACGATACTGAAGTCGTTCTCGAAATTATTTCGATTACAAATTTCACTTGCTTAAAAAGTGGTAAGACAAGGAGTTCATATTGATATTCTCGCACTATATGAACATATGAGAGCTATGATGTACCATCTTCTTCAATTTTTATCAATGATAGTATGTACATGATTTTTTATCACATAAATATATATATTATGATTATGGGGATTGTAAAGATTCCTGTATTTCTGGACCAAAATTACAACTAAAAAAGAACCCAAAAATTTCATATAATTTCAACACGCAGAAACCTGAATTGTTTTCTGGAATTGATAATTCTATAGAAAAAAATTATGTTTTTAATAAACATCAAAATATGAATAGGAAATATTTTAATTATAGAATTCTACATTTTTACCCGAAAAACACTATTGATCTAAACAATATTGATATTATCGACTTTACAAATGTACATATCAGTGCCAAACTTGAAAAAAATGCTAAGACTCGAAAAATAAATATTAATATAAAAAAATTGAAAAAAAAAATCTTTTTTCCCTTACAAAACATTAAGAAAAAGAAACAAATCTATACATATACAAAAAAAACAACTCCAATCAAAAAAAGTTTTTTGATTGGATGGGAATGAATCAAAAAATCATTTTTTGTAAAAACAAAATCAAATCTTAAACTTGGGTTCTTCCTTTAATTCAGATTTCCTTTTGATACATATAAGACATATAAGACTAAACCGTGGATCATCCCAACAAAATTTCTTATTTCTAATCAGAATTTAGATGGAAAAAAAATTAGTCAAAATAAAAGTGTCAAGGATTCTATTTTAATAAAATTAAAAAAAAACACACAAAAAAAAATGAGGGAAAGGTAAATCCTGTGTCAGATACAAGTAAACAAAACAAACAAAAGGCTCTTCAAAAGGATTATGCGAAATCTGAAAGTAAAAAAAAAACAATCTAAGAAAGGCAAGGAATCATAACTAGATTTATTCCTAAATAAATATTTAATTGTTCAATTAAGATGTAGCAACTTCGTTAGTCATAAAATGACAAGAAATATCAAGGCATATTGTTTCTTACTTAGATTGATGGATCCAAGTTCTATAGCTCTAGCCTTAATTCGAAGAAAAGAGATGAATCTAGATGCAATCCTTAATAAGGACAATCTAACTCTTACATACTTTTTAAAAAAAGGAATATTGATTATCGAATCAATTTGTCTAGGATATCCCATCATTCTTAGTTCCAACGAATTCCCATAAGGTTGATCTGGAGGTCAAAAGGTTACCACTCTTGCTTGGTAGTCAATAGTAGAATGATAAGTGGCTAACCAATCCATGCCAAGGATTTTATCGAACTCCACCATTTCAAGAACTTGGAGATTTACTGTAAGAGTATGTCTGTAAAATTCTAAGGGGCATCTCTTAACTTCTTCATTGGTGGTTGACAACTCACTTGATGATAAGGATACAACTAATCCACATGATCTAAGTATATGAACTCTTCTAATCTTACCCAGAAATGCTTTAGATATAAATGGATTTGAACTACCAATATTAATTAGTATATCTACGAGAGTAGAGTAAACTGAGATAATACTCCGAATGATTGATCCGTCGACTCGATGTGCCTCCTGTCGAGTGATGGTGTAGATCCAACTTTTATGTTTGGTAGCTGAGTTCCTATAGGTGTAGTAGGTTGTTCTAGAGGAACTGATGTCAACTGTTGAGGTTGAGGGAGAGGCAAAAGATACAACTAGGGTAGAGGATGTAAAAACTACTGTGTTGTGTGTTGGGTTTCCGGCACCGCGGCGAGTGTATGTTCGAACATGTTTCGTAAACATATGCACAACAGAAGAATAAAAAAGAAATAAATCTAATTTATTACAACACACACACCACATGCATGCATAGTACAACATGTGTAGACATAATCGTAGTTTCAAATTTTGCAATAAAAGGAAATTACTCTACGTATACCTAACGTATCACGTGTAGTGGGAAAGGCAACAATCGGAGCGACTCTCGCTAGAATCGCCTCTATCCATATCCACACCGAGTATCGTCGGGATGACTTCACAAAGCCATGAGCCTCGTCTTCGTACGAGTCACTAGCCTCGTGTCGAAGACGATGTGATTGAGAGAAGATCACAATCCAAATCAAAATTCGGATTAAAAAATGAGTCCCCAAAACTCGCTTCTCCGGAGAGGTATTCGTCAACCGTTCGATGAATCCTTCGTCCTCCACCTATGAGGATTACCGGAAATCGAATCCCCAGTAAGGTAGCCACTATAGGAGCTTCAAACGTCATCCAAACGATGCTCCGACATGAAGGATACAAGCTGTCCAGAAAACTGAACAGCTTGGTGGATGATATTGCGCCGGCCAAAGAGGATGGCCGACCAACCCTTGGTCGCCGGAACCAAGTAGAGTCGCCGGAGGGTCGTTGGAGGAGTGGTCGGCAGCAGCTGGACGCCGGCAGCAAGGGTGGACATCAGCAAAAAGCTAGGTGGCGTGGAACCCTTGGGTGGCTACAAGGAGAAGAGAGGGAGAGGGTGGCTAGGTTTTCCAACTCCCAAAAGTTATCCACGAAAAACCCTTAAGCCATGTTTTTATAGAGAACACATTCTCCTAACGGTTATTGGTTCATAACCAAAACCCGTTAACCCGCTCCAATAACTTAAGTTAAAATAAACCAAACCGCATTGGTCTATTTTAAGTTAAAATGAACCGAACCAACTTTTGGTTCATTCGTTTAAAACAAAGCAAACCCCTTTGGTTTATTCTCCACCATTGGATTAGAACCAAACCAATTTGGTTCGTCCATCATGCTTCATAAGACACGACCCATCCACGCTTCCATTGTGACTAAAATGATTTCATGCTCTATGCTTGTTTGGTCCAACCAAACCTAGTTTCTCTCAGTCTGAGAATCTCATTCTCAAGCTCATTTTAAATCCTTCGGATTACGCTCGTTGTGCGTGTGACCAAATAGGTTCTCAATTTATGTTGGTCGTCTATAATTAACCATTAATTATAGAATGATCGTGAGCGACACCTAGTAGTACATCATGATCCCTAATTAATCGAAAGATCAACGGTTGATCAAGAACTATTTCTAAAACCCTTCAGCAGCTACAATGAATCGTGCCCCATTTCCTTCACGCATCTTATACCCACTTGGTTCAGGACATGGTCTATAGTGTCAATTCCCACTAGGTTGACTACGTCACACATAGCCCAAGTATCATTTCCTCGTCCTATAGATTCTAGTTACTGCACATGTATCTAAGAGTACCTTACTCTAAAAATATAATGCTTTGGCCAAAGACTTTAGTAACAATCCGACGAGAGACCATGGGTATACATCTCCTCGCAAGGAGTAGTGAATCCTTTATAGGCTATTCAAACACCTTCGATCACTTTGACTTATACCCAATCATCCCGAATCCACATCTCCTCAAAGATGCTTGCTTAAGATGTCAAAGCATAAGTGTTCATGACCAAGATGACTTGAATACCGTAAGTCAAAGGAACATCGCACTTAAGCTGCAGTAAGAACTTCATTGACATATCTATATATGCAGAGAACCATATGAAGTTTTACAACTGGTCACTCTAATGAACTAGTTACCATAAATAGCATCCACGATTAACTCCGAACATCACAATATCTCAAGCCAGTGAGAATTAGTTGCTTGGATACACCAAGGAGTATTCCTCGTGCTAATCTCAACATAATTGATAGTGTCCAAATCCATCAATTCATCGACTAGGGATAATTCTGATACATCATAATTACACATGTAGAGATACTCACTAGTTGTGATCCAATCACAAATTCTCTCATGCTGTGAATCGTATCCTGGATATTCAGTAAATGAGTTTAAGATCCAATCAAATACATGAAAACATGTATACTCAAATAGTGAATCTTCATTTATCATATAAATGGTTCGAACATAATGCGATTGCCTTAGGACATCTCTCATATATTACTAACAAACTCTCACTTGGCCTAATGTCAATTGCCACGGTATCCAATACCATAAGCTCTAACATGATCCTCAAACTTCCTTTAAGGTAAGGCCTTTGTTAAAGGATCCGCTAAGTTCCTTTCAGTGGGAATCTTCTCGATTTGTATTTCCTTCCTACTTATGATCTCTCTGATCAGATAATAGCGGTGAAGCACATGTTTGGATCATTGATGAGACCACATCAAGTTCAGAAATGAACTTATTAATCCAAACTGCTTCCTTTGCTGCTTCCGAAGCTGCAATGTATTCTGCCTCAGTGGCAGAATCCACTATAGTGTCAAGCTTGGAACCTTTCCAACTTATTGCGCCTCCATTCAAGGTGAACACGTACCTAGACTGAGACCTGGAATCATCCTTGTCTGTCTGGAAGCTGGCATCCGTATACCCATGTATCACCATATCTCCTTTTCCATATATTAGGAACACATCCTTAGTTCTTCTTAAGTACTTAAGGATCGTCTTAACAGCTCCCCAATGATCCATTCCTGGATCAGACTAGTATCTGCTCATGACACTCAGAGCATATGATACATCAGGCCTCGTACATAACCAAGCATACATGATAGATCCTATTGCGGATGCATAGGGAATCTTACTCATGCAAATCCTCTCATCTACTATGCGCGGACACATAGACTTCAAAAGTTGTATCCCATGCCTGATGGGTAGGAAATCTTTCTTGGATTCCGACATGCTAAACCTCTTTAGCACTCGGTCTATATATGTAGACTGCGAAAGACCAAGCAACCATTTCGATCTATCTCTATAGATCTTAATCCTGAGGATGTAGGCTGCTTCTCCCAAGTCTTTCATGGAGAATGTCTTAGATAACCAAATTTTAATTGACTGTAAGATAGAAACATCGTTTCCTATAAGTAATATGTCATCGACATATAATAGTAGGAACACGACTGCACTCCCACTAACCTTCTTGTACACACAAGGTTTGTCCAGATTTTGTGAGAAATCAAACTTTTTGATTGTCTCATCAAAATGGATATTCCAGCTCCTGGATGCTTGCTTCAATCCATATATGGACCATTACAATTTGCATACCTTGGTTTTATCAATCGATGTGAAACCCTTAGGCTATATCATATACACATCCTCGAGTAGGTTTCCATTCAGGAAAGCTATTTTCACATCCATCTGTCATATCTCATAATCATAATGAGCTGCTATGGCCAGGAGCATCCGAATGGATTTAAGCATAGCTATAGGCAAATAGGTTTCATCATAATCAACACCTTTCTTTTGACGATATCCTTTCGCCACCAATCTATCCTTATAGGTAATCACATTACCATCCATGTCGGTTTTCTTCTTGAAAACCCACTTGCACCTTATAGGCTTTATGCCTTCAGGTGGGTCAACCAAGTTCCAAACTTGGTTTTCATACATGGAATTCATTTCCGACTTCATGGTTTCAAGCGACTTATCCCTTTCTGAACTTTTCAGAACTTCTTCATAAATGGTAGGCTCCTCATCATGAATGAGTAACACGTCGTTCGATTCACTTACGAGAAATCCATATCTCTCAGGAATATTGCGGGTTCTACCAGATGTACGAAGATGTGGTGTCTCAATAGGTCTAGCCGATGGCTCATCATGATGAGTTATTGGTTGTGGTGCTTCACTAGGTATCTCATCAATGTCTATTTGAGTCTCTCGAGCCTCCTCAAGCTCAATGACACTCCCACTGTTTTCTTGCAAGAGAAACTCTTTCTCTAGAAACATAGCATGCCTTGAAACAAACACCTTTTGTTCCACAGGATGATAGAATTGGTAACCCCTTGTTTCCTTAGGGTATCCAATAAATAGACATTTATCAAACTTAGCATCCAATTTGTCTGATACATTCATCTTCACATAAGCAGAACAACCCCATATCTTCAAGTAAGATACATGAGGTTTCTTACTACTCATATGGAGAAGTAGAGATTACCTTGGTTGGCATTCTGTTTAACAAGTAAATAGTTGTCTGAAGTGCATAGCCCCAAAAGGACTTGGGAAGATTCACATGATTCATCATTGACCTGACCATGTCCAACAAGGTCCGGTTACGCCTCTCAGATACACCATTATGATGCGGTGTATATGGGGGAGTCCATTGAAACAATATACCATTATCTCTTAGATAATCTAGAAACTCTTGACTTAAGTATTCACCACCTCGATCAGATCAAAGTATTTTAATACTCTTGTCATGTTGTTTCTCTACTTCATTTCTGAATTCTTTGAACCTTTCAAAGGTTTGAGACTTGTGTTTCATCAAGAACACATACCCAAACCGTGAGTGATCATCAGTGAAGGTAATGAAGTAGCTATAGTCTCCTAAAGCTTGAGTTGACATAGGTCCACATACATCAGTATGTATTAGACCTAGCAACTCTTCCACTCGTTCACCTTTTCCAGTAAAAGGTAACTTGGTCATCTTGCCTTTTAAGCATGATTCATATGTATTGTATGAATCCAATTCAAATAATTCTAGAATTCCACATCAGTGTAATTCAGACATGCATTTCTTGCTTGCATGGGCAAGACGACAATGCCACATATAGGAGTCTAATTGATTATCCTTTCGAGCACACTTGTTGCTCGCTTCGATATTGAAAATGTCACTGGATATGTCCAACGTATAAATACCATTTCTCAAAGTTCCTATCCCATAAAGTATGTCATTCAAAGTTATATAACAATAATTGTTACTAAACATCAAATGGTAACCATTTCTATTTAAGCAGGAAATAGAAATAATGTTCTTTATTAGAGAAGGAACATAATAGCAATTGTCCAGTTCTAAGACTAGTCCACTAGGGAGCTTCAGCAAATAAGTTTCGATGGCGACCGCAGCAACCTTTGCTCCATTGCCAACTCGTAAATTTGACTCCCCTCTGACGAGTCTTGTTCTATTCCTTATCCCCTGTATGTAATTAAATATATGTGAGCCACACTCAGTATCTGTTGGATCGAAGCGGATCGCTAGAGGGGGGGGGTGAATAGCGATAGAAACTTTTCTTTGAATTCGTTCGGTAAATCACGAGTAGACACAGCAAAAGATAAATCTAAAATAGAAGAGACAATGGGTTTTTTACTTGGTTCGTAGCCGAAGGCTACTACTCCAAGGCCCTAGTGGTCCTTGACCACGCACGGAGGGCAAAACACTAAACGAACTCCTTCTCGTTGGAGATAGGAGTTAAACGAATACAAAAACTCAAGAAAGACTCAAGGTAGAGGGACACTCCCCCTCTCCTTGATATGATTTAAAGCTCGAAATGAGAACAACTTATATAAATTAAAGATTATACCGACGACTTTTGAAGACTTGAATCTTGGAGCTTGAGTCGTCGTCTCGGCAGCGCTTCGTCGTAGGGATGTCGGAGACTCGTAGCGTATCGGAAGCACTTGGAAGCTTTTTAATTGATGAAAAACCCTAGGACAAACCCTCCTTTTATAGCCTTTAAGCCCCTCATCAAATGGGTCTTCAACCAATAGGAATTGGGCACAAAACCTCCTTGAATAATGGTGATAGAGCTTGACTTCTCGAGGCTGATCCTTGACCATCAGTCGACTTATGGCCATCATCAGTCGACTGATGGTAGCATCAGTTGAGTGCTGACCTCCGTGATCGATTGATGGCGAGTCCTCCAAGTCCGGGCAATGATCGGATTGATGGCAATGAGTCCTCCAAGCGGTCGGTGATGTTTGCTGCAAGTCAAAGTTAGCTCAACAAAAACATAATTCCGACGATCGTCGACCGTCCGATCTCGACCTAGACCATCTATAGGATGTCTTTGGTCGGATCTACGCTTAAGATCATCCCCGTAAAGAGGATACGACCTCACTTACGCTCACACACACGAGCTTACCTCGATACTTACTGTGTCTCTTTCACTTTCGGCCTTCCACTCGATTCCTTCGGCTCCCTCCGAAGTCACTCGAGTGTCGCCCGACTACCGCGGCATCCTCCGGGTGTCGCTAGCCTTCAGCTCCAGCTTTAGCACTTTTCTGCACACTCGATTCAGCTCGTGAGATAATGATATATCCTTGACTTTGTGTCTTTTGTCATAATCAAAATACAGGTTCGACTTAGGTGCCCTTGCACCAACAATATCCAATACCCAAGTGTCTAAGGAAATATAATGACAATCAATAACGAAGATACCTAAAGAGGATGGGGCATCGGATGCCTTCTTCTTTTTCATGGACTCAAGATAAATCTTGCAGTTTCTTCGTGAGTGGCCCTCCTTGCCACAATGATGGAAAGTATCCTTTTGTGCTGGTTCTACCTTCTTAGCCTTCTTATTCTTCCCTTTCTTCTGTTCCTTTGCCTTCCTCTTAGAACCTTTCTTCGAGGAATCAACTAACAAAACCGCCTTCTCCTCATGCTTCACAGAAGGCTCCACAGTCTTTAGCATATTGAGGAGCTTAGGAATAGTGGAATCTAGTTTGTTCATCTGGTAGTTTATCACAAATTGTGAGAAACTCTTGGGCAAACAATGCAGAATTAAGTCAATACTTAATTCATGATCCATCACAAACCCGAGGGTGGCCAGCTGCTCGATGTACTCATTCATCTTTAGCACAAACTGCAATATAAACGAACCTTCTTGCATTTTAGAGGTGAAGAGGAGCCTGGAGACTTCGAAACTTTCGAATCTCGCTTGCTCATCAAACAACTCATGAAGATGGAAGACTATGGTATTATCATCCATATGCTCATGCTGCTTTTGCAACTTGGGTACCATCGAGGCTAGCAAGATGCAACTCGCCAGTTCAGAATCTGCCACATGTTTCTGATAGGCCAACAATTGGTCTGGAGTTTCATCGTCCCTAGGACGGTTGGGAAAAGGCTCTTCAAGGACATACGCGAGCTTTTCTGCCTTGAGAACAATTCTCAAGTTTCTAAGCCAATCCAAGAAGTTAGGCCCAGTCAATTTGTTTGAATCCAAAATAGTGTGCAAATTCAAAGACGTCATGATCAATTGATTAACCTAGAAATACAAAACGAGCATATATGAGAAAGATGATTCAAAATGCATCAATATACATTCATAAATCCCATTCATTTTTCGAATTTCAAAAACTCCAAAAATCACTTCGAGAGATTGTAGGTCCATCTTCGAATGGGGTGATATCGAACATAGATATGAACAACCTTAGAGAGAATCCAACAAGTCATTCATAGCTATGATGGTAGGTATCAAATATACCGATTGCATATCATATATATGCAACTATCACAATGTGCTATCAACTAATTGAATGTTCACACATACATCGGGTTGTTAACTCATTAACAAGTATGCATCATATGCATAGCACCCAACTTCACCTCCCTTCACATCGACCTTGGAGAGAGTCCAACAAACCGATGCTCCAGGTTAAAGCCAACCCATTAATCAACACATAGTTTTAATATGGTTAGAGTGCATTCAACCAATTAGCCCGGCTTGGAGAGAGTCCAACAACCAAAGCTAACGATTGACCTCTAACTCTTACCATATTAGTATTAAACTATTCGATGGTTTGAACATGTTCCAGTTTGAGCTAGACTTAGAGAGAGTCCAACAACCCAAACAAGAAACACAACTCTGGTTCTAACCATATTAATGGAAGGTGTAGGCTTTAATATTGTGTAAGGGTTTTATGTCTCATCCTCTTTGCATGCTAATAACTATTATCTACATGGCATGGCATACATGACATACATCTACATGTCACAACACGCATGACATAATGATATACATCTAATGCAATTACATGACATACAATTATGGCATGTACAAAATTTCCTTATATCATAACTATTTATGGAAATAAAATATGTTTGAGATTTGATTTCCCAAATCAAATCATGATTAAATTAGGAAACAAATTTCCATATCTAATCACATATTTTATTTATGGAAAGTGTTGATTAAGGAAAGTCAAATTTAATTTAGGAAACAAATTTCCTAAATTGTCAAAACTATTTATGGCAATAAAATATATTTAAGATTTGATTCCCAAATAAAATCATGATTAAATTAGGAAATAAATTTCTAAATCTAATCAGATATTTTATTTATGGAAAGTGTTAATTTCTAGAAATACTTCTAGACTTTCCAAAAGTAGAAGATTTCCATAAATACTTCTAGACTTTCCAAAATTTGAAATTTTCCATAAATACTTCTAAACGTCCAAAAGTAGAAAATTTCTAAAAATACCAATACGACTATCGCAAAACAATTTTACAATTATATCGAAACACAACCTGGGCTCTGATACCACTGTTGGGTTTCCGGCATCGCGGCGAGTGTGTGTTCGAACATATTTCGTAAACATGTGCACAGTGGAAGAATTAAAAAGTAATAAATATAATTTATTAAAATACACACACCACACGCATGCATAGTACAACATGTGTAGACATAATCATAGTTTCAAATTTTGCAATAAAAAAAAATTACTCTACGTATACCTGACATATCACGTGTAGCGGGAAAGACATCAACCGGAGCGACTCTCGCTAGAATCGCCTCTATCCATATCCACGCCGAGTATCGTCGGGATGACTTCACAAAGCCATGAGCCTCGTCTTTGTTTGAGTCACTAGCCTCATGTTGAAGACGATGTGATTGAGAGAAGATCACAATCCGAATCAAAAATCGGATTCAAAAATGAGTCCGCAATACTCTCTTCTCCAGAGAGGTATTCGTCAACCGTTTGACGAATCATTCATCCTCCACCTATAAGTATTACCGGAGATCGAATCCCTGGTAAGGTACCTGCTATCGGAGCTCCAAACATTGTCCAAATGATGCTCTGACACGAAGGAAACAAACTGTCCAGAAAACTGGACAGCATGGTGGAGGATGTTGCGCCGGCCAAAGAGGATGGTCGGCCAACCCTTGGTCGGCGAAACCAAGGTGTGTCGTCGGAGGGCCACGGGAGGAGTGAGCGGCAGCAGCTGAACGCCGACAGCAAGGGTGGATGGTGGCAAAAAGCTGGGCGGCGTGGAACCCTTGGGTGGCGGCAAGGAGAAGAGAGGGTGAAGGTGGCTAGGTTTTCCAACTCCCAAAAGTTATCCACGAAAAACCCTTAAGCCATGTTTTTATAGAGAATACATTCTCCTAACGATTATTGGTTAATAACCAAAACCCGTTAACCCTCTCCAATAACTTAAGTTAAAATAAACCAAACTGCGTTGGTGTATTTTAAGTTAAAATAAACCGAACCAACTTTTGGTTCATTCGTTTAAAACAAACCAAACCCCTTTGGTTTATTCTCCACCATTGGATTTGAACCAAACCAATTTGGTTCATCCATCATGTCTTCATAAGACACGACCCATCCACACTTCCATTGCGACTGAAACGATTTCATGATCGATCCTTGTTTGGTCCAACCAAACCTAGTTTCTCTCGGTCTGAGAATCTCATTCTCAAGCTCGTTTTAAATCCTTCGGATTAGGCTCGTTGTGAGTGTGACCAAATAGGTTCTCAGTTTATGTTGGTCGTCTATAATTAACCATTAATTATAGAATGATCATGAGTGACATCTTGTAGTACATCATGATCCCCAATTTACCGAAAGATCAACTGTTGATCCAAAACTATTTCTGAAACTCTTCAGCAGCTACAATGAATCGTGCTCCATTCCCTTCACGCATGTTATACCCACTTGGTTCAGGACATGGTCTATAGTGTCAGTCCCCACTAGGTTGACTACGTCACACCTAGCCCAAGTATCATTTCCTCGTCCTATGAATTCTAGTTACTGCACATGTATCTAAGAGTATCTTACTTTAAACATGTAATGCTTTGGCCAAAGACTTTAGTAACAATCCGACAAGAGGCCATGGATATACTGTAAAATAACACAGAAAATAATAATAATAATAAATAAATAAATAAATGTTGGGTAATTAGTGTCACGCCCCGAGAGCATGCCGAGCCGAAAATTAAACGGACGACATCTCCCCTGTACGTGGCAACATTTCGGGTTAATACAAGGCCCGTAGGCCCACAATAACAACAATATATATATCAATATAACCAAACCACAACAACATAACAAAACTACTACAACAAATACACAGCAGAAACGATACAACAACAATACAATGTCACACATGCATACCGGTATGACTAACACCATAACATAAAGAAAACCTCGACAAAACCCGCACCAACATGTGCGTACATCACATAATACATAACATCATGAAAACTCTGAATGCAAAACAAGACATACGGAAAATCCAAAACATACACGGGAGCCTCGGAGGTGAGAGGAGACGATGTCAGCCGGCGGTGTTCCAAGCCATCACGAAGTCTTCTACCTATTAACTGGGCGACAGAAAACCCAGGGTCCATGGGGGGTGGTGAGTAAAACTCAGCAGGTAATAGAAAAACATGTATATATGTTATATCACATGTATTTTCAACAACTTACTCTAAAGGTACAACAAGTATATCAGCATAGTATATAAATACAAGCATATACCGTCTAACCAAATAAACAACATAAAAATGCAGACATACCTGAAGTCTACTACGCTACTCTGATCCAACCTGAACATATATCAAACATATATATATATAACAGGAAGAGTAGATCAACTCACAATATACTCTAGCTACAGGTCAAGGTATCTAATGGTCTGTCCAACCCATACCAGTATCCGACACAATCATATAACCAATGCAAGAAACATGCATGAATATGATGTACACTCAAATGCAGCAAACATAATACAATCAAATGCAACATCACAATAAGCATATATATATAGACTGCATCTATATATGTATACTAATCACAATCATCCATATATGTATATATATGGCAATATGCAAAAATGTCATAAGTCGGCAATGCAGCATGCATGGTCATGTCGGCTCATCCTAAAGCTACACGACCCCAATGTGGCCTCGGTGGCTCGAGCATGACAACTGTCCCAACTCAACACCAACCACTACTCTCGAGTGGCCGAGTGGGCAGTATGATAGAGTAGCATATAAGCGTAAAGAGCAAGCTCCACGATGGGGGTCCCTGCTGTTAGCCACTCCGACAGTCACTACCCATGAGTGGTCGAGTGCCACACACGCAGGACTACGACATGCAAATCCAACTACCACCGTCTATAGTGGTAGAGTGTGGCACCACAATGCTCTGCCCTCACACGGGTGACTCCTCTTATGAGTAACCGTGGAGGCAGGATGACTGGTGACACTCTCAACCACAAGGGAGCCCTCATCGCCAGCGTGCATGCAAATGCATGAATGCAATGTCTCACATACAGACATCCACCGTAGATTCTCTATTCTATAGAGAATCATACTAACCAGATCAACGCACTCTCTATCCTGCAGAGAGTCATACTCAACTAATCATAATACTCTCTATCCTGTAGAGAGTTATACCAATCTAATCAACGCACTCTCTATCTTGTAGAGAGTCGTACTCAACTGATAGATGCACTCTCTATCTTGTAGAGAGTCGTACCTAACTGATCGACGCACTCTCTATCCTATAGAGAGTCGTACTCAAACTGATAGACACACTCTCTATCCTGTAGAGAGTCATACCTAACTGATCGACGCACTCTCTATCCTGTAGAGAGTCATACTCAAACCGATTATCAAGCTAGGACCAAAGGTCCGTAGCGACACATTAAGTACCGTTCACTTGACCATTTATACAATACATAGTCAGTGGTAAACCTGCAACCTAGGGGTACTAGAATTAACCGTAGGTTCAAGACCTTATCTACGCACGAATGACCTTTTTGCCCAATTTACAATCAGGTTGTCATCCGAACTTTACTACTTGCACTTAACTTAAACAAATTCTAAGTTACTTACATCACCTATATATATAACTCCTAATCATGGTAAAATAAACATGATAGCAGCAATGGAGTTAATAGCCAACGATAAGTTCAAACATAAGATAATAAGAGCAGGGTCAAGGTAATATGAACACCTAACATGCTCATATTTATGACTAAATCTGAATGCGATACATCTACCTGGACCAGGTAGGAAATTACCCACCTGTTAAATAGCTCATGCTAATAAAATCTTCACGGTCGCGATCCTGTCTCATATCCATGTCCTGCACACATCAAGCATTATGATTAAGTGCAAGCATACAACGAATAATCGAATCGAATCTTACATCGATTTCATATCCCGATCAACTAAATTGATCCAGGTATCTAATTAACCTAATCAATCCTCCACATCAATCCCTATTTCACATCCATACCAATTCTAATACTGAATCTTAATCAACAGAAACACTTCTTCTATTTACTTAATCAGAATACCAACTATCAATTTAATAATAGTTAATCAAGCTAACTAAAGTAACGATCCATAGAAGTTACCTAGTTTCAAAGCTATGGTAAAAACTTCTTGATCCAAATTTAAATATCCTCATCCCTGAAATCATAAAATCTTTAAGCGTACATCGGATCTACATATCACAACCATAATATAATTAGATTGATACTCACCTAGCACGGCTTCAATTACAAAGTCCACTGATCCAAAGACAGTAATAGGAGTGATTCAAGCTGTTGGATTAGAGCCAAAAGAAGCCCTCCGAATCCTAATCACTGTAAGACATCACAAACCCATTGTAACTCTATTAAATCTATTTTCCCTCACCTTTATCGCCTTACCATCACTCTATCCCTCTGATGCAGCTCTATGCTGAGTCTGTCCTCCTCGGTCCCCATTGTAGCACCATCTTGCACCGATGGTTTCACTTGAGCTCCTAAAAACCCCAAATCCACACAAATGGTGATGTACTCTGGATCGGGAACCATCTCAGAAACACAGCGACAATTATCATGTGCAGGGCTAGCGATAGTTCATAAACACAGATAAAATTATCATAGTGTCGTTGACCTGAGCTTAGAGAATGGAGAGGTTGGTGAAGCTGCAGCTATGGTAGAAGAAACGACGGCTCAACCACAACCAGTCACCGTTGTTGCCGGAGGCAAGCTGAGCTCGCGTCGCTCAACCCAAACACAAAAACGAAAGGTTGAAGATGCCGACATTGTTACTTCCATCGTTGGTAGTTGTTGTGATCCAGATGCCATGGCAGTGCTGCACGATCGGGATTAGAGGAAGGAATCAAACTCAATGGGGGAAAATCGCCGAGAATAAAAACTCACTGATTCTCCCTCTCGGACTCGAAATCTCCCTGTTGAGATGTCGATGATGGCCGGAGGTGCTTGCTACCACCGGGATCGAGAGGAATAAGGTACGACCAGTGAAGATCGGGCTGAAACAACGGCTGCCGCGGCGAGGAGAACTCGAGAGGGGCGACAATGGATCGGGGAAAAGATGTCGATCAGCTCGCTGCTCCGGTGAGGCTTGATGAAGAGGGGAGAAGTGCCGGTGATGCGGATGGGAGTTGACAGCGTGCGGAAGGGGAAGACGACGTCGATCGGGAGAGATGGGAGGGTCGCGAGCGGTCGGGAGAGATGGAAGAAAGGAAATTGCGGTGAAACGGATCGGGAGGGGAAGAGATGTCGTCGGCGTGATTGGGAATTAAGGGGAAACGGAAAGAATATAATGGGTTTTAATTAAACCCATTAATTTCTTGCAGATAGTCTAAACAGGCTTTACTAAAGCCTATCTATTTTATCCCCATAAAATGTCCATAAGACCTCCGTTTAAATCCAGAAAAATTTCTAAAAATTCCTGAAAAATTCCATAAGATATTTTGTCAATTACTGAGGAATATATATATATATATATATATATATATATATATATATATATATATATATATATTCCGGTATTTTACATTTAGTAGAATACCCTAAGAAATTTTCCTGGAATTTTTCTAAACTCGAATGGAGATTTCTAAGACCCTCTTTGCTTAGAAGGGGTTAAAGGGTTTAACGGGTCTGAAATTTGACCTGTTTATCTGTCAACCCGATCTGTTTCATTAATGGAGTCGTTCCGCACCGCTGACTTAAAATTTTTTTAGTGAGCGTTTCCCGATCACGTTCTCTCCGCATTCTTTCCTTATCTCTTCCGCGACCATAGCTCCGATCAATTTCTCCTCGCCACACGACAAGATCTCTCCCTCTCTCACTTTCTCTCCTCCTCCACATGACCTCTTCAACTCCTGCCGCCCAGAGTTCATCGGCTCCTCTGTACGAGTGGACGACGGCAGGCGACGGTGCTCACGGACAGACCAGAGCAGCGAAGGAGGCTTATGATTTGGGGGCTTGGGTTGACGGCGACAACACTGTGCTTGGATAGGGAAAATCGACGACTTGCTACCAGAGCCGGGAGTCCCAGCGGGAGCTAGGGCAGTGCCTCGAGGGTGTTGAGTTCGTCGGTGAACAAGGGATCACCGCCGAAATTGGGTAAGTCAAGGCCATCCTTCATCACTGATTGGTGTTTCGTGATGGTTTCTGATGCTGTGGTGGTCGTTGTTAACTGGATTTGATTTGGGCAAGAGGTGGGTCGGTAAATAAGGGATAGGGAAAGGTGTGCCTACCGGTTCTGTGGAGTTGCTGCCGGTGAAACTTCAAGGGTTGGTAAGCTGATCTATGCTCTCATCTTCATCTGTTAATTGCTAGAATTATGGTTTTGAGTTAGAGTTTGTTAGTCGACTATGTTCTGTATGAATCGGCTGGGTTTTATCTGTGTGAGGGTTGTTGGCTGTGAATTAGAGGGGTTGTGAACAGGATGTACTGGTTGTGCAGCTATAATTAAGGGGGGATAAGTTCTGTGTAGGCCTTGTTGTGAATGGTTGTGATGCTCTATTTATGCCTTGTATTAGAGTTATAGTTGTTGGTTGTGAATAAGGTTGATCTTGGTCTAAAAAGGGGGCTATGAGGTGATGTTTTGGCCAGCTGTGAGTGAGCCCTAAATGGGTTTATGGGTGTCAATGTAGCTATTCATGGGCTATGATCATCTGAGAGTTGAGGTGTGTTCATTTAGGGTTGTCATATTTTTATATCTGTATGAATAAATGGTAGCAGAGTGCACTGGGGTGAAGCCCTATTTATGTTGCGAGTGGATTTGTTAACTGTGTTAATTATGGTGTTAAATGTACAAGTGGGGGGTTTCTAATTCGTATTCGATAAAGGGACGCGAATATAGAAACGATAGAATAGAGAATTTATATATTGTCATGTGCTTGGATTTGATTGTAATTGATGATATTTGCAGGACGTGGATACGAGATCGGTCCGCGGATGTGAGGACTCTAGTACTACGAGCATTTACAGCAGGTGGGTAATTTCTTATCCTGGTCAGGTAGATGTAATTGCATTCAGATTTAGTCATAGATATGAGCATGTTAGGTGTTCATATTATCTTGACCCTGATATTATTTATCTTATGCTCGATACTTGTCGTTGGTTGTATTTACTCAAAGGTTGATATCACATTTCCTTTATTATGATTTAGGGTTATAGATGTGATGTAAATAGGCCTAGATGTTTAGTAGGGTGTAGATGTTAGCGTAAGAGTGATGACCCAATTTATAAATTGGCAAAAAGGTCATCCATGGGTAGGTAATGACCTCAATGTAGGAGTTATTCCAATACCCGTATGTTGCATACTTATTTACCAACCATGTGTTGTGTAAATGGTCAGGTGAGTTGTAAATAGGTGGTCCTAGCTTGCCATGATCAGTTGAGTACGACTCTCTACATGATAGAGAGTGTACTGATCAAAGGGATATAACTCTTTGTTTAACAGAGTGTTTGTGGTAGATGTTTGTATGTGAGA
This sequence comes from Wurfbainia villosa, assembly GCA_025175895.1. Taxonomy (NCBI): domain Eukaryota; kingdom Viridiplantae; phylum Streptophyta; class Magnoliopsida; order Zingiberales; family Zingiberaceae; genus Wurfbainia; species Wurfbainia villosa. The sequence continues at coordinate 30,700,978 of CM045994.1, read as the reverse complement.
CAGTACCTTCATGTCATTGCATGCATACTGACAACATCGTCTCCCTTGGGGTAGAGAGAGTCGTCAGTCATCCTACCTCCCAGGGTACTCCCAAAGGAGTAACTGGTGTAAGGGTAGAGCATTTTTTGTGTCGCACTCTACCATTATAGACGATGGTAGTTGGAGTTGCGTGCAGTTGTCTTGGGTGCATGACACTCGACCATTCATTGGTATTGTTAGTTAGAGTGGCTAGCAGCAGGGACTCCCGTTGTGTAGCGAGCTCTTTACGCTCATATGCTACTTGATCATACTGCCCACTCGGCCACTCTAGAGCAGTGGTTGGTGTGAGGTGGGACAGTTGTCATGTCGTGCCACCTAGGCCACACTGGGGTCGTGGTAGCGAGTAGGAGTGAGCAGGCATGACCATGCATGTTGCATTGCCATATCATACAGTGTTTTATATATTGCTATATTTATATACATACATGCTTGTATATATATATATATATATATATATATATATATATATATATATATATACATGGATGATGGTGATTAGTATACATACAGATAAAGTCTATATGTATACTCACTTTGATGATGCATTTGTATGTACTATGCTTGTTGCATTTGTTTGTACATATTCATACATTCTATTGCATTTTCTGTATGGTAGTAGGCAGGGTACTTGGATACTGTTGGTTGTTCACTGTGTTTCCCTCGACTCGTATCATGATGTAGTGTGGGTAGTGTTGGTGCAATCGGCCCAGGTTGACTCGAGTTTGACTCGAGCAGTACCTTGATAGTATTTTGATGATAGACAAAGCTCATGACATGGGATTGTCATGGGAAAGTCCAACATGGAGTTGGCATGGAAAATCCAAGCATGGAGCTTGGTGTGGGAAAGTCCAACATGGGGTTGGCATGGAAAAGTCCAAAGCATTGCAAAGTCGTGCGCTTGGTGCTTGGTGAGAAATGCATTGCGATGTCGTGCGCTTGGTGCATGTGGGAAGTCTTGAGGACTTTGTAAGTTCACTAGGCTTGGGGTCCTTTAGTAGGTGAAGGATGGCAATGCGAAGTCGTGCGCTTGGTGCATCCGAGGGACCGCCGGACAGGGAGCGAATGGAGTGAGGCCCAAGGGAAGCATACTTCGAGGGCATGAGACGTGAAGGATGGCATTGCGAAGCCATGCACTTGGCGCATCCGAGGGACGTAGGCCGAGGGAAGAGAGCTTCGGTGGGAAACTCCATGAGGGATGATGTGGACTTGGCCTATTGGCTAAGACTGAGTGTCGGAGGCTCAAACTTGATGTTTAAGGTTTTACCCGACGGTCGGATGCTCAAACAACTTGGTGTTTGAGGTTTTACCCCACGGTAGTCGACTGTCATAGGTGTCAATCGACTTATCCAAGTTGACTAGGTCTGACCGTGTTAGACTTGCGGTTTTGCTTGGGCCGATCGCCATGGATCGGCAATGATCGATGTGAAATCGCCGAGGGATGGCAGTCGACTGATGGGAATGTTGTGAGCACAGAATGCTCCATAGCTGACTGGGAAGTCGACTACTAGGTCACCAGTCGACTGCTATGGACTGGCAGTCGACTAGTAGGATATTCGTTGGAACTTGTCCAACGTGGATCTGGCCATTGTGAGACAACGGTTACAGGGGCAGTCAACTGGGGCTTTTTGGCAGTCGACTGCTGGGCGCGAAAACATCTTGATGCAGGTTATAAATGGAGCTCAAGTGGGAGGATTTCGCCAAGACTTTTGTGAAGCTATTGGAGGGTAATTGCTGCTGCATTCCAGACCTTCAAGAGTCATCTAAAGCAAGCTACAAGCAAAGGCTTCAAAGCAAGCGTTTTAAAGTGTTCTTTATGTATATTTCGTATTTATCTTTGTATTGCTTGTATTTTATATATTACTTGTTGTAATAGCTTGTGAGAGGTTTCTCCACTTCCGACGTGTAGTCGAGAAGGAGTTTAGTTAGTGTCGTGCACATAACTAGAGCTCGGTGAGCTCGCCCGTGGAGTAGGAACTATTCGGTTCCGAACCACATACATCTTAGTGTATTGCATGTGCTTGTGTGTATTTGTATATCTCGTTAGTATTATTATTGTTATTCCTCTATGCTAACGATAATTGTAGACAAGCACGCAAGAAGAACGAATGAATTCCACCATCGAACGATAGAGGGCTATTCACCACCCTCTAGCCGACCACATACACACCGATCGATCCCCTACAAGTGGTATCAGAGTCAAGTCACTTGTCAAGGACTAACCGCCGACACAAGCACTACAAGATGGCCGGCTACAACCTCCAACCACCAAAAATCGAAGGAGATTTCCTATGGTGGAGAAGAAAAATGGAGGTATACCTAGAAACCGATTTTGATTTTATGCTAATCTTAGAAAATGGTTTCGAATTGCCTAGGGATTAAAGAAATAGGTAAATTGAGAAGTCAAGGTGGACCCAAGACCAAATCAAGGACTTCGAGACAAATCTCAAGGTAATCGAATTACTTAGTGATTTGATTCCTAACAATATTTTGTCTAGGTTGGGTAATTTTAGGGATGCAAAGGAATTATGGGATAAAGTAATAAAATTTCAAGAAAATTCCCAATCTGCACAAGTAGAAGAGAATGCCGAGGAAGAAGCACCCATCACATTTGAAGATGTTGATGATTTGGTGGAGACCTCCACCTCTAGCATTGATGGGGAGGAAAGGGTTTCCATTCTGGAGCAAGATCAAAATGAAGCTTCTACCTTCGGAAGAAGTGAAGAGGTCTCCACCACCTCCCTAGGTAACTCAAGTGTTGTTATTTTAAATAAAAATCACATAATATGCTTTGAGTGTAGGGAGAAAGGGCACTACAAGAGTAAATGCCCAAAATTGGCTAAGGAAAAGGCATCGGCACCAAAAGTCAACTCAAAGTCAAAGGATGCCAGAGTCCCCACAACTAGAAGCAAAGAACACATTGTGTGCTTTAAATGCAATCAAAAGGGGCACTACCAAAGCCAATGCCCTAGAGGGAGGAAGAAAGAGCAAGAAGGTGTATCTCATGTAGGGGGAGCTTCAAAAGCTAACCCTAAGGTACATTTAGTTAATGCACCTTCAATTCCTAGAATTAAAAAGCATGCTAAAAACTATTTTAGTTCACTTGCAATTATAAATGAAAAGCATGCTAGTAGAAATAATAAGGTTTATTGTTTAGGTGCTAAGCATGTTAGTTTCTCTAAGGACAAATCTAGGACCAATAACTCTAGACCAATCTTGCCTAGGGAATCAATTAGGAGAATTGAAGAAAACTTGGGCATTAACCCCAAGAAATCTAGGCAAATGCCTAAAAAGAAAAACATTTCCCAAAAGATAAATGAAAATTCAAAAATTGGAAAGTTAGAGTTAGAAAACCAAATCTTGAGGTCAAGACTTGAGAGAATGGAGAAAACCCTTAGAATCATAGAAAATTCAATTCTAGGGTCAAATGCCCAAAAGTCAAGACCTAAGGTTCAAAAACGGTCTAAGGGCAAGGAAGGTTTGGGTCACAAACCTAAGCCCAAGAGGACTTATCATAATGTTCCATTTGATTATGGAACTATTTCTAGGTCTAGGAAAACCAAGGCTAATAGGGGAGTTATCCCTAAGTCTAGCCATGGTATTTGCTTAGTGGCTAAGACCTCAAAGAAATCAAATGTAGCCACTAGGAAGGTCAAAGGAGGAGTCACCTCTAGAGTTGACCTAGGAAAGACCCAAAAGACTATGACTTCAAAGCCTAAAAGGGTCATTAGGAAGGTATCTAAGGAAGTTATCCCTAGAGAATATCTTGTTAACCAAAGGAGCTCCAATAGGTATTGGGTTCCTAGGAGCGTGATCGATTCACGCTAGATGGGTTAGGGTGTGTCAACCCTAAGTGGATGGGTAGTTAACCTAACCATAGTAGAGTTGACACATTAGGGTGTGCCAATATGCTTTGAGAAGTTGAAAAATGATTAAATTGGCACAATTAGGTCTTAGAGGTATTGGTGTGTCATTTTGGGTTTATGGCACACTAGGGGGATAAATGGCTTTAAGGCAAAATGGAATTAATTCCTAGAAATGACAACTTGGATTTAACACTTAGGTATTCCATGCCTTAGTATATTTTACTTGCCATGATTTATTTGCCTTGCCATGTCATGACATCATTTTCATTTTTATCTATAAAAATGTCATGATCATGTTTTAGACTTATCTTTATATGTCATGTATGCTTAAATGTCATTCACATGCAATGACATCATGATTTTGACACATGCTTGATTAAATTATATTTATGCCATAATCATCATCATGCATATAACTAAAATGAAATTAAGGACTATGGTATGATTTGATGGGAATCAAATAATATTACCTAGAAATATACATGAAACCATTAAAAGAGCAAAAACCCACATCTCACTAGAAACTTGACTTGTATGTGTTTTACACATCTAGATATAAGTGAGATGTTTAGGAAAAAGAAATTAAAGGTTTCAAAAATATTTTGAAAATATTTTGAAAAACCTTGGCGAAGTCTATCTTTTGATAGCTATCACCATTGAATGGGATGAAACAAAGAGGGCTCTTTATTTAAGCTTTTCTTAACTTTTGGACTTTGTATCAATCTCTTAATTTAGTGGGTAAAATAATTTTCAAATATTTGTCTCCCATAGTGTTTGTGATAAGTAATACACATACCAAATTTCAAGATTTTTAAACTTATATATATTTACTTATGAATTTCGGAAAGTCATTTCTAAAATTCAAATCAAGAATGATTATCACCGATCGCCATGGTGGCTACGATCGATGAGGGTGGTAGCCGACTGATTTATGAATTCAGTCGACTGCCCAAGCTGATTTCAGGTAAACCTTGTTGGTTAGGCCCATGTTCAGCTAGGTTAAGGTTCCCTAACCACTCCTAACCCTAGGATATGCTTGGGAGAGCATTAGAAAGGGTGGAATCCATTGGACATGGATTAGGAGATGGGTTTGAGGAGAGTATAAATTTTAAGGTGGAAGAGAGTTCATTGTTGAACTTTGCCTTAATTTTGATTTGGTTAAATGTTCCTATTGGCTTAGGGACTCTCCAAGGACATTGTTGGTGCAATGGTCAAGGGGGAGCAAGCCTCTAGGGGGAGGTATCCATCATGGGAAGATGGATATGTATTTCCTCATGGGAGGAAAATTGGGTTGCCTCTCTTTAAGTGATATGGGATCACTAGAAAGATTGTAGGCATGTGTTCCTCCAAGGGAGAGATTGTAAGATCTCATTGGGTATGAGACATTCATACCCTTGGGGAGGACCTTTTTGATGTAATGTCAAAAAGGGGGAGAAGTTACCAAGTTACCAATTAGGTTTGGAATTCTCATTTGGGATGTGAGAATTGCCAATATGGGAGAATTGGTATACTTGAGATGGTAGTTTTGTCAATCATCAAAAAGGGAGAGATTGTTAGTGCAATCGGCCCAGGTTGACTCGAGTTTGACTCGAGCAGTACCTTGATAGTATTTTGATGAAAGGCAAAACTCTTGACATGGGATTGTCATGGGAAAGTCCAACATGGAGTTGACATGGAAAATCCAAGCATGGAGCTTGGTGTGGGAAAGTCCAACATGGGGTTGGCATGGAAAAGTCCAAAGCATTGCGAAGCCGTGCGCTTCGTGCTTGGTGAGAAATGCATTGCGAAGTCATGCGCTTGGTGCATGTGGGAAGTCTTGAGGACTTGGTAAGTTCACTAGGCTCGGGGTCCTTGAGTGGGTGAATGATGGCATTGCGAAGCTGTGCGCTTGGTGCATCCGAGGGACCACCGGATAGGGAGCGAATGGAGTGAGGCCCAAGGGAAGCATACTTCGAGGGCATGAGACGTGAAGGATGGCTTTGCGAAGTTGTGCGCTTGGCACATCCGAGGGACATAGGCCGAGGGAAGAGAGCTTCGATGGGGAACTCCATGAGGGATGATGTGGACTTGGCCAAGTGGCTAAGACTGAGTGTTGGAGGCTCAAACTTGAAGTTTGAGGGTTTACCCGATGGTCGAATGCTCAAACAACTTGGTGTTTGAGGTTTTGCCCGACTGCAGTCGACTGGCATAGGTGTCAGTTGATTGATCCAAGTCGACTAGGGTTCAACTGGTGTTAGACTTGCGGTTTTGTGCTTGGCAGTCGACTGATGTCGACACTAGTCGACTGCCGAGGGATGGCAGTCGACTGATGGGAATGTCATGATCACAGAATGCTCCGTAGCCGACTGGGAAGTCGACTACTAGGTCACCAGTCGACTGCTATGGACTGGCAGTCGACTGGTAGGAGATCCGTTGGAACTTGTCCAACGTGGAACTGGCCGTTGTGAGACAACGATTACAGGGGCAGTCGACTTGGGCCTTTTGGCAGTCGACTGCTGGGCGCAAAAACAGCTTGATGCAGGTTATAAATGGAGCTCAAGTGTGAGGATTTCGCCAAGACTTTTGTGAAGATATTGGAGGGGAATTGCTGCTGCATTCCAAACCGTTATGAGCCATCTAAAGCAAGCTACAAGCAAAGGGTTCAAAGCAAGTGTTGTAAAGTGTTCTTTACGTGTATTTTGTATTTGTCTTTGTATTGCTTGTATTTCATATATTACTTGTTGTAATAGCTTGTGAGAGGTTTCTCCACTACCGACGTGTAGTCGAGAAGGAGTTTAGTTAGTGTCGTGTGCATAACTAGAGCTTGGTGAGCTCGCCCGTAGAGTAGGAACCATTCGGTTTCGAACCACGTACATCTTGGTGTATTGCATGTGCTTGTGTGTATTTGTATATCTCGTTAGTATTATTATTGTTATTCCGCTGCACTAACGATAATTGTAGACAAGCACGCAAGAAGAATGAACGAATTCCACCATCGAACGATAGAGGGCAATTCACGCCCCTCTAGCCGACCACATACACACCGATCGATCCTCTACAGGTAGTATTACTCTTTATACCTTGTGTTGTGGATATATGCACTGGTTGGATGAGGATAGAGTAGCTGACTGCCAGGTATGTCAGCATTATTTGGTTATTTAGTTTATTTAGTGTATGCATGCATGTGTACTTGTTATGCTGATGTATACCTGTCGTACCAATAGATTAAACTGTTGAATGAAATGTTATATTGATACATATATTTACTTGTTCTATCTTATTACCTGCTGAGTTTTACTCACCACCACGAACCCTGGGTTTTTCTGTCACCCAGGTAACAAATAGAAGTCTTCGTGATGGCTTGGAGTTGTGCCGACGATCCATCCCATCTCCGTTTTCCGAGTCTCCTGAGGAATTCGTTTTATGTCTTGGACTTTAATTATGTTATGCACTTGTTTTATTATAGACTTTGTCGTGATGTCGTGGACTTTATTTCTGTAGTCGATGTTTTATTTATGGTTTTATTACTGTGGACTTGTCAAGTGGTGTACACCTATATATTTTTAATATGTTTGTTGTGTGTATGTGGTTTATATTTCCGTTGTGGTTGTTATATTATATTATGTTGTTGTTGTGGGCCTACAGACATTGTATTAACCTGAAATGTTGCCATGTACAGGGGAGATGCCGTCTGTTTGATTTTTGACATGGCATACTCTCGAGGCGTGACAACTTTATTGGTATCAATGTCGAAGGTTCTGCAATGTCATACAATGATATTTATTTTTGTGTCTTGGATTCTCGGGAGTTGGTATATTTTTTGAATTTGGTTTTTGTGAGATGGGATTAACAGCGGCATAAGCTCCAGGCATCATGAAGTAAGAATTTCTGATAACTCCTATTTCAAATAGTTACTTATCTAAATTTGTTTAATAGGTGTATACAGTCAAAGTTATGGCACCTATGCAGACTCATAGTAGAGGTCGTCTATCAAGGCGATCCGTCGGAGTTGAGGGACAGGAGGCTGCTGCTACTGAGCCCATTATTCGAGAACAGCCTCAGCATGGCCCTATTGGTGATTAGGAGCCTCAAAATCTGGATGTACCATTGACTATGCCAGAGCCTGCAGAGTCCAGTTGGCTCAATGATAAAGCACAGATACTTGTTAGCACGTTCGGCCAAGGAAAAGTTCACCTTGTTCCGAGGGGAGTCCGACCCATGGATTGCCCGGTCTTGGCTGGAAAATATGGAAGACACCTTCGAGTACATGAACTCTACAGATGTGGAGAAGGTGGGCCTTGTTGCGTATCATCTCAAAGATCAGGCTGTTACTTGGTGGAAATTGCAGAAAACTGTACTTGGAGAGCGTGGGATTACTTGGACAATATTTCGAGACTTTTTCTGGAGACAATACTTTCCTTCGGCGTTTTCTACAGAATGTTGTCAGGAATTCTTGAGCCTGAAGCAAGGTGATCGTTCCATCATGGTGTACAATGCAGAGTTTACCAGACTATCAAAGTTTTGCTCTCATTTGGTAGCACAGGATGCAGATCGAATGTACCAATTCACACAGGGTCTTGCTGCTTATATTCGGATCAGGATGTCAGGAGCTATCATTACCTCATATAGGGAGGCATTAGACCGCGCCATCTTTATTGAGATGACTTCCCAGCAAATTTCTAGGAAAAAGGATATAGAGACCCTGATGACTCAGGGCAAGCAGCAGAACCAGGGTTCAGCTCAGGGGACTCAGAATAAACGGGAGCAAAAAGGAACTACGCGAGGTGCTGCAGAAGGGTCAACTAGATCACAGAAGGGGAAACGTCCAGCATCAGAGTATTCTGGATGGTCTTAGAATAGCTGTAAGGGCCAAAGCAGGAATGGATGCTATAAATGTGGATCTGAAAGCCACAGAGTATCAGAGTGTCCTTTGGAGAAGCCTGTTTGCTATTATTGCAAACAACCTGGTCATACGAGTCATGACTGTACATTGAAAGCACAGTTGGAGTTTCCTGATAGCTCTAACAAGGGGAAGAAGTCTACCCAGCAACGGCAGCAGAGGATAGCACCGCGGACTCAGACATATGGTCAGAGGCAGCCAGTACCTCCACCAGAACAGTTGTACCAGATGTAGGGGGGTGCCCCTACAGTGATGCCGACAGCGATCCAGTATCCTACATCTCCAATGATCTACTACCCAGGAGTATCTCAGACCGCAACAGCCTACTAACCAACTCGTGGATATATTATGCCGCACTAATGACTCACCTCCAAAGACTCACGAGCCGATCCAAAAGAGTGGAGGCACACTACTACTTCGTCAGGGATGCAACCGACGAATATCGAGATTGGACGAGTTTTTGCCATCACCAGAGATGAGGCACAGCGGACTGAGGGATCAGTCATACGCAGTATGGTTTCAGTTTATTCTATATACGCTGATACTTTGATTGATACTGGTAGTTCCCATTCATTCGTATCTAGAATATTTCTGGGTAGAGTTGGAATAATCCCAATGGTTCGTTCTTGTGGGTTAGCAGTATCCTTGCCATCAGGAGAGGTACTGACTAGCCACCAAGAAATCAAAGGTCGCCCATTAGATTTTGACGGGCATATCCTTACAGTGGACCTCCAAGTGTTGGAAATGATAGAGTTCGATATTATTCTCGCTATGGACTGGGTGGATGCTTATTATGCTACAGTGGATTGTAGAGCAAGTGTGGTGACATTTCGACCACCGGATCAACCAACTTGGGAATTTGTTGGTACTAGAGACGATGGATTATCCATTATATCAGCTTTACATGCTTAGAACCTATTAGCCCAGGGTTGTCAGGGTTATTTATTATCTCTAGTCAAAGTTGTGAACAAAGGACTACCACCCCTCTCTGATGTACGAGTAGTCCGAGAGTATCCAGATGAACTTCCAGGCTTGCCACCCCCTAGGCAAGTTGAGTTTGCGATAGAGGTGATCCCAGGAATAGTGCCTATATCGAAACCTCCTTATCAAATGACGCCAAAGGAGCTGAATGAACTTAAAGTTCAACTGTAGGAGTTGTTGGATAATGGATTCATCCGACCTAGTATTTCACCATGGGGAGCACCGGTACTCTTTGTCAAAAAGAAGGATGGATCGTTGCGGTTATGTATTGATTATCAGCAACTGAATGCAGTCACAGTTAAGAACAAATATCCACTGCTGAGGATAGAAGATTTGTTTGATCAGCTTACGAATACATGTGTGTATTCTAAAATTGATCTGCGCTCAGGATATCATCAGCTTCGGATAAGAGAAGAGGATGTTCAGAAAATAGCTTTCCGCACCCGTTATCAGCATTATGAGTTTCTAATGATGTCGTTAGGTCTCACGAATGCCCCAGCTGCATTTATGGACTTAATGAACCGGGTATTCCTGAGGTATATAGATCAGTTCGTGATAGTGTTCATCGATGATATATTGATTTATTATCGATCCAAGGAGGAGCATGAACAACATCTGCGGATAGTATTGGAGACGTTGCAACAAGAGCAGTTATATGCCAAATTTAGCAAGTATGCATTCTGGTTATCCTCAGTGAGTTTTCTTGGACATGTGGTGTCCAACAGAGGTATTTCTGTAGATCCCCAAAAGATTGAGGTGATTACCAGTTGGGAGCAGCCAAAATCAGTTCAGGAGGTCCGAAGTTTCCTTGGTCTGGCCGAGTATTATCGGAGATTCATAGAGGGATTCTCGAGTATCGCCATGCCACTCACTCGCCTGACTCGGAAAGGGGTTAAGTTCACCTGGTCAGAGGCTTGTGAAACTAGTTTTCAGGAGCTTAAGCGATAGCTAGTTTCTGCACCAGTCTTAGTGATTCCTTCTGGTGTTGATGGGATGGTTCTTTATACGGATGCTTCTATCCAAGGGTTGGGTGCAGTTCTGATGCAGTCTAACCGTGTGGTATCTTATGCCTCCCGTCAACTAAAATATCATGAAAGGAATTACCCAGCGCACGATCTGGAGTTAGCCGCCATTATTTTCGCATTGAAGATATGGAGGCACTACTTGTATGAGATTACCTTTGAGATCTATACAGACCATAAAAGTCTGAAGTATCTGTTCACACAAAAAGAGTTGAATCTGAGACAGAGACGATGGATGGAATATCTGAAAGATTACGACTGCACCATCCATTATCATCCAGGAAAAGCTAATGTGGTAGCAGATGCACTGAGCAAGAAGTCTCGTGGAGTTCTGGCCAGTCATCTGACAACAGTTACTGATCTAGTTCGACAGTTCTCCAAGTTGGGATTGTCTGAACATGGTCAAACATCCCGGGGGATATTAGTTTCTATGGTTGCCCATTCAGCTATCGCTGAGAGGATCAAGGAATCACAAGTCAGTGACCAACATCTGCAGTTCTTGTGTAGCACGATAGACTCAGAACGTCAGACGGATTTCTCGAGTGATGAGAATGGAGTACTTCGTTTCCGTGGACGATTATGTGTTCTGGACACACACCCAGTTAAGGAAGAATTACTACAGGAAGCACATTAGTCGAGATTTGCTATATATCCTAGTGGTACTCGGATGTACCGAGATTTGAAGTGTTTATACTGGTGGAACGGTATGAAACGAGATATTGCAGACTTTGTTGCACGATGTCTAGTATGCCAGAAAGTGAAGGCTGAACATCAGAAACCTGCTGGCTTACTTCAGGAAATTTCGATCGCGGAATGGAAGTGGGAGCATATCACAATGGATTTATTTATGGGATTACCCAAAACCCATAAAGGACATGATGTGATTTGGGTGATTGTGGATTGATTAACCAAATCAGCTCACTTCCTTTCGATTCGTGAGACGGACTCATTGAATCATCTAGCAGAATTGTATTGCCGAGAGATCATCAGATTGCATGGTGTACCATTGAGTATCATATCTGATAGAGATTCGTAATTTACATTGTGATTCTGGCAGAGTCTGCAGCAGGACATGGGCACAAAGCTTCTACTCAATATAACATTTCATCCGTAGACAGACGGACAGTCCGAATGTACCATTCAGACTCTGGAGGATCTATTGAGATCTTGTGTCATGGATGTCGGTGGTAGTTGGGAGGATCACATTCCTTTAGTGGAGTTTGCCTACAACAACAACAACTACTCTTCTATTCAGATGGCTCCTTTCGAGGCATTATACGGCAGACCCTACAAATCTCCTGTGTTATGGGAGGAAGTTGGGGAACGACAGATATTGGGGCCTCAGAGTATCCAGCATGATGCAGAGTTGATGCGAGTGATCAGACGATGGTTATCTGAGGCACACGACCGACAGAAGAGTTATGCGGACCGGAGGCGAAGGCCTCTGGAATTCTCAGTCGGGGACCATGTATTCCTACGAGTGTAACCCACCAGAGAAGTCAAGAGGTTCGGATTGAAAGGAAAATTAGCTCCACGCTATATTGGTCCATTTGAGATATTAGAGCAAATTGGAGGTGTAGCTTATTGGTTGGCTTTACCTCCGACACTTGCAGGTGTTCACAACATATTCCATGTATCTATGCTGAGGAAATACGTGTCGTAATCTGACCATGTTCTGAAAGAGGTTCCGATACCACTCTAGGCGAATGCATCTTATGAGAAGATTCCAGTGCGGATTCTTGGTCGAAAGGAGCGATAGTTGCGGAATAAAACCATCCGACTCGTAAAGGTAGGATGACAACATCATACGGATGAGGAGGCTACATGGGAGCTGGAAGATACTATGCGAGCTCGATACCCTCATCTGTTTACCTGAGGTATGTGGTTATTTCGGAATATGCTTGATCTAATTTTTGCATTTAAGTACGAAATTTGGGGACCAAATTTTAATAAGTGGGGAGAATGTAAAATACCATAGAAAAAAATAATAATAAATAAATAAATAAATGTTGGGTAATTAGGAGAATACCCTAAGAAATTTTCCAGGAATTATTAGGAATTTTTCTGGACTCGAATGGAGATTTCTAAGACCCTCTTTGCTTAGAAGGGGTTAAAGGATTTAACGGGTCTGAAATTTGACCCGTTTATCTGCCAACCCGATCTGTTTCATTAACAGAGTCGTTCCGCACCGCTGACTTAAATTTTTTCGACGAACATTTTCTCGATCGCGTTCTCTCCGCATTCTCTCCTTATCTCTTCCGCGACCACAACTCCGATCAATTTCTCCTCTCCGTACGAACAGATCTCTCCCTCTCTCGCTTTCTCTCCTCCTCCGCGTGACCTCTTCGACTCCTACCACCTGGAGTTCATCGACTCCTCTGCGCGAGTGGACGGCGGCAGGCAACGGTGCTCACGGACAGACCAGAGAAGCGAAGGAGGCTTGCGATTTGGGGGCTTGGGTCGACGGCGATGGTACTGTGCTCGGATAGGGAAAATCGGCGACTTACGGCCAGAGTCGAGAGTCCCAACGGGAGCTAGGGCAGTGCCTCGGGGGTGTTGAGTTCGCCGGTGAACAGGGGATCACCGTCGGAATTGGGTAAGTCGAGGCCATCCTTCATCACTGATTGGTGTTTCGTGATGGTTTCTGATGCTGTGGTGGTCATTGTTAACCGGATTTGATTTGGGCAGGACGTGGGTCGGCAAACAGGGGATAGGGAAAGGTGTGGCTGCCGATTCTGTGGAGTTGCTGCTGGTGAGGATTAACTGCCGATGAAGCTTCAAGGGTTGGTAAGATGATCTATGCTCTCATCTTCATCTGTTAATTGCTAGAATTATGGTTGTGAGTTAGAGTTTGCTAGCAGACTATGTTTTGTATGAATCGACTGGGTTTTTATCTGTGTGTGGGCTGTTGGCTATGAATTAGAGGGGCTATGAATAGGATGTGCCGGCTGTGTGGCTATAATTAAGGGAGGATAAGTTCTGTGTAGGCCTTGTTGTGAACGGTTGTGATCCTCTATTTATGCCTTGTATTAGAGTTGTAGTTGTTGGTTGTGAATAAGGTTGATCTTGGTCTAAAAAGGGGGCTATGAGGTGATGTTTTGGCCGGCTATGAGTGAGTCGTAAATGGGTTTATGGGTGTCAATGTAGCTATTCATGGGCTATGATCGGTTGTGAGTTGAGGTGTGTTCATGTAGGGTTGTCAGATTTTTATATCTATATGAATAAATGGTAGCAGAGTGCGCTGGGGTGAAGCCCTATTTATGTTGCGAGTGGATTTGTGAACTAGGTTAATTATGGTGTTAAATGTACAAGTGGGGGGTTTCTAATTTGTATTCGATAAAGGGACACGAATATAGAAATGATAGAATAGAGAATTTATATATTGTCGTGTGCTTGGATTTGATTGTAATTGATGATATTTGCAGGACATGGATACGAGACCGGTTCGCGGACGTGAGGACTCTAGTACTACGAGCATTTACAGTAGGTGGGTAATTTCCTACCCTCGTCATGTAGATGTAATTGCATTCATATTTAGTCATAGATATGAGCATGTTAGGTATTCATATTATCTTGAACCTGCTCTTATATATCGTATGCTTGATACTTGTCATTGGCTATATTTACTCAAAGGTTGATATAACATTTCCTTTATTATGATTTAGGGTTATAGATGTGATGTAAATATGCCTAGATGTTTAGTAGGGTGTAGATGTTAGAGTACGGGTGATGACCCAATTTATAAATTGGCAAAAAGGTCATCCGTGGGTAGGTAATGCCCTAAATGTAGGAGTTATTCCAATACTCGTATGTTGCATGCTTATTTACCAACCATGTGTTGTGTAAATGATTAGGTGAGTCGTAAATAGTGGGTCACTATGGACCAGTGGTCCTAGCTTGCCATGATCAGTTGAGTATGACTCTCTACATGATAGAGAGTGTACTGGTCAAAGGGATATAACTCTGTTGAATAGAGAGTCTGTGGTAGATGTCTGTATGTGAGACAGTACCTTCATGTCATTGCATGCATACTGACGACATCGTCTCCCTTGGGTTGAGAGAGTCGTCAGTCATCCAGCCTCCTAGGTTACTCCCAGAGGAGTAACTGGTGTGAGGGTAGAGCATTTGTTGTGCCGCACTCTACCATTATAGACGATGGTAGTTGGAGTTGCATGTTGTTGTCCTGGGTGCGTGGAACTCGACCACTCATTGGTAGTGTTAGTCGGAGTGGCCAGCAGCAGGGACCCCTGTTGTGTAGCGAGCTCTTTACGCTCATTTGCTACTTGATCATACTGCCCACTCGACCACTATAGAGCAGTGGTTGGTGTGAGTTGGGATAGTTGTCATGTCATGCCACCTAGGCCACACTGGGGTCGTGGTAGCGAGTAGGGGTGAGCATGCATGACCATGCATGATGCATTGTCGTATCATACAGTGTTTTGCATATTGTTATATATATATATATATATATATATATATATATAAATATATATATATATATATATGGATGATGGTGATTAGTATACATACAGATGCAGTCTATATGTATACTCACTTTGATGATGCATTTGTATGTACTATGCTTGTTGCATTTGTTTGTACATATTCATACATGCTATTGCATTTTTTGTATGGTAGTAGGCAGGATACTTGGATACTGTTGGTTGTTCACTGTGCTACCCTCAACCCGCATCATGATGTAGTGTGGGTAGTATTACTCTTTATACCTTGTATTGTGTATATATGCTCAGGTTGGATGAGGATAGAGTAGCTGACTGCCAGGTATGTCAGCATCGTTTTGTTGTTCAGTTTATTTAGTGTATGCATGCATGTGTACTTGTTATGATGATGTATATCTGTCATACCAGTAGATTAAACTGTTGAATGACCTATTATATTGATACATATATTTACATGTTCTATCTTATTACCTGCCAATTTTTACTCACCACCACAGTCCCTTGGTTTTTCTGTCGCCCAGGTAATAGGTAGAAGTCTTCGTGACGACTTGGAGCTGCGCCGATGATCCATCCCATCTCCGTTTCCCGAGTCTCCTGAGGAATTCGTTTTATGTATAGGACTTTGATTATGTTATGGACTTGTTTTATTATAGACTTTGTCGTGATGTCATGGACTTTATTTCTGTAGTAGATGTTTTATTTACGGTTTTATTACTGTGGATTTGTCAGGTGGTGTACACCTGTATGTTTTTAGGATGTTTGTTGTGAGTATGTGGTTTATTTTTCTATTGTGGTTGTTATATTTATATTATGTTGTTGTTGTGGGCCTACGGGCCTTGTATTAAGCCGAAATATTGTGACGTACAGGGGAGATCCTGTCCATTTGATTTTTGGCACGACATAATCTCGGGGCGTGACATATATATCTCCTCGCAAGGAGTGGTGAATCCTTTATAGGCTATTCAAACACCTTCGATCACTTCGACTTATACCCAATCATCCCGGGTCCATATCTCCTCAGAGATGCTTGCTTTAGATGTCAAAGCATAAGTCTTCATGACCAAGATGACTTGAATACCGTAAGTCAAAGGAACATCACACTTAAGCTATAGTAAGAACTTCATTGACATATCTATATATGCAGAGAACCATATGAAGTTTTACAGCTGGTCACTCCAATGAACTAGTTACCATAACTAGCATCCACGATTAACTCCGGACATCACAATGTCTCCAGCCAGTGAAAATCAGCTGCTTGGATGCACCAAGGAGTATACCTCATGCTAGTCTCGACAGAATTGATAGTGTCCAAATCCATCAATTCATCGACTAAGGATAATTCCGATACATCACAATTACACATGTAGAGATACTCACTAGTTGTGATCCAATCACAAATTCTCTCATGCTGTGAATCGTATCCTGGACATTCAGTAAATGAGTTTAAGATCCAATCAAATATATGAAAACATGTATACTCAAATAGTGAATCTTCATTTATCATATAAATAGTTCAAACATAAGGTGATTGCCTTAGGACATCTCTCATATATTACTAACATTGTGTTGGTGCAGGGGCACTAGATAATCAAACCTAGAATTTGATGATGGGAAAGATTCAAAGTTAAGCTATTTTGTTAACTCATATGTTATATTAAGTGTGCAGGAAATGTATTGGGCTTTGGTAAGGTTGACGATGCTAGGAGAATCTCAGATAAGAAACCTCGGTGGTTGGATGACACTAAGAGAATCTCGGACGTGAAACCTGGTGGTCGGATGACACCAGAAGAATCTTGGGACAAGAAACTTTGGTGGTCGGATGACACCAGGAGAATCTCGGGAGGAGAAACTGTGGTGGTCGGATGACACTAGGAGAATCTCGGACGAGAAACCTCGGTGGTCGGATGACACCAGAATAATCTCGAGAGGAGAAACCTCGGTGATCAAATGATCGAAAGCTAAGCAATAGGTCAGAAGGACTAAAGGTAAGCTTCGGGTGTGGAGCGATAGTAAGGATGCATCCTCCGTTCGAGGACAACCATAGGCAACGATCCAACTAAGACTTCCAAAGGAAGGTCTAAGTCGAGGTCGGACGGTATAGGATAGTCGGATTTATTTGCTATATAGTTATTGTGCTAACCATGTGTTGCAGGTGATTTATCAAGCCATCAGTCGACTAGAGGGAAATGACAGTCGACTGGATCACCATTAGTCATCTATTGTAAGCTTCAGTCGACTGCTAGTGAATCTGGACACTTCAAAGAAAGTCAAGATAAGAGCCACAAATTAGGGGAGATTGGCTTGTTTGACTCATATCTGGATCTCGATGAGATGGGGCTTGAAAGGCTATAAAAGGAGAGGCAAATCACCCTTTTTCACTAACTTGAAAGGCTCCCAAAAAGTGCTCCATCAATCCATAGTGTTCATCGCCATGCAACGACGTCGTAATGTCGACCAAACTTTTAACATTCATACTCTTAGTCGGTAGTGCTATTTGTTTATTTGAATCACTCTTATTTTTGTGTTTTCTAATTGCTAAGAGGAGAGGTAGGAGTATTACCTCATCCTCTATAGTTTTTGTATACCATTTCGTATCTCATACCTCCAATGAGGAAGAGAGTTTTAGTGGATTGCCCATCGGAAACGATCAAGGATTGCGGGGCCTTGGACTAGCAACCGGTTGGTTGTGAACCAAGTAAAAACAAACATGTCCTTGTGTTTTGTCTTTACTTATTTCTGCTGCACACTTTAGTTTTAACGAAGAAAAGAAAAGTTTTTCGAACGCTATTCACCCCACTCTATTATTTTCCCGATCCTACGTTTGGTATCAGAGCAGGGGCGCTCAGATTCGGTGCAACCACCAGTCGAGCACTTTTTCTTTTCATATTTTTATCATTTAAAGTTTTGTTTTATTTATTTCCCGTACTACTAATCCATGACCAAGTATTGGAAGTTTTTTTGTTATTTGTTTCTTTGCAAGTTCTTCTTTAAATGGCCCACCTTGAGGGGTATAACACCGCCCAACCTCCGCTCTTTAATGGAGATGACTTCCGCTATTGGAAGGGTCAAATGGAGTGTTTTTTAAAAACACAAGTCGAGATGTGGATTGTTATCTAAACCAGCTTTGCTTTACCTATCATTTACCAAGGGGAACCATTGGACTATGACAAGTGGACCAACGTAATGAAGCGTCAAAACGAAGCCAACGCAAAAGCAACACAAATCTTGCAATACGGATTCACCAAGGAGAAACTCCACCATGTCGACCCCTTAATCAGTGCCAAGGATCTTTGGGATAGTCTCGCTGAGTTACACGAAGGAACTGATGACACTAAGGTATGTAAACAAAACATGCTCCTTAATAAATTGTTTAACTTAAAATTGCATGACAACGAGACAGTTGAGCAACTTCACGCTCGGATCCAAGATATAATGAACAACCTCCACTCTATTGTACAAAAGGTAGAGAACCGAGACGTCATAAGGTATGCACTTAAGGCTTTTCCTATGACGACTTTGTGGGCATCCATTGTTGATGGATACAAAGTATCTAGGGATTTATCCAAAATTAGGTTAGATGAACTTTTTTCCAAATTTAAATTGCATGAACTATCTAACTTGATCCCGGTCGAGAAAAGTGTAGCTTTGTTTACAGGATAAAGAAAGGGGAAAAGCAAGCCTCCACCTGAAGAAGACGAGTCCAACTCGGAGTTGGACGAAGAGGTGGAGACCGAACTAGTCAATCTAGTTCGAAAAATGATAAAATGTAGAAGGCGACCCACCAAGCCAACGAAGGAGAAGAGACCCGACCCATGTCAAAACTATAAATGCTACGAGTGCAATAAGAAGGTTCACTTCAAGTCCGAGTGTCCAAGGCTAAAGAACAAGCAATCGCAAATCAAGAAGGCACTAAATGCAACTTGGGAAGAATCATCAGAAGAAGAAGAAGACCAAGTCAACAACTTGACATTCATGGAAAGACGAATAGAGTTTGAGTTCAAGTTCGAATTCAAAACCGACAACGAGTCCGAGTCCGAGTCTGATTCCAAGTCCGACACCAATCTTCAATTCAAGACAAGCCACGAATCTGTATCCGGTTCAAAAGAATCAATCAAGGTAAGTCGGTCTTTAATTAACACCTTATATAATGCCATTCAATTTTTAGATAAGAAATTAGCTAAGTCCGAGTCTCTAGTCGAGTCATTGCTTAAGGAGGTTAAATTCCTCAAGCATGAGGCTACCCTAACCTCTTCAACTAGTCAAGTTCAAGAGGGAAACTCAACTCAAGTTGAAAAACTTGAGAAAGAGAATTTTCTCATGAAAGGACAAGTTCAAGAGCTTAGGAAGTCATTGGAAAAGTTCACATTGGATTCCAAGGGTCTTGACCTACTTCTTGGATCGCAAAGAGCTGTGTACAGCAAGGCCAGACTCGAGTTTAGAACAACGAATAAATCATACATGTCAATCGTAAATAGAAATAATAGAAGAATCCAAGCATAGGTCCCTAAGACCATTTTAACATCGCAATTAGGTTCAACCAAGTATTAGGTTCCTAAAGATTAAATCCATTATATGGATGGACCGTAACAATTCAATGATCTAGAGGGAGCCAATACTAAAATTGTGTGCTCAATTACTTGATTAATTTAGCTTTGCATGCTTAGTTAGTTTGTATTTGCTTAATTTAAAATGGCTAGATAGGAATAATGGTTAATTAACCTTGACAACATAGTATCAAGATGTGATGAGATGATAGTATGTTAGGGAAACGAAGTCTTGTGTATCTAGGTTAGATAAAGAGTATCTAGCTTGGTGCACTCGACTAAATGGAACTAGCTGAAGCTACCTCATCACATCCTAAACTAGTTATATCAGGACGTAACCCTAAAGTTAATTAAGTTCACAATTTCTTAAGTTGGCTTTGTCTAAGGAAGTGGTCGTTGTTCCGATCAAACAAGGTCTCTGTGTCTCACCATGACCTAGAAGCCATCTTTTGAAAGGATCACTTAACTAACTTAAGGTTAAATCCAAATCTAACCCAAGGTTAATAAATTTTCAAATTAACTAAGTAAAAATTGAAAAGTCATCACACAAAACACATAAGGTTAACATGATTGATCATGTTGAAAGGGTGAGATGAATCTTAGGTTAAAAAACTTCTAAATCGATTTAAAATTCCAATATCCGATCCAACTACTATATGTGTAGGATCAATGGATGTTGGACAGTGGGTATCCAGACATGATCGGAGACCGACTAAAGTTTACGAAGCTATGATTCAAAAACCAAGGATTAGTAGCTTTCAGAAACAATGGGAGATTCAGAATCATCGGATTAGGTGATATTGAGCTTAACACAAACTTCATAATACGCAAAGTCCTACTAGTAGAAAATTTTGATTTTAATGTGCTAAGTATTAAGATATTGTGTGATAGTAGTTACAAAGTTATCTTTTCACCAAATGAATGTCTAATTAAAAATAATTATTGCTAAAAAATTATACTTAGGGGAATTTGGAATAATAATATCTATATAATAAATTTACCCAACTCCTCAACTAAGTGTCTAATGACACAATAAGAGGAATCATGATTGTGGCACAAACGACTAGGTCACTCCCATCTAAAAGTTATACATAAACTAAGTCATAATAGTCTAGTTAGAGATCTACCCAAACTAGGTAACCTAGAAAATAAAATATGTAATGCTTGTCAACAAGGAAAACAAACTAAGACTTAACATAAATTAACTAATCAAGAAAGAAGTAAAAATCTTCTTGAGCTCCTACACTTGGACCTATTTGACTCACATGGAGCCAAGTCACTAAACGGTAGTCAATATTGTTTGGTAATAGTAGATGACGACAATAGGTTTACTTGGGTAAAATTCTTAAAACACAAAAGTGAAACCTTAGATTAATTTATTAATTTATGTAAACTAATAGAAAATGAAAAGAATCTAAGGATTAAAAGAATTAAAAGTGATCATGGCGGAGAATTCGAAAATCATAAGTTTACCGAATTTTGTAATCAAAACGGATACCACCATGAATTCTCTTGCACTAGGACCCCCCAACAAAATGGGTTTGTTGAACAGAAAAATAGAACCCTACAAGAGGCTTCTAGGACCATGTTGAACAAATATAAGTTACCTAATAGGTTTTGGGCAAAAGCAGTCAATGTTGCCTGTTATGTCCAAAATAGAACTTTAATAATTAAACGACACCAGCAAACTTCTTATGAAATATACTATGAAAAATTATCCAACATTAAATACTTTAGAGTGTTTGGTTTTAGGGTACATATATTAAATACAAAAGATTACTTAGGAAAATTTACCTCTAAAACCACTACTGGTATATTTCTAGGATATTCAACCACTAGTAAAGCCTGTATGGGATATAACAATGAATCCTTACAAATCGAAGAAACAATTAAAGTAGTATTTGATGAATAAAACAATCCTACGAAATCTGAAGTAAACATTGAATCAAATAATAAAGACTTAGGAAATGAAGTTAGACCTGAACCTAACCCATAAAATGAATCAAGCATAAACCCTAATCCAAATCAATCGAGAGTACAAATTAATCATCTAATTAACCAAGTGTTAGGTGATCCAAATCTAGGAGTTCGAACTAGAGTATCCTATATAAATCTAAGTCAAATTTCACTTATATCTAGAATCGAACCTAAAAACATAGAACAAGCTCTTCTTGACCCAGATTGGATCATTGCCATGCAAGAAGAGTTAGCTCAATTCACTAGGAGTCAAGTTTGGGAATTAGTACCTCACCTAAAGGAAAAAAACAATCATAGGAACAAGATGGGTATTTCGAAATAAAATTGATGACAAAGGTGAAGTTATAAGGAATAAAGCTAGATTAGTAGCTAAAGGGTTTAGTCAAGTAGAAGGTTTGGACTATGATGAAACCTATGCACTTGTAGTGAGACTTGAATCAATTAGAATGATGCTAGGCTATGTTGCACATCAAGGTTTTAAACTATTTAAAATGGATGTAAAGTCAGCATTTCTAAATGGTTTTATCAAAGAAGAGGTGTATGTTAGCCAACCACTAGGATTCAAAAACTTAGACAAACCTAACCATGTACTTAAACTTAGGAAAAGCATTATATGGGTTAAAGTAAGCACCTAGGGTTTGGTATGAGAGACTATATATTTATCTTAAATCTAAAGGATTTAATCAAGGATTAGTTGACCCAACTTTTTTCGTAAAAACTGTAGGAAAAGAAATATTTATAGCACAAATATAAGTAGATGATATAATATTTGGAACAATTAACACAACACTTCTAAATGAATTTATTTCATTGATGGAAAGTGAGTTTGATATAAGTTTAGTAGGTGAACTCACTTTCTTCTTAGGCTTACAAATAAAACAAACAAAAGAAGAAATCTATATGCATCAACATAAATACGGTAAGGAGGTAATTAATAAGTTTGACATGCAAAATGCTAAAGAAATTAATACACCTATGGAAACTAATGTAAACATTGGAGAAGATTTAGAAGGAAAAACTATAGATTTAAAATACTTTAAGAGTGCAATAGGTAGCCTTCTGTACTTAACTACAAGTCGACCTGATATACTTTTTGTAGTAAGTATGTGTGCGAGATTTCAGTCTTGTGCCAAAGAATCGCACCTAACCTTAGTAAAAAGAATTTTTAGATATACAAAAGGAACACAAAATGTAGGAATATGGTATCCTAGGTCAAAAGAGTTCGAATTAATCATCTACTCTGATTCAGATTATGCATGTAGTAAACTCGATAGGAAAAGTACAAGTGGTTGCAACCAATTTCTAGGATCAAGTCTAGTTAGTTGGTGTTATAGAAAAAAATATTGTGTTGCTTTGTCTACTACCGAAGCAGAATACATAGCCATGGGTGTGTGTGTAGCTCAACTTCTTTGGATGAAGCACACTCTAAAAGATTTCCAACTAAACTTTAGTAATACCAAAGTCATGATTGATAACATTAGCTCAATAAATCTAACTAAAAATCCTATATATCATTCTAGAACTAAACACATAGAAGTAAAACACCATTTTATAAGAGAACATGTAGCTAATGGAGACAAAACTTGAATATGTAGAATCAAAATCGAACCTAGCAGACATTTTGACTAAACCATTACCTAAAGCAGAGTTCAGTTTGCTTAGATGAAAAGTAAGAATGTGCGTAGTAAAGTAGGACTTATTTTTACTTATTATTTATCATTTTCATTTTGCTACATGGAACTAGGTTAGGATTTACCTTAGAAAGCATGAACCTATAGTTTTAAGGAGCCAACATGTGTCACAACATGTAGGTTTAATGTGATTGTGTACTGAGCCACGTAGATGGGCGTGAGATGTTAGGACCTTACTCCTGATTCCAGATGTAGAACAACTATATGAACATGAATCATGGAGTATAATTTTTCAAAATAACCAACCCTAATCAAGACTTATTGATTATCTAATATAAATTGAGTCAGGACAGAGTTGAATATTCTTATAAGGACAATTTATTAGATGAGTTATGTTGAAAATATTATTTTATAACTTGGGCACATTCTTGGATTCTTAGAGACTTGTAATTATTTCCTTTATCATTTGAACTTATAGTGCTTTCTCAAAAAGCTTATTAGAATTTGACATTTCTCAAGGCTCTTTTACTTTACATATGTGGTAAAAGCACCTTTCAAAAAACTATTTTTTGATATGGCAAAGGGAGAGAAAGGTTAAAGTTAAGAGGTTGGTTTAAACTCTTTTCTAAAAGTTAAGAATTCAGTTTTTGTTTTTCAAAAGTTTTAAAAACTCACCTAGGGTTAAGGGGGAGGTTCTATAAAATGTTTAATGCCTACTATTTCCATAACTTTGAATTGGTTTGCCATAGATCAAAACGAGGGAGATTTTCGGTGCAGGGGGACCAGATAATCGAACCTAGATTTTGATAATGACAAAGATTCAAAGTTAAGATGTTTTTTTATCTCATATGTTTTATTGAGTGTGCAGGAAATGTAATAGGCTTTGCTAAGGTTGACGACGCCAGGAGAATCTTGAACAAGAAACCTCGGTGGTCAGATGACACCAGGAGAATCTTGGATGATAAACCTCAGTGGTCGGATGACACTAGGAGAATCTCAAGACGAGAAACCTCGGTGGTCAGATGACACTAGGAGAATCTCGGATGAGAAACCTCGGTGGTCGGATGACACTAGGAGAATCTCAGGAGGAGAAACCTCGATGATAAAATGATCGAAAGCTAAGCGATAAGTCAGAAGGACAAAAGGTAAGCTCCGGGTGTGGAGCGATGGTAAGGACGTATCCTTCGTACGGGGACAACCATAGGCGATGATCCAACTAAAACTTCCGGAGGAAGGTCTAAGTTGAGGTCGGACGATATGGGATCGTCGAATTTGTTCTCTATACAATTCTTGTGCTAACCATGTATTTCAGGTGATTTATCAAGCCATCAGTCGACTGGAGTGAAATGGCAATCGACTGGATCACCATCAGTCGATTGCTAGTTAATCTGGACACTTCGAAGAAAGTCAAGATAAGTGCCTCAAAATGACGGGAGATTGGCTTGTTTGACTCAGATCTGGATCTCAACGAGATGGGGCTTGAAAAGAAATAAAAGGAGAGGCAAATATCCCTTTTTCACTAACATGAAAGGCTCCCAAAAATTTCTCCATCAATCCATACTGTTCATCGCCACGCAACAACGTCGTAATGCCCATCGAGCTGCCAACATTCATACTCTTAGTCTGTAGCGCTATTTGTTTATTTGAATCACTCTTGTTTTTTGTTTTCTAATTGCTAAGAGGAGAGGTAGGAGTGTTACCTCATCCTCTATATTTTTTGTATACCATTTCGTATCTCTTACCTCCAACGAGGAAGAAAGTTTTAGTGGATCGCCCATCGGAAGCGATCACGGATCGCGGGGCCTTGGACTAACAATCGGTTGGTTGTGAACCAAGTAAAAAAACAAACGTGTCCTTGTGTTTTATATTTACTTATTTCCATTGCACGCTTTAGTTTTAACAAAGAAAAGAAAAGTTTTTTGAACGCTATTCACTCACTCACTGATGTGAGGAAAACATATAGGGTTTTAGGAGTAGTTTTCGCTCACATCTCATTGCATTTTGTGTTAGTTTCATGCATATGTTACTCTATTTTTGCATGCATTCCCTATTTTCTGGTTCAGAGGTCTGCTCGTTGTACATTTGTGTACAGGTTAGCTTTTCGGGTGAAAAAGACATTTTCGGAGCAAAAGAAGGACATTTCGCAGCTAGACGCAAGGTGGGACACGGCCAAGGCATGTGGATTCACACGGCCGTGTCCAATGGGCGAGATCAGCACCCTAGGGTTGCACATGGCCTGGCCATGTGGAAATACACGGTCGTGTGGCGGCCCGATAGATTTGTGCGACTAGGGTTTTTTCCGGATTTTACAGCAGTCTGAGGCGATGTCTATATAAGGATGGCTCCGCCCAAACCCTAGGGGGGAGGCACGACGGGTAGGACGGCACGCTGAAGCCCTAAAAAGCTTCGGTAACTCACAACGGGGAGGAGAAACGTCGTCGGAGGTCCACACCTTGCAATTCAACGCTGGAGAGAAGATCACAGAAGCATTGTATATCTTTATTTCTGCATTTTATTCCTCATGTATTCAAACATAGACATGCTTTGTGATTCTTCCTTCGTATACATGGAGTAGTACTTTCGATTCTAGGATTAGGGAGTAGCTTGTGTACATAAATAATGTTGGTTCATGTTAAATTTTGCTCATGAGTTTGATTTGACAATTGGTAGTTGCTCTTTACTATATCTGTTCGTGTTTGGCTTTCTTTCCGATGTACTTAGGTGATACGAGGGGTGACAGCCCTCGCAATCTAAAATTTAGGGGATTTGATATAAGGAACCTACGGCTAAACCTGATCTCCTGTAACTGCGGGGAGAAGGGTGCGGTGGAATCGGAAACAGTCCACCGTAGGGATTGATTTGGCATCCTCGTACCCTCTATCCCATCCTTTTAGACGGAGATAGCTCCCGGTAGATGCAGCGGCTTTGCGAGAGAGTGTATGATGTCCCTTCCACAAAACTGTAAGTAAACGTCTAGACAACGCCAATTGACAACATTGTTCTATGATACGCAAGCGAAATCGAAGTCCTATAATCAACTTTGAAGACCTCGGCACACTCCGTTCCTCCTTCGTGTGACACCGTACAGAGTAGAGTCTACCGACAGTCCTCACCAACCGAAACCTCTTAGAGATCACATCCGAACAATTACAACCACTGAGTATATTGGTATTCGAATCCCAGTCCCTGTGGGATCAAAAAAATTTATTACTTGACGACATCCATTCACTTGCAGGCGTTGAGCGCGAGTGCGCGCTGAGTCCTCGACGGTATCCGTCGTGAGATTTGAGGTCGCATCCGTGCGCATCAAGTTTTTGGCCCCGTTGCTAGGGACTGATCGATTCGATATCAAATCGAACGGTGGCAAATTGGATCGGACTTAGGATTAGATTATTTGCATGCTTTATTTCTAGTTTATATTATTTGCTTTAGTTCTATATTTTCCATATTTAGATTTAGTTTTTATTTTTAGCAGTAGTTTCCTATTTACTTATTGCATCTTATATTTTTATTTGCTAGATTGATTTATTTTCTACTTTTAGAATTAGATTAGCACTCTTAACTTTGTGCTTTGGTTCATCATATGCTTAGACGATTAGGGTCGGAAGGTATAATTCCGATCGACTTAGAAATTGAGTGAACCTTTCACCGTCGGAGAGCAGAACAGCGAAAGATGGAGGATAAAGTTGCATCTGAGGTGAACATAGGTAGTCGGCCTCTACGGGACTATGCAGCTCCTAGCGCTAGAGGATTCAGGCCGAGTATAGTTGGACCATCTATTTCGGCAAATAACTTTGAGCTGAAGCTGACACTTATACATATGGTCAAGCAGAGCTAATTCGGGGGAGCTGCGACTGAAGACCCGAACCAGCACCTTGAGGCATTTCTTGAAATCTTCTCAACGATGAAAATGAACGAAGCCCCCTACTTACGTGATCTGCCTAAGCCTGTTCCCATTTTCACTGCAAGATAAGGCTAAGGCATGTCTTCACTCCCTACCTTCTGGCAGCATCACCACATGGGAGCAGTGTGAGCAGTAGTTCCTAAATAAATACTTCCCACCAAGTAAGACTGCTCACATGTGCCATCTTGTCATGAGCTTTTACCAGAAGGAAGGGGAGTCCTTATTCGAGGCTTGGGATCGCTACAAGGGGTTACTCTACCAATGCCCCCACCACAGATTGGAGAGGTGGCTGGTGATCTACATTTTCTATAATAGGATCGCTTATGCCACGAAGATGTCCCTAGATTCTGCCGCAGGAGGAGCACTGATGAACAAGACCATAGAGGAGGCAGAGGAGCTTATCGAAGAGGTGGCCCAATACCACCATCAATGGGCTTCCGAAAGTAGTCAACCTAGCCTACAGTGGGACGATACACTATCAACTCCATGGACCACCTTTTGGCAAGGATGGACGCGCTTAGCAGACGGTTTGAATCTTTGAATCCTTCATCTGCATGCGCGGCCATTGATTTTGGAGAGGGAGCAGCAGCGTATCGAGAGGACCACTATGAAGAGTCGGGGACCTCAGACGAGCAGATTGAGCACTGTGACGTTATTGGGGACTATAACTAAAGGCCCCACAACCCATACTCCAATACCTATAATCCCAGATGGAGGAATCACTCGAATTTCTCCTATAAGAATAACTTGGGAAACTCTCAACCATCAGGGGAGTATGGGCAGCAGCAGGGCAATGGGCAGTGACCACAGAAGTCCAGACTGGAACTGATGATGGAGGACTTCATCGCTACCTAAACTAAGGCCAATGAGGAATTTCATCGCAAACATCAGAAGTCTGAAGAATCATTCAGAGACTTAAAGGCCACCGTTGATGACCTTGCAAGTCATACCAGGATGTTGGAGATGCAAGTGGCCCAAATAGCCCAATCCGTGTTACCACCTGTGAAGAGCTCTCCGACGAGTCAAGGAAAAGAGGAAGGAGTGGGGCAAAATAGCCAATTCGCCAAGGGGTATGCAGGCATGATTTCCACTGTACCTGACCAAGCCGAGTTTGAAGAGAAAATTCCAATACAACTTGAGGACCCTGATAAATTCGTTATTCCCTGCTCAATTTATGGGGAGAGCTTCGATGAAGAACTATGCGACATGGGGTCATCAGTAAGTGTAATGCCCTACACATACTATTTGATGATGGGACTGAGCGGGCTCCAACCAGTGAATCTTAGTATTCGTATGGGGGATGATTCAGTCAAGGATCCCATTGGCCAGCTACCATACGTGCCTGTGATGATTGAGGATTTTGTGATACCCACGGACTTCATCATACTGGACACAAGACCAAATCCCCAGAATCCCATCATTCTGGGAAGGCCTTTTCTAGCAACTGCAGGGGCGTGCATAGATGTGAAGGCACACCAGATCTCCTTGGAGGTAGACGAGGAGATCATCCTTTTTAGCCTTTTGGAGCAGAGAGCTCCCTACCTCGACGACTTCACATTTAGAAGAATGAAGTCGGAACCTCCAGATGAAGATCCCGAGACGGATGAATGGAGGTTCACTGAACCACCAGAGCTGAGTTGATAGTAAAGTGCAGTCGAGCTAAACGACCTTAAACAAAGCGCTTCTTGGGAGGCAACCCAAGTTTAGTTTTAGATTACCCTTTTTGATTGCATTGCATACATTTGTTTGATTTTAGTTTTGATTTCCATCACATTTAGAGTTAGGACTAGAAAAGTGTTGGATCGAAGCGGATCGCTAGAGGGGGGGTGAATAGCGATAAAAACTTTTTTTTTTCGTTCGTTAAAAAAACCGAGTAGATAATTAATTTACAGCGGAAAAGATAAGCAATATAAAGAGAAGACAAATGTTTTACTTGGTTCGTAGCCTTCGGCTACTACTCCAAGGCCCTAGTGGTCCTTGACCACGTACGGAGGGCAAAAGCACTAAAGGAACTCCTCCTCGTTAGAGGTAGGAGTTAATCGATACAAGAAGGAACAAAAACTTTGAGGTAGAGGGACACTCCCCCTCTCCTCGTATACGATAAAAGCTCCGAAAAAGTAGATGAACAACTGATAAAAACTAATACCGACGTACAAAAATAATAAAGAAAGTTAAACCTAGACGTCGGAAAGGAAGGACTTCGTTGTCGGAGAGTTGTAGCTTTGCGGAGGCTTTTTGGAAGCTTAGAATTGTTGTGAAACCCTAGGTTAGGACCTCCTTTTATAGCCTTTGAGCCCCTTTTCGAGAGGAACCCTAGCCAATCATATTTGAGCACCACTCCCCTTGAAATTTGGTGATAAACCTTGACTCCTCGAGGCTGATCCTTTGACCAGCAGTCGACTGATGGTCATCACCAGTCGACTGCTGGCAGCATCAGTCGAGTGCTAGCCGTAGTCACCCGACTGATGGACGGCAGTCGAGTCCTTCAGGTTGGCAGTCGACTGATGCTGGCTGCAAGGCAATGTTAGCTTAAAGAAAACATTATTTCGACGGTCGTCGACCGTCCGATCTCGACCTAGACCACCTATGAGATGTCTTGGGTCGGATCTACGCTTAAGTCTTTCCCCATAACGAGGATACGACCTTACTTACACTCGCACACACGAGCTTACCTCGATACTTACGTGTTGCTTTTGCTTCCGGCCTTCCACTCAATTCCTTCGGCTCCCTTCGAAGTCACTTGAGTGTCGCCCGACCACCGCGGCTTCCTCCGGGTGTCGCTAGCCTTCAGCTCCAGCTATAGCAATTTTCTGCACACTCGATTCAGCTCGTGAGATAACAACATGAGCTTAACTTTGTATCGTTTGCTATAATCAAAACTCAGGTTCGACTTAGGTGTCTACTGCACCAACAATCTCCCCCTTTTTGATTTATGGCAAACCCACATACAAAGTTAAGTGCATTAAGAAAAGATATGCATGAATGAGCAGGAGTGTTAAGAGCATGAATGAACAGGAGTATAAAAACTCTTTGTGCTCCCCCTTGACCGAGGGTGAGTACTTGAGAAAGAGTTTTAACTCTCCCCCTTGACGTTTGCTACTAAAAAAGAATTAAGTAACCGAAATTACTTAATATTGGCCATAGTATTTAAAATAAATAAGTTTAAATTAAGAATTCTTTGGCCTTTGAATAAGTTTTAACTTTTGGTTTAAATATGAAGTAAGAGTTTAAGTTGTCAAAAAAAATTTGACCCCTTAACTTTGACTTTTTAACTTTGGCCTTGACCCCTTAACTTTGACCTTTTAACTTTGGCCTTTTTCTCCCCCTTTTGCCGTATATCGAAAAGAGTAAGGGGTGTGTGGAAAACAAAATAAGTATTAAATTTAAAGTCCAAGCATGTTCCCCCATTTTTTATTTTTTAAAAAACATATACTGAAAATAAGCTCATCTATAAAATGTTCGACTCATATTTGGCTTGATTGATGTGAAAGATCAACCAGTCCTGGTCAGAGTCGGTTAGTGTGTATGATTATACTCCATGGTTCATGGCGATGCACTAGATCTACATTTGGAACCAGGAGTAAGGTCCTAACATCTCACGCCCATCTATGTGGCTAAGTACACAAACACATTAGTCCTATGTGTGGTGAGATGTATTGGCTCCTTAAATCTATAGGTGCATGATATCTAAGGTATGTCCTATGCTAGTTCCATAAAAATGAAAATTTAAGAAATAGTAGTAAGAAAATATAATTTGCAAGTTCCTATTCTACTACGCACATGCCCAATTTTTGTCTTAATAGACTAAATTCGACTTCGGGTAGGGGTTTAGTAAATAGGTTTGCTAAGTTAGACTTCGATTCGACGTATTCGAGTTGTATTGCTCCGTTGGCCACATGTTCTCGAATAAAATGGTGTTTGACCTCTATATGTTTGGTCCTAGAGTGACATATCGGATTCTTAGTAAGATTAATTGAACTAATGTTGTCTATGTGAAGTTTAGTATTCGTAAAGTCTAACTTAAAGTCGCGGAGAGTGTGCTTCATCCAAAGAAGTTGAGTGACACACTCACCCATCGCGATGTATTCAGCTTCGGTGGTAGATAAAGCGACACAGTGTTGCTTCCTACTGTACCAACTTACTAGACTCGAGCCGAGAAGTTGACAACAACCACTCGTGCTCTTTCTATCGAGCTTACTACCGGCATAGTCCGAATCGGAGTAGCCGATTAGTTCGGACTCCGTAGATCTAGGGTACCAAATACCAACGTTAAGTGTACCCTTAAGATATCTAAGGATACGCTTAACTAGGGTTAGGTGAGACTCCTTAGCACAGGTTTGAAACCTGGCGCACATACTTACGCGAATAGGATGTCTGCCTGGCCATCGCAGTTAAGTATAGGAGACTTCCTATCGCGTTCCTATAGTACTTTAAGTCAATGGACTTACTTCCTAGGTCTTCTCCTATGTTAACATTAATCGCCATTGGGGTGTTTAATATCTTAGCGTCTTGCATTCCAAATCTTTTAATTAACTCCTTAGTGTATTTTTGTTGATATAGGTATATACCATCCTTAGTTTGTTTAATTTGTAGACCTAAAAAGAAACTTAACTCGCCTACCAAGTTCATTTCGAACTCACTTTCCATGAGTGAAACGAACTCGTTTAGTAAGGCTGAGTTAGAGGTTCCAAAAATTATATCGTCTACGTAAATTTGAGCTATGAATATTTCTTTACCTAAGGTTTTTACGAAGAGAGTTGGGTCAACTAAGCCTTGGTTAAACCCTTTTGACTTAAGATGGATTGAAAGTCTCTCGTACCAAGCTCGAAGAGCTTGTTTAAGTCCATAGAGAGCTTTCTTATGTTTTAGAACATGGTCGGGTTTATCTAGATTTTCGAATCCGGGGGGTTGGCTAACATAAACTTCTTCTTTAATGTATCCATTTAGGAATGCCGACTTAACATCCATTTGAAACAGCTTAAATCCTCGATGTGCGGCATAAGCTAGCAACATTCGAATGGATTCGAGTCTAGCTACTGGGGCATAGGTTTTATCGTAATCTAAGCCTTCGACTTGACTAAACCCTTTGGCGACTAACCTAGCCTTGTTTCTAACTACTTCACCTTTATCATCAAGCTTATTTCGAAACACCCACCTTGTTCCAATTATCGTTTTGTCTTTAGGTGGTGGTACTAATTCCCACACTTCATTCCTAGTAAATTGAGCTAGCTCTTCTTGCATTGCAATAATCCAATCGGGATCAAGAAGAGCTTGTTCAATTGATTTGGGTTCTATCTTTGAAATTAAGGAAATTTGACTAAGGTTCCTATAGGATGCTCTAGTTCGAACTCCTAGATTAGGATCTCCTATCACTTGATCGATAGGGTGGTTAGTCTGAATCCTAGATTGGGTTGGGTTTGTGTCACCTAATGCTTGATCAATGGGGTGACTTGGTTGAACACTAGTTTGGTTGGAGACATCTATCACTTGATCAATAGAGTGACTTGGTTGACTTAGGTTAGGATTAACACTAGACCTGATCTCCGGATCAGAGTTAGGTCTAGTATGAATCGGCTTGCTAATTGGGGTTGCTGAGGGTTTTGTAGGTTCATGTCCTTCATCAAATACTACATTGATAGTCTCCTCGACTCTAAGGGTGTCGTGGTTATATACTCTATAAGCTTGACTTGTAGTCGAGTATCCTAAGAAGATTCTGGTGGAGGTTTTGGATTTGAATTTCCCTAGGTGGTTCTTAGTGTTTAAGATATGTACTTTACATCCAAATACCCTAAAGTACTTGATGTTGGGTACTTTATTGTGATAAATCTCGTAGGAGGTCTTAAGGTGCCTCTTTACCATAAGGATCCTATTCTGGACATAGCAAGCCGTGCTAACGGCTTCTGCCCAAAACCTATCAGGTAGGTCATATTCGTTCAACATGGTCCTAGCGGCTTCTTGTAGAGTTCGGTTTTTCCGCTCCACTAGGCCATTTTGTTGAGGGGTCCTAGGGCAAGAGTATTCATGGTGGTATCCGTTTAGGTTACAGAAGTTGGTGAACCTTTGATTTTCGAATTCACCACCATGATCGCTTCTAAGTCTTTTAACCTTAAGGTTTTTTTGATTCTCGATTAATTTGAATAGATTGATTAATTGATCTAGAGTATCATTTTTATGTTTGATGAACCTAACCCAGGTAAACTTGGAGTAGTCATCAATTATGACTAAGCAATATTGACTTCTATTGAGTGACTTGGCTCCATGTGAATCGAATAGATCCATATGCAGGAGCTCAAGTACACTTGAGGTTCGTTCTTGGTTAGTTAACTTGTGTTGTGTCCTAGGTTATTTTCCTTGTTGACAAGCATTACAGATTTTATTAACCAAGTTGTTGAGGTTGGGTAAGCCTCTGACTAAGCCACTCTGACTCATCTTGTGGACGAGTCTTGGGTGCGAGTGACCGAGTCGTCGGTGCCACAACCATGATTCCTCTTCCTGTGTCATAAGACATTTGGCTGAGGATTTGATTAAGTTAATTGTATAAATGTTATTTGTCCTAGTTCCTTTGAGTATTGTTTTAGCTGTTTTATTTGTTTTAATTACACATTCATTTTCTAAAAATACGACCTTATAGTTATTGTCACATAATTGGCTTACGCTAAGCAGGTTATATTCAAAATTCTCTACAAGTAATACATTTTTAATAACAAAATTCGAGTTAAGCTCGATATCACCTGATCCGATGATTTTGAGCTTGCCGTTATTCCCAAAGGCTACCGATCCTTGTCGTTTGAATCGAAGCTTCGTGAATTTGAGTTGATCCCCGATCATGTGTCGGGAGCAACCGCTGTCCAACATCCATTGATCCTACACACAAGGTGGTTGGATTGGATGTTAGAATTTTCTTTTTATTTTTTTAAAATTGGTTGTAAGTTGTTAAACCTAGGTCATCTCACCTGTGTCTATATGATCAAGCTTGTTATACTTATGTGTTTTTTTTTGTGAGATGACTTCCAATTAAGTTGATTAAGTGCATTTAGGTTCAAGTAATTTTATGTTAGATTTGGATTTGACCCTAGGCTTGTCAAGTTTACCTTTTCAAGATCATGGCTTCCAGGTCGTGGCGAGGCACAGGGGCCTTCTTTTATCGGATCATCGACCACTTCCTTAGACAAAGCCATTTTCAAGAAAATGATGACTTGACTCACCTAAGATTATTTCCTAGTCTAACTGGTTATTTTTGAAAAGAGGCTCCCCGAGGCTCAATCTTTTCGAAGGATTTTAGTTGGTTATGTACGTGTTCTAAGTGAGTTCACAAGTTTTAAAGCACAAACTTTCTAAGTTAAAGCATGTAATTTCTAAGTTAAAGCACAAACTTTCTATGTTAAAGCATGCAATTTCTAAGTTAAAGCACAAACTTTCTAAGTTAAAGCATGCAATTTCTAAGTTAAAGAACAAACTTTCTAAGTTAAAGCATGCAATTTCTAAGTTAAAGCACAAACATGTTTTGTACTGGCTCCCCCTAGACCGTTGAATCGGTTTGGTCTATCCACATAGTGGATTTGGTCCTTGGGAACCCAGTACGGGTTGGATCCTAGAGTTGAAATCAAAAAGTTCTTAGAGACCCATGCTTGGACATGTTTCCTATGTCGACTTACAATCGACATATACGACCTATTAGTCGTGTTTGAGTTAAACCCTAGTCCAGCCTTGTTGTACACGGCACTTTGAGATCCAAGTAGGAGGTCAAGTCCTTTGGATCCCGAAGTGAACCTTTCCAACGTGTTCCTAAGATCTTCGACTTGACTTTTCAAGAGTGAGTTCTCAACTTCGAGTTTTTCAACCCGAGTTGAGTCCTTCTCTTGAACTCGACTAGTCGAAGAGGTTAGGGAGACCTTGTGTTTGAGGAGTTTGACCTCCTCAACCAGGGTCTCGACCTTGGACTCGGATTTAACTAATTTCCTAGACAAAAACCTAACCGTATTTTGTAAAGTATTAAATAAAGTTCGACTTACTTTAAGGGTATCTTTTAAACCGGATGTGTATCCGTGGCTTGACTTGAAGGTAGCTTCATAGTCCGAGTCATCCTCAGGTTCTGACTCAAGTTCAGGTTCGGTCTCCGTGTCTGACTCAATTGATTTCTCCATGAAGACGTGGTCATCGTCTTCTTCGGATGACGCTTCTTCCCATGTCGCATTGAGGGCCTTCTTGTGCTTAGGTGCTTTGTGGTTGAGCTTGGGGCACTCGGACTTGATATGTCCAAACCTGTTACACTCATAACACCTAATATTAGAACTTTTAGGCTTACCTTGGTTAGGTCGAGTTGTGGTTCGCTTTCATCCCTTGGCTATCCTTCGAGCTAGGTTCATTAGCTCGGCAGTCAATTCCGAGTCAACTTCTTCTTCGGACTCGTCTTCCTCCTCGGTTGGTGGTGGCTTGCTTGCAATTTTCTTCTTCTTTGAACCTGCAAACAAGGCTATACCCCTCTCGGGTTCCGAGTTGGACTACTCATGTAATTCGAAATCTGAGAATAATTCATCTAACCTAATTTTAGAAAGATCTTTGGAGACCTTGTAGGCATCGACCATGGATGCCCACAAGGTAGTCCTCGGAAAAGAGTTTAGAACATACCTTATAAGGTCGCGGTTTTCGACCTTTTGCCCGATTGCATGTAGGTTGTTGACTATGTATTGGACACGGGCGTGGAGTTGCGTCGCGGACTCGTGTTCCTGCATTTTTAGTGTGTACAATTTATTGAACAACAAATCGCGTTTGCAAACCTTAGCTTGATCCGATCCTTCGTGTAACTCGATTAGTTTTGTCCAAAGATCCTTTGCGCTTATGAAGGGGCCGACGCGATTTAGCTCCTCCTTGGATAGGCCGCATTGGAGGATTTGTGTTGCCTTGGCGTCGACTTCGACTTGTCGTTTTGTCGCAATGGTCCATTGATCATAATCCAAGGAGTCACCCACTTCATTAGTCGGAAGTGTGAAACCCATTTGGATTATGATCCACATCTCGATTTGGGTTTTGAGAAAGCATTCCATCCGACCCTTCCAATAACGGAAGTCATCTCCATTGTAAAACGGAGGTCGGACGGTGCTAAAACCCTCGAGATGGGCCATTAGAACAAAAGACCGAAGGAGACGAAGACGAAGAAACTAGCAACGACAAAAACACAAAAAAAAGTACCAAGACTCGCGTCTTGGATTAGTAGTGCGTGAGAAAACTTAACAAAGCGAAATAAATAGAAATAAACAGAAATAAAAGAATAATAAATCTGTAAAAATGGCTAGATTGGTGGTTTCACCAAATCTTAGCAACCCCCGGCTCTGATACCAATTGTTGGATCGAAGCGGATCGCTAGAGGGGGGGTGAATAGCGATAAAAACTTTTTTTTTTCGTTCGTTAAAAAAACTGAGTAGATAATTAATTTGCAGCGGAAAAGATAAGCAATATAAAGAGAAAACAAATGTTTTACTTGGTTCGTAGCCTTCAGCTACTACTCCAAGGCCCTAGTGGTCCTTGACCACGTACGGAGGGCAAAAGCACTAAAGGAACTCCTCCTCGTTAGAGGTAGGAGTTAATCGATACAAGAAGGAACAAAAACTTTGAGGTAGAGGGACACTCCCCCTCTCCTCGTATACGATAAAAGCTCCGGAAAAGTAGATGAACAACTGATAAAAACTAATACCGACGTACAAAAATAATAAAGAAAGTTAAACCTAGACGTCGGAAAGGAAGGACTTCATTGTCGGAGAGTTGTAGCTTTGCGAAGGCTTTTTGGAAGCTTAGAATTGTTGTGAAACCCTAGGTTAGGACCTCCTTTTATAGCCTTTGAGCCCCTTTTCGAGAGGAACCCTAGCCAATCATATTTGAGCACCACTCCCCTTGAAATTTGATGATAAACCTTGACTCCTCGAGGCTGATCCTTTAACCAGCAGTCGACTGATGGTCATCACCAGTCGACTGCTGGCAGCTGTTGGTGCAGGGGCACTAGATAATCGAACCTGTGTTTTGATTATGGCAAAGACACAAAGTTAAGTTTATATTGTTATCTCATGAGCTAAATCAAGTGTGCAGAAAAGTACTAAAGCTGGAGCTGAAGGCTAGCGACACCCGGAGGAAGCCGTGGTGGTCGGGCGACACTTGAGTGAATTCGGAGGGAGCCGAAGGAATCGAGTGGAAGGCCGGAAGCGAGAGCTACTATCGAGGTAAGCTCGTGTGAGTGAGAGATTGTAAGGTCGTGTCCTCTTTACGGGGACGACCGTAGGCGACGATTCGACTAAGACTTCCTGTGGAAGGTCTAGGTCGAGATCGGACGGTTAGAAACCGTCGTATTTATCATTTTCCGAGCTAATCTCTTACTGCAGGGAAGTGGCCGGAGCGATCACGGACATTGGGCGATCGGCATCATTATCGCTGATCGATGAGATGCATCCGATCATTATCATCCGATCGATGAGAGGCATCAGTCGACTGATGGTGACGACTCAGCTTTTGCGCTATGTCAAAACGGATAACGTTTGACGCGGCCACTTCGCGATAAAATTTGGAAAAATCCATGATCCGTTCCAAAGAAATAGGAGACAATTTCAGAGGCCAAAGTCTATAAAAGGAGGGGAGGATTCCACTCCAAATTACATCAATTATTCATCAAGTGCTCCTACCACGCCAATGCTTCAACACCGTTATAACGCCGACGCGACAACCTCAGATCTTCTTCGTCGGCAGCAGCATCTAGTAATACTTTTTATTATTGTATTCGTTGTTTTTTTTGTAACGAGGTGAGGTAGGCTTGTTGCCTCATCCTCGTACTTCCGGATTTTGTGATCGTTGTCTCCTACCTCCAACGAGGAGGAGACGTTATAGTGCTTTGCCCTCGTGACTGGGTCAAGGACCGATAGGGCCTTGGAGTAGCAACCATGGGTTGTGAACCAAGTAAAATAAACGTCATTTTATTTTCCGCTCTTACTTTATGATTTCGAACGAACGAAAACGAAAGTTTTACGATCGCTATTCACCCCCCCCTCTAGCGACGCTTCTCGATCCAACAATTGGTATCAGAGCGGGGGCGCTAAGATTTGGTGAAACCACCAATCTAGCACGTTTTGGTTTTATTTTCGTATTTTTCGATTCGTATATTTCTTAGGTTTTTGTTTCCCGCACTACTAATCCAAGACCAAGTCTTGGTACATAGTTTTTTGTTGTGTTTTTGCAAGTACTAATCTCCTTCGGAGTACCTCACGATCAAACGAGCATAACTTTTGCTACAAGTGGACTCACGAAACGATCTACCCACCAAATCGAAGCTCTCTGAAAGATCTACACTTCTTACCGGGTTTACCCCGCAAAAAGCTATTTCCAGCCCCAAAATCCAACGTTTAGTACCCTTTCGGGGACATCGAAGGTCGTAAGTTTCAAATTTTGTTAGATTCTTATCCTCCTTATTTATTTCTGTTTTTTTTGTACTATTACTTCCCGCAATACTAATCCAAGACCAAGTCTTGGAATTCTCTTTGGTTTTTATTTGTGTTTTGCAAGATACTTAATGGCTCACATTGAGGGATATAGCACCACCCGACCTCCGTTCTTTAACGGAGATGATTTCCGTTATTGGAAAGGTCGGATGGAGTGTTTCTTGAAAACACAAGTCGAGACTTGGATAATAATCCAAACCGGCTTTGCTTTACCCACCAATGATCAAGTAGAGCCCTTGGATTTCAACAAGTGGACAAATGCAACCAAGAGGCAAATCGAAGCCGATGCAAGAGCAACCCAAATATTGCAATGTGGCTTGTCCAAGGAGGAACTCAACCGCATCGGACCATTCATTAGTGCCAAGGACCTATGGAATAAATTAATCGAGCTACACGAAGGAACGTCCGATGCTAAGGTATGTAAACGTGACCTTCTTTTCAATAAGTTGTATAACCTCAAGATGAACACGAGACTAACGCAACTACACGCCCGCCTGTGACATTGTCAACGGCCTACACACCATCGGACACAAGGTCAAAACCGTGACCTACTAAGGTACGTTCTAATTCATTTCTAGGACTACCTTGTGGGCATCCATGGTCGATGCCTACAAGGTCTCTAAGGACCTATCGCTTAGGTTAGATGAATTATTTTCCGAGTTTGAACTTCATGAGCAAACTAACGTGATCCGGCCGAGAGAGGTATTGCTCTACTTGCAGGACAAAGAAGCAAGCCACCTACTAGGCAAGTAGATGAACTCGAACCCAAGACGAATCCAATCCAAGAGGAGGCCATAATAGTCAATATTGTGCGGAGAATAGTTCGACAAGAAAGAAGGAAATTGAAGAATGAGAACCAAAAGAAAAGGGAGCAAGGAAAGCCTTCCATGCAACTTGGGACAACAGAGAAGACATAGCTTACATGGCAAGAACGGAGGAGTCCGAGCCGAATCAAGCCGAGTCCAACTACAACTCCGACTCACTCTCAAGATTATTTCGAGAGAAAACTCAAAGCCGGACCAAAAGGGAAAGTTAAGGTTGATTTCTCTTAATTAGTACACGTTACAGTAAAATTAAACGGCATAATAGGAAATTAACTAAGTTCTAGTCTAGGGTTGAGTCGTTACTTGAGGAGGTTGAAACCCTCAAGCAAGAGGCTACTCTAATCTCTTCAACTAGTCAAGTTCAAGAGAGAAACTCAACCCAAATTGAAAAACTTGAGAAGGAGAATTCTCTCTTGAAAGACCAAGTTCAAGAGGTCGAGGCTAGGTTGGAAAAGTTCACGTTGGGATCTAAGAACCTTAACCGACTACTTGGAACCCAAAGAGCCGTGTACAACAAAGCCGGACTCGGATTTAAGTCAAAGACTACGAATAGGTCTTATATGTCTATCGTAAATCGTAGTCATCAAAGAGTCCAAGCATGGGTCCCAAAGGTTTTATTAAATTCACATATTAGGACTAATAAGTATTGGATTCCTCAGGATCAAGTTCATTATTTGAATAGACCTTATTGGTTCAATGGTCTAGGGGAGCTAACACTAAAATAGTATACCCGCTACTTAGCAAAACCATTGCATGCTTAGAATTTCGTTAACTTGTGAACTTACTTAGAATACGCACATAACCAACTAAAATCCTTCAAAAGATTGAGCCTGGGAGCCTCTTTTCATAAATAACTAGTTAGTCAACTCTTGATAATATAGTATCGACGCCAAGTAGATGATAGTACGTTAGGGAGACAAAGTCTCGTGTATTCGAGCTAGATAAGGCGTATCTAGCTTGGTGCACTTGACCGAGTGGAACTAGCTGAAGCTACCTCGCCGTATCCTAAACTAGTTAGACCAGGAAGTAACCCTAAGTGACTTAAGTGATATTTTCTTGAATTTGGCTTTGTCTAAGGAAGTGGTCGTTGTTCCGATCAAAGAAGGTCCCTGTGCCTCGCCACGACCTGGAAGCCAGTTTCTCGAAAAGTTACTTAACGATCTAAAGGTTAAATCTGAATCTAACCCAAGGTTGACTATCTTTAATCAATTTAAAATCATCTCACAAAACATATAAGGTGAACAAATTATGAGACACATAGAATGGGTGAGATGTTAAGGATAATTGAAATATACTTGAAACAATCCTTCAAAATACTACTTATTTTCTCAACTATTGTACTTAACAACTCGAGGCCAAAGTTTAGCGCCCCCTACATCTCTTATACTTCATATATTTGACTAAGGGGGAGAGCAAACTAATCTTAAGGGTTATATTATAAATCTTTAGATTATTGGTGCAGAGGGACACACCTCGAACCAATCCATCTAACTATTGCTAGACGCATGCTTGGACTTATATTTGATTTATCTAGATGCATTCATAAACGACATTGTTTTAAACCCTATTTTATACAAAACCCCAACACTCTTTTTGATTTATGGCAAAAGGGGAGAAGAGCGAAAGTTAAGGGGAGTAACACAAAATTTGTTTTGAAAACTAAAGTATCTCTTTCAAAACTCACCTAGGTTAAGGGGGAGTTTTGGTTAAGGGAGAGTTTTTGGGAATGGCATTCATCATCTACTATATGTGTTTTATGCTTTAATTTCCCTTAACTTTGTGTTGGTTTGCCATAGATCAAAAAGGGGGAGATTGTTGGTGCAGGGGCACTAGATAATCGAACCTGTGTTTTGATTATGGCAAAGACACAAAGTTAAGTTTATATTGTTATCTCACGAGCTAAATCAAGTGTGCAGAAAAGTACTAAAGTCGAGTCAAGGCTAGCGACACCCGAGGAAGCCGTGGTGGCTCGGGCGACACTTGAGTGAATTCGGAGGGAGCCGAAGGAATCGAGTGGAAGGCCGGAAGCGAGAGCTACTATCGAGGTAAGCTCGTGTGAGTGAGAGATTGTAAGGTCGTGTCCTCTTTACGGGGACGACCGTAGGCGACGATTCGACTAACACTTCCTGTGGAAGGTCTAGGACGAGATCGGACGGTTAGAAACCGACGTATTTATCATTTTCCGAGCTAATCTCTTCTTTGCAGGAAGTGGCGGTGGCGATCATTCTGGACATTAGGCGATCGATCATTATCGATTGGTGATGAGATGCATCGATCGCATCATCGATGAGAGGTATCGATCAATCGATGGCGGCGACTCGGCTTGTGCGCTATGTCAAAACGGATAACGTTTGACGCGGCCACTTCGCGATAAAATTTGGAAAAATCGATGATCCGTTCCAAAGAAATAGGAGACAATTTCAGAGGCCAAAGTCTATAAAAGGAGGGGAGGATTCCACTCCAAATTACATCAATTATTCATCAAGTGCTCCTACAACGCCAACACTTCAACACCGTCATAACGCCGACGCGACGACAACCTCAGATCTTCTT
Organism: Wurfbainia villosa; assembly: GCA_025175895.1. Taxonomy (NCBI): domain Eukaryota; kingdom Viridiplantae; phylum Streptophyta; class Magnoliopsida; order Zingiberales; family Zingiberaceae; genus Wurfbainia; species Wurfbainia villosa. The sequence goes on along the minus strand of CM045994.1, from coordinate 30,658,824 downwards.
CGTCGGCAGCAGCATCTAGTAATACTTTTTATTATTGTATTCGTTGTTTTTTTTGTAACGAGGTGAGGTAGGCTTGTTGCCTCATCCTCGTACTTCCGGATTTTGTGATCGTTGTCTCCTACCTCCAACGAGGAGGAGACGTTATAGTGCTTTGCCCTCCGTACGCGGTCAAGGACCGATAGGGCCTTGGAGTAGCAACCACTGGGTTGTGAACCAAGTAAAATAAACGTGTCATTTTATTTTCCGCTGTGTTTACTCGTTTACTTTACGTATCGAACGAACGAAAACGAAAGTTTTACGATCGCTATTCACCCCCCCCCCTCTAGCGACGCTTCTCGATCCAACGGCGACGCGGTCGAGTGCTGGCGCGTAGTCACCCTCTTGCGATGGATGGCGGTCGAGTCCTTGAGTTGGCGATCGGCCCGATCTTGTTTGCAAGGCAATGTTAGCTTAAAGAAAACATTATTTCGACGGTCGTCGACCGTCCGATCTCGACCTAGACCACCTATGAGATGTCTTGGGTCAGATCTACGCTTAAGTCTTTCCCCGTAACGAGGATACGACCTTACTTACACTCGCACACACGAGCTTACCTCGATACTTGCGTGTTTCTTTTGCTTCCGGCCTTCCACTCAATTCCTTCGGCTCCCTCTGAAGTCACTTGAGTGTCGCCCGACCACCACGGCTTCCTCCGGGTGTCGCTAGCCTTCAGCTCCAGCTATAGCAATTTTCTGCACACTCGATTCAGCTCGTGAGATAATAACATGAGCTTATCTTTGTATTGTTTGCTATACTCAAAACTCAGGTTCGACTTAGGTGCCTACTGCACCAACAAAAAGAACTTTGCTAGGCAAAAATGAAATCCTTATTAGCCTACACGGCGAAGTGTATGAGCAAATTCGGACCATGGTGCATAAATGGGTGAAAAAATGGGGACACACGTCCTGGCCGTGTGTTTTCCCATGGTTGTGCCCGACCAACCCGAGGTACACACGGCATGGCCATTTGTTTTCACATGGCCTGGCCGTGTGTTTTCACATGGCCATGGTGTGCGAGGTTAAAAGGGGCGAGCCATGTGTTTTCACCCCATTTGCACTGTGTGCTTCGAAAGTTCTTTCCCTAGCCGTGTGATTTCATCTTCCCCACCATCTAGAAGCATTTTTTACCTCTAAAGAAGCCAAAAGAAGCAAGGATGAGGAGGACCAAGCACGTAGCACCCCGATCTGGTGCCTCAGAGCGACGAACAAGGAGAGGCAACGCCCCTCAAGCTCCGGAAAAGTGTAACGCCCTACCCACTCTACTTTTTTGCAATAAAGGACAAAGAGATAGATAAAATATGCTCTCTACTCGTAAACTTACTGCTACTAGGTACTTAGATAAAGATTTGCTAGAATCTTTAGGGTTGTTGGGTGATATGTAAACCCTATTTGTAAAAATGGGGTGGGAAGAGATTATGGGAATAAGGCACCTAACCTACCCTAGGATAGTTTTGGAATTTTTGAGTTCCTTAGAGGCGGAAGTTTTAATGGGTAGAGAGAGCGAGGAGGGTAGGATAACTTTTAGGCTTTTTAACATTGAGCATGAGTGGACCCTTCACCAATGGAACTCATGCTTTGGCTTACCAAGTGTGGGAGAGAGAAAGACCCATAATGGGTACAACTCTCGAATAGTTTGGGCTGAATTGATAGGGGAGCACACTTATGACCCATCTAGGGCCAAAGCATCGCGCCTCCAAAACCCCATCTTTTGATACCTCCACTGCATCATGGCCAGTACTATATTTGGTCGTGGGGAGAGTGACGGTGTAGTTAGAGCTAGCAAGCTACTTTGCCTATGGGATATGCTACAAGAAAGGAGTAGCATCGATGTAGGATCCCACTTCATCAAACACTTAGTGAAGATGGGCAAAGCAGCACGAGAAGAGATCAATGTGGGAGGCCTACTTACCCACATTTGCCATAGGATGGGGTATGATTACTCTGCATTAGAGAGTATAGAGTGGAGCCCTAGGATCTACCTAGGAGTATGCATGGACATGAAAATGATTGTGAGAGAAGGAGACTCCTTATGCTTTGTAAGGAAAAATCTTATGGCCCTTAGGCTCCTCGACCTGGATCGTATCACCATCGCTATATGTGCCAACTGGAACTTGGACATGATAGTGGAGTTCCCTTCACATGAGGGACCATCCACATCAGTGCCCATCTCTCCATCTTTATATCACTCTCCCTCCAGTCCACACATGCATAGGAGCCAACCTAGTCCATGCCGACATGAGCCTACACCTACACCACCACCTTTTTCTACTTTTGAGCAAGATGCAGGTATGTCGGCCTATGATTTCTCGGAGTTCCGATCGTGCCTTGACGACATTTACACTAAGCAGAAGACACAGAGGCAGCGATAGGAGGAGCAGAGCGCCTACCAGCAAGCGGAGTTCCATGGATTCCTAGAGCATTTCCAGCGGGCTGAAAAGTTCTACGATGAGGCCTACATATACTTCCAGGAGGAGGTTTTTCATCATCAGGATGAGGTCGCCTACTGCAGGGAGATACGACAGTACATGCATGCCCAACAGGAGCAATGGGCTAGGGAGGAGGAGCACCGAGCAGTCGTTGCACCACTAGCTCCCAAATCGACCACATGTATATGTGGCATCAGCGGCTCAGTAGCAGGTTCTCCCAGGATCCAGAGATTCTCAAGCTCTCAGACTTTCCACCTCGTCCACCATATTAGAGGTATATTTTCGTTTAAGTCTGGGGGGGAGACCCCAAGGTTTATTTTGTTTTGTTTCCTAGCAGTAGTTTCTTTTCTGGTATTTTCATTTATTCATGCCTGAGTTGTTGAGTTTCTTTCAGTACTTAATTTTTGTTGTTTGTAAAGCTACCTCAGTAGTATTTTTGAAAGTTGCTTGCATGAGTTGTTCCCATAGGTAGCTTACTCCATTTATCTTGTGGTATTTTATTTTATTCGCTCTATTGAATGTTCTAGACTTACACTGGTTAGCTTTATTTTTTCACTTACACATGTCGAAAATTCTGAAAGGGAGAATCTAGTACATACCTAGTTATGATTCACTTCAGTAGTCTAGTACTTTGGAATCCATAGGCCACTCTAGGTTTAGCATTTTAGTTACTGGAGATGCTCGGATTGTATAAGCCCATTTGGAAAAATCAAAATCCTAGTGAGCCGAAAAATAAAAAGAGAGAAAAGAAAAAGAAAAAAAGAAATGAAAAAAAAAGAGAAGAAAAAAAAAAGATTATGAGGGATAAAAAAAAAGTTGTCGTGGGTGGAAATGGCTAGGTGCCCCTTTGAGACCGAGTTAGGTTACTGGGGAAACACCTACCAATATCTCTCAATACCGAGCACGCCTTTGAGACTTTATGCTAGATCTAGGGAACGACCCTCGCTATGGGCAGGTAAGTGCCTAAGAGCCGGAAACCTTAGGAAATCTATGGGGTGATGACTTAACTCACCATGGAATGGGCATCCCCTAAGAATGGTTCGCTTAGCACGAGCATGAGGAGCTAACTTAGTGAACTTCTAGAACATATTTGTTTTGTTTTGATTGCAAATACCACCAGATAAATTTAGTTAACATGCTAATTATGGAACAATATCTTTTTAGAATTTCATGGCACTGAGGTTTGCTTGAGGACAAGCAAAGATTTAAGTCTGGGGGAAGTGATGTGAGCAAAACATATAGGGTTTTAGGAGTAATTTTCGCTCACATCTCATTGCATTTTGTGTTAGTTTCATGCATACGTTACTCTATTTTTGCACACATTTTCTATTTTCTGGTTCGGAGGTCTGCTCGTTGTACTTTTGTGTGCAGGTTAGCTTTTCGAGTGAAAAAGATGCATTTTCAGAGCAAAAGAAGGACATTTCGCAGCTAGACGTAGAGTGGGACATGGCCAGGGCGTGTGGATTCACACGGTCGTGTCCAATGGGCGAGATCAGCACCCCAAGGTCGCACACGGTCTGGTCGTGTGGAAACACAAGGTCGTGTGGTGGCCCGATAGATTTACGCGACTAGGATTTTTTCTGGATTTTGCAGCAGTCCGAGGCGATGTCTATATAAGGATGGCTCCGCCCAAACCCTAGGGGGGAGGCACGATGGCTAGGATTGCACACCGAAGCCCTAAAAAGCTTCAGTAACTCGCAACGGGGAGGATGAATGCCGCCGGAGGTCCACACCTTGCAATTCAACGCCGGAGAGAAGATCACGGAAGCATTGTATATCTTTATTTCTGCATTTTATTCTTTATTTATTCAAACTTAGACATGCTTTGTGATTCTTCCTTCGTATACATGGAGTAGTACTTTCGATTCTAGGATTAGGGAGTAGCTTGTGTACATAAACAATGTTGGTTCATGTTAAATTCTGCCCATGAGTTTGATTTAACAATTGGTAGTTGCTCTTTACTATATCTGTGCGTGTTTGGCTTTCTTTCCGCTGTGCTTAGGCGATACAAGGGGTGATAGCCCTCGCAATCTAAAATTTAGAGGATTTGATATAAGGAACCTAGGGGTAAACCTGATCTCCTATAACTGTGGGGAGAAGGGTGAGGTGGAATTGGAAACGGTCCACCGTTGGGATTGATTTGGCATCCTCGTACCCTCTATCCCGTCCTTTTAGGCGGAGATAGCTCCCGGTAGATGCGGCGGCTCTGCGCGAGAGTGTATGATGTCTCTTCCACAAAACCGTAGGTAAACGTCTAGACAATGTCAATTGACAACATTGTTCTGTGATACGCAAGCGAAACCGAAGTCCTAGAATCACCTTTGAAGACCTCGGCACTCTCCTTTCCTCCTCCGTGTGACACCGTACAGAGTAGAGTCCACCGATAGCCCTTACCAACCGAAACCTCTTAGAGATCACGTCCGAACAATTACAACCACTGAGTATATTGGTATTCGAATCCCAATCCCTGTGGGATCGATAATCTTTATTACTTGACGACATTCATGCACTTGCAGACGTTGAGCATGAGTCCTCGCTTTGAGTCCTCGACGGTATCCATCGCGAGATTTGAGGTCGCGTCCATCCGCATCACTCCCCCTCTAGTGTTTTCTTGATCCTACATGATGGATATACTGTGCGGTAAGCTATTGCTTCTAGAGGATACTGAATAGGTCCTAGCATCATTATGCATTTTCTACCTGTAAGTGGTATAACTGTGCTTGGGGGAGGTAGTGATTACTATAGGTGTGATGACTAAGTCTTCTGTGATGCTCTATATTATCAAGGTTACATGGATTATCCTCCTAGAGGGGCAATATTAGTGGTCTCCAATTGAGGTTTCAATGCACTCTCTAGTCATATGCCAGGAAGCTTACAATAGAAGCAGATGGGTTGATCCAACATAAAATATAGCTTTGTATGACTCTATGATAAGCATTGGAAACACCTAATTATATCAGTGTCCTTCTTCTAATTTTGCTAATGGGCATAAGAATATCCTGATGATGTGTAACCGATCTTCTGTGGTCAGGAAGACTCTCCAATGGTAGCTCATGGCCCATGACTACGGTCTTGCCTCTTTTGTTTGATATTCATGGGATTCTGATACCAAGGTTGAGTCTACGATGTCTTCTTATCAATCTCCTTCTCTCAAGACACTTATTGTTGAGTCATTTCTATAAATGTGGCTCGATCTAGTGCCTCATGGTAAGAGCTAATAGAGGATCCAGACATCCTATATGAAGCTAGGAAGGATCATTTATCACTTCCATAAGGTCCAATTACAAGACTTCAAGCAAAGAGTTTCAAGGAAGCATTAAATGGACTAATCGACGAACATTGGACAGATCATGAGAAAGAAGAAACCAAGATAAACCCAAGTGCAGATCAAGGCCTAATCCATGTAATCAGACTTATCAATCTTTGACTTAGCCTTGCATGATGGGTGGAAGTACACTAGATAATTATGGGAATTTTCTTATGCATTAAAGACGTATGGAGACTTAAGTTTTGTGGGTTTCTAAGTTGTGTGCATGCTTATATGCAAGCCTTGATACTTTAATTGTTTTGAGTTTCTAAGTTATGTGCATGCTTACTGTAGGGAATTGCTTCGGAGACTCATCGGCTCCCATGTCCCCGGATTAAAATTTTCACTAATGAAAACTAATCCGGATGGGATGAGTTTCCTAAGCACAACCAATACGTCATCGTGCTAACGACTTGAGCGATCGCTTGAACAAACTAGTTGTTCAAGCAACACAACTCTTCTAGTCGATTAGCCACGGAAGAGACGACCGACAAATCACCGGTTTTTGTGTTTGTCTTCGGGGTCCATGATTATACAAATACATACAAATGTAAACTAGTATAATCAACACATACTAACATAAACAACATAAGCTAGCATATCAATAAGAACATGCAAAGATCAATAATAAAAGTTGTAAAACTTTTATACCTCTCAATCTTCTATCGTATGTCCTATCCTCCTCGTGGACGTCGTGTGGGCGAAGATCCTCCACGAGTTGAAGCTTCCTAGATCACGTTCTTCCCTTCCTTGCTCGCTCCGAACAAAGAGAAGAACCAAACGAAAACTCCTTCTCCTATCTAGAACTGGCCACCAAGCCAAAGAACTTGATATAACCGCCGGCCAAGGAGTAGCTTCTTGAGCACCGGCCAACCTTGAAGAATAGTTGCCGCTGGCCACCAAGGAGAAAAGAAGAGGGCGCCGACCAAGAGCTCCATGGATAAAACCTAGCCCTTGTTTCCACCAGCCAAGGAGAAAAGGAAGAAGGGAAGAGCGCCGGCCAAGGTTGAAAGGAAGAAGAGGGATAGGCGCCGACCACACCTTAGGAAGAAGAAGGGATCTTCTCCTCTTGTTGCCGCCTACTCCTAAATCCAAACCCTAGCCGCCCAACCAAAAGCTTCCTTAGGGTTTCTTGCCGCCCAAGCTTAGGTAGGAAAAACCCTAATCTCTCAAGGAAAACTAACAACCTTTTCATTAAGTTTTTGCCGCCCACCTTAGAGCCTTATTTATAGAGTTAGGCTTAGGCTTCCTTTCAATCTCCACCGTCGGATCTAGGGTTTTCATCCCAACCGTCGGATCTAGGGTTTCATCCCAACCGTCGGATCTAGGGTTTCATCCCAACCGTCGGATCTAGGGATTTAATCTCAACCTTCGGTTCTAGGGATTTAATCTTCACCGTCGGATCTAGAGATTTAATCTCAACCGTCGGTTCTAGGAATTTAATCTCAATCGTCGGTTCTAGAGATTTAATCTCCACCGTCGGTTCTAGAGTTTTGTTTTACATCCTTGGATCTAGAGCTTCATGAGGATTATATTAGGCTACGATAGGGACCATGAGGAGGAGTTGGATCTTGGCCACCCGATGGATCGGAACCACCCAAACTTGATCCATCAATGATGTTCCATTCCACTAGAGGATCATCATTGAATTACCTCACCAACCCCCATAAATTAATATGGGCTCCATATATTATTTGTACATCCATCTCCCCGTGTTTAAGATATCGAATGTCCGTCAATTGATTGATTTACTGACCATCAATCAATTAACATCTAACTCCTCGAGTAGTACCACTCAACCTTATCATCATGTTGACTAAGTCAACCTGCAGGGTTTACATGATGAACCTTATGAGCTCCTCAAGGGGACATCATCAACCTAATATATAGGACATGGTTTCCTCCTATAATCAACGGCACACCATGTAAATAATATCATTTCCCAACTTACCTGGCATATTGATTTAATCCATAGAAATCTCACCCTCTGGTAAATCAAAGAAATAAATACTAAGTACATGTGCCCATTATTATATCGGGATTAAGAGCATGTACAACATAATATCCGAGGTCCGATTCAATTATGTAGTCAGCAATAAATTGAATCACCTCTATGTCCGTCCTGCTCAATACACCTAAGTGTACTAGTGTAACTCTATGTTCAAGACAGAACAATACCAAGCTACACTACAACCATGCCAATGGTTTGTCCAAAACCATCTTGGTTGTGACCCTCTACTTATATTCTACAAGGAACTGATAACATGATCTTCTGTGCCACACCAAGCACCATGTTATCTACAATGTAAAATATTAGACAATATGCACACATATAATAAATATAAAGTGCAAACAATGATCATGTGATTCTTATTTCAAAATAAAATGTTCATACAAAAAGAACTAGGCTTTTAGTATACATTCCAACAATCTCCCACTTATACTAAAAGACTATGCTGTCATCACACTGCCATACATCTGATCCCCATGTCCTCCACATGCCTATCAAACGCTTTGGCTGGAAGGGCCTTAGTGAATGGATTCGCCAGGTTATCCTCCGATGCAATCTTGGTGACGCTACTTCTCCTCGCTTTACGATTTCTCGTATCAGGTGGTACTTGTGCTCTATGTGTTTACTCGCCTTATGGGCTCGTGGTTCCTTCGAGTTTGCAACTGTACCACTATTATCACAATAAATTGTGATAGTTCTGGGCAAACCAGGAATCACATCCAAGTCCATCAAGAAGTTCCTGAGTCATACAGCTTCCTTGGCTGCCACATACTCAGCTTCCATGGTAGAGTCCGCCACACATTTCTGCTTGACACTCCTCCATACTATGGCTCCACCTCCAAAAGTAAACACAAACCCTAAGGTAGACTTATTGTTGTCCTTATCTGATTGGAAATCAAAATCCGTGTAACCCACAGGTACTAATTGATCTGCCCGATAAACCAGCATATAATCCCTAGTCCTTCTCAAGTACTTCAATATATGCTTTACCGCAGTCCAATGTCCCTGTCCAGGATTACTCTGATATCTGCTAACCATGCCCACGACAAAGCAGATATCTGGTCTCGTACATAGCATAGCATACATGAAGCTTCCTACTGTCGAAGCATAAGAAACCGCCTTCATCTCCTCTATCTCCTTTGATGTTTTGGGACACATCTCTTTAGATAAAGATACTCCATGCCTAAAAGGTAGAAAACCTTTCTTGGAGTTCTGCATGCTAAAACGAGCTAGGACTGTGTCTATGTATGAAGCTTGAGATAAGCACAACATCCTTTTCTTGCGATCCCTTATAACTTTGATCCCAAGGATGTGTCTCACTTCTCCCAAGTCCTTCATGTCAAACTGTTTTGACAACCATACCCTTACGTCTGATAACACTTTGATATTGTTGTCAACTAACAAAATGTCATCTATGTATAGTACAAGAAATACCACTACGTTTCTGTCACATCTTTTGTATACACATGGCTCATCCAAATTTTGAATAAATCCATATGACTGGATTACCTCATCAAAACGGATGTTCCAAGATCTCGAAGCTTGCTTCAATTCATAAATGGATCGATTAAGCTTACACACTAGATGCTCTTTGCCTTTAGCAATGAATCCCTCTGGTTGCTGCATATAGATGTTCTCCTCAAAACTTCCGTTAAGGAAAGCTGTCTTGAATTCATCTGCCAAATCTCATAATCCATATGAGCAGCTATAGATAAGAGAATCCGGATAGACTTAAGCATAGCTACCGACGAAAAGGTCTCCTCATAATCGATACCCTCTTTCTGAGTATACCCTTTCGCAACAAGCCTAGCTTTGAAGGTCTCAACCTTCCCGTCTACTCCTCTCTTTCTCTTGTAGATCCACTTGCATCCAATGGCTTTCACACCATCGGGTGGTTCTACTAGCTCCCAGACATGATTAGAATCCATAGATTCTATCTCTGAATTCATCGCTCTTTGCCAAGATACTGCATCTCTATCTTGGAGTGCCTCATCATATGTCCAGGGATCAGGTTCATGTTTGCCAGGGACCAAATCAGAAGATTCTCCCAAGAACATGAATCTATCAGGCTGTCTAACAACCCTCCCACTACGATGAGGTATCACCTATGTATCCTCTGTGACACGCGGTGCAGTGACTTGTGGTATATCCTCTCGTACCGGTGGTACTGAAGTAGCGACTTCCCCTCTTAATTCCTCCAAAACAATCCTACTCTTGGGCTTGTGGTTCATCACATAGTCTTCCTCTAGAAATTGGGCGTTCGTGCTAACGATCACCCTCTGATCTCTAGGATTATAAAACAAACCACCTTTCGTTCCTTTAGGGTAGCCCACAAACATGCATACTTCTGTACGAGGTTCCAACTTACCAGTATCAGCCTTCAGCACATGTGCTGGACTCCCCCATATCCGAATATGTCTCAGACTAGGCTTTCGCCCAGTCCACAATTCTACGGGGGTAGAAGGCACTGATTTAGATGGAACCAAGTTCATAATATACATTGCCGTATCCAGCGCATACCCCCAGAATGAATCTGGCAACTCAGAATAACTCATCATCGATCTAACCATCTCCATAAGAGTCATATTCCTTAGCTCCGCTACACCATTCTGCTGGGGTGTGCCAGGTGCAGACAATTGGGATTGAATCCCAGCCTCTGATAAGTAATTCCTAAACTCTCCCAAGAGGTACTCACCACCACGATCAGATCGTAGGGTCTTGATACTTTTACCTTGACGGTTCTCCACATCAGCCTTGAATTCTTTGAACCTGTCAAAGCATTCAGACTTGCGGCGCATCAAGTAAATGCATCCATATCTTGAATAATCGTCTATAAAAGAGACGAAATATTCAAAACCACCTCTAGCCTGGATAGACATAGGACCGCACAAATCAATATGAACCAACTCTAACACATCTTTGGCTCTATACCCCTTGGCCTTGAAAGGCCTCTTGGTCATTTTACCTTCCAAGAAAGATTCGCAGGTTGGGAGATCCTCCACCACTAATGAACCCAAAGGTCCATCAGCTATCAACCTTTGAATTCTACTCAGGTTAATATGACCAAGCCTTAGATGCCAAAGATATGTCTGGTTCATCTTCGAAGGTTCTTTTCTCTTATTGGAATTAGAAGATGAGTTATTTACTTCTATATGCATCGTGGGAGCTTTTGGTTCAAGAGTATACAAATTGCCAACTAATGTACCTGAACAGATAATCTCTCTATTTCTTTTTATAACAACTCTGTCATTAAAAGAAATAGAATATCCATCCATAAACAATTTAGAAACCGAAATCAAATTCTTTCTAAATGTAGGTACATAAAGATAATTTCTCAAAACCAAAACTTTATTTCTATCAAACGATAAATGAACGTCTCCCACTGTAATAGCCGCCACCTTTGCAGCATTGCCCATGTATACGGTAATTTCTCCTTCAGCTAGTCGTCGGGTTTCCTGGAACCCCTGCAAAGAATTGCAGACATGATCAGTGGCTCCCGTATCTACACACCAGGTACCGGTAGATAACACCACTAAACATGTTTCAACGACCAAGCCAAAAGATATACCTTTGGTCTGCTTTAGGTTGGGGAAGTCTTTCTTCCCATGTCTAGTCTGCTTACAAGTGAAGCACTTGCCTTTCGGCTTCTTCACTCCTCTCTGAGGACTACCCGCCACTTTTGCTCCACCTTGTTTCTTCTTCTTCTTGCCTTTCGGCTTAGAAGTAAAAACCTTTTGAGCAACCATGGCTTCCTGCCTTGTAGCCCAATTCTGGTATCTGAAAAGTTCCTTTTTCCCAGAATCATCCGCAGGCCTAGGAGGACACTCATCGACAGTTAAGACACTATCCAAATTTCTTTTCCAATCAATATTATTTGGGTACAGTAAGTTTATTTCTTTTAATATCACAACAAGTGAGTTTAAAGCCATTTGAAAATCCTAAGAATCACAATGATCAAAATATTAGATTTCAAATATTATTGATTCCTCAAAACAATAAAATTCCGAAATCAACCAACACCTCAAAACACCGAGAATATTGCATGCCACGTTAGTGTGGACGTATACGAATTCTTCATTTGCAAGAGGAGGTTTTACCCATTAATTTTATTATCTTGTCAACCTTACTTTTTGACAAATAAAATTAATAGTTGGTTCCTCTTTGGCCCTACAAATAAAAGCAGTGACTCCGATGGGGAGGATACTTTTATTTGCATCTAAGTGTGCACAATTACACGATACTAAGGGAATTATTTCGGATTATGTGCCTTACCGCTGTGGAAGTACACACGCTCCTAGATAATTTCCTATAACCATTATTTGACCTAGTGATCCGCAAACAAACCCATCCGCAGGAAGGAAGGCACTCAGAGCTGACACGCAAGTTTGTTGCATCACAGATCAAATTGTAATGGAGGCCGCGGGAATTAATTAAAATATCCCTCTCCCACTTAGTAAATTGAAAATGAGGAATTTTTATGCACACACAACATGCATATAAAACAAATCAGCAATAAATATAGAAAAAACAGAATTTTTTCAACTATTATGGCTTTGTTCTCCAATATGCGTCCCGTCGTGTCGCCACCTTGTCTGCTCCATCTTTTCCCGTGCGCAAGTCACCAAAGAGATCCGAGCCAAGATAAACTATTTTAATTTACATCCATCGATCCTATACTCCACGAAGGAGTGTACAAATAATCTAGATCGAAAGTAAACTAAAATGGGTGGCTAAACAATGTCGTATTTAATTACAAAAATTAAATACTAATTTAGCCTCGTCAACCCCGAGGATTCAAATGATATACATACAATCACACACAAACAATCACATACACACATATATCCATAATAGTCGGATCTTATGCCTGCAACTAAAAAAGTTAGCCTACGCACATCCTACTATTATCTGGCATACTCAATATATGATATGTGCATGAAAATAACCGAATCCAAAACACACAAAACCGGAAACCGTGGCTCTGATACCATTTATAGGGAATTGCTTCGGAGGCTCATCGGCTCCCATGTCCCCGGATTAAAATTTTCACTAATGAAAACTAATCCGGATGGGATGAGTTTCCTAAGCACAACCAATTCGTCGTCGTGCTAACGACTTGAGCGATCGCTTGAACAAACTAGTTGTTCAAGCAACACAACTCTTCTAGCCGATTAGCCGCGGAAGAGACGACGGACGGATCGACGGTTTTTGTGTTTGTCTTCGGGGTCCATGATTATATAAATACACACAAATGTAAACTAGTATAATCAACACATACTAACATAAAGAACATAAGCTAGCATATCAATAAGAACATGCAAAGATCAATAATAAAAGTTGTAAAACTTTTATACCTCTCGATCTTCTATCGTATGTCCTATCCTCCTCGTGGACGTCGTGTGGGCGAAGATCCTCCACGAGTTGAAGCTTCCTAGATCACGTTCTTCCCTTCCTTGCTCGCTCCGAACAAAGAGAAGAACCAAACGAAAACTCCTTCTCCTATCTAGAACCGGCCACCAAGCCAAGGAACTTGATATAACCGCCGGCCAAGGAGTAGCTTCTTGAGCACCGGCCAACCTTGAAGAATAGTTGTCGCCGGCCACCAAGGAGAAAAGAAGAGGGCACCAGCCAAGAGCTCCAAGGATAAAACCTAACCCTTGTTTCCACCGGCCAAGGAGAAAAGGAAGAAGGGAAGAGCGCCGGCCAAGGTTGAAAGGAAGAAGAGGGATAGGCGCCGGCCACACCTTAGGAAGAAGAAGGGATCTTCTCCTCTTGTTGCCGCCTACTCCTAAATCCAAACCCTAGCCGCCCAACCAAAAGCTTCCTTAGGGTTTCTTGCCGCCCAAGCTTAGGTAGGCAAAACCCTAATCTCTCAAGGAAAACTAACAACCTTTTCATTAAGTTGTTGCCGCCCACCTTAGAGCCTTATTTATAGAGTTAGGCTTAGGCTTCCTTTCAATCTCCACCGTCGGATCTAGGGTTTTCATCCCAACCGTCGGATCTAGGGTTTCATCCCAACCGTCGGATCTAGGGTTTCATCCCAACCGTCAGATCTAGGGATTTAATCTCAACCGTCGGTTCAAGGGATTTAATCTCAACCGTCGGATCTAGAGATTTAATCTCAACCGTCGGTTCTAGGGATTTAATCTCAACCGTCGGTTCTAGAGATTTAATCTCCACCGTCGGTTCTAGAGTTTTGTTTTACATCCTTGGATCTAGAGCTTCATGAGGATTATATTAGGCTACGATAGGGACCATGAGGAGGAGTTGGATCTTGGCCACCCGATGGATCGGAACCACACAAACTTGATCCATCAATGATGTTCCATTCCACTAGAGGATCATCATTGAATTACCTCACCAACCCCCATAAATTAATATGGGCTCCATATATTATTTGTACATCCATCTCCTCGTGTTTAAGATATCGAATGTCCGTCAATTGATTGATTTACTGACCATCAATCAATTAACATCTAACTCCTCGAGTAGTACCACTCAATCTTTTCATCATGTTGACTAAGTCAACCTGCAGGGTTTACATGATGAAACTTATGAGCTCCTCAAGGGGACATCATCAACCTAATATATAGGACATGGTTTCCTTTTATAATCAACGGCACACCATGTAAATAATATCATTTCCCAACTTACCTGGCATATTGATTTAATCCATAGAAATCTCACCCTCTGGTAAATCAAAGAAATAAATACTAAGTACATGTGCCCGTTATTATATCGGGATTAAGAGCATGTACAACATAATATCCAAGGTCCGATTCAATTATATAGTCAGCAATAAATTGAATCACCTCTATGTCGGTCCTGCTCAATACACCTAAGTATACTAGTGTAACTCTATGTTCAAGACAAAACAATACCAAGCTACACTACAACCATGCCAATGGTTTGTCCAAAACCATCTTGGTTGTGACCCTCTACTTATATTCTACAAGGAACTGATAACATGATCTTCTGTGCCACACCAAGCACCATGTTATCTACAATGTAAAATATTAGACAATATGCACACATATAATAAATATAAAGTGCAAACAATGATCATGTGATTCTTATTTCAAAATAAAATGTTCATACAAAAAGAACTAGGCTTTCAGTATACATTCCAATACTTACATGCAAGCTTGGGTACTCTAATTGTTTGCATGCATTTTGTACTCTTACTTGCTTACTCCCACTATATAAGATGGGAAATCCAAACATGGAAGGGAACTCTTTCGTGAGAAATATTTGTGTGCTCTCTTAGTTCATAGAAGGACTTCTAAACTTATCGAGTTTATCCTCGTGGCGTTCAACAACCGAAACTTATCACTCTCCAAGTGTGGCATTTCTTCTCTTTCATAGTCTTGGTTTGTTCCGATCCTTGGTTACGGGACAAGGCTCAAACTCTTGTCTTCTAATCCTAAGGTTCTATCCATCATTTACTCGAGTTCCATCACAATTGTTGGTGGGGTTCATATCATCTGGTATCAGAATTTTGTTTTAAAGGCAAGTATTAAATCTATCTTTACTTGTTGTTTTATACAAAAAAAAAAAGGAAAAAAATTTCGTGGTAAAAAAAAATCATGGTTAAAAAAAATCGTGGTATAAAAAAAAGAGAGGTTGTTGTGCAAGTCAAGTTTTATTGAACCCTTAGAATTAACTTCAAGAGTTCATTCCTTGTTTACTCGTTTTTTCCCTTTAACTTTCACTCTTTCGTTTTCTACTCTGCCATCAAAAGTTTCGTTTATTTCTCTTGTCTACTCTTTCATTTTATCTTCCATCATCATAAGTTTCATTTGTGTTCTCTTGTTTGAATTGCTATGTGATATTCCGATGTGTTCTAAAGTTTGATCAAGAACTAAAGAGATCCTCCAACAAACACGAATGCGAGTGCCCTACACTTGAGAGACAAAAAAAAAACATATACGTGAGGGAGTACATTGTGAGGTTTCTTTCATCTTTATAGAAATGTCCAACAACTAGGAAGATGGTACAACTGAGGCGACTAGACAACCTCCAAATCTGCAAGTGCAAGCATTGATGGGGGAAAATGAGGTAGATGATGAGGGTTGAATTAGAAGCTATCCACGAGAGGTTTGATCGAGTGGAAGGGGGGACACCGAGAAGACATCAGCCAGACCATTCTACCGTGCCACAACAAAGACGTGCTGAGTGGGTTGATAAGGAAGAAGAAGAGGGAGTGGAAGAATTTGGTGAGCAAAACTACAACCGGGGTTGGATTGGATATAGAGGAGATAGAAACAAATGTAGTGAGGATCAAAATACAGGTGGAAATAGATAGAATAATGACTTAAGAGGAATAAAGTTGAAGATTCCATCCTTCCAAGGGAAAAATAATTCAGAAGTTTATTTAGAGTGGGAAACAAAGATGGAGATGGTGTTTGAGTATCATGATTTCTCCAATCTTAAGAAGGTTAAGCTAGCATCCATTAAATTCACTGATTATGCTATTGTTTGGTGGGATCAAGTGGTGATGAATCGGAGAAGAAATAAAAAGCAACCTGTGTCCACCGTTGGGTTTCCGAGGCACCGATGTGGGCGTGTGTTCGAACATGTTTCGTAAACATGCACAGCAGAAGCAAATAAAATGCGTAATAACTAACTTATTACATCATACACACCACACACATGCAGGATATAATAGTGTAGACATAATCGTATTTTCAAATTTTTCAATAAAGAATACTACTCTAAGTATACCTGACGAATTATGTGAAGTGAAAATGGCATCAACCTTAACGACCCTCGTAAGTCTCGCCTCTATCCGTATCCACGTTGAGTATCGTCGGGATAGCCTAAACAAGCTACGAGCCCCATCTTCACACGAGATACTAGTCTCATATCGAAGATGTTATGATCCAAGAGACGATCTCAATTCGAATTGTATTCGAATTTAAACGAGTTTCACAACTCATTTCTCGAAAGCAGTTTTCGTCAACCAATTGACGAAAATCGATCCTCCACCAATGAGGATTTTCGGAGAAACAATCCTCGACAAGGAGGTCGCTGTCGGAGTTCCAAACATCGGCCAAACGATGCTCTCGTCGCAATGGACACAAGCTTTCCAAGAGGGCAGCTCGGTGGAAGAGATGACCGACCAAACAAGTGGTTGGCGGTAGCCTTGTGGCCGGCGGCTGAACTGCTGGTCGGAGGAAGGCCGATGGCTGGTGGCTAGCTGATGGCTAAAAGCTAGCCGGCGGCTGGGCTTGGGGGGCAGCAACACCAAGGGGCGATGCACAAGAAAGGGAGGAAAAGAGAAAAATGGCTAGGGTTTCTAAAACCTAAGTTGTTCACGAAATATCTCTCAACCCTGTTATTTATAGAGAACGTGTCTCTTAACCATTAAGAGGCCTTTTCTCAAGGGTAATTGGTTCATAACCAAAACCCGTTAACTCGCTCCATTAACTTAAGTTAAAATTAACCAAACCGCGTTGGTCTATTTTAAGTTAAAATAAACCAAACTAATTTTGGTTCATTCGTTTAAAACAAACCAAACCCCTTTGGTTTATGTTGGTGCAACAATGCTCCAAGCATTTATATATGTTTTGATGTTTGGATAATCATCTAAGTTAGGCAATGTTCTGTGATCTAATTATGAATATGTTTAAGTGACAGGGAAATCCAAGGATGAAGCCTTGGTAAAAGAGAAGTCCAAGTATGATCTTGGCAAGGAAAGTCCAAGGGACGGACTTGGCAGCATAAGACCAAGCTTGTAGTCTTGGCAGCGTAAAGTCCAAAGTGAACCTTGGCAAAGGAAGACCAAGTATGATCTTACAAGGAAAGTCCAAGGGATGGACTTGGCAGCGTAAGACCAAGCTTGTAGTCTTGGCAGCATAAAGTCTAAGTGAACCTTGGCAAAAGAAGTCCAAAGTAAGGTCTTGGCAGCGTAAAGTCCAAGCATTTGGCAACCCAAGACATGACGAGGCCGAAGGAAACTTTTGAAGGTAGGCGCAAGGCTGAAGGAAGAGTTAGAAGGTCAAGTCTAGGTCTAGGGTGTAAAATCAAGTGTGAATTACTCACATGATATGATGTGTCGGTTGAAACCACGACCATCGATCGATTGCTAACGATGCGATCGTGATGTTACCATCGATCGGCGCCAGCGATGTGATCGATCGATCAATGAAAAGCGAGCCGCGAGAATGGAGTCGCACTCGACTACGGCCTGCGATCACTCGACTGATCGCTCCATCAGTCGACTGATGGAGGGATCAGTCGACTGATCACCTGGCCGTTGGAAATTGCGGCTATGAATCTCCGCGAAGATCTCGGTTCAGAAGCCGTTGGCTTCGGCGGAAGTCGACTGATGGAAAGCATCAGTCGACTGATCGAGGCCCAACGGGAAAAACAACCCCTCTTCTATAAAATGGGGCCTTGGGGAGCTTGGTGAAAGTAGTGCTCTCATTCCTAACTACACCCTCGTGCTCACCAAGCTTTCCCAAGTGTTTTAGCAATTCAAAACCTCCTCTTCTCTAGTTCTTAATCATCCATCATTGTAAAGAAGAGGAGAGCATTGTAAGAAAGGTTTCTCCACCTTGGTTCATCCAAAGGAGAATATAGTGAAGCTTGGCTAGGACTAATCCACCTTACGGATTGTCGTGGAGTAGGAGTGTCATCTTCGAACCACATACATCGAGTGTTAGCATTTCTTTCATCGTTGTCTTACTTGTATTCTTATTCGTATTTGTATTGCTTCCGCTAACTTTCTTGTAGAAATGAAGAAAGGCTAATCACCCCCCCCCTCTAGCCATTACAAAGATCCTAACAAGTGGTATCAGAGCCCGGATAGCTTGGAAGATCTCACCATCAACCAAGGCATCAATGGCTCTTCAAGAGGGATATAGCACCGCCAAGCCACCGCTCTTCGATGGGAGTTATTTTGCGTATTGGAAAGGTAGGATGAAGTACTATCTTATGAGTAACATTGAAATTTGGCATAGTATTGTAGATGGCTTCGAGGAACCGGTGGATGAACATGGAAACCCTATTCTGACCAAGGATTGGACGAGGGAAATAAACCGAAAGTTCGAATCAAATGCCAAGGTAGTACTTACCATCCAATGCGGCATTACAATGGAACAACTCAACAAGGTGGGGCCTTTCGAATCCGCCAAGGAGTTATGGGAAAAGCTCATTGAGCTAAGTGAAGGTTCCAAGGAGTCAAAGAGGGCCAAAAAGGACCTACTAATTAGACAACTTCAAGCCTTCCAAATGAAGATGCATGAAACCGTAAGCCAAATGCATGGAAGGTTCAAGGAGATTGTGAATGGACTTCACATCATAGGTGAGCGAGTTGACAACCGGGACTTGGTAAGATACATACTTCAAGCATTTCCTAAAAATTCTTTATGGACTTCTATAGTTGATGCCATTAAGGTAACTAGGGATCTTTCTCAAATTAAAATTGATGAATTATTTTGTGAGTTTGAATTACATGAGCAAAGTAACATGTCCTCTAAGGAAAAGGGTTTAGCTCTATTTGTTGAAAAGAAGGAAAAGAAGAAGAAGGAAATAAAAGAAGTATCATCATCATCCGAATCGGAGCATAACTCAAGTAGTGATGAAGACTCATCTAGTGAGATGGCCAATTTTGTCAAGAAGCTCTATAGGAAATCAAAGGAGTTCAAGAGTAGAGAAGCAAGGAAGGGGTCTAATTCTTCAAAAGGTAAGTTTAGTGGTAATTCAAGTTTCAATAACAATGTGATTTGCCATGCTTGCAACAAGAAGGGGCACATAAAGCCAAATTGCCCGGAGCTAAAGAAGGAGGAAAAAGAAAAGAAAAAGAAGGACAAGAAGGAGAAGAAGAAGAAGGAGGCTATGGTAGCTCAAACCACATGGGACACACCAAGTGTTGAAGACTCCTCCTCCGATGATGAGCTTTGCCACATCACACGTCATGTGGCACTTATGGCCCTAGGAGATGATTCTGATACATCAAGCCAAGAAGACTCCTCAAGTGATGAATTGTCATCTAGTGACGATGAGGTAATGAACTCTCCCAAAGTTAAGCTTCTCTATAAATCAATTGCCTACCTTAAATAATCTCTAGATAAATCTAAATCTAAGGTTAAGAGCATGAAGGTAGAACTAAAGGCCATTAGGAATGAAAAACCTTCACATGTCGATTCTTGCATGCTTAAGGAAGAAAATGACAAACTTAAGGATGAGGTTAGTGAATTAAAAACATGTTTAGAAAAATTTTCAAATGGCTCAAAATGTCTTGATATGATCCTTAGTCGACAAAGAGCCGTGTACAACAAGGCCGGTTTAGGATATAAGCCAAAAGAAAAAGAAGTTGCTTATATTTCATTGATTAATAGGAAAGCAACCATTAAGGGAAATGTTAAGAAAGCATGGGTACCTAAGAAGTTTTTACTTAATGTTACCGGTCCAAATGTTTGGGTACCAAAAGCTTGTGTTTTTCATGTGATTTAGGTAGGAGAGCAAGGTATGTGGATTGTGGATAGCGGTTGCTCAACACATATGACCGGGGATGTGAGCAAGTTCTCCACAATTAAGTATGTGAAGAAGGGAGCGGTATCCTCTGGGAATAGTGGAAAACTCAAGATATTAGGTAGAGGTACAATTGAGGTATCCCCTAAAATTGTCATTCACAAAGTCTTACTAGTTGAAAATATGAAATTTAATTTATTAAGTGTTAGTCAACTTTGTGATGCAAACTATCATGTCTCGTTTGAATCCTCTAAATGCATGATTAGGCACAAGGAATTAAATGATTGCATGTTAGTTGGATATAGAAAATCAAATATCTATTATGTTGATCTTTCATATGCTTCTAACATTTCTACTAAGTGTCTTGTTGCAAAAGAAGAGGAGAGTTGGCTATGACATAGGAGATTGGGGCACATCAACATGAAAAACATAGCCAAGGTAGCCAAGATGGAGTTGGTCAAAGGGCTACCAAAGATCAAGTATGTCAAGAACAAAATGTGTGATGCTTGCCAAGAAGGAAAACAAACAAAGGCATCACACAAAGGTAAAACCCTAACTAGTACATCTTTACCATTAGAATTATTGCATCTTGACTTATTTGATTGACATAGTACGCCATCTTTAAATGGTAACAAATATTGTTTGGTTATAGTAGATGATTTTTCTAGGTATACTTGGGTCTACTTTATAAAACATAAGGATGATACCTTAGAAATAATCATAGGATTTACTAAAAGGGTTGAAAATGAAAAGAGTCTCAAAATCAACCGGATCCGTAGTGATCATGGTGGTGAATTTGAGAACTCAAAATTTTTACAATTTTGTTTAGAGCAAGGGTACAAGCATGAGTTCTCTTGTCCTAGAACACCCCAACAAAATGGGGTGGTGGAAAGGAGAAATCGTGCCCTACAAGAGGCGGCTAGGGCTATGCTTAATGCATATTCTCTACCTAGCTACTTGTGGGCGGAAGCGGTTAATACCGCTTGCTATATCCAAAATAGGGTTCAAATCCATAGGTTTTTAGGAAAGACACCATTTGAGTTATGGAATGGGACTACTCCCACAATTCATTACTTCAAAGTTTTTGGATGTAAAGTTTATATTTTAAACACCAAAGATAATTTAGGAAAATTCGAATCCAAAGCGGATGAGGGAATCCTAGATGGATACTCATCTACAATTAGAGGTTATAGAGTCTACAATAAAAGAACCCAAGGGATCGAGGAGTCTTCTAATGTTCAATTTGATGAAGCCACTAGTACCTACCTTAGAAAGTCCTCCATTGATAAGGATATTAATGAAAATAATCAAGACATCACCCAAAAACTTCAAAATTTGACCATTAGGGGTAATGATCAAGGGGGAGGAAGAGGAGATTCCAATGATGAAAGGAGGGTGGAAGATAACAATGATCAATTTGAAACCCCTTCTAGAACCCTAAGAATTCATCAAAATCATCCACTTGACCAAATAGTAGGAGATCTATCTCAAGGAGTAAGAACTAGGTCATTTCATAGACCTCCTACTAGTCAAGTAGCTCTCATTTCACAAATTGAGCCCAAATCGATCAATGATGCATTACATGATCCGGATTGAATTTTGGCAATGCAAGATGAATTGGCTCAATTTGAGAGGAGTCAAGTATGGGAGTTAGTACCTAGACCCAATGATAGCACCATAATTACCACAAGATGGGTCTTTAGGAATAAGCTAGATGACCAAGGAAATATCACTAGAAATAAGGCTAAGTTGGTTGCTAGGGGATTTAATCAAGTTGAGGGGCTTGACTATGATGAGACTTATGCCCCGGTTGCTAGGTTAGAATCTATTAGAATTCTCTTAGGGTATGCTTCCTATATGGGATTTAAACTTTACCAAATGGATGTTAAATCGACATTCTTAAATGGTTATATTAAGGAGGAAGTATATGTAGAGCAACCACCTGGATTTGAGAACATAGATTATCCAAACCATGTATGTAAGCTTAGGAAAGCATTATATGGGTTAAAACAAGCTCCTCGGGCATGGTATGAAAGATTGTCATCTTTCTTAATTTCTAAGGATTTTAGAAGAGGCCAAGTAGATCAAACGTTGTTTATAAAGTCAACATTCAAGGATATATTCATAGCCCAAGTATATGTTGATGACATCATTTTTGGGTCAACAAATGATGATCTTCTTCAAGACTTTATAAAAAATATGGAAAATGAATTTGAAATGAGTTTAGTTGGAGAGCTTACATTTTTCCTAGGTTTACAAGTCAAGCAAACCAATGAAGGGATTCACATTTATCAAACCAAATATGCAAATGAAATGATCAAGAAATTTGGTTTGGAAAATGCCAAAATTGTAACCACTCCTATGGCCACTAGCACTAGAATAGATAGTGATCATGAAGGAAAATCAATTGATCTTAAACTTTATAGGAGTATGATTGGTAGCCTACTATACCTAACCGCTAGTAGACCCGATATCTTATTTGCGGTAGGTATGTGTGCAAGATACCAATCTTGTGCCAAAGAATCACATTTAGTAGCCGTTAAGAGAATTTTAAGATATATTAAAGGCACCCTAAATGTAGGACTCTGGTATCCTAGGACTAGGTAGTTTGAATTGCTTGGTTATACCGATTCCGATTATGCCGGGTACAAATTGGATAGGCAGAGTACTAGTGGTGGATGTCAATTTCTTGGGTCCTCCCTAGTTAGTTGGAGTAGTAGGAAGCAACATTGTGTTGCCTTATCAACCACCGAAGCCGAATATGTGGCTATGGGGGGTTGTGTAGCTCAATTACTTTGGATGAGGCATACCCTTGTGGACTATGAGCTACACTACTCTAACATTAAAGTTTATTGTGATAATGTGAGTACCATCAACTTGACCAAAAATCCGATACATCACTCTAGGACCAAGCACATTGAAGTGAAACATCACTTCATAAGAGATCATGTGGCAAGAGGGGACATTGAACTAAATTATGTAGAATCTAAGTCCAACCTTGCCGATATCTTCACCAAAGCTCTCCCCGAAACCGAATTTTCATCATTAAGGAGAGAGCTTGGTATGTGCTTTGTAGAGTAAAATTCTAGGTATGCATGATCCTATATTTATATGTTAGCATTATACCTTGATACATCTCACAAAAGCCTTAAGAATCCTTGATTTTTGTATTGAGACACTTAAGAAACATGTGAGATGATAGGGAAGGTATACTTGGCTCATCATGCTTGTTATGATGCATTACTATGAGTCAATGACACATCTAGAGACATGAATACCTTATGGACCAATCATTGGGAAGGCTTGTATTCAAGTAATGAATACATAGCTCTAAGAACATGGTTGGAAATTCCAAATACTATATATTTTAAACTATGTTCATTATATTTTGAAAAACAGTTTTCAAGTGGAACACAAAAGTGATACAAAGTGTGCAAAATCTTTAGAACTTTTGTTAGGTTCCAAGTTTGTATTAAAATTGAAATCTGGAGAACATATATTTTTAAAACTATTTTTCCTTAATAAAGTATGATCTCAGAAATGTGTACACAAAATTTCGTGATTTTTCGAGGTTTCTAGAATTTCTAACGCATTTCTGAAGTTGAGCTAAAAAGGCTGAAATTTCGATTTCAGGTGTAGCAGTCGACTGGTTCAGAAACCAGTCGACTGATACACTGTATTTTCTGATAAAAAGCTCCATTTTATGATATTTAGTGTATCTTTGATATCCTAAAACTATAGTATGATAATATTGCGTATACACAAGTTTTAGGACTGTTTAATGTAGTATTTTAGGGGGAGTTTCATATATTATATCTTTTTCATCCCCAAAATCCATTGTTGGTGCAAAGTTAGGACTTAATTTTTTTATGCTTTCCGTCAAATATTGTTTACACATTATAAAGCATATCTTGGATTAAGGGGGAGCTTAATTTCAATCTTATACCTTAGTCCAAGATCCAACACATTAATTCTTTCATGTTTGCATCCTTCTCTTTTTGATGTATGTCAAAGAGGGAGAAGGAGTGTTTAAGTTATAATTCATATTGAAAATATGATTATGTGTGTATCTTTAAAGACCTAACTTAAATGATTGTCAAACATCAAAAAGGGGGAGATTGTTGGTGCAACAATGCTCCAAGCATTTATATATGTTTTGATGTTTGGATAATCATCTAAGTTAGGCAATGTTATGTGATCTAATTACGAATATGTTTAAGTGACAGGGAAATCCAAAGATGAAGCCTTGGTAAAAGAGAAGTCCAAGTATGATCTTGGCAAGGAAAGTCCAAGGGACGGACTTGGCAGCATAAGACCAAGCTTGTAGTCTTGGCAGCGTAAAGTCCAAAGTGAACCTTGGCAAAAGAAGACCAAGTATGATCTTGGCAAGGAAAGTCCAAGGGATGGACTTGGCAGCGTAAGACCAAGCTTGTAGTCTTGGAAGCATAAAGTCCAAGTGAACCTTGGCAAAAGAAGTCCAAAGTAAGGTCTTGGCAGCATAAGTCCAAGCTTGAAGTCTTGGCGGCATAAAGTCCAAGCATTTGGCAACCCAAGACATAGAGAGGCTGAAGGAAACTCTTGAAGGTAGGCGCAAGGCTGAAGGAAGAGTTAGAAGGTCAAGTCTAGGTCTAGGGTGTAAAATCAAGTGTGAATTACTCACACTTGATGAGTATCAGTCGACTGATATGATGTATCACGATCGGTCGAGTGCTCGACCGAGTCGAGTTGAAACTCGACCATCGATCACCGCTTTAACGATGTGATCGATCGATGTTACCATCGATCGCAATAGTGGCGGTGACCGATCAACGCAAAATGAGCACGAATGGAGTCGCGACTTTCATTGCGGCTCGCGATCACTCATTGATCGCTCCATCGATCGGTGATGGAGGGATCAGTCGACTGATCACCTGGCCGTTGGAAATTGCGGCTACGAATCTCCGCGGAGATCTCGGTTCAGAAGTCGTTGGCTTCGGCGGCAGTCGACTGATGGAAAGCATCAGTCGACTGATCGAGGCCCAACGGGAAAAACAGCCCCTCTTCTATAAAAAGGGGCCTTGGGGAGCTTGGTGAAAGTAGTGCTCTCATTCCTAACTACACCCTCATGCTCACCAAGCTTTCCCAAGTGTTTTAGCAATTCAAAACCTCCTCTTCTCTAGTTCTTAATCATCCATCATTGTAAAGAAGAGGAGAGCATTGTAAGAAAGGTTTCTCCACCTTGGTTCATCCAAAGGAGAATATAGTGAAGCTTGGCTAGGACTAATCCACCTTACGGATTGCCGTGGAGTAGGAGTGTCATCTCCGAACCACGTACATCGAGTGTTAGCATTGCTTTCATCGTTGTCTTACTTGTATTCTTATTCGTATTTGTATTGCTTCCACTAACTTGCTTGTAGAAATGAAGAAAGGCTAATCACCCCCCCTCTAGCCGTTACAAAGATCCTAACAGTTTATTTTCCACCATTGGATTAGAATCAAACCAATTTGATTCATCCATCATGTCTTCAAAAGACTCAACCCATCCATGCTTCCGATGTGACTGAAACAATTTCATGCTCGCTCCATGTTTGGTCCAACCAAACCAAGTCTTTCTCGATCTAAGAATCACATTCTCAAGCTCGTTTTAAATCATTCGGATAACACTCATAGTGTGTGTGACCAAATAGGTTTTCGGTTTATGTTTGTTTCTATAATTAACCATTAATTATAGAACGATCATGAGTGGCACATAGTAGTACATCATGATCCCCAATTAATCAGAAAATCAAAGGTTGACCACAGAACAACTTCTGAAAACTTTCAGGAGCCACAGTGAATCTTGCCCCATTCCCTTCACTCATCTTATACTCATTTGGTTCAGGACATGGTCTATTGTGTCAGTTTCCACTAGGCCTACTACGTCACACCTTGCCCAAGTATTACTTCCTCATCTTCCGAATTCTAGTTACTACACACAATCCAATCGAGCTCCTCCGGTGGATGATATGGTTGGATCCTTGCCGAAAATCCTCTGACAAGTGCTGAATTGATGGATGAAGCGAGCCCTTTTCTCCGGTGGATGGTGCGGAACTGTCAAAAGCTGGTGCGATTGCCGGGATCCGAACCCGGGTCTCCCGCGTGAGAGGCGGGGATACTCACCACTATACTACAATGACACCGGAACTTGACAATCTATGGATGACTCTATGAAGGTGGCGCAGCCCGTAGTTCCGCCGCGGGGGACCGAACCCGAGTCTCTCAGTTGTAACCGAGTATACTCACCACTATACTACAACGGAACTACCAGTGCTGTGTGGAGAGGATGGAACTAGAGTAGAAGATGAAACTCTTTGCGCGGCGATGAAATGAAGTGCTGCCGCCGAAAATTGGAGAAGGAATATCACCGTCGTGAGTTAGAAACAGGTTCTGCGGGATCCCGAAAGTAGCAATCACCACAACCTTCCAAAATCTCGTCCAGCTGCGGCTCTCAGCTCCGACAGTTGGCGTTGGAAGTTTCGCCGGTGAAAAGCGTCGACAACTTCTTCTCTGCTCGTTGCTGACAAGCTGTCCAGAATCCCAGCTTCTCGTCTGTCGCAGCTTGGAAGGAGAAAGATCGCCGGCTTGGATAGAAGGAATGCCACCGGAAGGAGATCGCCAGACCTGCCGCCGCCGCATGGTAAAAGGTGGGAAAAAGACGTCGCCGATTTTGTTGTCGCCCGGCGTCGCTCGCGCGAGGAAGGGGACGTCGCCACCGGCTATTGTGCGAGTGGAGAAGTTGTTATGTGTGTTGTGCGTCGCCGCCGACTGTCGCCCACGAGGAACAGGCAGGGATGCCGGTGCTCGCTCGCTCGCGAGGACCAGGCGGTTGTTCGCTCGATGATTCTTTGTTCTGCTCGAAGAGAAGGCTGATTAAATGGTTTTTCTGAGCCGTCCGATTCAATTGACCCTTCAATCTCAGCCGTTCCTTAGAGCTAGGGCTTGATTAATCAATTAAGTTGGCTTAATTTGGCTGCTCAATCCAACAGTGGTGATCGATTCAACTCTGGATGGTCGGATCTGATAAATCTGAAGGGACGATTGAGATCCAACGGTCCGGATGAACAGGCAAGATGTGTAGATCACAATGTATGGGCCGGATCACTCCAGATTCAGATTAATGGCTCAGATTGAGCAATCACATTGGACGATCATGATTGCTCTGATCTCTAATGAATGGAACTGATTGAATCTGAATGGATAATCACGATCGGCCAAATCTGGATCAAGGGCTCAGATGTCCAGATCAAAATGTATGGATTGGATCTCTCCAGATCTAGATAGATGGCTCAGAATCCACCGCTTTTCCCGAACGATCAGATCTTGTCCCTTGATTTAATTGCATCTAATCTTGATGAAAGGTCCAGATTAATCCAGTTTAAAATGATCTTTCTCGTCCTAAATGAAGACATATTTGATCCAACTTGAGTCTAGTCCAGTGGCTCATCTCGATCTCCTACAAATAAAGACAGATTTTTCATATAAGTCCACAATATAGGAGAATTTATAATTAGGTCCAAAAGATGATCCAACTCATAAAACATGCAAATAATCAATAATAAATCACTAGAGAGGATAAAAACCTTGATATTAAGGACCAAAATAATGCAATAAAATGGTAGTGATCAATTCCCCCACACTTATTCTTGTGCATCCCAAGCAAGCAAAGAAAACTAAAAATAAACCGAAAGTATATTTCCCTAGCAATTCCCAAGCATACATAGAAAATCGTGAAAGAAAGTTACCTAGAATTGTCAACTCTCAAAGGCTCAAGCAATCATGGACTCAAATCTTACACAAGTTAACAAACATGGTGAATTTAATCCATCCTCAATAAACTAAGAATGATTAAGCCTCACAAGATACGTGGTGGTTTCTCTCGCTCTCATAAGCATATAATAGTGGAGTTCACTCAAGCTACTTATAGTTTATGCACTACCATATGCTTGCTTTTCTTCTACCTTCACCACTATATACACATAAGAATGCACAATCACTGAAGGCTTATTATGAATGTAAGGGAAACATGAATAAAAGAAAATAATGGTACGTGTGTAAGGAAAGAAAGATAAGAAATGAAATAGCTAAAGCAATGCAAGAAGATATGAAAATACTGGAATGCTACATAGATGAGTACAAGAAAACAGTGCCCAAAAAGTTTTCATCCAAGCTAGCATTTTACCATCCACTAAACATGTAAACAACCCCTATCACATTCACAATACAAGTCCAGATATGATATCCAATAACTCTCTCAATAGTTGTAATAAGGGATGTCTATCACAAAAATACTATCACACAGAAAAAAAAACTACACAACATGTAAAAGATTTTTTTTATTGTCTTTATTGTTTTGGCCAATTGTTCTTTTTTTTCCCAATTTTTTTTTCTCTTTTTTTTTCTTACTTTTTTTCATTTTTTTTTCTTGACATGTAGTACACTTTCCTATGCTCTAAAACATCAAACTCAACTATAAAAATAAAAAACATGGCTAGCTCACGGTGATCAAGCACGACTTGCCTATGCTTACACTAAATTCTCTTGAGCTACTCTCTCCCCCACACTTAAACTTTTGTCCGTCTCGGGCAAAAACTCATCATGAAACATCCAATATTCCACATCCAACAAAATGGAAATAGAGAAGAAATGACATGATAAAAACAACTTCTTAGAGACTCTATCTCAGGTGGGAGTGTCCAGGCTGGGGTTTCCAGCTATCCACCACTCCTATGTCAACATCCTCAACATCTGAAACAACAGCAACTTCATCAATGAAATCACATCCATCAGCGTCCGAAATCACATTACAGCACAATGGTTCATAGGAGTCCTGTGGAGTAGTATGCCTATCACTCGCTCCACAATCCATCTCCCTAAGCGCGTCGATATCCACAGAAGTGGTCTCTAATGGAGGCTGAATGAACTCTTGTACTGTATCTGGCTGAAGGATGTTGCAATTTGATCTAGCTATTTGATCAATGATGCTAACTATCACCGTAGTCTCCATACTACTGATTATAGAGATCCATGTTTCTCAGAAAAGAGAATTCCTGGTCTTTCCTGAAACACCAACAAACAAATCAAAAGACACAGGAAGTAGACATAACAAAATACATGGATATATAGAAAATGAAAGAATGAAGCCCTAAACATTTTTTTTTGAAAAATGGGAAAATAATCCTAAGTTTACTAAGCATCATTGCACTCCCCGACAATGGCGTCAAATTCTGATAATGAGTAATTTGTCGTAGTACTATTTCAAATTAATTACCGAACCCCCTCTACACTAATATAGCATAGTGAATGGCCCGGATCGTTTCCCAACGAGTGTAATATATAGAATAGTAAACTTAGGATTTCTAATTATTGCTAATCCTACTGAATTAGGGTTTGGAATTTAAAAGACTAATCCAACTGAATGAAAGACAATGCAAGTAATTAAAGCATTAATCTAACTAACTAAGATGACAATGAAATTAAAGAAGATCTAAACTAAGCATGTAAAGGAAAGCATTCAAAACAAGAGCATTAAAAACATAAAGAAAGTGCAGGAATTTAAAATGTAGAGTAAACTACAGCTAAGCTCCTGATTAACTACAGAATAACAACTGAATTATGCATTGAAATTAAACATCAAAGTAAATAAGATAAACATCCAAATCAATGGACAAAATCCAAATATAACCACCAATCTCCACAACAGTGACGACAATCCAATCGAGCTCCTCCGGTGGATGATATGGCTGGATCCTTGCTAGAAATCCTCCGACAAGTGCTGAATTGTTGGATAAAGTGAACCCTTTTCTTTAGTGGATAGTGCGGAACTGCCAAAGGCTGGTGCGATTGCCGAGATCCGAACCCGAGTCTCCCGCATGACAGGCGGGGATACTCACCACTATACTACAACGACACCGGAACTTAACAATCTATGGATGACTCTATGAAGGTGGAGCAGCCCGTAGTTCCCCCGCCGGGGACCGAACTCGACTCTCTCGGTTGTAACCGAGTATACTCACCACTATACTACAATGGAACTGTTGTTGCTGCGTGGAGAGGATGGAGCTAGAGTAGAAGCTGAAACTCTTCGTCGGCGATAAAATGAAGTGTTGTCGTTGGAAATTGGGGAAGGAATATCACTCCCGTGAGTTGGAAACAGGTTCTGCGGGATCCCAATAGTAGCAATCACCATAACCTTCCGAAATCTCATCCAGCTGCGGCTCTTAGCTCCAGCAATTGGCATTGGAAGTTTCATCGGTGAAAAGCGCCAGCAACTCCTTCTCTGCTCGCTACCGACAAGCTGGTCAGAATCCCATCTTCTCATCTGTCGTAGCTTGAAAGAAGAAAGATCTCCAGTTTGGATGGAAGGAATGTCGCCGGAAGGAGATCGCCAGACCTGCCGTCGCCGCGTGGTAAAAGGAGAGAAAAAGACGTTGTCGATTCTGTTGTCACCCGCCATCGCTCGTGTGAGGAAGGGGACATCGCCGTCGGCTATCGCGCGAGTAGAGAAGTTGTTCTATACACTGCACGTCGCCGTCGGCTATCACCCGCAAGGAGCAGGCGGCGACACTGGCGTTCGCTCGCTTGCGAGGAGCAGGTGGCTGTTTGCTCGGTGATTCTTTGTTCTACTCAAAGAGAAGGCTGATTAAATGGTTTTTTCTGAGTCATCCGATTCAATTCAATCTCAGTCATTCCTTAGAGCTAGGGCTTGATTAATCAATTAAGTTGGCTTAATTAGGTTGCTCAATCCAACGGTGGTGATCAATTCAACTCTGGATGGCCGGATCTGATAAATTTGAAGGGACAATCGAAATCCAATGGTCTGGATGAACAGCCAAGATGTGTAGATCACAATGTATGGGCCGGATCACTCCAAATTCAGATTAATAGCTCAGATCAAGCCATCACATTGGACGGTCAAGATTGCTCTGATCTCTAATGAATGGAACTGATTGAATCTGAATGGATAATCACGATCGGTCGAATCTGGATGAAGGGATCAGATGTCCAAATCAAAATGTATGGACTAGATCTCTTCAGATCTAGATAGATGGCTCAGAATCCATCGGTTTTCCCAGACGGTCAGATTTGGTCCCTTGATTTAATTGCCTCTAATATTGATGAAAGGTCCAAATTAATCCAGTTTGAAATGATCTTTCTCGTCCTAGATGAAGACATATTTGATCCAACTTGAGTCTAGTCCAGTGGCACATCTCGATCTCCTACAAATAAAGACAGATTTTTCATATAAGTCCACAATATAGGAGAATTTACAATTAGGTCCAAAAGATGATCCAACTCATAAAACATGCAAATAATCAATAATAAATCATTATAGAGGATAAAAACCTTGATATTAAGGACTAAAATAATGCAATAAAATAGTAGTGATCATTGTTGATGCCGATGAAGAAGAATAAAGCTTGTCGTCGCGTCGGCGTTATGACGGTGTTGGAGCATTGGCGTTGTAGGAGCACTTGAGAAAAATCTTGATTGATTTTTGGGTTGGAGTCCTCCCCTCCTTTTATAGAGTTTGGTCTTGGAATAAGTCTCCTAATCTTTTGGAACTGATCACGAGGTGGTACCATATTATCCATTTTGACCTAGCACAAAAAGTTGATTCGTCGCCATCAGTCGACTGATGCCTTCCATCAGTCGACTGATGAGCATCAGTCGACTATCCAATGGTCAGTAGTCAACTGCCAGCCTGGCCACTTCTCTGCAGTAAGAGGTTAGCACGGAAAATGGTAAATGCAACGGTTTCTTACCTTCCGATCTCGACCTAGACCTTCCATAGGAAGTCTTAGTCAGATCACCGCTTACGGTCGTCCCCGTACAGAGGACACGACCTTACCACCTCTCACTCACACAACCTTACCTCTGGTCCTTTAAGATCTGTCATTTTATTTCCAGTCTTCCACCTAGGTTCTTCGACTCCCATGAAGTTACCTCGGTGTTGCCCTACCACCATAGCTCCCTCTGGGTGTCACTGACCTTCAGCTTAGCTTAGCCTTTCTTCACACTTGATTTAGCTCGTGAGACAACGATGTAAACTTAACTTTGTGTCTTTGCCATAATCAAAACACATGTTTGATTATCTGGTGCCCCTGCACCAACATTCATATCCAAGATTACTTGAATACTGCAAGTCGAAGGAACATCACACTTAAGCTAGAGTAAGAACTTCATTGACATATCCATATATGCAGAGAACCATATGAAGTCTTACAGTTGGTCACTCCAATAAACTAGTTACCATGACTAGCATCCACGATTAACTCCGGACATTCCAATGTCTCCAGCTAGTGAGAAATAGCTGCTTGGATAAACCAAAGAGTATAACTTGTGTCAGTCTCAATAGAATTGATGGTGTACGAATGCATCAATTCATCAACTAGGGATAATTCCAATAAATCACAATTACACATGTAGAGATACTCACTAGTTGTGATCCAATCACAAATTCTCTCACGCTATGAATCGTATTACGGACATTCAGTAAATGAGTTTAAGATCCAATCAAATAAATGAAAACATGTATTCTCGAATAGTGAATCTTCATTTATCAAATAAATGGTACAACCATAAGGAGATTGCCTTAGGACATCTCTCATATACAACTAACAAACTTCCACTTGGCCTAATCCCAATCGCCACGATATCCAATACCATAAGCTCTAACATGGCTCTCAAATTTACTTTGAGGGAAGGCCTTAGATAAAGGGTCCACTAAGTTCCTTTCAGTGGGAATATTCTCGATTTGTATTTCCTTCCTACTTATGATCTCTCTGATCAAATGATAGCGGCGAAGCACAAGTTTGGATCGTTGATGAGAGCTTGGTTCTTTTTGCCCATGCAACTGCTCCATTATTGTCATAGTAGACTGGTATTACTTCAATAATAGTTGGAACCACACAAAGTTCAGAGACAAACTTATTGATCCAAATCGCTTCTTTTACTACTTCCGAAGCTGCGATATATTCTGCCTCAGTGGTAAAATCCTCTACGGTGTCTTGCTTGAAACTTTTCCATCTTATTGCACCTCCATTCAAGGTGAATATGTACCCAGACTGAGACCTGGAATCATCCTTGTCTATCTGGAAGCTAACATCCGTATACCCACGTATTACCATATCACCTTCTCTATATATTAGAAACACATCCTTAGTTCTTCTACAGTACTTAAGGATTGTTTTAATAGCCATCCAATGATCCATTCCTTGATCAGACTGGTATCTGCTCATGACACTTAGAGCATACGATACATCGGACCTCGTAGATAACATAACATACATGATAGATCCTATTGCGGATGCATAGGGGATCTTACTCATGCAAATCCTCTCATCTTCTATACACAGACACATAGACTTTGAAAGGTGTATCCCATGCCTGATGGGTAGGAAACCTTTCTTGGATTTCGACATGCTAAGCTACTTTAGCACTCGGTCTATATATGTATACTACGAAAGACCAAGCAATCATTTCGATCTATCTCCATAGATCTTAATCCCGAGGATGTAGGTCACTTCTCCCAGGTCTTTCATGGAGAATGTTTTGGATAACAAAATTTTGACCGCTTCTAAGATAGATATATCATTTCCTATAAGTAATATGTCATCGACATACAACACTAGGAACACGACTACACTCCCACTAACCTTCTTGTACACACAGGGTGCGTCTGGATTTTGTGAGAAATCAAACCTTTTGATTGTCTCATCAAAATGGATATTCCAGCTCCTGGATGCTTGCTTCAGTCCATATATGGACCATTGAAATTTGTATACCTTGGTTTTATCAATCGCTATGAAACCCTCAGGTTGTATCATATACACGTCCTTGAGTATATTTCCATTAAGGAAAACCATTTTCACATTCATCTGTCATATCTCATAGTCATAATGAGTCTCTATGGTCAGGAGCATTCGAATGGATTTAAGCATAGCTACTGAATAGGTCTCGTCATAATCAACACCTTGCTTTTGACGATAGCCTTTCACTGCTAATCTAGCCTTATACATAATCACATTACCATCCATGTCAGTTTTCTTCTTGAAAACCCACTTGCACCTTATAGGCTTAATGCCTTCAGGTGGGTCCACCAAGTTTTAAAATTTATTTTCATACATGGAATCCATTTCCAACTTCATGGCTTCAAGCCATTTGTCCCTTTCTGAACTTTTCAAAACTTCTTCATAACTGGTAGGCTCCTCATCATCAATGAGTAACACATCATTCGATTCACTTAAGAAAAGTCCATATCTCTCAGGAATGTTGTGTGTTCTACCAAATCTACGAAGATGTGGTGTTACAATAGGTTCAGGTGATGACTCATCACTATGAGTTATCGATTGAGGTTCTTGACCAGGTATCTCATCAATGTCTATTGGAGTCTCTTGAGCCTTCTCAAGTTCAACGACACTCCCACTATTTTCTTGCAAGAGAAACTCTTTCTCTAGAAACACAACATGCCTTGAAACAAACACCTTTTGTTCCATAGGTGAAGGGAAAACGATGTGTTTCTCTTCGTCGCTTCGGTCGCTGGTGCATGGCAATCCTATCTCGCATCCTCGGATTCTAATTTTATTAATTAAAACTAATCCGGACATAAATGGATTACCCAAGCAACCGATTCATCATCGTTCTATTCGATTTGAGCGGTCTCTTGAACAAACTTGTTGTTCAAGCAACCTAACTCTTTTCCTCGATTAGCCGCGAAATAGATGATGTACGGATCGCCGATTTTTATGTTTATCATCGGGGTCCATGTCAACTAACCACATACAAATACAAAAGAAATAGAATCAATATTAAACAAGATTATACCTCTTATTTTACCTCTTGATCTTCTATTGTATTCCTATCCTCTTCTTGGACGTCGTGTGGGCGACGATCTTCCAAGAATCGAAGCCTCCTAGACCATGTATCTTCCCTTCCTTGCTCGCTCCGAACAAGGGAAGATAACCCTCCCTTCTTCTCCTTGCTTGTGCCGACCACCAAACACCAACTTTGGTTGTCGTCGGCCCTAGGAGAGGGAGAGGAGGAGAGAGCGCCGGCCTTATACCAAGGAAGAAGGAAAACCCTCTCCTTTGTTGTGTTGCCGCCGGCCCTAAAGAGATGGAGATGGTGGTGCCAGCTAAAGGAGAAAGAAGAGAAGGAAACCCTTTGTTGTCGCTGGCCAAAAGAGAGCCAAACCCTAGGTTGCCGCCGCCCAATAGAGAAGTCAAACCCTAGGTTTCTACCCAAGCCTCCAATGCCAACCAACAACCCTAGCACAACAACTTGTTGCCGCCCAAGCCTCTTCCTCCCTTTTATAGATCTAGGCTTCATGAGGTATTTATAATAGGCTACAATAGGGACTATGAGGAGGAATTGGATCTTGGCCACCCAATGGATCTGAACCACATAAAACCCGATCCATTAATGATGATCCATTCCACTAGAGGATCATCATTGATCTACCTCACCAACCGCCATAAATAAATATGAGCTCCACATATTATTTGTATAAAATGTCTCCCCGTGTTTAAGATATTGAATGTCCATTAATTAATTAAATTACTGACAATTTAATTAATTAATATCTAACTCCATGAGTAGTACCACTCATCCTTATCATCATGTTGGACCAAGTCCACCTGTAGGATTTACATGATGAACTTTATGAGCTCCTCAAGGGGACAACATCATCCTAATGCATAGGACACAGTTTCCTCCTATAATCAACGGCACACTATGTAAATAATATTATTTCCCAACTTACCAGGCCTATCGATTTAACACATAAATCTCTCCCATTGGTAATTCAAAGAAATAAATACTAAGTACATATGCTCGTTATTATATCGGGATTAAGAGCACGTGCACCATAATATCTGAGGTCTGATTCAATTATATAGTCAGTATAAATTGAATCGCCTCTAAATCGGTCTTGCTCAATACACACAAAGTGTACTAGTGTAATTCTATAGTCAAGATAAACTAATACCAAATTACACTACAACCATGCCAATGGTTTGTCCAAAACCATCTTGGTTGTGAGCCTCTACTTATACTCTACAAGGAACTGATAACATGATCTTCTATGCGACACCACACATCATATTATCTACAATGTAATGTATCAGACAATATGCATAAATATAAAATGCAAACAATGATCATGTGATTCTTATTTCAAAATGAAGATATCCATACAAAGGCTAGGCTTTCAGCATACATCCCAATAATAGGATGATAGAATTGGTAACCCCTTGTTTCCTTAGGGTATCCAATAAATAGACATTTATCAGACTTAGTAACTAGTTTGTCTGATACAGTCCACTTCACATAAGTAGGACAACCCCATATCTTCAAATAAGATAAATGAGGTTTCTTACTATTTTATATTTCATATGGAGCAGTAGAGACTACCTTGGTCAGAACTCTGTTTAGAAAGTAAATAGTTGTCTGAAGTGCATAGCCCCAAAAGGACTTGGGAAGATTCGCAAGGTTCGATTTCGCCTCTCAGATACACCATTAAGCTGTGGTGTATACGGTGGAGTCCATTGAGACAATATACCATTGTCCCTTAGATAATTCAGAAACTCTTGACTCAAGTATTCACCACCACGATTAGATCGAAGTATTTTAATACTTTTGCTAAGTTGTTTCATTTCTGAATCCTTTGAACTTTTCAAAGGCTTCAGATTTTTATTTCACCAAGTACACATACCCAAATCATGAGTGATCATCGATAAAGGCAATGAAGAAGCTATAGCCTCCAAGAGCATGAGTTGACATAGGTCCGCATATATCAGTATGTATTAGACCAAGCAACTCTCCCACCGGTTCACCCTTTCCAGTGAAAGGTAACTTAGTCATCTTGCCTTTTAATCATGATTCACATGTATCGAATGAATCAAATTCAAACGATTCCAGAATTCCACATCAGTGTAATTCAGACATGCGTTTCTTGCTTACATGGCCAAGACGACAATGCCACATGTAGGAGGCTAATTGATTATCTTTTCGAGCACGCTTATTGCTCACTTCGATATTGAAAATGTCACTGGATATGTCCAATGTCTAAATACTATTGCATAAAGTTTCAGTCCCATAAAGAACTCCATTCAAAGTTATGTAACAACAATTGTTACTAAAAGTCAAATGGTACCCATTTCTATTTAAACAAGAAATAGAAATGATGTTCTTTATCAACGAAGGAACGAAATAGAAATTGTCCAGTTCTAAGACAAGTCATGTAGGGAGATTCAATAGATACGTTCCGATGGCGAGTGCATCAACCTTTGCTCCATTCTCAACACGTAAATTTGACTCTCCATTGATGAGTCTTCTTCTATTCCTTAGCTCATGTATGTCATTACATATATGTGAGCCACACCCGGTATCTAATACCCAAGTGTCTAAAGAAATAGCATGATAATCAATAACGAAGATATCTGAAGAGGATGGGCATCAGATGCCTTCTTCTTCTTCACGGTCTCAAGATAAATCTTGCAGTTTCTTCGCCAATGGCCCTCCTTTCCACAGTGATGGCAAATGCCCTTTTGAGTTGGTTCCATCTTCTTAGCCTTTTTCTTCTTCCCCTTGTGTTGTTCCTTTGACTTCCTCTTAGAACCTTTCTTTGAGAAATCAACTAACAGCGTTGTCTTCTCCTCATGCTTCACAGAAGGCTCCACAGTCTTCAGCATGTTGAGGAGCTAAGGAATTGTGGTTTCAATTTTGTTCATCCGATAGTTCATGATAAACTGTGAGAAACTAATGGGCAAACAATGTAGAATTAAATCAATACTTAATTCATGATCCATCACAAAACCGAATGTTGCTAATCGCTTGATGTACCCATTAATCTTTAGCACAAATTTCACTATAGATGAACCTTCTTGCATCTTAGAGGTGAAGAGGAGCTTGGAGACAGTGAACCTTTCAGATCTCGCTTGCTCATCAAACAACTTTTGAAGATGAAAGACTATAGTATTCACATCCATATGCTCATGCTGCTTATGCAGCTCAGGTACCATCGCAACAAGCATGATGCAACTCGCCAATTCATAATCATTCACATGTTTTTGATAGGCAAACAATTGGTCCGGAGTTGCATCATCTTTAGGACAAGTGGGAAGGGGCTCTTTGAGGACATTCGCAAGCTTTTCCGCCTTGAGAATAATTCTCAGGTTTCTAAACCAGTCCAAGAAGTTCAGACCAGTCAATTTATTTGAATCCAAAATAGATCGCAAATTCAAAGACGTCATGATCAAGCGATTAACCTAGAAATACAAATCGAACATATATGAGAAATATGATTTAAAATGCATCAACATATATCTATAAATCCCATTCATTTTTCAAATTCGAAAATCAAAACCCCTCTAAATCAATTCGGGAGATCGTAAGTCCATCTCCGAATGGGCTAATATCCAACATAGATATGAACAACCTTGAAGAGAGTCCAACAAGTCATTCAAAGCTACAATGGTAGGTATGAAGTATACCAATTGCATATCACATATAAGCAACTATCACAATGTGCTATCAACTAATTGAATGTTCAAACATACATTGGGTTGTTAACATAATAACATGTATGCATCATATGCATTGCACCCAACTTCACATCAACCTTGGAGAGAGTCCAACAAACCGATGCTCCAAGTTAAAGTCGACCCATTAATCGCGAAATAATTTTAATATGGTTAGAGTACATTCAACCAATTAGCCAGACTTGGAGAGAGTCCAGTAACCCAAACTAACGATTGACCTCTGACACTTACCATATTAGTAATAAACTATTTCAATGGTTTGAACATATTCAGGTTCAAGCCGGGCATGGAGAGAGTCTTTTTAATTATATATGAGAGATGTCCTAAGGCAATCACCTTATGGTAAATGAAGATTCATTATTTGAGTATATATTTTTTCATGTATTTGATTGGATATTAAACTCATTTACTGAATGTCCGCAATACGATTCACATCGTGAAAGAATTTGTGATTGGATCACAACTACTGAGTATCTTTACATGTGTAATTATTATGTATTGGAATTATCCCTAGTCGATGAATTGATATATTCAGACACCATCAATTCTGTTGAGACTAGCACGAGTTATACTCTTTGGTTTTTTCAAGCAGATGTTTCTCACTGGCTAGAGATATTGGGATATCCGGAGTTAATCGTGGATGCTAGTTATGGTAACTAGTTCATTGGAGTGACTATCTGTAAGACTCCATATGTTTCTCTGCATATATGGATATGCCAATGAAGTTCTTACTGCAACTTAAGTGTGATGTTCCTTCGACTTGCGATATTCAAGTCATCTTGGTCATGTAGACTTATCCTTTGACATCTTAAGCAAGCATCTCCGAGGAGATGTGGACTCAGGATGATTGGGTATAAGTCGAAGTAGTCAAAGGTGTTTGAATAGCCTACAGAGGATTCACCACCCTTTGCGAGGAGATGTATAGCCTATGGCCTCTCATCTGATTATTACTAAAGTCTTTGGCCAAAGCATTACAGGTTTAGAGTATGGTACTCTTGGATACATATCCAGTAACTAGAATATATAGGACGAGGAAGTAATACTTGGGCTAGGTGTGACATGGTCAGTCTAGTGGGGACTGACACAATGGACAATGTTCTGAACTAAGTGGGTATAAGATGAGTGAAGGGAATGAGGCACATTTCACTCTATTTGCTGAAAGGATTCAAAAGTTGTTCTGGGGTCAACCGTTGATTTTTTGGTTAATTGGGAGTCATGATGTGCTACTAGGTGCCACTCATGATCGTTCTATAATTATTGGTTAATCTTAGATGACCAACATAAACCAGGAACCTATTTGGTTACACGCACTACGAGTATTATCCAAAGGATTTAAAATGAGTTTGAGAATGGGATTCTCATATCGAGAGAGACTTAGTTTGGTTGGACCAAACATGGAGCGAGCATGAAATTATTTTAGTCGCATCAGACGCTTTGATGGGTCGAGTCTTATGAAGACATGATGGATGAACCAAATCGGTTTGGTTCTAATCCAATGGTGGAAATAAACCAAAGTGGTTTGGTTTGTTTTAAACGAATGAACCAAAGTGGTTCGGTTAGTTTTTACTTAAAATAGACCAATGTTGTTTGGTTTATTTTAACTTAAGTTAATGGAGCGGGTTAACGGGTTTTGGATGTGAACCAATAACCCTTTGAGAAAAGGTTTTTTAAGAAAAGGTTTTATAGAAAAGGTCTTGAGAAAAGGTCTCTTATTGGATAAGAGATACGTTCTCTATAAATAATGGGGTTGAGAGATAACCCGTAATCGATCGACTAAGGTTTGTGAAACCCTAACAGTTTTTCTCTCCTCTCCTCTCCTTATTCCTTGTTGCCCAAGGCTTTGTGCTGCCCAAATTGTTGTGTCGTCGCCCAAGCTTGTTGTGGTTGACCCTTCTCCTTGCCGCCGGCCAACCACTAGCCGCCAACATCCCTCCGACCATCCTTAGCAACCGGCCAACCTTTCCTTGGCCGCCGGTGACCAAGGAGCAGCCGACCACTTCCTTTACCAAGCTGCCCTCTTGGACAGCTTGTGTCCTCTGCGATGAGAGCATCATTTTGCCGATGTTTGGAACTTTGGCAGTGACCTCCTTGCCGAGGATTGGATCTCCGACAATCCTCTTTGGTGGAGGATTGAAGTTTCGTCAATCGGTTGACGAAAATCGCTTTCCAAAAGCATGTTTGTTAAAATCGTTTTGGAATCGAATTGGATTCAAATTGTGATCATCTCTCGGATCACAACGTCTTCGATACGATACTAGTATCTCATGTGAAGATGGGGCTCGTAGCTTGTTGAAGCTATCTTGACGATACTCGGCGTGGATACAGATAGAGGCAAAAGTTACGAGGGTTGCTAAGGTTAATGTCATTTCTGCTTCACGTAATTCGTCAGGTATACCTAGATTAGTTTCCTTATTGCTAAATTTGAAATAGCACTTATGTCAACACTTGATGTATCCTTGCATGCGTGTGGTGTGTTTGTTGTAATAAATTTGTTTATTACTTGTTTTTGCTTTCGTTGTGTGTATGTTTATGAAACGTGTTCGAACACACACCCACGTCGGTGCCGAGGAAACCCAACAGTGGTATCAGAGCCCGAATGTGTTTCGACATAATCATAAAATTATTTTGCGATAGTCATAATTGTATTTTTGGAAATTTTCTACTTTTGGAAAGTTTAGAAATAATTATGAAAAATCTAATTTGTAATGAAATTCAAATTAGAAATTTTCTAATGTGATTAGGAAATCACAATTGAGGAAATTTGTTTCCTAAATTAATTTGAATTTCCTTAATTAATATTTTCCATAAATAAAATATGTGATTAGATTTGAAAATTTGTTTCCTAATTTAATCAAGATTTGATTTGAGAAATCAAATCTCAAACATATTTTATTTCCAAAATTAGTTATGACAAATAAGGAAACTATTTGTACATGTCATAATTGTATGTCATGTAATTTCATTAGATGCATATCATTATGTCATGCCTGTCGTGACATGTAAATGTATGTCATGTGTGTCATGCCATGTAGATAATAGTTATTTGCATGCAAAGAGCATGAGACCTTAAATCTCTTACACGATATTAAAGCCTACACCTTCCATTAATATGGTTAGAACCAGAGTTCTGTTTCTTGTTTGGGTTATTGGACTCTCTCCAAGCCCGGCATGAACCTCAACATGTTCAAACCATTGAAATAGTTTATTACTAATATGGTAAGAGTCAGAGGTCAATCGTTAGTTTGGGTTGTTGGACTCTCTCCAAGGCTGGCTAATTGGTTGAATGCGCTCTAACCATATTAAAATTATTTCGTGATTAATGGGTCGACTTTAACTTGGAGCATCGATTTGTTGGACTCTCTCCAAGGTCGATGTGAAGGGAGGTGAAGTTGGGTGTTATGCATATGATGCATACTTGTTAATGTGTTAACAACCCAATGTATGTGTGAACATTCAATTAGTTGATAACACATTATGATAGTTACATATACGTGATATGTAATTGGTATAATTGATACCTACCATCGTAGCTAAGAATGGCTTGTTAGACTCTCTCCAAGGTTGTTCTTATCTATGTTGGATATCAACTCATTCGGAGATGGACCTACGATCTTCCGAATTGATTTTGAGGGTTTTTTATTTCGAAAAATAAATGGGATTTATAAATGTATGTTGATGCATTTAAATCATCTTTCTCATATATGCTCGATTTGTATTTCTAGGTTAATCGCTTAACCACGACGTCTTTGAATTTCTGATCGATTTTGGATTCAAATAAATTGATTGGGCCGAACTTCTTGGACTGGCTTAGAAATTTGAGAATTGTTCTCAAGGCAGAAAAGCTTGTGTATATCCTCGAAGAGCCTCTTCCCACCTGTCCTAAGGATGATGCAACTCCGGACCAATTGTTGTCATATCAGAAACTTGTTAATGATTCTAACTGGCGAGTTGCATCATGCTAGCTGCGATGGTACCCAAGCTTCAGAAGAAGCACAAGAATATGGACGTGAATACTATAGTCTTTCATCTTCAAGAGTTGTTTGATGAGCAAGCAAGATCCGAAAGGTTTGATGCCTCCAAGATTTTCTTCACCTCTAAGATGCAAGAAGGTTCATCTGTAGTGCAATTTGTGCTAAACATGAATGGGTACATCGAGCGGTTAGCAACACTCAGTTTTGTGATGGATCATGAATTAAGTATTAACTTAATTCTACATTGTTTGCCCAAGAGTTTCTCACAGTTTGTGATGAACTACTAGATGAACAAAATTGAAACCACAATTCCTAATCTCCTCAACATGCTGAAGACTATGGAGCCTTCTGTGAAGCATGAGGAGAAGACAATGTTGTCAGTTGTTTCCTCAAAGAAAGGTTCTAAGAGGAAGTCAAAGGAATAGTGCAAGGGGAAGAAGAAAAAGAAAAAGATGACAGAACCAGCTTAAAAGGGCACTTGCCATCATTGTGTCAAGGAAGGCCATTGGCGAAGAAACTGCAAGATTTATCTTGAGTCCGTGAAGAAGAAGAAGGCATCTGATGCCCTATCATATTCAGGTATCTTTGTTATTGATTATCATTCTATTTCCTTAGACACTTGGGTATTGGATACTGGGTGTAGCTCACATATATGTATTGACATACAGGGGCTAAGGAATAGAAGAAGACTCATAAAGGGAGAATCAAATTTGTGAGTTGGCAATGGAGCAAAGGTTGCTGCGGTCGCTATCAGAACATATTTGTTGAAGCTCCCTTCAGGACTTGTCTTAGAACTGGACTATTGCTATAATGTACCTTCGTTAATAAAAAACATTATTTCTATTTCCTGCTTAAATAGAAATGGGTACCATTTGACTTTTAGTAATAATTGTTGTTACATAACTTTGAATGACATTCTTTATGGGACTGGAACTTTATGCAATGGAATATATACATTAGACGTATCTTGTGACATTTTCAAAATCGAAGCGAACATCAAGCATGCTCAGAAAGATAATCAATTAGACTCCAATATGCGGCATTGTCGTCTTGGCCATGTAAGCAAGAAATGCATGTCCGAATTACACCGATGTGGAATTCTGGAATCGTTTGAATTTGATTCATTCGATACATGTGAATCATGCTTAAAAGGCAAGATGACTAAGTTACCTTTTACTGGAAAGGGTGAACCGGTGGGAGAGTTGCTTTGTCTAATACATACTGATATATACGGACCTATGTCAACT
This sequence comes from Wurfbainia villosa, assembly GCA_025175895.1. NCBI lineage: Eukaryota > Viridiplantae > Streptophyta > Magnoliopsida > Zingiberales > Zingiberaceae > Wurfbainia > Wurfbainia villosa. The sequence continues at coordinate 30,614,790 of CM045994.1, read as the reverse complement.
CATGCCCTAGGAGGCTATAGCTACTTCATCACCTTTACCGATGATTACTCACGGTATGGGTATGTGTTCTTGATGAAACACAAGTCTGAAGCCTTTGAAAAGGTCAAAGAATTCAGAAATGAAGTGGAGAAATAACTTGGCAAAAGTATTAAAATACTTTGATCTGATCAAGGTGGTGAATACTTGAGTCAAGAGTTTCTGAATTATCTAAGGGACAATGGTATATTGTCTCAATGGACTCCGTCGTATACACCACAACTTAATGGTGTGTCTGAGAGGCGAAACTGAATCTTGTTGGACATGGTTAGGTCAATGATGAATCACGCGAATCTTCCCAAGTTCTTTTAGGGCTTTGCACTTCAGACAATTATTTAATTGCTAAACAGAGTCTCGACTAAGGTAGTCTCCACTACTCCATTTGAGATATGGAATAGTAAGAAACCTCATTTATCTTACTTGAAGATATGGGATTGTCCTGCTTATGTGAAGCGGACTATATTAGATAAAATGGATACTAAGTCTGATAAATGTCTATTTATTGGATATCCTAAGGAAACTAGGGGTTACCAATTCTATCACCCTATGAAACAAAAGGTGTTTGTTTCAAGACATGCTGTGTTTCTAGAGAAAGTGTTTCTCTTACAAGAAAACAGTGGGAGCATCATTGAACTTGAGGAGGTTCAAGAGACTTCAATAGACATTGAAGAGATACCCGGTCAAGCATCACAACCGATAACTCATAGTGATGAGCTATCGGCTGAACCTATTGTGACACCACATCTTCGTAGATCTGGTAGAACACGCAACATTCCTGAGAGATATGAATTTCTTATAAGTGAATCGAACGACGTGTTACTCATTGACGATGAGGAACCTACTAGTTATGAAGAAGTTCTGAAAAGTTCAGATAGGGACAAATGGTTTGAAGCCATGATGTCATAAATGGAATCCATGTATGAAAATCAAGTTTGGAACTTGGTGGACCCACGTAAAGGCATTAAATCTATAGGGTGCAAGTGGGTTTTCAAGAAGAAGACCGACATGGATGGTAATGTGATTACCTTTAAGGCTAGATTAGTGGCAAAAGGCTATCGTCAAAAGCAAGGTGTTGATTATGACGAGACCTATTCACCGGTAGCTATGCTTAAATTCATTCGGATGCTCTTGTCCATAGTGGCTCATTATGACTATGAGATATGGAAGATGGATGTGAAAATGACTTTTTTTAATGGAAGCCTACTCGAGGACGTGTATATGATACAACCCGAGAGTTTCACATCGGTTGATAAAACAAAGGTATGCAAACTTCGATGGTCCATATATGGGATGAAGCAAGCATCCAAGAGCTAGAATATCCATTTTGATGAGACAATCAAAAGGTTTGATTTCTCACAAAATCCAGACGAGCCCTGTGTGTACAAGAAGGTTAGTGGGAGTGTAGTCGTGTTCCTAGTGTTGTATGTCCATAACATGTTTCTTATAGGAAACGATATATCTATCCTATAGTCAGTTAAAATTTGGTTATCCAAAACATTCTCCATGAAAGACCTAGGAGAAGCGACCTATATCCTCAGGATTAAGATCTATAGATATAGATCGAAACGGTTGCTTGGTCTTTCTTAGTCTACATATATAGACCGAGTGCTAAATAGATTTAGCATGTCGGAATCCAAGAAAGGTTTTCTTCCCATCAAGCATGGGATACACCTTTCGAAGTCTATGTGTCCATGCATAGAAGAAGAGAGGATTTGCATGAGTAAGATCCCCTATGCATCTACAATAGGATCTATCATATATGATATATTATGTACGAGGCCCAATGTTTCGTATGCTCTAAGTGTCACAAGAAGATACTAGTCTGATCCAGGAATGGATAATTGGGTGATTGTTAAGACAATCGTTAAGTACTTAAGAAGAACTAAGGATGTGTTTTTAATATATGGAGAGGGTGATATGGTAATACGCGGGTATACGAATACCAGCTTCCAGACAGACAAGGATGATTCCAGGTCTCAGTCTAGGTACATATTCACCTTGAATGGAGGCGTAGTAAGCTGGAAAAGTTCCAAGCAAGACACTGTAGTGGATTCTACCACTGAGGCAGAATACATTATAGCTTTAGTTTCAACAAAGGAAGCGGTTTAGATCAAGAAGTTCATCTCTGAACTTAATGTGGTCTCATCAACGATCCAAACATGTGCTTCGCCACTATCATCTGATCAGAGAGATCATAAGTAGGAAGGAAATACAAATCGAGAAGATTCCCACTGAAAGAAACTTAGCGGATCCTATAACTAAGGCCTTACCTCAAAGTAAATTTGAGGGTCATGTGAGAGCTTATGGTATTGGATACCGTGGCGATTGGCATTAGGCCAAGTGGGAGCTTGTTAATTATATATGAGATATGTTCTAAGGAAATCTCCTTATGGTTGTACCATTTATTTGATAAATGAAGATTCACTATTTGAGTATACATGTTTTCATGTATTTGATTGGATCTTAAACTCATTTACTGAATGTCCACAATACCATTCACATCATGAGAGAATTTGTGATTGGATCACAACTAGTGAGTATCTCTACATGTGTAATTGTGAGTATTGGAATTATCCTTAGTCGATGAATTGATGTATTCGGACACCATCAATTCTGTTGAGACTAGCATGAGTTATACTCTTTGGTTTATCCAAACAGCTGTTTCCCACAGGCTGGAGACATTGGGATGTCTGGATTGAACCGTGGATGCTAGTTATGGTAACTAGTTCATTGGAGTTACTAGATATAAGACTTCATATGATTCTCTGCATATATGGATATGTCAATGAAGTTCTTACTGTAACTTAAGTGCGATGTTCCTTCGACTTGCGGTATTCAAGTCATCTTGGTCATGTGGACTTATGCTTTGACATCTTAAGCAAGCATCTCCGAGGAGATGTGGACTCGGGATGATTGGGTATAAGTCGAAGTTGACGAAGGTGTTTGAATAGCCTACAGAGGATTCACCACTCCTTGCGAGGGGATGGATACCCTATGGCCTCTCGTCGAATTGTTAATAAAGTCTTTGGCCAAAGCATTACATATTTAGAGTATGGTACTCTTGAATACATGTCCAGTAACTAGAATTCGAAGGACGAGGAAGTAATACTTCGGCTAGGTGTGACATGGTCAGCCTAGTGGGGACAGACACAATGGATCATGTCCTGAACCAAGTGGGTATAAGATGAGTGAAGGGAACGGGGCACATTTCACTTTAGCTGCTGAAAGGATTCATAAGTTGTTTTGGTGTCAACCGTTGATATTCCAATTAATTGGGGATCATGACGTACTACTAGGTGTCACTCGTGATTGTTCTATAATTAATGGTTAATTATAGATGACCAACATAAACTGGGAATCTATTTGGTCACACGCACTATGAATGTTATCTGAAGGATTTAAAACAAGTTTGAGAATGAGATTCTCAGATCGAGAGAGACTTGGTTTGGTTGGACCAAACATGGAGCGAGCATGAAATTGTTTCAGCCGCATCGAAAGCTTGGATGGACCGAGTCTTATGAAGACATGATGGATGAACCAAATCGGTTTTATTCTAATCCAATTGTGGAAATAAAGCAAAGTGGTTTGGTTTGTGTTAAACGAATGAACCAAAGTGGTTCGATTCCTTTTAACTTAAAATAGACCAACACAGTTTTGTTTATTTTAACTTAAGTTAATGGAGCGGGTTAACAGGTTTTGGTTGTGAACCAATAACCCTTTGAGAAAAGGTTTTTTAATAAAAATTTTTAGAGAAGAGGTCTTGAGAAAAGGTCTCTTATTGGATAAGAGATACATTCTCTATAAATAACGGGGTTGAGAGATAACTCGTAATCAATAGACTAAGGTTTGTGAAACCCTAGCTGTTTTTCTCTCCTCTCCTCTCCTTGTTCCTTGCCGCCCAAGCCTTTGTGCCACCCAAATTGTTGTGTCGCTGCCCATGCTTGTTGTGGTCAACCCTTCTCCTTGCCGCCATCCAACCACTAGTCGCCGACCAACATTTCCTTGGCTGCCAGTGACCAAGGAGTAGTCGACCTCTTATTTGGCCGACCACTTCCTCCACCAACCTGCCCTTTTGGACAGCTTGTGTCCTTTGCAATGAGAGAGTCATTTGGCCGACGTTTGGAACTTCGGCAGTGACCTCCTTGCCGAGGATTGGATCTCTGACAATCCTCTTTAGTGGAGGATCGAAATTTTGTCAATTGGTTGATGAAAACTGCTTTCGAGATGGGAGTTTGTGAAACTCGTTTTGGATTCGAATTGGATTAGAATTGTGATCGTCTCTCGGATCACAACGTCTTCGATACGAGACTAGTATCTCGTGTGAAGATGTGGCTCGTAGCTTGTTGAAGCTATCCCGACGATACTCGGTGTGCATATGGATAGAGGCGAAACTTACGAGGGTCGCAAGGTTGATGTCATTTCCGCTTCACGTAATTCGTCAGGTATACTTAAATTAGTTTATTTATTGCAAAATTTGAAATAGCAATTTTGTCTACATTTGATGTATCCTTGCATGTGTGTGGTGTGTGTGTTGTAATAAATTAATTTATCACTTATTTTTGCTTTTGTTGTGTGCATGTTTACAAAACGTATTTGAACACACCCACGTCGGTGTCGGGGAAACCTAACAAGTCCAACAACCCAAACAAGAAACGGAACTCCAGTTCTAACCATATTAATGGAAGGTGTAGGCTTTAATATTGTGTAAGGGTTTTAAGGTCCCATCCTCTTTCCATGAAAATAACTATTATCTACGTGGCATGATACACATGACATACATATGTGCAACTAATCCATCTACATGTCATGCCACACATGACATAATGATATGCATCTAATGCAATTACATGACATACAATTTTGACATGTACAAATAGTTTCCTTATTTTTCATAAGTAATTTTGGAAATAGAATATGTTTAAGATTTTATTTCTCAAATCAAATCTTGATTAAATTAGGAAATAAATTTCCAAATCTAATCACATATTTTATTTATGGAAAATATTAGTTAAGGAAACTAATTTCCTAAATTGTAATTTCCTAATCACATTAGAAAATTTCCAATTTGAATTTCTTTACTAATTAAAATTTCCATAATTATAGGTTCTTATCTACAATGTATCCATTGGTAGAATTGATTATGAGAAGCTGTAGAGAACACTATTCTTAAATATTCCTAGTCAAGTATTGTATTAATAGACAAAGGGCTATATTGATACATTGAGACTAGCTTGTAGGTCAATGGATGACTTTTTCTCACAAGTCATGGATATGTGATATCACATTAACACATGGGTATATATATATTGGCGAATATATATACGAAATTGACCCACCATGAGAAAGTATCATGGATCGTTATATGAGTGTCATATACTTTCTCATGTGACTATTGGTATGAATAGTCCTTAGACCTGAAGTCACTACGGTTCCCTACATAAGGAGTTATGTACTTTGGTATCGTCTAATGTCACCCATAATAGGGTTCACTATAACGGCGATCACTGGGTATGTAACGAATTATGCAGAGGGATGTGAGTGATATAGATGGGATATCTATCCCTCCCATATGACGGGAGTGATATCTTTGGCCTCTTGATAGAGTATGACCACGAAATGCATGAGCATACTCAAATGAGTCAATATGAGATATTGAACTCATTTGTTTGAGTGAGTCTACTTGGGGATCAAGAAACACAAAGATTGATAAGGGGATGATATGGTATATGCCTCATTGATCGATCTAAGATATTAAGGATAGAAGGACACCGTCATACATGATAATAGTCACAGAAAGGTTATCGGATCTCGACTTTCTTGTAGCTTGAGTAGCAATGATGTATTGCTAGATGCCGCTCATTGCTTATCTATCTAAAATGATTTTAGATACATTGCCAACGTTATGAGTGTCTATAGGGTCACACACAAAGAACATGTTTTGGAGAAGTGTTCATTTTAGTTTGACTAAATAAATCATTAGTTAATTGAATGGACTAGAATGAATTAGACTCATTGCTTGGCTAAATTTGAGTTGGACTCAAATTGGTTTATTTTGAGTTAGACTCAAGTGAAACCAATTGAAGAAGGTAAGCATGATTAATAATGATTAATCATGCATGCAAATAGATTAATGCATGAAATGGATTAATTGCATGTAATAGGATATAATGCCTCAATATTGCATGCATGCATGCAAATGGGAGTTTTGCATGAAATAGGATTTAATGCAAAATGAGGTTAGCATGATTAATGATGATTAATCTTGCATGAAATGGGATTTCAAAATCTCTCAACGTTACATGCAAATGGAGGCTAATGCATGCAAAGCAAATGGGATTTATTGCATGCAAATGGGATTTAATGGATGCAAATGGGGGTTTCATGCAAATGAGAGATTAATGCATCAAGAGAGATTTAATGCATGGAAAAATGAAATGGGATTTAGTCTCTTCTCTTCTCAACGTGAAGTGTGGATGAAGAAGTGGATTTTCATTTATTTTTTTTCTCCTTGGTTTTGTGTGGTCGTGCATCCCATTCTTGGAGGTATCCCATTTTATGCTTAGCATCCATTTTTTCATCTCCCTTCTTCTTGGCCAAACCATAGTCTTTGGTGGAGGGCCTTGGTGTGGTTGCTATCACAACCAAAGGCTCATCTCCTTCTCCAAGATAGCATACGTGTGGATACCTTGGAGATACAGTTGTCCTTACCGTATTGAGATCCGACTACGTTTGGCTAGCGGGATTGCGAAGGGCTTCACAATAAAGGTATACTTCTTCTTCTAGATAAGATCTAGACAAAGTAGGATAATCGATTTATATGTATTGCATGGATCTCTAGAGGGATCCGGCATGTATTTTGTTTCCGCTACGGTTGTACGAAGTGTTTCGTCCGTGAACACATGTCATATGACACGGATCCCTGCAGTGATATCAGAGCCACTTTTAATACGTATATTTCATTATGATGATTTATATATGATATAAATTTAGATTTTCGTATTTTATATGAGATGTAAAACATGTGTATTATGAGTACATGAATTTTAGGCTTGAAATTGTCAGAAAGTGGCAAAACAAAGGAGAACACAGTTTGGCAAACAAAACCAACCACGACCATGTTTGAGAACAAGGGCAACAACTCATTCAAGGAGTTGAAAATATTTTTTTCTCCGGCACGCCCGACCGCTCAAGTGTGCCCCTTGAACCCCACCCGCTAATCGCTAGCGGACCGCTACATGGCGCTTATTATTGTAAGCGGCTTAAAATTCATGTATGTATTCATAATAAATTTTATAAAATCACATCATTATGAATGATATGGTGCATGGTTATGGCCTAGGGCCCAATGTGATTGTGGTTGTGTGTTGTGTGTGCATGCTGTAATTCATAATATGGCATGTGTGTCGTGTCTTCATCTCTATTTTTCTGGTTGTAAAATAGACTTAGACTCGAATGTAACTCGAGTGTTCTTATTTTGTAATGTACAAAATAAAGAAATGAAAAGTCCATTGAAGGTTGAAGTTACAAGGAGGATGCCGACAACACAGGATGACCGAAGGAAACACTTGGAGAAGATGTCATCCCTAGGTTAACCATTCTCTCTTCTCATTTGCTTGAGAAGATCGTAGATTCGGGCCATAACCATGTCACGGTTAAGATTATTTGCTATGTGTGTATATGATACATGTGTATGCTATGTGTGTATGTGATGCATGCTAAATAATAACCTTATCTTAAATTAAGTCAATTTAATAAGCCTACCAAAGTTTGGTACTCATAAACTACCTCGATCATTTGTTGTTGGGTTTGCCAAAGCAAAGCAACGCATTTTATCTTGGTAGAGTGCAAGAGGACAATTGTGATGTCCCGCTATCAAACTTTGGATGAGACTTAATTAAATGTCTCAATTAGATTGAGAAATACTTAGAGGCATCTCTTAATAGTTAGGAAACACGGGTTAGAGAACATCTACACTAAGTCTTGGGTGATTAGCCAAAGCTAACTCAAGATGATGTGTAATATGGATCTTGGCCCCTCTTTCTGCAAGAATTGCATATGATGCAATTGGTAAAATGTTACCTATCTAGTCATACTAAATCTTGGGCGATTAGCCAAAGCTAACTCAAGGTGAAGTATGATGTGGATCTTGTCCCACAAGTATCTATGATTCAGTGGGAGTCTCATTTAATTAAAGGCCTAATTAATTGATTTATGATATGATACTCAATTTTGCATTTTATTTCTGTTGTAGATCACTGTCTTCAAATACGTCAAATACCCTCTCTCTACGATCGGTCCTTGAGAAGGACAAGCTCAATGGAGCAAACTTCATTGACTAGTACAGGAATTTGAGAATAGTTCTCAAACAGGAGTGGAAACTCTATGTCCTAGAGAAACTCATTCCTGAACCACCCACCAACAATGCCACTCGTGCTGATAAGGATGTTTACAAGAAGCATCAAGATTATGCATTAGATGCATCATGCCTTATGCTTGCAACCATGAACTCTGAGCTTTAGAAGCAACATGAGAACATGGATGCCTTTGCTATGGTTGCACACCTGAAGCAACTATATCAAGGGCAAGTGAGGCACGAGAGATCTAAGGTATCTAAGGCATTGTTTCAATGCAAGATGCAAGAAGGAACACCCATAGGAACTTATGTACTCAAGATTATTGGGTATGTTGAGAACCTAGAAAGATTGGGATTTCCTTTAGGCCAAGAGTTGGCCATTAACCTTATTCTGCAGTCATTGCCTAGAGGTTTTAATCAATTTGTCATGAACTATTACATGAGTGAAATTGACAAACCGTTGCCTGAGCTCTTAAGCATGTTGAGAACTGCTAAGAGCAATATTAAGAAGATACAACCTAGTACTAGTGATGTACTTATGGTTAAAAAGGGAAAGGGTAAGAAGAAATCTAAAGGCAAGGCCCAAGAAAAGGGCAAGAAAGCATTGAAGCCCAAAGGTATGGTGCCCAAGGAAGGGAATTGCTTTCACTGTAAGGAAGCTGGACATTGGAAGAGGAACTGTAAAAAGTACCTCGAGGAAGTAAAGAAGAAGCAAAGTGATACTTCTGCTTCAGGTCTACATGTTATAGAAGTTAATCTATCTATATCTTCTTTATAGGTATTGGATATCGGTTGTACTTATCACATTTGTACTAATGTGCAGGGCCTGAGAAGAAGTACACCATTGACGAAAGGAGAGGTGGACCTACGTGTGGGCAATGACGCAAGAGTTGCTGCTATAGTTGTAGGAACATATTCCTTATCGTTGCCAAGTGGTTAGATTTTAGAACATGATGAGTGCTATTTTGTACCTGCAATAACAAAGAACATTATGTCTATTTCTTGTTTGGACAAGAAAGGTTTTTCATTTACCATAAAGGATAAATGTTGTTCTATTTATTTAAATGAAATGTTCTATTGCAATGCACATTTGATGAATGAATTCTATGTTCTTGATCTAGAAAACTCAGTCTATAATATAAATATCAAACGATTCAAATCTAATGATTTAAATCAGACATATCTTTGGCATTGTCGCTTGGGTCATATAAATGAGAGTCGCATATCCCAACTACATAGAGATGGATTACTGGACTCATTTGTGTTTGAATCATATGAGACATGTGAATCTTGTCTTTTAGGCAAGATGACCAAGACTCCATTTAGTGGACAAGGAGAACGAGCGACAGATTTGTTAGGCCTCATACATATTGATGTTTGTGGTCCTTTCAAAGTCGTAGCCAGAGGAGGTTATTAGTACTTTATTACATTTACTGATGATTTCAATAGATATGGATATGTGTATCTTATGAGACACAAATCAGAATCCTTTGAAAAGTTCAAAGAATTCAAGAATGAAGTACAGAACCAACTTGGTAAGAGTATTAAGATGCTTCGATCAGATCGAGGTGGGGAATACCTTAGCCAAGAGTTTCATGACTATCTAGTTGAGTTTGGGATACGATCTCAACTCACTCCACCCGGAACACCACAGTGGAATGGTGTATCCGAGAGGAGAAATCGTACTCTATTAGATATGGTACGATCAATAATGAGTCACACAGATCTTCCTCCTTCCTTTTGGGGATATGCTCTAGAGACAGCTGCTCTTACACTTAACCGTGTTCCATCTAAGGTAGTCGTAAAGACATCATGAGATATGGACTGGGAATAGTCCCAAGATGTCTTTTATAAAGATTTGAGATTGTGAGGCTTACGTACGACGTCTAGTTTTAGATAAACTAGGCCCCAAATCAGATAGATGCTATTTTGTTGGATATCCCAAGGAAACTAAGGGATATTACTTTTACAACCCCACTCTAGGCAAAGTATTTATCGCCAGAAATAGAGTTTTTCTAGAAAGGGAATTTATTTCTAGAAAAGCTAGTGGGAGTAAAATTGATCTTGAAGAAGTTCAAGATATACAAAATAACACTGATGCCTTAATGGAACAAGAACATGCACCATAAGGCGATGAGGATTATGAATTAAGGTCATCACAAGGAGTTGTGGTATAACCTGTTCATGTAGACCAAGCTCTGCGCAGGTCTGATAGGATATGTCATCAACCTGAGAGATATTCTTTTCTCTTGGATGACAACGATGGTGTCATGTTTGATGAGCTGACATCCTATCAGGAAGCTGTAATAAGCCCAGATTCTGAGAAATGGCTTGAGGCCATGAGATCCGAAATGGAATCCATGTACACTAACCAAGTATGGACTTTGGTTGATCCACTTGAAGGGGTCAAACCCATTGGGTGTAAGTGGGTCTTTCGGAGAAAGACTAACATGGATGGAAATGTGCATGCCTATAAAGGGTGATTGGTAGCAAAAGGATTCAAGTAGATTCATGGTATTGACTATGATGAAACCTTTTCTCCAGTTGCGATGCTCAAATCCATTTGGTTCATGCTTGCTATTACTGCTTACTATGACTATGAGATCTGGCAAATGGATGTCAAAACTATATTTCTTAACAAAAATCTACTCGAGGATGTGTATATGACATAATCTTTTGTCGATCCAAAGGATGCTGGAAAGGTCTGTAAGTTGCATAGGTCCATTTATGGTTTAAAGAAAGCTTCTAGAAGCTGGAATCTTCGATTCGATGAAGCGATCAAAATGTTTGGTTTCTTTAAGAAAGAAGATGAACCTTGTGTGTACAAGAAGATTAGTGGGAGCACAGTTGTTTTCCTCATTTTGTATGTAGATGGCATACTACTCATTGGAAATGATCTCCCTATGTTGGAGTCTGTGAAGACTTGGCTTGGGAATTGTTTCTCAATGAAGAACTTAGGTGAAGCAGCCTATTTTCTAGGCATCAAAATCTATAGGGATAGATCTAAGAGATTGCTTGGCCTAAGTCAGAGTACATATGTTGACAAGGTGGTTAAGAGTTTTGCCGTGCAGAATTCCAAAAGGGGACTTCTACCAATGCCACATGGTGTGAGTCTTTCGAAGACTCAATATCCCTCTTTTGCGGAAGAGAGACAATGCATGGATCAGATCCCTTATGCATTTGCTATAGGATCTATCATGTACACCATGATTTGTACTCGCCCCAATATCTCGTATGCTATAAGCATGATGAGTAGGTACCAGTTAGATCCTGGTGAATGTCACTAGACAGCTGTCAAGAATATTCTTAAGTACTTGAGAAGGACGAAAGAATATTTCTTGATCTTTGGAGGTGATGAGGAGCTAGCTGTAAAGGGTTACAGTGATGTAAGCTTCCAAACCGACAGAGATGATTCGTGATCGTAGTCAGGGTATTTATTTTGTCTGAATGGTGGCACTATGAGCTAGAAGAGTTCGAAGCAGGACACAGTGACAGATTCTACAATAGAAGTCGAGTACATTGCTGCATCTGATGTAGCAAAGGAGGCTATTTGGATCAGGAAGTTCATTGCTGAACTTGGGGTGATTCCTAGCATAGCAGATCCTATAGACCTCTATTGTGACAATAATGGGACTATTGCTCAGGCTAAGGAACCTCGCTCTCATCAGAAGACCAAACACATACTACGACGGTTTCACCTCATTCGAGAGATCATCAATAGAGGAGATGTGAGGATATGCAGAGTAGATACTGATGCTAACATTGTGGATCCCTTAACCAAGGCTTTGGCACAGAGGAAGCATGATAGTCATACCAGATCACTGGGTATTAAATATTATAGTGATTGGCACTAGTGTTAGTAGGAGATTGTTAGTATGAGCCCTTAGTGTCAATTATGAGATGATCGATGAGGGAAACTTTTGTGTCATATCTTATATTAATAAAGGCAAAGATTGATTATTATATTTACTTTATGCGTGTGCCAGCCAAATAAATATACTAATGTCCTTGAATAGTAGGTTCTTATCTACAGTGTATCAATTGGTAGAATTGATTATGAGAAGCTGTAGAGAACACTATTCTTAAATATTCCTAATCAAGTATTGTATTAATAGACAAAGGGCTATATTGATATATTAAGACTAGCCTGTAGGTCAATGGATGACTTGATCTCACAAATCATGGATATGTGATATCACATTGACACATGGGTATATATATATTGGAGAATATATATACGGAAGTGACCTGCCATGAGAAAGTATCATGGATCGTTATATGAGTGTCATATACTTTCTCATGTGACTATTGGTATGAATTGTCCTTAGACCTGAAGTCACTACGATTTCCTATATAAGGAGTTATGTACTTTGGTATCGTCTAATGTCACCCGTAACAGGGTTCACTATAACGACGATCATTGGGTATGTAACAAATTATGCGAAGGGATGTGAGTGATGTAGATGAGATCTATCCCTCCCATATGACGAGAGTGATATCTTTGGCCTCTTGATAGAGTATGACCACGAAATACATTACCATGCTCAAATGAGTCAATATGAGATATTGAGCTCATTTGTTTGAGTGAGTCTACTGAGAATCAAGAAACACAAAGATCGATAAGGGGATGACATGGTCTATGCCTCATTGATCGATCTAAGATATCAAGGATAGAAGGATACAGTCGTACATGATAATAGTCATAGAAAGGTTGTCGGATCTCGACTTTCTTGTAGCTTGGGTAGCAATGATGTATTGCTAGATGCCGCTCATTACTTATTTATCTAAAATAGATTTAGATACGTTGCCAACGTTATGAGAGTCTATAGGGTCACACACAAAGAACATGTTTTGGAGAAGTGTTCATTTTAGTTTGACTAAATGAATTATTAGTTAATTGAATGGACTAGAATGAGTTACTCATTGCTTGGCTAAATTTGAGTTGGACTCAAATTGGTTTATTTTGAGTTAGACTCAAGTGAAACCAATTGAAGAAGGTAAGCATGATTAATCATGCATGCAAATAGATTAATGCATGAAATGGATTAATTGCATGTAATAGGATATAATGCCTCAACGTTGCATGCATGCATGCAAATGGGAGTTTTGCATGAAATAGGATTTAATGCAAAATGAGGTTAGCATGATTAATGATGATTAATATTGCATGAAATGGGATTTCAAAATCTCTCTAACAGTTATATGCAAATGGAGGCTAATGCATGCAAAGAAAATATGATTTATTGCATGCAAATGAGATTTAATGGATGCAAATGGGGGTTTCATGTGAATGGGAAATTAATGCATTAAGAGAGATTTAATGCATGGTAAAATGAAATGGGATTTAGTATCTTCTCTTTTCAACGAGAAGTGTCGATGAAGAAGTGGATTTTCATTTTTCCTCCTTGGTTTTGTGTGGTCGTGCATCCCATTCTTGGAGGTATCTCATTTTATGCTTAGCATCCATTTTTTCATCTCCCTTCTTCTTGGCCAAGCCATAGTCTTTGATGGAGGGCCTTGGTGTGGTTGCTAGCACAACCAAAGGCTCATCTCCTTCTCCAAGATAGCATTTGTGTGGATATCTTGGAGATACAGTTGTCCTTATCGTATTGAGATCTGACTGTGTTTGACTAACGGGATTGCGAAGGGCTTCGCAGCAAAGGTATACTTCTTCTTCTAGATAAGATCTAGACAAAGTAGGATAATCGATTTATATGTATTGCTTGGATCTTTGGAGGGATCCGGCATGTATTTTGTTTCCTCTGCGGTTGTGCGAAGTGTTTCGCCCGCGAACACATGCGATATGACACGGATTCGTGCATTTCTTCCTTCGGATTCGAGGAGGAACCGCTTCATCGAGGGATTCCGACAACATCTTCCATCTCCGCATCTCATCCACCTTCTCCTTCGAATTTGAGGAGTTACTCCCCGACGACACTTCTTCGAGATCATCCGGATCCGCAAGAGTTTGGTGCATCCATCAAGCTACTGGATTCAGGAGTTTGCGCCATCCCACATCCACCGCCATTTGTGGAGTCTCGATTGAGCTCCATTGGACTTAGCCGGAGGAACTTGTTCATTCACCGGGTAAATCTTGGGTTGATTTCATCAAATTTTTTTTGTTTAATCTAGATTAATTTTATGCATGTCAATTGTTGGGTTAATTGTCCCTTACATTTATATTTGTTTTATACTTGTGCACATTAAGTGCTTGTCTTAATTTCTCTTCTAGTTTTTATTGCTTGAATTCCTGCATTGTTCTATTTGTTGCATGTTTTAATTACTTGCATGTTAGTTTAGAGTTTTAATTACCTTTCAATTGTAGGTTAGAATCCAAATGCAAACCCTCCCCCCCCCATTTATATTAAAAAACCAAAAGCAATAATGGAAACGATCCTAAAAAAATCATTCTACCGATTGCATTCATTAGGAGACGACCCAAGTCATCTCTATGTTACATTAGTGTAGAGGGGGTTCAATTTAATTATAAATTTTGTTTTGTAACGGTATCACGACAAAGACTGTTATAAAAAAAAATGGCATCGTTGTCGAGGAGTGTAATGGTGCTTGGTAGACTTAGGATTGTTTACCTATTTTTCTAAAAAAAAAATCAAAAATCCAAAAATTTTGTTCAGGGCTTCATTCTTTTATTCTCTTGTATATCTATGTATTTTATCATGTATACTTCCTGTGTCTTTTGATATTCTTTGTTAGTATTGCAGGAAAGAACAGAAAATTTCTTTAAATGTGGATCCTTATTATCAGCGATTTGGAGACTTCAATCAACCATATTATTCACACCAAAGTGAGCAACATAGTGTTTTTCCTATTGAGCCTCAGAGTTACCCATGAGAATATCAGGACATATATGATCCAACTCTTAGTTCTTATAGTTATGATTGGGGAAATCCTTCAACTCAGTATTATCATCCCTAGCGAATTTTAGAGTAGCATGAGTACTTCCAACCTCAATAACAGGATAGGTATGAATCATTTTTAAATACCTATAATTATGGTTGGATGGATCATTCAGGGTTCAAGTATAGAAGCACACAATAGAACATTCCTCAACCTCAATTCAATAATTCAGAGTGGACTGGTCATCAAAGCTTTGATAATGGGAATGAGCAACAACAGCATGATCAACCTTTTCCAGCATATCAGAGTCCAATATATCAAAACTACAATGAAGAAACCCTTGCTCCCAGTCAAGAAAATGCACGGACACTAGAAAAGTTTTTGCAGCTAGCATCAGTCCTAAAACAACATCAACAACAAATGAGCGATATACATTAGCAACAACAACAACAAATACAAAATATACAAATTCAACAAGATCAAATTGCATCATCCATCAGCCAGACACAAGCACAAGATTCCTTCTAGTTTTCCTCAGAGATCATTTCTGATGGCAGTGGTGTGCTTGAGGAGATGGATTGTAGAGCTAATTATTGATATGTTTCTTCTTCTGCAGCTCTATAGGACTCCTCTACTGATGGGCATGGTGATGATGTACTATCTAATGCTCCAGATATTGATGAAGTTGGTGCTGTGGCAAATGATATACAAGATGATACTAGTGGCTTGGATTTACTCTGTGATGCTATTTGTGCCCTGGATTATATTGAAGAAAAGGAGAGGTTGCCAAATACCAATGACCAAACTTGCCAACCATACCAGAAGTTGAGTGAGACAGGGGTGGTAAGCAATTGTGTTGAGCTGATTTCCATGGAAGTGGTGGATAGTTGGATGCCCCTCATACTGGACACTTCCATCACAGCCAGAGTCTCCAACAATTTTCCTAACGAAAACCTTGATAACAAATGCAATAATCCAACCCCAAGGCTGGACACTTTTCTTGAATCGCGTCCGACCACCAGAGATTACATATGATGAGGCGATGATATTAGAGGGAGCAACACTGGACTATCCCGATCACACCATGAAGGCGCTCACCCCCATTCTGTCCTTCCCACTCCCAGTGTGGATGTTAAAGCTGAATCTTCTTTAACAACCGGGAAGGGATTTCTTTCAAAGCACTTCACTGCCTGAGTGACTTCTCTTACTGAACCTTCTCTAACCACTAGGACCTCAGGGGAGTCTGCTCCATCTCATTCTCTTTTATTTTTATTGTGTATATGTTTCTTTTACTTTGTTTTTCTTTGTTTTAGTTGTTACGTTTTCTTTGTTGAGCTTTTGTTTTATCGGGCTTGGAGATAAATTCCCTATGCATTCTTTTATATCATCTTAGAAGTCGTGAAAGCTAGTTAAATTTGACTGTCAAATTTTGGGATTTATTGTCATGAATGGATTATTTGATTGCATGTGGTTACTACTTGGTGATGGATTTTGTGTTCATAGATTGAGATGATTATTTTTGTTTACCTAGTGAGTATTGAGCCTATTTTTATTGCTTGTGTGTGGTGCACTTGTGGTTATTATAACTCTAGAACTTGCTTTGATTCTTTTGAAACCACACAACAATAGGTTTGCATGATTATTATGAAGGCAATCACATTTGTTTTCCTTCACTTCTTTTATCACCACATGCTTATTGAATAACATTCTAGTCGTTCATCATTTCTATTTTTCTTTCCTACCATTACTTTCTTCTCCATTTTTATTTCTAGATGTGGAATATTTGGTTGTTCCGTGATGAGTATTTTGCTCAAAATGGACAAAAATTTAAGTGTGGGAGAGAAAAGTAGCTTAGGGAAATTTAGTGTAAGCATAGGCAAGTAGTGCTTGATCACCATTAGCTAGCCATGCTCTTTATCTTTTTAGCTGAGCTTGATGTTAGAGCATAGGAAAGTGCATTACATATCGAAAAAAAAGAGTTTGAAAAAAAAATTAAAAAAAACTAAAAAAAGAAAGATGAAAAAAATAAACATTTGGGTGCCCATGAAATAAAAAAAAAGTATTGTGAAAACTTTGATATGTTGTGCCATTTTTTTATTTGTGTGATAATATTTTTGTTATTGACATCCCTTGTTGCAACTATTGAGAGATTTATTATATATCATAAGTGGATTTGTATTGAAGAATGTGATAAGGGTTGTTTACATGTTTATTGGGTTGGAAGAAAAAATTTTTAGGGCAATGCTTTCTTGTACTCATCTATGTAGCATTCCATTATTTCCATATATTCTACTATTTTCTTTGTCTCTTTCATTTCTTTTTCTTGCATTCAAACCATCATTACTTTTATTTCATGTTTCCCTTACATTCCTAATAAGCCTTCAAAGATTGTGTATTCTTATGTATATAATAGTGGTGAAGAGTAGAAGAGAAGCAAGCATATGGTAGTGCATAAACCATGAGTAGCTTGAGTGAACTCCACTATTACATGCTTATGAGAGCGAGAGAAACCACCACTTACCTTGTGAGGCTTAGTCATTCTCAGTCTATTCATAATCGATTGAAGCTACCTTGTTTGTTAATCTGTGTAAGATTTGAGTCCATGATTGCTCGAGTCTTTGAGAATTGACGATCCTAGGTAACTTTCTTTCACAATTTTCTATGTATTATTGGGAATTGCTAGGGGAATGCATGTTTAGTCATTTTCTTAGTTTTGTATACTTGCACGAGATGCGCAAGAATAAGTGTGGGGGAATTGATAACTCACGTTTTAATATGATATTTTGTATTCATTCCTCGATGTTTTTATCAATTTGTATGCGTAATTCAATATATTTATCATATTTTATGAATATGGATCATTTTAGAGCTTTAATGCAAATACATGCTAATTTGATGTCTTAAATACTAATTTGTTGTATACTTTATTTTGCAGGACATTTAAGAGCAAATCGAGGAATGCACGTTGAAAAAAATACAAAGTTACTGTAGCACTGTGTTTTTTTCTCCAGAAAAAGACACGACTGACCATGCTAAAAAGGCACGACCATGTCGCAGGCCCAGAATTAGGGTTGGAGTGCATTTAAAAGCAAAAAAAGTCGGATAAAATGCCATCTCTTCTTCCCTTGAGCCCTAGCAGCCACCTCCACCCTCATCCATCCATTTTCCTCCTTCGGATTCAAGGAGGAACCACTTCATTGAGAGATTTCGGTGACGTCTTCCATCTTTGCAACTCATCCACCATCTCCTTTGGATTCGAGGAGGAGTTCTACCCTGACGACACTTCTTCGAGCTCAACCAAATCCGTGAGAGTTCGTAGCATACATCAAGCTACTGGATTCAAGAGTTTGTGTCATCCCACATCCACCGTCGTTTGCGGAGTCTCAATTGAGCTCCGTTGGACTTAGCCGGAGAAACTTGTTCTTTCACTGGGTAAATCTTGGGTTGATTTCATCAATTTTATTTTGTTTAGTTTAGATTAATTTTATGCATGTCAATTGTTGGGTTAATTTCCCCTTACATTTATATTATTTTTATAGTTGTGCACATTAAGTGTTTGTTTTAATTTCCCTTCCAATTTTTATCGCTTCAATTCTTGCATTATTCTATTTGTTGCATGTTAGTTTATAGTTTTAATTACCTTGCAATTGTAGGTTAGAATCCAAATCCAAACCCCCCTTATTTATATTAAAAAACCCAAAGTAATAATGAAAATGATCATAAGGACACCACTCTACTGATTGCATTCATTGGAAGACGACCCGAGTTAGCTGTATGCTACATAAGTGTAGAGGGGGTTTGTTTTAATTATAAATTTTGTTTTGTAATGGTACCATGACAAAGACTGTTATCACCTTGGCAAAGGATCCAGTTATCATGACATAGTCGATAGAAGCACTTAAAGGCTAATATGAAGGATGAAGAGTCACAGACTCGAGGGGTCCGAGAGGCGTGAGGATGATGGAGGTGACTAGAAGGCTTTGGTCTAGGCTAAGGGTGATTAATCAAGTATGAGGGGATCATACTTGGGTTAAATCTCATGGTTGAGGTTTATCAGTCGATTGGGACTTTTGGTCAGTGGACTGATCGAGCATTCAACACTCGAGAGCCTATTCAACTCGGAGTAGTCGACTGGGATTATGACCAATCGACTGGTCGAGGAGTCAACTAAGGATCGACTGCTCGGCTGAGGTCATGGCAGTCGACTAATGACACTGTAGTAGTTCATAGATTCTTGGGGTAGTCGACTGGCCAATCGACTACAGGCCAATAGTTGACTGGTGGTAAGGGTAGTCGACTGTTGGGCTATATGTTGGGCAGATTCCAGCGTAGATAGAGTCATTGTGAGACAACAGATTTGCTAGCAGTCGACTGGTGGCTTTTAGCAGTCGATTGCTAGGTGTAAAATCAGTCTGATCCAGGTTATAAAAGGAGTGTTGTTACATTCCAGACCTTCAAGAATAATCCAAAGCAACCAATTAGCAAGCAATTAAAAGAACTTTGTGTAAAGTTTTCTTTACTTGTATTTGCTTATTGCTTAGTATACTTGTTGTATTTCATGTATTACTATTGTAATTTTGTTGTAAGAGATTTCTCCACCTCCGAAGTATTTTTCAAGAAGGAGAAATTTCTTAGTGGTGGTGTACATTACTAAAGCTCACTCTAGAGCTCGACCATGGAGTAAGAACCATAGGTTCAGAACCACGTTAAATACTCTTGTTGTGTGTGTGCTTGTCTTTATCTTCTTGTGCATTTCTATTATTGTATATTCCACTGTGCATTAACAAGTTTTGTAGATGAACACACAATCCATCAAAGCGAAGTGAAAATTGCTATTCACCCTCCTCTAGCACGATGTTATAGACCATACAGAATATACAAAATAGTAGAAACAAAATAAAAGACAAGAAGCACAACCACTAAACTAGTATTTTTACATGGTTCGAAACCCTAGTTCCTACTCCACGGTCGAGCTCTAGTGATGCACACCACCACTATGAATTTCTCCTTCTCGAAAACACTCCGGAGGTGGAGAAACCTCTTACAATGAACTTACACAAATAAAAGACAACCAAATACAAGAATACAAAATAAAGAAGTGAAAACACTTTACAAATGAGAGTTTTTGATTGCTTGATCTTTTAGTTGCTTTAAGATTCTTTGAAGGTTTGGAAAGTTGCAATGTTTCCCCTTCAAAAGCTCCAAGAACTGACTTGTTCTCCTCTTCACGAAGTCTTCTTATAAAGCTGTAACTAGGGATGATTTTTGCCTGGCGATCGACTGGCCTTACCCACCAGTCAACTACCCAGTTATCTGTTGTCTCACAATAGACTAATCCACATCGAATTATTCCTGATCAATCGACTTCCCTGACCCAGTAGTTGACTTCCATAGCCACCAGCCGACTGCCATAAGCCAGCAGTTGACTACGAACTCTTCTATGCTTTGACCACTTACGACCAGTCGACTGCCCATCCATGGTAGTCGATTGTCAGTGGCTAGTTGACTGCCAGAGCCACAGGTCAGCAGTTGACCCTCAGTCAACTACTCGACTAGTCGACTGGGTCATAACCCCAGTTGACTAGTAAACCTCAAAATCGAGGTTTGACCCAAGTATGATTTCCTCATACTTGATAATCACTCCAAGCCTATACCTAAGTCTTCAAGCTAGCTCTATTAGCCTCACGCCCTCAGGGTCCATCCGAGTCCTCCAAGGCTCCTTCACCCTTCGCGCTAGCCTTTAGGTGCTTCCATTGACTTCATCATGCCATCGAGTACCCTTAGCCTAGATCTAAGCCTTCAAGCTACTTCTATCAGCCTCAAGCCCTTGGTTCGAGTCCATGACTCCTAACCCTTGGCCCTAGCCTTCAAGTGCTTATGTTGGCTTTGTCATGCTAACGGGTCTACATTTGCCAAGAGGTCGCACCTCCGTGTCACGCCCGCCCCTTCTCGTACTCTAGAGGGGGAGGAAGGGCGGCGCGACGCAATCATACATACATGCATTTACAGTGAAAGAATTTAAACTTCTTTTTTTTTCTCTTTTTAAAACATAAAGCATGAAACATGGAGCATGCATAATCATTTCATAAGGACACTAAGTAGCAACCATCTAAACATCAAGTAGTGATCAACTCTTAACTACTAATATGCAAACTTTAAAACATGCATAAGTCTTGGAACATAAAAAACAGATCTCGTCCACCATGCCACTGCCACACGCACTTTGCCCCTCCTGTTGCTCCCTTTAGTTTAGTCATTCTTTACCCTTATCTGCAGTACAAGGAAAATATGAAACTATAAGCACATAGGATTAGTAAGATCCTTTCCTACTCACTAAAGCCATATAACAAGAATTAGACATACAGTAGTGACATGTTCATCTAGACAACATATAGGCATAGCATTCATATAAAAGTAGTGACATGATCATTTAAGAACATATAAGCTTAGCATTCATATAAAAGTAGTGACATGATCGATTAAGAATATATAAGCATAGCATTCATATAAAAGTAGTGACATGATCATTTAAGAACATATAAGCATAGCATCCATATAAAAGTAGTGACATGATCAATTAAGAACATATAAGCATAGCATTCATATAAATATCATAATCACATAGACATGAAATGGGTATATGCAAGATGTTCTTTGAAAACATATACTTTATTGGTTCTTAAACATAATCTCAACATGGAGGGCCCGACATTGTACCACATACATCATCATCTTTGTGCGCATCCCTAAATAGACCCGAGGTAGCTAATCCCGAACCTACTAGGGTACTAGGTTCGTACTACGACCGTCGACCTAGGGGCAACATAGAAGCCCATCCTAGGCCCGTACTACGACCGTCGGCCTCGGGCAACTTAGGAGCCCATCCCGTACTAGGTCCGTACTATGACTATCGACCTAGGGGCACGTAGGAGCCCATCCCTTGGACCTTGCTAGGGTCCGGTACAATCCATACAAAAGTAAAATAGCATATCATGTTCCTTATCATAACATATCATGTTCCTTTTCATAACATAAAGAATGCTCTTAGTCCCCATTCATAGGGAAGCATCTCTTAGGCATTTCATCATACATACTTGTTCATCATGACGCAATGAGCATAACATAATTATACATTCATACAATTAACATGGAAATAAGGTAGTGGCATAAACAAATCATGCTATCATAAAGTCTAACTATCAACATGTTAAAATCATATATAGATATATCATGGCATGGAAGACCATGGGTGAGCATGAACAAGGTTTGGCCGAAACTTCCAAAGGGGAATATTAAGAATTCAAACCCTAATTCAACTTGTACAAGGTCTAACTATCAACATGTTAACATCATATACATATAAAACATGGCAAGGGGAATCATTGGTGAGCATGAGCATGAGCATGTCTTGGCCGAAACCCTAAGGAAGGGTCTTAGGAAATCTACACCCAAACAACTTGTACAAAGCCTATCTATCAACATGTTAACATCATATACATATAAAACATGGCAAGGGGAATCATTGGTGAGCATGAGCATGTCTTGGCCGAAACCCTAAGGAAGAGTCTTAGGAAATCTACACCCAAACAACTTGTACAAAGCCTATCTATCAACATGTTAACATCAAATATATATATATCATGGCATGGAGAATCATTAGTAGCCCAAACATGGTTTGACCGAAACCCTAATTGAGGTTTGTAGGGATTCAAATGCTCAACAACTTGTACAAAGCCTAATTATCAACATGTTAACATCAAATATATATAGATCATGACATGGAGAATCATTAGTAGCCCAAACATGGTTTGGCCGAAACCCTAATGGAGGTTTTTAGGGATTCAAATGCTCAACAACTTGTACAAAGCCTAATTATCAACATGTTAACATCAAATTTATATAGATCATGCATTGAGAATCATTAGTATCCCAACCATGGTTTGGCTGAAACCCTAATGGAGGTTTTTAGGGATTCAAATGCTCAACAACTTGTACAAAGCCTAACTATCAACATGTTAACATCAAATATATATAGGTCATAGCATGGAGATTCATTAGTAACCCAAACATGGTTTGGCCGAAACCCTAATGGTGGTTTTTAGGGGTTCAAATGCTCAACAACTTGTACAAAGCCTAATTATCAACATGTTAACATCAAATATATATAGATCATGGCATGGAGAATCATTAGTAGCCCAACCATGGTTTGGTCGAAACTCTAATGGAGGTTTTTAGGGATTCAAATGCTCAACAACTTGTACAAAGCCTAACTATCAACATGTTAACATCAAATATATATAGATCATAGCATGGAGAATCATTAGTAACCGAAACATGGTTTGGCCGAAACTTTCAAAGAGCGATTTGAAATCAAACACTCAAACAACTTGTACAAAGCCTATCTATCAACATGTTAACATCATATACATATAAAACATGGCAAGGGGAATCATTGGTGAGCATGAGCATGTCTTGGCCGAAACCCTAAGGTAGGGTCTTAGGAAATCTACACCCAAACAACTTGTACAAATCCTATCTATCAACATGTTAACATCAAATATATATAGATCATAGCATGGAGAATCATTAGTAAACCAAACATGGTTTGGCCGAAACTTTCAAAGAGAGATTTGAAATCAAACACTCAAACAACTTGTACAAAGCCTATCTATCAACATGTTATCATCATATACATATAAAACATGCCATGGAGGATCATTAGAAGACATAAACATGGGTTGGCTGAAACTTCCAGGGGGTTTTTAGGAATTAAAACAATCAAAACAACTTTTACTGCATGTGAGGGGATTACTTACATCCTTTCGCTTGTTTAGTATAAGGATATACCCTAGGTAGTGCCAAGACAAAACCTCTTCCTTCCTTCTTGAGTTTTTGGAAATGGGAGAAGGAGATGAGGGGGTTTCGGTGAAGGAAGAAGAGAATGACAACTTGTTGTTCTCTTGTCTCCTCACACTCTTATTTATTCAATTGAAGGTGTCCCTTTGCCTCCCCTACCTTTATCTATCATTTCCCTTACCCTTCTAATAGCACACCCCTGCTGGGCTTCTGGTTATCGCATCCATCTTAGAGTTTAGTTACCTGCTTGGAGGTTCAGGGTTCAAACCCTGGGCCTTGCATCCTTTTTGGCTCTATTTTCTTTTATTTTTGAAAGAGCTCACATAAAAGCCCATTATAATAATGCAAAATTCTTATAAAATTTGCTAGAAATTTTACGGGTGTTACAGTCCTTCATACCTTTTAAAAGTTTCATCCTCGAAACTTAGAATAACTCTGGATACTTCTGTTTCATGTCCTCCTTGCGTTCCCAGGTGGCTTCCTCGTACCGTTGATTTTGCCACATGACCTTCACTAAGGGCACCTCTTTATTCCTTAGTCTTTTAACTTCTCGGTCTAGTATCTAGATAGGTCAACTTTCATAACATAGGTCCCCTTGAACTTGAACTGTTTGTGGCTCAATCACTTGGTCTTTACTAGAAATGCACTTCTTGAGCATCGAAACATAGAACACGTTGTGAATAGCCGACATCTCTTGAGGCAGCTCTAGCTCGTAAGCTACCTTGTCGACTCTCTTCAGTATCGGATACGGTCCCACATAGCATGGACTCAGCTTACCCTTCCTTCCGAATCTCATCACTCCCTTCATAGGGGCTACCTTGAGGAATATTGAATTCCTGACTTCGAATTCCAACGGTCTATGCCGCATATCCGCATAGCTCTTTTGCCGTCTCTGAGCAGTTTCAATTCTTTGGTGGATGTTCTGTATAGATCGAGTGGTGTCGTCAATGAAATCAGTTTGGAGTCCCATCCCCTTCTTTTCACTACCCTCGTACCAGCATATAGGGGATCTACATCTCCCGTATAGAGCCTCATAGGGTCTCATTCCAATAGTAGCTTGGTAGCTATTATTGTAGGCGAATTCTGCCAAGCATAAGTATCGGCACCAGCTCCCTTTGAAATCTAAGGCGCAAGCTTGTAACATATCCTCCAGTACTTGGTTCACCCTTTCTGTCTGTCCGTCGGTCTGAGGATGGAAGGCAGTACTGAATAATAGCTTCGTGCCAAGGGCCTTCTGAACACATTCCCAGAAATGGGAAATAAAGTGACCATCTCTATCAGAAATGATGGTCTTAGGAATCCCATGTAATCTGATAATTTCCCTAGCATATAATTGAGCCAGTTGCTCAGTCGAGTAGGTCATCTTGATTGCTAAGAAGTGGGCAGACTTCGTCAATCTATCCATGATCACCCATATAGCGTCATATATGTTTATCATCTTGGGTAGTCCTGAGATGAAATCCATAGAAATATCTTCTCATTTCCATTATGGAATTTGGATTGGTTGCAGTGTTCCTCCAGGTCTCTGGTGTTCTGCTTTAACCCTCTGGCAGGTCAGGCAGGTACTGACATACTAAGCCACATCTCTTTTCATACTGGACCACCAAAACTTCCCTTTCAGATCTTGGTGCATCTTGGTGGATCCAGGATGCATCGCATAGGGTGTTCCGTGAGCTTCCTCAAATATCTTCTTCCGTAACTTTAGATCATCGGGAATATATAAGCTATCCCTGAGGTATAGTACTCCACTGTCAGCGATACGAAATCCCTCATCCTTCCCTTCTAGGACCTCTTGCTTGATCCTTTGGATGCTTGGGTCATGGGCTTGCTTTTCTAATATATCGTCGAACAGCGTCAGTGCTATTGTCATGGTAGAAAGCTGTCCGGAAATGATTTCAACCCCATAACACATAATTTCCCTTTCTAGGGCCGAGATAATACCGATAGAGACATTAAGGTGGCACAGGACATCTTGCTGAGTGCATCGGCCACTTTGTTCGCTTTTCCTGGATGGTAGAAGATCTTGCAGTCATAATCCTTGACTAGCTTGAGCCATCTGCATTGTCTCATGTTTAGGTCCTTCTGTATGAAGAAATATTTCAGACTCTGGTGATCTGTATAAATCCTACACTGAGCTCCATATAGATAATGCCTCAATGTTTTAAGAGCAAAGACCACGGCCGCTAGCTCTAGATCGTGAGTGGGATAATTCCTTTCATGTTCCTTGAGTTGCCTAGAGGTGTAAGCAATGACCTTGCCATTCTGCATGAGTACAGCTCTGAGTCCCAACTTGAAAGCGTCGCTGTACATGTCGAAGCCTTCGTTACTATCCGGAAGAGTAAGGATTGGAGCACTGGTCAATCTCCTTTTCAATTCTGTGAAACTCTTCTCGCAGGCGTCCGTCCATTCATACTTTTTGTTCTTTTTGGTGAGAACTGTCATAGGGGATACAATTCTAGAGAAGTTCTCTACAAACTTCCTGTAGTAGCTTGCTAGCCCGAGAAAGCTTCTGATTTCGTTGGCATTCTTTGGCCTATTCCAATTACTCACAGCTTCAATCTTTATTGGGTCTACCTTCACTCCGTGCTTGGATATAATGTGACCCAAAAATGATACTTGATCGATCCAGAACTCACATTTGGAGAACTTTGCATACAGCTGCTTTTCCTGAAGAATCTGCAATACTATATTCAGGTGTTCGACATGCTCTTATTGGGTTCTCGAATATATTATGATATTGTCGATGAAAACGATCACAAATTTGTCGAGGAATGCCGAGAATACCCGATTCATCAGATCCATGAACATAGCAGGTGCATTTGTCACTCCGAAAGGCATAACTACGAACTCATAATGTCTATATCTTGTTCGGAAAGCCGTCTTCGGTATATCGTCTGGTTTCACTTTCACTTGATGATAGCCAGACCCCAGATCAATCTTAGAGAAGATGGTGGCACCCTTTAACTGGTCGAACAGGTCGTCAATCCATGGTAAAGGGTACCTGTTCTTGATCGTCACATTATTTAGCGCTCGGTAGTCTATGCACATTCGCATAGACCCATCTTTCTTCTTTACCAACAGTACTGGAGCTCCCCATGGAGAGCGACTTGGGTGTATAAGTCCCTTGTCGAGTAACTCCTGTAGCTGTCCCTGAAGTTCCTTCAATTCAGCCGGCGCCATACGGTAAGGTGCATTAGAGATCGGGTTAGTACCATGAATCAATTCGATCTCAACTTCAATTTCTCTATCAGGGGCTAATCCTGGTAGTTCATCTGAGAATACCTTTGGATAGTTGCATACAACTCTGACATCTTCTAGTTTCTGGTCCTCAGCTTGACTTGTATCAACCGCATGTGCTAGAAACCCAGTGCATCCACTGTCTAACATTTTGTGTGCCTTTAGAGCTGATAGAAATTTATCGATTCTTTTCCTTGGCTCTCCAATAAATTCAAACATAGGTTCTACCTCCGGCTAGAAGACCACTTTTCTTTTACGACACTCGATCGAAGCACCGTACTTGCTTAAGAAATCCATGCCCAATATGATATCATAATCCTACATGTCGAGCACTATCAGATCACAGTAGAGTTCTCTGTCTGCGATTCTGATGGGTGCGGCTCGCAGTATATGAGTAGAGGGCATCACTTCTTCCGAGGGCAGTGTCATTAAGAACTTGTGATCCAAAGCTTGGGGTGGCATGTCCATCTTCTTCGTGAAAGGTGTAGAGACAAATGAGTGTGTTGCCCCAGTATAAAATAGTACAGTAGCATGCTGATAGAAAATAAATATCTGACCTGTGACAATCGTAGATGTGCTCGCCACATCTTCTTTGGTGAGAGAGAATACCCTGGCATTCGTCATAACTGGCGGGGCTTCCAATCTCCCTTGGCTTATCAGAGTACCTTCGATTGCAGCCTGCATCTGGCATAGCTGTGGAGGAGCACCCCTGTACTGGGTATACTACTGAGGAGGTGCCTGAACCTGAGTAGGGTAGTCCTTGACTCTATGCCCTTCCCATCCATAGTTGTAGCATCTATTCGTGCCCCTATAGCACACTCCGGGATGTATCTTCCCGCATGTAGTACACTAAGGGATCTTGGGCTGCTTGTTCGCTGGACCACCTTTAGAGTCATTCCATTGCTTTCTCTTGCCATTATGGTTCCCTTTCCAAGTACTCTGGGTTCTCTGACCTCCTGACTAGGCTTGACTCTTGCCTTCACTCAGTGCCTTCTTTTGTTGGTTAATGTTGTTCAGGTAGTGCTCAGTGATCAGGGCACTACTGAACAGCTCCTCTGCGGTCTATTAACTCCACCAACCACGTTCAGAGCTATCTCGGGTCAAAGCATCTTCAGCATGAGTCTGACCCTTTCTCTTTCTGTACTGACCAACTATGGGCATAGGCGTGTGAGCCGGTTGAATCTCTTCACAGCTTCACTAACTGATAGGTCACCTTGCCGGAACCCGGTGAACTCATTGTAATGCTTGTTTGTCACCCGCATATGGAAGAATTCTTCGAAAAATTCATATTCGAAGTTCGTCCATCTCATTTGATTCACTTGCCTCTTTGCTTTAACCCTTTCCCACTACATTCGGGCATCTCCCGAAAGGCAAAACGATGCGCACTTAATCTTCTCATATTCAGGCCAGTCCAGTAGCTCTACGATGCTTTCCACAGTCTTGAACCAGGCCTGGGCATCCCATGGTTCACCAGTACTAGAGAAATTTTTCAGCTTCAGCCTCTGCCATTGGATTAGGTAAGCTTCTTGTTGAACTATTGGGCTAGGTCCTGCTGGTGGGGCGGTAGGATTTCCTCGCTGGTTCATTAAAGCATTTATCACTTGCTGTTGCTCTGTGACTTGACGCTGGAGTTCAGTAACCACATGCATAAGGTCAGGTGGAGGTGCTATCTCATCGACTCTATTACTGCGTCTCCCAGCCATGTTTATCTTCATATATTATAATGAGGCTAGCATAAGATTATCATACATATATTCATGCATATTTAAACTAAAAGCATTTCCTATCATACATGAAAGAAATAGAGTAGGCATAGAATTTTTTACTTGGAGCGGCAGGATTGGAGCTTGATGTGTGTGTAGTGGAAAGGCAGATCTGCTCTGATACCAACATGTCACGCCCACCCCTTCTCGTACTCTAGAGGGGGAGGAAGGGCGGCACGATGTAATCATACATACAAGCATTTACAGTGGAAGAATTTAAACTTCTTTTTTTTTTCTTTTTAAAACATAAAGCATGAAACATGGAGCATGGATAATCATTTCATAAGGACACTAAGTAGCAACCATCTAAACATCAAGTAGTGATCAACTCTTAACTACTAATATTCAAACTTTAAAACATGCATAAGTCTTGGAACATAAAAAATAGATCTCCTCCACCATGCCACTGCCACACACACTTTGCCCCTCCTGCTGCTCCCTTTAGTTTAGCCATTCTTTACCCTTATCTACAGTACAAGAAAAACATGAAACTATAAGCACATAGGCTTAGTAAGATCCTTTCCTACTCACTAAAGTCATACATCAAGAATTAGACATAGAGTAGTGACATGTTCATCTAGACAACATATAGGCATAGCATTCATATAAAAGTAGTGACATGATCATTTAAGAACGTATAAGCATAGCATTCATATAAAAGTAGTGACATGATCATTTAAGAACATATAAGCTTAGCATTCATATCAAAGTAGTGACATGATCAATTAAGAACATAAAAGCATAGCATTCATATAAAAGTAGTGACATGATCATTTAAGAACATATAAGCATAGCATCCATATAAAAGTAGTGACATGATCAATTAAGAACATATAAGTATAGCATTCATATAAATATCATAATCACATAGACATGAAATGGGTATATGAAAGATGTTCTTTGAAAACATATATTTTATAGGTACTTAAACATAATCTCAACATGGAGGACCCGACATTGTACCACATACATCATCATCTTTGCGTGCATCCCTAAATAGACACGAGGTAGCTAATCCCGAACATACTAGGGTACTAGGTACGTACTACGACCGTCAACCTAGGGGCAACATAGAAGCTCATCCTAGGCCCATACTACGACTGTCGGCCTCGGGCAACTTAGGAGCTCATCCCGTACTAGGTCCGTATTATGACCGTCGACCTAAGGGCACGTAGGAGCCCATCCCTTGGACCTTGCTAGGGTCCGGTACAAGCCATACAAAAGTAAAATAGCATATCATGTTCCTTATCATAACATATCATATTTCTTATCATAACATATCATATTCCTTATCATTAAATATCATGTTCCTTTTCATAACATAAAGAGTGTTCTTAGTCCCCATTCATAGGGAAACATTTCTTAGGCATTTCATCATACATACTTGTTCATCATGACACAATGAGCATAACATAATCATACATTCATACAATTAACATGGACATAAGGTAGTGGCATAAACAAATCATGCTATCATAAAGTCTAACTATCAACATGTTAACATCATATATAGATATATCATGGCATGGAAGATCATGGGTGAGCATGAACAAGGTTTGGGTGAAACTTCCAAGGGGGAATCTTAAGAATTCAAACCCTAATTCAACTTGTACAAGGTCTAACTATCAACATGTTAACATCATATACATATAAAACATGGCAAGGGGAATCATTGGTGAGCATGAGCATGTCTTGGCCGAAATCCTAAGGAAGGGTCTTAGGAAATCTACACCCAAACAACTTGTACAAAGCCTATCTATCAACATGTTAACATCATATACATATAAAACATGGCAAAGGGAATCATTGGTGAGCTTGAGCATGTCTTGGCCGAAACCCTAAGGAAGGGTCTTAGGAAATCTACACCCAAACAACTTGTACAAAGCCTATCTATCAACATCTTAACATCATATACATATAAAACATGGCAAGGGGAATCATTGGTGAGCATGAGCATGTCTTGGCTAAAACCCTAAGGAAGGTTCTTAGGAAATCTACACCCAAACAACTTGTACAAAGCCTATCTATCAACATGTTAACATCATATACATATAAAACATGGCAAGGGGAATCATTGGTGAGCATGAGCATGTCTTGGTCGAAACCCTAAGGAAGGGTCTTAGGAAATCTACACCCAAACAACTTGTACAAAGCCAATATATAAACATGTTAACATCAAATATATATAGATCATGGCATAGAGAATCGTTAGTAGCCCAAACATGGTTTGGCCGAAACCCTAATGGAGGTTTTTAGGGATTCAAATGCTCAACAACTTGTACAAAGCCTAATTATCAACATGTTAACATCAAATATATATAGATCATGGCATGGAGAATCATTAGTAGCCCAACCATGGTATGGACGAAACCCTAATGAAGGTTTTTAGGGATTCAAATGCTCAACAACTTGTATAAAGCCTAACTATCAACATGTTAACATCAAATATATATAAGTCATATCATGGAGATTCATTAGTAACCCAAACATGGTTTGGGCGAAACCCTAATGGAGGTTTTTAGGGATTCAAATGCTCAACAACTTGTACAAAGCCTAATTATCAACATGTTAACATCAAATATATATAGATCATGGCATGGAGAATCATTAGTAGCCCAACCATGGTTTGGCCGAAACTCTAATGGAGGTTTTTCGGGATTCAAATGCTCAACAACTTGTACAAATCCTAACTATCAACATGTTAACATCAAATATATATAGATCATAGCATGGAGAATCATTAGTAACCCAAACATGGTTTGATCGAAACTTTCAAAGAGAGATTTGAAATCAAACACTTAAACAACTTGTACAAAGCCTATCTATCAACATGTTAGCATCATATACATATAAAACATGGCAAGGGGAATCATTGGTGAGCATGAGCATGTCTTGGCCGAAACCCTAAGGTAGGGTCTTAGGAAATCTACACCCAAACAACTTGTACAAAGCCTATCTATCAACATGTTAACATCAAATATATATAGATCATAGCATGGAAAATCATTAGTAACCCAAACATGGTTTGGCCGAAACTTTCAAAGAGAGATTTGAAATCAAACACTCAAACAACTTGTACAAAGCCTATCTATCAACATGTTATCATCATATACATATAAAACATGCCATGGAGGATCTTTAGAGGACATAAACATGGGTTGGCCGAAACTTCCAAGGGGGTTTTTTGGAATTCAAACAATCGTAACAACTTGTACTGCAGGTGAGGGGATTACTTACATCCTTTCGCTTGTTTAGTATAAGGATATACCCTAGGTGGTGCCAAGACAAAATCTCTTCCTTCCTTCTTGAGTTTTCAGAAATCGGAGAAGGAGATGAGGGGGTTTCGGTGGAGGAAGAAGAAAGGAAGAAGAGAATGACAACTTGTTGTTCTCTTGTCTCCTCATACTCCTATTTATTCAATTGAAGGTGTCCCTTTGCCTCCCCTACCCTTATCTATCATTTCCCTTACCCTTCTAATAGCACACCCCTGCTGGGCTTCTGGTTATCGCATGCATCTTAGGGTTTAGTTACCTGCTTGGAGGTTCAGGGTTCAAACCCTGCGCCATGCATCCTTTTTAGCTCTATTTTCTTTTATTTTTGAAAGAGCCCACATAAAATTCCATTATAATCATGAAAAATTCTTATAAAATTTGCTAGAAATTTTATGGGCGTTACACTCCGAGACTTCTCCTTTGCAAAGATTTAATGCTTGGATTTTCGTCGCCAAGACTACACCCTTGGACTTACATGACCAAGACTATACCCTTGGACTTATACGACTAAGACTACACCCTTGGACTTTTCCTTTTCCAAATATCTATATTTTGACTTTCACTTGCCACGACTCTACCCTTGGACTTTTCCTTTCCAATTATCCATACTTGGACTTCTTCATTGCCGAGACTCCAATCTTGGACTTCCACTCGAGTCTCACTCTAGTTTGGTCAACCTTTTGTTGGATCGAGAAGCGTCACTAGAGGGGGTGAATAGCAAGCATAAAACTTTCTTTCGTTCGTTCGATAAGAGAAAGAATAACAAAAAAATAAATAACACAATTTATTTTTACTTGGTTCACAGCCCACCGACTGCTAATCCAAGGCCCCACGATCCTTGACCGCGTACAAAAGTATTCTCCTCGTTGGAGGTAGGAGACAACGATCACAAAACCAAAAGAACGAGGATGAGGCAACAAGCCTACCTCACCTCGTTGTGATTAAAACCACAATCGAATACAGTAAATAAAAATAATACTTATTGTTGACGAATAGATTCTAAACTTGGCGTTGTGTCGGCGTTACGACGTTGGAGCTTTGGTGTTGCGGGAGCACTTTGAGAGCAATATGATTGATCTTTGGGTTGGAGTCCTTTCCTCCTTTTATAGACTTTTTCATTGGAATAAATCCGAATAGAAATCCTCAACTTTTGGAATTGATCTTGAGGTGGCTCCTTATCTTATCGTGAAGTGGTCGCGTCAAACATTATCCATTTTAACCTAGCACAAAAGGCTGATTCGTCGCCATCAATCGACTGATGTCTTCCATCGATCGACTGATGTGCATCAGTTGACTGCCCAATGACCAGCAGTCGACTGCTAGCCTGGCCACTTCCTTGCAGTAAGAGGTTAGCACGGAAAATGGTAAATATGATGGTTCCTTACAGTTCGATCTCGACCTAGACCTTCCACTAGAAGTGTCGGATCACCGCCTACGGTCGTCCTCATACATAGGACATGACCTTACCATCTCTCTTCGTACTTGTGCTTACCTCTGGTCCTTTATGACCTGTCGCTTTTCTTCTGGTCTTCCACCTAGGTTCTTTGACTCCCACGAAGTTCCCCCGATGTCCCCGACCACCACGGTTTCCCAACTCGGGATTCTCCGGGTGTCGCTGACCTTCAGCTTAGCTTAACCATTTCCTGCACACTTAATTCAGCTCATGAGATAATAATATGACCTTAACTTTGGATCTTTGTCATAATCAAAGCCTAGGATCGATTATCTAGTGCCCCTGCACCAACAATCTCTCCCTTTTTGATCTATGACAAACCGACACAATGTTAAGGGAAAAATTAAAGCATAAAACAAGTGTAAATGATAAACGACCTTTTAAAAACTCCCCCTTAATCCTAGGTGTGTTTTGAAAGAGATACTTTGAATTTTTTTAAAAAATTTAAATTTCTATTACTCCCCCTTAACTTTCGTTCTTCTCCCCCTTTTATCATAAAGCAAAAAGTGTCAAGGTTTTTTATATAAAATAGGGGTTTAAAAACAACATGTGTCTAGAAAAGATAAATCAACTGTGAGCCCAAGCATGCGTCCAGTAGTAGTTAGATAAATTGGTTCGAGGTGTGTCCCTTTGCACCAATAATCTAAAGGTTTATAATATAACTCTTAGGGTTAGTTTGCTCTCCCCCTTAGTCAAATATATGAAGTATAAGAGATGTAAGGGGCGCTAAACTTTGGCCTAGAGAAAATATTCGTTAAGTATCATAGTAGAGAAAATAGGTAGCATTTTGAAAAGAGTTATGTTAAGTGTATTTCAATTATCCTTAATATCTCACCCATTCTATGTGTCTCAGAATGTGTTCACCTTATATGTTTTGTGAGATGATTTAAACTTAATTAGAGATAGTCAACCTTGGATTAGATCCGGATTTAACCTTTAGATCATTAAGTAACTTTTCTATAAACTAGCTTCTAGGTCGTGGCGAGGCACAAGGGCCTTTTTTGATCAGAACAATGACCACTTCCTTAGACAAAGTCAAATTCAAGAAAATATCACTTAAGTCACTTAGGGTTTGTAACACCCCCCTAGTCTTTCCACTCCCTACTAGAGGAGATGTCACAACTTTACTGTCTCTATCTTTAATTCATGCAATATAATAACGCAATATGCTAACAACTAAAATAATCATAAGGACCTTGACATCACTTAAACAATAACCATTTCAAGATCTTCACCTAACATGAAAGTATTAAGACTAACCCAATATGACTCTAGCATTCTTTGGTCTCAACCATAAGTAATCCAGTTGAACTTCAACAATATCAAAAGAAAACAATTAGAAACTAAAAATCTGGTTTAGACATATGCACTTAGGATCTTTTACTTCCACTGTTCCATCACCACACACACCTAGCACTTCATCCACCAAGCCACCTTACTAAAGCTTTTCTTTACCTTTATCTGCAGTATAAGGAAATGCAAACTGTAAGCAATAATGCTTAGTAAGTACTTTCTATGCTTACAAAAATATGCAACGTATAAAATCATGCAACTAGTTCTCTTACCCTTGATACATTGATACACATGCAAGCATAACTGGAAATCATAATTCTGAATACATGTCTCTTGTATAAACCATGCTCATAAGTATTTTAAAACTCGTAAACAGTGTATCTGAACTGGAATAATTAACTTTGAAAACTTTTACTTGTACATATATTGATACTTCAAATTAATAATCATTCTGGATATGGGCCTGGCATAGTACCAATGTGCGCTTTCCTAATAGGTCGGGGTGGCCAACCACCGAACCTACTAGAGTAACTGATGTTGGGTTTCCGGCACTGCGGCGTGTGTGTGTTCGATCATGTTTCGTAAACATGAGCACAGCGGAAGCAATAAAAATAATAAATCTACATTTATTACAACACACACATCACACGCATGCATAGTACAACAAGTGTAGACATAACCGTAAATTTAAATTTTGTAATAAAGGAAATTTAACTACGTATACCTTTCGTATCACGTGTAGCGGGAACGACATCAACCGGAACGATCCTCGCTAGAATCGTCTCTATCTGTATCCACGCCGAGTATCCTTAGGATGACTTCGCTAAGCCACGAGCTTCATCTTCGTACGGGTTACTAGCCTCGTGTTGAAGACGACGTGATCGAGAGATGATCACGATCCGAATCCAAATTCGGATCCAAAACTGAGTTCTCAAAACTCGCTTCTCTGGAGAGGTATTCGTCAACCGATTGACGAATCCTTTGTCCTCCACCTCAGAGGATTACCGGAGATCGAATCCCCGGTAAGTTAGCCGCTGTCGGAGCTCTAACCGTCGTCCAAACGATGCTCTGACGAGAGGAGAACAAGCTGTCCAGAAAATTGGACAGCTTTGGTGGAGGAGATAGGCGTCGGCCAACCAAGGGAAGATAAAGCTCACCTTGATGCCAAACCTATAGGAGATCACCGGAGCAACAACCGGCAGCAGCTCGACGCCGATGAGGGGGAAGGAAGGCTCCTTCTGGACGCCGGTTGGAGGATAAGATGGGGCGGCAATGGAGTTGGCGCCGACTCCTTCAATGGGGTGGGCGGCAACTCTAGCTAGGGTTTTGGATTAGGGCTTAATTATCCCTTAAGCCCTCTTTTATAGAGAACTAATTCTCTTAATGGTTATTGGATCATAACCATTAGGCCCGTTAACCCGCTCCATTAAGATAAGTTAAAATAAACCAAACCATGATGGTTTATTTTAAGTTAAAACGAACCAAACCAACTTTTGGTTCATTCATTTAAAATAAACCAAACCCTTTGGTTTATTCTCCTCCATTGGATTAGAACCAAACCATTTTGGTTCATCCATTATGTCTTCATGAGACACGGCCCATCCACGCTTCCATTGCGACTGAAACGATTTCATGCTCGCTTCATGTTTGGTCCAACCAAACCTAGTTTCTCTCGGTCTGAGAATTCCATTCTCAAGCTCGTTTTAAATCCTTTGGATTACGCTCGTTATGCGTGTGACCAAATAGGTTCTCGATTTATGTTGGCCGTCTATAATTAACCATTAATTATAGAACGATCATGAGTGACACCTAGTAGTACATCATGATCCCCAATTAACCGAAAAGATCAACGGTTGATCCAGAACTATTTCTGAAACCCTTCAGCAGCTCGAATGATTTGTGCCCCATTCCCTTTACTCATCTTATACCCACTTGGTTCAGGACATGGTCTATAGTGTCAGTCCCCACTAGGTTGACTACGTCACACCTAGCCCAAGTATCATTTCATCGTCCTACGGATTCTAGTTACTCCACATGTATCAAAGAGTACCTTACTCTAAACATGTAATGCTTTGGCCAAAGACTTTAGTAACAATCCGACGAGAGGTCATGGGTATACATCTCCTCGCAAGGAGTGGTGAATCCTTTATAGGCTATTCAAACACCTTCGATCATTTCGACTTATACCCAATCATCCCGGGTCCACATCTCCTTAGAGATGTTTGCTTAAGATGTCAAAGCATAAGTCTCCATGATCAAGATGACTTGAATATCGCAAGTCAAAGGAACATCGCACTTAAGCTACAGTAAGAACTTCATTGACATATCTATATATGCAGAGAACCATATGAAGTCTTACGGCTGATCACTCCAATGAACTAGTTACCATAACTAACATCCACGATTAACTCCGGACATCACAATGTCTCCAGCCAGTGAGAATCAGCTGCTTGGATACACCAAGGAGTATACCTCGTGCTAGTCTCGACAGAATTGATGGTGTCCAAATTCATCAATTCATCGACTAGGGATATTTCCGATACATCACAATTACACATGTAGAGATACTCACTAGTTGTGATCCAATCACAAATTCTCTCATGCTGTGAATCGCATCGTGGACATTCAGTAAATGAGTTTAAGATCCAATCAAATACATGAAACATGTATACTCAAATAGTGAATCTTTATTTATCATAT
The DNA here is from genome assembly GCA_025175895.1 of Wurfbainia villosa. NCBI lineage: Eukaryota > Viridiplantae > Streptophyta > Magnoliopsida > Zingiberales > Zingiberaceae > Wurfbainia > Wurfbainia villosa. The sequence goes on along the minus strand of CM045994.1, from coordinate 30,576,969 downwards.
AAATGGTTCATACATAAGGCGATTGCCTTAGGACATCTCTCATATATATTACTAACAGACTCCCACTTGGCCTAATGCCAATCGCTACGGTATCCAATACCATAAGCACTAACATGACCCTCAAACTTACTTTGAGGTAATGCTTTAGTCAAAGCATCCGCTAAGTTCCTTTCAGTGGGAATTTTCTCGATTTGTATTTCATTCCTACTGATGATCTCTCTGATAAGATGATAGCGGAGAAGCACATGTTTGGATCATTGATGAGACCACATCAAGTTCAAAGATGAACTTCTTGATACAAACTGCTTCCTTTGCTGCTTCCAAAGCTGCAATGTATTCTGCCTTAATGGCAGAATCTGCTATAGTGTCAAGCTTAGAACCTTTCCAACTTATTGCGCCTCCATTCCAGGTGAATACATACCTAGACTGAGACATGGAATCATCCTTGTCTGTCTGGAGCTGACATCCGTATACCCACGTATCACCATGTACCCTTCTCCATATATTAGGAACACATCCTTAGTTCTTCTTAAGTACTTAAGGATCGTCTTAACAGCCACCCAATGATCCATTCCTAGATCAGACTGGTATCTGCTCGTGACACTCAGAGCATACGATACATCGGGCCTCGTACATAACATAGCATACATGATAGATCCTATTGCGGATGCATAGGGAATCTTACTCATGCAAATCCTCTCGTCTTCTGTGCGCGGACACATAGACTTCGAAAGGTGTATCCCATGCCTGATGGGTAGGAAACCTTTCTTGGATTCCGACATGCTAAACCCCTTTAGCACTCGGTCTATATATGTAGACTGCGAAAGACCAAGCAACCGTTTCGATCTATCTCTATAGATCTTAATCCCGAGGATGTAGGTTGCTTCTCCCAGGTCTTTCATGGAGAATGTCTTGGATAACCAAACCTTAATCGATCAGAAGATTGAAACATCGTTTCCTATAAGTAATATGTCATCGACATACAATACTAGGAACACGACTGCACTCCCACTAACCTTCTTGTACACACAAGGTTCGTCTGGATTTTGTGAGAAATCAAACTTTTTGATTGTCTCATCAAAATGGATATTCCAGCTCCTGGATGCTTGCTTCAATCCATAAATGGACCGTCGCAATTTGCATACCTTAGTTTTATCAACCGATGTGAAACCCTCAGGCTGTATCATATACACGTCCTCGAGCAGGTTTCCATTAAGGAAAGCTGTTTTCACATTCATCTGTCATATCTCATAATCATAATGAGCCGCTATGGCCAGGAGCATCCGAATGGATTTAAGCATAGCTACAGGCGAATAGGTTTCATCATAATCAACACCTTGCTTTTGACGATATCCTTTCGCCGCCAATCTAGCCTTATAGGTAATCACATTACCATCCATGTCGGTTTTCTTCTTGAAAACCCACTTGCACCCTATAGGCTTTATGCCTTCAGGTGGGTCAACCAAGTTCCAAACTTGGTTTTCATACATGGAATCCATTTCTGACTTCATGGTACCAAGCCATATATCCCTTTCTGAACTTGTCAGCACTTCTTCATAACTGGTAGGCTCCTCATCATCAATGAGTAACACATCATTCGATTCACTTACAAGAAATCCATATCTCTCAGGAATATTGCATGTTCTACCAGATCTACGAAGATGTGGTGTTATAATAGGTCCAGCCGATTGCTCATCACTATGAGTTGTCGGCTGTTGTGCTTCACCAGGTATCTCATCAATGTCTATTTGAGTCTCTCGAGCCTCCTCAAGCTCGACGACACTCCCACTGTTTTCTTGCAAGAGAAACTCTTTCTCTAGAAACACAACATGCCTTGAAACAAACACCTTTTTGTTCCACAGGATGATAAAATTGGTAACCCCTTGTTTCCTTAGGGTATCCAATAAATAGACATTTATCAGACTTAGCATCCAATTTATCTGATACTATCCGCTTCACATAAGTAGGACAACCCCATATCTTCAAGTAAGATACATGAGGTTTCTTACTATTCCATATCTCATATGGAGTAGTTGAGACTACCTTGGTGGGCATTCTATTTAACAAGTAAACAACTGTCTGAAGTGCATAACCCCAAAAGGACTTGGGAAGAGTCGCATGATTCATCATTGACCTGACCATGTCCAACAAGGTCCGGTTCCATCTCTCAGATACACCATTATGCTGTGGTGTATAGGGCGGAGTCCATTAAGACAATATACCATTGTCTCTTAGGTAATCAAGAAACTCCTGACTCAAGTATTCACCACCTCGATCCGATCGAAGTATTTTAATACTCTTGTCATGTTGTTTCTCTACTTCATTTCTGAATTCTTTGAACCTTTCAAAGGCTTCAGACTTGTGTTTCATCAAGAACACATACCCAAACCGTGAGTGATCATCGGTGAAGGTAATGAAGTAGCTATAGCCTCCTAAAGCTTGAGTTGACATAGGTCCGCATACATCAGTATGTATTAGACCTAATAACTCTCCCACTCGTTCACCTTTTCCAGTAAAAGGTAACTTGGTCATCTTGCCTTTTAAGCATGATTCACATGTATCGTATGAATCCAATTCAAACGATTCCAGAATTCCATATCGGTGTAATTCGGACATGCGTTTCTTGCTTATATGGCCAAGACGACAATGCCATATATAGGAGTCTATTTGATTATCCTTTCGAGCATGCGTGTTGCTCGCTTCGATATTGAAAATGTCACTGGATACGTCCAACGTATAAATGTCATTACTCAAAGTTCCAGTTCCATAAAGTACGCCATTCAAAGTTATATAACAACAATTGTTACTAAACGTCAAATGGAAACCATTTCTATTTAAACAGGAAATAGAAACAATGTTCTTTATTAGAGAAGGAACATAATAGCAATTGTCCAGTTCCAAGACTAGTCCACTGGGGAGCTTCAGCAAATAAGTTCCGATGGCGACTGCAGCAACCTTTGCTCCATTGCCAACTCGCAAATTTGACTCCCCTCTCACAAGTCTTCTTCTATTCCTTAGCCCCTGTATGTCATTACATATATGTGAGCCACACCCAGTATCCAATACCCAAGTGTTTAAGGAAATAGAATGACAATCAATAACGAAGATACCTAAAGAGGATGGGGCATCGGATGCCTTCTTCTTCTTCATGGACTCAAGATAAATCTTGCAGTTTCTTCGCCAGTGGCCTTCCTTGCCACAATGATGGCAAGTGCCCTTTTGCGCTGGTTCCACCTTCTTTGCCTTTTTGTTCTTCCCTTTCTTCTGTTCTTTTGCCTTCCTCTTAGAACCTTTCTTTGAGGAATCAACTAACAGAACCGCCTTCTCCTCATGCTTCACAGAAGGCTCCACAGTCTTCAGCATATTGAGGAGCTCAGGAATAGTGGATTCCAATTTGTTCATCCGATAGTTCATCACGAATTGTGAGAAACTCTTGGGCAAACAATGCAGAATTAAGTCAATACTTAATTCGTGATCCATCACAAACCCGAGGGTAGCTAGCCGCTCGATGTACCCGTTCATCTTTAGCACAAACTGCACCTGCATCTTCGTGGTGAAGAGGAGCCTAGAGACCTTGAACCTTTCGGATCTCGCTTGCTCATCGAACAACTCATGAAGATGGAAGACCATAGTATTAGCATCCATATGCTCATGCTGCTTTTGCAGCTCAGGTACCATCGCCGCTAGCATGATGCAACTCACCAGCTCAGAATCTGCCACATGCTTCTGATAGACCAACATTTGGTCTGGAGTTGCATCGTCCTTAGGACAGGCTCTTCAAGGACATATGCAAGTTTTTCGCCTTGAGAACAATTCTCGTGTTTCTAAGTCACCCAGAAGTTAGGCCCGATCAATCCAAAATAATGCGCAAATTCAAAGACGTCATGATCAATTTATTGACCTAGAAATACAAAACGAGCATATATGAGAAAATGATTTTAAAATGCATCAATACACATTTATAAATCCCATTCATTTTTCGAATTTCAAAAACCCCAAAATCACTTCGGGAGATCGTAGGTCCATCTCCGAATGGGCTGATATCCATCATAGATATGAACCTTGGAGAGAGTCCAACAAGCCATTCATAACTACGACGGTAGGTATCAACTATACCGATTGCATATCACGTATATGCAACTATCACAATGTGCTATCAACTAATTGAATGTTCACACATACATCGGGTTGTTAACACATTAACAAGTATGCATCATATGCATAGCACCCAACTTCACCTCCCTTTACATCGACCTTGGAGAGAGTCCAACAAGCCGATGCTCCAGGTTAAAGCCAATCCATTAATCGAGAATAGTTTTAATATGGTTAGAGCGCATTCAACCAATTAGCCCAGCATGGAGAGAGTCCAACAACCAAAGCTAACGATTGACCTCTGACTCTTACCATATTAGTATTAAACTATTCCATGGTTTGAACATGTTCGGGTTCGAGCCGGGCTTGGAGAGAGTCCAACAACCCAAACAAGAAACGGAACTCTGGTTCTAACCATATTAATGGAAGGTGTAGGCTTTAATATTGAGTTAGAGTTTTTATGTCTCATCCTCTTTGCATGCAAATAACTATTATCTACATGGCATGACATACATCTACATGTCACGACACGCATGACATAATAATATACATCTAATGCAATTACATGGCATACAATTATGTCATGTACATAATTTCCTTATTTGTCATAATTATTTATGGAAATAAAATATGTTTAAGATTTGATTCTCCAAATCAAATCATGATTAAATTAGGAAATAAATTTCCAAATCTAATCACATATTTTATTTATTGAAATAGTTGATTAAGGAAAATCAATTTAGGAAACCAATTTCCTAAATCATCAAAACTACTTATGGAAATAAAATATTTTAAGATTTGATTTCCCAAATCAAATCATGATTAAATTAGGAAACAAATTTCCAGAATCTAATCAAATATTTTATTTATGGAAAATATCAATTTCCATAAATACTTCTAACTTTCCAAAAGTGGAAGATTTCCATAAATACTTCTAGACTTTCCAAAATTAAAAAATTTCCATAAATACATCTAAATTTCCAAAATTACAAAATTTCCAGAAATAACATTATGACTATCGCAAAACCATTTTACGATTATGTCGAAATACAACCTGGGCTCTGATACCACTGTTGGGTTTCCGGCACCGCGGCGTGTGTGTGTTCGATCATGTTTCGTAAACATAAGCACAGTAGAAGCAATAAAAATAATAAATCTATATTTATTACAACACACACATCACAAGCATGCATAGTACAACAAGTGTAGACATAACCGTAAATTTAAATTTTGCGATAAAGGAAATTTAACTACGTATACCTTTCGTATCACGTGTAGCGGGAACGACATCAACCGGAACGATCCTTGCTAGAATCGTCTCTATCTGTATCCACGCCGAGTATCCTTAGGATGACTTCGCTAAGCCATGAGCTTCGTCTTCGTATGGGTTACTAGCCTCGTGTTGAAGACGACGTGATTGAGAGATGATCACGATCCGAATCCAAATTCGGATCCAAAACCGAGTTCTCAAAACTCGCTTCTCCGGTGAGGTATTCGTCAACCGATTGACGAATCCTTCGTCCTCCACCTCAGAGGATTACCGGAGATCGAATCCCCAGTAAGTTAGCCGCTGTCGGAGCTCTAACCGTCGTCCAAACGACGCTCCGACGAGAGGAGAACAAGCTGTCCAGAAAACTGGACAGCTTTGGTGGAGGAGATAGGCGCAGGCCAACCAAGGAAAGATAAAGCTCACCTTGATGCCAAACCTAAAGGAGATCACCGGAGCAACAACCGGCAGCAGCTCGACGCCGGGGAGGGGGAAGGAAGGCTCCTTCTGAACGCCGGTTGGAGGAGAAGATGGGGCGGCAATGGAGTTGGCGCCGACTCCTTCAATGGGGTGGGCGGCAACTCTAGCTAGGGTTTTGGATTAAGGATTAATTATCCCTTAAGCCTTCTTTTATAGAGAACTAATTCTCTTAATGGTTATTGGATCATAACCATTAGGCCCGTTAACCCGCTCCATTAAGATAAGTTAAAATAAACCAAACCATGATGGTTTATTTTAAGTTAAAATGAACCGAACCAACTTTTGGTTCATTCGTTTAAAATAAACCAAACCCTTTGGTTTATTCTCCTCCATTGGATTAGAACCAAACCATTTTGGTTCATCCATTATGTCTTCATGAGACACGGCCCATCCACGCTTCCATTGCGACTGAAACGATTTCATGCTCGCTTCATGTTTGGTCCAACCAAACCTAGTTTCTCTCGGTCTGAGAATCTCATTCTCAAGCTCGTTTTAAATCCTTTGGATTATGCTCGTTATGCGTGTGACCAAATAGGTTCTCGGTTTATGTTGGCCGTCTATAATTAACCATTAATTATAGAACAATCATGAGTGGCACCTAGTAGTACATCATGATCCCCAATTAACCGAAAAGATCAACGGTTGATCCAGAACTATTTCTGAAACCCTTCAGCAGCTCGAATGATTCGTGCCCCATTCCCTTCACTCATCTTATACCCACTTGGTTCAGGGCATGGTCTATAGTGTCAGTCCCCACTAGGCTGACTACGTCACACCTAGCCCAAGTATCATTTCCTCGTCCTACGGATTCTAGTTACTCCACATGTATCGAAGAGTACCTTACTCTAAACATGTAATGCTTTGGCCAAAGACTTTAGTAACAATCCGACGAGAGGCCATGGGTATACATCTCCTCGCAAGGAGTGGTGAATCCTTTATAGGCTATTCAAACACCTTCGATCATTTCGACTTATACCCAATCATCCCGGGTCCACATCTCCTTAGAGATGTTTGCTTAAGATGTCAAAGCATAAGTCTCCATGATCAAGATGACTTGAATACCGCAAGTCAAAGGAACATCGCACTTAAGCTACAGTAAGAACTTCATTGACATATCTATATATGCAGAGAACCATATGAAGTCTTACGGCTGGTCACTCCAATGAACTAGTTACCATAACTAGCATCCACGATTAACTCCGGACATCACAATGTCTCCAGCCATTGAGAATCAGCTGCTTGGATACACCAAGGAGTATACCTCGTGCTAGTCTCGACAGAATTGATGGTGTCCAAATTCATCAATTCATCGACTAGGGATATTTCCGATACATCACAATTACATATGTAGAGATACTCACTAGTTGTGATCCAATCACAAATTCTCTCATGCTGTGAATCGCATCATGGACATTCAGTAAATGAGTTTAAGATCCAATCAAATACATGAAACATGTATACTCAATTAGTGAATCTTTATTTATCATATAAATGGTTCATACATAAGGCGATTGCCTTAGGACATCTCTCATATATATTACTAACAACTGAGACTGAGGGTCTTGGCCCGTGGGCGAAACTGATGTCCGGTACATGCCTTTTCAAAAGTAAAATACTTCCTTTATACTTATATTCTTATACATACTGAAAAAAATGCTCTTAATCCCCTAAACCACAAATGGGGAGCACCATAAAGATCATTATGCTCTTGACCCCCAAAATTGAAATGGGGAGCATACTGAAGATCGTTGTTCTCTTAATCCCTAATTCGAACGGGAAGTATCTTTAAATTTTCTTTATAAAGGAAATATTTTTACATCTTACTCTACATCATGCATATAATTCTAACTACAACTCATCTACAACATGCATGATCATAAATCACATTCTTATCATGGATCTAAACATGATACTAAATCAAACATGACATAACAGGTAAAAATCATGTAACTATAAATATCATGCATAACTGGCCCATATACATGCACATAAACTGCTCAACCACGTAACTGGAAATAACAAGCATATAAAAATATATCAATGACATACGATAACTCCTTATACTACAGGTGAGCAATACTTACTTCCTATGCTTTTCACCAATTTATACCGCTAGATTTCGTAAAGAGAAAACCTCCAACATGTTCCTTGGCTTTAGCGTGATCCTCTACCAAGTCCTTGAGGAGATCTCTCTTGAAAAATCCCCTTTTTAATTATCCAAAGAGAAAACAAGCTTCTTCCTCGCTTCGACGGCTGGAAAAATGAGAGGGAGAGAGAGAGAGGCTGCTGGAAAAAAAGAAACCAGAGGGAGAGAGAGAGAGAGAGGCGGCTGGAAAAACAGGAGGGAGAGAGAGAGAGGCGACTGGAAAAAAATGAGAGGGAGAGAGAGAGAAAAACAAAAACTATATATAAACTAGGGTTTCTCTAATTTAATTGCCCCTTTAAATGCTTAGCTAAATTAACCAACTTCTCCCTTTTTTTCGCCTGTAGATATATTCTGTTATACCCTACTCATTGGTAATCTTATGACTCAGTGGTAGGAAGCCTATTCCCCTAAACCAACGGTTCATGGTTCGAGCCTGGTCTAACGAACCATTTATTCGAATTCTTTTTTCCTTTTTTTTCTTCCTATACCTATTTCTATATTTTTTTTTCTAAATAAATAAATAAAAATATAGGAAATAAAATTTGGGTTGTTACTGTAGGGGATCGATCGGTGTGTATGTGGTTGGCTAGAGGGGCGTGAATATCCCTCAATCGTTCGATGGTGGAATTCGTTCGTTCTCGTTGTGTTGCTTTCCTATGATTGTCGTTAGCGAAGCAGAAACAATAGAAACAATAATAATACTAAAAACAAATAAGCATACGCAAACACACATGATATACGTTGTTCGGAACCGAATGGTTCCTACTCCACGGGCGAGCTCGCCGAGCTCTAGTTATGCTCACGACACTAACTAAACTCCTTCTCGACTACACGTCGGAGGTGGAGAAACCTCTCACAAGCTATTACAACAAGTAATATATGAAATACAAGCAATACAAAGACAAATACGAAATACACATAAAGAACACTTTACAACGCTTACTTTGAACCCTTTGCTTATAACTTGTTTTAGATGGCTCTTGAAGGTCTGGAATGCAACAGCAATTCCCCTCCAAAAGCTTCACAAAAGTCTTGGCGAAATCCTTCAACTTGAACTCCATTTATAACTTGCATTAAGTTGTTTTCGTGCCCATCAGTCGACTGCCAAAAGGCCCCAATCGACTGCCCCTGTAGCCGTTGTCTCATAACGGCCAGATCAACGTAGGATAAGTTTCAACGGATCACCTACCAGTCGACTGCCAGTCCATGGCAGTCGAATGGTGACCTAGTAGCCGACTGCCTAGTCGGCTACGGAGCGTTTTGTGCTAACGACACTCCCATCGATCATTGTCATCCCTCGGCGAACGACCATCGCTCGATCGACTACGATCCATGGCGATGATCGCCAAGCACAAAACCGCAAGTCTTACACCAGTCGAACCCTAGTCGACTTGGACCAGTCGAACCGGCACCTATGCCAGTCGACTGCTATCGGGCAAAACATCAAACACCAAGTTGTTTGAGAATCCGACTGTCGAGTAAACCCTCAAACATCAAGTTTGAGCCTATGATACTCAGTCTTAGCCACTTGGACAAGTCCACCTTATCCCTCATGGACTTTTCCACCGAAGCTCTCTTCCCTCGACCTACATCCCTCGGATACGCCAAGCGCACGACTTCACAACGCCATCCTTCGTGTCTCATGCCCTCGAAGTATGCTTACCTTTGGGCTCACTTCATTCGCTCCCCATCCGGCGGTCCCTCGGATGCACCAAGCGCACGGCTTCGCAATGACATCCTTCACCGACTCAAGGATTCCGAGCCTAGTGAACTTACCAAGTCCTCAAGACTTCCCACATGCACCAAGCGCACGACTTCGCAATGCATTTCTCACCAAGCACCAAGCTTGGATTTTTCATGCCAACACCATGTTGGACTTTCCCATGACAATCCCATGTCATGAGTTTTGTCTATCATCAAAATACTATCAAGGTACTACTCGAGTCAAACTCGAGTCAACCTGAGCCGATTGCACCACCAATCTCCCCCTTTTTGATGATTAACAAAACTACCATCTCAAGTCTACCAATTCTCCCATATTGGCAATTCTCACATCCCAAATGAGAATTCCAAACCTAATTGGTAACTTGGTAACTTCTCCCCCTTTTTGACATTACATCAAAAAGGTCCTCCCCAAGGGTATGAATGTCTCATATCCCAATGAGATCTTATAATCGCTCCCTTGGGGGAACACATGCCTACAATCTTTCTGGTGATCCCATATCACTTAAAGAGAGGCAACTCAATTTTTCTTCCATGAGGAAATACACATCCATCTTCCCATGATGGATACCTCCCCCAAGAGGCTTGCTCCCCCTTGACCATTGCACCAACAATGTCCTTGGAGAGTTCCTAAGTCAATAGGAACTTTTAACCAATCAAAATTAAGGCAAAGTTCAACAATGAACTCTCATCCACCTTAAAATTGATACTCTCCCTAAACCCATCTCCTAATTCATGTCCAATGGATTTCCACCCTTTCTAATGCTCTCCCAAGCATATCCTAGGGTTAGGAGTGGTTAGAGAACCTTAACCTAGTTGAACATGGGTCTAACCAACAATATTTACCCGAAATCATCTTGGGCATTGAATTGAAATCGATCATTTATCCACTCCATCATCAACCATGGTAGTCGCAGTAAATATACATAGGTTTAAAAATCTTAAAATTTGATATGTATATTACTTATCACAAATACTATGGGTGAAAAATATTTGAAAATTATTTTACCCACTAAATTAGGAGATTGACACATAGTCTAAAAGTTAAGAAAAGCTTCAATAAAGAGCCCTCTTTGTATCATCCCATTCAATGGTGATAGCTATCAAAAGATAGGCTTCACCAAGGTTTTTCAAAATGTTTTCAAAATGTTTTTGAAACCTTTAATTTCTTTTTCCTAAACATCTCACTTATATCTAGATGTGTAAAACACATACAAGGCAAGTTTTTAATGAGATGTGGGGTTTTGATCTTTTAATGGTTTCATGCATATTTCTAGGCAATATTATTTGATTCCCATCAAATCATGTCATAGTCCTTAATTTCATTTTAGTTATATGCATGATGATGATTATGGCATAAATATGATATAGATAAAAGCATATGCCAAAATCATGATGTCATGGCATGTGAGAGACATCTAAGCATACATGACATCTAAAAATAATTCTAAACATGATCATGACATTTTTATAGATAAAAATGAAAATGATGTCATGACATGGCGAGGCAAATAAAACATGGAAAATAAACTATACTAAGGTATAGAATACCTAAATGTTGAATCCAAATTGTCATTTCTAGGGTTAAGTCCATTTTTTTTGCCTTAATGCCATTATCTCCCAAGTGTGCCATAAACTCAAAATGACACACCAATACCTTTATGACCTAATTGTGCCAATTTAATCATTTTTAACTTCTCAAGCACATTGGCACATCCTAATGTGTCAACTCTACTATGGTTAGGTTAACTACCCATCCACTTAGAGTTGACACACCTTAACCCATTTAGCGTGAATCGATCACGCTCTTAGGAATCCAATATCTATTGGAGCTCCTTGGGTTAACAAGGTATTCTCTAGGGATAACTTCCCTAGATACCTTCCTAATGACCCTTTTAGGCTTTAAAGCTATAGTCTTTTGGGTCTTTCCTAGGTCAACTCTAGAGGTGACTCCTCCTTTGACCTTCCTAGTGGTTATTTGATTTCTTTGAGGTCTTAGCCACTAAGCAAACACCATGGCTAGACTTAGGGATAGCTTCCCTATTAGCCTTGATTTTTCTAGACCTAGAAATAGTTCCATAATCAAATGGAACATTGTGATAAGTCTTCTTGGGGTTAGGTTTGTGACCCAAACCTTCATTGCCCTTAGACCGTTTTTGAATCTTAGGTCTTGACTTTTGGGCATTTGACCCTAGAATTGAATTTTCTATGATTCTAAGGGTTTTCTCCATTCTCTCAAGTCTTGACCTCAAGACTTGGTTTTCTAGCTCTAATTTCTTCAATTTTGAATTTTCATTAGATTTTTGGGAAGGCCTCTTGTTCTTAGGCATGTGCCTAGACTTTTTGGGATTAATACCCAAATTTTCTTCTATTCTCCTAATGGACTCCTTTGGTAAAATATTTCTAGAATTATGAGTCCTAGGTTTGTCCTTAGTTACATGAACATGCTTAGCACCTAAACAATAAACCTTATTATTTCTACTAGCATGCTTTTCATTAATAATGGCAAGAGAACTAAAATAATTCTTAACATGCTTTTTAATTCTAGGAATTGAAGGTGCATTAACTAAATGTACCTTAGGGTTAGCTTTTAAATCTCCCCCTACATGAGATACACCTTCTTGCCCTTTCTTCCTCCCCCTAGGGCATTGGCTTCGGTAGTGTCCCTTTTGATTGCATTTAAAGCACACAATGTGCTCTTTGCTTCTAGTTGTGGGAACTCCGACATCTTTTGATTTTTGAGTTTTTGGTGCCGATACCTTCTCCTTAGCTAATTTTGGGCACTTACTTTTGTAATGCCCTTTCTCCCTACACTCAAAACAAATTATATAATCTTTACGATTAATTATAATACACGAGTTACCTAGGGAGTTGGTGGAGGCCTCTTCACTTCTTCCGAAGGTAGAAGCTTCATTTTGATCTTGCTCCGAAATGGAAATCCTTTCCTCCCCCTCAATGCTAGAGGTGGAGGTCTCCACCAAATCATCAACATCATCAAAAGTGGATGGTGCTTCTTCTTCGACATTCTCCTCTACTTGTGCCGATTGGAAATTTTCTTGGAATTTCATTATCTTATTTCATAATTCCCTTGCATCCCTATAATCACCCAATCTAGACCAAATAGTGTTAGGTAACAAATCACTAATCAATTTTATTACCTCGAGATTTGTCTTGAAGTTCTTGATTTGGTCTTGGGTCCACTTTGACTTCTCAATGGGTTTGTTTTCTTTATCCCTAGGCATCTCAAAGCCATTTTCTATAATAATCATAAAATCAAAATTGGTTTCAAGATATACCTCCATCCGTTTCTTCCACCAAGCAAAATCTCCATCGAATTTCGGTGGATGGACGAGGCTGACCATTTTGTAGTGCTCTCGCGACGGTTAGTCCTTGAAGAGCGACTTGGCTCTGATACCACTTGTAGGGGATCGATCGGTGTGTATGTGGTCGGATAGAGGGGGGTGAATAGCCCTCAATCGTTCGATGGTGGAATTCGTTCATTCTCGTTGTGTTGCTTTCCTACGATTGTCGTTAGCGCAGCGGAAACAATAGAAACAATAATAATACTAACAACAAATAAGCATACGCAAACACACACAATATACGTGGTTTTGAACCGAATGGTTCCTACTCCATGGGCGAGCTCACCGAGCTTTAGTTATGCGCACGACACTAAATAAACTCCTTCTCGACTACACGTCGAAGGTGGAGAAACCTCTCACAAGCTATTACAACAAGTAATATATGAAATACAAGCAATACAAAGACAAATACGAAATACACGTAAAGAACACTTTACAACGCTTGCTTTGAACCCTTTTCTTGTAGCTTGCTTTAGATGGCTCTTAAAGGTCTGGAATGCAGCAGCAATTCCCCTCCAATAGCTTCACAAAAGTCTTAGCGAAATCCTCCAACTTGAGCTCCATTTATAACCTGTATTATGTTGTTTTCGCGCCCATCAGTCGAGTGCCAAAAGACCCCAGTCGACTGCCCCTATAGTCGTTGTCTCACAACGACCAGATCCACGTCGAATAAGTTCCAACGGATAACCTACCGATCAGCTACCCATAGCAATGATCGGGTGACCTAGTAGCCGGCCGCCCGGTGGCTACGGGCGTTCAGCTCACGACATTCCCATCACGATCATTGTCATCCCTGGCGATCCACTGCTGACATCCATCGATCGCTATCCATGGCGATCGGCCGCAAGCATAAACCGCAAGTCTTACACTCGAACCCTAGTCGACTTGGACCCGGTCGACACCTATGCCACGATCATTGCAAACACCATGTTGTTTAAGCATCTGACCGTCGGGTAAACCCTCAAACATCAAGTTTGAGCCTCCGACACTCGGTCATAGCCACTTGGCCAAGTCCACCTTATCCCTCATGGAGTTTCCCACCGAAGCTCTCTTCCCTCGGCCTACGTCCCTCGGATACGCCAAACGCACGACTTCACTGTTAGTAATATATGAGAGATGTCCTAAGGCAATCGCCTTATGTATGAACCATTTATATGATAAATGAAGATTCACTATTTGAGTATACATGCTTTATGTATTTGATTGGATCTTAAACTCATTTACTGAATGTCCACGATACGATTCACAGCATGAGAGAATTTGTGATTGGATCACAAATAGTGAGTATCTCTACATGTGTAATTGTGATGTATCGAAATTATCCCTAGTCGATGAATTGATGGATTTGGACACCATCAATTCCGTCGAGACTAGCACGAGGTATACTCCTTGGTGTATCCAAGCAGCTGATTCTCACTGGCTGGAGACATAGTGATGTCCGGAGTTAATCGTGGATGCTAGTTATGGTAACTAGTTCATTGGAGTGACCAGTCGTAAGACTTCATATGGTTCTCTGCATATATAGATATGTCAATGAAGTTCTTACTGTAACATAAGTGCGATGTTCCTTTGACTTGTGGTATTCAAGTCATCTTGATCATGGAGACTTATGCTTTGACATCTTAAGCAAACATCTCTAAGGAGATGTGGACCCGGGATGATTAGGTATAAGTCGAAATGATCGAAGGTGTTTGAATAGCCTATAAAGGATTCACCACTCCTTGCGAGGAGATGTTTACCCATGGCCTCTCGTCGGAAAGTCTTTGGCCAAAGCATTACATGTTTAGAGTAAGGTACTCTTCGATACATGTGGAGTAACTAGCATCCGTAGGACGAGGAAATGATACTTGGGCTAGGTGTGACGTAGTCAGCCTAGTGGGGACTGACACTATAGACCATGTCCTGAACCAAGTGGGTATAAGATGAGTGAAGGGAATGGGGCACGAATCATTCGAGCTGCTGAAAGGTTTCAGAAATAGTTCTGGATCAACCGTTGATTTTTTCGGTTAATTGGGGATCATGATGTACTACTAGGTGTCACTCATGATCGTTCTATAATTAATGGTTAATTATAGACGGCCAACATAAACCGAGAACCTATTTGGTCACACGCACAACGAGCATAATTCAAAGGATTTAAAACGAGCTTGAGAATGAGATTCTCAGACCAAGAGAAACTAGGTTTGGTTGGACCAAACATAAAGCGAGCATGAAATCGTTTCAGTCGCAATGGAAGCGTGGATGGGCCCAGTCTTATGAAGACGTAATGGATGAACCAAAATGGTTTGGTTCTAATCCAATGGAGGAGAATAAACCAAAGGGTTTGGTTTATGAACCAAAAGTTGGTTCGGTTCGTTTTAACTTAAAATAAACCATCATGGTTTGGTTTATTTTAACTTATCTTAATGGAGCGGGTTAACGGGCCTAATGGTTATGATCCAATAACCATTAAGAGAATTAGTTCTCTATAAAAGAGGGCTTAAGGGATAATTAAGCCCTAATCCACAACCCTAAGTTGTCGCCCACCTCTCCTTGGAGAAATTCGGAGCCAACTATCCTCCTCCTTGCCGCCGCCCACCTTGAGGCTCCAACCGGCGTCCAGAAGGTGCTGACCTTCCCCGCCGCGTCGAGCTCGGTGATCTCCTTCAAGTTTGGCATCAAGGTGAGCTCTATCTCCTTGGTTGGCGGCGCTATCACCTCCACCAAAGCTGTCCAGTTTACGGACAACTTGTTCTCCTCTCGTGAATGCGTCGTTTGGGCTGACAGTTCCGTAATCCTCTGAGGTGGAGGACGGCGATTCTGGCCAAATTGGTTGACGAATACCTCTCCGAGAAGCGAAGTTTTGAGAACTCGTTTAGGATCCGAATTTGGATTCGGATCGTGATCATCTCTCGATCACGCCTTCAACACGAGGCTAGTAACCCGCACGTAAGACGAAGCTCGCGGCTTAGCGGCGTCATCCCGAGGAACTCGGCGTGGATACGGATAGAGACGATTCTAGCGAGGATCGCTCCGCTGATGCGCTCCCGCTACACGCCATAATTTAAAGGTATAACGTAGATAAATTTCCTTTATTGCAAATTTAAATTTACTGGTTATGTCTACACTTGTTGTAATTTCCATAGACTAGTCCACTAGGGAGCCTTCGTAATCGCTAACCGACTAGAGTTCCATGATAGCGTGGTTTTGCCATCCATGGAGTATGACTCTATGCGATAGAGAGAGTTCATGGATTGTATTCCTCGTGATCAGTTAGCAATACGTAACCGAACGAATTGCGATAGTCATAATGTATTTCTGAAAATTTTCTAATTTTGGAAATTTAGAAGTATTTATGGAAAATTTTCAATTTTGGAAAGTCTAGAAGTATTTATGGAAATCTTCCACTTTTGGAAAGTTGGAAGTATTTATGGAAATTGATATTTTCCATAAATAAAATATTTGATTAGATTCTGGAAATTTATTTCCTAATTTAATCATGATTTGATTTGGGAAATCAAATCTTAAAATATTTTATTTCCATAAGTAGTTTTAATGATTTAGGAAATTGGTTTCCTAAATAGATTTTCCTTAATCAAATAATTCCATGAATAAAATATATGATTAGATTTGGAAATTTGTTTCCTAATTTAATTATGATTTTATTTGGAGAATCAAATCTTAAACATATTTTATTTCCATAAATAGTTATGACATATAAGAAAATTATATACATGACATAATTGTATGGCATGTAATTGCATTAGATGCATAACATTATGTCATGCGTGTCGTGACATGTAGATGTATGTCATGTATGTCATGCCATGTAGATAATAGTTATTTGCATGCAAAGAGGATGAGACATAAAACCCTAACTCAATATTAAAGCCTACACCTTCCATTAATATGGTTAGAACCAGAGTTACATTTCTTGTTTGGGTTGTTGGACTCACTCCAAGCCCGCTCGAAAGAACATGTTCAAATCATTGGAATAGTTTAACTCTAATATGGTAAGAGTCAGAGGTCAATCGTTAGTTTGGGTTGTTGGACTCACTCCAAGCCTGGCTAATTGGTTGAATGCGCTCTAACCATATTAAAACTATTTCGCGATTAATGGGTCGGCTCTAACTTGGAGCATCGATTTGTTGGACTCACTCCAAGGTCGATGTGAAGAGAGGTGAAGTTGGGTGCTATGCATATGATGCATACTTGTTAATGTGTTAACAACCCAATGTATGTGTAAACATTCAATTAGTTGATAGCACATTGTGATAGTTACATATACATGATATGTAATCGGTATACTTGATACCCACCATCATAGCTAAGAATGGCTTGTTGGACTCTCGAGGTTGTTCTTATCTATGATGGATATCGACCCATTCGGAGATGGACCTACGATCTCGAAGTGATTTTGGGGTTTTGAAATTGAAAAATGAATGGGATTTATAAATGTATATTGATGCATTTTAAAATCATCTTTCTCATATATGCTCGTTTTGTATTTCTAAAATTGATCATGATGTCTTTGAATTTGCGTTCCATTTTGGATTGAATAAATTGGTAGGCGAACTTCTTGGGTGGCTTAGAAACTTGAAAATTGTTCTCAAGGTGAAAAGCTTGCGTATGTCCTCGGCGCCTCTTCCCATCCTAGTGACGAAGCAACTCTGGACCAATTGTTGGCCTATCAGAAACATGTGAGTGATTCTGAACAAATGAGTTGCATCATGCTAGCCGCGATGGAACCCAAGCTACGAAAGCAGCATGAGCATATGGATGCTCATATCGTAGTCCTTCATCTTTATGAGTTGTTTGATGAGCAAGTGAGATTCGAAAGGTTCAAACTCTCCAAGCTCCTCTTCACCTCTGAGATGCAAGAATGTTCATCTGTGTCTTTGCTCAATATCTTTGAAGACTGAGCCTTCGAGAAGCATGAGCGAGGGGGCTGTTAGTTGATTCCTCGAAGAAAGGTTCTAAGAGGGAGTCAAAGGAACAACAGAAGGGAAGAAGAGAAAAGGCTAAAAGGTAGAACTAGCATCAAAGGGCACTTGCCATCATTATGGCAAGTAGAGCCATTCTTGAAGAAAGTGCAAGATTTATCTTGAGTCCGTGAAGAAGGATAAGGCATCGGATGCCCCATCTTCTTGAAATCTTCTTTATTGATTGTCATTCTATTTCCTCGGACACTTGGGTATTTGATCTTGGGTGTGGCTCACATATATGTAATGACATACATGGGCTAAGGAATAGAAGAAGACTTCGAGGAGAGTCAAATTTACGTGTTGGGAATGGAGCAAGGTTCTTTTGCACTCGCCATCGGACGTATTTGTTGAACTCCTGTAGGACTTGTCTTAGAACGGACAATTGCTTTTATGTTCCTTCGTTGATAAAGAACATCATTTCTATTTCTTGTTTAAATAGAAATGGGTACCATTGACTTTAGTAACAATTGTTGTTACATAACTTTGAATGGAGTTCTTTATGGGTGGAACTTTAAGCAATGGTGTTTATCGTTGGGCGTATCCGGTGACATTTGCAATATCGAAGCGAGCAACAAGCGTGCTCGAAAAGGATAATCAAATAGACTCCTATATGTGGCATTGTCGTCTTGGCCATGTAAGCAAGAAACGCATGTCCGAATTACACCGATGTGGAATTCTGGAATCGTTTGAATTGGATTCATACGATACATGCGAATCATGCTTAAAAGGCAAGATGACTAAGTTACCTTTTACTGGAAAAGGTGAACGAGTGGGAGAGTTACTAGGTCTAGTACATACTGATGTATGTGGACCTATGTCAACTCAAGCTTTAGGAGGCTATAGCTACTTCATTACCTTCACCGATGATCACTCACGGTTTGGGTATGTGTTCTTGATGAAACACAAGTCTGAAGCCTTTGAAAGGTTCAAAGAATTCAGAAATGAAGTAGAGAAACAACATGACAAAAGTATTAAAATACTTCGATCGGATCGAGGTGGTGAATACTTAAGTCAAGAGTTTCTTGATTATCTAAGAGACAATGGCATATTGTCTCAATGGACTCCGCCCTATACACCACAGCATAATGGTGTATCTGAGAGGCGTAACCGGACCTTGTTGGACATGGTCAGGTCAATGATGAATCATGCGACTCTTCCCAAGTCCTTTTGGGGTTATACACTTCAGACAGCTGTTTACTTGTTAAACAGAATGCCTACCAAGGTAGTCTCAACTACTCCATATGAGATATGGAATGGTAAGAAACCTCATGTATCTTACTTGAAGATATGGGGTTGTCCTGCTTATGTGAAGCGGACTGTATGTCAGACAAATTGGATGCTAAGTCGATAAATGTCTATTTATTGGATACCCTAAGGAAACAAGGGTTACCAATTCTATCATCCTGTGGAACAAAGGTGTTTGTTTCAAGGCATCTTTGTGTTTCTAGAGAAAGAGTTTCTCTTGCAAGAAAGCGTGGGAGTGTCGTCGAGCTTGAGGAGGCTCGAGAGACTCAAATAGACATTGATGAGATACGGTGAAGCACAGCGGTGACAACTCATAGTGATGAGCAATCATTTGGACCTATTGTAACACCACATCTTCGTAGATCTGGTAGAACATAATATTCTGAGAGATATGGATTTCGTAAGTGAATCGAGCAGCGTGTTACTCATTGATGATGAGAGCCTACAGTTATGAAGAAGTCTTGACAAGTTGAAAGGGATAAGTGGCTTGGTGCCATGAAGTCGGAAATGGATTCCATGTATGAAAACCAAGTTTGGAACTTGGTTGACCCACTGAAGGCATAAAGCCTATAGGGTGCAAGTGGGTTTCAAGAAGAAAACCGACATGGATGGTAATGTGATTACCTATAAGGCTAGATTGGTGGCGAAGGATATCGTCAAAAGCAAGGTGTTGATTATGGCGAAACCTATTACTTTGTAGCTATCTTAAATCCATTCGGATGCTCACTGGCCATAGCGGCTCATTATGATTATGAGATATGGCGGATGGATGTGAAAATAGCTTTCCTTAATGGAAACACCTCGAGGCGTGTATATGATACGACTGAGGGTTTCACATCGGTTGATAAAACCAAGGTATGCAAATTGCGACGATCCATTTATGGATTGAAGCAAGCATCGAGAGGTGGAATATCCGTTTGATGAGACAATCAAAAGTTTGATTTCTCACAAAATCCGAGGAACCTTGTGTGTACAAGAAGGTTAGTGGGAGTGCGATCGTGTTCCTAGTATTGTATGTCGATGACATATTACTTATAGAAGCGATGTTTCAATCTTCTGATCGATTAAGGTTTGGTTATCCAAGACATTCTCCATGAAAGACCTGGGAGAAACAACCTACATCCTCGGGATTAAGATCTATAGAGATAGATCGAAACGGTTGCTTGGTCTTTCGCAGTCTACATATATAGACCGAGTGCTAAAGAGGTTTAGCATGTCGGAATCCAAGAAAGGTTTCCTACCTATCAGGCATGGGGTACACCTTTCGAAGTCTATGTGTCCGCGCACAGAAGACGAGAGGATTTGCATGAGTAAGATTCCCTATGCATCCGCAATAGGATCTATCATGTATGCTATGTTATGTACGAGGCCCGATGTATCATATGCTCACGAGTGTCATGGCGGATACGATCGATCCAGGAATGGATCATTGGGTGGCTGATAAGACGAACCTTAAGTACTTGAGAAGAACTAAGGATGTGTACCTAATATATGGAGAAGGGTACATGGTGATACGTGGGTATACGGATGCATCTCTCGAGAGACAAGGATGATTCCATGTCTTGATAGCAGGTATGTATTCACCTAGAATGGGCGCAATAAGTTGGAAAGGTTCCAAGCTTGACACTATAGCGGATTACGCCACTAAAGCGAGAATACATTGCGACTTTAGGCGACAAAGGAAGCGGTTTGGATCAAGAAGTTCATCTGAACTTGATGTGGTCTCATCAATGATCCAAACATGTGCTTCGCCGCTATCATCTTATCAGAGAGATCATCAGTAGGAACGAAATACAAATCGAGAAAATTCCCACTGAAAGGAACTTAGCGGATCCTTTGACTAAAGCATTACCTCAAAATAAGTTTGAGGGTCATGTTAGAGCTTATGGTATTGGATACCGTAGCGATTGGCATTAGGCCAAGTGGGAGTCTGTTAGTAATATATGAGAGATGTCCTAAGGCAATCACCTTATGTATGAACCATTTATATGATAAATGAAGATTCACTATTTGAGTATACATGCTTTATGTATTTGATTGGATCTTAAACTCATTTACTGAATGTCCACGATACGATTCACAGCATGAGAGAATTTGTGATTGGATCACAACTAGTGAGTATCTCTACATGTGTAATTGTGATGTATCGGAATTATCCCTAGTCGATGAATTGATGGATTTGGACACCATCAATTCCATCGAGACTAGCACGAGGTATACTCCTTGGTGTATCCAAGCAGCTGATTCTCACTGGCTGGAGACATAGTGATGTCCGGAGTTAATCGTGGATGCTAGTTATGGTAACTAGTTCATTGGAGTGACCAGCCGTAAGACTTCATATGGTTCTCTGCATATATAGATATGTCAATGAAGTTCTTACTGTAGCTTAAGTGTGATGTTCCTTTGACTTACGGTATTCAAGTCATCTTGATCATGGAGACTTATGCTTTGACATCTTAAGCAAACATCTCTAAGGAGATGTGAACCCGGGATGATTGAGTATAAGTTGAAATGATCGAAGGTGTTTGAATAGCCTATAAAAGATTCACCACTCCTTGCGAGGAGATGTATACCCATGGCCTCTCGTCGGATTGTTACTAAAGTCTTTGGCCAAAGCATTACATGTTTAGAGTAAGGTACTCTTCGATACATGTGGAGTAACTAGAATCCGTAGGACGAGGAAATGATACTTGGGCTAGGTGTGGCGTAGTCGACCTAGTGAGGCTGACACTATAGACCATGTCTGAACCAAGTGGGTATAAGATGAGTGAAGGGAATGGGGCACGAATCATTCAACTTTGAAGGTTTTGAGAAATAGTTACGGATCAGGATTGATCTTTTCGGTTAATTGGGGATCATGATGTACTACTAGGTGCCACTCATGATCGTTCTATAATTAATGGTTAATTATAGACGGCCAACATAAACCGAGAACCTATTTGGTCACACGCACAACGAGCGTAATCCAAAGGATTTAAAACGAGCTTGAGAATGGGATTCGCAGACCAAGAAAAACTAGGTTTGGTTGGACCAAACATAAAGCGAGCATGAAATCGTTTCAGTCGCAATGGAAGAGTGGATGGGCCCAGTCTTATGAAGACGTAATGGATGAACCAAAATGGTTTGGTTCTAATCCAAAGGAGCAGAATAAACCAAATGAATTGGTTTATATTAAACGAATGAACAAAAAAATTGGTTAGGTTCGTTTTAACTTAAAATAAACCATCAAGGTGTGGTTTATTTTAACTTATCTTAATGGAGTTAGCTAATGGTTATGATCAATAACCATTAAGAGAATTAGTTCTCTATAAAGAGGGCTTAAGGGATAATTAAGCCTAATCCAAAACCCTACCCTAAGTTGCCGCCCACCTCTCCTTGGAGAAATTGGGCTCTCCTCCAACCTTGCCGCCGCCCAAGGCTCCTCAGCGGCGTCAGAAGGCTGCTTCCTTCCCCTCTCGCCGTCGAGCTGCTGCGGTTAGTGCTCGGTGATCTCCTTCAAGTTTGGCATCAAGGTGAGCTCTATCTCCTTATTGGCGGCGCCTATCACCTCCACCAAAGCTGTCCAGTTTTCTGGACAGCTTGTTCTCCTCTCGTCGGAGCATCGTTTGGACGACGGTTAGAGCTCCGACAGCGGCTAACTTACCGGGGATTCGATCTCCGGTAATACTCTGAGGTGGAGGACGAAGGATTCGTCAATTGGTTGACGAATACCTCTCCGGAGAAGCGAGTTTTGAGAACTCGTATTAGGATCTGAATTTGGATTCGGATTGTGATTATCTCTCGATCACATCGTCTTCAACACGAGGCTAGTAACCCGTACGAAGATGAAGCTCGTGGCTTAGCGAAGTCATCCCGAGAAACTCGGCGTGGATACGTATAGAGACGATTCTAGCGAGGATCGTTCCGGTTGATGTCGTTCCCGCTACACGTCATACGAAAGGTATAACGTAGATAAATTTCCTTTTATTGCAAATTTAAATTTATGGTTATGTCTACACTTGTTGTAATATGCATGCGTGTGTTGTGTGTGTTGTAATAAATATAGATTTATTATTTTTATTGCTTCCGCTGTGTTCATGTTTACGAAACGTGATCGAACACACATACACCGCGGTGCCGGAAACCCAACATTCACAACGCCATCCTTCGCATCTCATTCCCTCGAAGTATGCTTCCCTTTGGGCTCACTCCATTCGCTCCCCGTCCGGCGGTCCCTCGGATGCACCAAGCACACGGCTTTGCAATGCCATCCTTCACCGACTCAAGGACCCCGAGCCTAGTGAACTTACCAAGTCCTCAAGACTTCCCACATGCACCAAGAGCACGGCTTTGCAATGCATTTCTCACCAAGCACCAAGCTTGGATTTTCCATGCCAACACCATGTTGGACTTTCCCATGATAATCCTATGTCATGAGTTTTGTCTATCATCAAAATACTATCAAGGTACTGCTCGAGTCAAACTCGAGTCAAACTCGAGTCAACCTGGGCCGATTGCACCAACAGTTACAATCCCTTATACCTTATAAAAGTTTCGTCCTCGAAACTTAGAACAGATCGGGGTACTTTTGCTTCATGTCATCCTCACGTTCCCAGGTTGCTTCTTCAAACCTTTGACTTTGCCATAAGACTTTTACTAACGGTATTTTTTTATTTCTTAGTTTCTTGATTTCTCGATCTATTATCTGAATAGGTCGACTTTCATAACTTAGATCTGTCTGAATCTGTACTGTCTATGGCTAAATCACTTCGTTAGTGTCTGGGACGTGCTTCTTAAGCATTGAAACATGAAATACATTGTGGATAGCTGACATTTCCTATGGTAGCTCTAGCTCATAAGCTACCTTCCCAACTCTCTTGGTGATCAAGTAGGGGCCTACATATCTGGGACTTAACTTGCCTTTCTTCCTAAACCTCATTACCCCTTTCATAGGAGCTACCTTAATGAACACTGAATCTCCAACTTGGAACTCTAGGGGTCTGCGTCAGGCATCGGCATAACTCTTCTGCCGACTTTGGGCAGTCTCTATCCTTAGGCATATGTTCGTTATAGCTTTGGTGGCGTCATCTATAAAATCAATCATTAGTCCCATTTCTTTCTTCTCGCCACTCTTATACCAACAGATAGGTGATCTACTTCTCCTTCCATACAAGGCTTCATAAGGTGTCACTCCAATGGTGGTTTGATAACTATTATTAGAGGCAAACTCTGCCAAACACAAATATTTGCACCAGCTTCTTTTAAAATCTAAGGCACAAGCTCTTAGCATATCCTCCAGAATCTGATTCACTCTTTCTTTTTGTCCATCTGTCTAAGGATGAAATGCAGTGCTGAATCGTAGCTTAGTGACAAGGGTTGTCTGAACACACTCCCAGAAGTGTGAAGTGAAGCAACTGTCTCTCTCAGAGATAATGGTCTTAGGTACTCCATGCAGTCTAATCACTTCCTTGACATATAACTGGGCTAACTGTTCCATGGAGTATGATATTCTGATAGGCATGAAGTGAGCAGACTTTGTCAATCTATTGACAACTACCCAAATAGAATCATAACCATTGGTTATTTTGGGCAGTCCTACTATGAAATCCATGGCTATTTCCTCCCACTTTCATTCTGGAATCTGGATAGGCTGTAGAACTCCTCTTGGTCTCTGGTGTTCTGCTTTCACTGACATTCTTTGGTTGACCCCAATTACTGACTGCTTCTATCTTTGTCGGGTCTATCATAACTCCATCTTTTGAAATAACATGTCCTAAAAACGACATTTGATCAAGCCAAAACTCACACTTGGAGAACTTTGCATATAACTATCTTTGCTGAAGGGTCTATAAGACTATCTTCAAGTGTTCAGCATGTTCCTCTTGGGTTCTCGAGAAGATAAGGATGTCGTCAATGAAGATGACCACAAACTTGTCAAGGAACTCCTTAAATACCCGATTCATCAAGTCTATAAACATAGTGGGTCCATTTGTCACCCAAGGGCCTTTAATGAACTCAGTGTTCATACCTTCAAGGTTGTTTTTGATATCATCCCCTTAACTCAGAAGGATAACTGTAATTACAATGATCCAGAGTAAGACTCCATAACCCCTTAAAAGCAATACGTGTAACTGAAAAATCCTTTATCCTTAGCAGAGGATATCTATTCTTGATTATCACTTGATTCAAGGCTCGGTAGTCTATACACATCCTCATAGACCCATCTTTCTTTTTCACGAACAACACTGGAGCTCCCCACGGGGAATGACTAGGGTGGATGAATCTCTTGACTAATAACTCCCGTAATTGTTCCTAAAGCTCTTTCAATTCAGCTGGAGCCATACGATAGGGTGCTTTTGAGATTGGGTTGGTACCAGGAATAAGCTCAATCTCAAACTCAACTTCCCTTCTAGGTGCTAGTCCTGGTAGCTCGTCAGGAAATACTTCCGGGTAGTCACATACAATTGGGACTTCTTCCAGCTTTTGACTTCTTTCTTGCTTAGTATCAACTATATGCGCTAAATACCCAGTGCATCCACTAGCTAGCATCTTCTGAGCTTCCATGGTAGATAATAACTTCTTAGTCTTCTTCCTTGGTTCTCCAATAAACTCAAATTTGGCCTCAGTCTCAGGCTGGAATACTACTCTTCGCTTACGACACTCAATGGAAGCACCATACTTGCTCAAAAAGTCTATTCCAAAGATGACATCATAGTCATGCATGTCCAGCAAGACCAGATCACAATAAAGCTCTCTGTCTGAAATTCTGACCAGCACGACACACAACCAGTGTGTAGATGTCATTATTTCACCCGAAGGTAGGGTTGTTAAAAACTGAATATCTAAGGTATCCAGAGTTATATCTATCTTCTTAGCAAATGCATAGACATGAAAGAATGGGTTGCCCCAGTATCAAACAGTATGGTAGCATGCTGACTAAGGATAGATATCTGACCTGTGACTACCGTAGAAGCATTTGCTACCTCTTCCCTAGTGAGGGAGAAGATTCGGGCATTAGGTATAACTGATGGAGCCTCCAATCTTCCTTGGCCGATGTAAGGACCCTTTAGTGCTCCCTGCATTTGATGTAGCTGAGCTGGTCTACCTCCATACTGAGTAGACTGTGGAAGGAGGTAGATTGGTCTTGGTGGGGCACTGTTTGGCAAAGTGTCCCTCGACACCACATATATAACACCCGCTCACACCCTAGGGCAAACTCCTGGATGCTTCCTCCCACACTTAGAACATATAGGATACGTAGGCTTCTTACTGGCTAAACCTCATTTTGCATTATTTCACTGTTTCCTCTTGCCATTGTTGTTTCGCTTCCAGTTCGAATTACCGCTATGAGTTTTCTAACCTCCTAAACTTCCCTGGCCTTTGCTTTCTGTCGAGGCTAGCTTCTGGTGCTTGATACTATTCATGTAATGCTCCGTGATTAGGGCACTACTGACTAACTCTTCAGTGGTTTGTGGTCTATTAATTCCACCAGCTACATTCAGAGCTATCTCCAGTCTCAACATCTTTAGCATCAACCTAACTATTTCCTTCTCAGTATTGACCAGTTCCGGACATAGGCGAGCCAACCTATTGAACTTCTTTACCACTTCATCTACTGATAAATCCCCTTGTCGAAACTCCGTGAACTCATCATAATGCTTGTTGGTGACTCGCATAAGGAAGAACTCCTCGAAGAACTCTGTCTCAAAGTTTGTCCATGACATTTGGTTCACCACCCTCTTGGCCTTTACTCGCTCCCACTACATTCTGGCATCTCCGGTCAGACAGAATGAGACACACTTAACTTTCGCATTCTCAAGCCAGTCCAGCAGTTCCACTATGCTCTCTACTATCTTAAACCATGCCTGAGCATCCCATGGTTCACTGGCACCGGCAAAACTCTCTGGCTTCAGTTTTTGCCATTGAATCAGATAGGCCTCTTGTCTCACCCCCTCCAACTGGATCTGTTGGTGGGTCTGGTGGGGCAGAAGATGCAGTTGGAATGGCATTCTGAGTCTCTGGCTGAGTAACAGGATTTTCTCGTTGATTCATCATCAAGGTATTGATGATCTGCTGCTGCTCTGCCACTTGCTGTTGGAGCTGAGTGACTATCTGCATCCAGGCAGGTGGTGGTACTTCTTCATTCATTTCTTGTCCTCTACAGGGTCTTCCTCGAGGCATTTCTTGCTCTTCTTAAGATGATAAAGTTAAACCACTATAAGGCTATTATCACTACTTTTTATCATCTTCACATACATAACTAGATATGTTCTATTACTTACTGTCTATCATCTTCATATATATATATATATATATATATATATATATATATATATATATATATATATATATATATATATATATATATATATATATATATATATATATACGCAAGCATGTTTAACTCAAAGAGAACATTCTATGTGAGTGTGTTTAACTTAAAAGAAGCATTCCTTACTACTCATAAAGTAAATAAAGCAGATAAATACTTGCTTACTTGGAGACGGCAGGACTGATGCTCGATGTGTGTGTGACAGAAGGGCGGAAACTCGCTCTGATACCATCTTGTAACACCCCCCCTAGTCTTTCCACTCCCTACCAGGGGAGATGTCACTACTTTACTGTCTCTATCTTTAATTCATGCAATATACTAATGCAATATGCTAACAACTAAAATAATCATAAGGACCTTGACATCACTTAAACAATAACCATTTCAAGATCTTCACCTAACATGCAAGTATTAAGACTAACCCAATATGACTCTAGCATTCTTTGGTCTCAACCATAAGTAATCCAGTTGAACTTAAAAAATATCAAAAGAAAACAATTAGAAACTAAAAATTTGGTTTAGACATCTGCACTTAGGATCTTTTACTTCCATTATTCCGTCGCCACACACACCCAACACTTCATCCACCATGCCACCTTACTGAAGTTTTTCTTTACCTTTATCTGCAGTATAAGAAAATGCAAACTGTAAGCAATAATGCTTAGTAAGTACTTTCTATGCTCACAAAAATATGCAACGTATGAAATCATGCAACTACTTCTCTTGCCCTTGATACATTGATACACATGCAAGCATAACTGAAAATCATAATTATGAATACATGTCTCTTGTATAAACCATGCTCTTAAGTATTTTAAAACTTGTAAATAGTGTATCTGAACTAGAATAATTAACTTTGAAAACTTTTACTTGTACTTATATTGATACTTCAAATTAATAATCATCCTGGATATGGGCCCGACATAGTACCAATGTACGCTTTCCTAATAGGTCGGGGTGGCCAACCACCGAACCTACTAGGGTAACTGAGACTGAGGGCCTTGGCCCGTGGGCGAAACTAATGCCCGGTACATGCCTTTTCAAAAGTAAAATACTTCCTTTATACTTATATTCTTATACATACTGAAAAAAATGCTCTTAATCCCCTAAACCACGAATGGGGAGCACCATAAAGATCATTATGCTCTTGACCCCCAAAACTGAAATGGGGAGCATACTGAAGATTGTGGTGCTCTTAATCCCCAATTTGAACGGGAAGTATCTTTAAATTTTCTTTATAAAGGAAATATTTTTACATCTTACTCTACATCATGCATATAATTGTAAGCTATAACTCATCTACAACATGCATGATCATAAATCACATTCTTTTCATGGATCTAAACATGATACTAAATCAAACATGACATAATGGGTAAAAATCATGTAACTAAAAATACCATGCATAACTGGCTCATATACATGTGTATAAACTGCTCAACCATGTAACTGGAAATAACAAGCACAAAAAAACATATCAATGACACACGATAACTACTTATACTGCAGGTGAGCAATACTTACTTCCTACGCTTTTCACCAATTTATACCGCTAGATTTTGTAAAGAGAAAACCTCCTACATGTTCCTTGGCTTTAGTGTGATCCTCTACTAAGTCCTTGAGGAGATCCCTCTTGAAAAATCCCCTTTTGAATTATCCAAAGAGAAGACAAGCTTCTTTCTCGCTTCGGCGGCTGGAAAAACGAGAGGGAGAGAGAGAGAGGAGGCTGGAAAAAAAAAAGAAACGAGAGGGAGAGAGAGAGGCAGTTGGAAAAACAAGAGGGAGAGAGAGAGGCGGCTGGAAAAAAATGAGAAGGAGAGAGAGAGAAAATCAAAAACTATATATAAACTAGGGTTTCTCTAATTTAATTACCCCTTTAAATGCTTAGCTAAATTAACCAACTTCTCCCTTTTTTTCGCCTATAAATATATTCTATTATACCCTACTCATTGGTAATCTTATGACTTAGTGGTAGGAAATCTATTCCCCCAAACCAACAGTTCATGGTTCGAGCCTCGGCTAACGAACCATTTATTTGAATTTTTTTTTCTTTTTTTTCTTCCTATTCTTATTTCTATATTTTTTTTCTAAATAAATAAATAAAAATATAGGAACTAAAATTTGGGTTGTTACAGGGTTACTTCCTCGTCTAACTAGTTTAGGATATGGCGAAGTAGCTTCAGCTAGTTCCACTCGGTCAAGTGCACCAAGCTAGATATGCCTTATCTAGCTCGAATACACGAGACTTTGTTTCCCTAACGTATTATTATCTCACTGAGTCCTGATACTATGTTGTCAAGAGTTGACTAACTATTTTGCCTATCTAACTGTTCTAAAAATTAAAATAAAATAACTAATTATGCAATGGTTTTGCTAAGGAAGCAAGTATACTATTTTAGTGTTAGCTCCCCCTGGACTATTAAACCAATATGGTCTATCCACAAAGTGGACTTGATACTGGGGAATCCAATACTTATTATTCCTTATATGTGAGTTCAATAAAACCTTTGGGACCCATGCTTGGACTATTTGATGACTACACTTTACAATAGACATGTAAGATCTATTCGTAGTCGTTGACTTAAATCCGAGTCCGACTTTGTTGTACACGGCTCTTTGGGTTCCAAGTAGCCGATTAAGATTCTTAGATCCCAACGTGAACCTTTCCAACCTAGCCTTGACCTCTTGAACTCGGTCTTTCAAGAGAGAATTCTCCTCCTCAAGTTTTTTAACTTGGGTTGAGTTTCCCTCTTGAACTTGACTAGTTGAAGATGTTAGAGTAGCCTCTTGCTTGAGAGTTTCAACCTCCTCAAGTAACGACTCAACCCTAGACTCGGACTTAGTTAATTTCCTAGTAAGCATTTTAATTGTAAGGTAAAGTGTACTAATTAAGGAGCGGTTAACCTTGACTTTCCCTTTTGGTCTGGCTTTGAGTTTCCTCTCGAAGTAGTCTTCAGGGTCTGAGTCGGAGTTGTAGTTGGACTCGGCTTCGGATTCTGATTCGGACTCTTTCCGTCTTGCCATGTAAGCTATGTCGATGCCTTCTTCTCCGTTGTCCCAAGTTACATGGAAGGCTTTCCTTGCTCCCTTTTGCTTTGGCTGCCTCCTTGACTTGAATTGCTCTTTGTTCTCGTTCTTCAATTGCCTTCTTTCTTGTCGAACTATTCTCCGCACCATGTTGACTATTGCGGTCTCCTCTTCAGATTCGGATTCGGGTTCATCCTCGGGTTTGGATCCATCTTCTTGCTCGAGAGGTGGCTTGCTCTTCTCCTTTCTTCTTCGTCCTGCAAGTAAAGCAACACCTCTCTTGATCGAGACCGCGTTAGTTTGTTCATGTAACTCAAATTCCGAAAAGAATTCATCTAACCTAATCTTAGACAAATCTTTAGATACCTTGTAGACATCAACCATGGATGCCCACAAGGTGGTCATAGGAAAAGCATTAAGAGCGTACCTTATTATATCCCGATTGTCTACCTTTTGTCTGATGGCATGTAGGTCGTTCAAGATGTCTTGGATCCACGCATGGAGTTGTGAAGCAGTCTCGTGATCCTGCATCTTTAGATTATATAGTTTATTTAAAAGTAAATCTCTTTTACATACCTTAGCATCGGACGTCCCTTCATGTAGATCAATTAATTTGTTCCAGAGGTCTTTGGCGCTAATCAATGGTCCAATTCGGTTGAGCTCCTCCTTGGACAAGCCGCATTGCAACATTTGGGTTGCTCTTGCATCGGCTTTGATTTGCCTCTTGGTTGCATTGGTCCACTTGTCGAAATCCAAGGGCTCCCCTTGATCATTGGTGGGTAGAGCAAAGTCAGTTTGGATTATTATCCAAGTCTCAACTTGTGTTTTCAAGAAACACTCCATCCGACCTTTCCAATAACGAAAATCATTTCCGTTAAAGAACAGAGGTCGGGTGGTGCTATACCCCTCAATGTGAGCCATTAAATATCTAGTAAAACACAAATAAAAACCAAAAGGAATTCCAAGACTTGGTCTTGGATTAGAAATGTGGGAAATAATAAGAAATAAACAAAAATAAATAAGAAGAATAAGAAACTAACAAAAACTAGAAACTTACGACCTTCGATGTCCCCGAAAGGGTACTAGATGTTGGTTTTTGGGGATGAAGATAGCTTGTTATGAGAGTAAACCCTATAAGAACTATAGATCTCTCAGAGAGCTTCGATTTGATAGGTAGCACATTTCATGGGTCCACTTGTACGAAAAGTTATGGCCGTTTTACCGTCAGCTACTCCAAAAGCGAATACTTGCAAACACAACCAAAAGAAGGGTACCAAGACTTCGTCTTGGATTAGTAGTGCGGGAGAAAGAAAACCTAAAAAAACACGAATCAAAAAATACAAAAAGAAAGCCAAAAAGTGCTAGATTGGTGGTTTCACCAAATCTTAGCGCCCCCGCTCTGATACCAATTGTTGGATCGAGAAGCGTCGCTAGAGGGGGAGAGGGGGTGAATAGCAAGCGTAAAACTTTCTTTCATTTATTCGATAAGAGCAAGCACAGTGGAAAAATAAATAACACAATTTATTTTTACTTGGTTCACAGTCCACCGGCCGCTAATCCAAGGCCCCGCGATCCTTGACCGTGTACGAAGGGGCAATCCACTATAAAGTCTCCTCCTCGTTGAAGGTAGGAGACAACGATCACAAAACCAAAAGCACGAGGATGAGGAAACAAGCCTACCTCACCTCGTTATGATTAAAACCACAATCGAATATAGTAAATAAAAATAATACTTGCTTCCGACGAATAGATTCTGAACTTGGCATTGTGTCGGTGTTATGACGTTGGAGCTTTGGCATTGCGGGAGCACTTTGAGAGCAAGATGATTGATCTTTGGGTTGGAGTCCTCCCCTCCTTTTATAGACTTTTGCATTGGAATAAGTCCTGATAGAAATCCTCAACTTTTGGAACTGATCTCGAGGTGGCTCCTTATCTTATCGCGAAGTGGCCCCGTCAAACATTATCCGTTTTGACCTAGCGCAAAAGGCTGATTCGTCGCCATCAGTCGACTGATGCCTTCCATCAGTCGACTGATGTGCATTAGTTGACTTCTCAATGGTCAGAAGTAGACTGCTAGCCTGGTCACTTCCCTGTAGTAAGAGGATAGCACGAAAAATGGTAAATATGACGGTTACTTACCATCCGATCTCGACCTAGACCTTCCATTGGAAGCCTTAGTCGGATCGCCGCCTACGGTCATCCTCATACAAAGGACATGACCTTACCATCTCTCTTCACACTCGTACTTACCTCTGGTCCTTTATGACCTATCGCTTTGCTTCCGTTCTTCCACCTAGGTTCTTCGACTCCCACGAAGTTCCTTCGGTGTCGCCCGACCACCATGGTTTCCAGACTCGGGATTCTCCGGGTGTCGCTGACCTTCAGCTTAGCTTAACCATTTCCTGCACACTTAATTTAGCTCATGAGATAATAATATGACCTTAACTTTGGATCTTTGTCATAATCAAAACCTAGGTTCGATTATCTAGTGCCCCTGCACCAACACGTTTGACCTGAGACTGATTGCTTCAATAATCTCCTCAAAACAATCTCCCCCTTATTACCTTGGATATCCCAATCATTCACTAGTCATATGGTGAAACCCATATTGTCAAACACATTAACAAACCATTGTCAAATATCTAAACCATACTCGAGTCCCACTCGATTCTGATCAATCGTGACCTGGGTCGATTGAAAAAATAGTCGGAATGTTTTACTCGGAGCTGGCTCTCCATGTATTTTTATAAACCTTCTCTAGGCACCTAGGCCATCTCCCAGTTGACTCAACATCAGCCTGTTGATATGGAATTCTAGCCATCCCAGGTGCCTGGACCCGGTCCAATCGACTCCAGGCCAGTTTGATCCGCTCCTCTGATATTTCAAAATTTTCCTATCCTAGTCGCCTGGATCCAATCCAATCAACTAAAATTTCTACCATCTTGGTCACACAACCTCTAGTTGTTCGACAGCTCTGTTGGATCGATGCGGTTCGCTAGAGGGGGGGGGGGGTGAATAGCGAAAAACCTTTTCCTTTTTTTTTACATTCGTTAAAACTCGATAGATAATTAATTGCAGCGGAAATGTAAAGTAAAAAAGAGACAATGAAGTTTTTACTTGGTTCGTAGCCTTCAGCTACTACTCTAAGGCCCTAGTGGTCCTTGACCACGTACGGAGGGCAAAAGCACTAAAGGAACTCCTCCTCGTTGGAGGTAGGAGTTAATCGATACAAGAAGGAAAAAGCTTGAGGTAGAGGGACACTCCCCCTCTCCTCGTATACGATAAAAGCTCCGAAAAGAAATGAACTTAAATAAGAGCTAAAAAACCAACGTTACAATAAGAAAGAATTTAAGACCTAAACGTCGGAGAGAAAGCACTTCGTGGTCGAAAAGTTATAGCTTGGCGGAGGCTTTTTGGAAGCTTTAGAATGATGAAGAAACCCTAGGTTTGGCCCTCCTTTTATAGCCTTTGAGCCCCTTTTCGAGAGGAACCCTAGCCAATCACAATTGAGCACCAATCTTCTTGAAATGGGGTGATAAGCCTTGACTCCTCAAATCTGATCATTGACCATCAGTCAACTGATGGCTATCATCAGTCGATGGCGACATCGAAGTGTTGACCTCCGGCTCGGCCGATTGGACGGCAATGAGTCCTCCGTGGCGATCGATGCTTGGCCAAGTCAAAGTTAGCTCAACAAAAACATAATTTCGACGGTCGTCGACCGTCCGATCTCGACCTAGACAATCTATAGGATGTCTTTGGTCGGATCTACGCTTAAGATCATCCCCATAAAGAGGATACGACCTCACTTACGCTCGCACACATGAGCTTACCTCGACACTTACATGTTGCTTTTGCTTTCGGCCTTCCACTCGATTCCTTCGGCTCCCTCCGAAGTCACTCGAGTGTCGCCCGACCACTGCGGCTTCCTCCGGGTGTCGCTAGCCTTTAGCTCCAGCTATATCAATCTTCTGCATACTCGATTCAGCTCGTGAGATAACGACATGAGCTTAACTTTGTATCGTTTGCTATAATCAAAACTCAGGTTCGACTTAGGTGCCTACTGCACCAACAAGCTCGCCATGCCAACTCACCATCCCAATCACTTGGACCTGATCCAATCGATTGGGTCTGAGGTGCCTGGACCCTGTCCAGTCGCCTGGAACACAAAGTTAGCACATATAGTGTATACAATGAATTGGTAGTAATAATACTGTCTGATCTCAACTTCTAAGTCCAATGTGGATCCTTTGTTGGATCGACGCTTACCTTGTCCTCAATCGAGGACTCAGTCTCACCTTCCACTCAAGAGCTTACCAGCTAGTTGTCTGATCTTGTTGATCCAACTGGACTTACCATGCTTTGATGTTTGATGTGACCCATCAAGGCTTCCTGTTAGCTATTTGATCTCCTTGACCCATCTAGTCTTCCTACTAGTTTTTCGATCTTCTTGAGTCAACTTGTCTTCCATCAGATGTTTGGTCCACTCGACCCATCAGGACTTCCTGCCTAGTATCTGGTTCTCCTGATCCGTCAAGACTTCTGTCTAGTATCTAGTCCACTGATCTACTAGGACTTCTATCTCATTGCATAGTATCTCGTCAACCTGATCTATTAGGACTTCCTATTAAGTCTACACACTTAAAATATAAATCAGATAACAATCGATTCCTAACTTTAGACCATGGTTTATACATCAAAACTTGGGATTGGTGCTCTCTGAACCAATAATCTCCCCCTTTTTGATGCATGACAACACATCGGATTAAAGTTAGGAGAGAAATATATCAAACTCAGAAATAAGAATTATACCTAAGGTTCATTCAATGCAATGCACTCCTAAATTATAACTTTAAACCCTCTTTCCTCTTTCACTACCCCTTTGGCATACATCAAAACAACAAAAAATAACTTATATATACCAAATTGAACAACATTTTTCAAGATTTGAATCTAAGTATTCAAAAACCATTAATTATCTCCAAGATTTCAATATTTACTATGGAAATTTTCACTCCCCAAAACAATATATAGGCAAAATCCTATATCATGAAAAACTTAAGGTTTTTAAACTTTCGAATTCACAAATTTTTGAAGATCTCTTAGTACTTTAAAATAAGTTCAAAAGAGAGTAAGGGAAATATTTGAAATAAGTTAAGTATTTTGAACAACTTTAAACTTGATAAAATATCTCAAATCTCAAAATTTTCAATGTTTTCAACTTTTATGTATTCTCTCCCTCTTCAACAAAGCATAGCTTAAAAATTTCCAAATAAATTTTTGAAAATGATTTCTCCTCCTTAAAAAAATTTCAAATATTTTTAAAAATATTTTCTCCCTTAATTCATGCTTCCATTTTTAGAATAAAATGTTCTAAAACAAATGTCTAAGAAATAATGCTCACAATCAAGTACAAATTAAACCTAAGTATAGAATATCCAAGCATGAATCCCTACATGTAATTGGAAAATAATATCATGAAAGTAAATATCTAAAAATTATCCTTAAAGAAAATGTCTAACTCTTGTTTTTGAAAAACTCGAATGATATGAGTACATCATCAAGTTTTGGTTAAGAGTTAGTCACCAAAGTGATCGTTTTGTTTAAAAATTCCTTTCGGTTTATGTCGATGCACTGAATCTGCATGTGAAACCTAGGTTGTAGTTCTAACATCTCACGTCCATCTTCATGGTTCAATACTCAAATAGTTAATCCTAGGTGTTTGTGAGATGTGAAGGCTTACCTAGATCTATAGGTTCATGAAGTCTAAGTTTGACCTAGGTTAGCTCAATTTTTAATTTCCTTGAGAAATAATAATACTTTTAATATCAAAATAGGTTTTGAAAATGAAAGAAATAATAAAACCTATTCTACTAAACAAAAACCTAGTTGTAGATTAAAATCATCAATGAAAATTTCTTAATTAAATTTGTCAAGTTAAGATACACATAACAATGTTCTAACTACAAATGCCCTAATCAGATGATAAGGGAAGTGGATGTGGATGGCTCATGCCCCAATATCAAAGCATCTCCATCATCTCTCTGTACTAATCCCTCTCCATCTTGCTATGCTGATCCTTTTACATCTGCATCACCTCGAGGCGACGTGTCTACTGTTGCTCCTCTTGACGATGAATGGCTTCCTCTAGCCTAGGTAATCTATCCTCTACTATAGGAGAAGTTGGAGGTGGAGGAAATGCAATATATGGTGACAGTCCAGGTATGTCATAGTCTGCCATCTCCTCGCTCCCGACTGGCTGAGACTCCGATTGGGGCTGAGGTTGAGCTCCGTCTCTCTTCCAAGTAAGGACATAATTCTCATCTAATCCAATCCTAGCTAATGCAAATTGCATATGCCCTATCATGTCATACTCTATAAGTTGTTTGACATTACCTGAGGTAATGTCAAACTCTCAGGTAATGTCAAACTCTAGTGCTCCTAACAAAGATGTCAAAATGTGGCAGTAAGGCATATGAACCCTACCACTAGTAATAACCCTAGAGAATGAAACATGTGCAGAATGATGTCTATATCTAATCTATGGATGAATGTGTAAAGCAAAAATGAATGAAAGGGGCACTTCATAGTGACGTCCCTAGTGGTAAGCGGCAGAACAAAGTTCACTATGATTCTATACAAAACATAGTCCTGTACTCTTAAGTCTAGTGAAACTGAACTGACTCACAGATGGAGTCCTCTCTTATCCAAAAAATGTAAGCGCATTCTATCTAAAGTAATGTGTGATTAGGGATCACCAAAAGGTAATTCCCTAGGTGGAAAGCACACATTGGGGCATGATGAATGTATGAGTCCTAAGTGATCTCTCAATATAGAGGGGTAAAAATAATATCCCTACCTCGTACTATAGTCGAGTAGGTGAGATCATCTATCTTAATGAAGTTATTGTATAACTCAACATATAGATCTATGTTGACTGAACTCGTACAACAAACTAACTTATCTAGCCCATAAAAATTAATGACCTCTACACTAGGTATGCATGACCTAGAAAAGAAAGACCTACTCAAATATCTAGTGGGCATAGGCGTGTATGTAGTACTATAAAATCTAAGCCTATGACTCTCTGTAGGAAACCTAATGCCTATAATAGGACCAAAAGATATCTCAGCCTCATGTGTCTTTCTCTTAGCCCTAATTGAATTACAAATATTAATATTAATACAAGTAATTAATTAAAAAAATGATTAGAGGCATTACCTAGGCATCATAAATGATTTTATATAAAAACTGACGACCTAGATGCGTATGAAAGCCGAAAAAGAAAGTTTTTATGGAAGAAAGAAGTTTGAGGTGACTTGGTCTATGCTCTGGCTTTGGTTTTATAAAAGGAATCGATGCGCCTGGACCTAGTCCAGTCACCTGGACCTAATCTAGTCACTTGGACCTAGGACAACGCCTGGATCAGATGATTTTAAAATTTTTCTTCAAGTGTTCTTAATTTCTTAAGATGGGTTTTTTTTGAAGAATTTTAACTTAATTTTTAAAAATAATAATTGTTTTTTTAAACAAATTATTATTGGTTTTTCTTAAAGAGATTACAGGTTAAATTATCCTTAGTCATCTCACATATCTAGGTTTTCAATATATGTTAGCCTTATGTGTTTTGTGAGATGAGGGTTCATTCTTACTTCGTTAATTTTAATGAAAATTAAAATTGTTTAAACTTGTATTAGATTCAAGTTTAGTTCTTAGACTAATTAAGTAAATGTTTCCTAAATCAGCTTCCAGGTAGTGGTGAGGTAAAGGCCTTCTTGGATATCAAGTGGGCCACTTCCTAAGACAAAGTTGATATAAGAACCAAGAACTTGACTAACTTCGAACTAACCTTTGGTATAACTAGTTTAAGACTTAGTGAGTTAGCTTCGGTCAGTTTCACTCAACTTAGTGCACTAGCTATGACACACCACATCCAACCTAGATATACACCTCAAAGAGCTTCCGTAACTTACTATTAGTTCACTTCGCCTTAATACTATGTTGTTCAAGTTTAAATTACTTTTTTCCTATCTAGTCCATTCTAAATTAAGAAAGTAAAACAAAGCATACAATTGATTTATCTAATTAAAGAAAGATACAAATTATCTGCTCCGCTGAAGTGGTAGCTTAGTTGAGTCTTCTTCACAAAGTGAATTTGACCCTTAGGCATCCAAAATGGATTAGGTCCAACTTGATTGACCAAACAAGTTTTTGGGATAAATGCTTGGACATTACTCTTAACATTTCGGCTAAGGACAATTAAGACTTGTTGGTTGACTTAGCCTTGTATCCAAGTTTGGACTTGTTGTACATGACTCATTGGGATCCAAGCAACATGTTGAGATCCTTAGAGCCTGAACTGAATCTTTCCAACGATATACTAAGGTCTCCTACTTGTCTTTGATGGGAGGGGAAACTTCGCTTCCCCTTTCAACTTAGTCGCCTGTTCATGGCAATCCCTTCTACGTCCTTGGATAAAAAAAAATTATCCTTGACAAGAGGGATTTCCCAAGCAACCTTGTCATCGTCGTGCTATTCGTTTAGAGTAGTCACTTGAACAAACTTGTTGTTCAAGCGACCAACCTCTATTCCACGAATAGCCGCGGAATAGACGATGTACGGATCGCCGGCTTTTGTGTTTATGTTCGGGGTCCAAGTATATTTAGCCACAAAATAGAATATATATCATGCATATAATTGAAAAACAAATATAAACATGTAACAAACGAAAATAGAGAATCGATATACCTCTCGATCTTCTATTGTATGTCCTTCTTCATTTCGGACGTCGTGTGGGCGACGATCTACCAAAAGTTGAAGCTCCTAGATCACCAATATTCCTTCCTTGCTCGTTCCGAGCAAGAGGAAGAATAGAAACAAGACTTTTCTCCTTCCTTTAGCCAACCAACAAGCAACAAGCAAGTTGCTTGCTGCCAGCCAACAAGGAGAAGGGAGAAGAGATGATTGCCGGCCAAGAGCTTCAAGGGAGGACCCAAAGCCTTGGTTCCACCGGCCAAGGAGAAGGAGAAGAGTTGCTATGGACGCCGGCCAAGGTGAGGAAGGTGTTGTATGGACGCCGGTCACCAAAGAAGAAGAAGGAGATAAGGAAAAAATCTCCTTAATAGGTGCCGCCAACTCTAAACCCTAGCCTCCAAGCCTTGCCGCCCAAAACCCTAATCCTATCTCTAATTGGATTCTTAGTTGCCGCCCACCCCTTGCCCTCCTTTTATAGAGTTAGGGATAAGTCTTGTTTTAATCTCCACCATTGGTTATAGGGATTTAATCTCAACCGTCGGATCTAGAGATTTAATCTCTACCTTTGGATCTAGAGTTTTGTTTCTATCCATTGGATCTAAGCTTCATGAGGTATTAATAGGCTACAATAGGGACCATGAGGAGGAGTTGGATCTTTTCCACCCAATGGATCAAGCCCACATAAAGTCCGATCCATTAATGATAATCCAATCCACTAAAAGATTATCATTGATCTACCTCACCAACCCCCATAAGTTAATATGGGCTCCATATATTATATGTACATTTTCTCCCCGTGTTTAAGATCTCGAATGTCCATCGATTAATTAATTTACTGACCATTAATTAATCAACATCTAACTCCATGAGTAGTACCACTCAACCTTTTCATCATGTCGGACCAAGTCCACCTGTAGGGTTTACATGATGAACCTTATGAGCTCCTCAAGGGGACATCATCATCCTAATATATAGGACACGGTTTCCTCCTAT
This sequence comes from Wurfbainia villosa, assembly GCA_025175895.1. NCBI lineage: Eukaryota > Viridiplantae > Streptophyta > Magnoliopsida > Zingiberales > Zingiberaceae > Wurfbainia > Wurfbainia villosa. Next base: position 30,536,606 of record CM045994.1, on the reverse strand, counting down.
AATCAACAGCACACCATATAAATAATATCATTTCTCAACTTACCGAGTCTATCGATTTAATCTATAAATCTCGCCCATTGGTAAATCAAAGAAATGAATACTAAGTATATGTGCCCGTTATTATATCGGGATTAAGAGTATATACAATATAATATCTGAGGTCTGATTCGATTATGTAGTCAGCAATAAATCGAATCACCTCTAAGTCGGTCCTGCTCAATACACATAAAGTGTACTAGTGTGATTTTATGGTCAAGACAAACCAATACCAAATCACACTACAACCATACCAATGGTTTGTCCAAAGCCATCTCGGTTGTGATCCTATACTTATACTTTACAAGGAGCCGATAACATAATCTACCATGTGACACCACACACCATGTTATCTATAATGTAATGTATCAGACAATATGCATAACCATAAAAATATGCAAACAATGATCATGTGATTCTTATTTCAAAATAAAGATGTTCATACAAAAGATAGACTTTTCAATATACATCCTAAGAATCTACCACTTATACTAAAAGACTATGATGTCCTCAAACTGCAATACATCTGATCCTTATTCCCTCCACATGCCTATCAAAAGCTCTCGCCGGAAGGGCCTTAGTGAAAGGATCTGCCAGGTTATCCTCCGATGCAATCTTGACCACAGCAACTTCTCCTCTCTTTACGATTTCTCGTATCAGGTGGTACTTGCGCTCTATGTGTTTACTAGCCTTATGGACTCGTGGTTCCTTCGAGTGTGCAACTGCACCACTATTATCACAATAAATTGTGATAGTTCTGGGCAAACCAGGAATCACATCCAAGTCCATCAAGAAGTTCCTGAGCCACACAGCTTCTTTGGCCGCCTCAGAGGCAGCCACATACTCAGCTTCCATGGTGGAGTCCGCCACACATTTCTGCTTGACACTCCTCCATACAATGGCTCCACCTCCCAAAGTAAACACAAAACCTGAGGTAGACATATTGTTATCTCTATCTGATTGGAAGTCAAAATCTGTATAACTCACAGGGAGTAATTGGTCTGCCTAGTAAACTAGCATATAATCCCTAGTCCTTCTCAGGTACTTCAATATATGCTTTACCGCAGTCCAATGTCCCTGTCCTGGATTACTCTGATATTTGCTGACTATGCCCACGGCAAAGCATATATCTGGTCTCGTACATAGCATAGCATACATGAGGCTTCCTACCGCCGAAGCATAAGGAACCGCCTTCATCTCCTCTATCTCCTCAGATGTTCTAGGATACATCTCCTTAGATAAAGGAACTCCATGTCTGAAAGGTAGAAAACCCTTCTTGGAGTTTTGCATGCTAAAACGATTCATAATCGTGTCTATGTATGAATCTTGGGATAAGCACAACATCCTTTTCCTGTGATCCCTTATAACCTTGATCCCAAGGATGTGTCCCACTTCTCCCAAGTCCTTCATATCAAACTGTTTGGACAACCATACCCTTACCTCCGATAACACCTTGATATTGTTTCCAATCAACAAAATGTCATCTATGTATAGTACAAGAAATACCACTACGTTTCCGTCACATCTCTTGTATACACAAGACTCATCCGGACTTTGAATAAATCCATAAGACTGGATTACCTCATCAAATCGGATGTTCCAAGACCTCGAAGCTTGCTTCAATCCATAAATGGACCGATTAAGCTTACATACAAGATGCTCTTTGCCCTTCGCAATGAATCCCTCTGGTTTCTTCATATAGATGTTTTCCTCAAGACTTCCATTAAGAAAAGTTGTCTTGACATCCATCTGTCACACCTCATAATCCATATGAGCTGCTATGCATAAGAGAATCCAGATAGACTTAAGCATGACTACCGGCGAAAAGGTATCCTCATAATCGATACCCTCTTTCTGAGTATACCCCTTCGCAACAAGCCTCGCTTTGAATGTCTCAACCTTCCCGTCTATTCCTCTCTTTCTTTTGTAGATCCACTTGCATCTAATGGTTTTTACACCATCGGGTGGTTCTACTAGCTCCCAGACTTGATTTGAATCCATAGATTCAATCTCTGCATTCATTGCACTTTGCCAAGATACTGCATCTTTATCTTGGATTGCTTCGTCATATGTCCAGGGATAAGGTTCATGTTCGCCAGGGACTAAATCAGAAGATTCTCCCAAGAACATGAATCTATCAGGCTGTCTAACAACCCTCCCACTACGATGAGGTATCACCTGTGTATCCTCTGTGACACACGATGCAGTGACTTGTGATATATCCTCTTGTACCGGTGGTACTGAAGAAGAGACTTCCCCTTTTAATTCCTCCAAAACAATTTTACTCTTGAGCTTATGGCTCATCACATAGTCTTCCTCTAGAAATCTGGCGTTCGTGCTAATGATCACCCTCTGATCTCTAGGACTATAAAACAAATCACCCTTCATTCCTTTAGGATAGCCAACGAACATGCGTACTTCTATATGAGGTTCCAACTTACCAGCATCTGCCTTCAGCACATGTGCTGGACTCCCCCAAATCCGAATATGTCTTAGACTAGGCTTTCGCCCAGTCCACAATTCTGTGGGAGTAGAAGGCACTGATTTAGATAGAACCAAGTTCAGAATGTACACCGTCGTATCTAGAGCATATCCCCAGAATGAATCTGGCAACTCAAAATAACTCATCATCGATCTAACCATCTCCATAAGAGTCCTATTCCTTCGCTCTGCTACACCATTCTGCTGGGGTGTGTCAGGTGCAGACAATTGGGATTGAATCTCAGACTCTGATAAGTAATTCCTAAACTCTCCCAAGAGGTACTCACCACCACGATCAGATCGTAGTGTCTTGATACTTTTAACTTGATGTTTCTCCACATCAGCCTTGAATTCTTTGAACTTGTCAAAGCATTCAGACTTGCGGCGCATCAAGTAAATGTATCCATATCTCGAATAATCGTCTATAAAAGAGACGAAATACTCAAAACCACCTCTAGCCTGGATAAACATAGGACCACACAAATCAGAGTGAACCAATTCTAACACATCTTTGGCTCTATACCCCTTGGCCTTAAAAGGCCTCTTGGTCATTTTACCCTCCAAGCAGGATTCGCAGGTTGGGAAATCTTCCACCACTAATGAGCCCAGAGGTCCATCAGCTATCAACCTTTGAATTCTGCTTAGGTTAATATGACCAAGCCTAAGATGCCAAAGATATGTTTGGTTCATCTTCGAAGGTTCTTTTCTCTTATTGGAATTAGAAGATGAGTTATTAACTTCAATTTGCATCGTGGGAGATTTTGGTTCAAGTGTGTATAAATTTTCTATCAATGCACCCGATCAGATAATGTCCCTATTCCTTTTTATAACAACTCTGTCATTAAAAGAAATAGAATATCCATCCATAAACAATTTAGAAACTAAAATTAAATTCTTTCTAAATAAAGGTACATAAAGGCAATTCTTAAGAACCAAAACTTTATGTTTCTCAAAAGATAAATGAACGTCTCCCACTACAACGGCTGCCACCTTCGTGGCATCGCCCAAGTATATGGTAATCTCCCCCTCAGCCAGTCATCTGATTTCCTGGAACCCCTGCAAAGTATTGCAGACATGATCAGTGGCTCCCGTATCTACACATCAGGTGCCGGTAGATAACACCGCTAAACATGTATCAACGACTAGACCAAAAGATATACCTTTGTTCTACTTGCGATTGGGGCAGTCCTTCTTCTAGTGTCCAGTCTGCTTACAAGTGAAGAACTTGCCTTTCGGCTTCTTCACTCCTCCCTGAGTTGCTCCCACCGCCTTCGCCCCAGTTTGTTTCTTCTTCATCTTTCCTTTTGGCTTAGAAGTAGAAACCTTTTGGGTCACCATGGCATGCGCCTGAGCACTCTGACGAAATAGCCCCTCTGCCGCCTGGAGTTCTGTCAGAAGTTTTGCCAATGAATACCTCTTGTTCATGTTGTAGTTGAGGCGAAACTACTCAAAACTCCTAAGTAGAGACTGGAGAATGATATCGACCTAGGTTTCTCCATCGATCTCAGCTTCGAGGACTTCCAATTCATTCAAATGAGCCATCATCTTGAGAACATGATCCCTCACAGATGTTCCCTCGATCATGGTGGTCGTCATCAAGTTCCTCATGGCTTCCTGCCTTGCAGCCCGATTCTGGTGTCCGAAAAGCTCTTTGAGATTGAGCATCATGTCATAAGCAGTGGGCATGGCTTGATGCTGATGTTGCAGTACATTTGACATAGATGCCAAAATGTAACACCACGTCATCTCATCGGCATTTATCCACTTCTTATAACTCTCTTTCTCCTTTTCCCCAGAATCATCTGCAGGCTTAAGAGGGCACTCTTCGAGGAGTACATATTTGTATTCCTCAACAGTCAAGACAATGTCAAGATTCCTCTTCCAATCAACATAGTTGGGTCCAGTAAGTTTATTCTCTTTCATTATCACAGCAAGCAGGTTGAAAGTCATTTTGAAAGAAAACCTAAGAATCACATAGATCAAAGCATTAGATTTCAAAAAATTATTGATTCCTCAAACAATAAAATTTTAAAATCAACCAACACCTAAAAACACCGAGAATATCGTATGCCACGATAGTGTGGACTTATACGAATTCTACATTTGTAAGAGGAGATTTTACCCATTAATTTTACTATCTTGTCAACCTAACTTTTTGACAAGTAAAATTAATAGTTGGTTCCTCTTTGGCCCTACAAATAAAAGCAGTGACTCCGATGGGGAGGATACTTATATTTGTATCTAAGTGTTCACCATTACTCGGTACCAAGGTAATTATCTCGGGTTATGTGCCTTCCGATGGGGAAGTACACACGCTCCTTAATAATTCCCTATAACCATATTTGACCTTTTGATCCGCAAACAAACTCATCCAATGGGGAGGAAGGCACTCATAGCCGACGCACAAGTTTATTTGCATCACTTTTCAAATTGTAATGGAGGCCGTGGGAATTTATAAAAATATCCCTCTCCCACTTAGTAATTTGAAATTGAGGAATTTTCTAGCCTACGACATGCATATCAAACAATAAGCAATAAATATGAAAAATAAATTTGTTTCCAACTATTATGGCTTTTGTCTTCAATATGTCTCCCGTCGCATCGCCATCTCATCCGCTCCTCCTACGCCATGTACGAGCCATCCGGAGATTCGATCCGAGACTAAAAACTATTTTAATTTACATTCATCGATCCTATACTCCATGAGGGAGTGTACATGAAATCTAGATCGAAAGTAAACTAAAATAGAAAGAGTGGCTAAACAATGTCATATCTAATTTACAAAAAATTAAATACTAGTCTCGTCAACCCCGAGGATTCAACAAAATATACTATTACATACATACAATCACATACACACATATGGTCATAATAGTCGGATCTTATGCCTGCAACCAAAGAGTTAACCTACGCATATCCTACTATTATCCGGCACATATAATATATGAAAAATGCATAACAGTAATCAAATCTTAAACACACAAAACTGGAAACCGTAGCTCTGATACCATTTGATGGGAGGGGAAACTTCGCTTCCCCTTTCAACTTAGTCGCTTGTTCATGGCGATTCATTCTATGTCCCCGGATAAAAAAAATTTATCCTTGACAAGAGGAATTGCCCAAGCAACCTTGTCATCGTCGTGCTATTCGTTTAGAGTAGTCACTTGAACAAACTTGTTGTTCAAGCGACCAATCTCTATTCCACGAATAGCCGCGGAATAGACGATGTATGGATTGCCGACTTTTGTGTTTATGTTCGAGGTCCAAGTATATTTAGCCACAAAATAGAATATATATCATGCATATAATTGAAAAACAAATATAAACATGTAACAATGAAAATAGAGAATCGATATACCTCTCGATCTTCTATTGTATAACATTCCTCCTTTCGGACGTCGTGTGGGCGACGATCTACCAAAAGTTGAAGCTCCTAGATCACCAATCTTCCTTCCTTGCTCGTTCTGAGCAAGAGGAAGAATAGAAACAAGACTTTTCTCCTTCCTTTAGACAACCAACAAGCAATAAGCAAGTTGCTTGCCGCCGGCCAACAAGGAGAAGGGAGAAGAGATGATTGCCGGCCAAGAGATTCAAGGGAGGACCCTAAGCCTTGGTTCCACCGGCCAAGGAGAAGGAGAAGAGCTACTATGGATGCCGGCCAAGGTGAGGAAGTTGTTGTATGGACGTCGGCCACCAAAGAAGAAGAAGGATATAAGGAAAAAATTTCCTTAATAGGTGCCGCCAACTCCAAACCCTAGCCTCCAAGCCTTGCTGCCCAAAACCCTAATCCTATCTCTAATTGGATTATTAGTTGCCGGTCACCCCTTGCCCTCCTTTTATAGAGTTAGGGATAAGCCTTGTTTTAATCTCCACCATTGGTTCTAGAGATTTAATCTCAACCGTCAGATCTAGAGATTTAATCTCAATCGTCGAATCTAGAGATTTAATCTCTACCATTGGATCTAAAGTTTTGTTTCTATCCATTGGATCTAAGCTTCATGAGGTATTAATAGGCTACAATAGGAACCATGAGGAGGAGTTGGATCTTGGCCACCCAATGGATCAAGCCCGCATAAAGTCTGATCCATTAATGATAATCCAATCCACTAAAGGATTATCATTGATCTACCTCACCAACCCCCATAAGTTAATATGGGCTCCATATATTATATGTACATTTTCTCCCCGTGTTTAAGATCTCGAATGTCCGTCGATTAATTAATTTACTGACAATTAATTAATCAACATCTAACTCCATGAGTAGTACCACTCAACCTTTTCATCATGCCAGACCAAGTCCACCTGCAGAGTTTACATGATGAACCTTATGAGCTCCTCAAGGGGACATCATCATCCTAATATATAGGACATGGTTTTCTCCTATAATCAACGACACGCCATATAAATAATATCATTTCCCAACTTACCGAGCCTATCGATTTAATCTATAAATCTCGCCCATTGGTAAATCAAAGAAATGAATACTAAGTATATGTGCCCGTTATTATATCGGGATTAAGAGTATGTACAATATAATATCTGAGGTTTGATTCGATTATGTAGTCAGCAATAAATCGAATCACCTCTAAGTCGGTCCTGCTCAATACACACAAAGTGTACTAGTGTGATTGTATGGTCAAGACAAACCAATACCAAATCACACTACAACCATACCAATGGTTTGTCCAAAGTCATCTCGGTTGTGAGCCTATACTTATACTTTACAAGGAGCCGATAACATGATCTCCCGTGTGACACCACACACCATGTTATCTACAATATAATGTATTAGACAATATGCAAAATCATAAAAATATGCAAACAATGATCATGTGATTCTTATTTCAAAATAAAGATGTTCATACCAAAGATAGACTTTTCAGTATACATCCCAACAGTCTTTTCAAGGCAGAGTTCTCTTCCTCAAGCTTTGCAACTTGAGTTGAGTGTCTATCTTGAATTAGGAAAGTTGAAGTCTTTTAGTTGACTTGCTCCTTATGTACTTGTATTTCCTTACAAAGTAACTCAACTCGATTCTCGAATTTAGCTAGTTTCCTACCTAAGAATGCCATTATTTTGTACATTTTATCTTCTAAAGGAGAGGTTACCTCATCTTGTCCTTTGGACATGGATTCGGATTCATATCTTGTCTTAGACTCAGACTCAGAGCTTGACTCAGCTTCGGACTCATCAGCCGCCATGAATTCTACGAAGCTCTTCTTTGGTTCTCCCATGTCCGATTCTTCCGATGACGACTCATCCCAAGTCGTTTTTAGTGCCTTCTTCTTTTCCTTCTTTGGATTCTCTTCACTTTTCAAGTTAGCACACTAGGACTTGTAATGGTCTTTTTCGTTGCACTCGTAGCATGTAACCTCTGATCTTGGTCTAGGCTTTTATCGACCATTTTCTTTGCGCCCTTTTTCGTGAACTTCTTCCTCCGATTGAACATCTTCCAGACCATGTTCACCATTTCTTCTTCTCTGTTCGATTCTGACTCTGATTCATCTTCGGACTCGTATTTGGGCTTGGATTTCTTTCCTTCTTTGATTTTATTTGAACCTGCAATTAAAGCTACACCATTCTCGGCTTGACCAGAGTTAGCTTGTTTGTGCAATTCAAGTTCACAAAAGAGTTCGTCTAATCTAATTAAGGAAATATCCCTAAATACTTTAAAAGCTTGGACTATTGATGTCCATAAAGTGTTCCAGGGAAATACCTTAAGTGTATACCAGATTATATCACGGTTTTCTACTTGATAATCTATAAGATGAAGCCCATTTAAAATATCTTTGATCCTAGTGTGCAATTGACTAGCATTTTCACAATCCGACATTTTACAATTGAAAAGTTTATTTAAAAGCATGTCCCTTTTTGCTATTTTTGTGTCAATATAACCTTCATGTAAATATATTAACTTATCCTATAATTGTTTAGCATTTTCAAATGGTCTAACTCTATTAAGCTCTTCCTTTGTAAGTCCGCATTGCAAGATGTTCAAGTCCTTGTAATCGACTTGAGCTTTTTTTTCTTATTTTCTAAGGTTCATTTATCTAGATCTAACAACTCACCCAAGTCATCGACCGAAGAAATAAAACCTTTCGTAAAGCTAAACCATACATCTAGATCAATTTTTAAGAAGCACCCCATTCGTCTCTTCCAATAACTAAAGTCCTCCCCGTTAAAGAGAGGAGGGTGAATGATGCTATAACCCTCTAGATGTGACATTTACAATTTACTAAATTTTGCAACAAAAAAAAACTAATGCAAGAATTAAATTAAGACAAGAGTGACAAATTTTTTTTCTATTGCTCTCTTTAGTGGTTGCACCAAAATTGGAGTGCCCCCGTGCTCTGATATCAATTGTAGGATCGCGATGTCTAAGAGAGGAGGGGGAATCTCGGTAGTTACAAATTTTCTTTAACTTTTAAAATCTTTTCTTTTATTTTAAAACAAAGTAAATATGTAGAAGAATAAAATAAAGGACAGAATATTTTTACTTGGAACAAAATCTGAGCCTAATTACTACTCCAAGGTCTATAACCCCTCTCTAGGGTTACCTCGTCGAGCAATCACTAAAATCCCTCCGAATTGAAAACTTTTGATTCCGGAGGCCTTCACTTTTATAAAAGATAAGGGTAAGGTAACAAGATACCTTCTCTCTAGAATTTAAGTGTTGGGGAATCGATCGTCGCTAGAGGGGGTGAATAGCATTTCGTTGCTTGATGGATTTCGATCGTGTTCGTCTCTAGACAATCGCAACACAAAGATATAATGTGGTTCAAAACCTCAAGGTTCCTACTCCACAGGTTGGGCTCGAAATGAGCCCTAGCGATGCCAAACACCACTAAACAATAAACACTCCTCGGAACAATTCGGAGGTGGAGGAAACCTCTTACAATAGTTCTTACAACAATAAGAAATGAATATAAGCTAATACAAGTAAACTACATAAATACAAGTAAAGAAAACTTTCCACAATGTGAACTTGAGTGCTTACTTTTGGTTGCTTGAGAGTAACCTTGAAGGTTTGGATTGCAGCAGCAAATCCCCTCCAAATTACCTCAAAGAACCATGGCAAAAACCTTCTCCACGAGATGCTTTTATAACCTGCATTCGGGCTGGATTTCGCCTAGCAGTCGACTGATCGAGACCATTAGTCGACTACTCCTGTAGTCGTTGTCTCACAACGACCCAAGCCACGTTGGATAAGTTTCAACAGATAGGCCATCAGTCGACTGATCATGCCCATCAATCGACTGATTGAGCCATCACTCGACTATTAAACTCTAACAGTTGACTCAGAAACTTTCTGTTCCCGAAAACTCGACCATCTATCGATTGCCAGCCATATCAGTCGACTAATCAGGCCATCAGTCAACTGCCCAATGCTGGCAATCGACTGCCAAGCTATTTCCTGCAGTCGAACTCCAGTCGACTCCCATCAGTAGACTCATCAGAGTCCCAGTCGACTGATAACCTCATCCATGAGGTTTTAACACCAAGTATGATGCCCTCATACTTGCTAGATCACTCATAGCCTAGACCTAAGCCTTATAGTCCCCTCCGTCCACCTCATGCCTATCAGATCCCTCTAAGTCATCCTTGACTTGTTCATCCATATGCTAGCCTTCAGGTGCTTCCATCAGCTATTGTCATGCTAACGTGGTCTATACTGCCAAGGCACATTGGGCTTACACTGCCAAGACTCCCGCTTGGACTTTACGCCGCCAATATCACCCCTTGGACGTCCCTGAAGGCATTGCTTCGGAGGCTCATTGGCTCCCATGTCCCCGGATTAAAATTTTCACTAATGAAAACTAATCTGGATGGGATGAGTTTCCTAAGCTCAACCAATTCGTCGTCGTGCTAACGACCTGAGCAATCGCTTGAACAAACTAGTTGTTCAAACAACAAAACTCTTCTAGTCGGTTAGCCACGGAAGAGACGACGGACGGATCGTCGGTTTTTGTGTTTATCTTCGGGGTCCATGATTATACAAATACATATGGATGTAGACATGTATAATCACCACATACAAACATATTAATAAGAACATGCAAAGATCAATAATAAAACTTGTAAAAGTTTTATACCTCTCGATCTTCTATCGTATGTCCTAACCTCCTTGTAGACTTCGTGTGGGCGAAGATCCTCCACAAGTTGAAGCTTCCTAGATCTTCTTCAATCGAAAGAAAGAAGAACTCTCCTTCCCATCTTGCTTGAGTCAACCACCAAGCCACAAAAGCTTGTTGCCGCCGGCCCCAAGAAAAGAGAGAACAAGATGACCAACCAAGGAACCAAACAAGGGAACAATCCCTAGCTCCTAGTGCCGCCGGCCAAGAGGAAAAGGATGAGAGAAAGACCGGCCAAAGGGGAGCAATAGAAGACCCTACAACCCCTTTGTGCCGCCGGCCCTAGATGGAGTGAAGAGAAGAAGAGGCTTAGGAAGAAAGCTTAGGGTTTCTTATATCTTTGTGTCGCCAACCACAAGGGGATAGAGCCGGCCAAGCAAAGAAACCTAAACCCTAATTCTTGATCCTCATTGTGCCGCCCTCTTAGCCTCCCTTTTATAGAACTTAGGAGAAATTTGGTTATTGATGAGGTGGCCAAAAAATTAGGAACTAATTCCTAATTATTCTTGACGCCCAAGGTAGCAAGGAATTAGTAAAAAATTTTCTACCTCCTCTAATATTGCCGCCCAATGTGGTATAGAAAATAGAAAAAAAAATTTACCAATTCTAATCTTGAAAAAAAATTTAACTAATTCAAATCTTGCCGCCTAAGGTGGCATAGAATTAGGAAATAAAAATTTTTTATCAATCTTTTAAACTTGTCGCCCACCTCATCCAACCTCTCCTCTCCCTTTCCTTTCCTTTCCCTCCCCTTTCCTTTCCCTCCCCTTTCTTTTCCTTCTATTCTTATATCTAGGCTTCATGAGGATTATATTAGGCTACGATAGGGACCATGAGGAGGAGTTGGATCTTGACCACCCGATGGAACGGAACCACACAAACTTGATCCATCAATGATGTTCCATTCCACAAGAGGAACATCATTGAATTACCTCACCAACCCCATAAATTAATATGGGCTCTATACATTATTTGTACATCCATCTCCCCGTGTTTAAGATATCGAATGTCCGTCAATTAATTGATTTACTGACCATCAATCAATTAACATCTAACTCCTCGAGTAGTACCACTCAACCTTATCATCATGTTGACTAAGTCAACCTGCAGGGTTTACATGATGAACCTTATGAGCTACTCAAGGGGACATCATCAACCTAATATATAGGACACAGTTTCCTCCTATAATCAATGGCACACCATGTAAATAATATCATTTCCCAACTTACCGGGCATATTGATTTAATCCATATAAATCTCACCCTTTGGTAAATCAAAGAAATAAATACTAAGTACATGTGCCCGTTATTATATCGGGATTAAGAGCATGTACAACATAATATCCGAGGTCCGATTCAATTATGTAGTCAGCAATAAATTGAATCACCTCTATGTCGGTCCTGCTCAATACACCTAAGTGTACTAGTGTAACTCTATGTTCAAGACAAAACAATACCAAGCTATACTACAACCATGCCAATGGTTTTCCCAAAACCATATTGGTTGTGAGCCTCTACTTATATTCTACAAGGGACTGATAACATGATCTTCTGTGCCACACCAAGCACCATGTTATCTATAATGTAAAATATTAGACAATATGCACACATATAATAAATATAAAGTGCAAACAATGATCATGTGATTCTTATTTCAAAATAAAAATGTTCATACAAAAGAGCTAGGCTTTCAGTATACATTTCAACAATCTCCCACTTATACTAAAAGACTATGTTGTCATCACACTGTCATACATCTGATTCCCTTTCCCTCCACATGTCTATCAAAGCTCTCGCTAGAAGGGCCTTAGTTAAAGGGTCTACCAGGTCATCCTCTGATGCAATCTAGGCGACAGCAACTTCTACCTCCTTTACGATTTCTCGTATCAGGTGGTACTTGCGCTCTATGAATTTACTTACCTTATGGGCTCGTGGTTCCTTCGAGTTTTCAACTGCACCATTATTATCACAATAAATTGTGATATTTCTGGGCAAACCAGGAATCACATCCAAGTCCATCAGGAAGTTCCTAAGCCACACAGCTTCCTTGGCTGCCTCAGAGGCTGCCACATACTCAGCTTCCATGGTAGAGTCCGCCATGCATTTCTGCTTGACAGTCCTCCATACTATGGCTCCACCTCCAAAAGTAAACACAAACCCCGAGGTAGACTTACTGTTGTCCCTATCTGATTGGAAATCAGAATCCGTGTAACTCACAGGGACTAATTGATCTGCCCGGTAAACCAGCATATAATCCCTAGTCCTTCTCAAGTACTTCAATATATGCTTTACCGCAGTCCAATGTCCCTATCTAGGATTACTCTGATATCTGCTAACCATGCCCACGGCAAAGCAGATATCTGGTCTCGTACGTAGCATAGCATACATGAGGCTTCCTACTGCCGAAACATAAGGAACCGCCTTCATCTCCTCTATCTCCTTTGATGTTTTGGGACACATCTCTTTAGATAAAGGTACTCCATGCCTAAAAGGTAGAAAAACTTTCTTGGAGTTCTGCATGCTAAAACGAGCAAGAATAGTGTCAATGTATGAAGCTTGAGATAAGCACAACATCCTTTTCTTGCGATCCCTTATTACCTTGATCCCAAGGATGTGTCCCACTTCTCCCAAGTCCTTCATATCAAACTGTTTGGACAACCATACCCTTACGTCTGATAACACTCTGATATTGTTGTCAACTAACAAAATGTCATCTATGTATAGTACAAGAAATATCACTACGTTTCCATCACATCTCTTGTATAGACAAGGCTCATCCGGACTTTGAATAAATCAATATGACTGGATTACCTCATCAAAGCGGATGTTCCAAGATCTAGAAGCTTGCTTCAATCCATAAATGGACCGATTAATCTTACACACAAGATGCTCTTTGCCCTTTGCAATGAATCCCTCTGGTTGCTTCATATAGATGTTTTCCTCAAGACTTCTGTTAAGGAAAGTTATCTTGACATCCATCTGCCAAATCTCATAATCCTCATGAGCAGCAATATATTAGAGAATCCGGATAGACTTAAGCATAGCTACCGGTGAAAAGGTCTCCTCATAATCGATACCCTCTTTCTGAGTATACCTTTTCGCAACAAGCCTAGCTTTGAAGGTCTCAACCTTCCCGTCTACTCCTCTCTTTCTCTTGTAGATCCACTTGCATCCAATGGCTTTCACACCATCGGGTGGTTCTACTAGCTCCCAGACATGATTAGAATCTATAGATTCTATCTCTGAATTCATCGCTCTTTGCCAAGATACTGCATCTCTATCTTGGAGTGCCTCATCATATGTCCAGGGATCAGGTTCATGTTTACCAGGGACTAAGTCCAAAGACTCTCCCAAGAACATGAATCTCTCGGGTTCCCTAACAACCCTTCCACTACGACGAGGTGCCTCCTGTGTATGCTCTGTGACACGCGGTGAAGTGACTTGTGGTATTTCCTCTTGTACCAGTGGTACTGAAGTCGAGACTTCCCCTGTCAACTCCTCAAGAACAATCCTACTCGTGAGCTTGTGGTTCATCACATAGTCCTCCTCTAGAAATCTAGCATTCGTACTCACGATCACCTTCTGATCTCTAGGACTATAGAACAAACCACCCTTCGTTCCCTTAGGGTAGCCAACAAACAAGCGTACTTCAGTACGAGATTCTAACTTACCAGCATCTCCCTTCAGCACATGTGTTGGACTACCCCAAATCCGAATATGTCTTAGACTAGACTTTCGCCCAGTCCACAATTCTGTGGGAGTAGAGGGTACTGACTTAGATGGAACCAAGTTCAGAATGTGTGCTGCCGTTTTCAGAGCAAACCCCCAGAATGAATCATGTAACTCAGAATAACTCATCATCGATCTGACCATCTCCATAAGAGTCCTATTCCTTCGCTCCGCCACACCATTCTGCTGGGGTGTGCCAGGTGCGGACAATTGGGATTGAATCTCAGCCTCTGATAAGTAACTCCGAAACTCTCCCAAGAGGTACTCTCCACCACGATCAGATCGTAGTGTCTTGATACTTTTACCTTGATGGTTCTCCACATCAGCCTTGAATTCTTTGAACCTGTCAAACCATTCAGACTTGCGGCGCATCAAGTAAATGTATCCATACCTTGAATAATCGTCTATAAAAGAGCCAAAGTATTCAAAGCCACCTCTAGCCTGGATAGACATAGGACCGCACAAATCAGAATGAACCAATTCCAATACATCTTTGGCTCTATACCCCTTAGCCTTAAAAGGCCTCCTGGTCATCTTACCTTCCAAGAAAGACTCGCAGGTTGGGAGATCTTCCACCACTAATGAACCCAAGGGTCCATCAGCTATCAACCTTTGAATTCTACTCAGGTTAATATGACCAAGTCTTAGGTGCCAAAGATATGTCTGGTTCATTTTCGAAGGTTCTTTTCTCTTATTAAACTTAGAAGATGAGTTATTCACTTCTATATGCATCGTGGGAGTTTTCGGTTCAAGAGTGTACAAATTGCCAACCAATGTACCAGAACAGATAATCTCCCTATTCCTTTTTATAACAACTTTGTCATTAAAAGAAACAGAATATCCATCCAGAAACAATTTAGAAACTGAAATTAGATTCTTTCTAAAAGTAGGTACATAAAGACAATTTCTCAAAACCAAAACTTTATTCCTATCAAAAGATAAATAAACGTCTCCCACTGCAATAGCCGCCACCTATGAAGCATTGCCCATGAAGACGGTAATCCCTCCCTCACCTAGTCGTCGGGTTTCCTGGAACCCCTGCAAAGTATTGCAGACATGATCAGTGGCTCCTGTATCTACACACCAGGTACTGGTAGATAACACCGCTAAACATGTTTCAACGACTAGACCAAAGGATATACCTTTGTTCTATTTCGGATTGGGACAATCCTTCTTCCAATCTCCATCCTGCTTGTAAGTGAAGTACTTGCCTTTCGGCTTCTTCACTCCTCCCTGAGATCCTCCCACCACCTTTGCTCCACCTTGTTTCTCCTTCTTCTTGCCTTTCGGCTTAGAAGTAGAAACCTTTTTAAGCAACCATGGCTTGAGGACATTTTTCGAAGAGTGCATACTTGTACTCCTTAGCAGATAAGACAATATCTAGATTTGGGAGCAATATGTAACTGTTTGGGTACAGTAAGTTTATTTACTTTAGTATCATAGTAAGTGGACTGAAAGTCATTTTGAAAATCCTAAGAATCACATAGATCATTACTTTATATTTCAAAAAATTATTGATTCCTCAAACAATAAAATTTCGAAATCAACCAACACCTCAAAACACCGAGAATATCGCATGCCACGATAGTGTGGACGTATATGAATTCTACATTTGTAAGAGGAGGTTTAACCCTTTAATTTTATTATCTTGTCAACCTTACTTTTTGACAAATAAAATTAATAGTTGGTTCCTCTTTGGCCCTACAAATAAAAGCAGTGACTCCGATGGGGAGGATACATTTTATTTGCATCTAAGTGTGCACCATTATACGATACTAAGGGAATTATCTCGGATTATATGCCTTACCGATGGGGAAGTACACACGCTCCTAAATAATTTCCTATAACCATTATTTGACCTAGTGATCCGCAAACAAACTCATCCGATGGGGAGGAAGGCACTCAGAGTCGACACGCAAGTTTGTTGCATCACACGTCAAATTGTAATAGAGGCCGCGGGAATTAATTAAAATGTCCCTCTCCCACTTAGTAAATTGACAGTGAGGAATTTTCAAGCACACACAAAATGCATATAAAACAAATCAGCAATAAATATGAAAAAAAACAGAATTTTCCCAACTATTATGGCATTGTTATCCAATATGCGTCCCATCGTGTCGCCACCTTGTCCGCTCCACCTTTTCCCGTGCGCAAGTCACCAAGGAGATCCGAGCCAAGATAAACTATTTTAATTTACATCCATCGATCCTATACTCCACGAAGGAGTGTACAAATAATCTAGATCGAAAGTAAACTAAAATGAGTGGCTAAACAATGTCGTATTTAATTACAAAAATTAAATACTAATTTAGCCTCGTCAACCCCGAGGATTCAAATAATATACAATCACACACACGTGCAATCACATACACAAATATATAGCCATAATAGTTGGAACTTATGCCTGCAACCAAAAAGTTATGCTACGCACATCCTACTATCATCCGGCATATAAAATATATGATAAGTGCATGAAAGTAACCGAATCCAAACACACAAAATCGGAAACCGTGGCTCTGATACCATTTTTGATGGCATTGCTTCGGAGGCTCATTGGCTCCCATGTCCCCAGATTAAAATTTTCACTAATGAAAATTAATCTGGATGGGATGAGTTTCCTAAGCTCAACCAATTTGTCGTCGTGCTAACGACCTGAGCAATCACTTGAACAAACTAGTTGTTCAAGCAACAAAACTCTTCTAGTCGGTTAGCCGCGGAAGAGACGACGGACGGATCGCCGATTTTTGTGTTTATCTTCGGGGTCCATGATTATACAAATACATATGGATGTAGACATGTATAATCACCACATACAAACATATTAATAAGAACATGCAAAGATCAATAATAAAACTTGTAAAAGTTTCATACCTCTCGATCTTCTATCGTATGTCCTAACCTCCTTGTAGACTTCGTGTGGGCGAAGATCCTTCACAAGTTGATGTTGGTGCAATCGGCCCAGGTTGACTCGAGTTTGACTCGAGCAGTACCTTGATAGTATTTTGATGATAGACAAAACTCATGACATGGGATTGTCATGGGAAAGTCCAACATGGGGTTGGCATGGAAAATCCAAGCATGGAGCTTGGTGTGGAAGTCCAAGGGGGAAGCCTTGGCATGGGAAAGTTCAAAGCATTGCGAAGCCGTGCGCTTGGTGCTTGGTGAGAAATGCATTGCGAAGCCGTGCGCTTGGTGCATTTGGGAAGTCTTGAGATCTTGGCAAGTTCACTAGGCTCGGGTCCTTAAGTCGGTGAAGGATGGCATTGCGAAGTTGTGCGCTTGGTGCATCCGAGGGACCACCGGACGAGGAGCGAATGGAGTGAGCCCAAAGGGAAGCATACTTCTAGGGCATGAGACGCGAAGGATGGCGTTGCAAAGCCGTGCGCTTAGCGCATCCGAGGGACGTAGGCCGAGGGAAGAGAGCTTCGGTGGGGAACTCCATGTGGGATAAGGTGGACTTGGCCAAGTGGCTAAGACTGAGTGTCGGAGGCTCAAACATCGTTATGTTTGAGGTTTTGGCCGACATCAGTCGACTGGCATAGGTGCCAGTCGACTGCTCTAGGTCATATGGGTTCGACCAGTGTTCGACTGAACCAAGTTCGATCCCGATCGGTCCGAGAGGAGGGCAATGATCGTTGGGATCACGATCCGCCAAGGGACGGCAGTCGATTGATGACACTATGCACGGGCACAGAATGGAGTCGAGCTCGCCAGCACTCGACTGATGGATGATTAGTCGACTGATGGGTGCCATCAGTCGACTGATGTGTGATCCGTTGGAACTTAACCAACGTGGATCGGGCCGTTATGAGACAACGGCTACGGGACCAGTCGACTGATGGTCACGATCAGTCGACTGATGGGCGCGAAAATAGATTAATGCAAGTTATAAAAGGAGCACGAGTTGGAGGTTTTCGCCAAGCCTTTTGTGGAGCTATTGGAGGGGAATTGCTGCTGCATTCCAGTCCTTCGAGAGCCATCTAAAGCAAGCAACAAGCAAAGTGATCAAAGCAATCGGTGAAAGTTTTCTTGTGTATTGTATTTGTGTATTTGCTTGTATTTCTATATTACTGTTGTAATTTCTTGTGAGAGGTTTCTCCACCTCCGACGTGTAGTCAAGAAGGAGTTTGAGTATTGTCGTGTGCATCTCTAGAGCTTGAGGAGCTCGCCCGTGGAGTAGGAACCATTCGGTTCCGAACCACGTATATCGTGTGTGTTTGCGTGTGCTTATTTGTTGTTAGTATTATTATTGTTTTTATTGTTTCCGCTGCACTAACGACAATCGTAGACAAGCAACGCAACGAGAACGAACGAGTTACGACATCCAACGAACGAGGGCTATTCACCCCCCTCTAGCCGGCCAATCGATCCCCTACAAGTGGTATCAGAGCCGAGGTCGCTCTTCAAGGACTAACCGCCACGAGAGCACTACAAGATGGCCGGCTACAACCTCCAACCACCAAAATTCGAAGGAGATTTTGCTTGGTGGAGAAAATGGATGGAGGTATATCTCGAAGCCAATTTTGATTATATGATTATTATAGAAAATGGTTTTGAGATGCCTAGGGACAAACACAACAAGCCCATTGAAAAATCAAAGTGGACCCAAGACCAAATCAAGAACTTCAAGACAAATCTCGAGGTAATTAAATTGATTAGTGATTTGTTACCTAACACTATTTGGTCTAGATTGGGTGATTATAGGGATGCAAGGGAACTATGGAATAAGATAATAAATTTCCAAGAAAATTCTCAACCGGCACAAGTAGAAGAAAATGCCGAGGAAGAAGAACCCACAACATTTGAAGATGTTGATGACTTGGTGGAGACCTCCACCTCTAGCATTGAGGGGGAGGAGAGGCAATCTTCCATCCCGGAGCAAGAACAAGAAGCATCCACATCCGGGAGAAGTGAAGATCGGGAAGAGGCCTCCACCACCTCCCTAAGTAACTCAAGTGTTATTATTTTAAATAAAAATCACATAATATACTTTGAGTGTAGGGAGAAAGGGCATTATAAGAGCAAATGCCCTAAATTGGCTAAGAAGAAGGCATCGACACCAAAAGTCAACCCAAAGTCAAACGATGCTGGTGTTCCCAAAATCAAGAGCAAAGAGCACATTGTGTGCTTCAAATGCAATCAAAAGGGACACTACCGAAGCCAATGCCCTAGGGGGAGGAAGAAAGGGCAAGAAGGTGCAACTCATGTAGGGGGAGCTTCTAAAGTTAACCCTAAGGTACATTTACTTAATGCACCTTTAATTCCTAGAGTTAAAAAGCATGCTAAGAATTATTTTAGCTCTCTTGCTATTATCAATGAAAAGCATGCTAAGAGAAATAATAAGGTGTATTGTCTAGGTGCTAAACATGTTAGTTTCTCTAAGGACAAACCTAGGACTCAAAACACTAGATCTATTTTACCTAGGGAGTCAATTAGGAGAATTGAAGAAAACTTGGGTGTTAATCCCAAGAAATCTAGGCATATGCCTAAAAGGAAAAACATTTCCCAAAAGATAAATGAAAATTCAAAATTAGGAAAATTAGAGCTAGAAAACCAAGCCTTGAGGTCAAGGCTAGAAAAATTGGAGAAGACCCTAGCAATAATATCAAACTCGGTTAAGGGGTCTAATGCACAAAAGTCAAGACCTAGGAAACAAGAAACATCTAAGGGCAAGAAAGGTTTGGGTCACAAACCTATGTCCTACCATAATGTTCCATTTAATTATGGAACCACATCTAGGTCTAGGAAAACCAAGGCTAATAGGGAAGTCATCCCTAAGTCTAGTCATGGTATGTGTTTAGTGGCTAACACCTCAAAGAAATCAAATGTAGCCACTAAGAAGGTCAATGGAGGAGTCACCTCTAGAGTTGACCTAGGAAAGACCCAAAAGACTATGGCTTCAAAGCCTAAAAGGGTCATTAGGAAGGTATCAAGGGAAGTTATCCCTAGGGAATACCTTGTTAACCCAAGGAGCTCTAATAGATATTGGGTTCCTAAGAGCGTGATTGATTCACGCTAAATGGGTTAGGGTGTGTCAACCCTAAGTGGATGGGTAGTTAACCTAGCCATTGTGAGTTGACACATTAGGGTGTGCCAATAGGGTTTGAGAAGTTAAAAATGATTTAAAATTGGCACAATTAGGTCTTAGAGGTATTTGTGTGCCATTTTGGGTTTTTGGCACACTAGGGAAATGAATGGTTTAAGGCAAAGTGAATTTAATCCCTAAAAATGGCAAATTGATTTTCACACTTAGGTATTCTATACCTTAGTATATTTTACTTGCCATGATTTGTTTGCCTTACCATGTCATGACATCATTTTCATTTTTATCTATAAAATGTCATGATCATGTTTAGAATTATGTTTAGATGTCATGAATGCCTAGATCTCATTTACATGTCATGACATCATGATATTGGCATATGCTTTTACTTATATCATATCTATGCCATAATCATATCATGCATATAAATAAAATGAAATTATGGACTATGGCATGATTTGATGGGAATCAAAGAATATTGCCTTAGAAATATGCATGAGAACATAAACAAAACAAAACCCACATCTCACAAAAATTTGACTTGTATGTGTTTTACACATCTAGATATTGGTGAGATGTTTAGGAAAAAGAAAATAAAGGTTTGAAAAACATTTTGAAAACATTTTGAAAAACCTTGGTGAAGCCTATCTTTTGATAGCTATCACCATTGAATGTGATGATACAAAGATGGCTCTTTATTGAAGCTTTTCTTAAATTTTGAACTTTGTATCAATTTCCTAATTTAATGGGTAAAATAAATTTTCAATATTTTTCACCCATAGTATTTAGGATAAGTATTATACGTATGCATTTTCAAGATTTTTAAAATTACGTATATTTACTTATGGATTTTGAAAATCTAATGGCAATGATCGTGATAATGGTAAGTCTAGTCGACTGATATCTGACGGAGTCGACTGGCACAGGCTGATTTCGGGTAAACTTGATAGTTAGGCTCATATTTAGCCATGTTTTGGTCCCCTAACCACTCCTAACCCTAGGATATGCTTAGGAGAGCATTAGAGAGGGTGGAAATCCATTGGATATGGATTAGGAGTTGGGTTGAGGGTGAGTATCAATTTTACGGTGGAAGAGAGTTCATTGTTGAACTTTGCCTTAATTTTGATTTGGTTAATGTTCCTATTGGCTTAGGGACTCTCCAATGACATTGTTGGTGCAATGGTCAAGGGGGAGCAAGCCTCTAGGGGAGGTATCCATCATGGGAAGATGGATGTGTATTTCCTCATGGGAGGAAAATTGGGTTGTCTCTCTTTAAGTGATATGGGATCACTAGAAAGATTGTAGGCATGTGTTCCTCCAAGGGAGAGATTGTAAGATCTCATTGGGATATGAGACATTCATACCCTTGGGGAGGACCTTTTTGATGTAATGTCAAAAAGGGGGAGAAGTTACCAAGTTACCAATTAGGGTTCGTTGGAATTCTCATTGGGATATGAGAATTTCCAATATGGGAGAATTGGTAGACTTGAGATGGTAGTTTTGTCAATCATCAAAAAGGGGGAGATTGTTGGTGCAATAGGCCCAGGTTGACTCGAGTTTGACTCGAGCAGTACCTTGATAGTATTTTGATGATAGAAAAAACTCATGACATGGGATTGTCATGGGAAAGTCCAACATGGGGTTGGCATGGAAAATCCAAGCATGGAGCTTGGTGTGGAAGTCCAAGGGGGAAGCCTTGGCATGGGAAAGTTCAAAGCATTGCGAAGCCGTGCGCTTGGTGCTTGGTGAGAAATGCATTGCGAAGCCGTGCGCTTGGTGCATTTGGGAAGTCTTGAGATCTTGGCAAGTTCACTAGGCTCGGGTCCTTAAGTCGGTGAAGGATGACATTACGAAGCCATGCGCTTGGTGCATCCGAGAGACCACCGGACGGGGAGCGAATGGAGTGAGCCTAAAGGGAAGCATACTTCTAGGGCATGAGACGCGAAGGATTGCGTTGCGAAGTCGTGCGCTTGGCACATCCGAGGGACGTAGGCCGAGGGAAGAGAGCTTCGGTGGGGAACTCCATGTGGGATAAGGTGGACTTGGCCAAGTGGATAAGACTGAGTGTCGGAGGCTCAAACATCGTTATGATAGTGTCGATCGCTCTAGGTCGTATGGGTTCGACCAGTGTTCGATCAACTAAGTTCGAGCCGATCGGTCGATCGACGAGGGAGGGCACGATCGGGAGATCATCGACCGCCAAGGGACGGCAATCGATCGATGACAGCTGCAGACAGAATGGAGTCGAGCTCGCCAGCACTCGACTAATGGATGATCAGTCGACTGATGGGTGCCATCAGTCGACTGATGTGTGATCCGTTGGAACTTATCCAACGTGGATCGGGCCGTTGTGAGACAACGGCTACGGGACCAGTCGACTGATGGTCACGATCAATCAACTAATGGGCGCGAAAATAGCTTGATGCAGGTTATAAAAGGAGCACGAGTTGGAGGTTTTCGCCAAGCCTTTTGTGGAGCTATTGGAGGGGAATTGCTGCTGCATTCCAGTCCTTCGAGAGCCATCTAAAGCAAGCAACAAGCAAAGTGATCAAAGCAATCGGTGAAAGTTTTTTTGTGTATTGTATTTGTGTATTTGCTTGTATTTCTAAATTACTGTTGTAATTGCTTGTGAGAGGTTTCTCCACCTCCGACGTGTAGTCGAGAAGGAGTTTGAGTATTGTCGTGTGCATCTCTAGAGCTCGAGAAGCTCGCCCATGGAGTAGGAACCATTCGGTTCCGAACCACGTATATCGTGTGTGTTTGCGTGTGCTTATTTGTTGTTAGTATTATTATTGTTTTTATTGTTTCCGCTGCGCTAATGACAATCGTAGACAAGCAACGCAACGAGAACGAACGAATTACGACATCCAACGAACGAGGCCTATTCACCCCCCCTCTAGCCGGCCAATCGATCCCCTACAATTGAAGCTTCCTAGATCTTCTTCAATCGAAAGAAAGAAGAACTCTCCTTCCCTTCTTGCTTGAGCCAACCACCAAGCCACAAAAGCTTGTTGCTGTCGGCCCCAAGAAAAGAGAGAACAAGACGGCCAACCATGGAACCAAACAAGGGAACAATCCCTAGCTCCTAGTGCCGCCGGCCAAGAGGAAAAGGATGAGAGAAAGACCGGCCAAAGGGGAGCAATAGAAGACCCTACAACCCCTTTGTGCCGCCAGTCCTAGATGGAGTGAAGAGGAGAAGAGGCTTAGGAAGAAAGCTTAGGGTTTCTTATATCTTTGTGCCGCCAACCACAAGGGGATAGAGTCGGCCAAGCAAAGAAACCTAAACCCTAATTCTTGATCCTCATTGTGCCGCCCCCTTAGCCTCCCTTTTATAGAACTTAGGAGAAAGTTGGTTATTGATGAGGTGGCCAAAAAATTAGGAACTAATTCCTAATTATTCTTGCCGCCCAAGGTAGCAAGGAATTAGTAAAAAATTTTCTACCTCCTCTAATATTGCCGCCCAAGGTGGCATAGAAAATAGAAAAAAAATTTTACCAAATCTAATCTTGAAAAAAATTTTAACTAATTCAAATCTTGCCGCCTAAGGTGGCATAGAATTAGGAAATAAAAAATTTTTATCAATCTTTTAAACTTGTCGCCCACCTCATCCAACCTCTCCTCTCCCTTTCCTTTCCTTTCCCTCCCCTTTCCTTTCCCTCCCCTTTCTTTTCCTTCTATTCTTATATCTAGGCTTCATGAGGATTATATTAGGCTACGATAGGGACCATGAGGAGGAGTTGAATCTTGGCCACCCGATGAATCGGAACCACACAAACTTGATCCATCAATGATGTTCCATTCCACAAGAGGAGCATCATTGAATTACCTCACCTACCCCATAAATTAATATGGGCTACATACATTATTTGTACATCTATCTCCCCGTGTTTAAGATATCGAATGTCCGTCAATTAATTGATTTACTGACCATCAATCAATTAACATCTAACTCCTTTAGTAGTACCACTTAACCTTATCATCATGTTGACTAAGTCAACCTGTAGGGTTTACATGATGAACCTTATGAGCTCCTCAAGGGGACATCATCAACCTAATATATAGGACACAGTTTCCTTCTATAATCAATGGCACACCATGTAAATAATATCATTTCCCAACTTACCGGGCATATTGATTTAATCCATATAAATCTCACCCTTTGGTAAATCAAAGAAATAAATACTAAGTACATGTGCCCGTTATTATATCGGGATTAAGAGCATGTACAACATAATATCCGAGGTCCGATTCAATTATGTAGTCAGCAATAAATTGAATCACCTCTATGTCGGTCCTGCTCAATACACCTAAGTGTACTAGTGTAACTCTATGTTCAAGACAAAACAATATCAAGCTACACTACAACCATGCCAATGGTTTTTCCAAAATCATCTTGGTTGTGAGCCTCTACTTATATTCTATAAGGGACTGATAACATGATCTTATGTGCCACACCAAGCACTATATTATCTATAATGTAAAATATTAGACAATATGCACACATATAATAAATATAAAGTGCAAACAATGATCATGTGATTCTTATTTCAAAATAAAAATGTTCATACAAAAGAGCTAGGCTTTCAGTATACATTCCAACAATCTCCCACTTATACTAAAAGACTATGCTGTCATCACACTGCCATACATCTGATTCCCTTTCCCTCCACATGCCTATCAAAGCTCTCGCTAGAAGGGCCTTAGTGAAAGGGTCTACCAGGTCATCCTCTGATGCAATCTAGGCGACAGCAACTTCTACCTCCTTTACGATTTCTCGTATCAGGTGGTACTTGCGCTCTATGAATTTACTTACCTTATGGGCTCGTGGTTCCTTCGAGTTTTCAACTGCACCATTATTATCACAATAAATTGTGATATTTCTGGGCAAACCAAGAATCACATCCAAGTCCATTAGGAAGTTCCTGAGCCACACAACTTCCTTGGCTGCCTCAGAGACTGCCACATACTCAGCTTCCATGGTAGAGTCCGCCACGCATTTCTGCTTGACACTCCTCCATACTATGGCTCCACCTCCAAAAGTAAACACAAACCCTGAGGTAGACTTACTGTTGTCCCTATCTGATTGGAAATCAGAATCCGTGTAACTCACAGGGACTAATTGATCTGCCCGGTAAACCAGCATATATCCCTAGTCCTTCTCAGGTACTTCAATATATGCTTTATCGCAGTCCAATGTCCCTATCCAGGATTACTTTGATATCTGCTAACCATGCCCACGGCAAAGCAGATATCTGGTCTCGTACGTAGCATAGCATACATGAGGCTTCCTACTGCCGAAACATAAGGAACCGCCTTCATCTCCTCTATCTCCTTTGATGTTTTGGGACACATCTCTTTAGATAAAGGTACTCCATGCCTAAAAGGTAGAAAACCTTTCTTGGAGTTCTGCATGCTAAAACGAGCAAGGATAGTGTCAATGTATGAAGCTTGAGATAAGCACAACATCCTTTTCTTGCGATCCCTTATTACCTTGATCCCAAGGATGTGTCCCACTTCTCCCAAGTCCTTCATATCAAACTGTTTGGACAACCATACCCTTACGTCTGATAACACTCTGATATTGTTGCCAACTAACAAAATGTCATCTATGTATAGTACAAGAAATACCACTACGTTTTCATCACATCTCTTGTATAGACAAGGCTCATCCGGACTTTGAATAAATCCATATGACTGGATTACTTCATCAAAGCGGATGTTCCAAGATCTAGAAGCTTGCTTCAATCCATAAATGGACCGATTAAGCTTACACACAAGATTCTTTTTGCCCTTTGCAATGAATCCCTCTAGTTGCTTCATATAGATGTTTTCCTCAAGACTTCTATTAAGGAAAGCAGTCTTGACATCCATCTGACAAATCTCATAATCCTCATGAGCAGCAATAGATTAGAGAATCCGGATAGACTTAAGCATAGCTACCGGTGAAAAGGTCTCCTCATAATCGATACCCTCTTTCTGAGTATTCCCTTTCGCAACAAGCCTAGCTTTGCAGGTCTCAACCTTCCCGTCTACTCCTCTCTTTCTCTTGTAGATCCACTTGCATCCAATGGCTTTCACACCATCGGGTGGTTCTACTAGCTCCCAGACATGATTAGAATCTATAGATTCTATCTCTGAATTCATCGCTCTTTGCCAAGATACTGCATCTCTATCTTGGAGTGCCTCATCATATGTCCAGGGATCAGGTTCATGTTTACCATGGACTAAGTCCAAAGACTCTCCCAAGAACATGAATCTCTCGGGTTGCCTAACAACCCTTTCACTTCGACGAGGTGCCTCCTGTGTATGCTCTGTGACACGCGGTATAGTGACTTGTGGTATTTCCTCTTGTACCAGTGGTACTGAAGTCGGGACTTCCCCTGTCAACTCCTCAAGAACAATCCTACTCGTGGGCTTGTGGTTTATCACATAGTCCTCCTCTAGAAATCTGGCATTCGTACTCACGATCACCTTCTGATCTCTAGGACTATAGAACAAACCACCCTTCGTTCCCTTAGGGTAGCCAACAAACAAGTGTACTTCTGTACGAGATTCTAACTTACCAGCATCTCCCTTCAGCACATGTGTTGGACTACCCCAAATCCGAATATGTCTTAGACTAGACTTTCGCCGAGTCCACAATTCTGTAGGAGTAGAGGGTACTAACTTAGATGGAACCAAGTTCAGAATGTGTGCTATCATTTTCAGAGCAAACCCCCAGAACGAATCAGGTAACTCAGAATAACTCATCATCGATCTGACCATCTCCATAAGAGTCCTATTCCTTCGCTCCGCCACACCATTCTGCTGGGGTGTGCCAGGTGCGGACAATTGGGATTGAATCTCAGCCTCTGATAAGTAACTCCTAAACTCTCCCAAGAGGTACTCGCCACCACGATCAGATCATAGTGTCTTGATACTTTTACCTTGACGGTTCTCCACATCAGCCTTGAATTCTTTGAACCTGTCAAAGCATTCAGACTTGCGGCGCATCAAGTAAATGTATCCATACCTTGAATAATCGTCTATAAAAGAGACAAAGTATTCAAAGCCACCTCTAGCCTGGATAGACATAGGACCGCACAAATCAGAATGAACCAATTCCAATACATCTTTGGCTCTATACCCCTTAGCCTTAAAAGGCCTCTTGGTCATCTTACCTTCCAAGAAAGACTCGCAGGTTCGGAGATCTTCCACCACTAATGAACCCAAGGGTCCATCAGCTATCAACCTTTGAATTCTACTCAGGTTAATATGACCAAATCTTAGGTGCCAAAGATATGTCTGGTTCATTTTCGAATGTTCTTTTCTCTTATTAGACTTAGAAGATGAGTTATTCACTTCTATATGCATCGTGGGAGTTTTCGGTTCAAGAGTGTACAAATTGCCAACCAATATACCAGAACAGATAATCTCCCTATTCCTTTTTATAACAACTTTGTCATTAAAAGAAACAGAATATCCATCCAGAAACAATTTAGAAACTGAAATTAGATTCTTTCTAAAAGTAGGTACATAAAGACAATTTCTCAAAATCAAAACTTTATTCCTATCAAAAGATAAATAAACATCTCCCACTGCAATAGCCGCCACCTATGAAGCATTGCCCAGGAAGACGGTAATCTCTCCCTCACCTAGTCGTCGGGTTTCCTGGAACCCCTGCAAAGTATTGCAGACATGATCAGTGGCTCCTGTATCTACACACCAGGTACTGGTAGATAACACCGCTAAACATGTTTCAACGACTAGACCAAAGGATATACCTTTGTTCTATTTCGGATTGGGACAATCCTTCTTCCAATGTCCATCCTGCTTGTAAGTGAAGTACTTGCCTTTCGGCTTCTTCACTCCTCCCTGAGATCCTCCCACCACCTTTGCTCCACCTTGTTTCTCCTTCTTCTTGCCTTTCGGCTTAGAAGTAGAAATCTTTTTGAGCAACCATGGCTTGAGGACATTTTTCGAAGAGTGCATACTTGTACTCCTTAGCAGATAAGACAATATCTAGATTCTTTTTCAATCAACATTATTTGGGTACAGTAAGTTTATTTACTTTAGTATCATAGTAAGTGGACTGAAAGTCATTTTGAAAATCCTAAGAATCACATAGATCATTACTTTATATTTCAAAAAATTATTGATTCCTCAAACAATAAAATTTCGAAATCAACCAACACCTCAAAACACCGAGAATATCGCATGCCACGATAGTGTGGACGTATATGAATTCTACATTTGTAAGAGGAGGTTTAACCCTTTAATTTTATTATCTTGTCAACCTTACTTTTTGACAAATAAAATTAATAGTTGGTTCCTCTTTGGCCCTACAAATAAAAGCAGTGACTCCGATGGGGAGGATACATTTTATTTGCATCTAAGTGTGCACCATTATACGATACTAAGGGAATTATCTCGGATTATATGCCTTACCGATGGGGAAGTACACACGCTCCTAAATAATTTCCTATAACCATTATTTGACCTAGTGATCCGCAAACAAAATCATCCGATGGGGAGGAAGGCACTCAGAGCCGACGCGCAAGTTTGTTGCATCACACGTCAAATTTTAATGGAGGCCGCGGGAATTAATTAAAATGTCCCTCTCCCACTTAGTAAATTGACAGTGAGGAATTTTCAAGCACACACAACATGCATATAAAACAAATCAGCAATAAATATGGGAAAAAAAACAGAATTTTCCCAACTATTATGGCATTGTTCTCCAATATGTGTACCATCGTGTCGCCACCTTGTCCGCTCCACCTTATCCCGTGCGCAAGTCACCAAGGAGATACGAGCCAAGATAAACTATTTTAATTTACATCCATCGATCATATACTCCACGAAGGAGTGTACAAATAATCTAGATCGAAAGTAAACTAAAATGAGTAGCTAAACAATGTCGTATTTAATTACAAAAATTAAATACTAATTTAGCCTCGTCAACCCCGAGGATTCAAATAATATACAATCACACACACAGGCAATCACATACACAAATATATAGCCATAATAGTTGGAACTTATGCCTGCAACCAAAAAGTTATGCTACGCACATCCTACTATCATCCGGCATACACAATATATGATAAGTGTGTGAAAGTAACCGAATCCAAACACACAAAATCGGAAACCGTGGCTCTGAT
Organism: Wurfbainia villosa; assembly: GCA_025175895.1. Taxonomy (NCBI): domain Eukaryota; kingdom Viridiplantae; phylum Streptophyta; class Magnoliopsida; order Zingiberales; family Zingiberaceae; genus Wurfbainia; species Wurfbainia villosa. Next base: position 30,507,043 of record CM045994.1, on the reverse strand, counting down.
ACCATTTTTGATGGCATTGCTTCGAAGGCTCATTGGCTCCCATGTCCCCGGATTAAAATTTTCACTAATGAAAATTAATCCGGATGGGATGAGTTTCCTAAGCTCAACCAATTTGTCGTCGTGCTAACGACCTGAGCAATCACTTGAACAAACTAGTTGTTCAAGCAACAAAACTCTTCTAGTCGGTTAGCCGCGGAAGAGACGACGGACGGATCGCCGGTTTTTGTGTTTATCTTCGGGGTCCATGATTATACAAATACATATGGATGTAGACATGTATAATCACCACATACAAACATATTAATAAGAACATGCAAAGATCAATAATAAAACTTGTAAAAGTTTTACTCCTCTCGATCTTCTATCGTATGTCCTAACCTCCTTGTAGACTTCGTGTGGGCGATGATCCTCCACAAGTTGAAGCTTCCTAGATCTTCTTCAATCGAAAGAAAGAAGAACTCTCCTTCCCTTCTTGCTTGAGCCAACCACCAAGCCACAAAAGCTTGTTGCCGCCGGCCCCAAGAAAAGAGAGAACAAGATGGCCAACCAAGGAACCAAACAAGGGAACAATCCCTAGCTCCTAGTGCCGCCGGCCAAGAGGAAAAGGATGAGAGAAAGACCGGCCAAAGGGGAGCAATAGAAGACCCTACAACCCCTTTGTGCCGCCGGCCCTAGATGGAGTGAAGAGGAGAAGAGGCTTAGGAAGAAAGCTTAGGGTTTCTTATATCTTTGTGCCGCCAACCACAAGGGGATAGAGCCGGCCAAGCAAAGAAACCTAAACCCTAATTCTTGATCCTCATTGTGCCGCCCCCTTAGCCTCCCTTTTATAGAACTTAGGAGAAAGTTGGTTATTGATGAGGTGGCCAAAAAATTAGGAACTAATTCCTAATTATTCTTGCCGCCCAAGGTAGCAAGGAATTAGTAAAAAATTTTCTACCTCCTCTAATATTGCCGCCCAAGGTGGCATAGAAAATAGAAAAAAAATTTTACCAAATCTAATCTTGAAAAATTTTTTAACTAATTCAAATCTTGCCGCCTAAGGTGGCATAGAATTAGGAAATAAAAAATTTTTATCAATCTTTTAAACTTGTCGCCCACCTCATCCAACCTCTCCTCTCCCTTTCCTTTCCTTTCCCTCCCCTTTCCTTTCCCTCCCCTTTCTTTTCCTTCTATTCTTATATCTAGGCTTCATGAGGATTATATTAGGCTACGATAGGGACCATGAGGAGGAGTTGAATCTTGGCCACCCGATGAATCGGAACCACACAAACTTGATCCATCAATGATGTTCCATTCCACAAGAGGAACATCATTGAATTACCTCACCAACCCCATAAATTAATATGGGCTCCATACATTATTTGTACATCCATCTCCCCGTGTTTAAGATATCGAATGTCCGTCAATTAATTGATTTACTGACCATCAATCAATTAACATCTAACTCCTCGAGTAGTACCACTCAACCTTATCATCATGTTGACTAAGTCAACCTGCAGGGTTTACATGATGAACCTTATGAGCTCCTCAAGGGGACATCATCAACCTAATATATAGGACACAGTTTCCTCCTATAATCAATGGCACACCATGTAAATAATATCATTTCCCAACTTACTGGGCATATTGATTTAATCCATAGAAATCTCACCCTTTGGTAAATCAAAGAAATAAATACTAAGTACATGTGCCCGTTATTATATCGGGATTAAGAGCATGTACAACATAATATCCGAGGTCCGATTCAATTATGTAGTCAGCAATAAATTGAATCACCTCTATGTCGGTCCTGCTCAATACACCTAAGTGTACTAGTGTAACTCTATGTTCAAGACAAAACAATATCAAGCTACACTACAACCATGCCAATGGTTTTTCCAAAATCATCTTGGTTGTGAGCCTCTACTTATATTCTATAAGGGACTGATAACATGATCTTCTGTGCCACACCAAGCACCATGTTATCTATAATGTAAAATATTAGACAATATGCACACATATAATAAATATAAAGTGCAAACAATGATCATGTGATTCTTATTTCAAAATAAAAATGTTCATACAAAAGAGCTAGGCTTTTAGTATACATTCCAACAATCTCCCACTTATACTAAAAGACTATGCTGTCATCACACTGCCATACATCTGATTCCCTTTCCCTCCACATGCCTATCAAAGCTCTCGCTAGAAGGGCCTTAGTGAAAGGGTCTACCAGGTCATCCTCTGATGCAATCTAGGCGACAGCAACTTCTACCTCCTTTACGATTTCTCGTATCAGGTGGTACTTGCGCTCTATGAATTTACTTACCTTATGGGCTCGTGGTTCCTTCGAGTTTTCAACTGCACCATTATTATCACAATAAATTGTGATATTTCTGGGCAAACCAATAATCACATCCAAGTCCATCAGGAAGTTCCTGAGCCACACAGCTTCCTTGGCTGCCTCAGAGACTGCCACATACTCAGCTTCCATGGTAGAGTCCGCCACGCATTTCTGCTTGACACTCCTCCATACTATGGCTCCACCTCCAAAAGTAAACACAAACCCCGAGGTAGACTTCTTTGTTGTCCCTATCGATTGGAAATCGGAATCGTGTAACTCACGAGGACTAATTGATCTGCCCGATAAACCGATATAATCCCTAGTCCTTCTCGGTACTTGATATATGCTTTATCGCGGTCCGATGTCCCTATTCAGATTACTCGATATTCGCTAACCATGCCCCAGCAGCGGATATCGGTCTCATGACGTAGCATAGCATACATGAGGCTTCCTACTGCCGAAACATAAGGAACCGCCTTCATCTCCTCTATCTCCTTTGATGTTTTGGGACACATCTCTTTAGATAAAGGTACTCCATGCCTAAAAGGTAGAAAACCTTTCTTGGAGTTCTGCATGCTAAAACGAGCAAGGATAGTGTCAATGTATGAAGCTTGAGATAAGCACAACATCCTTTTCTTGCGATCCCTTATTACCTTGATCCCAAGGATGTGTCCCACTTCTCCCAAGTCCTTCATATCAAACTGTTTGGACAACCATACCCTTACATCTGATAACACTCTGATATTGTTGTCAACTAACAAAATGTCATCTATGTATAGTACAAGAAATACCACTACGTTTCCATCACATCTCTTGTATAGACAAGGCTCATCCGGACTTTGAATAAATCAATATGACTGGATTACCTCATCAAAGCGGATGTTCCAAGATCTAGAAGCTTGCTTCAATCCATAAATGGACCGATTAAGCTTACACACAAGATGCTCTTTGCCCTTTGCAATGAATCCCTCTGGTTGCTTCATATAGATGTTTTCCTCAAGACTTCTGTTAAGGAAAGTTGTCTTGACATCCATCTGCCAAATCTCATAATCCTCATGACCAGCAATAGATTAGAGAATCCGGATAGACTTAAGCATAGCTACCGGTGAAAAGGTCTCCTCATAATCGATACCCTCTTTCTGAGTATACCCTTTCGCAACAAGCCTAGCTTTGAATGTCTCAACCTTCCCGTCTACTCCTCTCTTTCTCTTGTAGATCCACTTGCATCCAATGGCTTTCACACCATCGGGTGGTTCTACTAGCTCCCAGACATGATTAGAATCTATAGATTCTATATCTGAATTCATCTCTCTTTGCCAAGATACCGCATCTCTATCTTGGAGTGCCTCATCATATGTCCAGGGATCAAGTTCATGTTTACCATGGACTAAGTCCAAAGACTCTTCCAAGAACATGAATCTCTCGGGTTTCCTAACAACCCTTCCACTACGACGAGGTGCCTCCTGTGTATGCTCTGTGACACGCGGTGCAGTGACTTGTGGTATTTCCTCTTGTACCAGTGGTACTGAAGTCGGGACTTCCCCTATCAATTCCTCAAGAACAATCCTACTCGTGGGCTTGTGGTTCATCACATAGTCCTCCTCTAGAAATCTGGCATTCGTACTCACGATCACCTTCTGATCTTTAGGACTATAGAACAAGCCACCCTTCGTTCCCTTAGGGTAGCCAACAAACAAGCGTACTTCTGTACGAGATTCTAACTTACCAGCATCTCCCTTCAGCACATTTGTTGGACTACCCCAAATCCGAATATGTCTTAGATTAGACTTTCGCCCAGTCCACAATTCTGTGGGAGTAGAGGGTACTGACTTAGATGGAACCAAGTTCAGAATGTGTGCTGCCGTTTTCAGAGCAAACCCCCAGAACGAATCAGGTAACTCAGAATAATTCATCATCGATTTGACCATCTCCATAAGAGTCCTATTCCTTCGCTCCGCCACACCATTCTGCTGGGGTGTGCCAGGTGCGGACAATTGGGATTGAATCCCAGCCTCTGATAAGTAACTCATAAACTCTCCCAAGAGGTACTCGCCACCACGATCAGATCGTAGTGTCTTGATACTTTTACCTTGACGGTTCTCCACATCAGCCTTGAATTCTTTGAACCTGTCAAAGCATTCAGACTTGCGGTGCATCAAGTAAATGTATCATACCTTGAATAATCATCTATAAAAGAGACAAAGTATTCAAAGCCACCTCTAGCCTGGATAGACATAGGACCGCACAAATCAGAATGAACCAATTCCAATACATCTTTGGCTCTATACCCCTTAGCCTTAAAAGGCCTCTTGGTCATCTTACCTTCCAAGAAAGACTCGCAGGTTCGGAGATCTTCCACCACTAATGAACCCAAGGGTCCATCAGCTATCAACCTTTGAATTCTACTCAGGTTAATATGACCAAGTCTTAGGTGCCAAAGATATGTCTGGTTCAATTTCGAAGGTTCTTTTCTCTTATTAGACTTAGAAGATGAGTTATTCACTTCTATATGCATCGTGGGAGTTTTCGGTTCAAGAGTGTACAAATTGCCAACCAATGTACCAGAACAGATAATCTCCCTATTCCTTTTTATAACAACTTTGTCATTAAAAGAAACAGAATATCCATCCAGAAACAATTTAGAAACTGAAATTAGATTCTTTCTAAAAGTAGGTACATAAAGACAATTTCTCAAAACCAAAACTTTATTCCTATCAAAAGATAAATAAACGTCTCCCACTGCAATAGCCGCCACCTTTGAAGCATTGCCCATGAAGACGGTAATCTCTCCCTCAGCTAGTCGTCGGGTTTCCTGGAACCCCTGCAAAGTATTGCAGACATGATCAGTGGCTCCTGTATCTACACACCAAGTACTGGTAGATAACACCGCTAAACATGTTTCAACGACTAAACCAAAGGATATACCTTTGTTCTATTTCGGATTGGGACAATCCTTCTTCCAATGTCAATCCTGCTTGTAAGTGAAGTATTTGCCTTTCGGCTTCTTCACTCCTCCCTGAGATCCTCCCACCACCTTTGCTCCACCTTGTTTCTCCTTCTTCTTGCCTTTCGGCTTAGAAGTAGAAACCTTTTTGAGCAACCATGGCTTGAGGACATTTTTCGAAGAGTGCATACTTGTACTCCTTAGCAGATAAGACAATATCTAGATTCTTTTTCAATCAACATTATTTGGGTACAGTAAGTTTATTTACTTTAGTATCATAGTAAGTGGACTGAAAGTCATTTTGAAAATCCTAAGAATCACATAGATCATTACTTTATATTTCAAAAAATTATTGATTCCTCAAACAATAAAATTTCGAAATCAACCAACACCTCAAAACACCGAGAATATCGCATGCCACGATAGTGTGGACGTATATGAATTCTACATTTGTAAGAGGAGGTTTAACCCTTTAATTTTATTATCTTGTCAACCTTACTTTTTGACAAATAAAATTAATAGTTGGTTCCTCTTTGGCCCTACAAATAAAAGCAATGACTCCGATGGGGAGGATACATTTTATTTGCCTCTAAGTGTGCACCATTACACGATACTAAGGGAATTATCTCGGATTATATGCCTTACCGATGGGGAAGTACACACGCTCCTAAATAATTTCCTATAACCATTATTTGACCTAGTGATCCGCAAACAAACTCATCCGATGGGGAGGAAGGCACTCAGAGCCGACGCGCAAGTTTGTTGCATCACACGTCAAATTTTAATGGAGGCCGCGGGAATTAATTAAAATGTCCCTCTCCCACTTAGTAAATTGACAGTGAGGAATTTTCAAGCACACACAACATGCATATAAAACAAATCAGCAATAAATATGAAAAAAAAACAGAATTTTCCCAACTATTATGGCATTGTTCTCCAATATGCATCCCGTCGTGTCGCCACCTTGTCCGCTCCACCTTTTCCCGTGCGCAAGTCACCAAGGAGATCCGAGCCAAGATAAACTATTTTAATTTACATCCATCGAAGGAGTGTACAAATAATCTAGATCGAAAGTAAACTAAAATGAGTGGCTAAACAATGTCGTATTTAATTACAAAAATTAAATACTAATTTAGCCTCGTCAACCCCGAGGATTCAAATAATATACAATCACACACACATGCAATCACATACACAAATATATAGCCATAATAGTTGGAACTTATGCCTGCAATCAAAAAGTTATGCTACGCACATCCTACTATCATCCGGCATACACAATATATGATAAGTGCGTGAAAGTAACCGAATCCAAACACACAAAATCGGAAACCGTGGCTCTGATACCATTTTTGATGGCATTGCTTCGGAGGCTTATTGGTGTTGGATCGAGAAGTTTCGCTAGAGGGGGGGTGAATAGCGATCGTAAATCTTTTCTTTTTCGTTCGTTCAATACGCAAAGTAAGCACAGCGGAAAATAAATGAACACGTTTATTTTACTTGGTTCACAACCCAGCAGTTGCTACTCCAAGGCCCTATCGGTCCTAGACCGCGTACGGAGGGCAAAGCACTATAACGTCTCCTCCTCGTTGGAGGTAGGAGACAACGATCACAAAACTGAATATACGAGGATGAGGCAACAAGCCTACCTCACCTCGTTATGAAGAAAAACAAAGAATACAATATCATAAATATTACTTGATTCTGCTGCCGATGAAGAAGATCGAAACTTGACGTCGCGTTGGCATTATGATGATGTTGGAGCGTTGGCGTTGTAAGAGCACTTGATGAATAAACTTGATGTGATTTGGAGATGGAATCCTCCCCTCCTTTTATAGACTTTGGCCTCTGAATTTGTCTCCTCTTATTTCGGAACAGATCATGAAGTTGTCCAAATTTTATCGCGAAGTGGCCGCGTCAAACGTTATCCGTTTTGACCTAGCGCAAAAGCTGAATCGTTGCCATCAGTCGACTGATGCCTCCCATCGATCGGTGATGGGCATCGATCAGCTGCTCCATTTTCCGTGATCATTGCCGGCTACTTCCCGCAATAAGAGGTTAGCTCGGAAAATGATAAATCGACGCTTAATCGTCAATCTCGACCTAGACCTTCCACAGGAAGTCTTAGTCGAATCGCCGCCTATGATCGTCCCCGTAAAGAGGACACGACCTTACAATCTCTCACTCACACGAACTTACCTCGATAGTAGCTCTCGCTTCCGGCCTTCCACTCGATTCCTTCGGCTCCCTCCGAAGTCACTCGAGTGTCGCCCGACCCCCGCGGCTTCCTCCGGGTGTCGCTAACCTTCAGCTCCAGCTTTAACACTTTTCTGCACACTTGATTTAGCTCGTGAGATAACAATGTAGACTTAACTTTGTGTCTTTGCCATAATCAAAACACAGGTTCGATTATCTAGTGCCCCTGCACCAACAATTGGCTCCCATGTCCCCGGATTAAAATTTTCACTAATGAAAATTAATCCGGATGGGATGAGTTTCCTAAGCTCAACCAATTTGTCGTCGTGCTAATGACCTGAGCAATCACTTGAACAAACTAGTTGTTCAAGCAACAAAACTCTTCTAGTCGGTTAGCCGCGGAAGAGACGATGGACGGATCGCCGGTTTTTGTGTTTATCTTCGGGGTCCATGATTATACAAATACATATGGATGTAGACATGTATAATCACCACATACAAACATATTAATAAGAACATGCAAAGATCAATAATAAAACTTGTAAAAGTTTTACTCCTCTCGATCTTCTATCGTATGTCCTAACCTCCTTGTAGACTTCGTGTGGGCGAAGATCCTCCACAAGTTGAAGCTTCCTAGATCTTCTTCAATCGAAAGAAAGAAGAACTCTCCTTCCCTTCTTGCTTGAGCCAACCACTATTAAAGCTTGTGGCCGCCGGCCCCAAGAAAAGAGAGAACAAGATGGCCAACCAAGGAACCAAACAAGGGAACAATCCCTAGCTCCTAGTGCCGCCAGCCAAGAGGAAAAGGATGAGAGAAAGACAGGCCAAAGAGGAGCAATAGAAGACCCTACAACCCCTTTGTGCCGTCGGCCCTAGATGGAGTGAAGAGGAGAAGAGGCTTAGGAAGAAAGCTTAGGGTTTCTTATATCTTTGTGCCGCCAACCACAAGGGGATAGAGCCGGCCAAGCAAAGAAACCTAAACCCTAATTCTTGATCCTCATTGTGCCGCCCCCTTAGCCTCCCTTTTATAGAACTTAGGAGAAAGTTGGTTATTGATGAGGTGGCCAAAAAATTAGGAACTAATTCCTAATTATTCTTGCCGCCTAAGGTAGCAAGGAATTAGTAAAAAAATTTCTACCTCCTCTAATATTGCCGCCCAAGGTGGCATAGAAAATAGAAAAAAAAATTTACCAATTCTAATCTTGAAAAAAATTTTAACTAATTCAAATCTTGCCGCCTAAGGTGGCATAGAATTAGGAAATAAAATTTTTTTATCAATCTTTTAAACTTGTCGCCCACCTCATCCAACCTCTCCTCTCCCTTTCCTTTCCTTTCCCTCCCCTTTCCTTTCCCTCCCCTTTCCTTTCCTTCTATTCTTATATCTAGGCTTCATGAGGATTATATTAGGCTACGATAGGGACCATGAGGAGGAGTTGGATCTTGGCCACCCGATGGATCGGAACCACACAAACTTGATCCATCAATGATGTTCCATTCCACAAGAGGAACATCATTGAATTACCTCACCAACCTCATAAATTAATATGGGCTCCATACATTATTTGTACATCCATCTTCTCGTATTTAAGATATCGAATGTCCGTCAATTAATTGATTTACTGACCATCAATCAATTAACATCTAACTCCTCGAGTAGTACCACTCAACCTTATCATCATGTTGACTAAGTCAACCTGCAGGGTTTACATGATGAACCTTATGAGCTCCTCAAGGGGACATCATCAACCTAATATATAAGACACAGTTTCCTTCTATAATCAACGGCACACCATGTAAATAATATCATTTCCCAACTTACCGGGCATATTGATTTAATCCATATAAATCTCACCCTTTGGTAAATCAAAGAAATAAATCTAAGTACATGTGTCCGTTATTATATCGGGATTAAGAGCATGTACAACATAATATCCGAGGTCCGATTCAATTATGTAGTCAGCAAGAAATTGAATCACCTCTATGTTGGTCCTGCTCAATACACCTAAGTGTACTAGTGTAACTCTATGTTCAAGAGAAAACAATACCAAGCTACACTACAATTATGCTAATGGTTTGTCCAAAACCATCTTTGTTGTGAGCCTCTACTTATATTCTACAAGGGACTGATAACTTGATCTTCTGTGTCACACCAAGCACCATGTTATCTATAATGTAAAATATTAGACAATATGCACACATATAATAAATATAAAGTGCAAATAATGATCATGTGATTCTTATTTCAAAATAAAAATGTTCATACAAAAGAGGTAGGCTTTCAGTATACATTCCAACAGTCCCTTGTCAACCCATGTTGGACTTTCCATTTGCCAAGACTCAAGCTTGGACTTTCCTTGCCAAGTACACAAGACTTGGACTTCTCCATCATATGGTCAACCCCATGTCAACTATATAGTCAAACAATGGTTAAACCATCGTCAAACATCAAAATATCACTCGAGTCAAACTCGAGTCCAGTCAATCATGACCCGGGTCGATTGCACCAACAATCTCCCCAAAACATTGTCAAACATCAAAACACTACACGAGTCCAACTCAAGTCTGGTCAATCGTGACCTGGACCGATTACACCAACAATCTCCCCCTTTTTGATGTTTGACAAAAACCACAAAGCCATTGAGTTAGGCTACCTAACTCAAATCTCCTTACCAATTATCCCAAATTGGTAATCCCATAAATTCTCCCCCTTTTTGACATACATCAAAAAGTTTCTCCTCAAGGAGGTCAATGTCTTATATCCCAATGAGATCTTACAATCTTCCCCTTGGTCCAAAAACATCTAGGATGCTTTCACTCTTCTTAGTGATAAGTCTCATATCACTTAAGAGAGGCTTCCTATAAACCCTCCCAATTTCCAAATTTGGCATCTCACATTCCCATTTCTTCCCCTCATGAGGAAGAACACATCCATCATCCCATGATGGATACCTCCCTCTAAAGGCTTGCTCCCCCTTGACCATTTCACCAACAATGTCCTTGGAGAGTCCCTAAGTCTATAGGAACACTAAACCATCAAAATTAAGGGCAAAAGTTCAAACATGAACTCTTACACATCTTAATGTTGGAGATTTGAGGCCGCTAGAGGGGGGGTGAATAGCGTCGATCGTATGAAGATGGAAATCGATCGCGTTCGTGTCTACAATTACGTTAGTGCGCAGTGGAATATATATAATAAAAGCAATAACGAAAAGCAATCACACGAACACAAACATATAACGTGGTTCGGAACCGAATGGTTCCTACTCCACGGGTCGAGCTCTAAAGAGCCCTAGTGATGCACACGCACTCACTAATCACAAATACTCCTTCTCGACACAAGTCGGAGGTGGAGAAACCTCGTACAAAAGATTACAACAATAATCTACAAGATGCAAGCAAATACAAGTAAGAAATACAATGCAAGTAAAGGAAAAACAACTTTACAAGAACTTTGGATTGCTTGATCTTTGATTGCCTTGAACTAGCTTTGAAGGACTGGAAAGCACCAACTTCCCCCTTCAATTTCGCCCAAGAAAATCGCTGCTAAATCCCTCCTTCCGAGCTGCTTTTATAACTCGCGTCGGCCGATTTTCGCCCATCGATCGCCATAAGTCCCGGGCCGATCGATGCCGTTGTCATGAGACAACGGGTCGATCCACGCTGGAAAAACTCAACGGATCTCTTGGCGCGATCGCCAACATTGGCGATCTCGCTAACGCCGTAGTCGATCGCCACGGCTACGGAGCGTCTATGCTCAGAAGACAACTAGCGGCCAATCGATCACATCTCATGGCCGATCGCTATCATCAATCGCTTCAGTTGACGGCCGATCGCCAGAGTTTAACCCAAATATGGTGTCCCCATACTTGCTAGACCACCCTTAGCCTAGACCTAAGCCTTCTAGCAACCTCCATCAGCCTCACGCCTCTCGGATCCCTCCAAGTCATCCATGACTTGTTCATCCATCGCGCTAGCTTCCCGGTGCTTCCATCGGCTATGTCATGCTAACGGTGTGTTCACCGCCAAGGCACATTGGACTTACGCTGCCAAGACTCCGCTTGGACTTTACGCCGCAAATATCAATCCCCTTGGACTTCAAGTGCCAAGACTCAAGCTTGGACTTTCCCTTGCCAACACATGTTGGACTTCTCAATTGCCAAGACCCATGCTTGGACTTTCCCTTGCCAACTCATGTTGGACTTTTCCAAATGCCAAGTGTCCCACTTGGACTTTCAATGCCAAGTACCCATGACTTGGACTTTCCATTGCCAAGTACCCATGACTTGGACTTTACCTTGCCAAGACCCATGCTTGGACTTTCCCATAATCACATGGTCAACCCTGGTCAACCATCAAGTCAATTATAACCTGGGTCGATTGTATAAACAATCTCCCCAACATATTAACCGACATTAATGTCAAACATCAATGCCAATCCTATGTCAAACATACTTTGTCAAACATCAAAACATCACTCGAGTCAAACTCGAGTCCTGGTCAATCGTGACCTGGGCCGATTGCACCAACAATCTCCCCCTTTTTGATGTTTGACAAAAAACCAATCAATTCATGAGTTAGAACACTAACTCAAATCCCTTACCAATTATCCCAAATTGGTAAACATTCACAAAATGTTCTCCCCCAAACATTCAAGTGAAAATGTAAATCAAATGTTCTCCCCCAAACATTCTCCCCCTTTTTGACTAACATCAAAAAGGTTTTCTCTCCAAGGAGGTCAATGTCTCATGTCCCAATGAGATCTTACAATCTCCCCCTTGATCAAAGATAGCTAGGATGTCTACCATCTTCCTAGTGATAAGTCCCATATCACTCAAGAGAGGCAATCCTATCTCACTCTCCCAATTTCCAAATTGGGTATCAAACACCCATCAATTTTCAATTGATAACATTCTCCCCATAAAAAAAACATCCATCATCCCAAGATGGATACTTCTACAGGCTTGCTCCCCCTTGACCATTGCACCAACAATGTCCTTGGAAAGCCCCTAAGCCAATAGGAACTCTAAACCATCAAAATTAAGGTTCTAAGTTCAACATAGAACTTTTACTCACCCTAAATTTGATACTTTGACCTAACATAACTCCTAATCCATATCCAATGGATTTTCACCCTTCATAATGCTTCCCAAAGCATATCCTAGGGTTAGGAGTGGTTAGGAACCTTTACCATAATCGAACACGGGCTAAACAAACCTTGTTAACCGAAATCAGACTGCAATCGACTCGACTCGATTCGTCGATTGCCACTCTCATCGATCATTGCCACCAAGTGGCGGTTTTGAAAATGCATAAGTAATCCTACGTATTTTGAAAATTCATGAAACTTAATACGTACATTACTTATAAGAAATACAATGGGTGAAAAATATTTTAAAATTATTTTACCCATAAAATATCGAAATTGATACAAAATTCAAAAGTGAAGAAAACTTCTAAGTTTTTGGCTCACTTTGTATCAATCTCATCAATCGTGATTGCTATCAAAAGATAGACTTCACCAAGGTTTTCTAAATTGATTTTAAAATGACTTTCAAAACCATATTTTGGATCATATTCCTTGAGCTCTATGTACATGACTTGTACACAAGCTTTCCCAATGATCCACCAATAAAATTAGATGAGTTTTAGTTCATCTAGATGCAAAAACTATGCACCTTGAACTCAACTCATATCCTAGCATCTCACATGTATCTAGGGTGTATAAATACACACACATGTCAATTGGATGTGAGATGTGGGTTTTGGTTCATTTAATCTAGGGTTTCATGCATTTTTCTAAGGCAACCCTACTTGATTCCCTTATAAATGGGACTTCAAGTCATGCCATTATCCTTAAATCAATTTCAATCAAAATATCTTAAATGCATGAATGATTATGGCATTAGAGATGATATAGATAAACACATGCTCATAATCATGATGTCATGGCATAAAATAAGATCTAAAACCACATGACATTTACCTCTATCCTAAGCATGAACATGACATATAGAATGATTAAAAATAAGCATGATGTCATGGCATGTTATATGGCAAACAAAGCATGGCATATAAAATATATAGGTATAGCAATACCTAAATTTTAATATTAATTGTCATTTCATATAATTAATTATATTTTGCCATATTTCTAGTTTTCTCCCAAGTGTGCCAAAAACCCAAAATGACACACTAACCTCTAAACCTAAATTGTGCCAATTTTGATCATTTTATCAAACTTCTCAAGTAATATTGGCACATCCTAAAAACTTTTAGGATTAAGACTTAAATGTATTTCCAAGGCAACCATAACCTTGAAAATAACCTAAAATGCCACCTTTATTATGGTTGAGTTAGCTACCCATCCAATCAAGGTTGGCACACCCTAAGCCCATCTAGCGTGAATCTATCACGCTCCTAGGAACCCAAAACCTATTTGAGCTCCTTGGGTTAACTAGGTATTCCTTAGGGATAACCTCCCTAGATACCCTCCTAATGACCCTCCTAGGATTGTTAGCCTTGGTCATTTGGATCTTACCTAGGTTGACTCTAGGGGTAACTCCCCTTGCAACCTCCTTAGTGGCCACCCTAGATTTCCTAGAAACCCTAGCCACTAGGCACACCCTTTGGTCAACTCTAGGGATGACTTCCCTATTGACCTTGGTCTTCCTAGACCTAGTTTGTGTTCCATAGTCAAATGGAACACTATGATAAGCTACCTTAGGCTTAGGTTTGTGACCCAAACCTTGCTTGCCCTTGGGTGACTTTTGACTCTTAGGTCTTAAGTATTGACTTTGACTTTTGACCTAGGAGTTTGACCATTAGACCCTTGAACTTGATTTTGTATATTTCTAAGGGTCTTTTCTAATTTCTCAAGCCTTGACCTCAAGGCTTGGTTTTCTAATTCAATTGCCCAATTGATTTTTGATTGAGTTCTTGGGCATGGGACCTTTTAGGCATATGCCTAGTCCATTTGGGATTAAGACCTAGGTGCTCTTGCACCTTTCTAATGGTCTCCTAGGTAAAGTTTTCTAGAGTTATTTGACCTAGGTTTGTCCTTAGATAAGTTATTTTTAGGGACATTAGTCCCAAATTTCTCCCTATTATCTAAGTAAACATTCTTAGCTCCTAAGCAAAAATACTTATTCCTATTAGCATGCTTTTTATAAATTGCAAGTGAATTGAAATCCCTAGCATGCTTTTGCTTGTAAATTGAAGAGGAGCAAAATTAGAAGTTACCTAGGATTTGCCTTAGCTCCCCTACATATGATGCTCCATTTTGAGTCTTCTTGTCCCCTTTCTTGCATTGACTCGGTAGTGTCGGTTGTCGGCACTTGAAGCATATGATATGCTCCTTGCTCTTGATATTTGGGGAACCGCATCCTTAACTTTTGGAACCGTGGAGCTTTCCTAATCTTCTTTGGGCACTTGCTCTTATAGTGCCCGGTTTCCCTACACTCAAAACATATTATATGCATTTTATTATTAACACATATGTTTGAGTTACCTAGGTTAATGGAGACCGAATTGGACTTTGGGCTTCTTCATCTTGACCGGATGTCGGCTTCTTCTTGATGTTCCGGTATGGAAGTTCTCTCCTCCCCTCAATCCTTGAAGTGGATGCTTCTTCCACTTCCTTCACATCTTCCGATCCGAATGTTTATTCCCTATCAACCTCCTCCTCACTTCCTTGTGAGGATGATCTCTCTTCTTCACCCTCCTTATCTTCTTGAATTGATGGTGAACTTTCTTGAGCTTGAGAGGGTGAGCACTCCTCTTCTTCTTCTTCTTCTTGGACCATTGATGGGCTTTCATGGAGCTTTGTCAAATCGCTCCATAGCTCCTTAGCATCCATGCATTCACCTAGGCTACACAAGAATTCATTTGGAATTAAATCAAAAATGAATTTGATTACCTTCTTGTTTTTCTCGAATCTTTGGAGTTGATCTTCACTCCATCTCTTCTTCTTGAGGAAGCCACCTTTTGGTCCTCTAGGATACTCAAATCCTTCCATTAATAGAGACCATTCCTCGAAGTCCCTCATCATCAAAAAATCTTCAATTCTTCTCTTCCAAGAATCGAAGCCTTCTTGTCCATATAATGAGTACGGGACCGGTGTGTTGATGTCCCAACCTAGCTTGTCTTGAAATTCCATCTTTACCCTCTAGCGTATTGCTCCCGGTTGTTAATCCGTTGAAGAGCCACCAGGCTCTGATACCACTTGTTGGAGATTTGAGGCCGCTAGAGGGGGGGTGAATAGCGTCGATCGTACGAAGATGGAAATCGATCGCGTTCGTGTCTACAATTACGTTAGTGCGCAGCGGAATATATATAATAAAAGCAATAACGAAAAGCAATCACACGAACACAAACATATAACGTGGTTCGGAACCGAATGGTTCCTACTCCACGGGTCGAGCTCTAAAGAGCCCTAGTGATGCACACGCACTCACTAATCACAAATACTCCTTCTCGACACAAGTCGGAGGTGGAGAAACCTCGTACAAAAGATTACAACAATAATCTACAAGATGCAAGCAAATACAAGTAAGAAATACAATGCAAGTAAAGGAAAAACAACTTTACAAGAACTTTGGATTGCTTGATCTTTGATTGCCTTGAACTAGCTTTGAAGGTGAAGCACCAACTTCCCCTTCAATTTAGCCCAAGAAATCGTGCTAAATCCCTCCTTATTTGCTTTTATAACTGCGTCGGGCTGGATTTCGCCCATCGATCATTGCCATAAGTCCCGATTCGGTGATGCCCTTTGTTGTCATGAGACAGCGTCGATCCACGCTGGAAAAACTCAGCGGATCTCTTGGCGGTCGATTTGCCAACATTGGCGATCGGCCCAGCGCCCGTAATCGTGCCCGATCGGCTCACGGGCGTTGCTTTCGCGGCACAAGCGGCGATCGCGCCATCCATGGCGATCGGCGCCATCGATCAACTGCTCGATGGCGATGCGAAGCATCCCTCTAACCGGTCGAACTCAAGTCGACTCATGGCAGTCGAACCGGCCATAATGCCAGTCGACTGCCAACCTCAAGAATGAGGTTTTAACCCAAGTATGGTGCCCCCATACTTGCTAGACCACCCTTAGCCTAGACCTAAACCTTCTAGCCACCTCCATCAGACTCACGCCTCTCAGATCCCTCCAAGTCATCCATGACTTGTTCATCCATCGCGCTAGCTTCCAGGTGCTTCCATCGGCTATGTCATGCTAACGGTGTCTACACCGCCAAGGCACATTGGACTTACGCCGCCAAGACTCCGCTTGGACTTTACGCCGCCAATATCAATCCCCTTGGACTTCAAGTGCCAAGACTCAAGCTTGGACTTTCCCTTGCCAACACATGTTGGACTTCTCAATTGCCAAGACCCATGCTTGGACTTTCCCTTGCCAACTCATGTTGGACTTTTCCAAATGCCAAGTGTCCCACTTGGACTTTCAATGCCAAGTACCCATGACTTGGACTTTCCATTGCCAAGTACCCATGACTTGGACTTTACCTTGCCAAGACCCATGCTTGGACTTTCCCATAATCACATGGTCAACCCTGGTCAACCATCAAGTCAATTATAACCTGGGTCGATTGTATAAACAATCTCCCCAACATATTAACCGACATTAATGTCAAACATCAATGCCAATCCTATGTCAAACATACTTTGTCAAACATCAAAACATCACTCGAGTCAAACTCGAGTCCTGGTCAATCGTGACCTGGGCCGATTGCACCAACACTTAACATTGATACACACCCTAAACAACTCTCCTAATCCATATCCAATGGATTTTCACTCTTTCTAATGCTTTCCAAAGCATATCCTAGGGTTAGGAGTGGTTAGGGTAACCTATCATAGCTGAAATCAAGCTAAACAAACCTTGTTTACTCGAAATCAGCTCTTGCAGTCGACCCTTACAGTCACCAGTCGACTGCCCTATGCATCAGTCGACTGCCATCAAGAAGCAGTCGACTGATATCTGCAAAATGCAGAAATCAAAAATCAGACATGAATTTCAGAAATTCATAAGTAATTATACATAATACGAAAAATTACGAAAATTCATATGTATAATACTTATGACAAATACAATGGGTGAAAAATATTTGAAAATTAATTTACCCACAAAATAGTGAAATTGATACAAAGTTTAAAAATAAGAAAAGCTTCAATGTTTTGAGCCCTCTTTGTATCAACATCATCAATGATGATTTCTATCAAAAGATAGACTACACCAAGGTTTTCTAAAATTATTTTAAAATGGTTTTGAAAACTTATTTTGAACCATGGACTATGGGCTAGATGTACATGACTTGTACATTAGCTGTCCTCATGATTCATTAATGATATAAGATGAGTTTAAGTTCATCAAGATGCAAAAACTATGTACATTGAACTTAACTCATTTCCTAGCATCTCACATGTGTCTAGGGTGTTTGAAAACATACACATGTCAATTTGATGTGAGATGTAGGTTTTGTTCATCCTAAACTAGGGTTTCATGCATTTTCTAAGGCAACATTACTTGATTCCCTTATACATGGGACTTCAAGTCATGTCAATTGTCCTTAAATCAATTTTAATTAATGCATGAATGATCATGGCATCAATGATAACATAAATAAGCATGGCCAATGATCATGATATCATGACATAAAATATAAATCTGAGCATACATGACATTAAACCTTAAACCTAGCATTATCATGACATATTAAATGATTAAAATAAATATGATGTCATGACATGGCAAGGCAAACAAAGCATGGCAAATGTAAAATACTAAGGTATTAAATACCTAAGTGTTAAGCCCAAATTGTCATTTCTAGAATTAAATCTAATTTTTCCTTAATGTCACTTATCCCTGAAGTGTGCCAAAAACCCAAAATGGCACACCAAGACTCTAAGACCTAAATTGTATCAATTTGATCAATTTATCAAACTTCTTAAATAATATTGGCACATCCTAATGGCTTTTAGGATTTAAAATTCAAACCTATTTCCAAGGTATCCATAATCTTGAAAATGACCTAAGGTGCCACCTTTACAATGGTTAGGTTAACTACTCATCCATTTAAAGTTGGCACACCCTAACCCATTTAGCGTGAGTCGATCACACTCCTAGGAACCCAAAACCTATTTGAGCTCCTTGGGTTAACTAGGTATTCCTTAGGGATAACCTCCCTAGATACCCTCCTAATGACCCTTCTAGGCTTGGTAGCCTTGGTCATTTGGGTCTTGCCTAGGTTAGATCTACGGGGCACTTCCCTTGTAACCTTCTTAGTGGCTTCCCTAGGTTTCTTCGAAACCCTAGCCACTAGGCACTTGCCTTGGTTAACCTTAGGGATGACTTCCCTATTGGCTTTCCTAGACTTAGATTGTATTCCATAATCAAATGGAGCATTATGATAGGTAGGCTTATCTACCTTAGACTTAGGCTTGTGGCTCAAGCCTTTCTTGCCCATAGATGAGTCTTGCCTCCTAGGACCTAGATTTTGATCGTATGACCCTTGCATTTGATTTTGCATAATCTTAACGGTCTTTTCTAATTTCTCCAGTTTTTACCTCAAAACTTAATTTTCTAGCTCTAATTGCCCAATTTTTGAATTTTGATTTAGTCTTTGGGAATTGTTTCATTTCTTAGGCATATGCCTACCCTTCTTAGGGTTAATGCCTAAATGGTTTTCTATCATTTTAATGGACTCCCTAGATAAAATGGGTCTAGAGTTATTATTCCTAGATTTGTCCTTAGATACATTAATATGCTTAGCACCTAAACAATAAAATCTATTATTTCTACTAGCATGCTTTTCATGAGAAATGGCAAGAGTACTAAAAGCATGTTTTGTAACCCTAGAACTAGAAGGTGCATTAAAATATACCTTAGGATTTGCCTTAGAGGCTCCCCCTACTTGTGTAGCTCCTTCTTGGACCTTCTTCTTCCCCCTAGGGCATTGGCTCCTATAATGCCCTTTTTGGTTGCATTTGAAGCACACCACGTGCTTCTTGCTCTTAATCGTTAGGGCACCGGGTTCCTTGGTCTTTGGCACCGGTGGAGACTTCTTAATCTTCTTAGGGCACTTGCTCTTATAGTGCCCATATTCCCTACACTTAAAATACAATATATGATTTTTATTTTGAATTAAAGTGTTTGAGTTACCTAGGGTGGTGGTGAGGGTCTCTTGAGCTTGTTCATCACTTCTCCCGGAAGTAGATGACTCTTCTTGCTCTTGCCCTTGCTCCGGAGTAGATGGTTTCTCCTCTCCCTCAAACCTTGATGTGGAGGCTTCTTCCACCTCTTCTACTTCTCCTTCCTCCTTGGATGTCGAATACTCCTCGACCTCCGAATTCTCACTTTCTTGTGAGGATGAGCTTGCTTCTTCAGCCTCTTCCTCAAATTGAGCCGAAGATGATTCTTCATGGAGCTTGGCCAATTTGCTCCAAAATTCCTTTGCATCCTTGTATTCACCTAACTTGGACACAACATCGTTAGAAATTAAATTAATCAAGAATTTTATTACTTTATTACTTCTCTCAAATTCTTGATATTGTTCCTCGGTCCTCTTTTTCATTTTGAGGAATCCTCCCTTAGGCCCTCTTGGAAACTTGAATCCTTCTATCAAGGTGGCCCATTCTTCAATGTCTCTCATCATGATGAAGTCTTCAATCCTTGCCTTTCATAGATTGAAGTCTTCTCGTCCATAGAGTGCATACGAGACCGACATGTTGATATCCCATCCCAATGTTTCTTGGAAATCCATCTTCTTCCCTCTAGTGTGCTCCCTTAGTTGTTAAACCTTGAAGAGCAGCCTCACTCTGATACCACTTGTTGGAAAATTAATCGTCGTTAGAGGGGGTGAATAGCATTTCGTTGCTTGATGGATTTCGATTGCGTTCATCTCTACAATTCGGTTAGCGCAATGGAAATACAAACTAGAATATGAATATAGAGACAACTACACAATCACAACACAAAGATATAACGTGGTTGGAACCTCAAGGTTCCTACTCTACGGGTTGGGCTTGAAATGAGCCCTAGCAATACCAAACACCACTAAACAATAAACACTCCTTCTCGGAACAATCCGGGGGTGGAGGAAACCTCTTACAACAGTTCTTACAACAATAAGAAATGAATACAAGCTAATACAAGTAAACTACATAAATACAAGTAAAGAAAACTTTACACAATGTGAACTTGAGTGCTTGCTTTTGGTTGCTTGAGAGTAGCCTTGAAGGTCTAGATTGTAACAGCAAATCCCTTCCAAATCACCTCAAGGAACCATGGCAAAAACCTTCTCCACGAGCTGCTTTTATAACCTTCATTCAGGCTAGATTTCACCTAGTAGTCGACGGATCGAGACCATCAGTCGACTGCTCTTGTACCAGTTGTCTCACAACGGCCCGAGCCACGTTGGATAAGTTCCAATAGATAGGCCATCAGTCGACTGATCATGCTTATCAATCAATAGATCGAGCCATCACTGATCACAAAATCTAACGATGACTAAAACTTTCTGTTCCCAAAACTCGACCATCACGATCACCTATCACCGATCGATCGTGCCATCAATCGATCGTCTAATGCCGCAAATCAATTGCTAGGCCATTTCCTGCAGTCGAACTCTAGTCGATTCCCATCAGTCGACTGATCATAGTCCCAGTCGACTGATAACCTCATCCATGTGGTTTTAACACCAAGTATGATGTTCTCATACTTGCTAGACCACCCATAGCCTAGACCTAAGCGTTCTAGCCACCTCCGTTAGCCTCATGCCTATCGTATCCCTCCAAATAATCCAAGACTTGTTCATCCATATGCTAGCCTTCAGGTGCTTCCATCATCTATTGTCATGCTAACATGGTCTATACTGCCAAGGCACATTGGGCTTACGCTACCAAGACTCCAGCTTAGACTTTACACCGCCAATATCACCCCTTGGACTTCCCTTGCCAACCCATGTTGGACTTTCCATTTGCCAAGACTCAAGCTTGGACTTTCCATGTCAAGTACATAAGACTTGGACTTCTCCATCATATGGTCAACCCCATGTCAACCATATAGTCAAACAATGGTCAAACCATCGTCAAACATCAAAATACCCCTCAAGTTAAACTCGAGTCCGGTCAATCATGACTCGGGTTGATTGCACCAACAATCTCCCCAAAACATTGTCAAACATCAAAACACTACTCGAGTCCAACTCGAGTCTGGTCAATCGTGACCTGGGCCGATTGCACCAATATTAAGTACAATAAGTGAAAGTAAATACAAAAACAAATATACCGACATTTAGAGGTTGGAGATGAAGCTCGAAGTGTCAGACTTGTAGAGTGTTGCCGTGATGAAGCTTTTGCAGACAAGGAACGCAGGAGCAACACTTCGGTAATAATCGGAATATTTTACTCGAAGCTAGCTTTCCATTTCTTTTATAAATCTTCTCCAAGCACCTAGACCACCTCCCAGTCGACTCCACATCATCCCATCGATATGAAATTCTAGTCATCCTAGGTCCCTGGACCCATTCCAGTTGACTCCAGGCAAGTCTGATCCGCTCTGATGCCATTTCTAAATTTTCCTATCCTAGTTGCCTAGACCTGGTATAGTCGATTGGAATTCCTACCATCTTGATCACATGATCTCCAGTCGATCAATAGCTCACCATGCTAACTCAACATCCCAGACACCTGGACATGGTTCTCTCGATTGGGTCTAAGGCGCCTGGACCCTGTCCAGTCACTTGGAGACCTACAATACAAAGTTAGCATTTACAATGTATACAATGAATTGACAATAGTAATACTTCCTGATCTTGTCTTCCAAGTCCAACATGGATCCTCCGTCGGATCGACGCTTACCTTGTCTTCAACCGAGGACTCTGTCTCACCTCTACACTGGAGAGCTTACCTGCCAGTTATCCGGTCTTGCTGACCCAACTAGACTTACCATGCTTGATGTCTGATCTGACCCACCAAGGCTTCCTACTAGCAGTTTGGTCTCCCTGACCTACCTAGTCTTCTTGCTAGTTGCCTAATCTTCCTCACCCAATCAGTCTTCTGCCAGATGTCCGGTCCACTTGATCCATCTGGACTTCCTTCCTAGTGTCTGGTTTTCTTGATCTATCAAGACTTCTGCCTAGCATTTGGTCCACTGACCTACTAGGACTTCCATCTCGTTGCCTAGTATCTAGTCAACTTGACTTATTAGGACTTCCTGTTAAGCCCGCACACTTATCACATAAATCAGACCACAATCAATTCCTAACTTTAAACCATGGTTCATACATCAAAATTCAGGAGTGGTGCTCTTTGCACCAACAGAAACTATGATGGGGGCGCGGACCCTAAGAACATTTGGGTCAGTTTTAGAATGTCATCTGCCTTCACCATTACATGGATGCCATCAAGTGTTGAGCATTTATTACTACCTTGGTTTCATTCGCACAGAGGTGGGTTTCCTTGCTACCTCTGGGTTCTGTGACTTATTTCAGGGACTTCAAGGATGTCTTCCTCCAGAATTTTTGTAACTATAAGAGCTACCAACAAATCACCTTCAGCTTGCTCCATCTAAAGTAGGGACCGACATAGCCATTGTAGAGTTACATTCATTGATTCACCAAAGCCGCCAAGGAGGTCCCAGCAGCCACCGTGGATGTTTTGGTGGTCGACATATCTCACAGGTTGAGGGAGGGGACCTTCCTTAGTTCTCTCCTTAGCGGACTACTCGGCCAAACCGAGAGGTACATCAATGAAGAAGACGCAATGAGGGCCCACCAATCTACAAAGGGGCTTGCCCCCACTCCTGGCGAGCAGATTTTTTCTCCATGAGATGAGTTCCTCCTAAGCTAGATTATTACCCACCACCTCCTTTGGGAGCCCCTCACGCCAGACCTTTGAGGGTCATGGAGGTGGAAGTTGTGCCCCCACCCCTCACAACCCTTAAAAGGGTTGTAAAAGCTTACGAGGAGTATGGTGTTCTCCATCGGTTGGGAGGTTATACAAGCTCCCCCCCCCTCCCCCCCCCACTTTAGCTCTTATGTAGGTACCATATTGAGTACGACCATACCAGTGTGCAATGCTATGGATTGAAAAAAGAACTAGGTCATATTCAACGGGAGCATCCCCATCTACATCAACCCTTGGAGATGGAATCGGAGGGGAAAGCTCCCCTCAGGGGCCTGACCCCGAGCCTTATACTAGAAGTCCCTTCCAGGAATATTCAATAACCCTTGAACTAGGGAGATGCTCTTTGAGAAGCAGGCTAGAGTAGAGGGATGTCGACTGCTCCAGAAGACACCTCGACTCAAGGCGTCATCAATGTTATAGATGGGGGGCCTAGGAATGGAGATTCTAATCGGGCACGAAAGTCACATGCCTGTTTGATGGAAAATTTAGCTATAAATGAAACTGGTCGCTCGAGAGGCCCCCATATCAACTTCTACCTAGCCAACTTGGAAGGTATTTTATTCCCTCATAATGATGCCCTGGTAATTAGGGCTACAATCACTAAATATGAGGTAGCCCGAGTCTTAGTAGATTCAGGAAGTTCAATTAACATCCTCTTTCAAGAGGCCTTTAACTAGATGCAGTTGGAGGATGCCCATCTAGAAGCGGTGGTCATGCCCCTATTTGGATTTGTGGGGCATATGGTGCATCCCGTAGGGCAGATACTTTTACCCCTCACACTGGGGAGAAGGTCAAGCCAAAGGACCAATATGATGACTTTTCTAATATTAGACACCCCCTTGGCTAATAACGTCATCCTTGGTCGCCCTTTCCTCTCGGTATTCATGGTAGTCACCTCCCCTTATCATCAAAAGATCAATTTCCCAGTGTGAGCACCACTTGAACATCACCTGAGGAGTTCACCCCGTCAAACAAAAGAAACTACACTTTGGACCGGAGAAAGATAAAGTAATAGCCGAGGAGATGGATAAATTGTTACTAGCTCCTTCAGTTTCTTGTGCATGGCGATCCCATCTATGTCTCCGGATTAAAAAAAAATTAATTCTTGACGAGGAGGGATTACCCAAGCAACCGATCCATCGTCGTACTATTTGATTAGAGTGGTCACTTGAACAAACTTGTTGTTCAAGCAACCTACCTTTCTTCTTCGATTAGCTGCAGAATAGATGATGTACAGATCGCCGATTTTTGTGTTTGTCTTCGGGGTCCAAGTAAATTAACCACATGCAATTATATACATCATACAAAGAAACAAAAGAAAACCAAAACAAGAATTATACCTCTTGTTTACCTCTTGGTCTTCTATCGTATGTCCTATCCTCCTCTTGGACATTGTGTGGGCAACGATCCTCCAAGAGTTGAAGCCTCCTAGATCGCGTATCTTCCTTTCCTTGTTCGCTCCGAACAAAGGAAGATAATAAAATACTTCTTCATCTATCTAGCGTCGACCACCAAGCCTCCAAACTTGATGTTGCCGCCGGCCAAGGAGAGGAAGAAAGAAGAGGCGCCGGCCCTTTCCAATGGAGAAGGAACCGCCAGCCAAGTAGAGGAGAGGGCGCTGGCCAAAGCTTGAGGGAAAGAGTCACCGACCAAGTGAGGGAGGAGAAGAAGAAAACCTAAGCCTCCAACCTTGTTGTTGCTGGCCCTAGGAGGAGCAAACCCTAGCAACCATTGCTTGCTGCCCTAAACCCTAGCAAAACTCCAAAACCCTAGAAGCCTTGCCACCCAACTCCAAAACCCTAATCTCCCAAAGATATCTCACGCCCAAGCCCTTAGCCCTCCTTTTATATGTTGGGTTTTCCAGCACCGCGGCGAGTGTGTGTTCGAACATGTTTCGTAAACATGTGCACAGCGGAAGAAATAAAAATAATAAATCTACATTTATTACAACACACACATCACACGCATGCATAGTACAACATGTGTAGACATAACCATAAATTTAAATTTGCAATAAAAGGAAATTTAACTATGTATACCTTTCGTATCACGTGTAGCGGGAACAGCATCAACCGGAATGATCCTCGCTAGAATCGTCTCTATCCGTATCCACGCCGAGTATCCTCGGGATGACTTCGCTAAGTCACGAGCCTCATCTTCGTACGGGTTACTAGCCTCGTGTTGAAGACGATGTGATCGAGAGATGATCACGATCCGAATCCAAATTCGGATCCAAAAACAAGTCCTCAAGACTCGCTTCTCCGGAGAGGTATTCGTCAACCGTTTGACGAATCCTTCGTCCTCCACCTCAGAGGATTACCGGAGATCAAATCCCCGACAAGGCTACCCGCTGTCGGAGCTCTAAACATCGTCCAAATGATGCTCCGACGAGAGGGAAACAAGCTGTCCAGAAAACTGGACAGCTTTGGTGGAGGAGTATGGGGCCGGCCAAAAGGAAAGGTGGAGGCTCACCTTATTACCGAACCCAAGGGAGATCACCGGAGCTCCTCCGGCAGCAGCTCGTCGCCGGCAAGTGGAGGAAATGGCAGCAGCTGGTCGCCGGTTGGAGAAGGTGGGCGGCGGCAACAACTTGGCGCCGACTAGAGGGAGGAAGAGGTTGGGCGGCAACTCTAGGTTAGGGTTTTTGGATTAGGGCTTAACAATCCCTTAAGCCCTCTTTTATAGAGAACTAATTCTCTTAATGGTTATTGGATTATAACCATGAGGCCCATTAACCCGCTCCATTAATATAAGTTAAAATAAACCAAATCATGATGGTTTATTTTAAGTTAAAAAGAACTGAACCAACTTTTGGTTCATTCGTTTAAAATAAACCAAACCCTTTGGTTTATTCTCCTCCATTGGATTAGAACCAAACCATTTTGGTTCATCCATTATGTCTTCATAAGACACGGCCCATCCACGCTTCTATTGCGACTAAAACGATTTCATGCTCGCTTCTTGTTTGGTCCAACCAAACATAGTTTCTCTCAGTCTGAGAATCCCATTCTCAAGCTCGTTTTAAATCCTTCGGATTACGCTCGTTGTGCGTGTGACCAAATAGGTTCTCGGTTTATGTTGGCCGTCTATAATTAACCATTAATTATAGAACGATCATGAGTGGCACCTAGTAGTACATCATGATCCCCAATTAACCGAAAAGATCAACGGTTGATCGTAACTATTTCAAACCCTTCAAGCTCGAATGATCCATGCCCCATTCCTTCACTCATCTTATACCCACTTGGTTCGTGACATGGTCTATAGTGTCACCTCCCACTAGGCTGACTACGTCACACCTAGCCCAAGTATCATTTCCTCGTCCTACGGATTCTAGTTACTCCACATGTATCGAAGAGTACCTTACTCTAAACATGTAATGCTTTGGCCAAAGACTTTAGTAACAATCCGATGAGAGGTCATGGGTATACATCTCCTCGCAAGGAGTGGTGAATCCTTTATAGGCTATTCAAACACCTTCGATCACTTCGACTTATACCCAATCATCCCGGGTCCACATCTCCTTAGAGACGCTTGCTTAAGATGTCAAAGCATAAGTCTCTATGATCAAGATGACTTGAATACCGCAAGTCAAAGGAACATCGCACTTAAGCTACAGTAAGAACTTCATTGACATATCTATATATGCAGAGAACCATATGAAGTCTTACGGCTGATCACTCCAATGAACTAGTTACCATAACTAGCATCCACGATTAACTCCGGACATCACAATGTCTCCAGCCAGTGAGAATCAGCTGCTTGGATACACCAAGGAGTATACCTCGTGCTAGTCTCGACAGAATTGATGGTGTCCAAATCCATCAATTCATCGACTAGGGATAATTCTGATACATCACAATTACACATGTAGAGATACTCACTAGTTGTGATCCAATCACAAATTCTCTCATGTTGTGAATCGTATCGTGGACATTCAGTAAATGAGTTTAAGATCGAATCAAATACATGAAGACATATATACTCAAATAGTGAATCTTCATTTATCATATAAATGGTTTATACATAAGGCGATTGCCTTAGGACATCTCTCATATATTACTAACATTATAGAGCTAGGCTTAAGCCTCCTTTCAATCTCCACCGTCGAATCTAGAGATTTAATCACCACCGTCGGATCTAAAGATTTAATCTCCACCATCAGATCTAGGCTTTCATGAGATTTTTAATAGGATATAATAGGAACCATGAGGAGGAGTTGGATCTTGGCCACCCAATGGATCTAGCCCACATAAAGTCTGATCCATTAATGATAATCCATTCAACTAGAGAATTATCATTGATCTACCTCACCAACCCTCATAAATAAATATGGGCTCCATATATTAATTGTACAAATATCTCCCCGTGTTTAAGATCACGAATGTCCGTCAATTAATTAATTTACTAACAATTAATTAATCAACATCTAACTCCATAAGTAGTACCACTCAACCTTATAATCATGTCAGACCAAGTCCACCTGCAGGGTTTACATGATGATCCTTATGAGCTCCTCAATGGGACATCATCATCCTAATATATAGGACACGATTTTCTCCTATAATCAACGGCACACCATATAAATAATATCATTTCCCAACTTATCGAGCCTATCGATTTACTCTATAAATCTCGCTCATTGGTAAATCAAAGAAATAAATACTAAGTACATATGCCCGTTATTATATCGGGATTAAGAGCATGTACACTTTAATATCCGAAGTCCGATTCAATTATGTAGTCAACAATAAATTGAATCACCTCTAAGTCGGTCCTGCTCAATACACACAAAGTGTACTAGTGTAATTCTATGGTCAAGACAAACCAATACCAAATTACACTACAACCATACCAATGGTTTGTCCAAAACCATTTTGGTTGTGAGCCTCTACTTATACTCTACAAGGAACTGATAACATGATCTCCTGTGTGACACTACACACCATGTTATCTACAATGTAATGTATCAGACAATATGCATAACCATAAATATGCAAACAATTATCTTGTGATTCTTATTTCAAAAAATAAAGATATTCATACAAAAGATAGACTTTTCAGTATACATCCCAACAATCTCCCACTAATACTAAAAGACTATGCTGTCCTCATATTGCCATACATCTGATTTCCATTCCCTCCACATGCCTATCAAAAGCTCTCGCTTGAAGGGCCTTAGTGAAAGGATCTGTCAGGTTATCCTCTGATGCAATCTTGGCCACAACAACTTCTCCTCGCTTTACGATTTCTCGTATCAGGTGGTACTTATGCTCTATGTGTTTACTTGCCTTATGGGCTCGTGGTTACTTCGAGTTTGCAATTGCACCACTGTTATCACAATAAATTGTGATAGTTCTGAGCAAACCAGGAATCACATCCAAGTCCATCAAGAAGTTCCTGAGCCATACAGCTTCTTTGGCTGCCTCAGAGATTGTCACATACTCAGCTTCCATGGTGGAGTCCGTCATGCATTTTTGCTTGACACTCCTCCATACAATGGCTCCACCTCCCAAAGTAAACACAAAACCCGAGGTAGACTTACTGTTATCCCTATCTGATTGGAAGTCGGAATCTGTGTAACCCATATGAAGTAATTGATCTGCCTGGTATACCAGCATATAATCCCTAGTCCTTTTCAGGTACTTCAATATATGCTTTACTGCAATCCAATGTCCTTGTCCTAGATTACTCTGATATCTGCTAACCATTCCCATGGCAAAGTAGATATTCGGCCTCGTACATAGCATAACATACATGAGGCTTTCTACTGTCGAAGCATAAGGAACCACCTTTATCTTTTCTATCTCCTTTGATGTTCTGGGACACATCTCTTTAGATAAAGGTACTCCATGCCTAAAAGGTAGAAAACCTTTCTTGGAGTTCTGCATGCTAAAACGAGCCAAAATGGTGTCTATGTATGAAGCTTGAGATAAGCACAACATCCTTTTCCTGTGATCCCTTATAACCTTAATCCCAAGGATGTGTCCCACTTCTCCCAAGTCCTTCATATCAAACTGTTTGGACAACCATACCCTTACGTCCGATAACACCTTGATATTGTTGGCAATTAACAAAATGTCATCTACGTATAGTACAAGAAATATCACTACGTTTCCGTCACATCTCTTGTATACACAAGACTCATTCGGACTTTGAATAAATCCATAATACTATATTACCTCATCAAAGCGGATGTTCCAAGTTCTCGAAGCTTGCTTCAATCCATAAATGGACCGATTAAGCTTACACACAAAATGCTCTTTGCCCTTTGAAATGAATCCCTCTGGTTGCTTCATATATATGTTTTCCTAAAGACTTCCATTAAAAAAGGTTGTCTTGACATCCATCTGTCACACCTCATAATTCATATGAGCAGCTATACATAAGAGAATCCGGATTGACTTAAGCATGGCTATCGACGAAAAGGTCTCCTCATAATCTATACCCTCTTTCTGAGTATACTCTTTCGCAACAAGCCTCGCTTTGAAGGTCTCAACCTTCCCGTCTATTCCTCTCTTTCTTCTTTCATCCAATGGTTATTACACCATTGGGTGGTTCTACTAGCTCACATACCTGATTTGAATCCATAGATTCTATCTCAGAATTCATTGCACTTTGCCAAGATACCGTATCTTTATCTTGGATTGCGTCGTCATATGTCCAGGGATCAAGTTCATGTTCGCCAATGACCAAATCAGAAGATTCTCCCAAGAACATAAATCTATTAGGCTGTCTAACAACCCTCCCACTACGACGAGGTATCACATGTGTATCCTCTGTGACACGCGGTGCAGTCACTTGTAGTATATCCTCTTGTACGGTGGTACTGAAGTAGTTACTTCCCCTCTCAATTCCTCCAGAACAATCTTACTCATGGGCTTGTGGTTTATCACATAGTCTTCCTCTAAAAATCTGGCATTCCTGCTAATGATTACCCTCTGATCTCTAGGACTATAGAACAAACTACCTTTCGTTCCTCTAGGATAGCCTATGAACATGTGCACTTCTATATAAGGTTCCAACTTACCAGCATCTACCTTCAGCACATGTGCTGGACTCCCCTAAATCCGAATATGTCTTAGACTAGGCTTTCGCCCAGTCCACAATTCTATGGGAGTAGAAGGCACTGATTTAGATGGTACCAAGTTTAGAATATACACTATCGTATCCAGAGCAAACCCCCAGAATGAATATGGCAACTCAGAATAACTCATCATCGATCTAACCATCTCCATAAGAGTCCAATTCCTTCGCTTCGCTACACCATTCTACTAGGGTGTGTCAGGTGCAGACAATTGGGATTGAATCCCAACCTCTGATAAGTAATTCCTAAACTCTCCCAAGAGGTACTCACCACCACGATCAGATCATAGTGTCTTGATACTTTTACCTTAACGTTTCTCCACATCAACCTTGAATTCTTTGAACCTGTCAAAGCATTCAGACTTGCGGTGCATCAAGTAAATGTATCCATATATTGAATAATCGTCTATAAAAGAGATGAAATATTCAAAACCACCTCTTGC
The DNA here is from genome assembly GCA_025175895.1 of Wurfbainia villosa. NCBI lineage: Eukaryota > Viridiplantae > Streptophyta > Magnoliopsida > Zingiberales > Zingiberaceae > Wurfbainia > Wurfbainia villosa. Next base: position 30,476,139 of record CM045994.1, on the reverse strand, counting down.
CTGGATAGACATAGGACCACACAAATCAAAATGAACCAATTCCAACACATCTTTGGCTCTATACCCCTTGGCCTTAAAAGGCCTCTTGGTCATTTTACCTTGGAAGCAAGATTCGCAGGTTGAGAAATCTTCCACCACTAATGAACCCAGAGGTCCATCAGCTATCAACCTTTGAATTCTACTTAGGTTAATATGACCTAACCCTAGATGCCAAAGATATGTTTGGTTCATTTTCGAAGGTTATTTTCTCTTATTAGAATTAGAAGATGAGTTATTTACTTTTATTTGCATCGTGGGAGCTTTTGGTTCAAGCGTATATAAATTGTCTACCAACACACCAGAACAGATAATCTCCCTATTCCTTTTTATAACAACTCTGTCATTAGAAGAAATAGAATATCCATCCAAAAACAATTTAGAAATCGAAACCAAATTCTTTCTAAATAAAGGTACATAAAGGCAATTTTTCATAACCAAAATTTAATTCCTATCAAAAGATAAATAAACATCTCTCACTGCAACAGCCGCCACCTTCGTAGCATCGCCCAAGTAAACGGTAATCTCCCCCTTAGCCAGTCGTCTGGTTTCTTGGAACCCCTACAAAGTATTGCAGACATGATCAGTGGCTCCCGTATCTACACACCAGGTGTTGGTAGATAACATCGCTAAACATGTTTCAACAACTAGACCAAAAGATATACCTTTGTTCTTTCGGTTCCTAAGCCGTCAGGACAATGACACATGTGTATTGATTTTTGTGACTTAAATAAAACATGCCCTAAAGATTGCTACCTCTTTCCTCCCATTGATCAGTTAGTAGATTTCACCATGGGACATGAGGTAGTGTTGCTTATGGATGCTTACCAGGGATATCATCAAATTCCTTTAGCATGAGAGGATTAAAGAAAGGTTAGTTTCATCACATTGGGAGGCTTCTACGCATATGTGGTGATGCCATTCAGCTTGAAGAATGCGAAGTCCACTTATCAGTGCCTTGTGAATAAAATATTCATTGCACAGAAAGGGAGGAACGTGAAAGTATACTTTGATGATATTTTGGTAAAATTATGACTCATCAAAGAGTTAATTCCCGATTTAGAGGAAACCTTCGCTACACTCTGACATTACAATATGAAGCTAATGTTGGGATGTATACTGAAAGTCTAGCTCTTTGTATGAACATCTTCATTTTGAAATAAGAATCACATGATCATTATTTGCATTTTATATATATGCATATTGTCTGATACTTTACATTGTAGATAACATAATGTGTGGTGTCACACAGAAGATCATGTTTTCAGTTCCTTGTAGAGTATAAGTAAAGGCTCACAACCAAGATGGTTTTGGACAAACCATTGGCATGGTTGTAGTTAATTTAGTATTGGTTTATCTTGACCATAGAATTACACTAGTACATTTTGTGTGTATTGAGAAGGACCGATTTAGAGGTGATTCAATTTATTTGACTATATAATTGAATCAGACCTCAGATATTATGGTGTGCATGCTCTTAATCCCGATATAATAATGAGCACATGTACTTAGTATTTATTTCTTTGATTTACCAATGGGAGAGATTTATGTATTAAATCGATAGGCCTGGTAAGTTGGGAAATAATATTATTTACATGGTGTGTCGTTGATTATAGGAGGAAATCGTGTCCTATATAATAGGATGATGATGTCCCCTTGAGGAGCTCATAAAGTTCATCATGTAAATTTTATAGGTGGACTTGGTCCAACATGATGATAAGGATGAGTGGTACTACTCATGGAGTTAGATATTAATTAATTAAATTGTCAATAATTTAATTAATTAATAGGCATTCGATATCTTAAACACGGGGAGATATTTTGTACAAATAATATGTGGAGCCCATATTTAATTATGGGGGTTGGTGAGGTAGATCAATGACGATCCTCTAGTGGAATGGATCATCATTAATGGATCGAGTTTTATGTGGTTCAGATCCATTGGGTGGCCAAGATCTAACTCCTCCTCATGGTCCATATTGTAGCCTATTATAAATGCCTCATGAAGCCTAGGCCTAGATAGATAATTGGAGTTGGCGTTGGATAGGTTTGGGCAGCAAGAGGTTTTTTTTGGTTTTGCTTCCTAGGGTCGGTGGCAACAAGTTGTGCTAGGGTTTGGCTCTTGCATCTTTTTGGCCGGCGCCACCCTCATCCTCTCCATCTCCTATAGTCGGCGCTTCCTCTCCCTCTCCTAGTGCCAACACCAACACGACTCCCCTCCTCTCCTAGGGCCGGCAGACACCAACTCTTGGAGTTGTGGTGGTCGGCACAGGCAAGGAGAAGAGGAGGTTTTGTGTTCGACACGAGATAGGAGAAGAAGGGATAGTTTTTCTTCCCTTGTTCAGAGCGAGCAAAGAAGGAAAGATACGTGGTCTAGGAGGCTTTGATTCTTGGAAGATCATCACCCACACGATGTCCAAGAAGAGGATAGGAATACAATAGAAGATTAAGAGGTAAAACAAGATGTATAATCTTGTTTAATATTGATTTTAGTTCTTTTGTATTCTGCATGCCATTGATTGACATGGACCCCGATGATAAACACAAAAATCGGCGATCCGTACATCATCTATTCCGCGGCTAATCGAGGAAATGGGTTAGGTTGCTTGAACAACAAGTTTGTTCAAGCGACCGCCCAAATCGAACAGCACGATGATGAATCGGTTGCTTGGGTAATCCATATCCGTCCGGATTAGTTTTAATTAATTAAATTTTAATCCGGGGATGTGAGACAGGATCGCCATGCACAAGCGACCGAAGCGGGAAACATGAACTTTTTCCCTTCAGCTAAATCTTAAGAAATGTTTGTTTGGAGTTGGAAGCGGTAAGTTCCTCAAATATGCAGTGATTGAACAAGGAATCTAGGCTAATCTCGAGAAAGTGAAAGCCCTATGCAACATGGAGTCTCCAAACATCGTAAAAGGAACTCAGAGGTTAATCAGGCAAATAGTAGCACTGTCTTGGTTCATATCCCAATCCATCGAAAAAGGACTGTCATTCTTCAAGATTCTTAGGAATGTCGCTCAGTTCCAGTGGGATGATGTATGCGAGAAGGCTTACCTAGAATTGAAGGAATATTTGGCTAAGCTTGCCCTTCTAGCCAAACCCATCCTGAGAGAGCCTTTATGTGTGTATTTGGCCATGTCAAAGGGAGCAGTCAGTTTGGTGTTACTTCGACAGGAAAGCCTCCAGCAGTAGCCTATTTATTATACCATCCATATACTAAAAAGAGCCGAACTACGCTACACAGAGTTGAAAAAGTTGGTGTATGCACTAATTCTTACCACTCGAAAGATAAAGACATACTTCCTCTCTCACCCCGTTACAATCTTGACCAAAGAGAGTTGGGTCGAGTGGGCACCAAGCCTCACTACTCAGGCAGGCTAGCCAAATGGGTCATGGAGTTGAGCGAGTACGACCTATAGTACCAACCTAGGATAGCAATTAAGGTCGATCCTAGTAGACTTCTTGACCGAAGTGCCCTGGATTGAAATATAAGATTCAGAGGAAAAAAGCAACTTACCAACTATGTGGCGCATTTTCGTGGATGGTTCGGCCAGAGCTAGCAAAAGTGGAGTCAGAATCCTCCTAATCTCCTAAGTGGGGGAGGGAACCCGAATATTCATTCGGCTTGGGTACAAAGCCTCCAACAACGAAGCCAAATATGAGGCCATTCTATCTGGCTTGCAAGCGGCTCAAGCAATAGGAATCACATGAGTCTCTATTTATTCAGACTCTCAACTTGCCACCTCCCAGATACAAGGCACTTTTGTCGTCAAAGAGGATAGAATGAGGAGATATACAGAAGCTTTTGCATAGAAGTATAGGTGTTGGAGATCCCCCAGGAAGAAAATCAAAGGGCAAATGAACTGGCACGGCTGGCTAGCACCCTGATCGACTCGGCTTCTCGAGATCCAATATACAATGAGATACCTACTGCCCTGGCTATTCAGAGTGGGGAGGAAGTCGAGGTCGAAAGAGAAGGAACCCCTAATTGGAGAGTCGAGATTATAGCCTACCTGGTGGAGGGTAGGGTGTCGGTAGACCCCAAGGCAGTTCCTTCACTGATGAGAAAAGTCAGGCACTTCATGATAATGGAAGGAGTTCTTTATAAGATGTCCTTGGGAAGACCCCTACTGAAATGCTTGGGAGTGGATGAAGCCGATTGGATGCTCAAGGAGATCCATGAATGGTGTTGTGGCAACCATCTTAGGAGGCATGCCTCGGTTAGAAAGGTGCTACTCACAGGGTACTTTTGGCTTACAATTTAGCAAGACGTCGCCCTCCTAGTCAAAACTTGTAGAGCATGTCAACTCCACAACAACTTGTCTAATCGATCGATCAAGCTGATGCGGGTCATGGTGGCATCTTGCCCTTTCGATCAATGGGGAGTGGATATAGTGGGACCCATGCCCATGACCCCCTTGAAAAAGAAATTTTTGTTGGTGGTTGTAGACTACTTCTTTAAATGAGTGGAGGCAAAATCGTTGTCCAAAATTACTGAAGGAGTGGTAATTCAATTCCTATGGAAAGAACATCATTTGCTAATATGAGATACCCTGCAAGTTGGTAAGCAACAACGGGCGACAATTCCAAGGGTGGCAGATTTAAGAGTAGTGTCATAGCCTCCATATCCATCAGACTTTCACCTTTGTCACTCATCCTCATGCCAATGGCCAGGTGGAGGTGACCAATCAAATCCTAAGACAGGGGTTGAAGACCAAGTTGGAAGTTGCTTACGGGAGCTGAGTGGATGCGCTCCCTGGAATCCTTTGGGTATATCGTACGAAAACTCGTTCCTTGACAAACGAGACACCCTTCAGCATGGTATATCAGATTGAAGTTGTCATTCTAGGTGAAATGTTGGCTGACAATGCCTAAGTGCATATGTACGACCCCAAAAGTAATAACACACTGAGAAGTACTGAGTTAGATTTCATAGAAGAAAAGCGGGAGTGGGCGGGGAGGCTTGTAGAAACCTACCGAAGGAGGATTCAACATACATTCGATAGGCGAATAGCCCCTCGAGCCTTCCAAGTGGAGGATTTAGTCTTATGCAAGGAAAACCCCACAAGTGATGTCCAAAAATTAGCACCGGAATGGAGGGGTCCATATATGATCATTCGATGAGTGGCAGGGACAACCTATTACCTATAGGACGTGAAGGGAAAAGAATTGTTGAGACCACGGAACATTTTACACCTATGGGATTCCTATTGTTAAGTAAACCCTTTAGTGGGGACGTTTGTAACTTTTACTACGTAATTAATCAGGGGGGAACCCCTGGCCCTATTAGCACTTGATGAAGGCAAGCGATTTAGGTCAATACTCGACACCAAAAGAAGAGACTCGGAGAAGTGAATTTTGCACTCTCAAATAGGAACATTAAATAGTCGAGAAAATTGACATTAACATGCATCAAAAATTATAGGTAAAAGGTAAATGTCTGATCAAGGAGGAAAAGAATCGGGAAACTAGAAGCGTATGGTTGTAGGGCGATCGATGAAGGAGGCATCCGCTCTAGGAGGGGGATAACCCTGTTGGTGCAATTGGCCCAGGTCACGATTGACCAGACTCGAGTTTGACTCGAGAGATGTTTTGATGTTTGACAAAGTAAGTTGACATTGATGTTTGACATTAATGTCTGTTGATGTTTTGGGGAGATTGTTTATACAATCAACCCGGGTTATGTTTAACTGGACTCGAGTTTGACTCGAGGGAGACTTTGATGGTTGACTAGGGTTGACCATGTGATTATGGAAAGTCCAAGTCATGGGTACTTGGCATGGAAAGTCCAAGTGGGACACTTGGCATTTGGGAAAGTCCAAGCATGGGTCTTGGCAAGGGAAAGTCCAAGGGGTTTGATATTGGCGGCGTAAAGTCCAAGCGGGAGTATTGGCAGCATAAGTCCAATGGTTGGTGGCGTAAAGTCCAAGTGGAGTCTTGGCGGTGTAAGTCCAATGTGCCTTGGCGGTGTAGACACCGTTAGCATGACATAGCCGATGGAAGCACCTGAAGGCTAGCGCGATGGATGAACAAGTCATGGATGACTTGGAGGGATTTGAGAGGCGTAAGGCTGATGGAGGTGGCTAGAAGGCTTAGGTCTAGGCTAAGGGTGGTCTAGCAAGTATGGGGGCACCATACTTGGGCTAAAACCTCATGTTTGAGGTGTGCCAGTCGACTGATGCCATGTGACAGTCAACTAGGGTTTGACTGCGGGAATTGCCCTATCAGTCGACTGCCATGTTTGAACAGTCGACTGATTGGACTAGCAGTCGACTGATCTTGTGATCAATCGATTGATGCTCGGATTTTGGGGCACAGAATCGAGTCTCACTCGACCGCTGGGACGAGCAGTCGAGTGATGGCTTATCAGTCAACTGATGCTCATGATCAGTCGACTGATGTCCTAGCCGTTGGATTTTTCCATTGTAGATTACACCGTTGTCTCACAGCAACAATATAATCAGTCGACTGATGGTCCTGAGCAGTCAATTGATCAACATTTTCTAGCACAGGTTGAAACTATAAAAGGAGCTCGTGATGGAGAAAAATGGATCAAGTTTTTGAGAGCTTTAGGGGTGATTTGTTGCTACAAATCAGGTCTCCAAGTTCTAATAAAACAACCAAGCATTCAAGCAATCAAAAGCAAGTGTTGTAAAGTTTTTCTTTACTTGTCTTTCATATTAATTATTGTAATTGCTTGTTTTTGTTTCTTACTGTTGTAAGATCGCTTGTAAGGGGTTTCTCCGCCTCCGACTTATGTTGAGGAGTGTTTATCAAAGTGGTGTGTGATTGGCATCGCTAGGGTTCGTACGAACCCAACCCGTGGAGTATGAACCGTTCGGTTCCAAACCACGTTAAATATTTGTGTTTGCGTATTGTATATTTCGTTATCATTATTATTTTTTTATTTCCGCTGCGCTAACGAAATTGTAGAGACAAATGCAACGAATTCCATTATCAAACAAGCACGACGCTATTCACCCCCCCTCTAGCGGCCTCAAATATCCTACAATTGGTATCAGAGCTCGGGGCTCTTCTACGGATTAACCGCCGGGAGCTAAAAAGCTAGAGGGAAGATGGAATTCCAAGACAAGCTTAGATGGGACATCAACACTCTACCGCCATATGATCGAGAAGACTTTTCGGCGTGGAGAACAAGAATGGAGACATTCTTGATGATGGATATAGAGGATTGGTTCATCCTCGTAGAAGGTTTTGAACCTCCTCGGGATAGGAAGGGACAAGTCCTCAAGTTGAAGAAATGGACCCAAGAGCAACGGCGAAAATTCAAAACCGAAGCCAAGGTAACAAAACTTTTAGAAGATTTGATACCTAATGATGTTTTGTCTAGGCTAGTTGAATATCTTGATGCCAAGGAGCTATGGGACAAATTAGCCAAGTTCAATGAGAAGCCCCACTTGGCACAAGTAGAAGAAGATAAGGAAGAGGATGAAGAGAGTTCATCATCCTCGCGAGCAAGTGAGGAATCGAAAGTTGAAGAGGAGTCAACTTCCGGATCGGTAGAAGAGGAGGTGGAAGAAGTAGAAGACACCTCCACCTCTAGGATTGAGGGGGAGGAAAGAATTTCCACTCCGGAGCAACAAGAGAAAGCTTCGACATCTAGTCAAGATGAAGAAGCTCCAATTCCGGCACCTACCACCATCATAGGTAACTCAAGCATGTCAATTGTAAATAAAAATCATATAATATGCTTTGAGTGTAGGGAATCCGGACACTACAAGAGTAAGTGTCCGAAAAGAGTTAAGAAGTCTCCTCCGGCACCAAAAGTCAATGAAAAAGTCAAGGATGCCGGTGTCCCCACCAAGAAGAGCAAGGAGTACGTGGTGTGCTTCAAATGCCGACAACCGGGACACTATAGGAGCCAATGTCCTAGAAGAAAGGAGGGAGCTTCACAAGTAGGGGGAGTCTCTAAGAATAACCCTAAGGTATATTTTCATAATGCTCATTCTTTAAATTCTAAGCAAAAGCATGTTAGAATTAATTCAAATAACTTTGCTATTACTCATGAATCAAAGCATGCTAGGAATGCTAGGAATGATAACTCTAGGTCTATTTCAAAGAAGGAGAAATTTGGGACTAATGTCCCTAGAAATGTCCTTCCTAAGAAAACAATTAAGAAAATTGAAAACCATTTAGGCATCAATTTCAATAAGGGTAGACATATGCCTAAAGTGAATGGTAATGCCCAAAAACCTAATCAAAAATCATTTGGGCAATTAGAGTTAGAAAATCAAGTCTTGAGGTCAAGGCTTGAGAAATTGGAAAAGACCCTTGCAAATATGCAAAATCAATTTAAAGGGTCAAAGTGTCAAACTCTAGGATCTAGAAGTCAACAAAAAGGGTGTAAGAGGCAAGAATCATCTAGGAGACAAGGTTTGGGTCACAAACCTATGTCTAAGAAAGTAATGTCTACTTATCACAATGTTCCATTTGATTATGGAACTAAACCTAGATCTAAGAAAAACAAGGTCTCTAGGGAAATTATTCCTAAGGTCAACCATAGTGTGTGCTTAGTGGCTAGGGTTTCTAACAACCTAATGAAGCCATTAAGAAGGTTATTAGGGAGGCAATCCCTAAGACTAACCATGGCAAGACCATAATGACCAAGGCTAATGAGCCTAGAAGGGTCATTAGAAAGGTATCTAGGGAAGTCATCCCTAAGGAATATCTAACTAATCCAATGAGCTCAAATAGATTTTGAGTTCCAAAGAGCGTGATTGATTCACATTAAATGGGTTAGGATGTGTCAATTTTGATTGGATGGGTAGTTAACTCAACCATAGCAAAATTGACATTTTTAGGTTATTTTCAAGGTTATGGATACCTTGGAAATAAGTTTGATACTCTATCCTAAAAAGATTTTAGGATGTGCCAATATATTTTTGAAATCATAAAAATTCAATAAAATTGGCACAATCTAGATTTAGATGTCATAGTGTGTCATTTTGATCTTTGGCACATTTTAGGAATTGATGTATCAAGATAAGTGTTTTTAAGGTGTAGAAGTTACATCAAGAGTGATACTCAAGTGCCACACACCTTGATGTTTTGCACTTACCATGCTTCATGTGTTTCACCATGTGTTTGCTTGGAAGGAATGTCTAGGGTGGATTGCATCTCACAAAACAAGTCTTTTACCTTGATTGTGTATTTCAACACTTAGAAAGGGTGAGATGTTAGGATTTTGAAACCATTGGATGTTAATGTTTGCTAAAATGAAATAAAATATCAAAATACATTAACGAATACATGAATATAAGCATAACATTAATATATTCAATATACAAGATTAAACATGAGAAAATGAAACAAATTGGATAAAGAAATCGAGAATTTCAGAATTTAATTTGACTGGAAATCGAGAGATCGATCAGATCATCTTGTAGCGTGATATCGTAAGTCCAAAGTGATCGAGTCGCTTCAAGGACTTATTTGTTTGTACATCACCAATCGATAGGATACATCGATCGATGGTACGTTCACCGAGGAGAGGGATCATCGCTGAGTGGTCGCGCCGAGTGATGATCACATCGATCGGCCCGATGACAAGATCGATCAGTGATATTCGTAGCATGAATCTGAATGATCGTGATCGATTCTTGGCCGGCACGATCGACTGTCGGTTCGGTAAAACCGCTCATAAGCCGCAATCAGTCGACTGATGTTGAACATCAGTCGACTGGAGGCGCGATTTTATAATGCCGAACAGCTAGGGTTCGGCGTCTTCACGCGTCAATCTCTCGCCTTCTTCCTCCTCTCCGGTCGCCGCTTCCTTCTCCGACCAGCTTTTCTGACTGCGCCGGCCACCTAAGCCTTAGGTTTGATAGCTAAACTCTTTCACTCTCGTTTTTAGCATCTCATAGCCCTAATCCACTCACTTCCGGCGATGTTTTCTTCGATTAGGGTTTCGGCGAACCCACTGCTCCGGCGAACTTTCCGGCGCTCTCTTCGACAGTGTCTGAGCACCTTCTCCTCACCATCCTAAATGGCGCCAAAGTATAACCTTCTTACTCCTCTAAAACCCTTTTTTTTTCATTATAACTTATTATGATCTAATCGTGCATTTGTGTCTTTGCATTTCATGTCATTGCATTGCATTCATATAGGCGATCCCGTAGAAATGACCCGATTGAGGTTGAATCACGGTTGTACCAAACCATGTTGGTTAGGTACATTAATAGGGATTTCTTTAATCGTTACTGCGGTGACATCATGGAAATTTTATCATATTATCATCTCATGAAGATAGTATTATGAAATCATGCAATAAATGATGATCTCCTTAAGGAGTTCTATCAGAACTTAAAGAAGGTAGACGATGACCCTACCTACACTACTCGCGTTGCAAAACGCGACTTAGAGTTCACTCCTACGATATTGCAGGAGTTTCTTGAGTGTAAGCCATCGGCTAATACCTTCATTTTCTACCCTACCTTCGATGCACCTTTACCTGAGCCCCTTTGAGCATATCTCCTTGGACTCCATGCATGAGCATGTCTTTCGCCATCCTCGCCCACCAGCTCAGAACATATTTCCTATCACTGAGCTATCTGCACCTGACAATATACTCTACAAAGTCATTGTTTGGTGTTTTCTTCCGATTGTGACTCGGGGTCTGTCCAAGATTCGGCCTCCCCATCTCTTTCTCCTGTACGCCATGCGTCATAGACTAGACATAAACATTGCATTAAACATGTTTCATTGCATTGTACATTTCATATCTCCTGTACAAGGGAAAGTGCATATGCCTTTTGGCCACATCATCACTGCATGGTTAGAGTCTTTAGGCATAAACATTAACAGGGGATCGCTGAGGGCGCTATCTGAGGTGTACGACTGAATATCGCTCAGAACTTTCGCTGGCGGCGGATGGGACGTGGGCAGATGGAGCTGGCACCTCGACCTCCGCCCAGGGCACGTGGGGAGCCACCTCTAGTGCCTAGAGAGGCTGCAGAGGACTATGAGGATCCAGATGCTGCTGATGAGGAGGACCAGATGCCAGCAGATGCATCAGCAGCAGGTCTATCAGATCGGTTTGGACAGCTGGAGGCCAGATTCCAGGACTACCAACAAACAGTCGACTCTTGGCTGTCAGAGCTCTTAGTGGGGCAATCCTCCATGGGCGAGCATCTCAGTCGGATGGAGGAGCGCTACATCCAGATTGAGGAGTCCTAGAGCCGCATCGAGCAGCGTCAGCTCGATATGTACAAGATGATGCGAGCCTGGACCTTGAGCTACCAACCTCCTCCACCTTCACCTTCTGCAGATATTTAGAGCTAGAGGATGTTAGGATTTTTGTTTTTAGTTTTTGTAGTGAGATTGAGTGTCTCAAATCTCTATTTTGGATGTAAAAACTGAAGCTTTCTTAAATTGAATGAAATTTTTGTTTATGAAAATCATCTGTGTCTGATTATGTTCTTGTATTAATGTATTGGTTTATGGAAAATTGTCATATCATGACATGAAATTTTCTCTTATCATATAACATGTCATGTCATTGTTTAGGATTATTTTAGATGTCATGATTGTTTTTAGATTATATCATATGTCATGACATCATGATTATTGGTCATGCGTTATTATTGTTATCATTTATGCCATGATCATTCATGCATTTATTTTGATTAAAATTGATTTAAGGAAAAATGGCATGACTTGGAGTCCCATTTATAAGGGAATCAAGTAAGGTTGCCTAGAAAATGCATGAGACCATAATAATCCTAACTCCACATCTCACATTTAAATTGACATGTATGTGTGTGTATACACCTTAGATAACATGCGAGATATTAGGATAATAAGTTAGGTTCAAGGTGCATAGGTAGTGCATCTAGATGAACTTAACTTATTTCAATCATCACTAAGAATTATGAGGAAAGCTAATATACAAGTTATGTATATTTAGCCAATAAATCATGATTCAAAATAGGTTTTAAAAAATGTTTTAAAATCACTTTAGAAAACCTTGGTGAAGTCTATCTTTTGATAGTCATCATCATTGTAAAAGTTGATACAAAGTAGATCAAAAACTTTAAAGTTTTAACAGTTTTTGAACTTTGTACCAATTTCCTATTTCAATGGTTAAAATATTTTTCTAAAAATTTTCACCGATTGTATGTGTGATAAGTAATATACGTATCAAATTCCGTGATTTTTCGATATACGTAGAATTACTTATGAATTTTCAAAAGTCGAGTCTAATATCTGAAAATCAGTTCTGAGCGGTTGGTGATGGGCGCGTCTGGACTCGGTGCGTATGATATCACTCATTGCTTCATGCCCGGTCGATTGATAGGCACATCGATCGTAGTGTGAGTCATTGCCAATCTTGATTCGGGAAAATTAGATTTATTTAGCCTGATTTCATCTACGGTTAAGGTCTCTAATCACTCCTAACCCTAGGATATGCTTTGGGAAGCATTATAAAGGGTGATAATCCATTGGATATGGATTTGGAATAGTGTTTAGGGTTTGTATCAAATTTAAGGTGTTGAAAAGTTCAATGTTGAATTTCTAACCTTATCTTTGATGGTTTAGAGTTCCTATTGGCTTTGGGACTTCCCAAAGACATTGTTGGTGCAATGGTTAAGGGGGAGCAAGCCTTTAGGAGGAGGTATCTATCATGGGACGATGGATGTTATTTTTCTTCATGGGAAGGAAAAATGAGATTGTCACATACTCAATTTGGAAATTTGGGGAAAGTATAGGATTACCTCTCTTGAGTGATATAGGACTTATCACTAGGAAGATGGTAGTCATCCTAGGTATTTTTGGACCAAGGGGGAGATTGTAAGATCTCATTGGGACATGAAACATTGACCTCCTTGGAAAGGTAACCTTTTTTATGTATGTCAAAAAGGGGGAGAACATTAAATTACCAATTTGGAAAATTGGTAAGGGAATTTGAGTTAGGGGCCTAACTCAAGGTTTGTTTTGTCAAACATCAAAAAGGGGAAGATTGTTGGTGCAATCGACCCAGGTCACGATTGACCAGACTCAAGTTTGACTCGAGAGATGTTTTGATGTTTGACAAAGTAAGTTGATATTGATGTTTGACATTAATGTCTGTTGATGTTTTGGGGAGATTGTTTATACAATCAATCTGGGTTATGTTTAACTGGACTCAAGTTTGACTCGAGGGAGACTTTGATGGTTGACTAGGGTTGACCATGTGATTATGGAAAGTCCAAGTCATGGGTACTTGGCATGGAAAGTCCAAGTGGGACACTTGACATAGGAAAAGTCCAAGCTTGAGTCTCGCACGTTTGAGAAGATGTCCAACATTATGGTGTTTGATATTGGCGTAAAGTCCAATAAGTCTTGACATAAGTCCAACTGTTAGCATGACATAGCCGATGGAAGCACCTGAAGGCTAGCGCGATGGATGAACAAGTCATGGATGACTTGGAGGGATCCGAGTGGCGTAAGGCTGATGGAGGTGGCTAGAAGGCTTAGGTCTAGGCTAAGGGTGGTCTAGCAAGTATGGGGGCACCATACTTGGGCTAAAACCTCATGTTTGAGGTGTGTCAGTCGACTGATGTCATGTGGCAGTAGACTGGCGTAGTCAACTAGGGTTTGACTACGAGACCGCCTATCGACCCAACCATCATGTTTGAAACAATGATCGATCGACTAGCAATGATCGATCGATCGATCTCGATGCTCGGATTTTGGGGCACAGATCGAGTCTCACTCGACCGACGAGCAATGAGTGATGAGCTTATCACGATCGATGCTCATGATCACCGATCATGTCCTAGCATTAGATTTTTCCAAATGGATTACACCGCTGTCTCACAAAGAATGATCACCGATCGATGGTCCCGAGCAATGATCGATCGACATTTTCCAAAGACAAGGAGCTCGTGATGAAGAAAAATGGATCCGATATTTTAGAGCTTTAGGGGCGATTTGTTGCTGCAAATCAGGTCTCCAAGTGCTAATCAAACAACCAAGCATTCAAGCAATCAAAAGCAAGTGTTGTAAAGTTTTTCTTTACTTGTCTTTCATATTAATTGTTGTAATTGCTTGTTTTTGTTTCTATCGCTGTAAGATCGCCAGACGGGTTTTTCCGCCTCCGACTTGTGTCGAGAAGGAGTGTTTATCATAGTGGTGTGTGATTGGCATCACTAGGGTTCGTACGAACCCATCCCGTGGAGTAGGAACCGTTCGGTTCCGAACCATGTTAAATATTTGTGTTTGTGTGTTGTATATTTCGTTATCATTATTATTTTTCTATTTTCGCTGCGCTAACGAAATTGTAGAGACAAACACAACGAATTCCATTATCAAACAAGCGCGACGCTATTCACCCCCCCCCCCCCCCCCTCTCTAGTGGGCTCAAATATCCTACAAACCCTTCATCTAGAATTGATGGACTTCCCCTTCAAAGCCCTTCCTAAAGTAGAATGTTGGGGGGGGGGGGGGGGGGGGGGTGGACGGATGAGACAGTTGGCCACGTATCCTCTTCTCCTTAGATAGGACCTTAATATCATGGGATATAGAGCTATGCCTATCCTAAAGTAGAGAAGACGGATTGATTAGTTCCCACGACATGGAGGAGGAGACCTCCGTGCATAAGCTCATATGAGTGATGGCCTATAAGGTGGCTGATAACTATCAATTTGTCGGATTATTTTGGTCTTTAATATCACTGTTTTTAATCCTCTCATGTGTTTAATTGTTGATTATTTGCATGTTTTCTGAGTTGGATTTATTTTTGAAAAATTCTCCTTAATTTTGGACTTATATGCAAATTTTACATCTTAATTGTATGAAATCGAGATGAGCCACTGGACTAGACTCAAGTTGAATCAAATATGGCTTCATCTAAGGGACATAATGGGCATTTTAAGCTGGAAGAATCTGAGTCATTCATCAAGATCAAAGGCAATTTAATCAAGGGTTCAGATCTATTTAATCTTGACCGTCCGATGATATCTGATCCATCTATCTATATTTGGAATGATCTGGTCCACACATTAAGATCTGGTCATCTTGACCGTTCATTCAGATTTGATCGATCGTGATTAGCCTTTCAGATTGATCAGATTCATCCATTCAAAGTCGGAGAATTCTCTGTGGATGCACAGTCCATTAATGGATTAATCAAATTCATTTAACACTAGCTCTAATGGACGGTTAAGATTGAAAGGGGCTTGGATCGGACGGTGGAGAAAATCCAATTAATGGCTCCTTCATCGCACATTTCCAGCAGCAGGCTTCACTCTTCTTCCCACACGCGACGCCTCCGCCTTCGACCGCCGCCGCGCTCACTTCCTCCCTCGACGGTCGCCGGAGAGGAAGGGGATCCCCTCCATCTCCGGTGATCGGTAGTAGCCCTCTATCATCTCCTCACTCCGACAGCTCCGGCAGCCAGCCGTTTCTTCACCGAGCTCTACCGCCGCCATCTTCACTACCACATCCGGTCGACGACCCCCACAGCTCCGGCCATCCACTACCGGTAGCTCCCTCAGCCATATCCATCCGACCAGCCCATCATAGCTCCGGCCTTCATCCAATTTCCAGCTCCGGCAGTTCCTGTTCCAGCTCGGTTTCATAATCGGCAGCTTCTTCACATCGATCAGCAGCTTCATTTTCCAACATCTACATGTTTTGATTGTTTGGTTGTTAATTGGTTGAACATTTGTAATCACATTTCCCTTGCATGATTAATCTGCACGTAGTTAGTTTGATTTGGTTCATGCCTATTTAGTGTTTGATGAAATGTTTATATGGGTAATTAGGTTGTAGTTAGTTATGTTAGATTTAATTTCAAGCTTTACTTTAATTGCTTTCTTTTAATCATATTTTCATTAGGTTGTTAGTTAAATCTTTTCTTCCCTTGAGCTTTAGCAGCCGCGTCCACCTTGCCTCCACCAACTTTCCTCCACGGATTCGAGGAGGAACCGCTTCATCGAGAGATTTCGGCAACGTTCTCCATCTTCGTAGCTCATCCACCTTCTCTTTCGGATTCGAGGAGAAGTCCGCCCCGACGATACTTCTTCGAGCTTAACCGGATCCGTGAGAGTTCGGAGTATCCATCAAACTACTGGATTCATGAGTTTGCACCATCCCACATCCACTGTCATTTGCGAAGTCTCGATCGAGCTTCGTTGGACTTAGCCGGAGGAACTTGGTCATTCACCGGGCCTATCTTGGGTTGATTAGATTATTTCATTCCTTTTTCAGTTTTTATTACTTTAATTCCTGCTTTGTTTGATTTAGTTGTTGCATGTTAGTTTAGGATTTTAATTACCTTGCAATTGTAGGTTAGATCTCAAATTCCAAACCCCCATCTTCATTAGAAAACCCAAAGAAATAATTAGAAATTCTAAATTTACTATTCTATCGATTACACTTGTTGGGAAATGATCCGGGCCATCCACTATGTTATATTAGTGTAGTTAGGAGGTTCAGTAATTAATTTGAAACGATGCCACGACAAAATACCGTACATCAAATTTTGGCACCATTGTCGGGGAGTGTAATGATGTTTGGTAGACTTAGGATTGTTTGTCCATCCTTCTAAAAAAAAAAACTAAAATTCAAAACTTTTGTTGAGGGCTTAATTCTTTTATGTCTTGTATATCCATGTGTTATATTTTGTTTGCTTCTTGTATCTTTTGATATTGTTTGTTAGTGTTTCAGGAAAGAACAGGAAATTTCTTTAAACATGGATCCCTATTATCAGAGATTAGGAGGCTTTCATCAGGCTTATGATTCAGGGATTAATAGAACCGTCAGGGAACTCACTGCACCAGATGTTGCTTGCCAATTATTTTGCATTCAGTTGCCTGAATTAAATGTGGATGTTGAACTCTCTGAAATTGTACATTTGCTTTCGAAATTTCATGGTTATACTAGCAAAGATCCAATTAGGCACTTACATGAATTTTATATGGTATGCTCAGCAATGAAGCCACGAGGCATATCACTGGAGGATATTATGCTTAGAGTATTTCTATTCTCTTTATCAGACAGGGCAAAGGATTGGATCTATTATCTTCCTTTTGGCTCTATTACATGTTGGAGTGAAATGAAGAAAGTCTTTTTGGAAAAGTTTTTCCCTGCATCCAAGACCAAAGAAATTCGGAAGAACATTTTGGGTATTGAGCAAATGATAGGAGAGACTTTATACGAGTATTGGGAGAGATTCAAAAGATTGTGTGCTAGTTGCCCCCATCATCAAATTAGCGATCACATACTCATCCTGCACTTCTATGATGGATTATTTCCTATGAACAGGCGTATGCTTGATGTAGCTAGTGGAGGGGCCCTAGTCAACAAGACTCCTACTCAGGCTAGAGAACTTATTGAGGTCATAGCTGCAAATTCACAATATTCTTATTAGCCTCCACCAGCATTTCAGAGGTTGGTTCCTGAGTTCCAGAATATCTCAATGCTTAATAGCCCACAACAGTCCTAGCAGATGCAAGCACAAGGATTTATTCAGCCTTCGTCAGAGACCATTTCTCTGGATATCGATGCGCTAGAGGAGATGGATTGTGGAGGATGTGATAGCCAAGTTTATGATCCTGCTACTCTACATGACTCTGATATTTCTATGTGCTATAGTAGTAAAGCTGTGGATGATGTGGATGTTAGCGTTGATAAGAGTGCAGATATTATTGTAGATGATATTGTTCCTCCTACTTGTGGTATTATTGATGTTGTACATGATATTTCAGATGTAGAAGATATTGTTACTTATATTGAGGTTGATGGTGTTATAAAGGAGACAGTGTCTGCAGAATTGTTATGTTCAGATGTGCAACTACCTGATAAGTCTGACCAGAATTGCTCTGAAGATATCAAGATGATTTCTATAGGAGTGATGGATAGCTGGAGAGCCCCAGACTGGACACTCCTATTACAGTCTAAGCCTCCCATATTTCTGTTGAACAAGGCCCTAACACCAAATATAGCAGTCCAGCTTCCAGACTTGTTGCTCCAAATAAATCATCTTCGACCACTTGAGATAGCCTTTGAGAAGACGATAGTGAAAGGAGTGGAATTCATCTTAGCTCTTATTGTTTTACTTTTGGGTTGAATTTTACACTGGAATTATTCTCATCCACCTAGAAGAACCTTCATGAAGATGATGATGGAGGGAACTAGATTTTACGACATATACCACATGAAGAAGACGCTCACTTCCACTCGATCCACTCCACTCCCAGCCTGGCTACTACTCCTGAACTGCCTCCAACCGCCAAGACCCCAGGGGAGTTCATTCCTTTTCTTATCTTCTTTTTCTTTTCCTTTGTATATACATTTCTTTTACTTAATTTGTTTTTATTTTAGTTGTTGAGTTTTTGTTTTGTCATATTTTCAAATAAATTTCCTATGCATTCCTTTATATCTTCTTAGAAGTCATGAAAGCTAGTTAAATTTGATTATCGAGTTTCGGGGATTTATTGTCATGAATGGATTATTTGATTGCATGTGGTTACTACTTGGTGATGGATTTTATATTGATAGACTGAGTTGATTACTTTTGTTTACCTAGTGAGAATTGAGCATATTTTTATTACTTGTGTGTGGTGCACTTGTGGTTATTGTAACTCTAGAACTTGCTTTGATTCTTTTGAGACCACATAACAATAGGCTTGCATGATTATTATGAAGGCAATCACATTTGTTTTCCTTCACTTCTTTTATCATCACATATTTATTTGAATAATATTCTAGTCATTCATCCTTACATTTTTCTTTCCTTCCATTACTTTCTTCTTCATTTCTATTTCTGGATGTGGAATACTTGGATGATCCATGATGAGTGTTTTGCCCAGGATGGATAAATATTTAAGTGTGGGGGAGAGAGTAGCTCAGAAGAATTTAGTGTTAGCATAGGCAAGTCGTGCTTGATCACCATGAGTTAGTCATGCTCTTTATCTTTTTAGCTGAGCTTGATGTTGGAGCATAGGGAAGTGCACTACATGTCAAAAAAAAAGTTTGAAAAGAAAAAAAAAAAGCTGAAAAAAAATTTGAAAAAAATAAATAAATTGGGTGCCCATGAAATAAAAAAAATTGTGAAAATTTTGACATGTGGTGCCGTTCATTTTTATTTATGTGTGATAGTATTTTTGTTAGCGACATCCCTTATTACGGTTATTGAGAAATTTATTGTATATCAGGTAGATTTGTATTGAAGAATGTGATAAGGGTTGTTTACATGTTTATTGGGTTGGAAGAAAAACTTTTAGGGCAATTACTTTCTTTGTACTCATTTATGTAGCATTCCAGTATTTCCAAATCTTCTTGCATTCTTTAGCTATTTCTTATCTTTCTTTCCTTTCGCACATATTATCATTTTTCTTGTATTCATGTTTCCCTTACATTCTTAATAATCCTTTAGTGATTGTGCATTTTTATGTGTATATAGTGGTGAAGGTAGAAGAAAAGCAAGCATATGGTAGTTCATAAACCATGAGTAGCTTGAGTGAACTTCACTATTACATGCTTATGAGAGCAAGAGAAACTACCACTTACCTTGTGAGGCTTAGTCATTCTCAGTCTATTCATAATGGATTGAAGTTACCTTGTTTGTTAATCTATGTAAGATTTGAATCCATTATTGCTTGAGTCTTTGAGAGTTGACAATCCTAGGTAACTTTCATTCACGATTTTCTATTTATGATTTCGAATTGCTAGGGAAATATATCTTTAGTTATTTTTAGTTTTATTTGTAGGAATCCCGAGCGATAAACAAAATTCGCAGCGGAAAACTTAGGATCCCTCCAGAGATCCAAGCAAAAAAAAAAATATACTCGTTTCAATTATCAATTCTATCCTATAGGAATCGAGATTACCTTCGAAGCGTGCCCTTCGAATTCCAGTCAGCAACACTTGCGGATCTCAGCGTGGTCAGAATGTCCACGCCTCTATGGTGCACACACACACGATCTTGGAGGGAAGAGGTAAGCCCTTTCGGTTGTGCTAGCAACCACTCTAAGGTCTCACTTTTCCACTCTATACTTGGCCCTCTTGTGTTGTGAATGAAAAAAAATCAGATTTTATTTTCATTGTCCACGTTGAAGAAGAAGAAGCAACCATAATACACCTTAATGAGACATTAAATGCACTTCCTTATTCTCCATGGTAAAAGAAAGGAAGTCAATTAATGCTCATTAAATGCACATTAATGAGTTCTAAATCCCATTTAAAACCCCATTTATTAATTCGTGTATTATATTATTAATTCGTGTATTATTCATTTTAGCCTTCTTCTTTTGGTTTGACTTGAGTCTAACTCAACATAAACCAATTTGAGTCCAACTCAAATTTAGCCAAGTAATGAGTCTTACTCATTCTAGTTAATCCAATTAACTAATAATTCATTTTAGTCAAACCAAAATGATTTCCTCTCCAAAATAATATGTTCTTTGTATGTGACCCTATAGGCTCTCAAAACATTGGCAATGTATCCAAAACCATTTTAGATACATAAGCAATGAGCGGCATCTAGCAATACATCACTGCTACCCAAGTGATGAGAATGTCGAGATCCGACAATCTCTTTCGTGACTATTATCATATGACAGTGTCCTTCTATCCTTGATATCTCAGATCGATCAATGAGGCATAGACCGTGTCACCCTCTTATCAATCTTTATGTTTCTTGATCCCCAAGTAGACTCACTCAAACAAATGAACTCAATATCTCATATTGACTCATTTGAGCATAGCCATGCATTTCGTGGTCCTACTCTATCAAGAGGCCAAAGATATCACTCCCGTCATATGGGAGGGATAGATCTCATCTACATCACTCACATCCCTCCGCATAATTCGTTACATACTCAGTGATCGCCGTTATAGTCACCCAATTACGGTGTGATGTTAGACGATACCAAAGTACATAACTCCTTATGTAAGGAACCGTAGTGACTTCAGGTCTAAGGACTATTCATACCAATAGTCACATGAGAAAATATATGACACTCATATAACGATCCATGATACTTTCTCATGGTGGATCAATTCAGTATATATAGGCTCCAATATATATACCCATGTATCAATGTGATATCACATATCCATGACTTGTGAGATCAAGTCATCCATTGACCTATATGCTAGTCTCAATGTATCAATATAGCCCTTGTCTATTAATACAATACTCGACTAGGAATATTTAAGAATAGTGTTCTCTACAGCTTCTCATAATCAATTCTACCAATTGATATACTGTAGATAACAACCTACTATTCATGGGCATTATTATATCTATTTAGCTGGCACACGCATAAAGAAATATAATAATCAATCTTTGCCTTTATTAATGCAAGAATATAATACAAAAGTCTCCCTCACCAATCATCTCATAATTGACACTAAGGGCTTATACTAACATTATTTACTTGCTCGGGACGTGCAAGAATAAGTGTGGGGGAATTGATAACTACTATTTTTCAGATTATTTTGGTCCTTAATATCACTATTTTAATCCCCTCATGTGTTTAATTATTGATTATTTGCATGTTTTCTGAGTTGGATTTATTTTTGGACCTTATTGTAAATTCTCCTTAATTTTGGACTTATATGCAAATTTTACATCTTAATTGTAGGAGATCGAGATGAGCCACTGGACTAGACTCAAGTTGGATCAAATATGACTTCATCTAAGGGACATAATGGACATTTTAAGTTGGAAGAATTTGAGCCCTTCATCAAGATCAGAGGCAATTTAATCAAGGATTCAAATCTGTTTAATCTTGACCATCCGATGAGATCTGATTGATCTGAGCCATCTATCCAGATTTGGAGCGATCCGGTCCACACATTAAGATCTGGACATCTTGATCGTTCATCCAGATTTGACCGATCGTGATTAGCCTTTCAGATTGATCAGATCCATCCATTCAAAGTCGGAGAATTCTCAGTCGTTGGATGCACAGTCCATTAATGGATTAATCAGATTCATTTAACCCTAGCTCTAATGGACGGCTGAGATTGAAAGGGGCTTGGATCGGACGGTGGAGAAAATCAACTTAATGGCTCCTTCATCGCACATTTCCAGTAGCCGGTTTCACTCTTCTTCCCGCACGCGATGCCTCCGCCTTCTACCGTCGCCGCACTCACTTCCTCCCTCGCCGATCGCCGGAGAGGAAGGGGATCCCCTCCTTCTTCGGTGACCGGTGGTAGCCTTCTATCATCTCCTCACTTCGATAGCTCCGACAGCCATCCGTTTCTTCACCGAGCTCTGCTGCCGCCATCTTCACTACCACATCCGGTCGGCGACCCCCACAGCTCCGGTCATCCACTACCGGTAGCTCCCCCAGCCATCTCCATCCAACCAGCCCATCACAACTTCGGCCTTCATCCAATTTCCAGCTCCGGCAGTTCCTGTTCCAGCTCGATTTCATAATCGACAGCTTCTTCACATCGATCAGCAGCTCCATTTTCCAACATCTACATGTTTTGATTGTTTGGTTGTTAATTGGTTGAACGTTTGTAATCACATTTTCCTTCCATGTTTAATTTGCACGTAGTTAGTTTAATTTGGTTCATGCCTATTTAGTGCTTGATGAAATGTTTCTATGGGTAATTAGGTTGTAGTTAGTTAGGTTAGATTTAATTTCAAGCTTTACTTTAATTGCTTTCTTTTAATCATGTTTTCATTAGGTTGTTAGTTAAATCTTTTCTTCCCTTGAGCCTTAGCAGCCGCGTCCACCTTGCCTCCACCCACTTTCCTCCACGGATTCAAGGAGGAACCGCTTCATCGAGAGATTTCAGCGACGTTCTCCATCTTCACAACTCATCCACCTTCTCTTTCGAATTCGAGGAGGAGTCCGCCCCAACAATACTTCTTCGAGCTCAACCAGATCCGCGAAAGTTCGGAGTATCCATCAAACTACTGGATTCAGGAGTTTGCACCATCCCACATCCACTATCATTTGCGGAGTCTTGATCGAGCTTCGTTGGACTTAGCAGGAGGAACTTGGTCATTCACTGGGCCTATCTTGGGTTGATTAGATTATTTCTTTCCTTTTTCAGTTTTTATTGCTTTAATTCCTGCTTTGTTTGATTTAGTTGTTGCATGTTATTTTAGGATTTTAATTACCTTGCAACTGTAGGTTAGATCTCAAATCCCAAACCCCCATCTTCATTAGAAAACTCAAAGCAATAATTAGAAATCCTAAATTTACTATTCTGTCAATTACACTCGTTGGGAAACGATCCGGGTCATCCACTATGCTATATTAGTGTAGTTAGGGGGTTCGGTAATTAATTTGAAACGGTACCACGACAAAATACCGCACATCAATGGCATCCCATTGATGAGCTCTCAGAGTCACCTGCTCTCGCACTTCAAAAAGAGCCCTATCAATCTCTTCCCTAAGATGAAGGCATCGATTAGTTTCTTGGGCCATCTAATAATGTAAATGGCTCAACTTTGATTGGTGTTAATGTTAGTTAAAGCCCTAGAACCAATCATGTGATGGTTGAATAGGGAACATTTTGTATCATATTCTATAAAGGCAAAGGATTGGTTATTATATTTACATCTTGCTTGTGCCAGCTAATTTAAATATAATAATGCCCTAGAAAAGTAGGTTCTTATCTACAGCACATCAATTGGCAGAATTGATTATGAGAGGCTGTAGAGAACACTTTCCTAAATGTTCCTAGTCGAGTATTAATATGCAAGGGCAATATTAATACATAAAGACTAGCATGTAGGTCAATTGATGACTTGATCTCACAAGTCATGGATATATGATATCAAGTTGACACATGGGTATATATTGGAGAATATATACTGAACTGACCCGCCATGAGAAAGTTTCATGGATCGTTATATGAGTGTCATAAACTTTCTCATGTGACTATTGGTATGAATAGTCCTTAGACCTGAACTCACTACGGTTCCCTACATAAGGAGTTATGTACTTTGGTATCGTCAAACGTCACCCGTAACAGGGTGGACCATAAAGGCGATTACTGGGTATGTAACAAATTATGCGGAGGGATGTGAGTGATGTAGATGGGATCTATCCGGGGAGTGATATCGGTGGGCTTGATTGAGTAGAACTACTAAAACGCATGGCCATGCTCGAATGAGTCAATATGAGATATTGAGCTCATTTGTTTGAGTTAGTTTACTGTGGATCAAGAAACACATAGATTGATCGAGGATGACACGCCTATGCCTCATCGATCAACTGATATCAAGGATAGAAGGACACGGTCATATATTATAGTAGTCACGGAAAGGTTAGTCGGATCTTGACTTATCTCAGAACTTGGGTAGCAATGATGTATTGCTAGATGCCGCTATCGCTTGTGTATCTAAAAGAGTTTAGGTCCACTGCCAACGTTATGAGAGCCTATAGGGTCACACACAAAGAGCATGATAATTAGAGGAATTAGAGTATTCTAGTTTGACTAGAATAATTTGGGAATAAGCTTAAGTACAAAATGGTTTTTGGACTTTAAGCTTAATGAGAATTTTAGCTAATTGATTTAATGAGATTAATTCAATATGTTACCTTATTGATTTAATAAGATTAATTCAATATGATAACATAAGCTTAATTGAATTAATAAGATTAATTCAACATGCATGAAAGCCACATAAGAATGCCACATAAGCATGCCACCTAAGCATCCACCTAAGCTAGATGAGGTGGAAGAAGACAAATTGGTTTTTGTCTCCTTAAGTGGCCGGCCAAACAAGGATATGTCTCAATGCAATGGATTGCATTGAATGTGTGGAGGTGAAAGGGTTTTTCCAACCCTATAAAAGACACCCTAAGTGGCCGGCCAAAGATGAGAATTGGCTTTTGTTGTTGGTGGAAGCTTTGGTTGTGTTAGTGGTGAGAGTTGACAATCCTAGGTAACTTTCATTCACGATTTTCTATTTATGATTTCGAATTGCTAGGGAAATATATCTTTAGTTATTTTTAGTTTTATTTGTAGGAATCCCGAGCGATAAACAAAATTCGCAGCGGAAAACTTAGGATCCCTCCAGAGATCCAAGCAAAAAAAAAAATATACTCGTTTCAATTATCAATTCTATCCTATAGGAATCGAGATTACCTTCGAAGCGTGCCCTTCGAATTCCAGTCAGCAACACTTGCGGATCTCAGCGTGGTCAGAATGTCCACACCTCTATGGTGCACACACACACGATCTTGGAGGGAAGAGGTAAGCCCTTTCGGTTGTGCTAGCAACCACTCTAAGGTCTCACTTTTCCACTCTATACTTGGCCCTCTTGTGTTGTGAATGAAAAAAAATCAGATTTTATTTTCATTGTCCACGTTGAAGAAGAAGAAGCAACCATAATACACCTTAATGAGACATTAAATGCACTTCCTTATTCTCCATGGTAAAAGAAAGGAAGTCAATTAATGCTCATTAAATGCACATTAATGAGTTCTAAATCCCATTTAAAACCCCATTTATTAATTCGTGTATTATATTATTAATTCGTGTATTATTCATTTTAGCCTTCTTCTTTTGGTTTGACTTGAGTCTAACTCAACATAAACCAATTTGAGTCCAACTCAAATTTAGCCAAGTAATGAGTCTTACTCATTCTAGTTAATCCAATTAACTAATAATTCATTTTAGTCAAACCAAAATGATTTCCTCTCCAAAATAATATGTTCTTTGTATGTGACCCTATAGGCTCTCAAAACATTGGCAATGTATCCAAAACCATTTTAGATACATAAGCAATGAGCGGCATCTAGCAATACATCACTGCTACCCAAGTGATGAGAATGTCGAGATCCGACAATCTCTTTCGTGACTATTATCATATGACAGTGTCCTTCTATCCTTGATATCTCAGATCGATCAATGAGGCATATACCGTGTCACCCTCTTATCAATCTTTATGTTTCTTGATCCCCAAGTAGACTCACTCAAACAAATGAGCTCAATATCTCATATCAATTTCATTTGAATAGCCATGCATTTCGTGGTCCTACTCTATCAAGAGGCCAAAGATATCACTCGCCATATGGGAGGGATAGATCTCATCTACATCAATTAGTTTACATACTCAGTGATCGCCGTTATAGTCACCCAATTACGGTGTGATGTTAGACGATACCAAAGTACATAACTCCTTATGTAAGGAACCGTAGTGACTTCAGGTCTAAGGACTATTCATACCAATAGTCACATGAGAAAATATATGACACTCATATAACGATCCATGATACTTTCTCATGGTGGATCAATTCAGTATATATAGGCTCCAATATATATACCCATGTATCAATGTGATATCACATATCCATGACTTGTGAGATCAAGTCATCCATTGACCTATATGCTAGTCTCAATGTATCAATATAGCCCTTGTCTATTAATACAATACTCGACTAGGAATATTTAAGAATAGTGTTCTCTACAGCTTCTCATAATCAATTCTACCAATTGATATACTGTAGATAACAACCTACTATTCATGGGCATTATTATATCTATTTAGCTGGCACACGCATAAAGAAATATAATAATCAATCTTTGCCTTTATTAATGCAAGAATATAATACAAAAGTCTCCCTCACCAATCATCTCATAATTGACACTAAGGGCTTATACTAACATTATTTACTTGCTCGGGACGTGCAAGAATAAGTGTGGGGGAATTGATAACTACTATTTTTCAGATTATTTTGGTCCTTAATATCACTATTTTAATCCCCTCATGTGTTTAATTATTGATTATTTGCATGTTTTCTGAGTTGGATTTATTTTTGGACCTTATTGTAAATTCTCCTTAATTTTGGACTTATATGCAAATTTTACATCTTAATTGTAGGAGATCGAGATGAGCCACTGGACTAGACTCAAGTTGGATCAAATATGACTTCATCTAAGGGACATAATGGACATTTTAAGTTGGAAGAATTTGAGCCCTTCATCAAGATCAGAGGCAATTTAATCAAGGATTCAAATCTGTTTAATCTTGACCATCCGATGAGATCTGATTGATCTGAGCCATCTATCCAGATTTGGAGCGATCCGGTCCACACATTAAGATCTGGACATCTTGATCGTTCATCCAGATTTGACCGATCGTGATTAGCCTTTCAGATTGATCAGATCCATCCATTCAAAGTCGGAGAATTCTCAGTCGTTGGATGCACAGTCCATTAATGGATTAATCAGATTCATTTAACCCTAGCTCTAATGGACGGCTGAGATTGAAAGGGGCTTGGATCGGACGGTGGAGAAAATCAACTTAATGGCTCCTTCATCGCACATTTCCAGTAGCCGGTTTCACTCTTCTTCCCGCACGCGATGCCTCCGCCTTCTACCGTCGCCGCACTCACTTCCTCCTCGCGATCACGGAGAGGAAGGATCCTCCTTCTTCGGTGACCGGTGGTAGCCTTCTATCATCTCCTCACTTCGATAGCTCCGACAGCCATCCGTTTCTTCACCGAGCTCTGCTGCCGCCATCTTCACTACTACATCCGGCGTGACCCCACTCCGGTCATCCACTACGTAGCTCCCGACCATCTCCATCCAACTAGCCCATCATCACAACCCGGCCTTCATCCAATTTCCACCGTGATTCCTTTCCATTTCGATTTCATAATCGATGACTTCTTCACATCGATCAGCAGCTCCATTTTCCAACATCTACATGTTTTGATTGTTTGGTTGTTAATTGGTTGAACGTTTGTAATCACATTTTCCTTCCATGTTTAATTTGCACGTAGTTAGTTTAATTTGGTTCATGCCTATTTAGTGTTTGATGAAATGTTTCTATGGGTAATTAGGTTGTAGTTAGTTAGGTTAGATTTAATTTCAAGCTTTACTTTAATTACTTTCTTTTAATCATGTTTTCATTAGATTGTCAGTTAAATCTTTTCTTCCCTTGAGCCTTAGCAGCCGCGTCCACCTTGCCTCCACCCACTTTCCTTCACGGATTCAAGGAGGAACCGCTTCATCGAGAGATTTCGGTGACGTTCTTCATCTCATAGCTCATCCACCTTTTCTTTCGGATTCGAGGAGGAGTCCGCCCCAACGACACTTCTTCGAGCTCAACTGGATCGACGAGAGTTCGGAGTATCCATCAAACTATTGGATTCAGGAGTTTGAACCATCCCACATCCACTGTCGTTTGCGGAGTCTCGATCGAGCTTCGTTGGACTTAGGTGGAGGACCTTGTTCATTCACTGGGCCTATCTTGGGTTGATCAGATTATTTCTTTCCTTTTTCAGTTTTTATTGCTTTAATTCCTGCTTTGTTTGATTTAGTTGTTGCATGTTATTTTAGGATTTTAATTACCTTGCAACTGTAGGTTAGATCTCAAATCCCAAACCCCCATCTTCATTAGAAAACTCAAAGCAATAATTAGAAATCCTAAATTTACTATTCTGTCAATTACACTCGTTGGGAAACGATCCGGGTCATCCACTATGCTATATTAGTGTAGTTAGGGGGTTCGGTAATTAATTTGAAACGGTACCACGACAAAATACCGCACATCAATGGCATCCCATTGATGAGCTCTCAGAGTCACCTGCTCTCGCACTTCAAAAAGAGCCCTATCAATCTCTTCCCTAAGATGAAGGCATCGATTAGTTTCTTGGGCCATCTAATAATGTAAATGGCTCAACTTTGATTGGTGTTAATGTTAGTTAAAGCCCTAGAACCAATCATGTGATGGTTGAATAGGGAACATTTTGTATCATATTCTATAAAGGCAAAGGATTGGTTATTATATTTACATCTTGCTTGTGCCAGCTAATTTAAATATAATAATGCCCTAGAAAAGTAGGTTCTTATCTACAGCACATAAATTGGCAGAATTGATTATGAGAGGCTGTAGAGAACACTTTCCTAAATGTTCCTAGTCGAGTATTAATATGCAAGGGCAATATTAATACATAAAGACTAGCATGTAGGTCAATTGATGACTTGATCTCACAAGTCATGGATATATGATATCAAGTTGACACATGGGTATATATTGGAGAATATATACTGAACTGACCCGCCATGAGAAAGTTTCATGGATCGTTATATGAGTGTCATAAACTTTCTCATGTGACTATTGGTATGAATAGTCCTTAGACCTGAAGTCACTACGGTTCCCTACATAAGGAGTTATGTACTTTGGTATCGTCAAACGTTACCCGTAACAGGGTGGACCATAAAGGCGATTACTGGGTATGTAACAAATTATGTGGAGGGATGTGAGTGATGTAGATGGGATCTATCCCTTCCATATGACGGGAGTGATATCGGTGGGCCCCTTGATTGAGTAGAACTACTAAAACGCATGGCCATGCTCGAATGAGTCAATATGAGATATTGAGCTCATTTGTTTGAGTTAGTTTACTCAGGGATCAAGAAACACATAGATTGATCGAGGATGACACGGTCATGCCTCATTGATCAACGATATCAAGGATAGAAGGACACGGTCATATATTATAGTAGTCACGGAAAGGTTAGTCGGATCTTGACTTATCTCGTAACAGGTAGCAATGATGTATTGCTAGATGCCGCTCATTGCTTGTGTATCTAAAAGAGTTTAGGTCCACTGCCAACGTTATGAGAGCCTATAGGGTCACACACAAAGAGCATGATAATTAGAGGAATTAGAGTATTCTAGTTTGACTAGAATAATTTGGGAATAAGCTTAAGTACAAAATGGTTTTTGGACTTTAAGCTTAATGAGAATTTTAGCTAATTGATTTAATGAGATTAATTCAATATGTTACCTTATTGATTTAATAAGATTAATTCAATATGATAACATAAGCTTAATTGAATTAATAAGATTAATTCAACATGCATGAAAGCCACATAAGAATGCCACATAAGCATGCCACCTAAGCATCCACCTAAGCTAGATGAGGTGGAAGAAGACAAATTGGTTTTTGTCTCCTTAAGTGGCCGGCCAAACAAGGATATGTCTCAATGCAATGGATTGCATTGAATGTGTGGAGGTGAAAGGGTTTTTCCAACCCTATAAAAGACACCCTAAGTGGCCGGCCAAAGATGAGAATTGGCTTTTGTTGTTGGTGGAAGCTTTGGTTGTGTTAGTGGTGAGAAAGCTTGGTGGAAGCTTTGGTTGTGTGGGTTTGTGAGTGTAGGCTAGCAAGAAGAGGAGTCTTCTTCTTCCTTTCTCCTTTTCCCTCTCTTCCTCTCCTTTAGGGACTTCTCTAGCAAGAAGTAAAGGAGAGCTCTTCTAGTTTTCCTTTTGTGAGACAAGAGCGTGCTCGTGTGGATACATATAGAGGCACGGACACTTGAACGTGCTAAAGATCCAACAAACCGAAAGGAAAAGCGGGATTAACAAGGGCACGCAACAAAGGTAATCCTCTCCTATAAGATAGGTTTGGTTTAGAGAAATTTATTTTATACGAGTTTGCTTTCGCATGGATCACTTGGAAGGGATCCTATTTTCCGTTGCGCATATGTCATTTGGCATACGAGATTTCCCTACAGTGGTATCAGAGCCACTTGCGAAAGATCGTATAAAAATAGGTTTTCTCTATTTTATATGTGATATAGAAGTAGGATAAATTTTATTATGAGTTGATAATTGCATTAGCAAATTTTCAAACATAATAAAATATCCAATGTCTTTTAAAAGTTAAAATGACATGGTGCATGGTTATGGCCTAGTCCCAAAAAGTTTGTGATTGTGTGTTGTAATTCTTAATACGGCCTGCGTGTCGTGCCTTTCTCCTAATATTCTTGTTGTAAAATTAGTTTTAGACTCGAATGTAACTCGAGTATTTCTCCTTTTGTAATGTACAAAACAAGGATGGAGGGTCCATTGGAAGATGAGGTTACAAGGAGGAAGTCAACACAAGACAACCAAAAGGAAGCACTTAGGAGAAGATGCTATCCCTAGGTTGACCAATCAATCTTTTCATTGGCTTGAGAAGATTGTAGAATAAGGGCCATAACCATGACACGTTAGTTTAATATGTATGAGATGCATGTTAGTTTAGCTTGTATGTGATGCATGATTAGTTTAGCTTATATGTGATGTATGCTAATATGTATATGATACATGTTTATTTCTTAATAAGTCTAAACGATATGCCTACCAAAGTTGGTACTCACTACTTCCTTGATCATTTGTTATTGGGTTTGCCAAAGCAAAGCAATGCATTTTATCTTGGAGAGTGCAGTGGACAATCGTGATGTCAGCTATGGTTCTTAGTTAAGACTTAATTAAGTGTTTTCTTAATTGGTTAAGAAAGTAGAGGCATATATTAGCTTTGAACATAAGTGTTAACATTAGTTTTGTGTGATTTCCGAACATCAGCTTTGTCTTAGAAGTGGTCGTTGCTCCGATATCCAAGAAGGCCCCTGTGCCTCGCCACAGCCTGGAAGCTGGTTTAGGAATAAACACTAAACTAATCTAAAACTTAACCAAAGCTATTAAAGAGTTACATCAGATGTAATTGGCAAAAGATTGCCTACCTAATTATACTACGTCTTGGGCGATTAGCCAAAGCTAACTCAAGACGAATTATGATGTGGATCTTTATCCCATATAAATTTATAGCTAAATAGTAGCTATGAGAATTTAGTAGCCTCATTTAATTAAAGGCCTAATTAAATGATTTAGGTATGATACTTAACTTTGCATTTTAATGTTGTAGATCACCATGTCATCTAACACGACACACCCCTCAACTTGCGATCATCCCTTGAGAAGGACAAGCTCAATGGAGCAAACTTTCTTGGTAGTATAGGAACTTGAGGATTATCCTCAAGCAAGAACGCATAAACTATATGTCCTAGAGCAGGCTACCTGAAATACCGCCCCTACGGCCACTCGTGCTGAAAAGGATGCTTATAAGAAGCATCAAGATGACGCATTAGATGTGTCATGCCTTATGCTTGCCACCATGAACTCTGAGCTTCAGAAGCAACATGAGAACATGGATGCCTATGATATGGTTGAGCATTTGAAACAACTATATCAAGGACAAGCTAGGCACGAGCGTTTTGAAGTGTCTAAGGCTCTTTTGCATGCAAGATGCAAGAAGGAACAGAGGAACTCACGTACTCAAAATGATTAGATGCGTTGAGAACCTTGAAGACTAGGTTTTCAGCGAGCCAAGAATTGGCAGTGATGTTATCCTCGCAATCGTTCTTAGGAAGCATACAATCAATTCGTCATGAATTATAACATGAATGAAATTGATAAACCTTTGCTCGAGATTCTCGGCATGTTGAGAATCAACCAAATCTCAAGAAGAAAGTTAGTAATGTACTAATGGTCAAGAAGGGCAAAGGCAAGGGTAAGACCAAGCCAAAGGCAAGGCCAATTCATCCACTTCAAAGGGTAAAGGTAAAGTACCTAAGGAAGGGACTGCTTCCATTCTGCGGTGAGGCTGGACATCGGAAGCGGGCCGCAAAGTCTACCTTGAGGAAGTAAAGAACAAGAGAAGTGGGACTTCTGCCTCAGGTATACACGTTATAGAAGTTAATCTATCTATTTCTTCTACATGGGTATTAGATACCGGATGTGCATCTCACATTTGTACTAATGTGCAGGGACTGAGAAATAGTAGAATAATGGCAAAGGGTGAAGTGGACCTACGAGTAGGCAATGGCGCAAAAGTTGTCAGTAGGAACATATTCTTTGTCTTTGCCTTTGGGCTTATCTTAGAACTAGAGGAGTGCTTCTATGTACCGCATTAACAAAGAACATAATTTCTGTATCTTGTTTAGACAAGAAAAACTTTTCTTTTATAATAAAAGACAAATGTTGTTCCATTTATTTAAATGAAATGTTCTATTGTAATGCACCACTTATGAATGGTCTCTATGTTCTAGATTTAGATAACCCAATTTATAACGTAAATACCAAACGGTTCAAATCGAATGATTTGAACTGACATATCTTCGCATCATCGCCTAGGTCACATAAATGAAAAACGCATATCGACTCCATAAAGATGGATTATTGGACTCATTTGATTTTGAATCATATGAGGTATCTGAGTCTTGTCTTTTAGGAAAGATGACTAAAACTCCATTTAGTGGACATGGCGAGAGAGCGACGGATTTGTTAGGACTCATACATACTGATGTATGTGGCCCTTTCAATGTCGAAGCCAGAGGAGGCTATAAGTACTTTATTACTTTCACTGATGATATGAGTAGATTTGGCTACTTATATTTGATGAGACATAAGTCAGAATCCTTTGAAAAGTTCAAAGAATTCAAGAATGAAGTACAAAACCAACTTGGTAAGCGATTAAGCTACTGATCGGATCGAGGTGGTGAATACCTTAGTCAAGAGTTTCGTGATCACTGGCCGAGTGTGGGATAATATCCCAACTCACTCCACCGGAACACCACAATGGAATGGTGTATCCGAGAGGAGAAATCGTACTACTATTAGATATGGTACGATCAATGATGAGCCAGATGATCTACCTACTTCCTTTTGGGGTTTAGCTCTAGAGAGTAGCTTTCACTTAATCGCGTTCCATCAAAAGCAGTAGAAAAGACACCATATACGATATGGACCGGGAAGAGTCCCAAAATGTCTTTTATAAAGATTTGGGGTTGTGAAGCTTACGTTAGGCGTCAAGTCTCAGATAAACTAGGACCCAAATCAGATAAGTGTTATTTTGTAGGATATCCCAAGGAAACTAAGGGATATTACTTTACAATCCCACACTTGGCAAGGTGTTTGTTGCGGAAATGCTGTCTTTCTAGAAAGAGAATTTATTTCTAGAAATACTAGTGGGAGTAAAATTCATCTTGAAGAAGTTCAAGATGATGATAACACTAAGGCTTCGATGGAAAATGAACAGGCACCACAAAGTGTTGTGGATGAGGAATTTGTTGCCCAAAGAGTTGTGGAGCAAACACCTGTTCAAGTAGACCAACCTCTTCGTAGATCTAATAGGATCCGTCAACCCGAGAGATATTCTTTTCTCTTGGTGACAACGGTGATGTATTGCTTATCAATCTTGACGAGCCTACATCCTATCAAGAAGCTATGATGAGCCCAGATTCTGAGAAATGGCTAGAGGCCATGAGATCCGAAATGGAATCCATGTACACTAACCAAGTATGAACTTTGGTTGATCCACCTGAAGGGGTAAAACCCATTGGGTGTAAGTGGGTCTTTAAAGTAAAGACTGACATGGATGGTAATAAGCATACCTATAAAGGTAGATTGGTGGCTAAAAGATTCAAACAAATTCATGGTATTGACTATGAAGAAACCTTTTCACCGATTCGCGATGCTTAAATCCATTCGGATCATACTTGCTATCGACCTACCATGATTATGAGATCTGGCGGATGGATGTCAAAACCGCTCGAATGGAAAGCTACTCGAGGATGTGTACATGACACAACCCGAGGGTTTTGAAGATCCAAAGCATCTGGAAAGGTATGCAACCGCAAAGGTCCATTTATGGACTAAAGCAAGCCTCAGGAATCTTCGATTCGATGATGCAATCAAAGAGTTTGGTTTCATCAAGAATGAAGATGAGCCTTGTGTCTACAAGAGAAATAGTGGGAGCACAGTTGTATTTCTTGTCTTGTATGTAGATGACATACTTCTCATCGGAAATGATATTCCCTCACTCCATCTGAAGATGTGGTTAGGGAATTGTTTCTCGATGAAGGACTTAGGTGAAGGCCTATATTCTAGGCATCAAGATCTATAGAGATAGATCTAGAAGATTACTTGGCCTAAGTCGAGTACATACATTGATAAAGTGCTAGATCGCTATGCAAAATTCTAAGAAAGAGTTTTTATCACATGGTGTGAGTCTTCAAGACTCAATGTCCTCTTCTAAGGAGGAGAGAGATCGCATGGATAAGATCCCTTATGCATCGCCTATAGGGTCTACATCGTATGCGCCACTTTGTGCTAAATCCGACGTCGTATGCTTTGAGCATGACGAGTAGATACGATCGGATCGGTGAAAGTCACTTTGGATAGCGATCAAAAATATTCTTAAGTACTTACGAAGCGAAAGAATATTTCACGATATTCGAGGCAATGAGGAGCTAAGCGTAAAGGGTTACGATGATGCAAGCTTCCAAGCAGACAAGGATGACTATAGATCGCAATCGGTACGTGTTTTGCTGAATGGTGGGTGTGAGTGGAAGAGTTCAAGCGAGACACGATTCTTGCCGATTCTACTGTGATAAGTATATTGCAAAGATCGATGCACGTGAAAGGAGGTGTTTGGCTCCAAGTTCATCGATGAACTTGGGGTAGTTCCTAGCATTGCAGATCCAATAGACCTCTATTGTGACAACAATGGGGCTATTGCACAGGCTAAGGAACCTCGATCACATCAGCGGACCAAACACATACTGCGGCGCTTCCATCTCATTCGAGAGATCATCGATAGAGGAGATGTGAGGATATGCAGAGCCGAAGCTAACATCGCAGATCCATTGTGACGAGGCTTTGTACAGAGGAAGCATGATGGTCACACTAGGTCACTAGGTATTAGATATCATAGTGATTGGTACTAGTGCTAGTGGGAGATTGTTAGTTAAAGCCCTAGAACCAATCATGTGATGGTTGAATAGGGAACATTTTGTATCATATTCTATAAAGGCAAAGGATTGGTTATTATATTTACATCTTGCTTGTGCTTAATTTAAATATAATAATGCCCTAGAAAAGTAGGTTCTTATCTACGACATCAATTGGCGTAATTGATTATGAGAGTCAGTAGAGAACACTTTCCTAAATGTTCTAGTCAGTATTAATATGCAAGGGCAATATTAATACATAAAGACTAGCATGTAGGTCAATTGATGACTTGATCTCACAAGTCATGGATATATGATATCAAGTTGACACATGGGTATATATTGGAGAATATATCAATGACCCGCCATGAGAAAGTTTCATGGATCGTTATATGAGTGTCATAAACTTTCTCATGTGACTATTGGTATGAATAGTCCATAGACCTGAAGTCACTACGGTTCCCTACATAAGGAGTTATGTACTTTGGTATAAACGCGTTACGTAGCAGTGGTGGACCATAAAGGTGATTCTTGGGTATGTAACAAATTATGTGGAGGGATGTGAGTGATGTAGATGGGATCTATCCTTCCATATGGCGAGAGTGATATCGGTGGGCCTTGATTGAGTAGAACTACTAAAGCGCATGGCCATGCTCGAATGAGTCAATATGAGATATTGAGCTCATTTGTTTGAGTTAGTTTACTCGGATCAAGAAACACATAGATTGATCGAGGATGACACGGTCTATGCCTATGCCTCATTGATCAATCGATATCAAGGATAGAAGGACACGGTCATATATTATAGTAGTTCACGGAAGGTTAGTCGGATCTTGACTTATCTCGTAACTTGGGTAGCAATGATGTATTGCTAGATGCCGCTCATTGCTTGTGTATCTAAAAGAGTTTAGGTCCACGCCAACGAGATGAGAGCCTATAGGTCACACACAAAGAGCATGATAATTAGAGGAATTAGAGTATTCTAGTTTGACTAGAATAATTTGGGAATAAGCTTAAGTACAAAATGGTTTTTGGACTTTAAGCTTAATGAGAATTTTAGCTAATTGATTTAATGAGATTAATTCAATATGTTACCTTATTGATTTAATAAGATTAATTCAATATGATAACATAAGCTTAATTGAATTAATAAGATTAATTCAACATGCATGAAAGCCACATAAGAATGCCACATAAGCATGCCACCTAAGCATCCACCTAAGCTAGATGAGGTGGAAGAAGACAAATTGGTTTTTGTCTCCTTAAGTGGCCGGCCAAACAAGGATATGTCTCAATGCAATGGATTGCATTGAATGTGTGGAGGTGAAAGGGTTTTTCCAACCCTATAAAAGACACCCTAAGTGGCCGGCCAAAGATGAGAATTGGCTTTTGTTGTTGGTGGAAGCTTTGGTTGTATTAGTGGTGAGAAAGCTTGGTGGAAGCTTTGGTTGTGTGGGTTTGTGAGTGTAGGCTAGCAAGAAGAGGGGTCTTCTTCTTCCTTTCTCCTTTTCCCTCTCTTCCTCTCCTTTAGGGACTTCTCTAGCAAGAAGTAAAGGAGAGCTCTTCTAGTTTTCCTTTTGTGAGACAAGAGCGTGCTCGTGTGGATACGTATAGAGGCACGGACACTTGAACGTGCTAAAGATCCAACAAACCGAAAGGAAAAGCGGGATTAACAAGGGCACGCAACAAAGGTAATCCTCTCCTATAAGATAGGTTTGGTTTAGAGAAATTTATTTTATACGAGTTTGCTTTCGCATGGATCACTTGGAAGGGATCCTATTTTCCGTTGCGCATATGCCATTTGGCATACGAGATTTCCCTACAGTTAATGCTCCCTCATCAAAGATTCTCGAAGTAGATCTCGACTATGACTTAACTGTTGATGCAATTTTGCCTCAAGCATTAATTACTTTTGATTTTTGGACAATCAAATTTAAGTTAGACAATGTTGGTGATCTAACATGAATATTGAGTGTCAGATACAAGAAAAGTCCATGTATGAAGGCTTGGCAAGGAAAAGAATTCACAGCGTAAGTCTAAGTATATAGTCTTAGCGACGTAAGTTAAAGTGCAATTTAGCAATGGAAGTCCCAGAGGTGTGGTCTCTTGGCAAAGGAAGACCCGATAGCATGACGAAGTCGAAGGAAGAACTTGAAAGCAAGCACAAAAGGTGAGGATTCGTGGACTCTGAGGCATCCTAAAGGCGCAAGGCTGATAGAAGAAGCTTGAAGGCTTATATCTAGACTAAGGGTAAGTGTCAAGTATGAGAGGATCTTACTTGAGGTGTACCCGTTAAATGTTACTTGCCCCAGTCGACTAGTGGTTTGACTAGTCGATTGGTCGAGTGCTCGGGCAATAAGGAAGAGTTGTGTGAGTTGGTGCTCAGGCCGAGCAGTGCTTAGAAAGTCCTGAGCACCACTCAAGCTTGAGCAGTCGACTGCTACGTAAAGCAATTGGCTGGTTGGGTGCTTGAGCAATTGAGGAATGCCCGATCAGGACTCAACTGGTCAGGCACCAAGAGGTGCTCGGGCACAACACTCAGGATGCTCAACACTCAGACTCGAGAAGTCTTGAGCGGTGCTTGGGCAGTCGCAAAGGAGTCGCAGTGATTAGGTAGTCGACTTATGCGCGATCAATCGACTACCCACGGGTACTCGAGCAATTAAGAAGTCGCAGTGCTCGAGCGTGAGTGCTCGAGATGAGTGTTATCGAGCGATTGAGAAAATGGTACTGGGGAAACTTACTGTGCAACAGTCGACTGCTGTAATGAAGCAGTCGACTAGCTACATGAACGAGTGAACATAAAGTCTTGGAGTCAACTAGTTAGTCAACTAATGAAGCGACCATTGAGATGTAACATTCGTAATCCCGAGAATCACGGCAAGCTGTTAAGGCATCGATAGCAGAGCTCCAAACTCTATATATGAAGGGTGCTGGAGCTTGAAGAAGGCTTAGAAAAAAAACATTCACATAAACATACAAAAACTCTTTTAAGTTTTTCAAAACTCTTCTCCTCTAAACCTTAAATCTCTTCTTCAATTTCTCATTCATTCAATCTTGTAAGAAGAAGAGACTGTTGTAAAAAGGTTTTTCCACCTTGGTGTTCATCTGAAGGAGGAGATTGTGAAATGCTTGCAAGAGAAATAATCCGCCTTAAGGATTGTCGTGGAGTATGAGTGGATCTCTGAACCACATTACATCACCGTGTTAGCATTGATTTGCCTTGTTTTTCATTCTAGCTTTCAATTTATATTTGTTTCCACTAACGAGTTATAGAAACGAGTTGAACAAAAGCTATTCACCCCCTCTAGACTTAGAAAGATCCTCAACAATTGATATCAGAGCTCGGATCGCCTCGGAAGGACTAATGTCAATCGGAGCATTAAGTTGGCATTTCAAGAGGGATATAGTATCGCACGACCACCTTTCTTCGACGGCAATGACTTCGCGTATTGGAAAGGTAGAATGGAGTATTACTTAATGAATGATATATAAAACTGGTTTAGTGTTATAAATGGGTTCGAGAAGCCACTGGATCAATTTGAAGCACTTCTCCCAACCAAGGATTGGACAAAGGAAATAGCCAAGAAGGATTAAGAAAATGCAAAGGCCACAACCATACTACAATGTGGACTCTCAAAGAGATGCCCACTAGTGAAGTGGCTCACTATGTTAAAAGGATGATGTGAAGAACGAAAAGGCTCAAGAGAAAAGATGTGGAGAAGATGTTTTAATCTTCAAAAGGTAAATATAGTAATAGTTCCAATTCTAATACTAATGTTGTGTGTTATGAATGCAACAAGAAAGGGCACATCAAACCAAATTGCTCGGAACTAAAGAAGAAAGAAGAAAAGGAGAAGAAAAAGAATGAGACTATGGTGGCTCAAGCTACATGAGACACCCCAAGCATTGATGATTCTTCGGATGAGGAAGAATTATGTCATATCTCCTGACATATGACATTTATGGCATTTGAAGATGACGAGGAAGCCTCAAGTCAAGAAGAAGAATCAAGCGATGAATTGTTATCTAGTGATGATGAGGTAAAAGATTGTCCTCAAGTAGAATTTCTTTATAAAACTATTGCTTATCTTAAGAATACTTTAGTTAAGTCACAATCTAGGGTTAAGGACTTAAAAGTTGAAATTAAGACAATTAGAAATGAAGCATCCACATCTAGTGAGTTAAGCATGTTTACAGAAGAAAATGATAATTTGAAGAATTAAGTAATTGAGCTAAAGGCGTGTTTAGAAAAATTTATAAATGGCTCAAATTATCTTGACATGATTCTTAGATATCAAAGAGTCATTTATAATAAGACTAGAATAGAATATAAACCTAAGGACAAAGAAGTTGCATATATTTTCCTTATAAATCGAAAGTCAAGCATTAAGGTAAGGTAAAGAAGATATGGGTACCTAAAAATATTTAAATGATGGTTCTGAACCAAATGTATGGTTACCAAATAATGTTATTTTTTGTGTTGTCTAGGTAAACGAATCAAGTATGTAGATTGTGGATAATAGTTGCTCAAGACATATGATCGGATATGTGAGCAAGTTCTCCACAATTAACTATGTAAATAAGGGAACGATATCTTTTGGAAATAGTGGAAATCTCAAGATTATAGGTAGAGGTGCAATTGAGGTATCACCCAAATTTTTATTCATAAAATTTTTTTATTTGAGAATATGAAATTTAATTTTCTTAGTGTAAGAAAACTATGTGATGCGGGGTATAATGTAGAGTTTTAATCCACTAAGTGCTTGATTAGACATAATAGTATAGAAGATTTTATGTTAGTTGGATATAGGAAAACAAATCTATTCTATTT
Organism: Wurfbainia villosa; assembly: GCA_025175895.1. Taxonomy (NCBI): domain Eukaryota; kingdom Viridiplantae; phylum Streptophyta; class Magnoliopsida; order Zingiberales; family Zingiberaceae; genus Wurfbainia; species Wurfbainia villosa. Next base: position 30,435,773 of record CM045994.1, on the reverse strand, counting down.
TGATCTTCTTATACTTCTAACATTTCTACTAAGTGTCTCATATCAATAGAAGAAGGATGACTATGACATAGAAGACTTTGACACATCAATGTGAAAAACATAGACAAAGTAGCAAAATTGGATCTAGTAAAGGACTACCAAAGATCAAGTACATCAAGGGCAAGATGTGTAATGCATGCCAAGAGGGTAAAGAATCTAAGTCATCACACAAGGGTAAAACTCTAACCAACACCTCTTTACCTTTAGAGTTATTACATTTAGATCTTTTTGATTGTCATAGTAATCCATCATTTGAAGGTAACAAATATTGCTTAGTGATAGTTGATGATTTTTTCTAGATATACTTGGGTCTATTTCATGAAACATAAGGATGATACTCTAAAAATAATCATAGGATTTAGCAAAAAAGTAGAAATGAAAAGAATCTCAAGATCAACTAGATTTGAAGTGATCATGGTGAAAAATTTGAAGATCTTAAGTTCTTCGCATTTTGTTTAGAACAAGGATATAAGCATGAGTTTTCTTGTCCAAGAGCACCTCAACAAAGTGGGGTAGTGGAAAGGAAATATCTTGCTCTATAAGAAGCGACTAAGATTATGCTTAATGCATATTCTTTACCTAGTTATTTGTGGGTGGAAGTGGTTAATATCGCTTGCTATATCCAAAATCATGTCTTAATCCATAGATTTTTAGAAAAAATACCTTTTTGAATTATGGAATGACACAATTCCAGCAATTCATTATTTTAAAGTCTTTGATTGCAAAGTTTATTTATTAAATACTAAAGATAATTTAGAAAAATTTAAGTCTAAGGAGGATGAAAGAATCTTAATTGGATACTCATAAGTTGAGGAATCCTCTAATGTTGAATTTGATGAATCTACTAGTACCTACCCTAGGAAAACCACCATTCATAAGGATATCAATGCAAGAAATAAGACATTACCCAAGGAATTCAAAATTTAAATTTAGGGGGGAATGATCAAGGGGGAGGAAGAGGAGATTCTGATAATGAAAGGAGGGAGGCTAACAATGATGAATTTGAATATAACTCACCCTCACCTCCTAGGACCTTAAGAATTCAACAAAATCATCCTCTAGACCAAGTAGTAGGAGAACTCTTACAAGGAGTAAGGACTAGATCCTACTTTAGAGATCCTACTAGTCAAGTTTCCCTAATCTCTCAATTGAGCCAAAATCAATTAATGATTCCTTACTTGATCTGGATTAGATCCTAGTAATCCAAGAAGAGTTAGCTCAATTTGAGAGAAGTCAAGTATGGGTGTTATTCTCTAGACACAATGATGGCATAATTGTTACAACAAAATTGGTATTTAGGAACAAATTGGATGATCAAGGAAGAGTCACAAGGAACAAGGTTAGATTGGTACCTCGAGGGTTTAATCAGGTTGAAGGAATTGATTATGATGAGACTTATGCTCCAGTAGCTCAGTTAGCATCTATCCGAATCCTATTAGGATATGTCACTCACATGAATTTTAAACTCTATCAAATGGATGTGAAATCGGTGTTCTTAAATGAGTTTATCAAGGAAAAAATTTATGTGGAGCAACAACCCGGATTTGAAAATGTAGGCTACACAAATCATGTTTATAGACTTAAGAAAGCCTTATATGGGTTAAAACAAGCTCCTCGAGCTTGGTATGAAAGACTCTCATCATTCTTAATTTCTAAGAACTTTAGAAGAGGCCAAGTTGATCAAACCTTATTTCTAAAGTCTAAGGAAAAAGACATTTTTATTGCTCAAGTTTATATTGATGATATCATATTTGGGGAAACAAAAGATGAACTTCTCCAAGACTTCATCAAAAATATGGAAAATGAGTTTGAGATCAGTCTAGTAGGAGAATTGACTTTCTTCTTAGGATTGCAAGTCAAACAAATTAGTGAATGAACTCATGTCTATCAAACCAAATATGCTAAGGAAATTATTAAGAAATTTGGTTTAGAAAATGTTAAAATAGTGTCTACTACTATAGGGACCAATACTAAGATAAATAGTGATCGAGATGGAAAATCAATAGATCCAAAACATTATAGAAGTATGATTGGTAGTTTATTATACCTAATCGCTAATAAATTGGATATACTATTTGTGGTAGGCATGTGTGCAATATATCAATCTTATGCTGAAGAGTCTCATTTAGTGGTTACCAAGAGGATCTTGAGATATATCAAGAGTGCTCTTAATGTAGGTCTTTGGTAACCTAGAACGCAAAATTATGATTTGTTTGGAAATATGGATTCCGATTATGCGGGTTATAAATTGGATTGAAAAAGCACTAGTAGTGGATGCCAATTTCTTGGATCCTCCCTAGTAAGTTGGAGTAGTAGAAAGCAAACTTGTGTTATTTTGTCCACAACTGAGGTTGAATATGTGGCCATGGGTGGTTCTGTGGCTCAATTACTTTGGATGAGACTTACCCTAGAAGATTATGATCTCCACTACTCCAAAGTCAAAGTTTATTGTGATAATGTAAGTACCATTAATTTGATAAAAATTTCAATACATCACTCTAGGACAAAACATATTGAGGTGAAGCATCACTTCATTAGAGACCATGTGACAAAGGGAGGCATTAAACTAAATTATATTAAATATAAGTCTAACCTTGCCAACATCTTCACCAAGGCTCTATCTGAAGTAGAGTTTACATCATTTAGGAGAGAACTTAGAATGTGCTTTGTAGAGTCAGGGGTATAGGTTTGCATGATCTCATAGCTAAAACTTAGGCTTATACCTCAAAACATCTCATAAAAGACTTAAGAAACCTTGATTTTTATATTTAGCCACTTAGACATTATGTGAGATGATAGGAAGGTGCATTTGGTTCATCATGCTTGTTATGATGCATTACCTTGAGCCAAAATGACATTTAGAAACATTAATTCTTAGTTGGACCAATCATTGGAAAGGCTTGTATATAACTAATATGCATATAGCCTTTAGAACATGGTTGGAAATGTCAAGAAAAAGGGATTTTTTTTTTTTGAAAAATAGTAAGGTTTTTTATGGTTTTCAAGATTGAGTCAATTTAGAAATCTAGAAAGCATTTATTTTCCAAATTATTTTTCCTTGATAGAGAATGGAGTGATAAATGTGTTTGTAAATTTTTATGAAATTTTGGCATCGATAGATTTAGCTATGCATTTCTTAAATTCATTTGAAATTGAATTTAGGAAATTCAACAACCAATAAACTGACACCTATATCAGTCGATTGGTGATAGTTCCCAATCGACTGCTCAAACTATTTTTGGCTGAACAACATAGTTTTAGCCATTAAAAATCTACCCAAGGTTGTTTAACTACTTCTAACCCTATGATATGCTTAGAGAAGTGTTAAAAGGGTAAGATTTTTTGGTGAAAAGGAATAGGAGAGTTAATTAGGGTTTATATTTCCGACAGGCATGGGGGCTCTCTAAAGCAAATTTCTATTGTTGGTGCAAAGTTAGGCAATGATGAGGTTATCTTTCAAAGTTTGATCGGTTCATTATTCTACCTTTAGAAAGTGTCTTGGATTAAGGGGGAGTCATGACTGAATTCTATTCCTTAATTCAAGGTATACATCTTTATTGGTATAAGACTATGTCAACCTTGTGTTTTGTCAAATATGTTGGGTTCATAACTAAGAGACATTTCTTTCTCTTTTTGATGTGTGTCAAAGGAGGATAAATAAAAATTTAAGTTAGAACCTTCATGTTAAAAGAAAAAGACATATTGTGCTTACATATGTGATTTCATATATTTCATATTATGTCTTATTGCATATTTATAGACCAAACTTAAATGGTTGCCAAATATAAAAAATGAGATATTGTTGGTGCAATCTTGCTCCAAGCATTAATTACTTTTGATGTTTGGACAATCAAATTTAAGTTAGACAATGTTGGTGATCTAACATGAATATTGAGTGATAAGTGCAAGAAAAGTCCAAGTATGAAGACTTGACAAGGAAAAGAATTAGTGGTATAAGCCCAAGTATGTAGTCTTGGCGGCGTAAGTCCAAGTGCAACTTGGCAATGGAAGTCCTGGAGGTGTGGTCTCTTGGCAAAGGAAAACTCAATAGCATGATGAAGTCGAAGGAAGCACTTGAAGGCAAGCCAAAGGATGAGGAGTCATGAACTTGGAGGCATCCTAAAGGTGCAAGGCTGATGGAAGAAGCTTAAAGGCTTAGGTATAGGCTAAGGGTAAGTGTGAAGTATGAGATGAACATACTTGAGAAATACCCATTGCCTAGTACTTGCCCGAGTCGACTGGTGAGTTAAAACAATTGCATAGATTATTTTGCAGTTGACTGGTGGTTTGACTAGTCGACTGGACGAGTGCTCAGGTGACGAGGGAGAATCGCACGAGTTGGTGCCCAGGCTGAGCAGTGCTCAGAAAGTCCTAAGCACCACTTGAGGTTGAGTAGTCGACTACTGTGTAAAGCAGTTGACTGGTTAGGTGTTCGGTCGTTTGAGAAACACCCGAGTCAGGACTCGACTGGTCAGGCACCAAGAGGTGCTCAAGCCGAGAGGTGCTTGAGCGTGACACTCAAGATGCTCAACACTCGAACTCGAGAAGTCTCAAGTAGTGCTCAAGAAGTCGCGAAGGAGTTGCAAGGCACGAGCAATCAACTGATGCATGATCAGTCAACTGGCCATGGGTACTCGGGCGATTAAGAAGTTATGGTGCTCAACACGAGTGTGCTTGTGCAATTGGGAAAATGGTGCTTTGGAAACTTATGATGTAGCAGTCGACTAGTTGTAAGAATGGGCGAATAGAAAGTCTTGGAGTTGACTGGTGAAGCGACTGTTGAACTGTAACATCTGTAATCCTGAGAATCACGGCAAGCCATTGAGGCATTGACAGCAGAGCTCCTAACTCTATATAAGAAGGGTGTTGGAGCTTGAAGAAGGCTTAGAAAAAATGTTCACATAAACATCCAAAAGCTCTCTAAGTTTTTCTAAACTCTTCTCCGCTAAACTCTAAATCTCTTCTTCAAGTGCTCATTCATTCAATCTTGTAAGAAGAAGAGACTACTATAAATAGGTTTCTCTATCTTGGTGTTCATCCGAAGGAGAAGATAGTGAAAAACTTGCAAGAGAAATAATCCATCTCAAGGATTGTCATGGAATAGGAGTGAACTTCCAAACCATGTTACATCACCAAGTTAGCATTGGTTTGCCTTGTTTTCCATTATAGTATTCAATTTATATTCGCTTACACTAAGGAGTTGTAGAAATGAGTTGAACAAAAGCTATTCACCCCCCCCCCCCTCTAGCCTTAGAAAGATGCTCAACATTAACTCCTTAGCCATAACCTCTTCCCGGCGGAGTCCCTCCTCCTGGGCCAAAGATAATAATCAGACTTGTCCCTCCAAGACCTGATAAGAAGGTGCGGCGGTAGGGGGAGGCATCGCAAGCTCAGAACTAGATGAAGAGGCCACCGGCGCTAGTTGTGCTACCCAAGTTAATTGATCCTACAGATAAGCATATTAGCGGGCGACTTGTGTATGATAGTCGTCCAAGGAGCGAAGAAATTCCTCGTAATTGATGAGGGTTTGCACGGGTATGTCAAGTTAGGCCCGTACAAAGAAGGTAGATCCAAGCGTGAAGCCCTAATGTCTTCCATGCAGGGTTGTAGTTCCTCCTGATGAAGAATCCACAACTCTCTTAGCGATAAGGGATAAGGAATGGATCTGGTCTGGAGAAGGAGGAGTCATCACCGGGCGGGTCTCCGGAGAAGAAAGAATAGGTTGAGGAGTTGTTTCAAGGGAAGAAACGACCACACCCATATCCATTGTGGGAGAAAGTCTATCGGAGGATTCTGCAAAGGTGAAAAAGGGGTAGGAGACCAAGGAAAATTGCGGAAGGTTCATCCGCGACGATCGAGGGCATAAAGGAAGGTGAAAGGGCACCAGAGGCTATGTCCGTAGGGCATGAGATGACAAGAAGTGCATCGACGGGAGGCAGAGGAGAAGTAAGGCATGAAGAAGAGTAGCAATCGCCTTGATAGGGTTTCCTCAGGAGCTCGAAGCCTCCTTAAAGAGTTGTAGCACCAACAACTTCATGACAATGAAGGGGAGAAACAAGAAGACACAGTGACAGAGGATGGTAGGTCAACGAACGCAAGGCGAAGTAGAAAGGGCACCTTTGCATGACTTGACACTAGGAAGGGGGTGCCGCTCAGAGCCTTCAAGATGGTATTAAAAAAAGTTAAAAAAAAAAAGGATTTGCCTTGAAACCCTAGGAAAATAATAAAAAAGGGTCACTATCATTATGAGGGAGCAAAAGAGCCAATCCAACTAGTGAAAAATCAGAAAAATAAGGGCCACATAGCTGGGTGTTGGAAATATGAGGAAAGTCATCTTTCAGAGTTGATTTGGCACAGGCAAGCCATATGTAAGCCCTGTACGGTCCGAGACTCTCATTCTCCATTCAGCACGGACAAGCCATACATAAGCTCTGCACCACTCGAGTCTCTCATTCCTCATTCTGCATGAACATGCCATACGTAATCCCTGCACTGCCCAAGGCTCTTATTCTCCAATCGCCATGGACATGCCATACATAAGTCCTACACTGCTCGATGCTCTTATTCTCGATTTGGCACAGTCAGACCATACATAAGCCCTGCACCACCCAAGGCTCTCATTCTCCATTCTGCATGGACATGCCATACATAAGCCCTACACCGCTCGAGGCTTTCATTCTCTATTCAGCACAGACATGCCATACGTAAGCCCTGCACCACCCAAGGCTCTTATTCTCCATTCGGCATGGACAAGCCATTCATAAGCCCAACACACTTGAGGTTCTTATTCTCCATTCGACACAGACAGACCATTCATAAGCCCTGCACCGCCAGAGGCTCTAATTCTCCATTCGACATGGACATGCCATACATAAGTCTTGCACCACTTGAGGCTCTTATTCTCTATTCGGCACGGACAAGTGATGTGGTGTGACCATAAGCGCATCGTCATCGTCAAGTAATAAAATATTGATCCCACAGGGACTGGTCAAGTACCGAATACGAGCGATGGAAGATTATCTAGAAGAATCTGAAGTGGATGAGTCGATAAAAGAAAACACAACCGAACAGATTGAAAGATATGATAGAGAATAATTCTAGGATTTTAGTTTTTCTATTATGTCTATTATCTTGGTAGTTCTCTGTTATATCAATGTGTATTTTTGAAGGAAATTTATCTAAGGTTATCGGATGCCTCTTCCAAGATCAACCCGATGTATTTACCTAACTCGATTTCTACTTTCACAGTGTTAGATCTTAGAAGGAACTTGTTCACAATATGGGCACCTGTCACAAATCCCAATGGATCCTTTCGAGAACTACCACTTATTACTTATAGGAACCAAGGTTAGATAAATTGTCATGTTCAAGGATAAGTTTATGGAACCCTCGAGAGGTCATAATAGCTTTCGAGGTATTCATGCATAGTTGACCTTGTTCGCAACATGGGTATTTGTCACGAATACTCCGATGGATCAATCTATGTGAAAGCCCTTAGTTGTCATAATTCCTCATAATTAGTTTAGGTCCTCGAGAGGTTATAATAGCTTTTGAGGTATTCACGTGTAGTTTATCTTGTTCGCAATATGGGTACAGGTGTGAGCAAAATATATAGGATTTTAAGAGTAGTTTTCGCTCACATCCCGTTGCATTTTATATTTGATTCTTGCATATTTCACTTTATTTTGCATGCATTTCCTATTTTTTTATTCGGAGATCTGCTCTTTGTACTCTTGTGTGCAGGACAGCATTCTACGGGGGAAATTGTGCACTTTTGGAGTGAAAAGAAGGCATTTGGCAGCTAGAACAGAAAAACACACACCCTGGCCCTGTGAATCCACACGACTTGCACCCCAGCACCACACACGGCCTGGCCATGTGAATCCACACGGTCGTGTGATGCTGGATGATTTCGACGCGATTCAGTTATTTTCCAAGTTTCGAAGAGATCCGGCCTGATGTCTATATAAAGGAAGCTATGTCCAAACCCTAGGGAGGAGGCCCGACGGCTGGGACGACGCACCGGTGCCCTAAAAAGCACTGGAAACTTGCAACGGGGAGGAAGGAAGCCGCTCAAGGGTAAAATTCTATGCTCCAACACCGGAGAGAAGAACCAAAGAACACTGTAATTTATTTTCTATACATCTTCTGCATTGTAATGATGAATTCAATCATGCCTTGTGTTTCTTCTCTTTCGTTTATGGAGTAGATACTTCGATTCTAGGATTAGGGAGTAGTTTGTGTGCGTAGAACATGTTATTTCAAATATACTTCTGTTCGTGATTTCATATTTGCAATTAGTGATTGTTTAGATTGATAACTGTTGATTTTGGTTTTCTATTTACTGTGCATAGCCAATATGAGGGGTGACAGCCCTCGTATCAAAGATTTAGGAAAATTAAGGAGGAACATAGGGGTTGACCTCATCTTCGATAACCGTATATAGAAGGGTGTGATAGAGTCGGAAACGGGGCACATTCCGACTCGTCATAGGGATTGATTTGGCATTCTCGTACCACCTATCCCGTCCTAAAACCAGGGGTCGACCTGATATGGCAGAGGTAGTTCCCAATAGATGCGAAGGCTCATCGGGGAAGTGTATGATGTCCCTTCCACAAGACCATAGTTAGAAGTCTAGATAATACCCAATTAATAGCGTGTTCTGCGACACACAAGCGAAACCGAAATCCTAGAATTCCCTTAAAAGACTCATACTAGAGTCTTCTTCCGTGTGACACCGTACTAGAGTTAGGACCACCGACAAACCTCATAAGCACAACCCTTAATGTTAAACTCCGAATAATAACGTCCACTGAACAATCGATACTTGAATCTCAGCCCCTGTGGGATCAATAATCTTTTTATTACTTAACTACATCCATGCACTTGCAGGCGTTAAGCGCGAGCATGCACTTCGAGTCCTCGACGGTTCCTGTCATGAGATTTGAGGTCGCGTTCACGTGCATCATGTACCAATGATGAGCACCCCAACATATCAATTTAGTTGAAAACCTTCAATCACTATAGCTCCTCAAGATTAGTTTTACAAAATCAAAATTATAAGAAACATGCGAATAGGTGATCAACAAACTCGCAAGATAAACCATACGTACCATAAAACTAATTCAAGAAGTTCACAATCGAAAAATAAAAGAGTTTTAACAATCCAAGACGAATAAACAAAGAGTTACTTTCTAATCCTAAGATACAAAACTACTCCATAAAGGAGTTACAAAACATAGACAATAGAAAAAGAAAGAGTTAACTCGATGTCCTATGTCTTGAGTGTCTTGTCCTCAGTGGCTCCCTAGATGGATCACTGTCACTGATCCTTAGATCCTCGCCCATTTGCCTCCCCCTAGGGTTTGCTCCAGCTCCTCTCTATTTGATGATCTCTTGATCTTCTACTCGATGATAATGTATTTTTCATAATTATAGGACGCTTGGGGCCCTTTTTATAGACTTTTGGAGGTGAAAAAGTGGTTATTTTAGAGAAGAAATCTCGGATTAGTTATGGTTTATTCGGGATAAGATTTTGTGCTACAGTTGTGTTGTTTGGCATACCCAAGACGTGCTGAGTTTTCTTTGTAACTGAATTCGGATTAGGGTCTGACATGGTCGTGACAAATGGCATGGCCAGGGCATGTCAGGCTCTAGAGTGGGCAGTGCATCTCCGTTTGCTCCCCGTTTGATCACGTGTCCACGTGGCTTTCCTCCGTGACTCGATTATGCCTTCTTTTGCCTTGATTTATGCCCTTCTGAGAATAAAAACATGAAAACCATAGTTATCTGAACTAAAAGTGTAATATGAAAGTAAATACAATATTTTATGTGTTGGGATGTATACTGAAAAGTCTATCTTTTGTATGAACATCTTTATTTTTAAATAAGAATCACATGATCATTATTTGCATATTTATGGTTATGCATATCTGTCTGATACATTACATTGTAGACAACATAGTGTGTAGTGTCATACAGGAGATCATGTTATCGGTTCATTGTAAAGTATAACTAAAGGCTCACAACCGAGATGGTTTTGGACAAACCATTGGCATGGTTGTGGTGTGATTTGGTATTGGTTTGTCTTGACCATAGAATCACACTAGTACACTTTGTGTGTATTGAGCAGGACCGACATAGAGGTGATTCGATTTATTGTTGACTACATAATCGAATCGAACCTCAGATATTATATTGTACATGCTCTTAATCCCGATATAATAACGGGCACATATACTTAGTATTCATTTCTTTGATTTACCAATGGGCGAGATTTATAGAATAAATCGATAGGCTCGGTAAATTGAGAAATTGTATTATTTATATGGTGTGCTGTTGATTATAGGAGGAAACTGTGTCCTATATATTAGGATGATGATGTCCCCTTTAGAAGCTCATAAGGTTCATCATGTAAACCTTGCAGGTGGACTTAGTCCGGCATGATGATAAGGTTGAGTGATACTACTCATGGAGATAGATGTTGATTAATTAATTGTCAGTAAATTAATTAATTGACGAACATTCGAGATCTTAAACACGGGGAGAAATATGTGCAAATAATATATGGAGCCCATATTATCTTATGGGGGTTGGTGAGGTAGATCAATGATAATCCTCTAGTGGATTGGATTATCATTAATGGATCGGACTTTATGTGGGCTTGATCCATTGGGTAGCCAAGATCCAACTCCTCCTCATGGTCCCTATTGTAGCCTATTAAAACCTCATGGAGCCTAGATCCAATGATGGAAAACAAACCTTTAGATCCAACGGTAGAGATTAAATCTCTAGATCCGACGGTTGAGATTAAATCTCTAGATCCGATGATTGAGATTAAATCCCTAGAACCGATGGTGGAAATTAAAACAAGGCTTAAGCCTAACTCTATAAAAGGAGGGATTAGGGTGGGCGGCAAGAGCAATTAGAAGAAAGATAGGATTAGGGTTGGGCGGCAAGAGCTTGGAGGTTTTGGGCGGCCACAATTAAGGAAAATTTATCCTTTCTTCTCTTCTTCCTTAGGTGGCCGGCGCCCATCATCTTCTCCTCTCTCTTTGGCTGGCACCCAAAGCCCTTCCTTCTCTTCTCGTTGGCCGGTGGAAACAAGGGTTAGGGTGATTCCTTGGAGCTCTTGGCTGGCGCCCACCTTTCCCTCTCTTTAGGCCGGCGGCAAGCTTCAAGTTGGGAGCTTGTTGGTTGGTTCTAGATAGAGGTGAGTTTTGTTTCTTATTCTTCCTTTTGTTCGAAGTGAGCAAAGAAAGAAAGATTGGTGATCTAGAAGGCTTCGACTTTTCAAAGATCATCGCCCACACGACGTCCAAAAGGAGGAAGGACATACAATAGAAGATCGAGAGGTATAACGCTTGTTATATTCTTTTGTAACATGTCTATAATTGTATTCAATCATATACATGTTGTATGTTCTATTTTTATGGTTAAATATACTTGGACCCCGAATACAAACACAAAAGCCGGTGATCCGTACATAGTCTATTCCGCGGCTATTCGTAGAATTGAGGTTGGTGGCTTGAACAACAAATTTGTTCAAGTGACTACTCTAATAGAATAGCACGATGATGAAACGGTAGCTTGGGTGATCCCTCCTTGTCAAGGATAATTTTTTTTTATCCGGGGACGTAGAAGGGATCGCCATGAACAAGCGACCGAGTTGAAGTGGGAAGCGTAGTTTCCCACCTTCAAGTGGTATCAGAGCTTCGGTTCCAAAACCTTCAAGTGGTATCAGAGCCACTGTTTCCGGTTTTGTGTGTTTAGGATTCGGTTACTTTTAATCACTTTTCATATATTATATGTGTCGGATAATAGTAGGATGTGCATAGGTTAACTTTTTGGTTGCAGGCATAGGATCCAACTATTATGGTCATATGTGTGTATGTGTGTAATTGTATATTTTGTTGAATCATCGGGGTTGACGAGACTAGTATTTAATTTTTGTAATTAGATATGACATTGTTTAGTCACTCCTTTTATTTTAGTTTACTTTCGATCTAAATTTCATGTACACTTCCTCGTGGAGTATATGATCGATGGATGTAAATTAAAATAGTTTTTTTTCTCGGCTCGGATCTCCGGATTGCTTGTACATGGCGTAGGGAGGAGCGGACGAGATGGCGATACGACGGGAGACATATTGAAGACAAAAGCCATAATAGTTGAAAAATATTTATTTTTCATATTTATTACTTATTGTTTGATATGCATGTCGTAGGCTAGAAAATTCCTCAATTTTAAATTACTAAGTGGGAGAGGGATATTTTTATAAATTCCCACGACCTCCATTACAATTTGACATGTGATGCAAACAAACTTGCGCGTCAGCTCTGAGTGTCTTCCTCCCCATCGGATGAGTTTGTTTGCGGATCACAAGGTCGAATATGGTTATAGGAAATTATTAAGGAGCTTGTGTACTTCCCCATCGGAAGGCATATAACCCGAGATAATTAACTTGGTACTGAGTAATGGTGAACACTTAGATACAAATATAAGTATCCTCCCCATCGGAGTCACTGCTTTTATTTGTAGGGCCGAAGAGGAACCAACTATTAATTTTATTTGTCAAAAAGTTAGGTTGACAAGACTTATAAATGTAGAATTCGTATACGTCCACACTATCGTGGCATACGATATTCTCGGTGTTTTAAGGTGTTGATTGATTTTAAAATTTTATTGTTTGAGGAATCAATAGTTTTTTGAAATCTAATGTTTTGATCTATGTGATTCTTAGGTTATTTTCAAAATGACTTTCAACCTGCTTGCTGTGATACTGAAAGAAAATAAACTTATTGGACCCAACTATGTTGACTGGAAGAGGAATCTTGACATTGTCTTGACTGTTGAGGAATACAAATATGTACTCCTCGAAGAGTGCCCTCCTAAATCTGCAGATGATTCTGGGGAAAAGGTGAAGGAGAGTTATAAGAAGTGGATCAAGGCCGATGAGATGGTGCGGTGTTACATTTTGGCATCTATGTCAAATGTACTGCAACATCAGCATCAAGTCATGCCCACTGCTTATGACATGATGCTCAATCTCAAAGAGCTTTTTGGACACCAGAATCGGGCTGCCAGGCAGGAAGCCATGAAAAACTTGATGACGACCACCATGATCGAGGTAACACCCGTAAGGGATCATGTTCTCAAGATGATGGCTCATTTGAATGATCTGGAAGTCCTCGGAACTGAGATCGATGGGGAAACCCAGGTCGATATCATTCTCCAGTCTCTACCTAGGAGTTTTGAGCAGTTCAGCCTGAACTACAACATGAACAAGAGGTTGTATTCATTGGCGGAGCTTTCTGACAGAACTCCAGGCGGCAGAGGAGCTTTTTCGTTAGAGTGCTCAGGCACAAGCCATGGTTGCCCAAAAGGTTTCTACTTCTAAGCCGAAAGACAAGAAGAAGAAGAAACAAGCTGGGGCAAAGGTTGTGGGAGGAACTCAGGGAGGAGTGAAGAAGCCGAAAGGCAATTGCTTCACTTGTAAGCAGACTGGACACTGGAAGAAGGACTGCCCCAACCGCAAGCAAAACAAAGGTATATCTTTTGGTCTAGTCGTTGAAACATGTTTAACGGTGTTATCTACCGGCACCTGGTGTATAGATACGGGAGCCACTGATTATGTATGCAATACTTTACAGGGGTTCCAGGAAACTAGACGACTGGCTGAGGAGGTGATTACCGTATAATTGGGCGATGCCACAAAGGTGGCGGTTATTGCAGTGGGAGATGTTTATTTGTCTTTTGAGAAAAATAAAATTTTGGTTCTTAAGAATTGCCTTTATGTACCTTTATTTAGAAAGAATTTGATTTCGGTTTCTAAATTGTTTATGGATGGATATTATATTTCTTTTAATGACAGAGTTGTTATAAAAAGGAATAGGGAGATTATTTGTTCTGGTGCATTGATAGGAAATTTGTATACACTCGAACCAAAAGCTCCCACGATGCAAATAGAAGTTAATAACTCATCTTCTAATTCCAATAAGAGAAAAGAACCTTCGAAAATGAACCAAACATATCTTTGGCATCTTAGGCTTGGTCATATTAACCTAAGCAAAATTCAAAGGTTGATAGCTGATGGACCTCTGGGTTCATTAGTGGTGGAAGATTTCCCAACCTGCGAATCTTGCTTAGAGAGTAAAATGACCAAGAGGCCTTTTAAGGCCAAGGGGTATAGAGTCAAAGATGTGTTGGAATTGGTTCATTCTGATTTATGTGGTCCTATGTCTATCCAGGCAAGAGGTGATTTTGAGTATTTCGTCTCTTTTATAGACGATTATTCAAGATATGGATGTAGGGTTTAGCTTTTTGAGTGCGTGAGGGGAAACTTCGCTTCCCACTTCACCTCGGTCGCTTGTTCATGGCGATCCCATCGATGTCCCCGAATTAAAAATTTAATCCTAGACAAAAGGGATTGCCCAAACAACCAAGTCATCGTCGTGCTATTCGTTTAGAGAGGTCACTTGAACAAACTTGTTGTTCAAGCGACCACCCTCTATTCTACGAGTAGCCGCGGAATAGACGATGTACGGATCGCCGACTTTTTTGTTTATGTTCGGGGTCCAAGTTATATTAGTCACATACATAAAGTAAACATCCACACAAAACATGCATATAATTGAAAAGCAATTATAAACATAATACAAAAGAACACTAATCAAAATAAACAAGATTATACCTCTTGATCTTCTATTATATGTCCTTCCTCCTTTTGGACGTCATGTGGGCGACGATCTTCCAAAAGTTGAAGCTCCTAGATCGCCAATCTTCCTTTCTTGTTCACTCCGAACAAAGGAAGATCATTAAACAAAACTCTTCTTCCTATCTAGAACCGGTCACCAAGTCAATAAACTCGATGTTAACACCGGCCAAGGAAGAGAACATGGAGTATGGGAGCCAGCCAAAGGAGAATCAATGAAGGCATGGGCGTCGGCCAACACTTGGAGAAGAGAAAGCAAAGCAATCCTTCTCCTTGTTGCCGCCCAAACCCTAAACTAAGCTCTCCTAATTTCTGGCCAAGGATGAAGGGAAGAAGAATAGGTTGAGCTCCGGCCAAGGTAGAGGGAAGAAGAATAGGTGCCGACCAAACCTTAGGAAGAAGAAGAAGAGGCTTCCTCCACTTGTTGCCGCCCACCACCAACACTCAAACCCTAACCCTAGCCGCCCACTCCTAATCCTATCCCAACTAGGATTGCTTGCCGCCCAAGGGAAGCAAACCCTAACCCTCATCCATCAAGTTATCACCCACCCCTATCACCTCCTTTTATAGAGTTAGGGATAAGCCATGATTTAATCTCCACCATTGGCTCTAGGGATTTAATCTCAACCGTCGGATCTAGAGATTTAATCTCAACCGTCGGATCTTAGAGATTTAATCTCTACCTTTGGATCTAGAGTTTTGTTTCTATCCATTGGATATAAGCTTCATGAGGTGTTAATAGGCTACAATAGGGACCATGAGGAGGAGTTGGATCTTGGCCACCCATGGATCAAGCCCACATAAAGCCTGATCCATTAATGATAATCCAATCCACTAAAGGATTATCATTGAACTACCTCACCAACCCCCATAAGATAATATGGGCTCCATATACTATTTGTACATTTTCTCCCCGTGTTTAAGATCTCGAATGTCCGTCGATTAATTAATTTACTGACCATTAATTAATCAACATCTAACTCCATGAGTAGTACCACTCAACCTTTTCATCATGCCGGACCAAGTCCACCTACAGGGTTTACATGATGAGCCTTATGAGCTCCTCAAGGGGATATCATCATCCTAATATATAGGACACGGTTTCCTCCTATAATCAACGGCACACCATATAAATAATATCATTTCCCAACTTACCGAGCCTATCGATTTAATCTATAACCTTTTCATTATGTTGGACCAAGACTACCTGTAGGGTTTACATGATGAACCTTATGAGCTCCTCAAGGGGACATCATCATCCTAATATATAGGACACGGTTTCCTCCTATAATCAACGACACACCATATAAATAATATCATTTCCCAACTTACCGAGCCTATCGATTTAATCTATAAATCTCGCCTATTAGTAAATCAAAGAAATGAATATTAAGTATATGTGTCCATTATTATATCGGGATTAAGAGCATGTACAATATAATATCCGAGGTCCGATTCGATTATGTAGTCAGTAATAAATCGAATCACCTCTAAGTCAGTTCTGCTCAATACACACAAAGTGCACTAGTGTGATTCTATGGTCAAGACAAACCAATACCAAATCACACTACAACCATTCCCATGGTTTGTCCAAAGTCATCTCGGTTGTGAGCCATTACTTATACTTTTCAAGGAGCCGATAACATGATCTCCCGTGTGACACCACACACCATGTTATCTACAATGTAAAGTATTAGACAATATACATAACCATAAAAATATGCAAACAATAATCATGTAATTCTTATTTCAAAATAAAGATGTTCATACAAAAGATACACTTTTCAGTATACATCTCTACAATCTCCCACTAATACTAAAAGACTATGCTGTCCTCAAACTGTCATACATCTGATCTTCATTCCCTCCACATGCCTATCAAAAGCTCTCACCGGAAGGGCCTTAGTGAAAGGATCTGTCAGGTTATCCTCCGATGCAATCTTAGCCACAACAACTTCTCCTCTCTTTACGATTTCTCGTATCAGGTGGTACTTGCGCTCTATGTGTTTACTAGCCTTATGGGCTCGTGGTTCCTTCGAGTTTGCAACTGCACCACTATTATCACAATAAATTGTGATAGTTCTGGGTAAACCAGGAATCACATCCAAGTCCATCAGGAAGTTACTGAGCCACACAGCTTCTTTGGCCGCCTCAGAGGCTGCCACATACTCAGCTTCCATGGTGGAGTCCGCCACACATTTTTGCTTGACACTCCTCCATACAATGGCTCCACCTCCCAAAGTAAACACAAAACCTGAGGTAGACTTACTGTTATCCCTATCTGATTGGAAGTCGGAATCCGTGTAACCCACAGGGAGTAATTGGTCTGCCTGGTAAACTGGCATATAATCCCTAGTCCTTCTCAGGTACTTCAATATATGCTTTACCGCAGTCCAATGTCCCTGTCCTAGATTACTCTGATATCTGCTGACCATGCCCACGGTAGCGGATATCCGTCTCGTCATATAGCATCGCATACATGAGGCTTCCTACTGCCGAAGCATAAGGAACCGCCTTCATCTCCTCTATCTCCTCAGATGTTCTAGGACACATCTCCTTAGATAAAGGAACTCCATGCCTGAAAGGTAGAAAACCCTTCTTGGAGTTCTGCATGCTAAAACGATCCATAATCGTGTCTATGTATGAAGCTTGGGATAAGCACAACATCATTTTCTTGCAATCCCTTATAACCTTGATCCCAAGGATGTGTCCCACCTCTCCCAAGTCCTTCATATCAAACTGTTTGGACAATCATACCCTTACGTCCGATAACACCTTGATATTGTTGCCAATCAACAAAATGTCATCTACGTATAGTACAAGAAATATCATTACGTTTTCGTCACATCTCTTGTATACACAAGACTCATTCGGACTTTGAATAAATCCATAAGACTGGATTACCTCATCAAAGCAGATGTTCCAAGACCTAAAAGCTTGCTTCAATCCATAAATGGACTGATTAAGCTTACATACAAGATGCTCTTTGCCCTTCCCAATGAATCCCTCTGGTTGCTTCATATAGATATTTTCCTCAAGACTTCCATTAAGGAAAGCTGTCTTGACATCCATCTATCACACCTCATAATCCATATGAGCTGCTATGCATAAGAGAATCCGGATAGACTTAAGCATGGCTACCGGCGAAAAGGTCTCCTCATAATCGATACCCTCTTTCTGAGTATACCCCTTCGCAACAAGCCTCGCTTTGAAGGTCTCAACATTCCCATCTATTCCTCTCTTTCTCTTGTAAATCCACTTGCATCCAATGGTTTTTACACCATCGAGTGGTTCTACTAGCTCCCTGACTTGATTTGAATCCATAGATTCAATCTCAGTATTCATTGCACTTTGCCAAGATACTGCATCTTTATCTTGGATTGCCTCGTCATATGTCCAGAGATCAGGTTCATGTTCGCTATGGACCAAATCAGAAGACTCTCCCAAGAACATGAATCTATCAGGCTGTCTCACAACCCTCCCACTACGACGAGGCATCACCTGTGTATCCTATGTGACACGCGGTGCAGTGACATGTGGTATATCTTCTTGTACCGGTGGTACTAAAGAAGTGACTTCCCCTTTTAATTCCTCCAGAACAATTTTACTCTTGGGCTTGTGGCTCATGACATAGTCTTCCTCTAGAAATCTGGCATTCATGCTAACGACCACCCTATGATCTCTAGGACTATAAAATAGACCACCCTTCGTTCCTCTAGGATAGCCAACGAACATGTGTACTTCTGTACGAGATTCCAACTTACCAGCATCTGTCTTCAGCACATGTGTTGGACTCCCCCATATCCGAATATGTCTTAGACTAGGCTTTCGCCCAGTCCACAATTCTGTGGGAGTAGAAGGCACTGATTTAGATGGAACTAAGTTCAGAATGTACACCGCCGTATCTAGAGCATATCCCCAGAACAAATCTAGCAACTCAGAATAACTCATCATCGATCTAACCATCTCCATAAGAGTTATATTCCTTCGCTCTACTACACCATTCTGCTGGGGTGTGCCACGTGCAGTCAATTGGGATTGAATCCCAGCCTCTGATAGGTAATTCCTAAACTCTCCCAAGAGGTACTCACCACCACGATCAGATCATAGTGTCTTGATACTTTTACCTTGACGTTTCTCCACATCATCCTTGAATTCTTTGAACTTGTCAAAGCATTCAGACTTGCGGCGCATCAGGTAAATGTATCCATATCTCGAGTAATCATCTATAAAAGAGACGAAATACTCGCAACCACCTCTAGCCTGGATAGATAAAGGACCACACAAATCAGAATGAACCAATTCTAACACATCTTTGGCTCTATACCCCTTGGCCTTAAAAGGCCTCTTGGTCATTTTACCCTCCAAGCAAGATTCGTAGGTTGGGAAATCTTCCACCACTAATGTACCTAAAGGTCCATCAGCTATCAACCTTTGAATTCTGCTTAGGTTAATATGACCAAGCCTAAGATGTTAAAGATATGTTTGGTTCATCTTCGAAGGTTCTTTTCTCTTATTTGAATTAGAAGAGGAGTTATTAATTTCAATTTGCATCGTGGGAGCTTTTGGTTCAAGTGTGTACAAATTTCTTATCAATGCACCAGAACAGATAATGTCCCTATTCCTTTTTATAACAACTCTGTCATTAAAAGAAATAGAATATCCATCCATAAATAATTTAGAAACCGAAATTAAATTCTTTCTAAATAAGGGTACATAAAGGAAATTCTTAAGAACCAAAACTTTATTTTTCTCAAAAGATAAATGAATGTCTCCCACTGCAACTGTCGCCACCTTCGTGGCATCGCCCAAGTACACAGTAATCTCCCCCTCAGCCAGTCGTCTGGTTTCCTGGAACCCCTACAAAGTATTGCAGACATGATCAGTGGATCCCGTATCTACACACCAAGTACCGATAGATAACACCGCTAAACATGTTTCAACGACTAGACCAAAAGATATACCTTTGTTATGCTTGCGGTTGGGGCAGTCCTTCTTCCAGTGTCCAGTCTACTTACAAGTGAAGCAATTGCCTTTCAGCTTCTTCACTCCTCCCTGAGTACCTCCCACCGCCTTTACCCCAGTTTGTTTCTTCTTCTTCTTGCCTTTTGGCTTAGAAGTAGAAACCTTTTGGGTCACCATGGCATGTGCCTGAGCACTGTGACGAAATAACCCCTTTGCCGCCTGGAGTTCTTTCAAAAGTTCCGCCAACGAATACAACCTCTTGTTCATGTTGTAGTTTAGGCGAAACTGCTCAAAACTCCTAGGTAGAGACTGGAGTATGATATCGACCTGGGTTTCCCTATCGATCTCAGCTCCAAGGACCTCCAGCTCATTTAAATAAGTCATCATCTTGAGAACATAATCCCTCACGGGTGTTCCCTCGATCATGGTGGTCGTCATCAAGTTTCTCATGGCTTCTTGCCTCGCAGCTCGATTCTGGTGTCCGAAAAGCTCTTTGAGATTGAGCATCATGTCATAAGCAGTGGGCATGACTTGATGCTGATGTTGTAGTACATTTGACATAGAAGCCAAAATGTAACACCGCGCCATCTCATCGGCCTTTATCCACTTCTTATAACTCTCTCTCTCCTTTTCCCCAAAATCATCTGCAGGCTTAGGAGGGCATTCTTCGAGGAGTACATATTTGTATTCCTCAACAGTCAAGACAATGTCTAGATTCCTCTTCCAATCAACATAGTTGGGTCCAGTAAGTTTGTTCTCTTTCAGTATCACAGTAAGTGGGTTGAAAGTCATTTTGAAAGAAAACCTAAGAATCACATAAATCAAAACATTAGATTTCAAAAAATTATTGATTCCTCAAACAATAAAATTTTAAAATCAACCAAAACCTCAAAACACCGAGAATATCGTATGCCACGATAGTGTGGACGTATACGAATTCTACATTTGTAAGAGGAGATTTTACCCATTAATTTTACTATCTTGTTAACCTAACTTTTTGACAAGTAAAATTAATAGTTGGTTCCTCTTTGGCCCTACAAATAAAAGCAGTGACTCCAATGGGGAGGATACTTATATTTATATCTAAGTGTTCACCATTACTCGGTACCAAGATAATTATCTCGGGTTATGTGCCTTCCGATGGGGAAGTGCACACGCTCCTTAATAATTCCCTATAATCATATTTGACCTTGTGATCCATAAACAAACTCATCCGATGGGGAGGAAGGCACTCAAAGCCGATGCGCATGTTTGTTTGCATCACTTGTCAAATTGTAATAGAGGCCATGGAAATTTAAAAAAATTTCCCTCTCCCACTTAGTAATTTGAAAATGAGGAATTTTCTAGCCTACGACATGCATATCAAACAATAAGCAATAAATATGAAAAATAAAAATTTTCCAACTATTATGGCTTTTGTCTTCAATATGTCTCCCGTCGCATCGCCATCTCGTCCGCTCCTCCTACGCCATGTACGATCCATCCGGAGATCCGAGCCGAGACTAAAATCTATTTTAATTAACATCCATCAATCCTATACTCCACGAGGGAGTGTACATGAAATCGAGATCGAAAGTAAACTAAAATAAAAAGAGTGGCTAAACAAAGCCGTATCTAATTTACAAAAAATCAAATACTAGCCTCGTCAACCCCGAGGATTCAACAAAATACATACATACAATCACATACACACATATGGCCATAATAGTCGGATCTTATGTCTGCAACCAAAGAGTTAACCTACGCATATCCTACTATTATCTGGCACATATAATATATGAAAAAATGTATAAGAGTAACCGAATCCTTAAACACACAAAACCGGAAACCTTGGCTCTGATACCAATTGTAGGGTTTAGTTTTTCGAGTCCGTGAGGGGATACTTCGCTTCCCACTTCACCTCGGTCGCTTGTTCATGGCGATCCCATCGATGTCCCCGGATTAAAAATTTAATCCTAGACAAAAGGGATTGCCCAAACAACCAAGTCATCGTCGTGCTATTTGTTTAGAGAGGTCACTTGAACAAACTTGTTGTTCAAGCGACCACCCTCTATTCTACGAGTAGCCACGGAATAGACAATGTACAGATCGCCGACTTTTGTGTTTATGTTCGGGGTCCAAGTTATATTAGCCACATACATAAAGTAAACATCCACACAAAATATGCATATAATTGAAAAGCAATTATAAACATAATACAAAAGAACACTAATCAAAATAAACAAGATTATACCTCTTGTTATACCTCTTGTATGTCCTTCCTCCTTTTGTATGTCGTGTGGGCGACGATCTTCCAAAAGTCGAAGCTCCTAGATCGCCAATCTTCCTTCCTTATTCACTCCGAACAAAGGAAGATCATTAAACAAAACTCTTCTTCCTATCTAGAACCGGCCACCAAGTCAATAAACTCGAGTTGCCGCCGGCCAAGGAAGAGAACATGGAGTATGGGAGCCGGCCAAAGGAGAATCAATGAAGGCATGGGCACCGGCCAACACTTGGAGAAGAGAAAGCAAAGCAATCCTTCTCCTTGTTGCCGCCCAAACCCTAAACTAAGCTCTCCTAATTTCCGGCCAAGGATGAAGGGAAGAAGAATAGGTTGAGCTCCGGCCAAGGTAGAGGGAAGAAGAATAGGTGTCGGCCAAACCTTAGGAAGAAGAAGAAGAGGCTTCCTCCACTTGTTGCCGCCCACCACCAACACCCAAACCCTAACCCTCGCCGCCCACTCCTAATCCTATCCCAACTAGGATTGCTTGCCGCCTAAGGGAAGCAAACCCTAACCCTCATCCATCAAGTTGTCGCCCACCCCTATCACCTCCTTTTATAGAGTTAGGGATAAGCCATGATTTAATCTCCACCATTGGTTCTAGGGATTTAATCTCAACCGTCGGATCTAGAGATTTAATCTCAACCGTCGGATCTTAGAGATTTAATCTCTACCTTTGGATCTAGAGTTTTGTTTCTATCCATTGGATCTAAGCTTCATGAGGTGTTAATAGGCTACAATAGGGACCATGAGGAGGAGTTGGATCTTGGCCACCCATGGATCAAGCCCACATAAAGTCCGATCCATTAATGATAATCCAATCCACTAAAGGATTATCATTGAACTACCTCACCAACCCCCATAAGATAATATGGGTTCCATATATTATTTGTACATTTTCTCCTCGTGTTTAAGATCTCGAATGTCCATCGATTAATTAATTTACTGACCATTAATTAATCAACATCTAACTCCATAAGTAGTACCACTCAACCTTATCATCATGCCGGACCAAGTCCACCTACAGGGTTTACATGATGAACCTTATGAGCTCCTCAAGGGGACATCATTATCCTAATATATAGGACACGGTTTTCTCCTATAATCAACGGAACACCATATAAATAATATCATTTTCCAACTTACCGAGCCTATCGATTTAATCTATAAATCTCGCCCATTGGTATATTAAAGAAATGAATATTAAGTATATGTGTCCGTTATTATATCGGGATTAAGAGCATGTACAATATAATATTCGAGGTCCGATTTGATTATGTAGTCAGCAATAAATCGAATCACCTCTAAGTCGATCCTGCTCAATACACACAAAGTGCACTAGTGTGATTCTATGGTCAAGACAAACTAATATCAAATCACACTACAACCATTCCGATGGTTTTTCCAAAGTTATCTTGGTTGTGAGCCTTTACTTATACTTTTCAATGAGCCGATAACATGATCTCCCGTGTGACACCACACACCATGTTATCTACAATTTAAAGTATTAGACAATATGCATAACCATAAAAATATGCAAACAATGATCATGTGATTCTTATTTCAAAATAAAGATGTTCATACAAAAGATAGACTTTTCAGTATACATCCTTACAATGGATACATTTACTTGATGCGCCGCAAGTCTGAATGCTTTGACAAATTCGAAGAATTCAAGGCTGATGTAGAGAAATGTCAAGGTAAAAGTATCAAGATACTACGATCCGATCATGGTGGTAAGTACCTCTTGGGAGAGTTTTGGAATTACTTATCAGAGGCTAGGATTCAATCCCAATTATCTGCACCTGGCACACCCCAGCAGAATGGTGTAGCAGAGCAAAGGAATAGGACTCTTATGAAGATGGTTAGATCGATGATGAGTTATTCTGAGTTGTCAGATTCGTTCTGGGGATATGCTTTAGATACGACAGTGTACATTCTGAACTTGGTTCCATCTAAATCAGTGCTTTCTACTCCCACAGAATTGTGGACTAGGCGAAAGCCTAGTCTGAGACATATTCGGATTTGGGGGAGTCCAGCACATGTGCTGAAGGCAGATCCTGGTAAGTTGGAACCTCGTACAGAAGTGCGCATATTCGTTGGCTATCCTAGAGGAACGAAAGATGGTTTGTTTTATAGTCCTAGAGATCAGAAGGTAATCGTTAGCACGAACGCCAGATTTCTAGAGGAAGACTATGTGATGAACCACAAGCCCATGAGTAAGATTGTTCTGGAGGAATTTAAAGGGGAAGTCACTACTTCAGTACCACCGGTACAAGAGGATATATCACAAGTCACTACATTGCATGTCACAGAGGATACACAGGTGATACCTCGTTGTAGTGGGAGGGTTGTGAGACAGCCTGATAGATTCATGTTCTTGGGAGAATCTTCTGATTTGGTCCCTGGCAAATATGAACCTGATCCCTGGACATATGACGAGGCAATCCAAGATAAAGATGCGATATCTTGGCAAAGTGCAATGAATGCTGAAATAAAATCTATGGATTCAAATCAGGTCTGCGAGCTAGTAGAACCACCCAATGGTATAAAAGTCATTTGATGCAAGTGGATCTACAAAAGAAAGAGAGGAATAGACGGGAAGCTTGAAACCTTCAAAGCAATGCTTGTTGCGAAGGGGTATACTCAAAAAGAGGGTATCGATTATGAGGAGACCTTTTCACCGGTAGCCATGCTTAAGTCTATCCGGATTCTCTTATGTATTGTTGATCATATGGATTATGAGGTATGACAGATGGATGTCAAGATAACTTTCCTTAATGGAAGTCTTGAGGAAAACATCTATATGAAGCAACCAGAAGGATGTTGGTGCATTAGGCACCTAAGTTGAACCTGGTTTTGATTATAGCAAACGATACAAAGTTAAGCTCATGTCGTTATCTCACGAGCTGAATCGAGTGTGTAAAAAATTGCTATAGCTGGAGCTGAAGACTAGCGACACCCGGAGGAAGCCGCGGTGGTCGGGCGACACTCGAGTGACTTCGGAGGGAGCCGAAGGAATCAAGTGGAAGGTCGGAAGCAAAAGCAACATAGTAAGTATCGAGGTAAGCTTGAGTGAGTAAAGTGAAGTGAGGTCGTGTCCTTTGTACGGGGACGTCCTTAGGCGATGATCCGACACAAGACTTCCCATGGAAGGTCTATGTTGAGATCGGAA
Organism: Wurfbainia villosa; assembly: GCA_025175895.1. Lineage (NCBI taxonomy): Eukaryota > Viridiplantae > Streptophyta > Magnoliopsida > Zingiberales > Zingiberaceae > Wurfbainia > Wurfbainia villosa. The sequence continues at coordinate 30,410,618 of CM045994.1, read as the reverse complement.
GGCAAGTGACCGTCGAATTCACTTATATTTTGAGCTAACTCTTTATTGTAGTCAAAAATCCTGGCCATCAGTTCAATCGGCGATTCAACGGCGATTCAGCGGGCGATTCAGCCGGCTTGATTGGCCGGTGGTCAAAAATCAGCCTCGAGGAGTCAAGCTTTATCACCATTTTTCAAGGAGTTTTGTGTCCAATTCCTATTGGTTGAAGACTCATTCGATGAGGGGCTTAAAGGCTATAAAAGGAGGGCTTCTCCTAGGGTTTTTCATCATCTCTAAGTGCTCACAAACCTCCACAACTCTGCGATTTTCCGACGACTCTCTGACGAAGTCGTCATCAACAACCCTAGTTTACTTTCTACTCTTTTAGTTGTTGATATTCTTATTTTGTCGTCTCTTTAAATATTGCAATTCCTTTTATTAATCGAGGTTTTCTATCGTTGCACTTTACATTAATAGAAGAGAGGGTTTATCTCTCTATCTTCTCTTCAAGTTTTTTGTAATCACAAACTCCTACCTCCAACGAGGAAGAGTGTTTTTAGTGAATCGCTTCCCGCGTGCGTGATCAAGGATCACTAGGATCTTGGAGTAGTAGCCAAGGCTACAACCAAGTAAAAAATATTTGTCTCATTTATTTATAGTTTATCTTTCATGCGATTAACTGTACTCGAGTTTTAACGAATTAAAAAAGGTTTATCGCTATTCACCCCCTCTAGCGATCCGCTTGATCCAACAATTGCCAGGGCGCTTAGATTTGGTGAAACCACCAATCTAGCATTTTTTACAGATTTATTTTTCGTTCATTTAAATTTTTCTCCCGCACTACTAATCCAAGATGAAGTCTTGGTACTCTTCGTTTGGTTTTGTTTTGCAAGTATTCGCTTTTGGAGTAGCCGACGGTAAAATGGGCATAACTTTTCGTACAAGTTGACCCACGAAACGGTCTACCTACCAAAACGAAGCTCTCGAAAGATCTACACTTCTTATCTGGGTAAACCCTCGTAACAAGCTGTATTCATCCCGAAAAATCATCGTTTAGTACCATTTCCGGGACATCGAAGGTTGTAAGTGCTCATCTTTTATTTTAGTTGGTTATTTCTCGTTTATTCCTTTTGTTTCTTTTCATTTCCTACATTACTAATCCAAGGCGAAGTCTTGGAACCTTTTTTTCATGTTTTTTTTTGGTATTTTTTGTGCAAGGTTTCCCTTCCAAATGGCCCATCTCAAGGGTTTTAGTACCGTCCGACCTCCGTTTTACAACGGAGATGATTTCCGTTACTGGAAAGGTCGGATGGAATGCTTTCTCAAAACCCAAATCGAGATGTGGATCATAATCCAAACGGGTTTCACACTTCCAACTAATGAAGTGGGTGAATCCTTGGATTATGATCAATGGACCATTGCGACAAAACGACAAGTCGAAGCCGACGCCAAGGCAACACAAATCCTCCAATGCGGCTTGTCCAAGGAGGAGTTAAATCGCGTCGGCCCCTTCATCAGCGCAAAGGACCTTTGGACAAAGCTAGTGGAGCTACACGAAGGGACCGATGAAGCCAAGGTATGTAAGTGCGACCTTTTATTTAATAAATTATATAATCTAAAAATGCAGGAACATGAAATGGCGACGCAACTCCACGCCCGCGTCCAGGACATAGTCAACAATCTACACGCAATCGGGCAAAAGGTCGAAAACCGTGACCTTATAAGGTATGTCCTAAACTCCTTTCTGAGGACTACCTTGTGAGCATCCATGGTCGATGCCTACAAGGTCTCCAAGGATCTTTCTAAACTTAGGTTAGATGAACTTTTTTCTGATTTCGAACTTCATGAGCAGTCTAACTCGGAACCCGAGAAAGGTATAGCACTATTTGCAGGTTCAAAGAAGAAAACCACTAGCAAGCCACCCCCGAAGGAAGAAGAGGATGAGTCGGATTCGGAGGTCGACTCGGAAATGGAGGCCGAACTAGTCAACCTAGTTCGGAGGATAGTCAAGGGCCGAAAACGAACCGTCACTCGACCCAACGAAGGTAAGCCTAAAAGTTCAAATATTAGATGTTATGAATGCAACAGGTTTGGACATATCAAGTCTGAATGCCCAAAGCTCAAAAGCAAAACACCAAAATACAAAAAGGCACTCAACGCTACATGGGAAGAAGCTTCCGAGGAAGAAGATGGTGATCAAGTCCTCATGGCTAAACCGGTGGAATCGGAGACAGAGTCGGAACCGGAACTTGAATCGAAAACCGAAGATGAGTCGGACTGCGAAGCACTATTCAAGACAAGCCACGGATACGCATCCGGTTCAAAAGATACACTCAAGGTAAGTCGGTCTCTCATTACTACACTTTATAGTGCAATTAAGTTTTTAAATAGAAAGTTAGCTAAGTCCGAGTCTAAGGTCGAGACCCTGATTGAGGAAGTTAAACTCCTCAAACACGAGGTCTCCCTAACCTCTTCGACTAGTCGAGTTCAAGAGAAGGACTCAACTCGGGTTGAAAAACTCGAAGTTGAGAACTCACTCTTGAAGAGTCAAGTCGAAGATCTTAGGAATACGTTGGAAAGGTTTACTTTGGGATCCAAAGGACTTGACCTCCTACTTGGATCGCAAAGGGCTGTGTACAACAAGGTCGGGCTAGGGTTTAGCTCAAACACGACCAATAAGTCGTATATGTCGATTGTAAGTCGACATAAAAAACGTGTCCAAGCATGGGTCCCTAAGACCACCTTGATTTCAAACTTAGGATCGAACCAGTACTGGGTTCCCAAGGACCAAATCCACTATGTAGAGAGGCCGAATCGATTCAACGGTCCAGGGAGAGCTAGTACAAAACTTGTTTGTGTTTTAACCTAGAAATTGCATGCTTAGGTTTTTATTTAGTTTGATTTTCCTTTTTAGAATGGTTAGATAGGACTATAACTCATCAATACTTGATAACATAGTACCAGGATGCGGCGAGATGATAGTACGCTAGGAAAGCGGAGTCTTGTGTATTCGGGCTAGATAAGACGTATCTAGTTCGGTGCACTTGACCGAGCGAAACTAGCTGAAGCTACCTCGCTGTATCCTAGACTAGTTAGACCAGGAAGTGGTCTTAGGTGAGTCAAGTCTCTATTTTCTTGAAAATGGCTTTGTCTAAGGAAGTGGTCGTTGTTCCGATCAAAGAAGGCCTCTGTGCCTCGCCATGACCTGGAAGCCATGATCTTGAAAAGGTGACTTAATGAGCCTAAGGTCAAATCCGAATCTAACGCAAGGTTGACAAGTGTTTAAGTCATTAAATTTAAATCAAGTAAAATTGGAAGTCATCTCACAATAACATATAGGGTTAACGTATTTGATCATGTAGACATGGGTGAGATAATTTAGGTTAATAATTTTCAACCAATCTTTAATAAATCCAATATCCGATCCAACTACCTTGCGTGTAGGATCAATGGATGTTGGACAGTGGTTTCTCCTTACACATGACCGGGAATCAACTCAAGTTTTCGAAGCTTCGATTCAAACGACAAGGATCGGTAGCCTTCGGAAATAACGGCAAGCTCAAAATCATAGGATCAGGTGATATTGAGCTCAACTCAAATTTTATTATTCAAAATGTTTTATTAGTAGAAAATTTTCAATATAATTTACTTAGTGTAAGCCAATTGTGTGATAATAACTATAAGGTCATATTCCTAGGAAATGAATGTGTAATTAATACAAACGAAACCTCTAAAACAATTCTTAAGGGAACTAGAAATAACAACATTTACACTATTAACTTAACTAACTCCTCAACTAAGTGTCTTATGACACGGCAAGAGGAATCATGGTTGTGGCACCGACGACTCGGTCACTCACACCCAAGACTCATCCACAAGATGAGTCAGAGTGACTTAGTCAGAGGTTTGCCTAACCTCAATAACTTGGATAATAAAATATGTAATGTTTGTCAACAAGGTAAACAATCTAGGACACAACATCAACTAACTAATCAAGAACGAACCAAAAGTGTGCTTGAGCTCCTACACATGGATCTATTTGATTCACACGGAGCTAAGTCACTTAATGGAAGTAAATTCTGTTTAGTCATTATTGATGACTACTCTAGATTTACTTGGGTTAGGTTCATCAAACACAAAAGTAATACCCTAGATCAATTAATCAACCTATTTAAGTTAATAGAAAATCAACAAAACATTAAAATCAAAAGACTTAGGACTGATCATGGTGGTGAATTCGAAAACCATAGGTTTCTGATCAGAACCTAAATGGATACCACCATGAGTTCTCTTGCCCTAGAACTCCACAACAAAATGGCCTAGTAGAACGCAAAAATAGAACCCTACAAGAAGCCGCTAGGACAATGTTAAATGAGTATAATCTACCCGATAGATTTTGGGCGGAAGCCATGAGTACGACATGCTATGTCCAAAATAGGATCCTTATGGTAAAGAGGCACCTTAAGACCTCATACGAGATTTATCACGATAAAATACCTAACATCAAGTACTTTAGGGTATTTGGGTGTAAGGTACATATCCTAAACACTAAGGATTACCTAGGGAAATTTACATCCAAAACCACGACCGGAATCTTTCTAGGATACTCGACTACAAGCAGAGCTTATAGAGTATATAACCACGACACCCTTAGAGTCGAGGAGACTATCAATGTAGTATTTGATGAAGGACACGAACCTACAAAACCCCCGGCAACCCCAATTAGCGAGTCAACTCATACTAGACCTAACTCTGATCCGGAGATCAGGTCTAGTATTAATCCCAACCTAGGTCAACCAAGTCATTCTATTGACCAAGTGGTAGATGACTCAAACCAAACTGGAACTCAAATGAGTCATCCTATTGACCAAGTAGTAGACTCAAACCCAAACCCAACTAGGACTCAAACGAATCATCCTATCGACCAAGTGATAGGTGATCCAAGTCTAGGAGTTCGAACTAGAGCCTCATATCGAATCCTTAGTCAAATTTTCTTGATTTCTAAAATTGAACCCAAGACTATTGACCAAGCTCTTCTTGATCCCGATTGGATTATTGCAATGCAAGAAGAGCTGGCGCAATTCACTAGGAACGAAGTATGAGAATTAGTACCACCACCTAAAGATAGAACAATCATTGGAACAAGGTGGGTGTTTAGAAATAAACTTGATGACAAAGGTGAAGTAGTTAGAAATAAAGCTAGACTAGTTGCTAAAGGGTTTAGTCAAGTCAAAGGTTTAGATTATGATGAGACATATGCCCCAGTAGCTAGATTAGGGTCCATTCGAATGCTATTAGCGTATGTTGCACATCGCGGATTTAAGTTGTTTCAAATGGATGTGAAATCTGCGTTCTTGAATGGATACATTAAAGAAGAAGTTTATGTTAGTCAACCTCCCAGTTTCGAAATCCTAGACAAACCCGACCATGTCCTTAGGTTAAAGAAAGCTCTCTATGGACTTAAACAAGCTCCTCGAGCTTGGTACGAGAGACTTTCGATTTATCTCAAGTCCAAAGGATTTAACCAAGGTGTAGTTAACCCAACTCTTTTCGTAAAAACCTTAGGTAAAGACATATTCATAGCCCAAATCTACGTAGATGATATTATTTTCGGAACCACCAACTCAATCCTACTAAATGAGTTCATTTCACTTATGGAAAGTGAATTTGAAATGAATTTAGTAGGCGAGTTAACTTTCTTCTTATGTCTACAAATTAAACAAACTAAAGATGGAATATACCTACATCAACGCAAATATACTAGGGAATTAATCAAACGCTTTGGAATGCAAGACGCTAAAATTATTAATACCCCAATGGCAACTAATGTGAATATAAAAGAAGATTTAATCGGAAACTCAATTGATTTAAAATACTATAGGAGCATAATAGGGAGTCTCCTTTACTTAACTACAAGCCGACCTGATATCCTATTTGCAGTAAGTATGTGCGCAAGGTTCCAAACCCGTGTCAAGGAGTCTCACCTAACTCTAGTCAAGCGTATCCTTAGATATCTAAAGGGTACACTTAATGTCGATATTTGGTACCCTAGATCTACCGAGTTCGAACTAACCGGCTACTCCGATTCGGACTATGCCGGTAGTAAGCTCGATAGAAAGAGTACGAGTGGTTGTTGTCAACTTCTCGCCTCAAGTCTAGTGAGTTGGTGCAGTATGAAGCAACACTGTATTGCCTTATCTACCACCGAAGTCGAATACATCGCGATGGGTGAGTGTGTCACTCAGCTTCTTTGGATGAAGCACACTCTCCGCGACTTTAAGTTAGACTTTACGAATACTAAACTTCACGTAGATAACATTAGTTCAATTAATCTTACAAAGAATCCGATATGTCACTCTAGGACCAAACATATAGAGGTCAAACATCATTTCATTCGAGAACATGTGGCCAACGGATCCATACAACTCGAATACGTCGAATCGAAGTCTAACTTAGCAGACCTATTTACTAAACCCCTACCCGAAGCCGAATTTAGTCTATTAAGACAAAAATTGGGCATGTGCGTAGTAGAATAGGAACTTACAAATTATATTTTCGTACTACTATTTCTTACTTTTCATTTTCATGGAACTAGCATAGGACATACCTTAGATATCATGCACCTATAGATTTAAGGAGTCAGTACATCTCACAACACATAGGACTAATGTGTTTGTGTACTTAGCCACGTAGATGGGCATGAGATGTTAGGACCTTACTCCTGGTTCACGATGTAGAGCTAGTGCATCGCCATGAACCATGGAGTATAATCATACATACTAACCGATTTTGACCAGGACTAGTTGATCTTTTATATCAATCATGCCAAATATGAGTCGAATATTTTATAGATGAGCTTATTTTCAGTATATTATTTTCAAAATAATGTGGCACATGCTTGGACTTTAAATTAATATCTATATTTTCACACACCCCACTCTTTTCGATATATGGCAAAAGGGGGAGAAAAAGGTCAAAGAAAAAGGCCAAAGTTAAGGGATCAAAAACTTTCATGGCCAAAAGTTAAGTAAATGTTTACTTAACTAAGTTAAGTAAATGTTTACTTAACTTTAAGTTTTAAAAATTTACTTAAAAGGAAGTAAATGTCAAGTTAAGAGAATTCTTAACTTATACTTATTATTTTTTAAAAAAACACTATGCTAAAGCTTTACTTAAGAAAGAGGGAGAAAGGGCCAAGTTAAGAAATCTTTTTAACTTAAATGTTTTACTAAGGCCAACTTTAAGTAATGTTAATTACTTAAACTCTTCCTAAATAGCAATCCTCAAGGGGGAGGACTAAGGTCTTCTTTCAAGACTCACCCTCGGTCAAGGGGGAGGTTTCTTCAAGGGGGAGTACTTGAAGAAAATTCTTACTACTCCAACTTAATCTTTATTTTTGTTTTTCATGCACATTATTATTCTTCATGCATGCTATTTTTATTCTTCATTCATGCTATTTTTATTCTTCATGCATGCTATGTTCTTAACTTTGTATGTGGGTTTGCCATAAATAAAAAGGGGGAGATTGTTGGTGCAGTATGCACCTAAGTCGAACCTGAGTTTTGATTATAACAAACGATACAAAGTTAAGCTCATGTCGTTATCTCACAAGCTGAATCGAGTGTGCAGAAAATTGTTATAGCTGGAGCTGAAGGCTAGCGACACTCGGAGGAAGCCGCGGTGGTCGGGCGACACTCGAGTGACTTCGGAGGGAGCCGAAGGAATCAAGTGAAAGGCCGGAAGCAAAAGCAACATAGTAAGTATCGAGGTAAGCTCGAGTGAGTAAAGTGAAGTGAGGTCGTGTCCTTTGTACGGGGACGTCCTTAGGCGACGATCCGACCCAAGACTTCCCATGGAAGGTCTATGTTGAGATCGGACGACAAGTGACCGTCGAATTCACTTATATTTTGAGCTAACTCTTTATTGTAGTCAAAAATCCTGGCCATCAGTTCAACCGGCCAGTTCAACCGGGCCAGTTCAACCGGTGGTCAAAAATTAGCCTCGAGGACTCAAGCTTTATCACCATTTTTCAAGGAGTTTTGTGCCCAATTCCTATTAGTTGAAGACCCATTCGATGAGGGGCTTAAAGGCTATAAAAGGAGAGCTTCTCCTAGGGTTTTTCATCATCTCTAAGTGCTCACAAACCTCCACAACTCTGCGATTTTCCAACGACTCTACGACGAAGTGCTGTCAACAACCCTAGTTTACTTTCTACTCTTTTAGTTGTTGATATTCTTATTTTGTCGTCTCTTTAAATATTACAATTCCTTTTATTAATCGAGGTTTTCTATCGTTGCACTTTACATTAATAGAAGAGAGGGTTTGTCTCTCTATCTTTTCTTTCGAAGTTTTTTTTGTAATCGTCAAACTCCTACCTCCAACGAGGAAGAGTGTTTTTAGTGAATTGCCCTCCGTGCGTGATCTAGGATCACTAGAGTCTTGGAGTAGTAGCCGAAGGCTACGAACCAAGTAAAAAAACATTTGTCTCATTTATTTATAGTTTATCTTTCAGCTGCAATTAACTGTCTACTCGAGTTTTAACGAACGAATTAAAAAAAAAGGTTTATCGCTATTCACCCCCCCCCCCTTTAGCGATCCGCTTCGATCCAACAAAGGATTCATTGCAAAGGGCAAAGAGCATCTTGTATGTAAGCTTAATCGGTCCATTTATGGATTAAATCAAGCTTCGAGGTCTTGGAACATCCTCTTTGATGAGGTAATCCAGTCTTATGGATTTATTCAAAGTCCAGATGTGTCTTGTGTGTACAAGAGCTGTGATGGAAACGTAGTGGTATTTCTTGTACTATACATAGATGACATTTTGTTAATTGGAAACAATGTCAAGGTGTTATCGGATGTAAGGGTATAGTTGTTCAAACAGTTTGATATGAAGGACTTGGGAGAAGTGGGACACATCCTTGGGATTAAGGTTATAAGGGATCACAGGAAAAGGATGTTGTGCTTATCTCAAGCTTCATACATAGACACCATTTTGTCTCGTTTTAGCATACAGAACTCCAAGAAAGGTTTTCTACCTTTTAGGCATGGAGTACCTTTATCTAAAGAGATGTGTCCTAGAACATCAAAGGAGATAGAGGAGATGAAGGCGGTTCCTTATGTTTCGACAGTAGGAAGCCTCATGTATGTTATGCTATGTACGAGACCAGATATCTGCTTTGTCATGTGCATGGTTAGCAGATATCAGAGTAATCCAGGACAAGGACATTGGACTGCAGTAAAGCATATATTGAAATACTTGAGAAGGACTAGGGATTATATGCTAGTTTACCAGGCAGACTAATTACTCCCTGTGGGTTACACGGATTTTGACTTCCAATCAGATAGGGATAACAGTAAGTCTATATCAGGTTTTGTGTTTACTTTGGGAGGTGGAGCCATTGTATGGAGGAGTGTCAAGCAGAAATGCGTGGCGGACTCTACCATGGAAGCTGAGTACGTGGCAGCCTCTGAGGCGGCCAAAGAAGTTGTGTGTCTCAGGAACTTCTTGATGGACTTGGATGTGATTCCTGGTTTGCCCAGAACTATTACAATATATTGTGATAATAGTGGTGCAGTTGCAAACTCGAATGAACCACGAGCTCATAAGGTAAGTAAACACATAGAGCGCAAGTACCACCTGATACGAGAAATCGTAAAGACAGGAGAAGTTGTTGTGGCCAAGATTGCATCAGAGGATAACCTGGCAGATCCTTTCACTAAGGCCCTTTCGGTGAGAGCTTTTGATAGGCATGTGGAGGGAATGAGAATCAGATGTATGACAGTTTAAGGACAGCGTAGTCTTTTAGTATAAGTGGGAGATTGTTGGGATGTATACTGAAAAGTCTATCTTTTGTATGAACATCTTTATTTTGAAATAAGAATCACATGATCATTGTTTGCATATTTATGGTTATGCATATCTGTCTAATACATTACATTGTAGATAACATGGTGTGTAGTATCACACTGGAGATCATGTTATCGGTTCATTGTAAAGTATAAGTAAAGGCTCACAACCGAGATGGTTTTGAACAAACCATTGGCATGGTTGTGGTGTGATTTGGTATTGGTTTGTCTTGACCATAGAATCACACTAGTACACTTTGTGTGTATTGAGCAGGACCGACATAGCGATGTTTTAATTTATTACTGACTACATAATCGAATCGGACCTCAGATATTATATTGTATATGCTCTTAATCCCGATATAATAACGGGCACATATACTTAGTATTCATTTCTTTGATTTACCAATGGAAGAGATTTATAGAATAAATTGATATGCTCGGTAAGTTGGGAAATGATATTATTTATATGGTGTGTCGTTGATTATAGGAGGAAACCGTGTCATATATATTAGGATGATGATGTCCCCTTGAGGAGCTCATAAGGTTCATCATGTAAACCCTGCAGGTGGACTTGGTCCGGCATAATGATAAGGTTGAGTGGTACTACTCATGGAGTTAGATGTTGATTAATTAATTATCAGTAAATTAATTAATCGACGAACATTCAAGATCTTAAACACGGGGAGAAATATGTGCAAATAATATATGGAGTCCATATTATCTTATGGGGGTTGGTGAGGTAGATCAATGATAATCCTCTAGTGGATTGGATTATCATTAATGGATCGGACTTTATGTGGGCTTGATCCATTGGGTGGCCAAGATCCAACTCCTCCTCATAGTCCCTATTGTAGCCTATTAAAACCTCATGGAGCCTAGATCCAATGATGGAAAACAAAACTCTAGATCCAACGGTAGAGATTAAATCTCTAGATCCGACAGTTGAGATTAAATCTCTAGATCCGATGGTTGAGATTAAATCCCTAGAACCGATGGTGGAGATTAAAACAATGCTTAAGCCTAACTCTATAAAAGGAGGGATTAGGGTGGGCGGCAAGAGCAATTAGAAGCAAGATAGGATTAGGGTTGGGCGGCAAGAGCTTGGATGTTTTGGGCGGCCACAATTAAGGAAAAATTTTCCTTTCTTCTCTTCTTCCTTAGGTTGCTGGCGCCCATCATCTTCTCCTCTCTCTTTGGCCGGTGCCCAAAACCCTTCCTTCTCTTCTCCTTGGCCGGTGGAAACAAGGGTTAGGGTGATTCCTTGGAGCTCTTGGCCACGGCCCACCTTTCCCTCTCTTTAGGCCGGTGGCAAGCTTCAAGTTGGGAGCTTGTTGGTTGGTTCTAGATAGAGGTGAGTTTTGTTTCTTATTCTTCCTTTTGTTCGAAGCGAGCAAAGAAAGGAAAATTGGTGATCTAGGAGGCTTCGATTTTTGGAAGATCATCGCTCACACGACGTCCAAAAGGAGGAAGGGCATACAATAGAAGATCGAGAGGTATAACGCTTGTTTATATTCTTTTGTAACATGTCTATAATTGTTTTCAATCATATACATGTTGTATGTTCTGTTTTTATGGTTAAATATACTTGGACCCCGAATACAAACACAAAAGCCGACGATCCGTACATCGTCTATTCCGCGGCTATTCGTAGAATAGAGGTTGGTGGCTTGAACAACAAGTTTGTTCAAGTGACTACTCTAATAGAATAGCACGACGATGAAACGGTAGCTTGGGTGATCCCTCCTTGTCAAGGATAATTTTTTTTATTCGGGGACGTAGAAGGGATCGCCATGAACAAGCGACCAAGTTAAAGTGGGAAGCGTAGTTTCCCACCTTCAAGTGGTATCAGAGCTTCGGTTCTAAAACCTTCATTATGCATGATTATGTGAATGAAATACTATATGAACATGATAAATAAGCCCTAAAATGTGAGTATGATTCACACTCATCACACCCCCAAAGTTAAACTTTTGCTTGTCCTCAAGCATAGAAAAAGAAAAAACTATGAGTGAGAATCATGTGTATCAAAAACTAAACTTTTGCTTGTTTACTTTGGTAAGTTTGTTGGGAACCCATCTTAAGGCTTTAATCCCTTATCATAGTCTTATGGATCCCTTCCCAATGGCTAAGCATGTAAGACTCTTGTGTAGTGCATGTGCAATGACTCCAATTTTGATGCAATCGGTCCAGGTCACGATTAACCATACTCGAGTTTGACTCGAGTAGTGTCTTAATGTTTGACAATGAGTTGACCATTGTTTGACAATGAGTTGACTATATGGTTGACATGGGGTTGACCATATGATGGAGAAGTCCAAGTGAGACACTTGGCATGGAAAGTCCAAGCATGGGTCTTGGCAATGGTAAAGTCCAAGTCTTGAGTACTTGGCATGGAAAGTCCAAGCATGGGTCTTGGCAAGGGAAAGTCCAAGCTTGAGTCTTGACAAATAGAAGTCCAACATGGGTTGGCAAGGGAAGTCCAAGGGTTGATATTGGCGGCATAAAGTCCCAGTGTGTGTCTTGGCAGTGTAAGCCCAATGTTCCTTGGCGGTGTAGTCCAGCTTAGCATGATAATAGCCGATGGAAGCACCTGAAGACTAGCGTATGGATGAACAAGTCATGGATGACTTGGAGGGATCCAATATGCATGAGATTGATGGAGGTGACTAGAAGGCTTAGGTCTAGGCTAAGGGTGGTCTAGCAAGTATGAGGGCATCATACTTGGGGTAAACCTCATGGTTAAGGTTTAGCTTGATCGATTATCGACTCACCGACCGGTCAAGGTTTGACACTCGACAATGAGTCGACTCGACAGACCGACCGGGCATTCGACTGTGCATGGCATTGGTAGTCGACTTCCAACATTGGGCAGTCGACTGGCCTATCAGTCGATTGCCATGGTGGGCAGTCGACTGATATTGAGGAAACGCCACAAATGCGAGGCAGGCTCGACTAGCGGCTCGACTGCCTATGCATCAATCGACTGCTAGGGTTTGGTAGTCGATTGATGGTCTATCCGTTGGAACTTGTCCAGCGTGGATCGATTCATTGTGAGACAACGACTATATAAGCAGTCGACTGCTAGGCAGAAATTAGCCTGAGTTGCAGCTTTAAAGAGAGCTCGAAGGGAAGGTTTTTGGCAGTGATTTGAAGCGATTTGCTGGTGCAAATCAGGGTCTTCAAGTGTGGTTCAAGCAATCAAACAAGCAAGCATCCAAAGCAATTGTTGTAAAGTTTTCTTTAAGTTGTTTTGTGTATTTCATTTGTAACTGCTTGTATTTCCTTGTATTACTTGTGAAATCATTGTAAGAGGTTTTCTTCACCTCCGGTGTGTCACCAAGGAGTATTTGATTAGTGGTGGTGTTTGCATCGCTAGAGCTCATTTGAGCTCAATCCATGAAGTAGGAATCCTAAGGTTCCGAACCATGTTATATTCGTGTGTTGTGATTGTCTTTGTGTATTTCTATTTCTATTTTCTATTTGTATTCCACTGCGTTAACGATAAGTATAGGCAATCAAGCACGAGCGATTTCCGTCAAGCGAATGAACGTGTCATTCACCCCTCCCCCTCTAGCGCTCACTGAAGTTCCTACATCCAAGGCTTTGGACACCAATCCAAACTAATGTCCCTTCTACCGTGTTCCTCGCATCTCCGGCATAAAAACACTTACTTGCCAATATGCTTGGATCGTCCCTTCACTATCACACTTAGTCTCAAAGAAACACTCAAGCTAAGGAGAAGAAAAGTAAGAAATATTCATTGTGTATTTTCCCAATAACTAGTTAGTCCCAAAGGAGCACCCTAATAGGTGTTTCCCTAGTAACTACTTGGTTACAAAGGGATATTCTAATGATATTTAATCTTTTCTTTTTCTCTCTTTTTTTTTCTACTCACTTTTTTTCGGACTCTTTTTTTTTCTCTTTTCACATTTTTCTCTTTTTTTTCCAAACTTTTTTTTTCTAGTCATTTTTTTTAAACTCCTGAGATGAGTGTTTCTCTAGTAACTGAGTGTTGTGAAAGTCTCCATGGAAATCTGAGTACTAATCCAGTATAGTGAACCTAACCTTTCTTGGATACCTATACCCTAGTAGTCATGTTATAAGTGAAACAAGGTTCTTCACAAGAAAGACAAAAAAGAAATTCACCAGTCTAACTCAGTTCGTATCACCATAGACAAAAAATCAGCTATCATAAAGTTACGAGCAGAAAAATGCAGAAAATTTTCGAAACATGATGAACCATGATACGAAATGAAAATAATATAAAACATATGGAATGCAAGATGGATGATGCTAAGAAACATATAAAGATAACTAAGTACCCCCCCCCCAACTTAAATTATACATTGTCTCCAATGTATGGAAGGGCAATAGTAAGAAAAATTAAACTACTCAGTGTAGGATCGTAAAGAAGCGCTAGAGGGGAGGTGAATAGCGTTTAAAATCTTTTCTTTCCTTGTTTAGTAAACCTCGTAAAATCAAAACAAAGTGCAGTGGAATAAGTAAAAATAAAAACACAAGTATACGGAGGAATTTTACTTGGTTCACAGCGTACCAATTGCTAGTCCATGCCCTGCGATCCTTGATCTCTTTCAAAGGACAATCACTAAAAGAGTCTCTTCCTGGTTGAAGGTAAGAGACCATGTGCATAGGAATTAAATGAATAAGAAATAAAAATAAAGAGACAAATAATTTACTTGGTTCGCAACCCTAGCCGGGTTGCTACTTCAAAGCTCGTAGCTCTCCAAGGGCTACCTTGATGGGCAATCCACTAAAAGGCCTTCCGACTCGAGAACTCTAGACTTCGGAGGGATTCTCTTTTTTACAAAGATTAAGAGAAAGGTAACATGCTACCTTCTCTTTGAATTAAAGTACATAAATTGAAAAAAAAAAAACAAATAAAAATGTACCGACACTTAGTAGCTATGAAAGTAGATCACGGAGTGTCGGAGTTGCATCGTTGCAATGGGATGAAGCTTCTGTGGACGAAGAACACTTCTAACAAACAATAATCATAACAAAATATCAAACTTATCTTCCACCGATCTAAAGTAGAATACAAATAATCATTCATCAGTAACAAAATGGCAGAAAGAACTATTTGCTAACTAAAACTACACCGTCTTATCTGCCCACTTAATTGGTAAACATAAAATAAAATCATCATCTAACTTTGAGCAAATTATTTTTGTATTCTAGTTAGAAAAGATATAAATTTTTCTCTTAGAATGTCTAAGGAAGAATAACTAAAAAAAACAAAAGAAGATTGAAAATTAATCATCATCTACTTCCTAAATCACCATAAGTTAATTGGGATAGAACTAGTCATGCACAAGATCGTCGAGTGGAACAAAACAAGCAGGAAAAACTCCACCTCAATCAATTTTTTTTTCCCCAGGAGTAATGACGGTGTGCCAATGACAACGTTAGCAGCCGCAATGAGCAATGTCGGCGGTGGGCAACAAGGATGATGGTGTCGACGATGACGGTGATAGGGATGAGGCTAGTAACCACCACAACGATGAGATTTATATAGAGATTGATTAGAGATATTTAGGATTAAACGGAATAGGAAAATTTTGAAAGAAAAAAAAATGAAGGAGAGGTCGATGGCAAATGAGGTCGTGGAAGAAAAGGGTTGTTTGTGGGTTTTTGTTGCACTTTTGCAAAAAGGTCCGACAAGTTTAAGAATTTATGAATAGGCCCTTTGAGTTTTTTCCCCAATGATATAACATAATATATGACAAATAAAGCATGGTATATATATAATAGAAAAGGTATATAAATACCTAAGTCTTAAACCTAATTGTCATTTTTCTAGGATTATATCTAATTTGCCATAACGACTCAATCTCCCAAGTGTGTTAAAACTCAAAATGACACACTTTTGACTCTAAACCTATTTGTTCCAATTATAATCAATTTTTCATCTTCTATGAAATCCATTGGCACATCCTAAAATCTTTTAGGATTCATTCCTAAACTCATTTCCAAGGTATCACATTACCTTGAAAATGTCCTAAAGTGTCAACTCTACTATGATTAGATTAACTACCCATTCATTTAAGGTTGGCACATCCTAAACCCATCTAGCGTGATGTAATCACACTTCTAGGAACCCAAAACCGATTAGAGCTCCTTGGGTTTACAAGGGACTCATTAGGGAAAACCTCCCTTAGTACTTTTCTAATGACCTTCCTAGGTTTGGAAGTCTTGGTCATTTTGGTCTCTTCTAGGTTAACTATAGGGATTGCCTCCTTTGTAACCTTGCTAATGACTTTCTTAGGCTTCTTTGAAACCTTAGTCACTAGACACCTATCACGGTTAACTCTAAAGATGGCCTTCCTTGTGACCTTGACACTCCTAGACCTAGGATTGGTTCTATAATTATATGGAACACTATGGTAGGTGGTCTTATCTACCTTGGACTTAGGCTTGTGACTCAAACATTTCTTGTCCATAGATACACCTTGCTTTCTGAACCCTACATTTTGACAATTTGACCCTTTAATCATATTTTCCATCTTTGTAACGGTCTTTTTCAATTTCTCAAGCTTTGGCTTCAAAGCTTAATTTTTGACTTCTAGCTTATCCAATTTTGATTTTTCATTAATCTTTTGGACATACTTCTCTTCTTGAGTATATGTCTAGATTTCTTAGGATTATTACCC
Source organism: Wurfbainia villosa (assembly GCA_025175895.1). Lineage (NCBI taxonomy): Eukaryota > Viridiplantae > Streptophyta > Magnoliopsida > Zingiberales > Zingiberaceae > Wurfbainia > Wurfbainia villosa. The sequence goes on along the minus strand of CM045994.1, from coordinate 30,394,119 downwards.
AAGTTGTTCTTATCCTTAGGTGAGGTAGTCTTAGAGCTAATTTGTCTAGAATCGTCTTTAGTTTTAATTTCATGAGATTTAGCACCTAAACAATAAAATTTATTTTTAGCATGCTTTTGATTATGGACAATTGCAAATAAATTTTGGCATGATACATTTCTAGCATGCTTTCTATCATTAATAATTGGAAGAGCATTATCAAAATATACCTTAAAGGTTGTCTTAGCTCCCCATACATATGAAGCTCCTCCTTTGTCCTTCTTAGGGTGACTCCCCCTTGGACATTAGCTTCGGTAGTGCCCATGTTGGCTATGCCGGAAGCACACTATGTGCTCTCACTACAACAAAAATTTGAAAAGACAACGGTGAAAAACCGTTGTCTATGACCCAAAAAATCCATGGTAAATCGACGCGTTGAGAAAGGTAGGGAGAAAGAGACAACGGTGAAAAAACATTGTCGATTTAAGGAAAAGACAATGATTTTTAACCGTTGTCATTGAGCGCTATATCATTCTCAATGTGTCGATTTACCATGATTTTTTTGAGTCATAGACAAAGATTTTTCACCATTGTATTTCAAGTGAAACTACAACGGATTATAACCGTTGTCTTTGAGCGCCCTATCTTTCTCAACGCATGGATTTTCTATGATTTTTTGAGTCATAGACAACGATTTTTAACCGTTGTCGTTTGTATTGTCATTGTTATTTTAACCATTGTGTTTTTAACCATTGTCATTTCTCAACACACATTAGAGAACAATAAACTATTGTCAATTTACAATGTTATATTTTTAATATACATCATACAACAACATCAAAAAGAATTGTAGAAAGCATATATACAAATGCACTTGTAGCAATGTGAAGTACAATCTCATATCATCCCATTTTAAATCATCACCCTTAAAAACATATATATATATATATACTTGTAGCAAAACAACTACACATCATATGCTTAGTACATACTATACCAAAAGAATTATGCATAACCAAAACACTTATAGATTACAACACCTAATCAAAAGAGTTAAGAATACTGAAATTTCCTACTCATCATATATGTGATCTTGTATGCATTCAGCCCACTCCGAACGTACTTCATCAATTTCCTTTGCATCTATCACAACTTTTGCGAACTACATGTAAATAAATGAGTGAAAATGTAAACTACTAATAGGTTTCAATAATAAAATTTGAAAATATATCTATATTACTATTGGTTGTAGGGAAGCGTTGTGAATGGATGTGTCGTGTTCCATTATATCTCTCATATATCACAAAATTAAATAAGCACATTGGCTCCATCTAGTTGAAGGGGAGCCTATGATGAAAAAAATAATAGTAGTAAAATTAATAACTTAATTGGAATAATAGATTTCTGAGCAAAAGAAATGCATAGTATCAAGATTTTTTAGTTACTAGAAAACATACCTTAACTATTTCCCATAAAGGTTTTTTCTTCTCATGTTTGTCAATCTCTGTGTCGAATAGTTTCAAGGCCCTTCATATAATCATAAGAGATTATACACTTTTAGTCCATCTAATATACAAGGAAAAATTATAATAAATATTCACAATATTTTCCTAATAAAGCTTACATATTCACAATATTCTTCCAAGTCTCATCATGATTATGTTGACCGAGATGATCCCACAAAGAACTTCCTATTCTTATGAATTGAATAAAATATAATATAACAACCAATGTTAGTCATAAATAAATAAAGTGGCAAGCACTGATTAGTCGAAGAATAAGATAGGAGCGCAAGAAGTGTAATCGTGGTCTAGGGAGCAAATTCATTTGTCAAAAATTGCAAGTGCTCTATAATGGTGAAGCACAACGTTTCAGTTACAAAAGGAATAGATAGTAGAAGATAGAAATATATGACTGCCTATGGAGAGGATAAAATAACATAAAGAGGACTAAAAAGTATAAAAAACAAATTATTTAAAGAAAAATAAATGACAATTTGTTTAAAAGTATTTCTTTTAAATAGAAATCTAATTTATAACTAAACAACCTAGATTTTATTTTTCAAGTTTAAGTTTCCTTTGAAGGGTGAAAAAGTAAGTTTCCTTTGAAGGATGAAAAAGTAGAGTGATAATGAGTGGATGTGAATAAATTCTTTTTATTTACATCTAGTCATTTTCCAAATTTTCTACCTTTCCATTTTTCCATCTTTGAAGGAAACTGACCCTATATTTTAGGTATTCATTACATTCATTAAAGGAATGTCATTTACACTCTAAATATCATGGTCAATTATGGTATAATAAGTACTTTATGAATTATACTTGGCAAACTAAATCTTGATTATCAACTTCTAAAACTTAATCTAGAAATTGGAATGATAGAAGAATAGGAAAAAAACAAATAAGAATAGAAAAATGACAAATAAAAGAGATAGCACTTCTAACCATGCAAATGATCTTTCGATGATCCCAATGGCATGAACTCATAGACAAGTAGTCGTTTATCTCCATCAGAACAACAACCAATCAGATTGACAAGATTATCATGGTGGATAAGGCTAAGCATAAGGACTTTAACTAGAAACTCTCTGTTCTCTTGTAAACCATTTCTGTCAAGTTGTTTGACAACAACCTGAAAAGTTTTGTGCCAGGTGTGAGTGATGTATGCAACAGACAAAAAAAAAATGAATGACTCATATACAACAGTCTTAATGTATTAAGAATACTTTGGCCATGTGATCAAGTAACAAGTTGATGGCTAAACTAAACATATTAGTACTAGCTAATTAGACTACAGATCAAAATAACACTAACCTGTCCAGTTTATGATTTAGAGAGGAATACGTTTATAATTTTTAGTGTAAAAGATGAAGATGGTAAATCTACACATTCTCAAAGCTTTTACAGGATGTATCATAGGCAATCTATATTGTTGTTTTCTCAATAGGAGGGAAAAAAAACAGAGGCAATGTGGAAGACAAAATAAGTAGATCATACTCTTTGCAGCTTCTGGACACAGGTTGACTACCTTCAAGAGATTGTAATTCCTCCTGTTTGAACAAAAAACAAAACAATATAATTTTGATAAACAAAGATCAAACATACAACACAACAAAATAACCACCAACTATAGTTTGCAGGTTCATGCTGCAAGAGTAACAATAGCATCAAAACTATACAGTGAGCATATGGTTAGAAATCGGTAGATCTTCATTTCTCATGTTGATATGACAAAATCTAGCAATTGAAATACTTATGCTGTAGTTATAATTTGGAGAGCAAAATAAAAAACGCCATTCAACAGAAAGGAAAAAAAGGGGAAAAAAGGCAACTAAACGCATATGGCATTTATAGGTTTCATTATGGTTTATAGGTTGCAACATCAAGTTCCTGGAGAACATTTGTCGGAAGCCTAATCAAGTATGCGCCAAAGAAAATAAATTGTCACCAAGCATAGTCCCCCAAATAGTTTAGGCTGAAGACATGTGGATCCATTTTAGAAGCCACCTCAACAACTTTTTCTATTAAAAAATCTTCTTTTTTGTTTCGTATTTGATGATTGGTGTAATACCTGTCTTACTCGACAAAATCAAAAAATTTTGACATCCATTCAATTGGATAAGACTTTTTTTCCCTCCATTTTGGGTGTCGACAAGCCCCTTCTCCTTACCTATTTCTCTTAGCAATTTCCAACTCTCAAATCAAATGGTAGGAAAAGATGCGTCTAAGAATCCAAAAGAAGAAAAACTAAACCATCAAGGATTTAACAAATTAGTCGAACATCAAAAATCAAAACAAAGGCCAAAAAAAATAACATATTGATCAAAAGGGCATCGCCCTCGAGATCCCTTCTGTCCGATTCCAACTTTTCGGAACCCTAGAAATCAAACACGCACAAGTCCGCCGGTTACCAACGATAGCGACCAATGTCACTCTTCCTTGTGCCCATCTTCGAGGTGTTGTAGGACGTTCTCCCCGATAGCATCTTCCTGATCAGTGAGGTAGCAATCCTCCACATCGCTCGACTAAGGGTAGTCCTCATTGTCTTCCATGCAGGGTTCGATGGTGAATCGAAGGGAGGTGGTGTGATCGGATGGACTAGGGCAGAGGTGATGGAATTGGGGGGATGGAAGCGGAGCTGCTTCGAGAGGAAGGCAAGCGAAGCAGAAGTGAGATCGTAGAAAAACGAAATGAGGAAATAGAGAGGAGGGGCAGTGAGAAACGGAAGGGTTGTTGAGGTTCTTTAAAGGGTTAAAGGAAACTTAGGTTTAAACCATTAAACCCTTAATTAAAAAAACTTTAATCTAATGATCCCAAGAAGCTTATATAAGCTAATTAATCTTTATCCCCATAAAATATCATGGAAATTTCATTTTAATCTAGAAAAATTTCTAAAAATTTTTAAAAAATTCTATAAGGTGATTTCCTTAATTAGCCAGGGGTATTTTATTATTTTATTTTGAAATATCTCACATGCACGGTTGGCTCCATGGCGACGCGGTGTCACAAGGAATAGTGAAGGAGAAAGAAGAATTGCGTGATAATGGAGGCACTGAGGCTGTAGATTTGAGAGGTGTCCTAGCATGGGTAAGACATTGAGGGATGATTAAGGGCTTGACATCGTGGAGGGGCGGCAAGGATGATGGGCACGGCGGAGAGATGACAAAACCTAAATGAGAAAGCGTAAATGAGGGGTACTACGGAGGAGTTATTTTGGGAAGAAATTTTGTGGTGTCGGGAGAAAGCCTAAATGAGAAAAACTTTCATTTATTTATTTTTTATGATTTCTAATCAAAGTCCCAATTTTTAGCATGATTTTTAAGGTGAAAAAAGAAAACTGTTATAATTTAATTGACAACGGTTTATAGTCGTTATATTATTATTACAACGACAATGATTTTTTTTCGTTGTATAAAATATTGTGAAAACCTTCTCATTTACAATAGTTCATTGCATCGTTGTCCCGACTGTTGTTAAAAAAAATAAAAATTCTTAAAGACGACAGTTTTGAAAAATCGTTGTAAATTGCGTTGTTGATTAAAAAAATAATGCACTCAACGACAATGGATAGTGTGAAACCGTTGTCTTTTATGGTATATGGGCGCTCAAAGACAACGGCTTTATCAAAAATCATTGTCTTTTATCAAAATCACAACGGTTTCTCCTAAAACTGTTGTCTTTGCGGTGTTGCCTTTTGATGTGAGCAAAATATATAGGATTTTAGGAGTAGTTTTCGCTCACATCTTGTTATATTTTGTGTTAGTTTCATGCACATGTTACTCTATTCTTGCACGCATTGCCTATTTTTTGGTTCGGAGGTCTACTCGTTGTACTTTTGTGTGCAGGTTAGCTTTTCTGGTGATAAAGACGCATTTTCGGAGCAAAAGGACTTTCGCAGCTAGACGCAGAGTGGGACACGGCCAGGGCATGTGGATTCACACGGCCGTGTCCGATGGGTGAAGAATAGCACCCCAGGGCCGCACACGGCCTGGCCTTGTGGGAACACATGATCGTGTGGCGACCCGATGGATTTGTGCGGCTAGGGCTTTTTCCGAATTTTGCAGTGGTCCAAGGCGATGTCTATATAAGGATGGCTTCGCCCAAATCCTAGGAGGAGGCACGACGGCTAGGACGGCACGTCGAAGCCCTAAAAAGCTTCGGTAACTCGCAGCGAGGAGGAGGAACGCCGCTGGAGGTCCACAACTTGCAATACAACGTCGGAGAGAAGATCACGAAACATTGTATATCTCTATTTCTGCGCTTTATCTCTATTGTATTCGAACTTAAACATGTTTTGTGATTCTTCCTTCGTGTTTATGGAGTAGAACTTTCGATTCTAGGATTAGGGAGTAGCTTGTGTACATAAACAATGTTGGTTCACATTAAATTCTGGCCATAAGTTTAATTTGACAATTGGTAGTTGCTCTTTATTATATCTACGGGTATTTGGCTTTCTTTCCACTGTGCTTAGGCGATACGAGGTGGTGACAGCCCTCGCAATCTAGATTTAGGAGGTTTGATCAAGGAACCTGGGGGTAAACCTGACCACCCATAACTGCGGGGAGAAGGGAGTGGTGGAATCGGAAACAGTCCACCGCAAAGATTGATTTGGCATCCTCGTACCCTCTATCCCATCCTATTTGGGCGAGGATAGCTCCTGGTGAATGTGGTGGCTCTGCGGGATAGTGTATGATGTCCCTTCCCCAAAACCGTAAGTAGAAGTTTAGACGACGCCAATTGACAACATTGTTCTGTGGTACACAAGTGAAACCGAAGTCCTATGATCGCCTTTTAAGACCCCGGCACCCTCTTTTCCTCCTCCGTGTGACACCGCACAAAGTAGTGTCCACCGATAGTCCTCACCAATCGACTCTCTCTTAGAGATCACGTTTGAACAATCGCAACCACTTAGTGTATTGGTATTCGAATTCCAGTCCCTGTGGGATCGATAATCTTTATTACTTGACGAAATTCGTACACTTGCGGGCGTTAAGCGCGAGCGTGCACTTTGAGTCCACGATGGTATGCGTCATGAGATTTGAGGACGCGTCTGTGCGCATCAAGTTTTTGACGCCGTTGTCGGGGACTGTCGATTCGATATCAAATCGAATAGTGGTAGGAGTTGTGAGCAAGCTGGATCGAGCCATGGTTAACAGGTTATGGCTAGAGATGGACCAAAGTAGTTTTGCAGAATTTAAAGAACCAGGAGTCCACTCAGATCATGCAACATGTGTGGTTTCAGTTTTGGAAAAACAGAATTTTAAAATCAAACCATTCAAGTTTTTTAATATGTGGACCAATCACCCTCATTTTCAACAACTTGTGCAAGAGGAGTGGAACCAAGCCACAACATGGTGCTCACATGGGACAGCTCAGTTCAGGTTTAAAAGGAAGCTTACCATACTAAAGAAGGGATTGAAATTATTAAACCAACAACACTTCCAACATATTCAAAGCCATTCAAAGAGGGCACAAGAGCAACTCCAAATTCTGCAGAGTAGTGGTCTAGGTCTTGGGATCATGGATGAGCACTACAAGGAAGCAAAGCAACAAGCGGATAAATTGGCCCAAGCAGAATATCTTTTCTACCTTCAGAAGGCAAAGCACAAATATTTCAAGGAAGTGAATCGAAACACACCTTTCTTTCATTCGTTGGTTAAGAGGAACAACAAGCGGAGGGAAATAGTTGCGGTGGAAAAAATGGATGGAGAGATTACTATGGATGCCGGGGAGGTAGCAAATGTATTCGTGGATCATTTCCAAAGACAACTAGGGGAGAAAATGGACCGAGCTCCATTCCGAAATGATTGCATGCAATATGGGAGGATGCTTACCATGGAGCAGAAAACCCTTCTCACCCGTATGCCTACGGCCGATGAAATCAAAAAGACACTATTTAGCATTGGTGAACTCAAAGCTCCGGGGCCCGATGGATATAGCTCTAAATTCTACAAAGAGGCATGGGGAACAATTGAGCATGACTTTACCGAAGGCATTATGGAGTTCTTTCAAAATGGGAAGCTTCTCAAGTCATGGAACCATACACTCATTAGCCTAATTCCAAAGAGCGAGCATGCTAGCAAAGTGCAGGACTATAGGCCGATATCATGTTGCACGGTGTTTTATAAGGTCATTTCCAAACTACTTGCTAGCCGGTTATCAGGGGTCACAGATTACTTGCTGAATAGGGCACAGTCAGCTTTTGTTAAGGGAAGATCTATCACAGATAGCATTCAGTTAGCCCAGGAATTGCTGAGACACTACACTAGGAAGAGGATATCCCCCAGGTGCACCCTGAAAGTTGATCTGCAGAAGGCCTTTGACTCTGTACATTGGGACTTCTTAGTGGATGTCCTCAGCGCCCTACAGTTCCCACCCATCTACATCGCATGGATCAGAGAATGCATCACCACCACGTCTTTCTCTGTAGTGATCAATGGGTATACACATGGACACTTTCAAGGGGGCAGAGGACTGAGACAAGGTGACCCACTCTCACCTTACTTATTTGGCATTTGTATGGAGTATTTATCCAGATCTTTGGCACGGGGAACTACCAGATCAGATTTAAAATTCCATCCCACATGTGAGCACTTGGGCATCTCCCACCTGATATATGTTGATGATCTATTGCTTCTATCACGGGGAGACATACCTTCAGTTAGAAGACTAGTTGATTGCTTGGCACAATTTTCACATATGGCAGGACTCACTGCAAATGTACACAAATCTAGCTGCTATATGGCAGGCATAGATGCGCAGACCAAAGCCCAGATATGTGCTATTACTGGCTTCCAGGAGGGAGAGATGCCTTTCAGATACTTGGGAATCCCATTAGCCTCAAAAAAGCTCAAAATTTTAGATTATGGGATACTTCTAGATGGCCTCTCCAGGAGAATTAACGCATGGCCAAAACAGAGCCTCTCTTATGCAGGTAAAGCACATCTTATTGCATCGGTTCTGCAGGGGGTCGAGTGTTACTGGATGTCCATATTGCCACTGCCAGCCGGAGTTATTGAGCGCATATATAGTCTGTGTCGGGCTTTCATGTGGACGAGTAAGAACCCCCCCCCCCCCCCATTGCATGGTCAGCTATATGTGGGCTGAAAGAGGAATGTGGTCTAGGCTTGAGGGACTTGAAGTCTTGGAACCTCGCACTACTGACAAAGGTTCTATGGCATATACAGGACAAGCCAGACTCACTATGGATACGATGGTGCATCGATTACCTCGCATACCTAGTATCCGAGGGCGGTGATGAGCACACGGACTGCCAGCGATCGATGAAAATGATTACGCACATCGAGACAAGATAATCGGCTATTGCAGGTAGCCCCACAACAGCATCACACACACTAGTAGAATGGTTCAGTAGAGGGGCGGGAGTGCGGCGGGCATATGATCATTTCAGAGAGCATAGACCAAAGAAAGCATGGGTTAAGACTGTATGACAGAGGGACATTCATCCAAGCCATCAGTTCACACTGTGGTTGTTGGCTAATGGGAGGCTGCCTACCAGAGATCGACAGAGCTACATGGAGGACAGGAGATGTGCATTTTGTAGACTGGAGGAGGAGACACAGGCCCATGTATTCTTCAGATGCCATGTGGTCAGGCTGTTATGGGCACGGGTGAGGAGATGGCTGCAGATGCGATCAGAGATGAGCACGTACAGATGAGCACTGCACATCTTCAGACTTCATTATCGGGACTCGCATCAGATGAGAGCACGACATCTAGCCCTTGGAGCGACTGTACATTATGTTTGGAGGGCTAGAAATGAGATCAGATTTGAGGATTCTCGGTTTGATGAGGAGAGGATATTTAGGAGGATACAGGTACATGTATATAGAGCACTTGATGTATCCCATGCAATGTAAAAAAAAACGACGAACGACATTTAGATGGAGTGGAATTGGAGGGATTACTTAGGGTCTGATGTAATTAGGTTAGGTACATTATTGAAAAAAAAAACTACGCAGTTCATTTTGGAAGCTGCATGTTATTTTGAAAGCTGCAGTGCGGTTCATTTTGGAAGATGCATGTGATTTTTGAAAGCTGCAGTTATTTCGGGAAAAAAAAATTACGCGGTTCATCTGGAAGCTGCAATGTTAATTTTGAAAGCTACAGCTATTTCTTCTTTTCTTTCGTAAAAAAAAATACGTGGTTCATCTGGAAGCTGCAATGTTAATTTTGAAAACTGCAGCTATTTCTTCTTTTCTTTCGTAAAAAAAAAACGCAGTTCATTTGGAAGCTGCAGTGTTATGTTTTTGATAGATGCAGTTAATTGGAAACTGCAGTTTTATTTCTTTGATAGCTGGAGCGTTAACTCTTTTGGAAATGCAGATTTTGAGGATTGTACATAGGTTGTATTTTGAGGGTGAATAGATCCACCATAAAGATTTATCTAGTCCGCAGCAAACGACTAGCGGTAAAGACTAGACAAATCCGTTTATGGCTGCGGCTTTGCCTAAAAGCCGTATTGGTGAATAGGTCTACCGGAATGGCCTATCTAGTCCGCAGCAAACGACTCACAGTAAAGACATCGCAAATCCGTTAACAGCTGACCACTTGCTAAAAGTGGGTTCACGACACGTATGAGGATGGGATGGAGGATAGAGGACAGGAGTTCAGATAGCAGGATCAGATCAGGCAGAGACTGCATCAGATGGGGTGCATTCTGACATAGGATGAGAGATTGTCACAGGTTGTGGTCATACTTCCATACACCACAGCGGGATGGGTGAGGGAGGACTGACCTCAATATACAGGAGAGATGGTACAGTGAGTGTGATGGTACTCTTGAGAGCACATGTACTTTCTGCCCTGGATGTCTACTCAGATCGGACATTTCGTCGGATATGACATGTGTAGACTCCTTGGATCATGTATGGTTGTGCTATTTTGATGATATATATATTTTACCTTCATTAAAAAAAAAAAAAGAACAGTGGTAGATTCGATCGGATTTAGGATTAGATTATTTTCTTGCTTTATTTTCTTATTAGTTTACTTTATTTGCTTTATTTTTATTTTCCATATTTAGATTTAATTTTTATTCTTCAGTAGTAGTTTCCTGTTTACTTATTGCATATTAGGTTTTTATTTGCTAGATTTATTTATTTTTTGCTTTTAACATTAGGTTAGCACTGTTACTTTTGTGTGTTGGTTTGTCGTATGCTTAGAAGACTAGGATCGGAAGGTCTAATTATGATCGATTTAGAGATTAAGCGAACCTTTCACCGTCGGAGAGCATCACAGCGAAAGATGGAAGATCAAGCTGCATCCAAGGTGAACATAGGCAGCCGACCTTTGCGGGACTATGCAGCTCCTAGCGCTAGAGGATTCAGGCCGAGCATAGCTGGACCATCAATTTTGGAAAATAACTTTGAGCTGAAGCCGACACTTATATATATGGTTCAGTAGAGCCAATTCGGGGGAGCTGCAACTGAAGACCCGAACCGGCATCTTGAGGCTTTTCTCGAAATCTGCTCAACCATGAAACTGAATAGAGTCCCTTCTGACGCAATCCGCCTGAGCCTGTTCCCGTTTTCACTGCGGGATAAGGCTAAGACATGACTTCAATCCTTACCCTCTGGCAGCATCACCACATGGGAGCAGTGTGAGCAGCAGTTTCTGAATAAATACTTCCCACTAAGTAAGACTGCTCACATGCGCCACCTTATCACTAGCTTTCGCCAAAAGGAGGGGGAGTCCTTATTCGAAGCATGGGATCGCTACAAGGGGCTACATTATCAATGCCCACACCATGGACTAGAGAGGTGGTTGGTGATCCACATTTTCTATAATGTGATCGCTTACGCCACAAAGATGTCCCTAGATTCTGCCGCAGAAGGAACTTTAATGAACAAGACCATAGAGGAGGCGGAGGAGCTTATCAAAGAGGTGGCCCAAAACCACCATCAATGGGCCTCCGAACGTGGTCAACCTACGCCTGCGGCGGGACGATACACTGTCAACTCCATGGACCACCTTTCGGCGAGGATGAACGCGCTAAGTAGATGGTTTGAATCCTTGAATCCTTCATCTGCATGCGCGGCCATCGACTTTGGAGAAGGAGCAGCAGCGTATCGTGAGAGCCACTATGTAGGGCAGGGGACCGCAGACGAGCAGATTGAGCATTGTGACGCGATTGGGGACTATGATCAAAGGCCCCATAACCCATACTCTAATACCTACAATCCCGGATGGAGGAGTCACCCAAATTTCTCCTACAAAAATAACTCGGGAAACCTCCAACCATCCGGAGAATACGGGTAGCAGTAGGGCAATGGGCAGCGACCACAGAAGTCTAGACTGGAACAGATGATGGAGGACTTCATCGCTACCCAAACTAAGGCCAATGAGGAATTTCGTCGCCAGCATCAAAAGTCGGAAGAAGCACTAAGAGACTTGAAGGCCACCGTTGATGGCCTTGCAAGTCATACCAAGATGTTGGAGACACAAGTGGCCCAAATAGCCCAATATGTGTCACAACCTGTGAAGAGCTCTCCGGCGAGCCAAGGAAAGGAGGAAGGAGTAGGGCAAAGTAGCCAATTCGCCAAGGGGTTGCATCCATGATTTTCACCCTACCTGACCAAGCTGAGTTTGAAGAGAAAATCCCAATACAGCTTGAGGACCCTGGTGAGTTCGTTATTCCCTGCTCGATTTATAGGGAGAGTTTCGACGAAGCGCTATGCGACTTGGGGTCATCAGTCAGTGTGATGTCCTATGTATATTTTCTGAAGATGGGACTGAGCGGGCTCCAACCAGCGAATCTTGGTATTCGTATGGGGGATGACTCAGTGAAGGAGCCCGTTGGCCTGCTACCGCACGTTCCTGTGATGATTGAAGATTTCATGATACCCACGAACTTCATCATACTGGACACAGGATTGAATCCCCAGAATCTTATCATTCTGGGAAGGCATTTTCTAGCAACCACAGGGGCGTGCATAGATGTGAAGGCATACCGGATCTCCCTGGAGGTAGACGGGGAGATCATGCTTTTCAGCCTTTCGGAGCACAGAGCTTCCTACTTTAACGACTTCATGATTAGCAGATTGAAGCTGGAACCTCCAGATGTAGATCCCGAGATGGATGAATGGAGGTTAACTGAACCACCATAGCCAAGTTGATAGAAGAGTGCGGTCGAGCTAAACGACCTTAAACAAAGCGCTTCTTGGGAGGCAACCCAAGTTTAGTTGTAGATTTCCCTTTTTCTATTTCATTGCATACATGTGTTAGATTTTAGTTTTGATTTCCATCACATTTAGAGTTAGGAGTAGAAAAGAACTTTGCTAGGCAAAAATGAAACCCATATTAGTCTACACGGCGAAGTGTATGAATAAATTTGGGCCATGGTATATAAAAGGGGCGAAAAATGGGGTCACACAGCCTAGTCATGTGTTTTCCCATGGCCATGCCCGCTTGATCAGAGGCGCACATGGCCTAGCCGTGTGTTTTCACACGGCCGTGGCACGCGAGGTTAAAAGGGGTGATCCGTGTGATTTCACCTCATTTGCGCTGTGTGCTTCAAAAGTTCTTGCCCTAGCCATGTGATTTTGCTTTCCCCTTCCTCTAGAAGCATTTTCAACCTCTTTAGAAGCCAAAAGAAGCAAGGATGAGGAGGACCAAGACCGTAGCATCCCGATCCGGTGCCTCAGAGCAACGAACAAGAAGAGCCGATGCTCCTCAAGCTCCGGAAGAGGGTAACACCCTACCCCCTCTACTTTTTCACAATAATGAACATAGAGATAGGTTCAATATGCTCTCTACTCGTAAACTTACTTCTACTAGGTACTTAGATGAGGAATTGCTAGCATCTTTAGGGTTGTTAGGGGATATGCAAACCCTATTTGCAAAAATGGGGTGGGATGAGATTATGAGAATAAGGCACCTAACCTACCCTAGGATAGTTTTGGAATTTTTGAGTTCTTTAGAGGGGGAAGTTTTAATGGGGAGAGAGAGCGAGGAGGGTAGGATAACTTTTAGACTTTTTAATATTGAGCATGAGTGGACCCTTCACCAATGGAACTCATGCTTTGGCTTACCAAGTGGGGGAGAGAGAAGAACCCCTATTGGGTTCAACTCTTGGGAATATTAGACCGAGTTGATGGGGGAGCACGTTTATGACCCTTCTAGGGCCAAAGCGTCGCGCCTCCAAAACCCCGTCTTTCGATACCTTCACCGTGTCATGGCCAGTACTATATTTGGTCGTGGGGAGAGTGACGGTGTAGTAATAGCTAGTGAGCTACTTTGCTTATGGGATATACTACAAGAAAGGAGTAGCATTGATATAGGGTCCCACTTCATTAGACACTTAGTGAAGATGGGCAAAGCAGCATGCGAAGAGATCAATGTGGGAGGCCTACTTACCTATATTTGTTATAGGATGGGGTACGACTACACAACATTGGAGAGTATAGAGGGGAGCCCTAGGATCGACCTAAGAGTATGCATGGCCATGAAAATGATTGTAAGAGAAGGAGACTCCTTATGCTATGTAAGGAAAAATCTTACGACCCTTAGGCTCCCCGACCCGGATCGTACCACCATCGCTATACACGCCAATTGACGCTTAGACCTGATAGTGGAGTCCCCTTCTCATGAGGGACCATCCACATCAGCGCCCATCTCTCCACCTTTGTACCACTCTCCATCTAGTCCACACATGCATAGGAGCCCACCTAATCCACGCCAACATGAGCCTACACCTGCGCCACCCTCTTTTTCTACTTTTGAGCAGGATGCAGGTATATCGACATATGATTTCTTGGAGTTCCGATCGTGCCTCGACGACATTTACACTGAGCAAAAGACGTAGAGGCAGTGATGGGAGGAGCAGAGCGCCTACCAGCAGGCAGAGTTCCAGGGATTCTGGGAGCATTTCCAGCGGGTAGAGGATTTCTACGATGAGGCCCGCATATACTTCCAAGAGGAGGTTGTTCGTCGCCAGGATGAGGCAGCTTACCACAGGGAGATGCGACAGCATATGCATGCCCAGCAGGCACAGTGGGCTAGGGAGGAGGAGCACCGAGCAGCCGCTACATCCACCATCTCTCAGATCGACCACATATATATGTGGCATCAGCGGCTCAACAGCAAGTTCTCCCAGGATCCAGAGATGCCCAGGCTTTTAGACTTTCCATCGCATCCACCATATTAGAGGTATATTTTTGTTTAAGTATGGGGGGGAGACCCCAAAATCTATTTTGTTTTGTTTGCTAGCAGTAGTCTCTTTTCTGGTATTTTCATTCATTTGTTCATGCATGCATGAGTTGTTTAGTTCCTTTCAGTACTTAATTTTTGGTGTCTGAAAAGCTACCTCAATAGTATTTTTGAAAGTTGCTTGCATGAGTTGTTCCCATAGGTAGCTTAACTCTATTTATCTTATGGTATTTTATTCTATGTGCTTTATTGAATGTTCTAGACCTGCACTGGTTAGCTTTATTTTTTGCACTTACACATATTGAACATTCTGAAAGGGAAAATCTAGTACATACCTAGTTATGATTTACTTCAATAGTCTAAGTACTTTGGAATCCATAGGTGACTCTAGGTTTAGCATTTTAGTTACTGGAGATGCTCGGATTATGTAAGCCCATTCGGAAAAATCAAAATCCCAGTGAGCTAAAAAAAAAGGAAGAAAAAAAAGAGAGAGAGAGAAAAAAAGAGATTATGAGGGATAAAAAAAATAGTTGTCGTGGGTGGAAATGGCTAGGTGCCCCTTTGAGACCGAGTTAGGTTACTGGGGAAACACCTCCCAATTTCTCTCAATACCGAGCATGCCTTTGAGACTGTATGCTAGATCTAGGGAACGACCCTCGTTTTGGGCAAGTAAGTGCCTAAGAGCCGGAAACCTTAGGAAAGCTATGGGGTGATGACTTAACTCACCATGGAATGGGCATCCCCAAAGAATGATTCGCCTAGCACGAGCACGAGGAGCTAACTTAGTGAATTTTTAGAACATATTTGTTTTGCTTTGATTGCAAATACCACCTGATAAATTTAGTCAGCATGCTAATTATGGAACAATATCTTTTTAAAATTTTATGGCACTGAGGTTTGCTTGAGGAAAAGCAAAGATTTAAGTCTGGGGGAAGTGATGTGAGCAAAACATATAGGGTTTTAGGAGTAGTTTTCACTCACATCTTGTTACATTTTGTTTTAGTTTCATGCACATGTTACTCTATCCTTGCACGCATTGCCTATTTTCTTGTTCGGAGGTCTGCTCATTGTACTTTTGTGTGCAGGTTAGCTTTTCTGATGATAAAGATGCATTTTCGGAGCAAAAGAAGGACTTTCGCAGCTAGACACAGAGTGGGACATGGCCAAGACATGTGGATTCACACGGCCATGTCCGATGGGCGAAGAACAGCACCCCAAGGTCGTACATGGCCTGGCCATGTGGAAACACATGATCGTGTGGCATCGATTTGCGCAACTAGGGCTTTTTCCGAATTTTGCAGCGGTCCGAGGCGATGTCTATATAAGGATGGCTCCTCTCAAACCCTAGGAGGAGGCACGATGGCTAGGACGACACGCTGAAGCTCTAAAAAGCTTCGGTAACTCACAACGGGGAGGAGGAACACCGTCGGAGGTCCATAACTTGCAATACAACGCCGGAGAGAAGATCACGAAGCATTGTATATCTCTATTTCTGCGCTTTATCTCTATTGTATTCGAACTTAAACATGTTTTGTGATTCTTCTTTCGTGTTTATGGAGTAGAAATTTCGATTCTAGGATTAGGGAGTAGCTTGTGTACATAGACAATGTTGGTTCACATTAAATTCTAACCATAAGTTTAATTTGATAATTGGTAGTTGCTCTTTATTATATCTACGGGTATTTGTCTTTCTTTCCGCTGTGCTTAGGCAATACGAGGTGGTGACATCCCTAGCAATCTAGATTTAGGAGGTTTGATC
Source organism: Wurfbainia villosa (assembly GCA_025175895.1). Lineage (NCBI taxonomy): Eukaryota > Viridiplantae > Streptophyta > Magnoliopsida > Zingiberales > Zingiberaceae > Wurfbainia > Wurfbainia villosa. The sequence continues at coordinate 30,377,712 of CM045994.1, read as the reverse complement.
AAGGAACCTGGGGATAAACCTGACCTCCCGTAACTGCAGGGAGAAGGGAGCGGTGGAATCGAAAATGGTCCACCGCAAGGATTGATTTGGCATCCTTGTACCCTCTATCCCGTCCTATTTGGGCGAGGATAGCTCCCGGTGAATGCGGCGGCTCTGCGGGATAATGTATGATGTCCCTTCCCCAAAACCGTAAGTAGAAGTTTAGACCATGCCAATTGACAACATTGTTTTGTGGTACACAAGTGAAACCGAAGTCCTAAGATCGCCTTTTAAGACCCCGACACCCTCTTTTCCTCCTCCGTGTGACACCGCACAGAGTAGTGTCCACTGATAGTCCTCACCAATCGACTCTCTCTTAGAGATCACGTCCGAACAATCGCAACCACTTAGTGTATTGGTACTCGAATTCCAGTCCCTGTGTGATCGATAATCTTTATTACTTGACAACATCCGTGCACTTGCGGGCATTGAGCGCGAGCACGCACTTTGAGTCCACGACAGTATCCATCGCGAGATTTGAGTATGCGTCCGTGCGCATCACCTTTTAGCATTTTTGTTGTAGTGTCCTTACTTTTGCGTCTTGGGACTCTGGCTTCCTTGACCTTCTCCTTCCCCTTTGGCATTACGGGAGCCTTCTTCTTAATTCTTTTTGGATACTTGCTCTTGTAGTTCCCTTATTATTGGAGATTTTGGGATAATGCACAGCAGAATAAAGCGAATAAAATAATTTTTATTATATCCAAGACATCCTCTGAGGGCCAGAAATACTTGCTTTGACATAATCACTTGTAAACACAAAAAAGGAGAAGGAGAAGTTATACCTTCGAGATTCTTTCAAATCTGTCGAAACCACAAGCAAGACCAATGGGTCTTGCCTCTATCAGTATCCACGTCGGGATCACCTGAGACAACTCCTAGAGCAGCAAGCCTTTATCTCTGATTGGTCCTAGCCAACCGACGGAGACAAGAGAAGAAGAGAGAGGAAGACGACTACCAGGGAAGAAAACCTAAGAGATAAGAACACCTCTTTCAAAGATTATCAAGGGGTATATTTATAGATCTCTTGATTAGGGAATCTTAGGAGGCTTAAATGGAACCTATCTTACCATAATTATCCCATAATTAAGGTAAGAACATCCCAAGAAATTTTTATAAGAGAAATCTCCAAAAATGACGGATCCGCTACACGGTCGTGTGTCTTACACATAGCCAGCCGTGCCAGAACACACGACTTGTCGTGTGTCCTTCTGGGAACAACCCAGGCTTTGGCCATTTTTGGCAAGATTCAGGCACGACCGTGTGAGGCTCTGTATGGTCTGTTTGAGTTCGTTTAGGTGTGATATGGTCGTGTTAAGTCCGACAAGGTCATAAGAGGTTCCATAGCCTCTGTTTCGCACCCTCTTGGCCTAGTCCAACCGGATATATCCCCTCTCATCGAGAATCTCATTCTTAGACTTGTTTTACATCTCGAGATCACCCGTAGTGCATGTGACCCAATAGGTTCCCGATTATGGTGGTCATTCATAATTAACCCCTTAATTATGTATAGATCATGAGTGACACCTAGCAATGCATCATGACCCTCAATTGATCGAAAAGTCTAAATCGACTCCAGAACATTTTCGAACCCTTTAACAGCTATAGTTATTCGTGCCTTATTCCCTTCACTTATCCTATACCTACTTGGTTCAGGACATGGCTATGTGTTAGTCCCCACTAGGCTAACTACATCACACCTAGCCCATGTTAGTTTTCTTGTCCTGTGGATTCAAGTTACTTCTACATGTTCCCAAGAAGACTACCTTCTTAACATGTTTGCTCTAGCCAGAGACTTCTGAATAACAATCTTAACAAGAGGCAAAGGGTATACATCTCCTTTATCAGGAGTGGTGAATCCTCTGTGAGCTATTCAAACACCTTTGATCACTTTGGCTTATACCCAATCATCCCGGAGTTACACCTCCTATGGAGATGACTGCAAAGAAGTCAAAGTATAAGGCGTCATGATCAAGGTGACTTGAATACCTCAAGTCTAAGGAAGCTCGCACTTGAGCTGCAATGAGATCTTCAACGACATATAGAACAATATGAAGTCTCATAGAAGGTCACTCCAATGAACTAGTTACCATAACTAGCATCCAAATATTCGCTCTCAGCATCCCTATGCTTCCATTCAGTGAGTACTGAATGCTTAGATAAACCAAGAACCATAACATGTGCTAGTCTCACAGAATTGACGATGTCCAATCTCATCAATTCATCGACTATGGATAGTTTCAATACTTGCATATTTACACATGATGAGATACCCACTAACTGTGATCCAATCACAATTTCTCTCATGCTATGCATCGTATTGTGGACTTCAGTACATGAGTTTAAGATCCAATCAAATACATAGATAATGTATACTCAAATAGTTGTTGGTGCAACAATGCCTCAAGCATTTATATGTTTTGATGTTTGGATAATCATCTAAGTTAGGCAATAACTTGTAATCTAATTGTGAACATGTTTAAGTGACAGGAAAATCCAAGTATGAAGACTTGGTAAAAGCAAAGTCCAAGTGTGATCTTGGCAAAGGCAAGTCTTGGCAACGTAAGTCCAAGCATATAGTCTTGGCGGCATAAAGGCCAAGCACACTTTGGCAAAGGGAAACCCAAGACATGACAAAACCGAAGGAAGCTCTTGGAAGCAAAGCGCAAAGGATGAACAAGTCGCGGACTCGGAGGGATCCTAGAGGCACAAGGCTTAAGGAAGAGCTAGAAGGTTGAGTCTAGGTCTAGGGGGTAAATTCAAGTATGAATTATTCATACTTGATGAGTATCAGTCGACTGATACGATGTATCAGTCGACTGGTCAGGTGCTCGACTGAGTCAGGCTAAAACCCTGACGATCAGTTGACTACCAGGAGCTATCAATCGACTGATCAGGCAATCAGTCGACTGCCAATACTGGCAGTCGACTAATCGTACCAAAGATGGGCATAGAATGGAGTCTCACTCGACTCTGCACGGTGATCACTCGACTGATCGCTTCATCAGTCGACTGATAAAGTGATTAGTCGACTGATCAGGCATCCGTTAAAAATTACGGCTGCGTATCTCCGCGGATTTGCTTAGTTAGAAGCCGTTGGCTTTGGCGGTAGTCGACTGATGTTGTACATCAGTCGACTGATAGTGGTCCAACGGGAAAAATAACCCTCTCTCTATAAAAAAGAGGGCTTATGGTGGTTGAGAGAGTTAATGCTTACCTTCTGATCATATTCTCAAGCCTCCATGATTTTTCCAAGCTTTCTAGTGTTTTAATTCTCCTCCTCCTTCCTAAACTTCATATTCATCCATTGTAAGAAGAGGAGGGTTGTTTGTAAAAGAAAACTTCATAGTGAAATTGCTTAGGGTTGATCTACCTCAAGGATCGCCGTGGAGTATGAGCGTTATCTCCGAACCACATAAAGGAATTGTGTTAGCATTGTGCATTCAGTTCCTTTATTATTGTTGTTTTTATTTGTGTTTCTGCTAATCTTTTTGTAGAAATGAAAACAAGCTATTCACCCCCCCTCTAGCACTCCAAACGATCCCCTACAATAGTGAACATTATTAATAACTTCTAAGACGACTGCCTTAGGACACCTCTCACTTACATCGCTTGTTTCCTATACTCAAAGAATATAATATGATTTTTTTAAAAGAATTATGCTCGAGTTACCTAGCTCGGTGATAGGAGAGTCATGAGCTTGTTCTTCATCCCGCCCAGATGTAGAAGGTTCCTCTTGCTCTTGCACCAACATTGAAAACCTATCCTCCCCCTCAATCCTAGAGTTGGAGGCTTCCTCAACCTTTTCTTCCTCGGATGTTGAGCATCTCTCAACTTCTGAATTCTCAAGAGCTTTGGATGAGGAACTTGATTCTTCTTCGGCCTTATCATCTTCTTTACTTTGGGCTGATGAAGGCTCTCCATGGAACTTGACTAAGTTATTCCATAAATCCCTTGCGTTCTTATAACCACCTATCTTGGCCAAAATTTTGTTAGGTATTAACTTAACCAATATTTTTCAACCTTATCATTGGTCTTGGACTTTCTAAGTTGCTCCTCGGTCCATCTCTTCTTCTTAAGAAATCCACCCTTCTTGCCCCTTGAAGCTTTAAAACCTTCCATCAAAATAAACCAATCTTCTATATTCCACATTAGAAAATATTTCATTCTACCTTTTCAATACCCAAAATCCTCGCTCTCGAAGACGGGTGGAATGTTGATGTCATAACCCAATTCATCATTAGGCAACTCCATCTTCCTTGATGCTTTCGATGGATCTTCTACTCCTCTAGCATGTGCTCCTTAGGCGATCAGTTCTTGAAGAGCGGCCTCGCTCTGATACCACTTGTTGGAGACCGTTTGGTGTGCTAAAGGGGGGTGAATAGTGATTCATTGATTTTGAGTTTGATCGTGTTCATGATTGGTTGTCTACAAGAATGTTAGTGTGCAACGAAAATAATAAAGCAAAAATAAAATACAAGCACACACCACAACACCAATATTTTAAGTGGTTTGGAACCCTAGTTTCTACCCCACGGGCGAGCTCTAGTGATCTACACTCACTAAAACCTCTCTTTCTCAGTATAACATCGAAGGTGGAGAAACCCCTTACAAGAGCTTACAACAAAGAAAGGACAACCAAATACAACAATACAAAACAAGAAGTGAAAACACTTTACAAATGAGAGCTTTTGATTGCTTACTTGTTTAGTTTCTTTGAGCATCTTTGAAGGTCTAGAAAATAGCAGTGTTTCCCCCCAAGAACTTCAAGAACCGATTAAAGAAATCCTCCATGAGCTCCTCCTTTTAAAGCTTCCGTCGGGCTAGATTTTTGCTTGGCAGTCATCTGACCTTACCCACTAGTCGACTTCCCACCTATCCGTTGTCTCACAATGGACTAATTCATGTCAGATTCTGTCTGACAAGTTGATTGCCCTTACCTAGCGTTGGTATCATAGCCACGATCGTATCATAAGCCGATAGTTGACTACAAGACATTACATGCCCTATCCGCGGCGACCCGGTCATTGCTCATCCCTAGCAATCGATTTCTAATGGTCAGTCGATTAGTCTAACCCACCAGTCGACTGTCAGAGCCACAGGTCAGCAGTCGAGCCTCAATCGATTACTTGACCAGTCAACTAAGTCATAACCCCAGTTGACTGTCCAGTCAACTAAGCCTCTCAAATGTCGTGCACTTAACCAGTCAACTGATAAATCTTAAACATGAGGTTTACCCCAAGTATGATCCCCTCATACTTGATACTCACCATAGGCCTAGACCTAAGCCTTGTAGTTGCCTCAATCAACCTCACGCCCTCAGGGTCCATCCGAGTCCTCCATGACTCCTTCACCCTTTGCGCTAGCCTCCGAGTGTTTTTGATGGTGTTCGCCCTGCCAAGATCTCCCTCCCCCTTCTTGTAGATCTCATCCGATCCGGGAACTCTTAACTAGATCTCCTCTGATCGCCTTGAAATTGTCACTTCACAAGAGAGTATTAGCAGTGGGTCGGCTTCCTAGCACAACCCCTCTGACGCTCAAGTCAGAAATGGTAAGATGAAGAGAATAGAAATGCAAGATATAGAAGAAGAAGAAGCGAGAAGAAGATCTTTGAGGTACCGAATAGCAAAGAAACAATCATCCCCTCTTCCTTCTACCTCTGCCCCTTTTATAGATGATTCGTCCACCCTTCTCCTTGAAGTTAATTTACTCTAATACTCTTTCCAAGCTATCAAGTGTAATTGCTTTTCCCGCCCCTTTTCAAAATATCTTCTTCAAATGCTTCATGTGCTTTATATTTCCTTGCCAAGTATTAATTAGATAAAATATATAAAAAAATGACAAAATATCTTATATTAATCATGCTCATCATCCCCGAACTCTTCCTGCTACTCCCAATACTCCACAATACCCATACTTCCTTATTTTATTGTATTCAGAAAAAACCCTAGAAACCTATACATGGCTCGGGAAATAGGCGTACTGCTCGCGAAATAAGCATATGGCTCGGGAAACACCCTAACTGATCGGGAAATAAGCATATGGCTCAAGAAACACACTGACTACTCAGGAACTATATACATTGATCTGCCAATACCATACTTAATTCTGATCACAATTACCTTGTGTCACCCTACTAGGCTCGGGAATTACACAAATTGCTCTACCAATACAACATTTAACTATAAGCAACACTATCCTATGCCACCCTACAGGGCTCGAAAAATACACATACTACTTGGGAAACATATACACGACTCTGCCAGTGCATAAACTACTCTGTAATCACAGTACTCAACTCTGAACCGCACTTCTCTATACCACCTTATTGAGCTCGGGAATTATATATACTACTCGGGAAACAGATATATGGTTTGGCCAGTGCATAAACTACTCTGTAATCACAATACTCAACTCTGAACCACACTTCTCTGTACCACCCTACTGAGCTCGAAAATTATATATACTGCTTAGGAAACACATAGACTGCTCGGGAAAAGCATAGACTGCTCTGTCAACACACAAATTACTCCATAAACACAATTACTACACACGCCCCTACCTAGCTCAGGCATCACATACACTGCTCGGGAATTATATAAACAACTCAAAAAAACCTTCTAACTAATCAGAAAACCCCACCCCATCATAAGTGCCCCTCTTTAGTAAAACTGAAGAGCAAAGTCGAGTGAAGTTTTATAAGTATCTACTGAAACTGCCCTTACTAACAAAACAAAAATCTCTCTGCTCTGCTTTAATAACAAAAACTTCTCTTCCTTAGATGAAAACTCCACACCCATCATAAGTTCCCCCTCTTTAGTGAAATTGAAGAGTAATGTTGAGTGAAGTTTCATAAGTATTTACTGAAACTGCTTCTATTGATACAAAAACTTCTCTACCTTAGCTAAAAACTCCACACCCATCATAAGTTCCCCCTCTTTAATGAAACTGAAGAGCAAAGTCGAGTGAAGTTTCACAAGTATTTACTGGAACTGCTTCTACTAATACAAAAACTTCTCTGCCTTAGCTGAAAATAACAAAAACTTCTTTACCTTAGCTGAAAACCCCACACCCATCATAAGCTCCCCCCTTTAGTGAAACTGAAGAGCAAATTCAAATAAAGTTTCACAAGTATATACTGATATAGATTGTGCCATAAACCATAAGTTATCATAATAGGCACTAAGCCTTAGATTGTCATAAGAGGTGCAGGGCCTTAAATTGTCATATGAGGCGCAAGGCCTTGAATGTTATATGAGGCGCTGGGCCTTGAATGATAGCAATTTACCTACCCATCATAATTGCCATTATAGTTCTCTGTGGGGGAATGTAGCTACCTAGCCCATAAGCTATTATAGTGGGCGTAAGAGCCTTGAGAACATTGTACATATGGCATATAGGTGGCGTTATAGTCCCCATGGAGGAATGTAACTACCTAGCCCATAGACTATTATAGTAGGCATAAGAGCCTTGAGAACATTGTGCATATGTCATATAGGTGGCATTATAGTCACCGTGGGGGAATATAGCTACCTAGCCTATAGGTTGTTACAGTAGGCGTAAGAGCCTTGGAAACATTTTTGCACTCCATAACACTTAGAAAGAATACTACTAACCTTGCCAAAAAATTTGTATCAATCTTGAAAAACCTTAGAAAAAATACCATTGATGTATGCAAGAAGAAATTATGATTAAGCATAAAAACCATTAGAAAAATACCATTGATTACCGCTAGAGAATTTGATTTAGGTATCAAAAACCTTAGAAATATTAATAACCCTTGCAAAAACATACTAATTATCCCTTAAGCCCTGTATTAGGTGGAAAATGCCTTAGAAAAAGCCATTAACCCCTGCAAAAGAGTACTAATTAATCCTCAAGCTCTGTATTAGGCGTAAAATGCCTTAGAAAAAATATTTTTAACCCCTGCCATTATAAAAATTTATAGGAATACAAACCATTCTCCCTTAACTTCACTTTCCCCTCCTCCTTTAAAGAGTATCACTACAATTTTGCACTTAACCGTTAACACTACCATACTTTCCCTGAAAAACCCTAGCTTCCTTCTTCTCCGACTCCTTCAACTCTCTTGTGACAAGTATCCCTTCATGTCTTCTTCCTCCTCCAACCCTTCCTGGTACGAAACAACCCCTAGCTGACTAACTCCCGACCACCCTTTCTTACTTCACGAGCCCAAATACATCCCAGAGGGCTTCACTTCCATTATCCCAACCCCCCATCAATGCCCTCATCAACCTCCAACCGGTACTAGCACCTTATTCACAGGTTAACTAGAAGGAGGTATGAGCCTTCCTATTTTGAAGCCCCTTTTTTACATCCTAACCTATTACGACCTCCCCATCAATCAACTAACCCCAAACTCCATTCACATTCTAATTAGAACCCTAATCGTATTTCAACATCTTAACATCCCCCAAGACCCGCACATCTTCCACTGTCTCTACCAGCTAAAAATGGTTGACACAGACGTGTTCTATTTCATGGCACGTCAAGACCATCAATTCCTAACTGACATTCCCACCTCTCACAAGGGATGGAAAGAACTATACTTCTATGTCCCTCTAGATCCTATCCTTCAATTCTCTTATTCTTGGAAAACTACTCTTCGCCATCTCCCCAACCTCAAAAGTGTTAAATCCGCCATCAACTTTGTTAGTAATATATGAGAGATGTCCTAAGGCAATCGCCTTATGTATGAACCATTTATATGATAAATGAATATTCACTATTTGAGTATACATGTTTTATGTATTTGATTGGATCTTAAACTCATTTACTGAATGTCCATGATACGATTCACAGCATGAGAGAATTTGTGATTGGATCACAACTAGTGAGTATCTCTACATGTGTAATTGTGATGTATCAGAATTATCCCTAGTCGATGAATTGATGGATTTGGACACCATCAATTCTGTCGAGACTAGCACGAGGTATACTCCTTGGTGTATCCAAGCAGCTGATTCTCACTGGCTGGAGACATTGTGATGTCCGGAGTTAATCGTGGATGCTAGTTATAGTAACTAGTTCATTGGAGTGACCAGCCGTAAGACTTCATATGGTTCTCTGCATATATAGATATGTCAATGAAGTTCTTACTGTGACTTAAGTGCGATGTTCCTTTGACTTGCGGTATTCAAGTCATCTTGATCATGGAGACTTATGCTTTGACATCTTAAGCAAACATCTCTAAGGAGATGTGGACCCGGGATGATTGGGTATAAGTCGAAATGATCGAAGGTGTTTGAATAGCCTATAAAGGATTCACCACTCCTTGCGAGGAGATGTATACCCATGGCCTCTTGTCGGATTGTTACTAAAGTCTTTGGCCAAAGCATTACATGTTTAGAGTAAGGTACTCTTCGATACATGTGGAGTAACTAGAATCCGTAGGACGAGGAATTGATACTTGGGCTAGGTGTGACGTAGTCAACGTAGTGGGGACTGACACAATAGACCATGTCCTGAACCAAGTGGGTATAAGATGAGTGAAGGGAATGGGGCACGAATCATTCGAGCTGCTGAAGGGTTTCAGAAATAGTTCTGGATCAACCGTTGATCTTTTCGGTTAATTGGGGATCATGATGTACTACTAGGTGCCACTCATGATCGTTCTATAATTAATGGTTAATTATAGACGGCCAACATAAACCGAGAACCTATTTGGTCACACGCACAACGAGCATAATCCAAAGGATTTAAAACGAGCTTGAGAATGGGATTCTCAGATCGAGAGAAACTAGGTTTGGTTGGACCAAACATAAAGCGAGCATGAAATCGTTTCAGTCGCAATGGAAGCGTGGATGGGCCGAGTCTTATGAAGACGTAATGGATGAATCAAAATGGTTTGGTTCTAATCCAATGGATGACAATAAACCAAAGGGTTTGGTTTATTTTAAACGAATGAACCAAAAGTTGGTTCGGTTCGTTTTAACTTAAAATAAACCATCATGGTTTGGTTTATTTTAACTTATCTTAATGGAGCGGGTTAACGGGCCTAATGGTTATGATCCAATAACCATTAAGAGAATTAGTTCTCTATAAAAGAGGGCTTAAGGGATAATTAAGCGCTAATCCAAAACCCTTGCCCTAAGGTTGCCGCCCACCTCATCCTTGGAGATTTCGGCGCCAACCCTAGGTGTGCCGCCCAGCTTGTTGTGCCGCCGTCCATCTCCTTGCCGGCGTCCAAGCTTCAGTCGGTGAACCCTCCGGCGACCCTCCGGTGATCTTCCTAGGCCTCGGTGAAAAGGTGAGCACTTGGCTTCCTTGTTTTGGCCGGCGCCTACTCCTCCACCAAGCTGTCCAGTTTTCTGGACAGCTTCTTCTCCTCTCGTCGGAGCGTCGTTTGGACGACGGTTAGAGCTCCGACAGTGGCTAAACTACCGGGGATTCGATCTCCGGTAATCCTCTGAGGTGGAGGACGAAGGATTCGTCAATTGGTTGACAAATACCTCTCCGGAGAAGCGAGTTTTGAGGACTCATTTTTGGATCCGAATTTGGATTCGGATCGTGATCATCTCTCGATCACGTCGTCTTCAACACGAGGCTAGTAACCCGTACGAAGATGAAGCTCGTGGCTTAGCGAAGTCATCCCGAGGAACTCAGCGTGGATACGGATAGAGACGATTCTAGCGAGGATCATTCCGGTTGATGCCGTTCCCGCTACACGTCATACGAAAGGTATAACGTAGATAAATTTCCTTTTATTGTAAATTTAAATTTACGGTTATGTCTACACTTGTTGTAATATGCATGCATGTGTTGTGTGTGTTGTAATAAATGTAGATTTATTATTTTTATTGCTTCCGTTGTGTTCATGTTTACGAAACGTGATCGAACACACACACGTCGCGGTGCCGGAAACCCAACAGTGGTATCAGAGCCCAGGTTGTGTTTCGACATAATCGTAAAATTGGTTTTGCGATAGTCATAATTTATTTTTGGAAATTTTCTAATTTTGGAAATTTAGAAGTATTTATGGAAATTTTTCAATTTTGGAAAGTCTAGAAGTATTTATGGAAATCTTCCACTTTTGGAAAGTTGGAAGTATTTATGGAAATTGATATTTTCCATAAATAAAATATTTGATTAGATTCTGGAAATTTGTTTCCTAATTTAATCATGATTTGATTTGGGAAATCAAATCTTAAAATATTTTATTTCCATAAGTAGTTTTGATGATTTAGGAAATTGGTTTCCTAAATAGATTTTCCTTAATCAAATAATTCCATGAATAAAATATGTGATTAGATTTGGAAATTTGTTTCCTAATTTAATTATGATTTGATTTGGAGAATCAAATCTTAAACATATTTTATTTCCATAAATAGTTATGACATATAAGGAAACATATACATGACATAATTGTATGCCATGTAATTGCATTAGATGCATAACATAATGCCATGCGTGTTGTGACATGTAGATGTATGCCATGCCATGTAGATAATAGTTATTTGCATGCAAAGAGGATGAGACATAAAAACCCTTAAACAATATTAAAGCCTACACCTTCCATTAATATGGTTAGAACCAGAGTTCAGTTTCTTGTTTGGGTTGTTGGACTCTCTCCAAGCCCGGCTCGAACCCGAACATGTTCAAACCATGGAATAGTTTAATACTAATATGGTAAGAGTCAGAGGTCAATCGTTAGCTTTGGTTGTTGGATTCTCTCCAAGCTGGGCTAATTGGTTGAATGCGCTCTAACCATATTAAAACTATTTCTCGATTAATGGGTTGGCTTTAACCTGGAGCATCGGCTTGTTGGACTCTCTCCAAGGTCGATGTAAAGGGAGGTGAAGTTGGGTGCTATGCATATGATGCATACTTGTTAATGTGTTAACAACCCAACGTATGTGTGAACATTCAATTAGTTGATAGCACATTGTGATAGTTGCATATACGTGATATGCAATCGGTATAGATGATACCTACCGTCGTAGTTATGAATGGCTTGTTGGACTCTCTCCAAGGTTGTTCATAACTATGATGGATATCAACCCATTCGGAGATGGACCTACGATCTCCCGAAGTGATTTTGGGGTTTTTGAAATTCGAAAAATGAATGGGATTTATAAATGTATATTGATGCATTTTTAAAATCATTTTCTCATATATGCTCGTTTTGTATTTCTAGGTCAATAAATTGATCATGACGTCTTTGAATTTGCGCACTATTTTGGATTCGAATAAATTGACTGGGCCGAACTTCTTGGACTAGCTTAGAAACTTGAGAATTGTTCTCAAGCTGAAAAGCTTGCGTATGTCCTCGAAGCACCTCTTCCCGCCCATCCTAGTGACGATGCAACTCCGGACCAATTGTTGGTCTATTAGAAACATGTGACTGATTTTGAACTGACAAGTTGCATCATGCTAGCCGTGATGGAACCCAAGCTACGAAAGCAGCATGAGCATATGGATGCTCATATCGTAGTCCTTCATCTTTATGAGTTGTTTGATAAGTAAGTGAGATTCGAAAGGTTCGAAGTCTCCAAGCTCCTCTTCACCTCTGAGATGCAAGAAGGTTCATCTGTGGTACTGCTCAACATGCTGAAGACTGTGGAGCCTTCTGAGAAGCATGAGCAGGGGACGGTGTTGTTAGTTGATTCCTCGAAGAAAGGTTCTAAGAGGGAGTCAAAGGAACAACAAAAGGGGAAGAAGAAAAATGCTAAAAAGGAAGAACCAGCTCAAAAGGGCACTTGCCATCATTATGGCAAGTAGGGTCATTTGCGAAGAAAGTGCAAGATTTATCTTGAGTCCGTGAAGAAGGATAAGGCATCGGATGCCCCATCTTCTTCAGAAATCTTCTTTATTGATTGTCATTCTATTTCCTCAGACACTTGGGTATTTGATACTGGGTGTGGCTCACATATATGTAATGACATACATGGGCTAAGGAATAGAAGAAGACTCGTCAAGGGAGAGTCAAATTTAAGTGTTGGGAATGGAGCAACGGTTGCTGCACTCGCCATCGGAACGTATTTGTTGGAACTCCCTGTAGGACTTGTCTTAGAATTGGACAATTGCTTTTGTGTTCCTTCGTTGATAAAGAACATCATTTCTATTTCTTGTTTAAATAGAAATGGGTACCATTTGACTTTTAGTAATAATTGTTGTTACATAACTTTGAATGGAGTTCTTTAAAGGGACTGAAACTTTAAGCAATGGTGTTTATACGTTGGACGTATCCAGTGACATCTTCAATATCGAATCGAGCAACAAGCGTGCTCGAAAAGATAATAAATTAGACTCCTATATGTGGCATTGTCGTCTTGGCCATGCAAGTAAGAAACGCATGTCCGAATTACACCGATGTGGAATTCTGGAATCGTTTGAATTGGATTCATATGATACATGCGAATCATGCTTAAAAGGCAAAATGACTAAGTTACCTTTTACTGGAAAGGGTGAACGAGTGGGAGAGTTACTAGGTCTAGTACATACTGATGTATGTGGACCTGTGTCAACTCAAGCATTAGGAGGCTATAGCTACTTCATTACCTATACCGATGATCACTCACAGTTTGGGTATGTGTTCTTGATGAAACACAAGTCTGAAGCCTTTGAAAGGTTCAAAGAATTCAGAAATGAAGTAGAGAAACAACATGACAAGAGTATTAAAATACTTCAATCGGATCGAGGTGGTGAATACTTAAGTCAAGAGTTTCTTGATTATCTAAGAGACAATGGTATATTGTCTCAATGGACTCCGCCATATACACCACAGCATAATGGTGTATCAGGAGGCATAATCGACCTTGTTGGACATGGTCAGTCAATGATGAATCATGCGACTCTTCCCAAGTCCTTTGGGGTTATGCACTCTGCATTTGTTTACTTGTTAAATGTAATGCCTACTAAGGTAGTCTCAACTACTCCATATGAGATATGGAATAGTAAGAAACCTCATGTATCTTACTTGAAGATATGGGGTTGTCTCGCTTATGTGAAGCTGATCAGACGCATAAAATTGGATGCTAAGTCTGATAAATGTCTATTTGTTGGATACCCTAAGGAAACAAGGGGTTACCAATTCTATCATCCTGTGGAACAAAAGGTGTTTGTTTCAAGGCATGCTGTGTTTCTAGAGAAAGAGTTTCTCTTGCAAGAAAACAGTGGGAGTGTCGTCGAGCTTGAGGAGGCTCGAGAGACTCAAATAGACATTAATGAGATACCTGGTGAAGCCTGACGGTAGATAATTCATAGTGATCAGAGCAACACCACATCTTCGTAGATCTGGTAGAACACGCAACATTCCTGAGAGATATGGATTTCTCGTAAGTGAATCGAACGACGTGTTACTCATTGATGATGAGGAGCCTACCAGTTATGAAGAAGTGCTGACAAGTTCAGAAAGGGATAAGTGGCTTGGTGTCATGAAGTCGGAAATGGATTCCATGTATGAAAACCAAGTTTGGAACTTGGTTGACCCACCTGAAGGGATAAAGCCTATAGGGTGCAAGTGGGTTTTCAAGAAGAAAACCGACATGGATGGTAATGTGATTACCTATAAGGCTAGATTGGTGGCGAAAGGATATCATCAAAAACAAGGTGTTGATTATGACGAAACCTATTCGCCTGTAGCTATGCTTAAATCCATTCGGATGCTCCTGGCCATAGCGGCTCATTATGATTATGAGATATGACAGATGGATGTGAAAACAGCTTTCCTTAATGGAAACCTGCTCGAGGACGTGTATATGATACAACCTGAGGGTTTCACATCGGTTGATAAAACTAAGGTATGCAAATTGCGACGGTCCATTTATGGATTGAAGCAAGCATCCAGGAGCTGGAATATCCGTTTTGATGAGACAATCAAAAAGTTTGATTTCTCACAAAATCCAGATGAACCTTGTGTGTACAAGAAGGTTAGTGGGAGTGCAATCGTGTTCCTAGTATTATATGTCGATGACGTATTACTTATAGGAAACGATGTTTCAGTCTTACAGTCACTTAAGGTTTGGTTATCCAAGACATTCTCCATGAAAGACCTGGGAGAAGCAACCTACATCCTCGGGATTAATATCTATAGAGATAGATCGAAACAGTTGCTTGGTCTTTCGCAGTCTACATATATAGACCGAGTGCTAAAGAGGTTTAGCATGTCGGAATCCAAGAAAGGTTTCCTACCCATCAGGCATGGGATACACCTTTCGAAGTCTATGTGTCCGCGCACAGAAGACGAGAGGATTTGCATGAGTAAGATTCCCTATGCATCCGCAATAGGATCTATCATGTATGCTATGTTATGTACGAGGCCCGATGTATCGTATGCTCTGAGTGTCATGAGCAGATACCAGTTTGATCCAGGAATGGATCATTGGGCGGCCGTTAAGACGATCCTTAAGTACTTGAGAAGAACTAAGGATGTGTTCCTAATATATGGAGAAGGGTACATAGTGATACGTGGGTATACGGATGCGGATCCGCATGCATAAGGATGATTCCATGTCTTAGTCTGGGTATGTATTCACCTGGAATGGAGGCGCAATAAGTTGGAAAGGTTCCAAGCTTGACACTATAGCGAATTCTGCCGCTAAGGCAGAATACATTGCAGCTTTGGAAGCAGCAAAGGAAGCGGTTTGGATCAAGAAGTTCATCTCTGAACTTGATGTGGTCTCATCAATGATCCAAACATGTGCTTTGCCGCTATCATCTTATCAGAGAGATCATCAGTAGGAACGAAATACAAATCGAGAAAATTCCCACTGAAAGGAACTTAGCGGATCCCTTGACTAAGGCATTACCTCAAAATAAGTTTGAGGGTCATGTTCGAGCTTATGGTATTGGATACCGTAGCGATTGGCATTAGGCCAAGTGGGAGTCTGTTAGTAATATATGAGAGATGTCCTAAGGCAATCGCCTTATGTATGAACCATTTATATGATAAATGAAGATTCACTATTTGAGTATACATGTTTTATGTATTTGATTGGATCTTAAGCTCATTTACTGAATGTCCACGATACGATTCACAGCATGAGAGAATTTGTGATTGGATCACAACTAGTGAGTATCTCTACATGTGTAATTGTGATGTATCGGAATTATCCCTAGTCGATGAATTGATGGATTTGGACACCATCAATTTTGTCGAGACTAGCACGAGGTATACTCCTTAGTGTATCCAAGCAGCTGATTCTCACTGGCTGGAGACATTGTGATGTCCGGAGTTAATCGTGGATGCTAGTTATGGTAACTAGTTCATTGGAGTGACCAGCCGTAAGACTTCATATGGTTCTCTGCATATATAGATATGTCAATGAAGTTCTTACTGTAGCTTAAGTGCGATGTTCCTTTGACTTGCGGTATTCAAGTCATCTTGATCATGGAGACTTATGCTTTGACATCTTAAGCAAACATCTCTAAGGAGATGTGGACCCGGGATGATTGGGTATAAGTCGAAATGATCGAAGGTGTTTGAATAGCCTATAAAGGATTCACTACTCCTTGCGAGGAGATGTATACCCATGGCCTCTCGTCGGATTGTTACTAAAGTCTTTGGCCAAAGCATTACATGTTTAGAGTAAGGTACTCTTCGATACATGTGGAGTAACTAGAATCCGTAGGACGAGGAATTGATACTTGGGCTAGGTGTGACGTAGTCAGCCTAGTGGGGACTGACACAATAGACCATGTCCTGAACCAAGTGGGTATAAGATGAGTGAAGGGAATGCGGCACGAATCATTTGAGCTGCTGAAGGGTTTCAGAAATAGTTCTGGATCAATCGTTGATCTTTTCGGTTAATTGGGGATCAT
The DNA here is from genome assembly GCA_025175895.1 of Wurfbainia villosa. Taxonomy (NCBI): domain Eukaryota; kingdom Viridiplantae; phylum Streptophyta; class Magnoliopsida; order Zingiberales; family Zingiberaceae; genus Wurfbainia; species Wurfbainia villosa. The sequence continues at coordinate 30,360,894 of CM045994.1, read as the reverse complement.
GATGTACTACTAGGTGCCACTCATGATCGTTCTATAATTAATGGTTAATTATAGATGGCCAACATAAATCGAGAACCTATTTGGTCACACGCACAACGAGCGTAATCCAAAGGATTTAAAACGAGCTTGAGAATGGGATTCTCAGATCGAGAGAAACTAGGTTTGGTTGGACCAAACATAAAGCGAGCATGAAATCGTTTCAGTCGCAATGGAAGCGTGGATGGGCTGAGTCTTATGAAGACGTAATGGATGAATCAAAATGGTTTGGTTCTAATCCAATGGATGACAATAAACCAAAGGGTTTGGTTTATTTTAAACGAATGAACCAAAAGTTGGTTCGGTTCGTTTTAACTTAAAATAAACCATCATGGTTTGGTTTATTTTAACTTATCTTAATGGAGCGGGTTAACGGGCCTAATGGTTATGATCCAATAACCATTAAGAGAATTAGTTCTCTATAAAAGAGCGCTTAAGGGATAATTAAGCGCTAATCCAAAACCCTTGCCCTAAGGTTGCCGCCCACCTCATCCTTGGAGATTTCGGCGCCAACCCTAGGTGTGCCGCCCAGCTTGTTGTGCCGCCGTCCATCTCCTTGCCGGCGTCCAAGCTTCAGCCGGTGAACCCTCCGGCGACCCTCCGGTGATCTTCCTAGGCCTCGGTGAAAAGGTGAGCACTTGACTTCCTTGTTTTGGCCGGCGCCTACTCCTCCACCAAGCTGTCCAGTTTTCTGGACAGCTTCTTCTCCTCTCGTCGGAGCGTCGTTTGGACGACGGTTAGAGCTCCGACAGCGGCTAAACTACCGGGGATTTGATCTCCGGTAATCCTCTGAGGTGGAGGACGAAGGATTCATCAATTGGTTGACGAATACCTCTCCGGAGAAGCGAGTTTTGAGGACTCGTTTTTGGATCCGAATTTGGATTCGGATCGTGATCATCTCTCGATCACGTCGTCTTCAACACGAGGCTAGTAACCCGTACGAAGACGAAGCTCGTGGCTTAGCGAAGTCATCCCGAGGAACTCGGCGTGGATACGGATAGAGACGATTCTAGCGAGGATCGTTCCGGTTGATGCCGTTCCCGCTACACGTCATACGAAAGGTATAACGTAGATAAATTTCCTTTTATTGCAAATTTAAATTTACGGTTATGTCTACACTTGTTGTAATATGCATGCGTGTGTTGTGTGTGTTGTAATAAATGTAGATTTATTATTTTTATTGCTTCCGCTGTGTTCATGTTTACGAAACGTGATCGAACATACACACGCCGCGGTGCCCGAAACCCAACAAACTTCCCCTCCATAGAAGACATACTTAGAAACAAATATTTTAGTATCAAAGAAATCCTTCAAGCACCAATCTTGTCCTACTAAGGACTGTCTCCCATCTGTTGGTGCAATCAGCCCAGGTCACAATTGACCAGAATCGAGTAGTGTTTTGATGTTTGACGATGAGTTAACCATTGGGTTGACTATATGGTTGACATGGGATTGACCATATGATGGAGAAGTCCAAGTGGGGCACTTGGCATTGGTAAAGTCCAAGTCATGGGTACTTGGCAATTGGAAAGTTCAAGCATGGGTCTTAGCAATTGGAAAGTCCAACATGGAGTTGGCAAGGGAAGTCCAAGGGTATGATATTAGCGGTGTAAAGTCTAAGCAGTAGTCTTGGTAGCATAAGTCCAATATTTGGCGACATAAAATCCAAGCATGTGTCTTGGCAGCGTAAGCCCAAATGTACCTTGGCGGTGTAGACCCGGTTAGCATGACAATAGCCGATGGAAGCACCTAAAGGCTAGCGTATAGATGAACAAGTCATGGATGATTTGGAGGGATCCAATAGGCATGAGGCTAATAGAGGTGACTAGAAGGCTTAGGTCTAGGCTAAGGGTGGTCTATCAAGTATGAAGGGATCATACTTGAGTTAAACCTCATGTTTAAGGTGTGTCAGTCGACTTGGGTTATGATTTAGTCGACTAGACGAGTGTTTGACACTTGGCAGCCTAGTCAACTTGGATCAGTCGACTGGGGTTACGTGAAGTCGACTGGTGGGAGACAACTGATGCTCGACTGTTGTTCTGTGGTCCAACAGTCAACTGCTAAGGTATAGCAGTCGACTGCCATGAAGGGCAATCGACTGTTCAAGGTGGACACGAGCACAGAAGCTTTGATAGTCGACTAATTAATCGATTGTCAGGCTAGCAGTCAACTACTGGTAAGGGCAATCGATAGCTAGTGTATCCATTGGAGTTTTTTCTGCGTGGATTGAGCCATTGTAGCCCCTGTAGCCGTTGTCTCACAATGGCTCAATCCATGCAGAAAAAACTTTAACGGATACACTAGCAGTCGATTGCCCTTACTAGCAGTCAACTACTGGTAAGGGCAATCGACTGTTAGTGTATCTGTTGGAGTTTTTTCTATGTGGATTGAGTCATTATGAGACAATGGCTACAGGAGCAGTCAATTGGTGTCTTATGACAGTCAACTGCTAAATAAAAATTAGCCTGAGTTGTAGCTTTATAAGGAGCACGAAGAGAAGGATTTTTGCTTCCGTTTCTTGAGGAATTTAAAGGAGAATTACTGTTGAATTCCTAACCTTCAAGGCATTTCCAAAGCAACCAAAGATCAAGCATTCAAAGCTCATATTTGTAAAGTATTTTTCTTTACTTGTATTCATTTGCTTAGTGTAATTGCTTGTATCTTTATTCTTATTGTTGTAAAACTATTGTACGAGGTTTCTCTACCTCCGGTGTGTCACCGAGAAGGAGAGATTTGATTAGTGGTGTGTGCATCACTAGAGTTCACTTGAGCTTACTCCATGGAGTAGGAACCCTAGGTTCTGAACCACGTATATCCTTGTGTTGATTGTGCTTGTGAGTTTGTATTTGTGTTTATATTGTATTTCTATATTCCGTTGCACATTAACAAGTTTGTGTAGAGACAAGCACGCGATTGAATTCCGAGCGACGCAAATCACTATTCACCCCCCCTCTAGCGATGTCTGATTCCTCTACAATTGGTATTAGAGATAGGTTCTCTTCTACAAACTAACCGCCAAGGGAGCACCACTAGAGGGAAGAAGGAAGATGGAGAAGCCAAACTTTAGACTAGGATGTGACATCAACATGCCTCCTCCATATGAAATTTTTGGAGCTAAGGGATTTGATCAATGGAGGATGTGGATGGAGCATTTCTTGATGATGGACTTCAAGCAGTGGATCATCCTAATAAAGGGATTTGAATTTCCAAGGGGTCCAAAAGGTGGATATCTCAAGAAGAAGAGATGGACCGAAGAGCAAATCCAAGCCTTTGAAATAAATGAAAGGGTAATAAATATTTTAGTTAATGTAATCTCTAATGACATTTTGTGTAGATTAGGAGATTATCAGGATGTCAAGGAGCTTTGGAGAAAATTGGCAAAATATCATGAAGACCCATCATCGACTCAATTGGACAAGGAAACCGAAGAAGCAAGCTCACCCTCACAAGAGTGTGAGAATTCGAAGTTTGAAAGGGCCATTAACATCCGAGGAAGAGGAATTGGAGGAAGCCTCCACCACTAGGATTGAGGGGGAGGAGAGACTTTCCACGCCGGAGGAAGAGCGAGAAGAACATGAACCGTCTACCTTCGATCAAGAAGAAAAAGAAGTTCAAAATTCCCATACCATGGAAGGTAACTCAAGCATTTTAATAAAAATAAAAAACACATTGTATGTTTTGAGTGTAGGGAAGTAGGACACTACAAGAACAAGTGTCCAAAAAAGAGTCAAGAAGGGTCAATCAGCACAAAAAGTCAATGATAAGTCAAAGGAGGCCGATGTTAAAATTTCCAAGAGCAAGGAGCATATCATATGTTTCCGTTGTCAACAAAAAGGCAATTATAGGACTCAATGCCCTAAGGGAAGAAAGCAAACCAAAGGCAAGGAAGAAGCATTACATGTAGGGGGAGCTTCTAAAGCAAACCCTAAGGTATCGGTTATTAATGCATCTTCAAGTTTTAAGATTAAAAAGTATGCTAGGAATAATTTTAATTCATTTGCTATTGCTCATGAAAAGCATGCTAGAAGTAACAATAAATATTTTTGCCTAGGTGCTAAGTCTTATAATTTTAGGGTTAAGGACAAATCTAGAAACAAAAGCCCTAAAACAATTCTACCTAAGGAATCCATTAGGAAGGTGGAAAACCATTTAGGCATTAACCCTAAGAAGGGTAGGCATATGCCTAAAAGAAATCACAATGCCCAAAGAATAGATGAAAACTCAAAAATTGGACAATTGGAGTTAGAAAAGCAAGCCTTGAGGTCAACACTTGAGAAATTAGAAAAGGCCCTTAGGAAGATGCAAAATTCAATTCAAGGGTCAAATGATAAAAAATTAGGGTCTAGAAGACAAGAACCATCTAGGAACAAGAAAGGTTTGAGTCACAAACCTAAGCCTAAGGAGACTTATCATAGTGTTCCATTCGATTATGGAACCATTTTTAGGTCTAGAAAAACCAAGGTTATTAGGAAAGTCATCCCTAAGGTTAACCATGTTAGATGCCTAATGGCTAAGGTTTAAAAAAAACCTAGGGAAGCCATTGAGAAGGTTACAAGGGGAGTTACCCCTAGAGTTAACCTAGGTAAGACCCAAATAACCAAGGCTTCAAAGCCTAGAAGGGTCATTAGGAAGGTATAAAGGGAGGGCATCCCTAGTGAATACCTTGTAAACCCAAGGAGCTCCAATAGGTATTGGGTTCCTAAGAGTATGATTCCTTCATGCTAAATGGGTTAGATTGTGTCAACCTTGAATTGATGGGTAGTTAACCTAACCATATCAAAGTTGGCATTTTAGGTTATTTCCAAGGTTATTGGATACTTTGGAAATGAGGGTTGAATTTATATCCTAAAAAGATTTTAGGATGTGCCAATTAAATTTGAGAAGTTTGAAATTTTTTTTTGATCAAAATGGCACAATTATGTTTAGAGTTCATGTGTGTCATTTTAGGTTTTTAGCACATTTGGGAGATGAGTGGTATTATGGCAATTTGGATTTAATTCTATCAAATGGCAATTAATTTTAAAATTTAGGTATTCTTATGTCTTTACTTTTTATTTGTCATGTTTTGCTTGTTATACACTATGTCATGACATCATGCTTCATATTATTATTTAAAATGTCATGATAATGCTTAGGTCTATTTTTTTATGTCATGTATGTTTTTAGTCTTGCTTTTATGTCATGGCATCATGATTATTGGCACATGTTTTATTTATGCTATCTTATATGTCATAATCATAATTCATGCATTTAGGATTAATTAAAATTGATTTAAGGATTATGACATGATTTGAAGTCTCATGTATAAGGGAATCAAATAGAATTGCCTAAAAAAATGCATGAGACCTTAGTATAGGAATAACTAAAACCCACATCTCACATCAAATTGATATGTGTGTGTATTGATATACTCTAGACACATGTGAGATGTTAGGAAAGTGAGTTAGGTTCAAGGTGCATAGATTTTGTATCTAGATGAACTCAAACTCATTTCAATCCAATGAGGGATCATGGGGAAAGCTAATGTGCAAGTCATGTGCATTGAGCCCATAGATTATGATCCAATATAAGGTTTTAAAATCATTTCAAAATCACTTTTAAAAACCTTGGTTTAGTCTATCTTTTGATAGAAGTCATCATTGATGAAGTTGATACAAAGTAGACTCAAAACATTGAAGTTATCTTTGTTTTTAAACTTTGTATCAATCTCACTATTTTATGGGTATTTTATTTTTCAAATATTTTTCACCCATAATAATTGACTTAAATATTATATGTATGAAGTTTCATGATTTTTCAATTTACGTATAATTACATATAAATTAACAAAATTCGTTTCTAAAAATCAAAGATCAGTCGACTATTTCAGTATGGCAGTCAATTGATGGTGTCAGCAGTCGACTGCTTGCTGATCAAGTCGAATGCTGAGATGATTTTGGGTAAATAAGATTTGTTTATCCCATTTTCACTTATCCCTATGTAACCTAACTGCTCCTAACCCTAGGATATGCTTTGGAAAGCATTAGAAGGGTGAAAATCCATTGGAAATGGATTAGGAGAGTTGTTTAGAGTTGGAATCAAATTTTAAGGTGTGTGAAAGTTCAAGTTTGAACTTTTGCCCTTAATTTTGATGGTTTAGAGTTCCTATTGGCTTAGGGTCTCTCCAATGACATTGTTGGTGCAATGGTCAAGGGGGAGCAAGGCTTTAGGGGGAGGTTATCCATCATGGGATAATGGATGTGTATTCCTCAAAGGGGGAGACATGAAGGGATTGGAAACCCTCATTGTGCTCACCAAAGGGGGAGAATTGGAGAATGAGGATTGCCTCTCATTTCGTGATATGGGACTTATCGCTAGTAAGAGTGATGGCATCATAGATATTTTTGGGACCAAAGGGGAGATTGTAAGATCTTATTGGGATATTAGACATTGATACTCTTGGGGAGAGCCTTTTTGATGCATGTCAAAAAGGGGGAGAATTTGAGAATTTCCCAATTGGGAGAATTGGGAGAATTTGGAGTATTGAGTTAGGTGGCCTAATTCAAATATTGTTGTGGTTTTAGTCAAACATCAAAAAGGGAGAGATTGTTGATGCAATCAGCCCAGGTCACGATTGACCAGACTCGAGTTTGACTCAAGTAGTGTTTTGATGTTTGACGATAAGTTGAGCATTGGGTTGACTATATGGTTGACATGGGGTTGACCATATGATGGAAAAGTCCAAGGGGACACTTGGAATTAGTAAAGTCCAAGACATGGGTACTTGGCCTGGAAAGTCCAAGTCTTGGGTACTTGGCATGGAAAGTCCAAGAATGGGTCTTGCCATTGGTAAAGTCAAAGTCATGGGTACTTGACAATTGGAAAGTCCAAGTATGGGTCTTGGTAATTGGAAAGTCTAACATGGAGTTGGCAAGGGAAGTCCAAGGGTGTGATATTGGCGGCGTAAAGTTCAAGCAGTAGTCTTGGCAGCATAAGTCCAATGTTTGGCGGCGTAAAGTCCAAGCGTGTTTCTTGGCAGCGTAAGCCCAAATGTACCTTGGCAGTGTAGACCCGATTAGCATGACAATAGTTGATGGAAGCACCTGAAGACTAGCGTATAGATGAACAAGTCATGTATGACTTGAAGGGATCCAATAGGCGCGAGGCTGATGGAGGTGGCTAGAAGGGTTAGGTCTAGGCTAAGGGTGGTCTATCAAGTATGAATGGATCATACTTGAGTTAAACCTCATGTTTGAGGTGTGTCAGTCGACTGGGTTTATGGATCAGTCATCTAGCCGAGTGTTTGACACTTGGCAGCCTAGTCAACTTGGATCAGTCGACTGGGGTTGCGAGCAATTGTTGGCGAGTCGTGATGCTTGACTATTACTGGTTCAGCGATCATTGCTCTACAACAATCATTCAAGGTGGATCACGAGCAGAAGCGGAAGCCGATTGATTGATCGGTCGGTCATCGAGCGTGATCGACTTCTAGTGTATCCGTTGGAGTTCTTCCAGCATGGATTGAGCCATTGTGAGACATTGGCTACAGGGGTAGCGACTGCTAGGCGAAAATCAGCTCGAGTTGCAACTTTATAAGGAGCACGAAGAGAAGGATTTTTTCTAGTGTTTCTTGAGGAATTTGAGGGGGAATTGCTGCTGAATTCCTGACCTTCAAGGCATTCCAAAAGCAACCAAAGATCAAGCATTTAAAGCTCACATTTGTAAAGTGTTTTTCTTTACATGTATTCATTTGCTTAGTGTAATTCTTATATCTTTATTATTATTGTTGTAAGACTATTGTACGAGGTTTCTCCACCTTCGGTGTGTCACCGAGAAGGAGAGATTTGATTAGTGGTGTGTGTATCACTAGAGCTCACTTGAGTTCACCCCCGTGGAGTAGGAACCCTAGATTCCGAACCACGTATATCCTTGTGTTGATTGTGCTTGTGAGTTTGTATTTGTGTTCATATTGTATTTCTATATTCCGCTTCGCATTAACAAGTTTGTGTAGAGACAAGCACGCGATCAAATTCTGAGCGACACAAATCGTTATTCCCCCCCTCCCCCCCCCTCTAGCGATGTCCGATTCCTCTACACCATCCAATCGCAAGAAGCTCATCCTATAGGTAAGTTATATTTAACTGCACATTTACTGAATTTGCCTTTAAATGCATAATAACCCTGTATTATGCTTACTCTATTCTTCATACTGATACTTTAATTTACATACTTATTTTATTGATCTTCAAATGCACACTAATACTTCATTCTGCATACTCACTAACTTATTCCTTCAAAGTCATACTAATATCTTACTTTGCATGCTCATTGAATTTACTCTTGAATGTCAACTGATACTCTAACTTGCATAAGCATTGAATTCATGCATACTGATACTCTATGATACATAGTTAATGTTTTTATATTCTAATGCATATTAATACTTTACCCAGCATACTTACTGACTTTACTTTAAAATGTCCACTAATTTTCTATTCTGCAGAGGATATGATACATATTGCTATTGCTAGAACTTTGGCAAAAACTCAACAAAAGAAGAGAAAAAGAGCTCAAGCAGCCTTCACATCCACTTCCATCCCCGAGCCCTCTTCATTAGTAACCCTTACTCATCCACTATTTTGTATTTTAATTATCTTGATTCAATTTCACAAAGAGTGATTTACACTTCTATGTCACTTGTTCTCTCTGAACTTCTCAAACTCCCCATCATAACCATTGTCGAGCCCGACCAACCAACCCTTACTCTCATTGCCACTGATCTAATTCCTCCTTCTGATACTTTAGAGCCCTCCTCTTCATATCCCCAATAACCATTACCTCCCTTTGATACGCTTACTCATAGTCCACCTTCCGAACTCTCCAATGAACCTATTGAACTTTCTTCATCTCCTTCTCCCTCCTCCTATACCGATGATATTCCTCTATCCTCCTTATTTCCCACTAGAAAACAATAGCAGTCCTTACCTCCAACCAAGCCTCGAGTTCCAGAATTCACCACCTCCTCCCCTAGACCTTCTGATACCAGTCGTATCATATTCTTACCCTAGCCACCTCCTTTCTACTCTTCCCGAACACCCCATACCCTCTTCAAATCCAAATTCCCTGCTTGCACCTCCTTCCCCTATCATTCCCTTTCATACTCTCCTCCCTGTATCAGATTCTGCATTATCGCAGACTACTCCCCTCTTCACTTCTTTTGAAATTCCCTTGATCTTACAAGAACTGCAGCAAAGCCTCCAGACAATAAGTTTTCTCCTTCTAGTAACTGACTTTACTTGTACAAATAAACTATTTCGTATTGCTTTTATTCCCTTTTCAGAGTACCTCCAAACTTCATACCTTTGGCCAATGGTTTTTCTGAGTTTCAGAGCCAACAGTGTAAACCTTCAACCTCCTATACAGAGATACCACAACCTTCTATGATGCCAACTGCTCCTTCGATTTCAACTAAGGGTACCCAGACCAGCCCTGATGAATTTTCAACCCTTTATCTAGGAATATAGACCAGTCCTCCTACTCCTCCTGATCGAGCAGAAAAAGAAGCTGAGTACTAACAAATATTGTAAAAATTACAATTTCAAGTACAAAATTTATCTATCGAGCGAGCTCAATTGATAGCGGAGAAGGAAAAAATTTCTACTCAGTATAGGCAGGACTTGGAAAAAATCAGAGGGGAAAATTCCCTCAAAGATACTAACATCAGACTGCTGCGAGAACATATTGAGCTATTCAAACGGCAAACAACCTCTTCTCAATCAAAAATTCAAAAATTGATACAAAAGGAGAGGAACTAGCATTTCCAATTAGTCCAATGTTTTCAACCATTAGAAGATCTAATAGACACCTTCATCGAGCTCAAAAATAAAACACATGAAAGCTTAGATGAATTTCAATTCCATTTCCATGTACTGAACCAGCACTTTAAAAAAATATCAGAGGTTGCCACAAAACAAACACGTTGGGTTGTTCAACTCCACATAGAGCTAACTAACATTCAAGAAACTGAAGTCAAACGCTGGGCAACCCAAGAAACAAAACTTTGAACCCAAATCGTAAAGAAGTACAATAGGTACTTTCATAGGGCCATTGAAGGTGTCCTACAATCAGCGAATGAGAAAAAACTTTTCTCAGCAGATCTGCTAAACATTAATCTGGATATAAGGGAGACCTATAAAAAATTTCCACCGGAGGCTTTTAATACCAACTCAGATACCAACTCTGAGTCATAGACTCACATTTAGCATTATCTGTAATGAACAATTTCATCCTTTTGTAATAAACTTATCATATTCCATGAATGAATGCTCAACCCTTTTGTAAAAGCTATTTGTACTTAAACAGCTTTGGCAATGATCAGTCTACCCCATTATTTTTGTATCTGTGTTGTGTGTACTGCATATATGTTTGCTTCCCTAAGATTTCATACCAACTAACTCTGTAATAAAGACATGCTTCAAGATTTATACTATCAATATCCATTTTTCAAACCTTATTGCAACTTATATATATATATATATATATATATATTGTTGGGATGTATACAGAAAAGTCTATCTTTTGTATGAACATCTTTATTTTTGAAATAAAAATCACATGATCATTGTTTGTATATTTATGGTTATGCATATTGTCTGATACCTTACATTGTAGATAACATGGTGTGTAGTGTCACACGGGAGATCATGTTATCAGTTCCTTGTAGAGTATAAGTAAAGGCTCACAACTTAGATGGTTTTGGACAAACCATTGGTATGGTTGTAGTGTAATTTGGTATTGGTTTGTCTTGACTATAAAATTATACTAGTACACTTTGTGTGTATTGAGAAGGACCGACTTAGAGATGATTCAATTTATTGCTGACTACATAATTGAATTGAACCTCGGATATTATGGTGTACATGCTCTTAATCCCGATATAATAACGAGCACATGTACTTAGTATTTATTTCTTTGATTTACCAATAAACGAGATTTATAGAGTAAATCGATAGGCTCGGTAAGTTGGGAAATGATATTATTTACATGGTGTGTCATTGATTATAGGAGGAAACCGTGTCTTATATATTAAGATGATGATGTCCCCTTGAGGAGCTCATAAGGTTCATCATGTAAACCCTGCAGGTGGACTTGGTCCGGCATGATGATAAGGTTGAGTGGTACTACTCATGGAGTTAGATGTTGATTGATTAATTGTCAGTAAATTAATTAATTGATTGACATTCGAGATCTTAAACACGGAGAGATATTTGTACAATTAATATATGGAGCCCATATTTATTTATGGGGGTTGGTGAGGTAGATCAATGATAATCCTCTAGTGGAATGGATTATCATTAATGGATCAGACTTTATGTGGGCTAGATCCATTGGGTGGCCAAGATCCAACTCCTCCTCATGGTCCCTATTGTAGCCTATTAAAAAACCTCATGAAAGCCTAGATCTGACGGTGGAGATTAAATCTCTGGATCCGACGATGGAGATTAAATCTCTAGATCCGACGGTGGAGATTGAAAGAAGGCTTAAGCCTAACTCTATAAATAAGGCTTAGGAGTGGATGGCAATATATCTTTGGGAGATTAGGGTTTTTGGCTTGGGCAGTTAGGGTTTGGGAAAGGGCTTGGGTGGTAACAAGTTGGAAGGATTAGGGTTTGTTTCCTTCTCTTCCTAAGGTGTAGTCGACGCCCATCTTCTTCCTCCTTGCTTTGGCAGGCACCCATACCTCCTCCTATTCTTCTCCTTGGCCGGCGGCAACAAGGGTGAAGGTTCTTCCTTTGGAGCTCTTGGCCGACACCCATTATTCCTTCTCCCTCTCCTTGGTGGCCGACGGCAACAACAAAGAGGAGAAGGTGGCTTGATCTTTCTCCAAAGGGATTGTGTCCGGAACTAGATAAGAGAAGAAGGAAGCTTATTATCTTCCTTTTGTTCGGAGCAAACAAGGAAAGGAAGATACGTGATCTAGGAGGCTTCATCTCTTAGAGGATCATTGCCCACACAACGTCCAAGAGGAGGATAGAACATACGATAGAAGACCAAGAGGTAAACAAGAGGTATAATTTTTGTTTTGGTTTCCTTTTGTTTCTTTGTATGATGTATATAATTTCATGTGGTTAATTTACTTGGACCCCGAAGACAAACACAAAAACCGACGATCCGTACATCATCTATTCCGCGGCTAATCGAAGAAAAGAGGTAGGTTGCTTGAACAACAAGTTTGTTCAAGTGACCACTCTAATCGAATAGCACGACGATGGATCAGTTGCTTGGGTAATCCCTCTTCGTCAAGGATTAATTTTTTATTCATTTTACCACATAACCTCTGAATTTGTACTGTATATACTGCCCATTAATTTTCCTGTACAATATCATATTACCCCTTTTATGATAAATGCTTTATTCCCAAGCCTAAACCATAACCATCCATTTTTTAGACTTCAACGCAACCTATGTACGCCTTGTAACAAAACCTGCACTGGTATACCACCCCTTACAGTCAACTGATACACTGAGTAATCCTTACTTCTCTTCTTTTTTTCCTATTTTTAACATACCTATCAGAGACTCAAGAGAAAAAGTGTCTTCTCATATAAAAACTTAATCCAACCATGCAAAAATTTTGGCCCTTCATTTTCCAACCACCTACTTACAAAATGCTTTGGACCTTTTAAGAGCCCGATCATCTCAAGAAGGCACAAGTACTATACCAACAACATTTTGGACTTCATCAATAACATGTTCCTAGACCGAGGCTTTGCTTTCCCACAATGGAGTTCTTATGATTGTATTAATCAATTTCGAGCAGCAGACTATCCACCCCTGGGTATTCCACTAATTTTTTAGACATAGGTAATACTACTGATCGTACTCCACCTGACTTGTTATCTTCTCCCTTTTCATCCAATATTGAAAGAATGTAACTTGTATTCAGTATAATACTTGTAATACAGTATGCAACTTAGCCTACATTGTACTATTTTAAAGAAAAAACACAAATTTTACAACATTTATCCACTAAAATAAGGGTGCAAATGATAAGAGCGCAAATGATATACATTCCATGGTCTTGCCAAAAGCTTTCCTTGAGCATCCTTTAAGAAATAAGCTCTACTCCCCACTCAACTCTTCACTTGAAAGGGGCCTTCCCAATTAGGTCCTAGCCTGCTCTAACATCCCTCGAGCAGCACTTTCCTTAATACTAAGTCTCCTACCTGAAAAACATGAAGCACTACCTTTTTATTATAAACTTTTATTACTTGTGACCTATACCTTTCAGCGTGATAGAAAGCAACATCCTTCTCTTCCAGACTCAAATCTAACTCTATGTGTCGAGTCACCTTGTTGTCGCTCAGGATATAAGTCATTGCTCAGGCAGACTCATCCGATTTCTACAGGCAACCCTACTTTGGTACCAACCCTCATATTAACAAAGAATTACAACATGCCTATATCCTCCTTCTACCCTACCACCATAAGAAACTTCTCGAGCGGCCACCTCTTCTCCTTCATTATTAAAGTAGGATGACCCTTCCCCTTCCTAATTTAATTCTTTAAACCTCCTCAGTAACATCCTTAATCATGGGGAACCTACACTTCACTTCATCTTCCCCCTCCACCTCTTTATAAAAGCTGAGCCCTATCTCATCCTTCTCCCATCTCAATTTTCCCTCCTTCCATGGCATCCCCACCATGACTTATTCACATAAGCTTTTATACGAATCAGACTGGCGACTCAGGTACCCATTCTATAACAACCTTAGCATTTCGACCTCCACCCCTCAGAGGTCCCATCAATGCAGTGGCTCCAAACTAAAGGGGCCCTTCCGATCTCCCTTCCCCTCCTCCGACAACTGCTTATGGAATCCCCCAACAATCCTACCGCAACCCCAAAGGGATCCCTCTCTTCCACCGGTCGTCATTCCTCCTCCTCTAATAGTTCCACCACCTCACTTAGAAGGAGAATCCTCTTTCAATTCTTCTAGCAATCTCCTGTGTTGGTGCAATTGACCCGGGTCACGATTGACCAGACTCGAGTAGGGTTTTGATGTTCGACAATAGTTTATAATATGATTTGACCATATGACTAGTGGATGGTATGGGACACCCAAGGTCATATGAGGGAGACTATTGGAGGAATCTAAGTCGGTCAAGGTTGATCGAACACTTGGTGTGGAAAAGTCCAAGTATGAATACTCTTGGCAAGGGAAAATTCAAGTTGGTCAAGGGAGACCAGACACTTGGTGTTGGAAAGACCAACGAGGAGTTGGCGAGGGAAGTCCCGACAGGTCTGGGAGACTGTGCTTGGCAGTGAAGTCTCGGACGAGAATTCTTGGAAGTGAAGTCCCAAAGGTGTGACCAATTGGCAGTGAAGTCCCAGACGAGGAGTCTTGGCAGTGAAGTCCCGGAGGCGTGGCCTCTTGGAAGTGAAGTCTCAAATGAGGAGTCTTGGCAAGGGAAGGCCCGACTGATCAGGGAGATCGAGCTTGGCAAAGGGAAGTCCCGAAGGCGAGGCCTCTTGGCAAAGGTAGACCCGAGAGCATGATGATAGCCGATGGAAGCACTTGAAGGCTAGTGCAAGGATGAAGAGTCGCTGACTCGAGGGATCTGGGACGCGTGAGGCTGATGAAAGTGGGTTGAAGGCTTAGGTCTAGGCTTAGGGTGAGTATCAAGTATGAAGGGATCATACTTGAGGTGTTAAACCTCAGTGTATATGTATAATAGTCGACTGCCATCTTGGTTCAATCGACTGCGCTTTGTTTGTAGGCAAAAAGGAGCAAGGGGACCTCAACCAATGCCTCGACTGGACTGTAGTCGAGGCGGCACCTCGACTAGTAAGGGGTGTGCTTAGAGGTGAGACTTAGAGAGTCGAGTGGGTGCTATGGAAGCACTCGACTGGCACCTCGATTGGGATATCAGTCGAGGCACCGCCTCGACTAGTGCTTCTTTTACTTGAACAAAAGCAAGGCACAGTTGACAACCACCTCAAATGGCATAGTAGTCGAGGCGCCACCTTGACTAATGCTTCTTTCACTCGAATAGAAGCTAGGCGCAGTCGACAACCACCTCGATTGGAGTAGCATGCCTTGAGAAGAGACCCATAGCAGTCGAGGTGGTGCCTTGACTGGACACCTCGGTTGACTTAAGAACAGGCATGAAAGCTGCTCAAACGCAAGGAGGACTCAACTGGTACCTCGACTGGGGCATCAGTCGAGGTGGCGCCTCGACTGGTGAAGCATCCGTTGCAGATCGGGAAGCTTCCACGAAGCTCTATAAGAGGAGGCTTGAGTGGGTCTTCGGGTAAGGTTTTCGAGGGGCAATTTGAGGGGAGGTGTTGCTGCATTTCAAAGCCTTCAAAGTCATCCCAAAGCAACCAACAAGCAAGGATTCAAAAGCCCTAATTTGTAAAGTGTGCTCACTTGTTCTTCCATTTGCTTTTGTTATTGTTATAGTTGCTTGTTGTATCTCGTTCTTATTGTTATAAGAGACTTGTATGAGGTTCCTCCACCTTCAGTGTGTCACCGAGAAGGAGAAGTTTGATAGTGGTGGTGTGCATCACTAGAGCTCACTAGGGCTCGACTGTGGAGTAGGAACTAGGGTTTTGAACCACGTTAAATTCGTGTGTTGTTATGTATTGTGTTTTGTGCTTGTATTCGTATTTGTATTTGTATTTCCGCTACATACTAACGATTATAGACAAGCATGATGAATTCCATCATCGATCGACGTGAATTACTATTCACCCCCCCTCTAGCGACGCCAACAGTCCTACAAGTGGTATCAAAGCCTGGTCAGGTCTAAGAAGAAGAAGACGCTCCGATATCTACAAGTGTCTTCAACCGGACTAACCACCGAGGGAGCTAAAGCTAGAGGCGACGAAATTTGAAGAAGGATTTAGACACGATGTTCGATTTCCACCACCCTATGGATTTGGAGGATTTGCTCAATGGAAGACGATGATGAAATTCTTCTTCTAAATGAACATAGAGGAGTGGTTTGCACTAATGGAAGAGTTCAAGACTCCAACGGATAAGAAGGGAAGAACTCTAGACCGGAGTAAATGGACTGAGGGAGAAGTCCAAAGATTTGAAGCAAATGAAAAGATAATGAATATTTTAGTTAATTTAATACCTAATAACATTTTGTGCAAATTAGGGAAGTTCGTGGATTCCAAAGAATTATGGAGCAAACTTGCTAAGCTCAATGGCGAAACTTCCATGATCCAAGAGGATGAGGATAAATCCAAAGAATTGGAATGTTCATCCTCTCAAGAGAGTGAAGATCCAGAAGATAATAGGTGTTCAACTTTCGAGATAGAAGAAATTGTAGAAGCCTCCACTTCAAGAATTGAGGGGGAGCTTAGATCTATAACCCCAGAACAAGAGCAAGAGGAGGAGCCCTCTACCTCCGAGAGAAATGGAGAAGAAGGCCAAAGTTCTCCAATCATTCAAGAAGGTAATTTAAATGCAATTGTTAAAGATAAAAGTCATATAACATACTTTGAGTGTAGGGAAGTAGGGCATTATAAGAGTAAATGTCCAAAAAGAGTCAAAAAGGCTCAACCGGCACCAAGGGCCAAAGAAAAGTCTAAGGAAGCCGGAGCCCCAATTCATAAGAGTAAGAAGCATATAGTATGCTTCAAGTGCAACAAACGGGGACATTACCGGAGCCAATGTCCTAGGGGGAGTCACCCTCGGAAGGGCAAAGGAGAGAGTTCAAATGTAGGGAGAGCTAAGGCAAACCCTCAGGTAAATTTAAATAAAGCTCTTCCTTCATGTAATGTTAGAATGCATGCTCATAACTTTAATGCACTTGCTATCCATCATGACAAAATGCATGCTAGAAATAGATTTTATTGTTTAGGTGCTAAGCATGTCAATTTACCTAAGGACAATGCTAGATCAACCTTACCTAAGGATACGAAGGTAAAGAACAATAATTTAGGCATCAACCCTAAATGAACTAGACATATGCCTAGGAAGAAGAATATCTCAAGAAACAATGGAAATTCAAAAATTGAGGTATTAGAAATTGAAAATCAATCTTTGAGGTCAAGGCTTAAAAAATTAGAAAAGACCCTTCAAAAGATGACTAATATAATTAATGGGTCAAATGGACAAAACCTAGGTTCTAAGAGGCAAGGTGAATCTAAGGATTGTTGGGACCGTGATGTCCGCTAGAGGAGGTGAATAGCGTTTACGTACGGATGATGGAATTCAATCATGCTTGCTACAAAATGTTAGTATACACATTGAAAATAATAATGATACAAACAAATACACAACACAAGTACAAGTACACGAGATATAATGTGGTTCGGAACCTCAAGGTTCCTACTCCACGGATTGATCTCAAATGAGCTCTAGCAATGCAATTAACACCACTAATCAATAATACTCCTTCTCGACAACAAGTCGGAAGCGGAGAAACCTCGTACAAATTATTACACTAAGTAATACAATGGATACAAGCAACTACAAATATGAAATGCAATACAAGTAAAGAAAAACACTTTACAAGGAGCTTTTGATTGTTTGATCTTTGATTGTCTTGGACTAGCCTTGAAGGACTAGAAAGCACCAACTATTCTCCTTCAAATCACCCAAGAGAACCATTACCAAATCCCTCTCCACGAGCTGCTTTTATAACTTGCATTCGGGCTGAATTTTGCCTAGCAATTGACTAATCGAGACCATCAGTCGACTGCTCCTGTAGTCGTTGTCTCACAACGTCCCGAGCCACGTTGGAAAAGTTCCAACGGATAGACCATCAGTCGACTGATCGAGTCATCACTCGACTGTCAAACCCTAACAGTCGATTCAAAAACTTTCTGTCCCCTAAAACTTGACCAACAGTCTACTGATCAGGCCAATAGTCCACTGCCCAATGCTGGCAGTCGATTGCTAGGCCATTTCCTACAGTCGAACACCAGTCGACTCACATCAGTCGACTGATCATAATATCAGTCGACTGATACCCTCATCCATGAGATTTTAACACCAAGTATGATGCCCTCATACTTGCTAGACCACCCTTAGCCTAGACCTAAGCCTTCTAGCCACCTCTGTCAGTCTCACGCCTATCAGATCCCTCCAAGTCATCCATGACTTGTTCATCCATACACTAGCCTTCAGGTGCTTCCATCAGCTATTGTCATGCTAATGTGGTCTACACTGCCAAGGCACATTGGGCATATGCTACCAAGACTCCCGCTTGGACTTTACGCCGCCAACCATTGGATTTATGCTGCCAAGACTCCACCCTTAGACTTTACTCCGCCAATATTACCCCTTGGACTTCCCTTGCCAACCCATGTTGGACTTTCCATTTGCCAAGACTCAAGCTTGGATTTTCCATGCCAAGTACCCATGACTTGGACTTTTCATGCCAAGTACACAAGACTTGGACTTTCCATGCCAAGTACACAAGACTTGGACTTCTCCATTATATGGTCAATCCCATGTCAACCATATAGTCAAACAATGGTCAAACCATCGTCAAACATCAAAATATCCCTCAAGTTAAACTCGAGTCCGGTCAATCATGACCCGGGTCGATTGCACCAACAATCTCCCTAAACCATTGTCAAACATCAAAACACTAATCGAGTCCAACTCGAGTCTGGTCAATCATGACCTGGGCCGATTGCACCAACAATCTCCCCCTTTTTGATGTTTGATAAAAACCACAAACAAAATATTGAGTTAGGTCGCCTAACTCAAATCTCCTTACCAATTCTCTCAAATTGGTAATCCCAAATTCTCCCATAACTTCTCCTATAAATTCTCCCCCTTTTTGACATACATCAAAAAGGTTCTCCCCAAGGAGATCAATGTCTCATATTTCAATGAGATCTTACAATCTCCCTCTTGGTCTAAGTGTTGGGTTTTTCCGAGCCACAAAAACCGCTTTTTGCGTTGCGGAAACCTCGGAAGCCCCCGGCCACGGATCCGTGCGAAGTATAAAAATTATAATTACATGTATGTGCTTACAGAAATCCTAGATCTACCTTAGATCTAAGAGGTTAGAACGTTACCCTCGTAGCGACGCCCTTCTCTTATCCCGCTCGTCCAAAAGTTCGCCGGAACTCGAGAGTGTCAAGTGCACACTCCTCTATGGTATCCACACAAGCAATAGGTGGAGAGAAATGCCTTAGAGTGTGCTAGCACTCCCTTAGGAATTTCGGCCAAAAAGAGGGATGGGAGAGGGAGAGCTTGAGAGGAAAGGTTCCAAGGTTGAAGATGAAGTCAATTAGAGTAACTCATCAAGTGAATTCACCTAATGAAACCCCTAACACCAAAGTGGCCGGCCACTTCATGGAGGGGGGGTTACATGCATGCATGTAACTCCCATGACCCTTGGTCTCCCTCATGATGTGGCACCAATTGACAAAGTCAATGATGATGTGGAGCATCATCATTGGCCGGCCATGCCTAGTCATCATCATGACATGGCATTTGGTCAAGTCAAACTTGACCTTTCATCTTCCCTCTCAAGTCAAGTCAAACTTGACCTCTAATCTCCCATGGTTGATCAAATCTAACCACTTGACTCAAGTCAATTTAATATAATGAATCTCTATTCATTAATTTAAATTGATTTGATGAATCAAATCTCAATTAGACTCATTCAACACTTGAATCAACTTGAGTCTAACTCAATTAGTCTAATTTGGATTACTCTTAATCCAATTTGGTTCATCCCATGAACCTAATCCTCATGGTTCATCATATGAACCTAATCTCCATCTAATTGCTCTTATGTGTGTGACCCTATAGGTTCTTGTAACGTTGGCAATGCCCCTAAACCGATTTAGGAACATAAGCAATGAGCGGTATCTAGCAACACATCATTGCTACCCAAGTTACAAGAATGTTGAGCTCCAACATCACCTTTGTGACTACTAATTGTGACTCTCACAATATGTGACAATATCCCTCTATCCTTGACATCTAGATTGACCAATCGAGGCATTGACCGTGTCATCCTCGGTACAATCTAAATCTTGAACTCCAAGTAGACTCACTCTAATCAAATGAGCTCAATATCTCATATTGACTCATTTGGGCATGGCCATGCACTTCGTGGTCTCACTCTATCAAGAATATCGATGTCACCCCCGTCATATAGGAGGGATAGATCTCATCTACATCACTCACATCCCTCCGCATAATTCGTTACATACCCAGTAATCGCCTTTATAGTCAACCCATTTACGGGTGACGTTTGACGAAGCCAAAGTATGCAACTCCTTATGTAGGGAACCATGGTGACTTCAGGTCTAAGGACTAATAGTCATACTAATAGCCACATGAGAAAGTATATGACACTCATATAACGATCCATGATACTTTCTCATGGCGGGTCATTCGGATACATTCTCGATGCATACCCATGTGTCAACTTGATATCTCATATCCATGACTTGTGAGATCAAGTCATCTTGTTGACCTACATGCTAGTCTCTATGCATTAACATTGTCCCTGAATGTTAATACTCGACTAGGAATGATTAAGAGTAGTGTTCTCTATATCATCTCATTATCGATTCAACCAATCGATTGATATAGATAAGAACCTACTACTCAAGGACATTATTATATTTAGTTATTTGGCACCAATACAAGTAAATATAATAACCATGCCTTTATAAATAGGAATATGATACAATAAAGTCCATACAACAATCATCACATGATTGGCTCTAGGGCTTTCACTAACAATCTCCCACTAGCACTAGTGCCAATCACCGTAGTATCTAATACCCAATGACCTAGTGTGACCATCATGCTTTTACGTACAAAGCCTTGGTCAAGGGATCTGCGATGTTAGCCTCTGTGGGTACTGCAAATCTTCACATCTCCTTGATCGACAATCTCTCACGAATGAGATGGAAGCACCAGATATATTCGGCCTCTGTTGTAGAATCAATAAGCGTGTCTGCTTGGAACTCTTCCGCTCAGTGCTACCTATTCAAGCAAAACACGAACCACATTGCGATCTATAATCATCACAGTGGTTTGGAAAGTGGCATCATTGTAACCCTTCTGACTAGTTCCTCATCGCCTCCAAATATCAAGAAATATTCTTTAGTCCTTCTCAAGTACTTAAGAATATTCTTGACTGCTATCCAGTGATGCTCACCTGGATCTGACTGGTATCTACTCGTCATGCTCAAAGCATATGAGACATCAGGACGAGTACACAGCATGGCGTACATGATAGATCCTATAGCAGATGCGTAAGGGATCTTATCCATGCGGTCTCTCTCCTCTCTAGAAGAGGGACTTTGAGTCTTCGAAAGACTCACACCATGTGACATCGGCAGAAGTCCCTTCTTGGAATTCTGCATGGCAAACCGTAGTAATACCATGTCAATGTATGTACTCTGACTTAGGCCAAGCAATCTCTTAGATCTATCTCTATAGATCTTGATGCCTAGAATATAGGCTACTTCACCTAAGTCCTTCATTGAGAAGCACGTCCCCAGCCAAGTCTTCACAGACTGTAGCGAAGGGATGTCATTCCCAATGAGTAGTATGTCATCCACATACAATATAAGGAAGACAACTGTGTTCCAATTAACCCTCTTGTAGACACAGGGTTTATCTTCATTCTTGATGAAACCAAATTGTTTGATCGCATCATCAAATCGAAGATTCGGCTCAGAAGCTTGCTTTAGCCCATAAATGGACCTTTGCGACTTGCATACCTTCCCGGTATCTTTGTGGATCTAAAACCCTTAGGTTGTGTCATGTACACATCCTCGAGTAAGTTTCCATTCGAAAATGCGGTTTTGACATCCATCTGCGGATCTCATAATCGTGGTATGCTGCAATAGCAAGCAAGATCCGAATGGACTTAAACATCGCCACTGGAGAAAAGGTTTCATCATAGTCAATACCATGAATTTGTTTGAAACCTTTAGCCACCAATCGGCCCTTATAGGTATGCGTAAGTCCATCCATGTCAGTCTTTCTCCTAAAGACCCACTTACACCCAATGGGTTTGACCCTTGGTGGATCAACCAAAGTCCATACTTGGTTAGTGTACATGGATTCCATCTCGGATCTCATGGCCTCTAGCCATTTCTCGAGAATCTGGGCTCATCACGGCTTCTGATAGGAGGTAGGCTCATTCTCAATGAGCATAACGTCATCATGGTCGAACAAGAGAAATGAGTATCTCTCGGTGACGGCGTGCCCTATCGGACCTGCGAAGAGGTAGGTCTACTTGAGCAGTGGTTGTTCCACAACTCTTTGTGCAACAACCTCATCACCCACAACACTTTGTGGTTCTGTTCAACCTCCATCAAGGCCTCGATGCTATGGTCTTTATCTTGAATTTCTTCAAGATCGAAGGTACTCCACTAGTTTTCTAGAAACAAAATCCCTTTCTAGAAAAACTCCAGTCTTTGCCACAAACACTTTGTCTTTGGGAATGTAAATAATATCCCTTTGTATCCTTGGGATATCCAACAAAATAGCACCTATCGGATTTGGGTCTCGGTTTATGCGAGACTTGACGTCGAACGTAAGCCTCACAACCCCAAATCCTCATAAAAGACATCTTGGGATTTTTCCCTGTCCATATCGTATATGGTGTCTTTACCACAGCCTTGGATGGTACACGGTTAAGGGTAAAGGCTGCTGTGTCCAGAGCATATCCCCAAAAGGATATAGGAAGATCTGTGTGACTCATCATAGATCGTACCATATCTAATAGGGTACGATTCCTCCTTTCGGATACACCATTCCATTGTGGTGTTCCAGGAGGAGTGAGTTGGGATAGAATTCCACACTCAGCTAGATAGTCACGAAACTCATGGCTAAGGTATTCACCACCTCGATCTGATCGAAGTATCTTAATACTCTTGCCAAGCTGGTTTTGTACTTCATTCTTGAATTCTTTGAACTTTTCAAAGGATTCAGATTTATGTGTCTTAAGATACACATAACCATATCTACTGAAGTCATCAGTAAATGTAATGAAGTACCTGTAACCACCTCTAGCAGCAACATTGAAAGGACCACATACATCACTATGTATAAGTCCTAACAAATCTGTTGCTCTTTCGCTGTGTCCACTAAAGGGAGTCTTGGTCATCTTGCCTAAAAGGCAAGACTCGCATGTCTCATATGATTCAAAATCAAATGAGTCTAGCAGCCCATCCTTATGGAGATGAGATAAGCGACTCTCATTTATGTGACCTAAGCGACAATGCCAGAGATAGGTTTGGTTCAACTCATTTGACTTGAACCTCTTGGTACTTATGTTATAGATAGGGCTCTCTAAGTCTAGAAAGTAGAGTCCGTTCATTAGAGGTGCACTACAATAGAACATATCATTTAAATAAATTGAACAACATTTGTTCTTTATTATAAATGAAAATCCTTTCTTGTCCAAACAAGAAACTGAAATGATGTTCTTAGTTACGGCAGGCACATAACAACATTCATCTAATTCTAGTACAAGCCCAGAGGCGAGATAGATCATAAGTTCCTCTGACAGCAGCTGACAACCCTTGCTCCATTGCCTACTCGTAGGTCCACCTCGCCCTTTGTCAATGCCACACTATTTCTCGACAAATGTGAGATGCACATCCAGTATCTAATACCCAAGATGAAGAAATAGATAGATTGACTTCTATAACATTTATACAGTAGAAGTCTCACTTCTCTTCTTCTTAAGATCTTCGAGTATGCCTTGCGATTCGCTTCCGATGTCTGCTTCCTTGCGAAGCAAGCCCCTTCTTGGCTACCCCTCCTTTGGGTTTAAGTTCTTTGCCTTTGCCCTTGGCTTGGACTTTCCCTTACCTTTAGGCTTGCCCTTGCCTTTCTTCTTGCACCATCAAAATGGTGTCGAGATTTACCCTTCTTAAGGTTAAGCTGGATTCTCAACATCTTTGAGCATTTGGGATGGCTTATCAATTTCATTCATGTTATAATTCATGACAAATTGATTGAAGGCTTGTGGCAAAGATTGCAAGATAGGTCGATGGCGGCTCTTGGCCAAGTGGGAATCCCAGCCTTTGTAGGTTTTCTACGTACCCAATCATCTTGAGTATATATGTACCTACGGGAGTCCCTTCTTGCATTTTGGACCCAAATAATGCCTTAGAGACTTCATATCTCTCATGCCTAGCTTGTCCTTGATATAGTTGACGAAGATGTCCAACCATATCATAAGCATTCATGAACTCGTGTTGCTTCTGAAGCTCAGAGTTCATGGTCGCGAGCATAAGACATGACACATCTAATGCATCATCTTGATGCTTCTTGTAAGCATCTTTGTCAGCTCGCGAGGCAGTGGCAGGAGGTGCCTCCGGAATGGGCTGCTCCAGGACGTACAGCTTCCTTTCTTGGGTGAGAACAATTCTCAAGTTCCTATACCAGTCCAGGAAATTTGCTCCATTGAGCTTATCCTTCTCAAGGGCCGGATCGCGAGAGAGAGTGTTCGTGGTTGACATAGTTATCTACAACATACAATGCAGAGAATTAATATCATATTCCTTTTATCATTTAATTAGGCCTTTAATCAAATGATGCTCCCACTAAATTATAGGAATTTTGTAGAATCGAGTTATGGATGTGGTCAAACCACTTTTACTAGATTCATACAAACTAGCTATAATTCTTGCGGGACAAGATCCACATCATACTAAGCCTTGAGTTAGCTTTGGCTAAATCGCCCAAGACTTAGTACGATCGGTGGGTAACACATTACCGATTACATCTCTATGCAACTCTTGTTTATAGGATTAAGACCCACATTTACAAAAGACCTTGAGTTAGCTTTGGCTAAATCGCCCAAGATTTAGTGTAAATGCGATCTTAACCTATCTTTCCAACGATTGGAATATGCCTATAGTTCTACTCGATCCAATTGAGTTAACTAGTTTTGCTCAATCTAATTGAGCTTACTCTAACCAGTCGTGATAGGCGGGACCAAGATTGTCCCTCCGCACCCTACCAAGATAATATGCGTTGCTCTGCTTTGGCAGATTCAACAACAACAAATGATCGAGGTAGTGATGGGTATCAAGGCTCGGTAGGCATTTTCGAGTTGATTCGATTATGATCTAATCTAATCGAAATGTGTATCTTATACGCATTTAGGCCTTTATTATCCTATATTAGCATGCATCATATACATACATTAATTATTCTAGCATGCATCATATACATACAAGAAAATTAACCTAGCATGCATCATATACATACAAACATTTTTCTACTAGCATGCATCACATACATACAAGCAAAATCAATTAAATATACATATATATATATCATTAAATGTGATATAGTCATGGCCCTACTACGATCTTCTCAAGCCAATGAGAAGATCGGACGGTCAACCTAAGGCTAGCGGCTTCTCCAAGCGCTTCCTTTGACCGCCATGTGTCGTCGTCACCCTTCTCGTAAGCTCGTCTTCAAGTGGACTTTCCACCGCTCCATTTTGTACATTACAAATACGAAACTCGAGTTACATTCGAGTCTAAAACTATTTACAACTAGAATATTAAAGAATAGGTGCGGACGCAGCGGTCGCAAAACACTTTACAACACGCCTGACCACAAAGCAGCACAGCCGTATTATGAATTACAACACACATAATCCAATCAATTGGGTTATTGGGCCATGACAATCACAGAATTATACATAATTCTAAATTATGTATTTTTACAGAAAATTTCTATAATTTTTCCTAATTTATTTTGAATTTATGAGTCACCCCTCCGAAACGGTCCCGCTAAGCGGTTTCCGGGCGCGATCGCGGGACATGGCCCCTTTCGGGGATAGGGGCAGCGCCCCTACTCGCAAAATAAACTTCGCGAGTGTCCCTACAATGATCTTACAGCGACTTAAGTCACTGTCCCAAAAACCTAAAGCGAGAACTCGCCGATTCGGAGAGTTTTTCTCGACGGTTGAAGCCTACGAGTGTCCCAACACTCGTTGCTTCGACTCTATGAGAAAAATACCCAAAAATTCTATAAAATAAGAAAATTTACAGAAACATATAAATCTGTAATTTTTATATCTAATATAAAAACTACAAAAATGAAACACATACATGCTTCGCACGTGGCTCTGATACCACTGTTGGGTTTTTCCGAGCCACAAAAACCGCTTTTTGCGTTGCGGAAACCTCGGAAGCCCCCGGCCACGGATCCGTGCGAAGTATAAAAATTATAATTACATGTATGTGCTTACAGAAATCCTAGATCTACCTTAGATCTAAGAGGTTAGAACGTTACCCTCGTAGCGACGCCCTTCGCTTATCCCGCTCGTCCAAAGTTCATGGAACTCGAGAGTGTCAAGTGCACACTCCTCTATGGTATCCACACAAGCAATAGGTGGAGAGAAATGCCTTAGAGTGTGCTAGCACTCCTTAGGAATTTCGGCCAAAGAGGATGGGAGAGGGAGGCTTGAGAGGAAAGGTTCAAGGTTGAAGATGAAGTCAATTAGAGTAACTCATCATGAATTCACCTAATGAAACCCTAACACCAAAGTGGCCGGCCACTTCATGGAAGGTGGGTTACATGCATGCATGTAACTCCCATGACCCTTGGTCTCCCTCATGATGTGGCACCAATTGACCAAGTCAATGATGATGTGGAGCATCATCATTGGCCGGCCATGACTAGTCATCATCATGACATGGCATTTGGTCAAGTCAAACTTGACCTTTCATCTTCCCTCTCAAGTCAAGTCAAACTTGACCTCTAATCTCCCATGGTTGATCAAATCTAACCACTTGACTCAAGTCATTTTAATATAATGAATCTCTATTCATTAATTTAAATTGATTTGATGAATCTAATCTCAATTAGACTCATTCAACACTTGAATCAACTTGAGTCTAACTCAATTAGTCTAATTTGGATTACTCTTAATCCAATTTGGTTCATCCCATGAACCTAATCCTCATGGTTCATCATATGAACCTAATCTCCATCTAATTGCTCTTATGTGTGTGACCTATAGGTTCTTGTAGCGTTGGCAATGTCCTAAACCGATTTAGGAACATAAGCAATGAGCGGTATCTAGCAACACATCATTGCTACCCAAGTTACAAGAATGTTGAGCTCCAACATCACCTTTGTGACTACTAATTGTGACTCTCACAATATGTGACAATGTCCCTCTATGTGACACATCTAGATTGACCAATCGAGGCATAGACCGTGTCATCCTCGGTACAATCTAAATCTTGAACTCAAGTAGACTCACTCTAATCAAATGAGCTCAATATCTCATATTGACTCATTTGGGCATAACCATGCACTCGTGGTCTCACTCTATCAAGAATATCGATGTCACCCCGTCATATAAGAGGGATAGATCTCATCTACATCACTCACATCCCTCCGCATAATTAGTTACATACCCGTCGCCTTTTATAGTCAACCCATTTACGGACGTGACGTTTGTAACTCCTTATGTAGGGAACCATGGTGACTTCAGGTCTAAGAACTAATAGTCATACTAATAGCCACATGAGAAAGTATATGACACTCATATAACGATCCATGATACTTTCTCATGGCGGGTCATTCAGTATACATTCTCCAATGCATACCCATGTGTCAACTTGATATCTCATATCCATGACTTGTGAGATCAAGTCATCTTGTTGACCTACATGCTAGTCTCTATGCATTAACATTGTCCCTGAATGTTAATACTCGACTAGGAATGATTAAGAGTAGTGTTCTCTATATCATCTCATTATCGATTCAACCAATCGATTGATATAGATAAGAACCTACTACTCAAGGACATTATTATATTTAGTTATTTGGCACCAATACAAGTAAATATAATAACCATGCCTTTATAAATAGGAATATGATACAATAAAGTCCATACAACAATCATCACATGATTGGCTCTAGGGCTTTCACTAACAATCTCCCACTAGCACTAGTGCCAATCACCGTAGTATCTAATACCCAATGACCTAGTGTGACCATCATGCTTTTTCTGTGCCAAAGCCTTGGTCAAGGGATCTGCGATGTTAGCCTCTGTGGGTACTCTGCAAATCTTCACATCTCCTTGATCGACAATCTCACGAATGAGATGGAAGCACCGATATATTCGGCCTCTGTTGTAGAATCAATAACTGTGTCCTGCTTGGAACTCTTCCAGCTCACAGTGCTACCTATTCAAGCAAAACACGAACCACATTGCGATCTATAATCATCTCGGTCGGTTTGGAAGTCGCATCATTGTAACCCTTCTGACTAGCTCCTCATCGCCTCCAAATATCAAGAAATATTCTTTAGTCCTTCTCAAGTACTTAAGAATATTCTTGACTGCTATCCATTGACGCTCACCTGGATCTGACTGGTATCTACTCATCATGCTCAAAGCATATGAGACATCAGGACGAGTACACAACATGGCGTACATGATAGATCCTATAGCAGATGCGTAAGGGATCTTATCCATGCGGTCTCTCTCCTCTCTAGAAGAGGGACTTTGAGTCTTCGAAAGACTCACACCATGTGACATCGGCAGAAGTCCTTTCTTGGAATTCTGCATGGCAAACCGAAGTAATACCGTGTCAATGTATGTACTCTGACTTAGGCCAAGCAATCTCTTAGATCTATCTCTATAGATCTTGATGCCTAGAATATAGGCTACTTCACCTAAGTCCTTCATTGAGAAGCACGTCCCCAGCCAAGTCTTCACAGACTGTAGCGAAGGGATGTCATTCCCAATGAGTAGTATGTCATCCACATACAATATAAGGAACACAACTGTGTTCCCATTAACCCTCTTGTAGACACAGGGTTCATCTTCATTCTTGATGAAACCAAACTGTTTGATCGCATCATCGAATCGAAGATTCCAGCTCCGAGAAGCTTGCTTTAGCCCATAAATGGACCTTTGCAGCTTGCATACCTTCCCAGTATGCTGTGGATCTACAAAACCCTTAGGTTGTGTCATGTACACATCCTCGAGTAAGTTTCCATTCAGAAATGCGGTTTTGACATCCATCTGCCAGATCTCATAATCGTGGTATGCTGCAATAGCAAGCAAGATCCGAATGGACTTAAACATCGCCACTGGAGAAAAGGTTTCATCATAGTCAATACCATGAATTTGTTTGAAACCTTTAGCCACCAATCGGCCCTTATAGGTATGCGTAAGTCCATCCATGTCAGTCTTTCTCCTAAAGACCCACTTACACCCAATGGGTTTGACCCCTTCAGGTGGATCAACCAAAGTCCATACGTGGTTAGTGTACATGGATTCCATCTCGGATCTCATGGCGTCTAGCCATTTCTCAGAATCTGGGCTCATCACAGCTTCCTGATAGGAGGTAGGCTCATTCTCAATGAGCATAACGTCATCATGGTCAGACAAGAGAAATGAGTATCTCTCAGGCTGACGACGTACCCTATCAGACCTGCGAAGAGGTAGGTCTACTTGAACAGGTGGTTGTTCCACAACTCTTTGTGCAACAACCTCATCACCCACAACACTTTGTGGTTCCTGTTCAACCTCCATCAAGGCCTCAGTGCTATGGTCTTTATCTTGAATTTCTTCAAGATCGAAGGTACTCCCACTAGTTTTTCTAGAAACAAAATCCCTTTCTAGAAAAACTCCAGTCTTTGCCACAAACACTTTGTGCTGACTGGGAATGTAGAAGTAATATCCCTTTGTATCCTTGGGATATCCAACAAAATAGCACCTATCGGATTTGGGTCTCAGTTTGTCTGAGACTTGACGTCGAACGTAAGCCTCACAACCCCAAATCCTCATAAAAGACATCTTGGGATTTTTCCCTGTCCATATCGTATATGGTGTCTTTACCACAGCCTTGGATGGTACACGGTTAAGGGTAAAGGCTGCTGTGTCCAGAGCATATCCCCAAAAGGATATAGGAAGATCTGTGTGACTCATCATAGATCGTACCATATCTAATAGGGTACGATTCCTCCTTTCGGATACACCATTCCATTGTGGTGTTCCAGGAGGAGTGAGTTGGGATAGAATTCCACACTCAGCTAGATAGTCACGAAACTCATGGCTAAGGTATTCACCACCTCGATCTGATCGAAGTATCTTAATACTCTTGCCAAGCTGGTTTTGTACTTCATTCTTGAATTCTTTGAACTTTTCAAAGGATTCAGATTTATGTGTCATAAGATACACATAACCATATCTACTGAAGTCATCAGTAAATATAATGAAGTACCTGTAACCACCTCTAGCAGCAACATTGAAAGGACCACATACATCACTATGTATAAGTCCTAACAAATCTGTTGCTCTTTCGCTATGTCCACTAAAGGGAGTCTTGGTCATCTTGCCTAAAAGGCAAGACTCGCATGTCTCATATGATTCAAAATCAAATGAGTCTAGCAGCCCAGCCTTATGGAGCTGAGATAAGCGACTCTCATTTATGTGACCTAAGCGACAATGTCAGAGATAGGTTTGGTTCAACTCATTTGACTTGAACCTCTTGGTACTTATGTTATAGATAGGGCTCTCTAAGTCTAGAAAGTAGAGTCCGTTCATTAGAGGTGCACTACAATAGAACATATCATTTAAATAAACTGAACAACATTTGTTCTTTATTATAAATGAAAAACCTTTCTTGTCCAAACAAGAAAGCTGAAATGATGTTCTTAGTTAAAGCGGTACATAACAACATTCATCTAATTCTAGTACAAGCCCGGAGGCGAGAGATAGATCATAAGTTCCCTACACCTTGCTAAATTGCCTACTCGTAGGTCCACCTCGCCCTTTGTCAATGCCCTACTATTTCTCAGCCCCTGCACATTGGTACAAATGTGAGATGCACATCCGGTATCTAATAACCAAGATGAAGAAATAGATAGATTTACTTCTATAACATTTATACAGTAGAAGTCTCACTTCTCTTCTTCTTAAGATCTTCGGTATGCCTTGCGATTCACGCTTCCGGTGTCGCTTCCTTGCTGGCTACCCCTCCTTTGGGTTTAAGTTCTTTGCCTTTGCCCTTGGCTTGGGACTTTCCCTTACCTTTAGGCTTGCCCTTGCCTTTCTTCTTACGCACCATCAAAATGGTGTAAGATTTACCCTTCTTAATGTTAAGCTCTGCATTTCTCAACATTCTTAGCTTTTCAGGCAATGGCTTTTCAATTTTTTTCATGTTATAATTCATGACAAATTGATTGAAGGCTTGTTGCAAAGATTGCAAGATTAGGTCAGTGGCCAGCTCTTGGCCAAGTGGGAATCCCAGCCTTTGTAGGTTTTCTACGTACCCAATCATCTTGAGTACATATGTACCTACGGGAGTCCCTTCTTGCATTTTGGACCCAAATAATGCCTTAGAGACTTCATATCTCTCATGCCTAGCTTGTCCTTGATATAGTTGTGAAGATGTCCAACCATATCATAAGCATTCATGAACTCGTGTTATACGAGCTCGAGTTCATGGTCATGAGCATTAGACATGACACATCTAATGCATCATCTTGATGCTTCTTGTAAGCATCTTTATCAGCCATGAGGCATTGGCGGGAGGTGCCTCGGAATGGGCTCCGGGGCGTCTGACTTCCTTTCTTGGGTGAGAACAATTCTCAAGTTCTATACGATCCGGAAATTTGCTCCATTGAGCTTGTCCTTCTCAAGGACGGATCGCGAGAGAGAGTGTTCGTGGTTGTCGACATAGTTATCTACAACATACAATGCAGAGAATTAATATCATATTCCTTTTATCATTTAATTAGGCCTTTAATCAAATGATGCTCCCACTAAATTATAGGAATTTTGTAGAATCGAGTTATGGATGTGGTCAAACCACTTTTACTAGATTCATACAAACTAGCTATAATTCTTGGGACAAGATCCACATCATACTAAGCCTTGAGTTAGCTTTGGCTAAATCGCCCAAGACTTAATGCGATCGATTGGGTAACACATTACCGATTACATCTCTATGCAACTCTTGTTTATAGGATTAAGACCCACATTTACAAAAGACCTTGAGTTAGCTTTGGCTAAATCGCCCAAGATTTAGTGTAAATGCGATCTTAACCTATCTTTCCAACGATTGGAATATGCCTATAGTTCTACTCGATCCAATTGAGTTAACTAGTTTTGCTCAATCTAATTGAGCTTACTCTAAGTCGTGATAGGCGGGACCAAGATTGTCCCTCCGCACCCTACCAAGATAATATGCGTTGCTCTGCTTTGGCAGATTCAACAACAACAAATGATCGAGGTAGTGATGGGTATCAAGGCTCGGTAGGCATTTTCGAGTTGATTCGATTATGATCTAATCTAATCGAAATGTGTATCTTATACGCATTTAGGCCTTTATTATCCTATATTAGCATGCATCATATACATACATTAATTATTCTAGCATGCATCATATACATACAAGAAAATTAACCTAGCATGCATCATATACATACAAACATTTTTCTACTAGCATGCATCACATACATACAAGCAAAATCAATTAAATATACATATATATATATCATTAAATGTGATATAGTCATGGCCCTACTACGATCTTCTCAAGCTAATGAGAAGATCGGACGGTCAACCTAAGGCTAGCGGCTTCTCCAAGCGCTTCCTTTGACTGCCATGTGTCGTCGTCACCCTTCTCGTAAGCTCGTCTTCAAGTGGACTTTCCACCGCTCCATTTTGTACATTACAAATACGAAACTCGAGTTACATTCGAGTCTAAAACTATTTACAACTAGAATATTAAAAGAATAGGTGCGACGCTTGCGGTCGCATAACACTTTACAACACGCTGACCACAAAAGCGGCCAGCGGTAGTATTATGAATTACAACACACATAATCCAATCAATTGGGTTATTGGGCCATGACAATCACAGAATTATACATAATTATAAATTATGTATTTTTACAGAAAATTTCTATAATTTTTCCTAATTTATTTTGAATTTATGAGTCACCCCTCAAAGCGGTCCGCTAAGCGGTTTAGGTAGCGATCGCGGGACATGGCCCCTTTCGGGGATAGGGCAGCGCCCTACTGCACAAAATAAACTTTGCGAGTGTCCCTACAATGATCTTACAGCGACTTAAGTCAGCATCCCAAAAACCTAAAGCGAGAACTCGATTGAGAGTTTTTCTCGACGGTTGAAGCCTACGAGTGTCCCAACACTCGTTGCTCGACTCTACGAGAAAAATACCCAAAAAATTCTATAAAATAAGAAAATTTACAGAAACATATAAATCTGTAATTTTTATATCTAATATAAAAAACCACAAAAAATGAAACAAATACATGCTTCGTGACGTGACTGACGATACCATGGGTTTTTCCGCCACAAAACCGCTGCTGTGAAACCTCGAAGCCCCACGGATCCGTCAAGTATAAAAATTATAATTACATGTATGTGCTTACAGAAATCCTAGATCTACCTTAGATCTAAGAGGTTAGAACGTTACCCTCAGACGCCCTTCTCTTATCCCGCCGTCCAAAAGTTCGGAACTCGAGTGTCAAGTGCACACTCCTCTATGGTATCCACACAAGCAATAGGTGGAGAGAAATGCCTTAGAGTGTGCTAGCACTCCCTTAGGAATTTCGGCCAAAAAGAGGGATGGGAGAGGGAGAGCTTGAGAGGAAAGGTTCCAAGGTTGAAGATGAAGTCAATTAGAGTAACTCATCAAGTGAATTCACCTAATGAAACCCCTAACACCAAAGTGGCCGGCCACTTCATGGAGGGGGGGTTACATGCATGCATGTAACTCCCATGACCCTTGGTCTCCTCATGATGTGGCACCAATTGACAAAGTCAATGATGATGTGGAGCATCATCATTGGCCGGCCATGCCTAGTCATCATCATGACATGGCATTTGGTCAAGTCAAACTTGACCTTTCATCTTCCCTCTCAAGTCAAGTCAAACTTGACCTCTAATCTCCCATGGTTGATCAAATCTAACCACTTGACTCAAGTCAATTTAATATAATGAATCTCTATTCATTAATTTAAATTGATTTGATGAATCAAATCTCAATTAGACTCATTCAACACTTGAATCAACTTGAGTCTAACTCAATTAGTCTAATTTGGATTACTCTTAATCCAATTTGGTTCATCCCATGAACCTAATCCTCATGGTTCATCATATGAACCTAATCTCCATCTAATTCCTCTTATGTGTGTGACCCTATAGGTTCTTGTAACGTTGGCAATGTCCCTAAACCGATTTAGGAACATAAGCAATGAGCGGTATCTAGCAACACATCATTGCTACCCAAGTTACAAGAATGTTGAGCTCCAACATCACCTTTGTGACTACTAATTGTGACTCTCACAATATGTGACAATGTCCCTCTATCCTTGACATCTAGATTGACCAATCGAGGCATAGACCGTGTCATCCTCGGTACAATCTAAATCTTGAACTCCAAGTAGACTCACTCTAATCAAATGAGCTCAATATCTCATATTGACTCATTTGGGCATGGCCATGCACTTCGTGGTCTCACTCTATCAAGAATATCGATGTCACCCCCGTCATATAAGAGGGATAGATCTCATCTACATCACTCACATCCCTCCGCATAATTCGTTACATACCCAGTAATCGCCTTTATAGTCAACCCATTTACGGGTGACGTTTGACGAAGCCAAAGTATGCAACTCCTTATGTAGGGAACCATGGTGACTTCAGGTCTAAGGACTAATAGTCATACTAATAGCCACATGAGAAAGTATATGACACTCATATACGATCCATGATACTTTCTCATGGCGGGTCATTCAGTATACATTCTCCAATGCATACCCATGTGTCAACTTGATATCTCATATCCATGACTTGTGAGATCAAGTCATCTTGTTGACCTACATGCTAGTCTCTATGCATTAACATTGTCCCTGAATGTTAATACTCGACTAGGAATGATTAAGAGTAGTGTTCTCTATATCATCTCATTATCGATTCAACCAATCGATTGATATAGATAAGAACCTACTACTCAAGGACATTATTATATTTAGTTATTTGGCACCAATACAAGTAAATATAATAACCATGCCTTTATAAATAGGAATATGATACAATAAAGTCCATACAACAATCATCACATGATTGGCTCTAGGGCTTTCACTAACACTAAGAACATCTAGGATGTCTTCACTCTTCCTGGTGATAAGTCTCTTATCATTTAAAAGAGACTTCCTATTGAAGGGTTTTGCTTATCGAGTCTGTGAGGGGAAACTTCGCTTCCCACTTCACCTCGGTAGCTTGTCCATGGCGATCCCTTCGATGTCCCCGGATTAAAAAAAAAATTAATCCTAGACAAAAGGGATTGCCCAAACCACCAAGTCATCGTCGTGCTATTCGTTTAGAGAGGTCACTTGAATAAACTAATTGTTCAAGCGACCATCCTCTATTCTACGAGTAGCCACGGAATAGACGATGTTCGAATCGCCGGTTTTCGTGTTTATGCTCAGGATCCAAGTATTATTTAGCCATTTACAGATTTATAACATGATTATAATTGAAAAACAAAAACAAGCAAGAAACAAAAGAGAAAAGAGAATAGATATACCTCTTGATCTTCTAATGTATGCCCTTTCTCCTTTTGGACGTCGTGTGGGCGACGATCTACCAAAAGTTGAAGCTCCTAGATCGCAAATCTTCCTTCCTTGCTCTTCCAAAGCAAGAGGAAGAATAAAAACAAGGTTTTTCTCCTCCCTAAAACCAACCAACAAGGAGCACACAAACTCCTTGCCGCCGGCCAACTAGAAGGAGGAGAAGATGATGGAAAACAACCAAGACACTAAGGGAAGCCCTATATCTTGTTTCCACCACCTAAGGAGAAGGAGAAGAGAGCTTTTGGGTGCCGGACAAAGGCTGGGAAGGGGCTGGAAAAGAGCTGGACACCGGCCAATGGAGAAGGAAGAAGAAAAGAACACCTTCCTTATTTGGTGCCGCTCTAGCCTCCAAACCCTAACCCTAATCCTATCTCAACTAGGATTCCCTCTCTTGCTGCCCAAAGCCTAGCTCTCTTAGATTATATACTCCACGCCAACCCCATGCCCTCTTTTTATAGAGTTAGGGATAAGTCATGAATTAATCTCCTCCATTGGTTCTAGGGATTTAATCTCAACCGTCGGATCTAGAGATTTAATCTCAACCGTCGGATCTTAGAGATTTAATCTCTACCTATGGATCTTAGAGTTTTGTTTCTATCCATTGAATCTAAGCTTCATGAGGTGTTAATAGGCTACATTAGGGACCATGAGGAGGAGTTGGATCTTGGCCACCCATGGATCAAGCCCACATAAAGTCCGATCCACTAATGATGATCCAATCCACTAAAGGATCATTATTGATCTACCTCACCAACCCCCATATGATAATATGGGCTTCATATATTATTTGTACATTTTCTCCCCATGTTTAAGATCTCGAATGTCTATCGATTAATTAATTTACTGACCATTAATTAATCAACATCTAACTCCTTGAGTAGTACCACTCAACCTTTTCATCATGCCGGACCAAGTCCTCCTGCAGGGTTTACATGATGAACCTTATGAGCTCCTCAAGGGGACATTATCATCCTAATATATAGGACACAGTTTCCTCCTATAATCAACGGCACACCATATAAATAATATCATCTCCCAGCTTACCGAGTCTATCGATTTAATCTATAAATCTCGCCCATTGGTAAATCAAAGAGATGAGTACTAAGTATATGTGCCCGTTATTATATCGGGATTAAGAGTATGTACAATATAATATCTGAGGTTTGATTCAATTATGTAGTCAGCAATAAATCGAATCACCTCTAAGTCGGTCCTGCTCAATACACATAATGTGCACTAGTGTGATTCTATGGTCAAGACAAACCAATACCAAATCACACTACAACCATTCTGATGGTTTGTCCAAAGTCATCTCGGTTGTGAGCCTTTACTTATACTTTTCAAGAGTCCGATAACATGATCTCCTGTGTGACACCACACACCATGTTATCTACAATGTAAAGTATTAGACAATATTGCATAACCATAAAAATATGCAAACAATGATCATGTGATTCTTATTTCAAAATAAAGATGTTCATACAAAAGATAGACTTTTCAGTATACATCCCTACAATCTCCCACTTATACTAAAAGACTATGTTGTCCTTAAACTGCCATACATCTGATCCCCATTCCCTCCACATGCCTATCAAAATCTCTCGCCGGAAGGGCCTTAGTGAAAGGATCTGCCAGGTTATCCTCCGATGCAATCTTGGCCACAACAACTTCTCCTTTCTTTACGATCTCTCGTATTAGGTGGTACTTGTGTTCTATGTGTTTACTAGCCTTATGGGCTCGTGGTTCCTTCGAGTTTGCAATTGCACCACTATTATCACAATAAATTGTGATAGTTCTAGGCAAACCAGGAATCACATCCAAGTCCATCAGGAAGTTCCTGAGCCATACAACTTCTTTGGCCGCCTCAGAGGCCGCCACATACTCAGCTTCCATGGTGGAGTCCGCCACGCACTTCTGCTTGACACTCCTCCATACAATGGCTCCACCTCCCAAAGTAAACACAAAACCTGAGGTAGACTTACTATTATCCCTATCGATTGAAGTCGAACCGTGTAACCCATGGAGTAATTGGTCCGCCTTGTAAACCAAAGATATAATCCCTAGTCCTTCTCGTGTACTTCAATATATGCTTTACCATCCCAATGTCCCTATCCCGATTACTCGATATCTACGACCATGCCTACTACAAAGCAGATCCGGTCTCGTGACATGAGCATTGCATACATGAGGCTTCCTATTGCCGAAGCATAAGGAACCGCCTTCATCTCCTCTATCTCCTCAGATGATCTAGGATACATCTCCTTAGACAAAGGAACTTCATGCCTGAAAGGTAGAAAACCCTTCTTGGAGTTTTGCATGCTAAAACACTCCATAATCGTGTCTATGTACGAAGCTTGGGATAAGCACAACATCCTTTTCTTGCGATCCCTTATAACCTTGATCCCAAGGATGTGTCCCACCTCTCCCAAGTCCTTCATATCAAACTGTTTGGACAACCATACCCTTACGTCCGATAACACCTTGATATTGTTGTCAATCAACAAAATGTCATCTACGTATAGTACAAGAAATATCACTACGTTTCCGTCACATCTCTTGTATACACAAGACTCATCCGGACTTTGAATAAATCTATAAGACTGGATTACCTCATCAAAACGGATGTTCCAAGACCTCGAAGCTTGCTTCAATCCATAAATGGACCGATTAAGCTTACACACAAGATGCTCTTTGCCCTTAGCAATGAATCCCTCTAGTTGTTTCATATAGATGTTTTCCTTAAGACTTCCATTAAGGAAAGTTGTCTTGACATCCATCTGTCACACCTCATAATCCATATGAGCTGCTATGCATAAGAGAATCTGGATAGACTTAAGCATGGCCACTGACGAAAAGGTCTCCTCATAATCGATACCCTCTTTCTGAGTATACCCCTTCGCAACAAGCCTCGCTTGGAAGGTCTCAACCTTCCCATCTATTCCTCTCTTTCTCTTGTAGATCCACTTGCATCCAATGGTTTTTACACCATCGGGTGGTTCTACTAGCTCCCAGACCTGATTTGAATCCATAGATTCAATCTCAGCATTCATTGCACTTTGCCAAGATACTGCATCTTTATCTTGGATTGCCTCGTCATATGTCCAGGGATCAGGTTCATGTTCGCCAGGGACCAAATCAGAAGATTCTCCCAAGAACATGAATCTATCAGATTGTCTCACAACCCTCCCACTACGACGAGGTATCACTTGTGTATCCTCTATGACACACGGTGCAGTGACATGTGGTATATCCTCTTGTACCGGTGGTACTAAAGAAGTGACTTCCCCTTTTAACTCCTCCAGAACAATTTTATTCTTGGGCATGTGGCTCATCACATAGTCTTCCTCTAGAAATCTGGCGTTCATGCTAATGATCACCCTCTGATCTCTAGGACTATAAAACAATCCACCCTTCGTTCCCCTGGGATAGCCAACGAACATGCGTACTTCTGTACGAGGTTCCAACTTACAAAGATCCGCCTTCAAAGACATGTGCCGGACTCATATCCAATATGTCTTAGACTAGGCTTTCGCCACCCACAACTCAGGAGTAGAAGGCATCGATTTAGATGGAACCAAGTTCGTAATGTACACCGCAGATCTAGAGCATATCCCCGTAACGAACCGCAACTCGTAATAACTCATCATCGATCTAACCATCTCCATAAGAGTCCTATTCCTTCGCTTCTCCGCTACACCATTCTCACTGGGTGTGCCAGTGCATAATTGGGATTGAATCCCACCTCCGATAAGTAGTTCCTAAACTCTCCCAAGAGGTACTC
The DNA here is from genome assembly GCA_025175895.1 of Wurfbainia villosa. Taxonomy (NCBI): domain Eukaryota; kingdom Viridiplantae; phylum Streptophyta; class Magnoliopsida; order Zingiberales; family Zingiberaceae; genus Wurfbainia; species Wurfbainia villosa. The sequence continues at coordinate 30,321,488 of CM045994.1, read as the reverse complement.
GCCACCACGATCGATCAGAGTGTCTTGATACTTTTACCTCGACGCTTTCTCCACATCACCTTGAATTCTTGAACTTGTCAAAGCATTCAGACTTATGGCGATCGTAAATGTATCCATATCTTGAGTAATCGCTCATAAAAGAGACGAAATACTCAAAACCACCTCTAGCCTGGATAGACATAGGACCACACAAATCGAATGAACCAATTCTAACATATCTTTTGCTCTATACCCCTTGGCCTTAAAAGGCCTCTTGGTCATTTTACCTTCCAAGCAAGATTCGCAGGTTGGGAGATCCTCCACCACTAATGAACCCAAAGGTCCATCAGCTATCAACCTCAATTCGCTTAGGTTAATGTGACTAAGCCTAAGATGCCAAAGATATGTTTGTCTATCTTCAAGGTCTTTTCTCTTATTGGAATTAGAAGATGAGTTATTAATTTCAATATGCATCGTGGGAGGTTTTGGTTCAAGTGTGTACAAATTTCCTATCAATGTACCCGAACAGATAATGTCCCTATCTCTTCTTATAACAACTCTGTCATTAAAAGAAATAAAATATCCATCCATAAACAATTTAGAAACTTAAATTAAATTCTTTCTAAACAAGGGTACATAAAGGCAATTCTTAAGAACCAAAAGTTTATTTTTCTAAAAAGATAAATGACTTCTCCCCTTTATTAGCCACCTTCTGGCATGCCCAGTAAAGTAATCTCCCTCGGCTCTAGTGGTTTCCTTGAACCCCTGTAAAGTATTGCAGACATGATCAGTGGCTCCCGTATCTACATACCAGGTGTCGGTAGATAACACCGCTAAACATGTTTCAACAACTAGACCAAAAGATATACCTTTGTTCTACCTGCGGTTGGGGCAGTCCTTCTTCCAGTGTCCAGTCTGCTTACAAGTGAAGCACTTGCCTTTCGGTTTCTTCACTCCTCCCTGAGTACCTCCCACCACCTTTGCTCCACCTTGTTTCTCCTTCTTCTTGCCTTTCGACTTAGAAGTAGAAACCTTTTTGAGCAACCATGGCTTGAGGACACTCTTCGAAGAGTGCATACTTGTACTCCTTAGTAGATAAGACAATATCTAGATTTTTTTCCAATCATCATAATTATGTACAATAAGTTTATTTTCCTTTAGTATCAAAGCAAGGGGACTGAAAGTCAATTTTGAAAATCTTAAGAATCACATAGATCATTACTTTAGATTTCAAAAAATTATTGATTCCTCAAACAATAAAATTTTAAAATCAACCAACACCTCTAAACACTGAGAATATCGCATGCCACGATCGTGTGGACGTATACGAATTCTACATTTGTAAGAGGAGGTTTTACCCATTAATTTTACTATCTTGTCAACCTAACTTTTTGACAAATAAAATTAATAGTTGGTTTCTCTTCGGCCCTACAAATAAAAGAAGTGACTCCAATGGGGAGGATACTTATATTTGTATCTAAGTGTTCACCATTACTCGGTACCAAGGTAATTTTCTCTGGTTATGTGCCTTCCGATGGGGAAGTACACACGCTCCTTAATAATTGTCTATAACCATATCCAACCCTGTGATCCACAAACAAACTCATCCGATGGGGAGGAAGGCACTCAGAGCCGACGCGCAAGTTTGCTTGCATCACATGTCAAATCGTAATGGAGGCCGTGTGAATTTATAAAAATTTCCCTCTCCCACTTAGTAGTTTGAAAATGAGGAATTTTCTAGCCCACGACATGCATATCAAGCAATAAGCAATAAATATGAAAAATAAATTATTTTCCAACTATTATGCCTTTTGGCTTCAATATGTCTCCCGTCGCATCGCCATCTCGTCCGCTCCTCCTACGCCATGTACGAGCCATCCGGAGATCCGAGCCGAGACTAAAACCTATTTTAAATTACATCCATCGATCCTATACTCCACGAGGGAGTGTACATGAAATCTAGATCGAAAGTAAAATAAAATAAAGAGTGGCTAAACAATGCCGTATTTAATTTACAAAAACTAAATACTAGTCTTGTCAACCACGAGGATTCAACAAAATAAATATTTACACACATATGGCCATAATAGTCGGATCTTATGCCTGCAACCAAAGAGTTAAACTACGCATATCCTACTATTATCCGGCATATATAATATATGAAAAAGTGCATAAAAATTAACTGAATCCTAAACACACAAAACCGGAAACCTTGGCTCCGATACCAATTGAAGGGTTTTGCTTATCGAGTCCGTGAGGGGAAACTTCGCTTCCCACTTCACCTCGGTAGCTTGTCCATGGTGATCCCTTCGATTTCCCTGGATTAAAAAAAAATTAATCCTAGACAAAAGGGATTGCCCAAACCACCAAGTCATCGTCGTGCTATTCGTTTAGAGAGGTCACTTGAACAAACTAGTTATTCAAGCGACCATCCTCTATTCTACGAGTAGCCGCGGAATAGACAATGTCCGGATCACCGGTTTTCGTGTTTATGCTCGGGATCCAAGTATTATTTATCCATTTATAGATTTATAACATGCTTATAATTGAAAAACAAAAACAAGCAAGAAACAAAAGAGAAAAGAGAATAGATATACCTCTTGATCTTCTAATGTATGACCTTCCTCCTTTTGGACGTCGTGTGGGTGACGATCTATCAAAAGTCGAAGCTCCTAGATCGCAAATCTTCATTCCTTGCTCTTCCAAAGCAAGATGAAGAATAAAAACTGTTGGTGCAATCGACCCAGGCCACGATTGACCATACTCGAGTTTGACTCGAGTGATGTTTTAATGTTTGACATAGGATGTTTGACAAAGTGGTTTGACATTGATGTTGGTTAATATGTTGGGGAGATTGTTGGAGCAATCGACCCAGGTTATAATTGACTAGACTCGAGTTTGACTCGAGGGAGACTTTGATGGTTGACTAGGGTTGACCATGTGATTAAGGGAAAGTCCAAGTCATGGGTACTTGGCATGGAAAGTCCAACATGGGTTGGCAAGGGAAAGTCCAAGCTTGAGTCTTGGCATTTGAGAAGTCCAAGGGGATGGATATTGGCGGCGTAAAGTCCAAGAGGAGTCTTGGCGGCGTAAGTCCAATGTGCCTTGGCGGTGTAGACACCGTTAGCATGACATAGCCGAGGGAAGCACCTAGAGGCTAGCGCGATGGATGAACAAGTCATGGATGACTTGTTAAAACCTCATGTTTGAGGTCATTGGAAGCGATCGTGATGTCGGCTTCTCATTGGAGGCGATCGGTTCAGCTTGCTCATTGGAGCGATCGGCGATGTCGGCGGTCGTGCCCAAGACGCTCGATCAGCCGGTGAGTGCCGCGCGAGCGCTCGTAGGCCGTGGCGATCGACTACGAGCGATCGAGCGCCAATATAATCGATCGACGAAGAGTCCTGGAACTTATCGGCGTGGATTGAGCCGTTGTCTCACGACAGGTGACATCAATCATTGGTGACTTATGGCGGTCGTGATAGGCGAAATCGATCAAACGAGGTTAAAGAGGAGCTCGTGGAGAATTTCATCATCAGTTCTTGGGGAGCTTTCTTGAGGCGATTTGAAGGCGAATTGCAGGTGCATTTCAGGGCCCTTCAACCTCATCCAAGCAACCAACAAGCAAAGCGCTCAAACCCTAGTTTTGTAAAGTGTTCTTTACATTTCCTTTGTATTTTCTTGTATTTCTTTCATTTATTGTTGTAAACATTTGTACGAGGTTTCTCCGCCTTCGACTTGTTGTCGAGAAGGAGTTTATTGATTAGTGATTGCATTGGCATCGCTAGAGCTCGTTAGAGCTCGATCCATGGAGTAGGAACCGTGCGATTCCGAACCACGTTAAATATTTATGTATCGGTGTATTCGTGTGTATCTTACTTCGTTATTGTTTTATTATTATCATTCCGCTGCGTACTAACGAAATTGTAGAAACGAATGCGATCACGAACGATTTCCATCTACGTACGGGTCACGCGCTATTCACCCCCCACTAGCGGTGTCAAAATCCAACAAGTGGTATCAGAGCAAGGTTGCTCTTCAACGGATTAACAACCGGGAGCAAGACGCTAGAGGGTAAAAGATGGAAGTCCAAGATCAATTAGGTTGGGACATCAACACACCGGTGCCCTACACCCTATACGGACGAGAAGGATTCAATTCTTGGAAGGGAAGAATTGAGGATTTTATTATGATGAGAGACTTTGAGGAATGGTCCATTTTGATGGATGGATTTGAATATCCAAGAGGACCAAGAGGTGGATTCCTCAAAAAGAAGAGATGGACCGAAGAGCAAGTTCAAGCATCCGAGAAAAATGATAAGGTGATAAAATTTTTAATTGATTTAATGCCTAACAATATCTTGTGTATGTTAGGTAATTATGTAGATGCTAAAGAGTTATGGAGCCAAGTGGCAAAGCTCCATGAAAACTCATCATCGGTCCAAGAAGAAGAAGAAGAAGAGGAGTGCTCAACCTCTCAAGCTCAAGAAAGTACACCGTCATCCCAAGAGCTTGAGGATTCGGAGGTTGATAGGGAATCAACATCCGGATCGGAAGAAGCATCCACTTCCGGATCGGACAAGGAAGTAGAAGAGGTGGAAGAAGCATCCACTTCTATGATTGAGGGGGAGAGACCATCTACACCAGAGCCGGAACAAAATAAAGAAGATGCCTCAACCTCCGGTCAAGATGCAGAAGTTTCGACTCCGGCACCTACCACTGAACTAGGTAACTCAAGCAATTTAGGTTTAAATAAAAATCATATAATTTGCTTTGAGTGTAGGGAAAGTGGGCATTACAAGAGCAAATGCCCAAAGAGAGTAAGAAAAGCTCCACCGGCACCAAAGATCAAGGATGTCGGTTCCCCAAGTCAAAAGAGCAAGGAGCACATCATATGCTTCAAGTGCAATTCAAAGGGGCATTATCGGAGTCAATGCCCTAGAGGGAAGAAGAAGAGGCAAGGAGGAGCATTACAAGTAGGGGGAGCTTCTATAGCTAACCCTAAGGTATATTTAAATAATGCACCTTCTAAATTTAAAAGTCAAAAGCATGCTAAAAATTTTAATTCTCTTGCAATTCACCATGAAAAGCATGCTAGAGATAAATATATTTGTTTAGGAGCTAAAAGTGTTAACTTCAAAAGTAAGGAGAAATTTGGGACTAATGTCCCTAAAAGCAATTTATCTAAGGATAAACCTAGGTCAAATAACTCAAGACCAATCCTACCTAGGGAGACAATTAGGAAGGTACAAGAACATCTAGGTCTAAACCCTAAATGGACTAGGCATATGCCTAGAAAGTCCCATACCCAAGAATTTAATCAAAAATCAATTGGGCAATTGGAATTAGAAAACCAAGCCTTGAGGTCAAGGCTTGAGAAACTAGAAAAGACCCTTAGGAATATACAAAACCAATTTAAAGGGTCTAATGGTCAAAGTCAAGGACCTAAGAGTCAAAAGTCAACCAAGGGCAAGCAAGGTTTAGGTCACAAACCTAAGCCTAAGGTAGCTTACCATAGTGTTCCATTTTATTATGGGACTCAAACTAGGTCTAGGAAGACCAAGGTTAATAGGGAAGTCATCCCTAAGGTTGACCAAAGGTTGTGCCTAGTGGCTAGGGTTTCTAGGAAACCTAGGGTGGCCACCAAGAAGGTTGCAAGGGGAGTTACCCCTAGAGTCAACCTAGGCAAGACCCAAGTGACCAAGGCTAATAAGCCTAGAATGGTCATTAGGAAGGTATCTAGGGAGGTTATCCCTAAGGAATACCTAATTAACCCTAGGAGCTCAAATCAATTTTGGGTTCCTAAGAGCGTGATTGATTCACGCTAAGATGGGTCTAGGGTGTGCCAACCTTGATTGGATGGGTAGTTAACTCAACCATGGCAAAGGTGGCATTTTAGGTCATTTTCAAGGTTATGGTTACCTTGAAATAGATTAGATTTGAATTCTAAAGGATTTTAGGATGTGCCAATATTAATTGAGAAGTTTTGATAAAATGATCAAATTGGTACAAGTTGGGTTTAGAGGTTAGTGTGTCATTTTGGGTTTTTGGCACACTAGGGAGATTAGATTAATATGGCAAAATATGATTAATCCCAACAAATGGCAATTAATATTAAAATTTAGGTATTATTATACCTATATATTTTATATGTCATGCTTTGTTTGCCATATAACATGCCATGACATCATGCTTACTTTTAATCATTTTATATGTCATGTTCATGTTTTAGGATTAAGGTTTTAAATGTCATGTATTTTTAGATTTCATCTTATGCCATGACATCATGATTATGAGCATATGCTTATTTATATCATCATTAATGCCATAATCATTCATGCATTTAAGAAAATTTCGATTGAAATTGATTTAAGGACTATGACATGACTTGGAGTCTCATTCATAAGGGAATTAAGTAGGGTTGCCTTAGAAGATGCATGAAACCCTAGATTAGGATGAACAAAACCCACATCTCACATTAAATTGACATGTATGTGTATTTTATACACCCTAGATACATGTGAGATGCTAGGATATAAGTTAAGTTCAAGGTGCATAGTGTTTGCATCTAGTTGAACCCAAACTCATATTAACTCAACAAGTGGATCATTGGGAAAGCTTGTGTACAAGTCATGTGCATAGAGCCCAAAAAATATGATCCAATAAAGGTTTTGAAAACATTTTTAAATCATTTTGAAAAACCTTGGTGAAGTCTATCTTTTGATAGTAATCACCAGTGATGAAGTTGATACAAAATAGGGCCAAAACATTAAAAATTTCAATGATTTTGAGTTTTATATCAAACTCACTATTTTACGGGTAAAATATTTTTAAAATATTTTTCACCCATTGTATTGGTCATAGGTATTATACGTATCAAATTTTGTGATTTTTCGATATACGTATAATTAGTTATGATTTTCTGAATCTCGATTCTGATAGCTGAAATTTGGAAATTTCAGTTTATGATCGCCTTGGTGGCGATCGATCGATATGGGTGTGATCGATCGTTATTGTGTCGAGTCGACTGCCAGGTCTGATTTCGGGAAAACAAGGTTGTTTAGCCCGTGTTCAGCTATGGTAAAGGTTCCTAATTACTCCTAACCCTAGGATATGCTTTGGGAAACATTATAAAGGGTGAAAATCCATTGGATATGGATTAGGAGCGGTGTTAGGTCAAAGTATCAAATGTAGGGTGAGTGAAAGTTCTATGTTGAACTTAGAACCTTAATTTTGATGGTTTAAAGTTCCTATTGGCTTAAGGATTTCCCAAGGACATTGTTGGTGCAATGGTCAAGGGGGAGCAAGCCTTTAGGGGGAGTTATCCATCTTGGGATGATGGATGTGTTTCTCTTCTTGAAGGGGGAGAAATTATTGGGAGAGTATTATCAATTGGGAAAATTGATGGGATTTTGAGAGACCCAATTTGGAAATTGAGAGAGAGTATAAGATTGCCTCTCTTGAGTGATATGGAACTTATCACTAGGAAGATGGTAGGCATCCTAGGTATTTTTGGATCAAGGGGGAGATTGTAAGATCTCATTGGGACATGAGACATTGACCTCCTTGGAGAGATAACCTTTGATGTATGTCAAAAGGGGAGAAGATAAAATTACCAATTTGGAAAATTGGTAAGGAATTTGAGTTAGGGGCCTAACTCAAGGTTTGTTTTGTCATCCAAGGCATGGAAAGTCCAAGTGGGACATCTGTGACTAGGTCCAATTACATGTGATTGCAAGGGAAAGTCCAAGTCATGGGTACATGGGAAAGTCCAAGTCTTGATACTTGGCACAAACTGGAAAAGTCCAAGCATGGGTCTTGGCATGGTTAGTCCAACATGGGTTGGCAAGGGAAAGTCCAAGCTTGAGTCTTGGCATTTGAGAAGTCCAAGGGGATTGATATCGGGCAGAAAGTCCAAGCAGTCTTAGTCTTGGCGTAAGTCCAATGTGCTTAAGCGTAGACACCGTTAGCATGACATAGCCGAGGGAAGCACCTGGAGGCTAGCGCGATGGATGAACAAGTCATGGATGACTTGGAGGGATCCGAGAGGCGTGAGGCTGATGGAGGTGGCCAGAAGGCTTAGGTCTAGGCTAAGGGTGGTCAAGCAAGTATGGGGGGCACCATACTTGGGTTAAAACCTCATGTTTGAGGTTGGCAGTCGACTGACAATATGGCCGGTTCGACTGCCGTGAGTCGACTTAAGTTTGACTGCCGTTTAAGAGCTGGAATTGATCGCGGTCATGATGCTCGATTGGAGCGCGATCGATGTCGATCGGCTCATTGCGATCGGCCCGATCGGCCGATCGGCCGCAGCGATGTCGAGCATTGATCGAGCGCGAGCGCTCCGTGGCCAAGGCGATCGACTACGGGCGTTGGCAGTCGACTGCCAATGTTGGAAGTCGACTGCCAAGAGTCCCATTGGAACTTGTCTGACATGGATTGAGCCGTTGTCTCACGACAACAGTGGCATCAGTCGACTGGTGACTTATGGCAGTCGACTGATAGGCGGAAATCCAGCCCGATGCAGGTTAAAAAGAGGAGCTCGTGGAGGATTTCTTCATCAGTTCTTGGGGAGCTTTCTTGAGGCGATTTGCAGGTGCATTTCAGGGCCCTTCAACCTCATCCAAGCAACCAACAAGCAAAGCGCTCAAACCCTAGTTTTGTAAAGTGTTCTTTACATTTCCTTTGTATTTGCTTGTATTTCTTTCGTTTATTATTGTAAACGTTTGTACGAGGTTTCTCCGCCTCCGACTTGTTGTCGAGAAGGAGTTTATTGATTAGTGATTGCATTGGCGTCGCTAGAGCTCGTTAGAGCTCGATCCGTGGAGTAGGAACCGTGCAGTTCCGAACCACGTTAAATATTTGTGTATCAGTGTGTTCGTGTGTATCTTACTTCGTTATTGTTTTATTATTATCATTCCGCTGCGTACTAACGAAATTGTAGAAACGAACGCGATCACGAACGATTTCCATCTACGTACGGGTCACGCGCTATTCACCCCCCTCTAGCGGTGTCAAATATCCAACAAAAACAAGGTTTTTCTCCTCCCTAAAACCAACCAACAAGGAGCACACAAACTCCTTGCCGCCGGCCAACTAGGAGGAGAAGATGATGGAAAACAATCAAGACACCAAGGGAAGCCCTATATCTTGTTTCCACCACCTAAGGAGAAGGAGAAGAGAGCTTTTGGGCGCTGGCCAAGGGCTGGGAAGGGGCTGGAAAAGAGCTGGACACCGGCCAATGGAGAAGGAAGAAGAAAAGAACACCTTCCTTATTTGGTGCCGCCCTAGCCTCCAAACCCTAACCCTAATCCTATCTCAACTAGGATTCCATTTCTTGCCTCCCAAAGCCTAGCTCTCTTAGATTATGTACTCCACGCTAACCCCATGCCCTCCTTTTATAGAGTTAGGGATAAGTCATGAATTAATCTCCTCCATTGGTTCTAGGGATTTAATCTCAACCGTCGGATCTAGAGATTTAATCTCAACCATCAGATCTTAGAGATTTAATCTCTACCTATGGATCTTAGAGTTTTGTTTCTATCCATTGGATCTAAGCTTCATGAGGTGTTAATAGGCTACATTAGGGACCATGAGGAGGAGTTGGATCTTGGCCACCCATGGATCAAACCCACATAAAGTCCAATCCACTAAAGGATCATCATTGATCTACCTCACCAACCCCCATATGATAATATGGGCTCCATATATTATTTGTACATTTTCTCCCCGTGTTTAAGATCTCAAATGTCCGTCGATTAATTAATTTACTGACCATTAAATAATCAACATCTAACTCCTTGAGTAGTACCACTCAACCTTTTCATCATGCCAGACCAAGTCCACCTGCAGGGTTTACATGATGAACCTTATGAGCTCCTCAAGGGGACATCATCATCCTAATATATAGGACACAGTTTCCTCCTATAATCAACGACACACCATATAAATAATATCATCTCCCAACTTACCAAGCCTATCGATTTAATCTATAAATCTCGCCCATTGGTAAATCAAAGAGATGAGTACTAAGTATATGTTCCCGTTATTATATCAGAATTAAGAGTATGTACAATATAATATTTGAGGTCCGATTCGATTATGTAGTCAGCAATAAATCGAATCACCTCAAAGTCGGTCCTGCTCAATACACACAAAGTGCACTAGTGTGATTCTATGGTCAAGACAAACCAATAACAAATCACACTACAACCATTCCGATGGTTTTTCCAAAGTCATCTCGGTTGTGAACCTTTACTTATACTTTTCAAGGGTCCGATAACATGATCTCCTGTGTGACACCACACACCATGTTATCTACAATGTAAAGTATTAGACAATATTGCATAACCATAAAAATATACAAACAATGATCATGTGATTCTTATTTCAAAATAAAGATGTTCATATAAAAAATAGACTTTTCAGTATACATCCCTACACCTATAAACTCTCCCAATTTCCAAATTGGGCATTGTTGAGGATTCGGTGACCGCTAGAGGGGGGATGAATAGCTCGTTTTGATGCGTCGTATGGAATTCGTTCGCGATTGGGTCTACAAATGGTGTTAGTGTACAGAGGAATAATAATAATAAAAATAATACACGAGACACAATCACAAACACTACACAAGATATAACGTGGTTCGAAACCGAACAGTTCCTACTCCATGGATTGAGCTCTAAAGAGCTCTAGCGATGCCACAAACACCACTAAACAATAAACTCCTTCTCGACAACACGTCGGAGGTGGAGAAACCTTGTACAATGAATTAAAACAAGTAATATAAAGTAAACAAGCAAATACAAGATGAAAATACAAAACAATGTAAAGAAAACTTTACAACTATTGCTTTGGAATGCTTGCTTGTTGATTGCCTTGGACTAGTCTTGAAGACCCTGATTTGCAATAGAAAATCACTCCAAATTGTCCAAGAAAATCTTGATCGAAATCTCCTCCACGAGCTCCCTTTATAGCTGCTGTTTGGGCTAGATTTCGCCTATCAGTCGATTGCTCAGGACCATCAGTCGACTGATGACACTGTTGCTGTGAGATAACGATGTGATCCACGCTGGAAAAATCCAACATATAGGACATCAGTCAACTGATCATGCCCATCAGTCGACTGATGGAGCCTTCACTCGACTGTTAACCCCAGTAGTCAAGTCCGACTCCATTTTGTGCCCGAATTCACGAGCACTAGTCGACTGATCACCTCTATCAGTCGACTGCTAGGGCACTTCCCGTAGTCAAACCCTAGTTGACTCACTCCAATCAACTGCCCATAGGTCCCAGCCGACTGATACACCTCAAACATGAGGTTTTACCCCAAGTATGGTGCCCTCATACTTGCTAGACCACCCTTAGCCTAGACCTAAGCCTTCTAGCCACCTCCGTCAGCCTCGTGCCTATTAGATCCCTCCAAGTCATCCATGACCTGTTCATCCATACGCTAGCCTTCAGGTGCTTCCATCGGCTATGTCATGCTAAGTTGATCTATACCACCAAGGCACATTGGACTTACGCTGCCAAGACTCCCGCTTGGACTTTACGTCATCAACCATTGGACTTATGCTGCCAAGACTTCACCCTTGGACTTTACGCCACCAATATTCCCCTTGGACTTTCCAAATGCCAAGACTCAAGCTTGGGCTTTCCCTTGCCAACCCATGTTGGACTTTCCATGCCAAGTACTCAAGACTTGGACTTTCCCAATGCCAAGTGTCTCACTTGGACTTTTCCCATGACAATGGTCAAACCATCGTCAAACATCAAATACTAACCTGGGTCGATTGCACCAACAATCTCCCCAACATATGTTAGACATCCATGTCAAATATTAAAATACTTACTCGAGTCAAACTCGAGTCCGGTCAATCGTGACCTGGGCCGATTGCACCAATAGGCATCTCATATTTCCATTCCTCCCCCTCATGAGGAAGAACACATCCATCATCCCATGATGTATACCTCCCCCTAAAGGCTTGCTTCCCCTTGACCATTGCACCAACAATGTCCTTGGAGAGTCCCTAAGCCTATAGGAACACTAAACCATCAAGATTAAGGGTAAAAGTTCAATCTTGAACTTTCACACACCTTAAAATTGATACACACCCTAAACAACTCTCCTAATCCATATCCAATGGATTTTCACCCTTTCCAATACTTTCCAAAGCATATCCTAGGGTTAGGAGCAGTTAGGGTAGCCTAACATAGCTGAAACATGGGCTAAACATCCTTGTTTACCCAAAATCAGCATTGGCAGTCGACTCTGACAATAATCAATCGACTGACATCAAGAATCAGTTGACTGATATCTGCAAATGCAGAATTTCAGTTTCAGAATCCAAATTTGTGAAAATCATAAGGAATTATACATAAATCAAAAAATCATGAAAATTCATATGTATAATACTTATAACACACATTATGGGTGAAAAATATGTGAAAAATAATTTACTCACAAAATAGTGAAATTGATACAAAGTTTAAAAATGAGAAAAGCTTCATTATTTTGAGCTCAGTTTGTATCAACATCATCAATGGTGACTTCTATCAAAAGATAGACTACACCAAGGTTTTTCAAAATGATTTTGAAATAGTTTTAAAACCTTATATTGAACCATGGTCTATGGTTTTAATGCACATGACTTGTACACAAGCTTTCCTCATGATTCATTCATGGTATAAGATAAGTTTTACTTCATCTAGATGCAAAAACTGTGCACCTTGAACTTAACTCATTTCCTAGCATCTCACATGTGTCTAGGGTGTATCAATACATACACATATCAATGTGATGTGAGATGTGAGTTTTGTTCATCCTAACTAGGGTTTCATGCATTTTCTAGGGCAACACTACTTGATTCTCTTATACATGTGACTTCAAGTCATGTCATAGTCCTTAGATCAATTTTAATTACTTTAAATGCATGAATGATCATGACATAAATGATGAAATAAATAATCATGGCCAATGATCATGATGTCATGACATATGATATAACCTAAGCATACATGACATAAAAAGTCCTAAGCATAATCATGATATTTTATATGATTAAAAGAAACATGATGTCATGACATAGCAAGGCAAACAAAGCATGACAATTGTAAAATACTAAGGTATTAAATACCTAAGTGTTAAGCCCAAATTGTCATTTCTAGAATTAAATCATATTTTTTCTTAATTTCACTTATCCTTAAAGTGTGCCAAAAAAACTAAAATGGCACACCGTGACCTCTAGACCTAATTTGTGCCAATTTGATTGATTTTTTATAATTCTCAAGATAATATTGGTACATCCTAAAATCCTTTAGATTATTAATTCAAACCAATTTCCAAGGTATCCATAACATTGAAAATGACCTAAGGTGTCACCTTTATCATGGTTAGGTTAACTACCCATCCATTTAAAGTTGGCACACCCTTACCCATTTAGCGAGAATCGATCACGCTCCTAGGAACCCAATATCTATTAGAGCTCCTTGGGTTTACTAGGTATTCCTTAGGGATTACCTCCCTAGATACCCTCCTAATGACCCTTCTAGGCTTGGTAGCCTTGGTCATTTGGGTCTTGCCTAGGTTAGCTCTAGGGGTGACTCCCCTTGTAACCTTCTTAGTTGCCTCCCTAGGTTTCTTTGAAACCCTAGCCACTAGACACACACCTTGGTTACCCTTAGGGATGACTTCCCTAGTAACCATGACCTTCCTAGACCTAGTACTAGTTTCATAATCAAATGGAACATTGTGATAAGTCTCCTTAGGCTTAGGTTTGTGACCCAAACCTCGCTTGCCCTTGGATGATTCTTGTTTCCTAGGCCTTTGATTTTGACCATTTGACCCTTTAATTGAATTTTGCATCCTTGCAAGAGTCTTCTCCATTTTCTCAAGCCTTAACCTCAAGGCTTGGTTCTCTAGTTCTAATCTTCTCAATTTTGACTTTTCATTTATTCTTTAGGAATGAGACTTCCTAGGCATATGTCTATGGTTCTTGGAGTTAAAGCCTAGATGATTTTCTACCTTCCTAATAGACTCCTTAGGTAGGATTTTTTTAGGGATATTAGTCCCAAATTTCTCCTTGGTTGACATAGGTCTAGAGTCATTATTTCTAGACTTGTCCTTAGACCTAAAATCAACATGCTTAGCCCCTAAGCAATAAAGCCTATGTAGGGGATCGATCGGCCGGCTAGAGGGGGGTGAATAGCCCTCTTTCGTTTGGTGGTGGATTTTGCTCGTCTACACAATTGTTAGTGCAAGCGGAATACTAATAAAGACAAGCAAATAAACAATAAAGAATACAAACAATGCTAACACCAAGTCGTAACGTGGTTTACGGCTACGCCGCTAATCTACGATCCCGATTCGTCCAAGGTGAATCACTCCTTTGCCAAATCTACTAGATCTCTCCTTTGCACCAAGCTAGGTGGAGGTAACCTCTTTACAATCCCTCTTCTTACAATAGAATGGAATAATAGCAAGTAAGAAGAGTGGGAATTCTTTAGGGCACTTTGGGAGAAGATTAGAGCATGAACATTAGGCCCCCAAAGCCCCACACCCTTCCTCTTTATAGAGGAAGAGGGTTTCTTCCCGTTGACACAGGAGCAGTCGACTGATGTCCCTATCAGTCGACTGGTCCTGTAGCCGTTGCCCAATAACGACTGCTTTCCACGTTGGATTTCATCCAACGACACTGACATCAGTCGACTGATATTGCCATCAGTCGATTGATGCTCGATCAGTTGAGTGTTCCGCGAGCTCGAATCCATTTTGTGCCCGAAACACTTGCGACCAGTCGACTGATGCCTTCATCAGTCGACTGGTGGTCTTGCAGTCGACTGCCATTCCATGGCAGTCGACTGTTGGCACTTGAACCGGACTCGAACACTAGTCGAGTCACCGTCGACTTAGAGTAGTCGACTACCATAACATGGTAGTCAACTGATGTCGGGAAATCTCATCCAATACTTAGCCAAATGGCCAAGTTTCACCTAAGAGCGCTACCCCTTTTTCGGGTTACATTCGCTCACTCTCATCCCTCGGAGTCCCTCGCCTTTGAAGTTATCTTCGTCCGACCACGTCCCTCGGATGCGCCAAGCGCATGGCTCTGCAGTGTCATCCTTCGCGTCTCGCCCTGAAGTCTACTTCCTCCGGCTTCACTCCAAGCTCCTCGTCCGGCGGTCCCTCGGATGCTCCAAGCGCATGGCTTCCGCAAAGCCATCCTTCACCGACTCAAGGACCGAGTCATGAGAGGTGAAACTCTCTAAGGCTCCATGTGCGAATTACTAAGTCCTGCAAGACTCCAACGCACATATCAAATCATAATAACACTCTAACTTAAACCCTTTGTCACACACATCAAAACCTTATCATGGCAAGAGATTGCCCTAACAATCTCTCCCTTTTTAATGTGTGGCAATCCATTTAAGTTAGGTAAAACATTTGATAAACTATTAAGGAAAGAAAGCATGTAAATAACATGATTAGCAACTCTCCCCCTTAATACATGAAACTCCCCCTAAATATATTCCTCCTTACTTAAACAAATATATTTCTCCCCCTTTGACACCATCAAAAATAATTAACAAAGTTTATTCAGCATGACATCTAGTCTAGAGAGAAACAAAAAAGCCAAAACATGCCTTAAAATTGGATAAAAGGAATTACTAGGCATGTTATCAGGCTACCAGTCGACTGGTTCAGACTACCAGCCGACTGGCACATGGATTTCAGGATTTCTGATTTTCCGAGGTGAATTTCAAAAATGTATAAAAAATTCTATAAAATTTGAAAAATTACGAAATTTGGGGAACACATTTCTTGTAAGTATATTTATCAATGAAAAATATTTGTCCATGAAAAATCATTATATTTTCAAGTATTTGCTAAAAATTCAAAAGCTTTAAAAACTACTAAGTTTTTTATCATGTTAGTATCCATTTTAACACCTAGTTTTGCTTTGGATTGTTTTAAAACATGAATACACAGATTTTAAAGTAAGAAATTGTTTTGAAAACACATGAAATATCCAACCATGATCTTTGGGCAATATGTCTATGAATTAAATATAAGTCTTCCCCATGATTGGTCTATTATTGCTATTTTGATAACTTAAATGACCATCTAAATGTCATAGGCACTAGTGGACATTTGTATCATCCTAACATCTCACTCATGCTAAGTTTTCAATCAAGGTAGCCTATGGTGAGTGTGAGATGCATCCTAAAGGTATTTGTATATACTTAACCATTATTTTCATGCAATTCTATCAAGGTTAAGTATCATCCTATCATCTCACATGATTATAAAGACATATATGGATAAATTTCACATTATGATCATGAACCAAATGTGTTCATCAAATTGTGATCATGCATTAGGTATTATATCATGATAATAAGATAAACATCACCTAAACATGATTTATCTATTTATAGGTGCATTATCATCACCTAACACTATTTCAAAAATGTTGTCCCGCCATCCTAACTCAACCAAACATATGATATAGGTAAATTGCATATGGTTGACTACCCTAGGGTCTTCCTAACCCTTAAGGATGGATTTTGGAACCCAATATAAATTCTTGCCTATGGGGTTCACTAAAAATTCTTTAGGGATCAATTTTCTAGCTATTACCTTCTTTTTATCTTAACCCCTAGCTATTAGACATTTATAGGCCTTTCCATTTTTCTTTTCCTTATAACCTAGGCCTTTCTTGTTGAAGCTTACCCTTTGGCTCCCAATTATCATGTTAAGGGTATTGGAGCCTATTGTGAATTTTTTTAGGGCCTCGGTCAAATAATCTACCTTTTCCCTTAGAGCCCTATTTTCTTCTATGCATGCATCATTAACATTGAAAGGCATATATTCATGTGAGCATGCATCATCATGACTAGAAGAAATATTTTCATTAATATTTAAGCATGTTTTTTTTAATTTTTCTTCTAAGTCCTTAATTTGATCTAGCATGCATTTATTTTTCTTCTTTGCCCTAAATAAGTCCTTAGTGAGGCTAGAAATCATGGACATTATTTGCTTAGGGGGTAGATTCGTTACCTTACTTACCAAATCCTCTTCCGATGATGAGGATGTAGAGGAGGCTCCCCCTTCACTTGAGCTTGCTTCTTCACCATCGGAGGAGGAGGTGGAGAGATCATCAAAGGCCATCAATGCCAAATTTGTGACAAAGGAATTTTCTTCCTCAGATGATGATGATGAGGAGGAGGAAGGGTCATCCCAAGTCCTTGCCTTTAGTGCCTTTGCCTTTCCCTTTTCTTTGGCTTTCTTCTCTTCTTCTTTCTTCTTGCTCCCCTTTTTCTTCTTCTTTTCTTCCTTCTTTCTCTTCTCCTCTTTGCTCTTGTTCAAGAGGGGACATTATCCCTTATATGTCCTTCCCCTTGACAATTGTAGCAAATAATCTTCCCCCTTGGTCTTCTTCTCCTATCATTGGATTTATTAAATTGAAAACCTTTTAATGCACGCCTTACCCTCCTTACCATATAGGCTTCTTCCATGCTATCCATGGAGGAGGAGGAGGATGCTTCATCGGAGGAGGAGGGGATCTCCATCTTCTTCTTCCCTTTGTTGGCCAAAAGTGCTACTCCTCTTGAAGGTTGAAATTTTGGCTCTTCTATTATTCCTTCAAGTCTTGTTTCATGGAGCTCCATGGTTGAGAAGAACTCCTCCAAGGTGCTCACTTCTAAATTCTTTGACATGTAGAAGGAGTCCACCATTGAACTCCATTTCGATGACCGGAGAAAAGCGTCGATTGCTTTCATAAGCATATCTCGGTTCGAAAGTCTTTCTCCTACACTTGTTAGCCCAATTAAAATCTCTTTAAACCTAGAATGCAATGATGTTACCTTTTCTCCCTTTTCTAATTTGATGTTGCTTAATTGGGAGCGGAAGAGGTCTCTCCTTGCAAGCTTGGCTTCCGAAGTGCCTTCATGAAGTTCAACCAATCTCTCCCACATCTCCTTGGCACTTGAGCACTCCCCAATCCGGTTGATCTCTTGTTGGGGGAGCACATTGAAGAGATGGTGCTTGGCTTTTGAGTTTGCAAGGTGCTCTTCCCTTTGCTTTTTCGTCCACCTTGACTTCTCTATTGGTTCACTCTCTTCGTCCCTAGGCATCTCAAAACCATTTTCCATTATAAGCATAATATCAAAATCGGTTTCAAAGAATACCTCCATTCTCTTTTTCCACCAAGAGAATTCGCCTTCAAATTTCGGAGGGTGAATGTTTGAGCCGGTCATTCTTGAATGTTCTTGTTGTGGCGGTTAGTCCGCGACAAGCTTTCCTTGGCTCTGATACCACTTGTAGGGGATCGATCGGCCGGCTAGAGGGGGGTGAATAGCCCTCTTTCGTTTGGTGGTGGGTTTTGCTCGTCTACACAATTGTTAGCGCAAGCGGAATACTAATAAAGACAAGCAAATAAACAATAAAGAATACAAACAATGCTAACACCAAGTCGTAACGTGGTTCATGGCTACGCCGCTAATCTACGATCCCGATTCGTCCAAGGTGAATCACTCCTTTT
This sequence comes from Wurfbainia villosa, assembly GCA_025175895.1. NCBI lineage: Eukaryota > Viridiplantae > Streptophyta > Magnoliopsida > Zingiberales > Zingiberaceae > Wurfbainia > Wurfbainia villosa. The sequence goes on along the minus strand of CM045994.1, from coordinate 30,302,968 downwards.
CCAAATCCACTAGATCTCTCCTTTGCACCAAGCTAGGTGGAGGTAACCTCTTTACAATCCCTCTTCTTACAATAGAATGGAATAATAGCAAGTAAGAATATTGGGAATTCTTTAGGGCACTTTGGGAGAAGATTAGAGCATGAACATTAGGCCCCCAAAGCTCCACACCCTTCCTCTTTATAGAGGAAGAGGGTTTCTTCCCGTTGACACAGGAGCAATCGACTGATGTTCCTATCAGTCGACTGGTCCTGTAGTCGTTGCCCAATAACGGTTGCTTTCCATGTTGGATTTCATCTAACAGTACTGACATCAGTCGACTGATGCTCGATCAGTCGAGTGCTCCGTGAGCTCGACTCCATTCTGTGCCCGAAACACTTGCGACCAGTCGACTGATGCCTTCATCGATCATTGGTGTCTTATAGTCATTGTCATTCCATGGCGATCATTGTTTCTGAACTGGACTCGAACACTAGTCGAGTCACCGTTGACTTAGAGTAGTCGACTACCATAACATGGTAGTCAACTGATGTCGGGAAATCCCATCCGACACTTAGCCAAATGGCCAAGTTTCACCTAAGAGCGCTACCCCTTTCCCGGGTTACATTCGCTCACTCTCATCCCTCGGAGTCCCTCTCCTTTGAAGTTATCTTCGTCTGGCCACGTCCCTCAGATGCGTCAAGCGCACGGCTCTGCAGCGCCATCCTTCGCGTCTCACCCTGAAGTCTACTTCCTCCGGCTTCACTCCAAGCTCCTCGTCCAACGGTCCCTCGGATGCTCCAAGCGCATGACTTCCGCAAAGCCATCCTTCACCGACTCAAGGACCGAGTCATGAGAGGTGAAATTCTCCAAGGCTCCATGTGCGAATTACTAAGTCCTGCAAGACTCCAATGCACATATCAAATCATAATAACACTCTAACTTAAACCCTTTTCCACACACATCAAAACCTTATCATGATAAGAGATTGCCCTAACAGCCTATTATTCCTAGCATGCTTTTGTTCATAAGTAATAGCAATTGCATTAAAATTGTTCCTAGCATGCTTTTGACTATTAAAACTAGAAGATGCATTTTTTAAATATACCTTAGGGTTAGCTTTAGCAGCTCCCCCTACATGTGATGCTCCTTGTTTCCTCCTAGGGCGTTGGCTTCTATAGTGTCCCTTTTGATGGCATTTAAAGCAAATGATATGCTCCTTACTCTTTTGATTTTAGGCACCGATTTTCTTGGTCTTTGGCACGATTTGTGTCGTCTTCTTGACCCGTTTAGGACACTTACTCTTGTAGTGTCCTTGCTCCCTATACTCAAAATATATTATATAATTTTTAATTTTAACTACAATATTTGAGTTACCTAGGTCAATGGTGGAGGTTTGGGCTTGCTCTTCTTCTTGACCGGAAGTAGAAGCTTCTTCTTGATGCTCCGGAGTGGATGGTCTCTCCTCCCCCTCAATCCTAGAGGTGGAGGCCTCTTCCACTTCTTCCACCTCTTCCGATCTGGACATTAATTCCCTATCAATCTCCGAATCCTCAAGCTCTTAGGATGAAGATGTGCTTGCTTCTTCTTGAGCTTGAGAGGATGAGCACTCCTCCTCTTCCTTTTCTTCTTAGATCAGTTGTGGGTTCTCATGGAATCTTGTCACTTGGCTCCATAGCTCCTTGGCATCCATGTAATCACCTAAACTACACAAAATGTCATTAGGAATCAATTCAACCAAGAATTTTATACCTTCTTGTTTTTCTCGAATTCTTAGATTTGTTCCTCAGTCCACTTCTTCATTTTGAGAAAACCACCCTTTGGCCCTCTCGGATACTCGAATCCTTCCATCAAGTTGGACCATTCTTCAAGATCCCTCATCATGATGAAGTCTTCAATCCTTGCCTTCCACTGATTGAAGTCTTCTCGTCCATAAAGCACATACGGGACCGGCGTGTTGATATCCCATCCAACTTTTTCTTCAAATTCCATCTTCTTCCTCTAGCGGTGCTCCCTTAGTTATTAAACCTTGAAGAGCAGCCTCACTCTTATACCACTTGTTGGGACCGTGATGTCCGCTAGAGGGGGGTGAATAACATTTACGTACGGATGATGGAATTCAATCGTGCTTGCTACAAAATGTTAGTATACGCAGTGGAAATAATAATGATACAAACAAATACACAACACAAGCACAAGTACACGAGATATAACATTAAGCTCAAATGAGCTCTAGCGATGCAATCAACACCATTAATAAATAATACTCCTTCTCGATAACAAGTCAGAGATGGAGAAACCTCATATAAATGATTACACTAAGTAATACAATGGATACAAGCAACTACAAATATGAAATGCAATACAAGTAAAGAAAAACACTTTACAAGGAGATTTTGATTGATTGATCTTTGATTGTCTTGGACTAGCCTTGAAGGAACGGAAAGCACTAACTATTCCCCTTCAAATCGCCCAAGAGAACCATTACCAAATCCCTCTCCACAAGCTACTTTTATAACCTACATTCGGGTTGGATTTCGCCTAGCAGTCGACTGATCAAGACCATCAGTTGACTACTCCTGTAGTCGTTGTCTCACAAAGGCCTGAGCCACATTGGATAAGTTCCAACGGATAGACCATCAGTCGACTGATCATGCCCATCAGTCAATTGATCGAGTCATCACTCGACTGCCAAACCCTAACAGTCGACTCGAAAACTTTCTATCCTCAAAAACTCGACCAACAGTCGACTAATCACCATATCAGTCGACTGATCAGGCCAACAGTCGACTGCCCAATGCTGGCAGTCGACTACTAGGCCATTTCTTATAGTCGAACACCAGTCGACTCACATCAGTCGACTAACCATAATATCAGTCGACTGATACCCTCATCCATGAGGTTTTAACATCAAGTATGATGCCCTCATACTTGCTAGACCACCCTTAGCCTAGACCTAAGCCTTCTAGCCACCTTCATCAGCCTCATGTCTATCGGATCCCTCCAAGTCATCCATGACTTGTTCATCCATACACTAGCCTTTAGGTGCTTCCATCAGCTATTGTCATGCTAACGTGGTCTACACCACCAAAGCACATTGGGCTTACGCTACCAAGACTCCCTCTTGGACTTTACACCGCCAACCATTGGACTTATGCTGCCAAGACTCCACCCTTGGACTTTATGCCACCAATATTACCCCTTGGATTTCCCTTGCCAACCCATATTGAACTTTCAATTTGCCAAAACTCAAGCTTGGACTTTCCCTTGCCAAGACCCATGCTTGGAATTTCCATGTCAAGTACCCATGACTTGGACTTTTCATGCCAAGTACACAAGACTTGGACTTTCCATGCCAAGTACACAAGACTTGGACTTCTCTATCATATGGTCAATCCCATGTCAACCATATAGTCAAACAATGGTCAAACCATCATCAAATATCAAAATACCCCTCGAGTCAAACTCGAGTCCGGTCAATCATAATCCAGGTCGATTGCACCAATAATCTCCCCAAACCATTGTCAAACATCAAAACACTACTCAAGTCCAACTCGAGTCTGGTCAATCATGACTTGGGTCGATTGCACCAACAAGGACAAGCAAGGCTTGGGTCACAAGCCTAGGTCCAAGGTAGATAAGCCTACCTACCATAGTGTTTCATATAGTTATGGAACAAGTTCTAGGTTTAGGAAAGTCAAGGCTACTAGGGAAGTCATCCCTAAGGCTTATCTTGACAAGTGTCTAGTGGCTAAGGTTTCAATGAAACCAAGGAAAGCCACTAACAAGGTTACAAGGGAAGCAATCCCTAGGGTTAACCTTGACAAGACCAAAATGACCAAGGCTTCCAAGCCTAGGAGGGTCATTAGAAAGGTATTGAGGGAAGTTATCCCTAGAGAGTACCTAGTAAATCCAAGGAGCTTCAATAGGTATTGGGTTCCTAGGAGCGTGATACCCTCACGCTAGATGGGTTTAGGTGTGTCAACCTTGAATAAATAGGTAGTTAACCTAACCATGGTAAAGGTGACACTTCAAGACATTTTTAAGATTTTTGGATTCCTTGGAAATGAGGTTGAATTATGTTCTAAAATATTTTAGGATGTACCAATGAATTGTGTGGAAGTTGAAAATTTGATTAAAATTGGCACAATTAGGTTTAGAGGTCATGGTATATCATTTTGGGTTTTTGGCACACTTAGGAGAATGATCTATTATGGCAAAATGGAATTAATCCTAACAAATGGAAACTAATATCAAAATTTAGATATTTTTATGCCTTATATTTTATTTGTCATGCTTTGATTAGCATATATCATGTCATGACATCATATTTCATTTTTATCATTGTATATGTCATGATCATGCTTAGGTTAAGTTTTTGTGTCATGTATATTTAGACTTAATCATATGCCATGACATCATAATTTTTGGCATGACATCATGATTTTTGGAACATGCTTAATTATGCTATCATTTATGTCATAATCATTATTAATGCATTAATTAAAATTGAGTTAATGACTATGACATGATTTGAAGTCTCATATATAATAGAATCAAATAGAGTTGCCTAGAAAATGCATGAGACCTTAGATTAGGATGAACAAAACTCACATCTCACATCAAATTGACATGTGTGTGTTTTCATACACCCTAGACACATTTGAGATCCTAGGAAATGAGTTAAGTTCAAGGTGCATAATTCTTGCATCTAGATGAACTCAAACTCATCTTATACCATGGATGAATCATGAGGAAAGATAGTATACAAGTCATGTGCATTAAGCTCATAGACCATGGTTCAATATAATATTTTGAAAACATTTTAAAAAACCTCGATGAAGCCTATCTTTTGATAGTAATCACCATTGAGAAGATTGAGACAAAGTTGGCTTAAAACATTGAAAGTTTCAATGCTTTTGAACTTTGTATCATTCTTTGAATTTAAAAGTTATTTTCATATAAAACTATTTTTCCCCTATAGTGTTGGCATAAGTAATATGTGGTTGAAACTTCATGATTTTTTAAATTTTTTAGAATTATTTATGCATTTCTGAAGTTGGTCTGAAAATTCAATTTCAGAAATTTCAGAAACTAGTCTAGGCTGCGTCTCAACTAGAGATGTTGACACTCAACTAGAAGCTTTCTCAGTTGATTGTTAGCACTGTTTTGGCTTACCAATGTTGGGTTAAGTCATCTGACCATAACCCTAGGCTAGATAACTACTCCTACACCTCTAATGTGCTTAGATAAGCATTAAAAGGGTGAGATTTTCATTGGAAATGAATTGGAGAGTTAATTAGGGCAAAAATCAAATTTTAAGGATTGTGAAAGTTTAAATTTGAACTTTTATCCTTATTTTCTATTTGTTTAAGGTCTCTATTGTATTAGGAACTCTCCAAGGACATTGTTGGTGCAATGGTCCAGGGGGAGTAAGCTTTTAGTGGAAGATTATCCATCTAGGTATGATGGATAATAGTTTATAAAAAAGGGGGAAAATGGAAGATTGCTTTTCATTTAGTGATAGATCACTAAGGAGAATGAAAGCATTCAAGATGAATTTTGACCAAGGAGGAGAAGTAAGAATCTCATTGTAAAATGAGACATGGTAAATCTTGGTAGACTTTTTGATATGTGTCAAGAAGGAGGAGAAATGGAAGGGGTTAAGTTAGGATCTTAAGTAAGGATCAACCCTAATATACACTAAACCCCAAAAATTTCAAAAATTTGAAATTCTTATTTAAGAACACTTTGTTATGCTTTGGCATAAGAAGAATCAAGTTGGGTTATGGGATAACCTAACTTAACGGTATTGTCAAACATCAAAAAGGGTGAGATTGTTGGCGCAATCGATCCGGGTCACGATTGATCAGACTCGAGTAGGGTTTTGATGCTCAACAATGGTTTATAATATGATTTGACCATATGACTAGTGGATGGTATGGGACACCCAAGGTCATTTGAGGGAGACTATTGGAGGAATCCAAGTCGGTCAAGATTGACCAGACACTTGGTGTGGAAAAGTCCAAGTATGAATACTTTTGACAAGGGAAAATCCAAGTTGGTCAATGGAGACCGGACACTTGGTGTTGGAAAGACCAACGAGGAGTTGGCGAGGGAAGTCCTGACAGGTCTGGGAGACCTTGCTTGGCAGTGAAGTCCCAGACAAGGAGTCTTGGAAGTGAAGTCCCAGAGGCGTGACCTCTTGGCAGTGAAGTCCTAGACGAGAAGTCTTGGCAGTGAAGTCCCAGAGGCGTGGCCTCTTGGCAGTGAAGTCCCAGATGAGGAATCTTGGCAAGAGAAGGCCCGACTGATCATGGAGATCGAGCTTGGCAAAGGGAAGTCCCGACAGGTCGGGAAGCTTCGACGGAGCTCTATAAGAGGAGGCTTGAGGGGGTCTTCGGGCAAGGTTTTGGAGGGGCAATTTGAGGCGAGGTGTTGTTGCATTTCAGAGCCTTCAAAGTCATCCCAAAGCAACCAACAAGCAAGGATTCAAAAGCCCTAATTTGTAAAATGTGCTCACTTGTTCTTCCATTTGCTTTTGTTATTATTGTAGTTGCTTATTGTATCTCATTCTTATTGTTATAAGAGACTTGTAAGAGGTTCCTCCACCTCCGGTGTGTTACTGAGAAGGAGAAGTTTGATAGTGGTGGTGTGCATCACTAGAGCTCGCTAGGGCTCGGTCGTGGAGTAGCAACTAGTGTTCCAAGCCCCGTTAAATCCGTGTGTTGTTGTGTGTATTGTGTTTTGTGCTTGTATTTGTATTTGTATTTATATTTTCATTGTGTACTAACAATTTGTAGATAAGCACGACGAATTCCATCATTGATCGACGCGAATTGTTATTCATCACCCCTCTAGCGACGCCAACGGTCCTACATTCTATACACAAGAATGTTTTTTACTTATAATATCACTTAGTTTATGTAAAAGACTGCACCCTTTCCCGCTTTTCCCCAGAAAAACTTTATGTACAATTACTACTTTAATTCGCAACCAAAATGGTATTTATATTAAAAGATACCTCCATGTCCTTCTTTATTACCCCTTCACCTGTGCGATTTCTCCTCCCACACGTACCAAACGATATAAGTGAAAAGAATATACCAAGTAATAAAAACATGAGAATATCCCCACAAGTTAAAAGAGCCAAAATCAACAACCATATAATATCATCATGAATTAAACTACCACATATCATTTACCTCTCATTTACCTGCATATGGATTTGAACAAAAGCCCAACAAAGACAAGGAAGACACAGATAATCTGAAGTCATCAGTTTAGCGAGCTGATACATATCAAGAAGAACATAACATTGAATAGCATTGAGCTTTTTCATTTGGAGGAACAGTGAAGTCCAGTAAACAACCATATATTCCACCCCTTATCTCTACGATGTCTCTGAAGCCAAAAATAGACTACTGTAAATTCAAACTAACAAGCGCTCTAAAAATACCACAGGGTAATTGTATATCAAACTTAATCAGAGAAATATCAGATCTAGAACATCCCTTCTGACTGGCACATGGTACACCCCCATACTATTCAATTTTTGAAGGGATTTATTAATAGTCTTCCCCTTCTGCCCTGTCCGTATAGCATCCACATAACATCTCCGAGAAAGCTATTGATCACTCTTAACTTCCCCTATTTCATTGCCAACAGGAAACTTAATTTTCTGATGGTAAGGAGAAACCACCACTTGTAAACTACTTGAGACAGGTCATCCCAGAATAGCATTGTAGGAAGAAGGCATGTCAACTATTGTAAAATTGATAAGTGTTGTTCTTCTCCTTGGTTCATCTCCTAATGATAGAGGCAATTTTATTTGACTCATGGGTTGTGCCTCACGCCCAGAAAACCCAAATAAGGAGGTGTTGATCGACTGTAAATCATTTATATTAACTCCCATTTGCTCCAACGCCGACCAATACAGAATATCCACTGAACTGTCCGGGTCTACAAAAACTCTTCCTACATCAAAATTAGCAATAATGGCCCGAATCACTAAAGAATCAGTATGAGGGGTTATTACCCCCTCTAAGTCACTAGGGTCGAAACCCAAAAGAGGTCCCCTACCCTAGGTAGAGTTGTTATGACTGCACACTCCTCTCGACTATGTCTTTTCTAAGCTCTGTTTGAATCTCTGTTAGTGGAATCTCCATAAATCATATTAATAGAGCCTCTTACAGGAGGTTGATCCGTAGGCATTATTCTGTCAGAAGCTATCTCCCTTGGCTGAATAGGTTGTTCAAGTCGATTCACAGAAAATCTCATTGGATTTTCTCTACCATAACTTCTTCCCCCAAACCTCTGCTGATAGGGAGCCGGATTCATAACCATATTCCGAATGTGGGGATGAGCTCTTGAATGTACGGTGAATTGTCGCGGTATCATTCCAAATTAATTATCAAACCCTCTCTACACTAATATAACATAGTGAATGGCGCGGATCATTTCCTAACGAGTGTAATCGATAAAATAGTGATCTTAAAATTGCTAATTATTGCTTGTGTTTTCTATCAGGGTTTGGAATTTTAAAAACTAATCCTACTGAATGAAAGACAATGCAAGTAATTAAAACTTTAATCTAACTAAACTACGATGATAATGAAATTAAAAAAGATATAAACTAAGCATTCAAAACGTAAAGACACTGCAAGAAATTAAACAACAATTCAAGTGCAAAATAACATGCGTGTAAGCAAGCATGAAATTAAACTATGATTACGATAAAATTAAGCTAATGAACAATTAAGCTAAGGAACAACTAAGCTAAGGAACCATTAACCTAATGAACAAATAAGCAAAGTTACAAGTAACACAAATAATTCGTGAACGATAAAATAAACTACAGCTAAACTCCTAATTAACGTAGGATAAACAATCGAATTAAATCCTAGAATCAAGCATCACAATTAAGCATTGAAGGAACCAACAAGATAAACATTTAAATGAAACTACTAATTAAACTCTAAAACAAACTACGAATTAACTACAATGTAAACTACGAACTAACTACAAACTAAACTACATGTCAAACTACAAATTAAATTACAAGTCAATAACTTAAGCTACAATTGAACCTACAACAACAACAATTAGAGATGATAACAGACTCAATTTACTAATCCAAATATAACATAAATAAACTATCCAATTAAATAGATTGACTCCAAATATAGTGAATCGACGATCCTCAGCACTCAGAGAAAGGATCTCCCTCTCCGGCAACAGCGATAACCCAAACAATTTCCTCCGACGATGGATGCGGAGCTGCCCAATCGACGCAGCCAATGGATGGAATCCTTGCCAAAAATCCTCCAGCAAGTACTGAACTGAAACTGGAAGCTGGCCTTATGCTCCGGCGGTGGATTGAGCGGCTGCCAAATCCCGGCAGCCAAGGGATGGGTCTCGAAGGTGGAGCAACCGAATCTCGGTGGCGGAAAGGAAAGGAACCGGAGCAGAGGGTTGTAAGCTCTTCGCCGGCGATGGATTGGAAGCTCTGTCGCCAGAATTGGGAGTTCAAACTCACAGCCGGAACTGGGAAAAGGTGCTACCGAATCTCGGCAGTAGGAAGTTGACCTCGGCCTTCTGAATCCCATCCAACCGAGGCGTCTCAGCTCCAGTTGCAGGCGCTGGAAAGTTCTCTGGTGAAGAGGGTGGACCGGAATCCCGTCATCTGCCACTGCCGACGAGCTGTCAGAATCCCCGCATCTCAATCGGCCGACAGGATGGGAAGGGATCAATGCCGGAGATGGAAGGAATGGTCGCCGGAGATGGCTTGACGGAGCTGTTGCCGCTGCTGTGGAGGAAGATCGCCGCACGCGCGATGAGGAGAAGCGTCGCCGCCGGCTCTGCGCGATTCTGTTTCTGCGCTGCGCTCTCGCGTTTGGGGAAGATGTTGGATTTTTAAAGATGATTTCCTATGACCGTCCGATCATCTTATCCCGCCGATCTTAGCCGTCAATTTAAGCTAGGTTTTGATGAATCAATATTTGCTTAATTAGGCTGCTCCATCCAACGGTGGTGATCGATCCAATTCTAGATGGCCGGTTCTGATCAATCTGAAGGGACAATCACGATCGGTCAAATCTGGATGAAGGGCTAAGATGTTTAGATCTAAATGTATGGACTGGATCTCTCCAGATCTAGATAGATGGCTCAGAATCAAGCCTCTTTCATCGGACGGTCCATATTGTTCATATTTGATATCTTGATTGGATTGCCTTCGATCTTGATGAAGGGCTCCGATTAAATCAACTTGAGATGCCCAGTATGATCCTAGATAAAGCTATATTTGAATCAACTTGAGTCTAGTCCATTGGCTCATCTCGATCTCCTACAAACAAAGATAAATTTTGCATATAAGTCCAAAATTTAGGAGAATTTACAATAAGGTCCAAAATGAATCCAAACTCATAAAACATATTAGTAATCAATAATAAATCACTCGAGAGGATAAAAATATTGATATTAAGGACCAAAATAACACGATAAAATGGTAGTTATCAATTCCCCCACACTTATTTTTGCGTGTCCCAAGCAAGCAAAGAAAACTAAAAGTAAACTGAAGGTATATCTCCCTAGCAATTCCCAAACATACATGGAAGATCGTGATAGAAAGTTACCTAGAATTGTCAAATCTCAAAAACTCAAGCAATCATGAACTCAAATCTTACACAAGTTAACAAACACGGTGACTTTAATCCATCCTGAATAGACCCTGAATGATTAAGCCTCACAAGATAAGTAGTGGTTTCTTTCTCTCTCATCAACATATAATAGTGGAGTTCACTCAAACTACTCATGGTTTATGCACTACCATATGTTTGCTTTTCTTCTACCTTCACCACTATATACACATAAGAATGCACAATTATAGAAGGCTTATTAGGAATGTAAGGAAAACATGAATACAAGAAAAATGACAATATGTGTGAAAGGAAAGAAAGGTAAGAAATGAAATAGCTAAAGAAATGCAAGAAGATATGGAAATACTGAAATGTTATATAGATGAGTACAAGAAAGCAATGCCCCAAAAGGTCTCATCAAAGCTAGCTTTTCACAATTCACTAAACATGTAAACAACCCCAATCACTTTCACAATACAAATCCATAGATGATATACAATAAATCTCTCAATAGTTGCAATAAGAGATGTCTATCACAAAAATACCATCACACACATAAAAAATTGCACAACATGTCAATTTTTTTTATTGCCTTTATTGGTTTGGCCAAATGTTTTTTTTTCAACTTTTTTTTTTCTTCAATTTTTTTTTCAATTTTTTTTCTTAACATGCAGTGCACTTCCCTATGCTCTAAAAAAATGCATCAAGCTCAGCTATAAAAATAAAAACACGGCTTGTCCATGGTGATCAAGCATGACATGCCTATGCTTACATTGAATTCTCCTGAGCTACTCTCTCCCCCACACTTAAACTTTTGTTCATCCCAAGCAAAATACTCATAATAGAACATTCAAGTATTCCACATCCAAAAGAGTAACAAAGAAGGAAATAATGGAAGGAAAGAAAAATGACATGATGAATAGCTAAAATATTATTCAGTAAGCATGTGGCGATAAAAGAAGTAAAGGGAAATATGTGAGAATGCCTTCATAATAATCATGCAAACCTATGATTGTGTGGTCTCGAAAGAATCAAAGCAAATTCTAGAGTTACAATAACCACAAATACACCACACATAAGCAATAAAAACAAGCACAATCCTCACTAAGAATGAAAAAAAATCATCTAAAACTATCTGATGCGGTCGTAGAAGGGTTTTCTGGCTTCCTTTCAATGTCGAGGAGCATGCAGGAAGTTTGAGGGTTCTCTTCGACCGCAACAGTAATGAAGTACAAAGAAGAGAAAATGCACGCAACACCAGCAGTGAACAAAGACACAAGATATAACGTGGTTCGGAACAAGGATTCCTACTCCACGAGGGTGAGCTCTTCCACGAGCTACGGTGCCAAAGCACTTTCACTATAAACTTCCTCCTTCACGGAAAGAACTTCCGGAGGTGGAGGAGAAAACCTCTTATAATTAGCTCAATACACAGAAAGTATCGGAAAGATGGAGCTCACTACTCTCCTTGTCTTTTTCTCCGGCGATGTGGTCGCTCTCCCCTTCGAATGTGCCTTTGTCTCTTGCCTGTTGGAAAAGTGCGGATCTCCTCCTCTTGTCCTGCTTCTCCCCTTTTATCCTCCTTCCTCTGGCCAGCTATTGCATCACGAACCTCCTTCATCGTACACGTGGCCACCTTGCTGATATGGAGAATAATTCTGTTACAGGCACGAGGAGTGAAGGCTCCTCTGAATATCATGTGGGGGGGGGCCCTCTTTTGTTGTGTAACAACCTCTTATCTATATTTCGGGAAATATTCTAGCCCATCTCTTTCAACCACTTTCCTCTGGTAAAGCTAGCCTAGACCTACCGCTCATGTGTAGCGTAGCTCTTAGGCTTTCTCCGGTAGCCCAAACCAATCTTCTCTCCTTCCCGTACCAAATCATCTCCAGGCCCATTCGACCGAGCTGATTCCTCTCCTCCTTGCCTAGAACCAATATTCGAATTCGCCCAACCGTGCCAACCCCCTCAAATCGTCCTCCTGAGCCAATTGCCCAGATCGACGCTGGCGCCAACCTCCTCTCGGACTCTTCTGCCCGGGCCGGATACTTGGTTCTGACACCTTATTTACGGAAAAGCGGTAGCAGCAGTATAACTATCAACACAGAATCCATCACCAAGTAGTAACCAAATGCAATCAAATAATCCATTCATGACAATAAATCCCCGAAACTCGACAATCAAATTTAACTAGCTTTCATGACTTCTAAGATGATATAAAGGAATGCATAGGAAATTTATTTGAAAAACCAACTAAACAAAAACTCAACAAACAAAACATAACAAGTAAAAAAAACAAATAAAGTAAAAGAAATGTATATACAATGAAAAGAAAAGAAGATGAGATGGATCAAACTCCCCTGAGATCCTGGCGATTGGAGGCGGTTCATTAAGAATATCCAGACTGGGAGTGGGATGGATGGAATGGAGGTGAGTGCTTTCTTGATGTGATCAGGGTAGTTCCATGCTGCTCCCTCCGAAATGATTATCGCCTCATCATATGTAATCTCTGGAGGTCGTAGACGATTCAGTAGAAGTTTCCAACTTGGGGGCTAGATTATTGCATTATCTGTCAGGGCATTCATCAACAATATTCTTGGAGACTCTATCTCAGGTGGGAGTGTCCAGTCTGGGGTTGTCCAGCTATTCACCACTCTCATGTCATCATCCTCAACATCTGATACAACAACAACTTCATCAATGAATTCACATCCATCAGTGTCCAAAATCACATCACAACATAATGGTTCATAGGAGTCTTATGGAGTAGCTGAATCATAGATATGCCTATCACCCACTCCACAATCCATCTCCCTAATCGCGTCAATATCCATATGAATGGTCTTCGGTGGAGGCTGAATGAACTCTTGTGCTTGCATTTAGCTGATGGATGTTGCAATTTGATCCACTGTAGTCTCTATACTGCTGATAATACGGATCCATGTTTCTCACAAAAATAATTCCTGGTCTTTCCTGAAATACTAACAAACAAATCAAAAGACACAGGAAGTAGACATGACAAAATACATAGATATACAAAAATTGACAGAATGAAGCCCTAAACAATATTTTTGTTTTAGAAAAATGGATAAACAATCCTAAGTATACTAAGTGTTAGGACCCTTGGAACGGCTAGAGGGGGGGTGAATAGCGTTTCGCCCATTCGTGAGCAGAATTCGATCTCGTTCGTGTCTACAATTTTGTTAGCGTAGCGGAATACAGATAATGATAACAATAACGAAATAGACAACAAGCTAACACAATGATATAACGTGGTTCGGAACCGCACGGTTCCTACTCCACGGATCGAGCTCTAAAGAGCCCTAGTGATGCACACGCACTCACTAATGATAAACACTCCTTCTCGACACAAGTCAGAGGCGGAGAAACCCCGTACAAACGTTTACAACAATAAACGAATGGAATACAAGCAATATACAATGTAAATACGAAGTACAAGTAAAGAAAAGACTTTACAACACTTGTTTTGATTGCTTGAATGCTTGGTTGCTTGCTTGCACTTGGAGACCTGATTTGCACCAACAAATCGCCCCAATAGCCCTCAAGAACCGATACAAAAATCCTCCATCACGAGATCCTTATAAAGCTTCAACCTGTGCTGGAAAAGGTCGATCAGTCGACTGATCGGGACCATCAGTCGACTGATCACACTGTTGCTGTGAGACAACGGTGTAATCCATGCTGGAAAAATCCAACGGCTAGGACATCGATCGGTGATCGCGAACATCGATCGATGATGAGCCATCACTCATTGCTCGTCTCGGTCAGTGAGACTCCATTCGTGGCCGAAAATCGAGCATCGGATCGGTGATCACATGATCGGCCGGCGCTCGTCAATCGATCGGCCGCGATGGCGATCGCTAGGCCACTTCCCGCAGTCAAACCCTAGTTGACTTGGTACAGTCGACTGCCACATGACATCAGTCGACTGACACACCTCAACCATGAGGTTTTGACCCAAGTATGGTTCCCTCATACTTGCTAGACCACCCTTAGCCTAGACCTAAGCCTTCTAACTACCTCCATCAGCCTCACGCCTCTCGGATCCCTCCAAGTCGTCCATGACTTGTTCATCCATCGCGCTAGCCTTCAGGTTCTTCCATCGGCTATGTCATGCTAACGGTGTCTACACCGCCAAGGCACATTGGACTTACGCCGCCAAGACTCCGCTTGGACTTTACGCCGCCAACCATTGGACTTATGCTGCCAAGACTACCGCTTGGACTTTACGCCGCCAATATCAATCCCCTTGGACTTCTAATGCCAACCCATGTTGGACTTTCCATGCCAAGACCATGCTTGGACTTTCTATGCCAAGACCATGCTTGGACTTTCCCAAATGCCAAGACCATGCTTGGACTTTCCCTTGCCAACCCATGTTGGACTTTTACATTGCCAAGACCATGCTTGGACTTTCCATGCCAAGAACTCAAGACTTGGACTTACCATGACAATTACATTGTCATATGTTTTTGTCGAAACATCAAAACACATCAAAACATCACTCGAGCCAAACTCGAGTCCTGGTCAATCGTGACCTGGGCCGATTGCACCAACAATCTCCCCCTTTTTGATGTTTGACAAAAACCAAACAAATTATTGAGTTAGAACACTAACTCAAATCCCTTACCAATTATCCCAAATTGGTAAATACTCTCCAAATGTTCTCCCCCAAACATTCTCTCCCTTTTTGACTAACATCAAAAAGGTTTTCTCTCCAAAGAGGTCAATGTCTCATGTCCCAATGAGATCGTACAATCTCCCCCTTGATCCAAAAATACTTAGGATGCCTACCATCTTCCTAGTGATAAGTCCAATATCACTCAAGAGAGGCAATCCCATTTACTCTCCCAATTTCCAAATTGGGTCTCTCAAAGGTCCCATCAATTTCCCAATTGATGTCATATTCTCCCAATAACTTCTCCTTTTCAAGGAGAAAAATACATCCATCATCCCAAGATGGATACCTCCCCCTAAAGGCTTGCTCCCCCTTGATCATTGCACCAACAATGTCCTTGGGAAGCCCCTAAGCCAATAGGAACTCTAAACCATCAAAATTAAGGTCCTAAGTTCAACATAGAACTTTCTAACACCTTAAAATTGATACAAACCCTAAATACTTCTCCTAATCCATATCCAATGGATTTTCACCCTTTATAATGCTTCCCAAAGCATATCCTAGGGTTAGGAGTGATTAGGGACCATAACCGTAGCTGAAATAGGGTTAAACAACTTTGGTAACCCCGAAATCAGGCTATCAGTCGACTCTGTCAGATACCAGTCGACTGATGTGTCCATCAGTCGACTGGCACGAGGCAACAGTCGAGTGATACAGCGCTGCAGTCGAGTCCAAACGCTGCCCATCAGTCGACTGCACTGTAGCGGCAGTCGACTGATAACTGAAAACCTGATTTTCAGAAATCAGACTCAACTTTTGGAAATTCATAAGTAATTCTACGTAAATCAAAAAATCACGAAACTTGATACGTATATTACTTATCACACATACAATCAGTGAAAAATTTTGGAAAAATATTTTTACCATCGAAATAGGAGATTGATACAAAATCCAAAAGTGATTGAAAACTTTAAAGTTTAAGCTCACTTTGTATCAATCTTATCAATGGTGATTGCTATCAAAAGATAGGCTTCACCAAGGTTTTTCAAAATGATTTTAAAATGTTTTTGAAAGCCTATTTTGAACCATAATTTATAGGCTAAATAACATAGCTTGTATATTAACTTTCCTTATGATTCTTGGTGGTAATTAGAATAAGTTTGAGTTCATCTAGATGCACTACCCATGCACCTTGAACTTAACTTATTATCCCAGCATCTCACATGTATCTAGGATGTATAAATACACATACATGTCAATGTGATGTGAGATGTGGATTCGGGTTCACTGTATCTATGGTTTCATGCATTTCCTAGGCAACCCTACTTGATTCCCTTATAAATGGGACTTCAAGTCATGCCATAGTCCTTAAATCAATTTCAACCAATTGCCTTAAATGCATGAATGATTATGGCATTAGAAATGATATAAATAAGCATATGCTCATAATCATGATGTCATGGCATAAGATGAAATTTAAGAACACATGACATCTAAAATAATCCTAAGCAATAACATGACATGGTATATGATAGGATGCAATTTCGTGTCATGATATATCAACTTTCATAAGCAATACAATTATACAAGTACTCATCCAAACACACAAGATTTTCATAAACAAAAATTTCATTTAACTTAAAAATTTTAGTCTTTTACATTCAAAATCGAGATTGGCTATGCTCAATCTCACTACAGAAACTGACAACAAAAGAAAATCTAACATCCTAAATATCTAATCGTCTGCAGGAGGTGGCGGTGGAGGAGGCTGCTGACTTAGGGTCCAGGCCCGCATCATCTCTAACATATTGAGCTGACACTGCTCGATGCGGCTCTGGGACTCCTCCATGCGATCCAGACGCACCGTGCGAAGCTGGCACGCCAATAACTCGGCGACCTAAGCGTCAACCGGATCACGATAGTCCTGAAATTTGGACTCCAGCCGGCCACGACGATCATCTGATGGACCCGCCGCTGATGCATCTGCAGGCATCTGATCGTCCTCATCAGCGGCGTCTACATCCTCGTAGTCCTCTGCTGCATCTCTGGGTACTGGAGGATGCTCTCGCTGCCTGGTGGTGGTCGTGGCGCCAACTCCATCTAGTCAGGCCCCATCCGTAGCTTTGCTAACGAGAAGTTCTGGAATCGATATACGATGACACCTCCGATAGCGCTCTCAGAGAACCCCTGTGGATGTTAACGCCTACGAACTCTAACCATGCGGTAATGATATGACCAAAAGGCATATGCACTTTCCCTTGTACAGGGGAAATGAAATGCACAATGCAGTGGAACATGTTTAATGCAAAGTTAATATCTAACCTATGACGCATGGCGTATAGTAGAAAGAGATGGGGAGGCCGAATCTTGGCCAGACCCCGAGTGACAATGGGAAGAAAACACCCAACAATGACCTTGTAAAGGACATTGTCAGGTGCAGACAACTCAGTGATAGGAAATAAGTTTTGGGCCGGTGGACGAGGATAACCAAAAATGTGCTCATGCATGGACTCCATAGAGATATGAGCAAAGGGCTCAGGTAAGGGGAAATCCATGGTAAGGTAATAGATAAAAGTGTCATCTGAGGGCCTACACTTGAGAAACTCCTACAGTATCGCAGGAGTGAACTCTAACTCGCGTTTTGCAATGCGAGTAGTGTAAGTAGGGTCGTCATCCACTTTCTTTAGGTTTTGATAAAATTCTTTAAGAAGGTCGTCGTTAATAGAATGGGTGCATAGGACGACTTTCATGAGACTATAGTATGAAATTAACTCCATTACATCACTACAATGACGGTTAAAAAAATCCCTGTCGATGTACCTAACCAACATTGGTTGGTACACTCGAGATTCACCCTCAGGTGGATCATCCCTACGGCCTCTCCTATTATGAATGCAATGTATGATATGACATGCATGGGCAATAATACATGATTAGATAAACCTAAATTGTAACGGAAATGAAAATTAGGGCTCGAAAAAAAATCGTTACTTAGGCGCCATTTGAAGGTGTGGCCGGAGAGAGAACTCAGATGTCGCCAGAAAACTCACCGGAGAACTTCAGACGCCGGAACCCTAATCGGAACAAGGAAAGATCAACCCTAAAACATGTGAACTAGGGCTCGAAATAAGTGAAAAAACGGAAGAAGAGAGGCTTATCTATCAAACCTAACACTTTGGGCGGTTGGCACGGCCGGAAGAATCGGTCGGAGACGGAGATGGCGATCGGAGAAAGAAAGGAGAAGAAAAGCTCGTCGCGTGAAGACGCCGAACCCTAGCGGTTCGGCGTTATAAAATCGCGATGCAGTCGACTGATGTGGAGCATCAGTCGACTGATCGCGGTTTATTACCGGGTTTACCGAGCCGGCAGTCGACTGATCCGGCTCGGCAATCGATCACCAACCTTCGCGGACGTGCTACGGGCATCGGACCGATGTTGCTCATCACGATCGATGTGCACATCACTCGATCGCTTGTCGAGCACTCGATCGATGACTCGGCCTCGGTGAATGACTATCACCGATCGATGTATCTCATCACGATCGATGTTCAATCGATCAGTCCGCGAAGCTAGCACTCGATCGATGACCGTATTGTATCTACATAGACCAATCGATAATCAGATTACGATCGATATCTGATTTCAAAATTCTGAAAATCTCGATTTCTTCATCTAATTGGTTCCATTTTATCATGTTTATCTTGTATATCGAATGTATTGATGTTATACTTATATTCATATATTTGTTAATGTATTTTTAATGTTTTATTCCATTTTTGCAGACATTAACATTCAATGATTTCCAAATCCTAACATCTCACCCTTCCTAAGTGTTAAAATACACAATCAAGGTAAAAGACTTGTTTGTGAGATGCAATTCATCCTAAACATTCCTTCCATGCAAACATATGGCAAAACATATGAAGCATGGTGAGTACAAGACATCAAGTTGTGTGACACTTGAGTATCGCTCTTGATGTTACTTTTACACGAACTCTTGAAGTGTGCCAACAATCAAAGTTACACACTATGATCTCTAAATCTAGATTGTGCCAATTTTGATCATTTTATAAAACTTCTCAATTAGCATTGGCACATCCTAAATCCACCTAGCGTGAGTCAATCACGCTCTTAGGAACCCAAAACCGATTTGAGCTTCTAGGGTTAATTAGGTATTCCTTAGGGATAACCTCCCTAGATACCTTCCTAATGACTTTCCTAGGCTTATTAGCCTTGGTCATTTTGGTCTTGCCTAGGTTAACCTTAGGAATTGCCTTCCTAACAACCTTCTTAGTGGCCACCCTAGGTTTCTTTGAAACCTTGGCCACTAGGCACAAACCTTGGTCAACTCTAGGGATGACTTCCCCATTGACCTTGGTCTTTCTAGACCTAGTTAATGTTCCATAGTCAAATGGAACACTATGATAAGTCACCTTGGACTTAGATTTGTGACCCAAACCATTCTTGCCCTTGGTTGACTTTTGACTCTTAGGTCCTAGATGTTGACTTTGACTTCTTGACCTAGGAGTTTGACCATTAGACCCTTTAAATTGATTTTGCATAATGTTAAGGGTCTTTTCAAGTTTTTCAAGCCTTGACCTCAAGACTTAATTTTCTTTTTCTAATTGCCCAATTTTAGAATTTTGATTTAAAACATGGGCATTGTACTTCATAGGCATGATTTTTCTAGGGACATTAGTCCCAAATTTCTCCTTATTCTTAAGGTGAACATTCTTAGCTCCTAAACAAATATGTTTATTATTTCTAGCATGCTCTTTATGATACATAGCAAAATTGCTAAAATTAGTTCTAGCATGCTCTTTAACGTTTAAATTAGACGGAGCATTATTTAAATGTACCTTAGGGTTTGCCTTAGTGGCTCCCCCTACTTGTGATGCTCCTTCTTTGGTCTTTTTGCTTCCCCTAGGACATTGATTCCTATAATGTCCTTTTGCATTGCATTTGAAGCATATGATGTGCTCCTTGCTCTTGATACTTGGGGAACCGGCGTCCGTTGACTTTTGTTGACTTTTAGGCGCCGGAGGAGCTTTCTTGACTTTCTTTGGGCACTTACTCTTATAATGCCCAAATTTCCTACACTCAAAACACATAATGTTATTTTTATTTTGAATTGAGGTGTTTGAGTTACCGATGGTGGTGAAGACCGGAATTGGACTTTGGGCTTCTTCATCTTGACCGGATGTCGAAGCTTCTTCTTCTCGATGTTCCGGTATGAAGATTCTCTCCTCCCCCTCAATCCTTGAGGTGGATGCTTCTTCCACTTCCTCCACCTCTTCCGACCCGGAAGTTGACTCCTCACTTTCTTGTGAGGATGATGATGATTCTTCTTCGGTCTCCTCCTCTTCCAAGTCTTCTTGGACCGATTCGGGATTGTCGTGGAACTTGATCAACTTGTTCCACAACTCCTTGGCATCCCTATAGCTTCCTAATCTGGACAAAATATCGTTAGGTATCAAATCAATCAACATTTTTGTTACCTTAACGGTTGTCTTGAATTTTTCCCGTTGCTCCTCGGTCCATCTCTTCATCTTGAGGATTTCGCCGTTTTCTCCTTTCGAAGCATCAAAACCTATAGTCACGGCAAACCAATTTTCTATATTCGTCATTAGAAAATATTCCATCATACCTTTCCAATACGCAAAATGTTCACGGTTGAAGGAAGGTGGAATGTTGACATCGTCACCCAATTTTTCTTGGAAATCCATATTCTTCCCTCTAGATTCTTGACTCCGGGTTGTTAATCCGTAGAAGAGCCCCGGGCTCTGATACCACTTGTTAGGACCCTTGGAACGGCTAGAGGGGGGGGTGAATAGCGTTTTGCCCGTTCATGAATAGAATTCAATCTCGTTCGTGTCTACAATTTCAATAGCGCAGTGGAATACAGATAATGATAACAATAACGAAATAGACAACAAGCTAACACAATGATATAACGTGGTTCGGAACCGCACGGTTCCTACTCCACGGATCGAGCTCTAAAGAGCCCTAGTGATGCACACGCACTCACTAATGATAAACACTCCTTCTCGACACAAGTCGGAGGCGGAGAAACCCCATACAAATGTTTACAACAATAAACGAATGGAATACAAGCAATATACAATGTAAATACGAAGTACAAGTAAAGAAAAGACTTTACAACACTTGTTTTGATTGCTTGAATGCTTGGTTGCTTGCTTGCACTTGGAGACCTGATTTGCACCAACAAATCGCCCCAATAGCCCTCAAGAACCGATACAAAAATCCTCCATCACGAGCTCCTTATAAAGCATCAACCTGTGCTGGAAGAGGTCGATCAGTCGACTGATCGGGACCATCAGTCGACTGATTACACTGTTGTTGTGAGACAACGGTGTAATCCACGCTGGAAAAATCCAACGGCTAGGACATCAGTCGACTGATCATGAACATCAGTCGACTGATGAGCCATCACTCGACTGCTCATCTCGAATGAGTGAGACTCCATTCGTGGTCGAAAATCCGAGCATCACGATCGATCACATGATCGCCCATCGCTTGCCCATCACCGATCGCCTAACAGCGGGCCGATCGCTAGACCACTTCCTGCAGTCAAACCCTAGTTGACTTGGTACAGTCGACTGCCACATGACATCAGTCGACTGACACACCTCAACCATGAGGTTTTGACCCAAGTATGGTTCCCTCATACTTGCTAGACCACCCTTAGCCTAGACCTAAGCCTTCTAACTACCTCCATCAGCCTCACACCTCTCGGATCCCTCCAAGTCGTCCATGACTTGTTCATCCATCGCGCTAGCCTTCAGGTGCTTCCATCGGCCATGTCATGCTAACGGTGTCTACACCGCCAAGGCACATTGGACTTACGCCGCCAAGACTCCGCTTGGACTTTACGCCGCTAACCATTGGACTTATGCTGCCAAGACTACCGCTTGGACTTTACGCCGCCAATATCAATCCCCTTGGACTTCTAATGCCAACCCATGTTGGACTTTCCATGCCAAGACCATGCTTGGACTTTCTATGCCAAGACCAT
Source organism: Wurfbainia villosa (assembly GCA_025175895.1). Lineage (NCBI taxonomy): Eukaryota > Viridiplantae > Streptophyta > Magnoliopsida > Zingiberales > Zingiberaceae > Wurfbainia > Wurfbainia villosa. The sequence goes on along the minus strand of CM045994.1, from coordinate 30,280,680 downwards.
GCTTGGACTTTCCCAAATGCCAAGACCATGCTTGGACTTTCCCTTGCCAACCCATGTTGGACTTTTACATTGCCAAGACCATGCTTGGACTTTCCATGCCAAGAACTCAAGACTTGGACTTACCATGACAATTACATTGTCATATGTTTTTGTCGAAACATCAAAACACATCAAAACATCACTCGAGCCAAACTCGAATCCTGGTCAATCGTGACCTGGGCCGATTGCACCAACACTAAGCACCATTACACTCCCCGACAATGGCGCCAAAATTTGAATGTACGGTGAAATATTGTGGTATCGTTGCAAATTAATTACCAAACCTTCTCTACACTAATATAGCATAGTGAATGGCCTGGATCATTTTCCAACAAGTGTAATCGATAGAATAGTAATTGTAAGATTGCTAATTATTACTTTTGTGTTTTCTATTAGGGTTTGGAATTTAAAAGACTAATCCTACTAAATGAAAGACAATGCAAGTAATTAAAACCTTAATCTAACTAAACTACAATGATAATGAAATTAAAGAAGATATAAACTAAGCATTCAAAGAAAAGCATTCAAAACGTAAAGACAGTGCAAGAAATTTAACAACAATTCAGGTGCAAAATAACATGAGTGTAAGCAAGCATGAAATTAAACTATGATTACGATGAAATTAAGCTAATGAACAATTAAGCTACAGAACAATTAAGCTAAAGAACCATTAACCTAATGAACAAATAAGCCAAGTTACAACTAGCACAAATAATTCATGAACGGTAAAATAAACTACAGCTAAACTCCTAATTAACGCAGGATAAACAATCGAATTAAACCCTAGAATCAAGCATCACAATTAAGCATCAAAGGAACCAACAAGATAAACATCTAAATGAAACTACTAATTAAACTCTAAGACAAACTACGAATTAACTACAATGTAAACTACGAATTAAACTACAAGTCAATAACTTAAGCTACGATTGAACCTACAACAACAACAATTGGGGAATGAAAATAGACTCAATTCACTAATCCAAATATAACATAAACAAACTATCCAATTAAATGGATTGACTCCAAATATAGTGAATCGATGATCCTCAACACTCGGAGAAGGGACCTCCCTCTCCGACGACGGCGACAACCCAAACAGCTTCCTCCGGCGGTGGATGCGGAGCTGCCCAATCGGCGCAGCAATGGATGGAATCTTTGTCGGAAATCCTCTGACAAGTACTGAACTGAAACTGGAAACTTGCGGGGATTCTGATAGCTCGTCGGCAATGGCAGATGATGGGATTCCGGTCCACCCTCTTCACCGGCGAACTTTCTAACGCCTATAATCAGAGCTGAGATGCCTCGACTGGACGGGATTTAGAAGGTCGAGGGCAACTTTTTACTGCCGGGATTCGGCAACACCTTTTCCCAGTTTTGGCAGTGAGTTTGAACTCCCAATTCTGGTGGAAGAGCTTCCAATCCATCGCCGGTGAAGAGCTTACAACCCTCTGCTCCGGTTCCTTTCCTTTCCACGACCAAGATTCGGTTGCTCCGCCTTCAAGACCCATCCCTTGGCTGCTGGGATTTGGCTATAATACCTAAGATTTCTCTAGATTGACACAAGTTTCAGATTTTCTGAAACATGAGTTTCTAAGAAGAAATTTGTATCAAAGTTCTCTATAATGGATCCCATCACTAGATAAAATTCACCACGGTAAAAAACACATATTTTCTACACCAACTAAGAGTTTATCCTTAGGTCTGTAATTATTGTTTAGATTTTAAGGGATCCAACCAATTCTACTTGGTTGGAATGCGATACAAGTTCCACTTATTTCACTTTTTATGGTAAGTTTGTCCTTATGATCAGTGAGGGTTTATTACTTACTCAGTATCACACATCCCTAACACCCTTCATTTCTAAAGGATGATCTAGTCCTCACCCCTTGTTCAAGATCTGATTTTGGGGATGACTAGAGATTTGTCCTAATGGATCTTGGTGCTTGAGATATGTCAAGTACTTGATCGTTTCATACACCTTCAAGCAATGACCCTTGTAACCTAGACACAATCAATCTTAACTCCCCCTACTTTAGTGTTTTCATGTAATCTAGTTTTCTTCAGTCTATATTCAACTCTATGATCACTTCTAATGAAGTTTTTCTTAATCTCAATTCTTTAACCAAAAGAAATAAAAATGTTTTAAGAAACAACATCCATGAATATCTAGAGTAATCATTAAATATTACTAAACAATATTTACTACCATTCAATTGATTTAACAGTGCTACAATCAAATCGATCTAGATGTAACAAGTCTAAAGCTGTAGAGATACTTACAGAATCCTTTCTCTTGTGTGACATTTTCATTAGCTTACCTTAGTGACAAGCATCACACTACCTGTACTTCTGAAGTTTAAGCAGTGGTAGTCTCCTTATCAAACCTTTTTCTAGTCAATAGACACTTGACAGATATATTAGTAGCATCATCAAAAAGCACACACACACACACACACACACACACATATGTATCCACTGTTAATATATCAGATTGATGGACACTCCCCCTCGACCGTTGCCTACTTGACATGGAAAATAGAAGTTTTAGGAACCCAAATCTTGGGTCCTTTAGCTTCCAAAATATATTTCCTAGGTATCCAAGTCTTAGTTGTTTTAGTCTTCCTACTAGAATTCCTAGAGAATAATGAAATGAAGCTAAGTTCTTGTTGTTTAGGTCTATAACCTATCCCAACTTTGTTATAAACATCTCATTGTGAGTTTAGTATCATGTTCAGGGTTTGAGAGCTAGAGGTGAATTTCTCAAGTGTGCACTTAAGATCTTCTACCTGTGCATTCAGAGATTTGTTCTCATCTCTGAGTTTCTCAAATTGAGGAATGTTTGTACTAATTTTTATTGCATGCTCCTTAAGGTTTTTTAATTGTCCTACTTCAGTTTGCAACAATTTAACCTTAGACTTGGTTTTCTCTAACATATCAAATAAATAAGCAATTATTTTGTAACAGTCTATAAGATCAATAGAATTTACCTCCTCATCATCTAAAGACGATGATGTTGAATCTGAATCTCCATTTGTCCTTCTCCTTTCTATTTCTGTCTCAGAATCCTCCAGTGCCATTAGGGCAGTGTTTCGACTGGTCTTCTCCTTGTCCTCTTCTGATGACCCGGATGAAGACTCATCCCACATGGCTCTCAAGGCTTTTCTTCTCCTTCTCTTTTCTTCTTTCTTCTTGAGCCAAGGACACTCAATTCTGAAGTGCCCCTTTTTGTTGCACTCATAGCAAACAATATTAGTTTTATCAATGGAATTGTCTGCTATCTTACCTTTCTTTTTGTTGAAGCTCCTGCTTCTCCTCATCATTCTTCTCACGAAGTTGGCCACCTCGCTGGATGAGGACTCATCATCTCCATCAGATTCTGTGGAAGAATATGATGATTGTTCCTTCTTCTTCTCCTTTTTCTTCTTTCCTTCCCTATTTTGATCACCTGCAATAAAGCAATACCTTTCTCTTTTTGACCTTTATTAGCCTGTTCATGCAATTCTATTTCACAAAACAATTCATCTATTTTTACATTTGACAAATCCCTTGATACCTTATAGGCACCCACCATGGATGACCACAAGACATTGCGGGGAAACGACTTAAGGACGTACCTAACCAAATCCCGGTTCTCAACACTCTCCCCAATAGAGTGGAGACCGTTAAGAAACTCCTTGAACCTTCCATGAAGCTCACTGATAGATTCAGTGTCCTTCATAGAAAAGTTCTGGAGTTGACTTAGGAACAAATCCCTCTTGGCTATACGAGAGTCTCTGGTACCCTCGTGCAGCTCAAGTAGCTTATTCCATAAGTCTTGCGCACTGCTGAAAGGACTAACTTTATTAAGTTGTTCCTTTGCCAGGCCACACTATAATGTTACAGTAGCTTTAACATTAGCCTATGCCTTGTGCTTTTGCTCATTTGTCCAAAGAGCAGACCCTAAGACCTTACCTACTTCATCCACTGGAGTGATGAAGCCCTCCGTAACAGAGAACCACATTTCTATCTCAGTCATGAGATAGTACTCCATCCAACTGTTGGATCGAGAAGCGTCGCTAGAGGGGGGGGTGAATAGCGATCGTAAATCTTTTCTTTTTCGTTCGTTCGATACGCAAAGTAAGCACAGCGGAAAATAAATGAACACGTTTATTTTACTTGGTTCACAACCCAACGGTTGCTACTCCAAGGTCCTATCGGTCCTAGACCGCGTACGGAGGGCAAAGCACTATAACGTCTCCTCCTCGTTGGAGGTAGGAGACAACGATCACAAAACCAAATATACGAGGATGAGGCAACAAGCCTACCTCACCTCGTTATGAAGAAAAACAAAGAATACAATATCAAAAATATTACTTGATTCTGCTGCCGACGAAGAAGATCGAAACTTGACGTCGCGTCGGCGTTATGACGATGTTGGAGCGTTGGCGTTGTAGGAGCACTTGATGAATAAACTTGATGTGATTTGGAGATGGAATCCTCCCCTCCTTTTATAGACTTTGGCCTCTGATTTTGTCTCCCCTTATTTCAGAACGGATCATGAAGTTGTCCAAATTTTATCGCGAAGTGGCCGCGTCAAACGTTATCCGTTTTGACCTAGCGCCTGAATGCCATCGATCGTGATGCCTCCCCATCGATCGTGATAGGGTCCAAAAGTTGATCGCCACCTGGCCACTTCCCTGCAATAAGAGGTTAGCTCGGAAAATGATAAATACGACGATTTCTAACCGTCCGATCTCGACCTAGACCTTCCACAGGAAGTCTTAGTCAAATCGCCGCCTACGATCGTCCCCGTAAAGAGGACACGACCTTACAATCTCTCACTCACACGAGCTTACCTCGATAGTAGCTCTCGCTTCCGGCCTTCCACTCGATTCCTTCGGCTCCCTCCGAAGTCACTCGAGTGTCGCCCGACCACCGCAGCTTCCTCCGGGTGTCGCTAGCCTTCAGCTCCAGCTTTAATACTTTTCTGCACACTTGATTTAGCTCGTGAGATAACAATGTAGACTTAACTTTGTGTCTTTGCCATAATCAAAACACAGGTTCGATTATCTAGTGCCCCTGCACCAACACCAACTTTTCTAGTATTGGAAATTCGTTCCATCAAAAAATGGAGGATGAGTTGTGCTAAACCCCTCTTGCATGATTATGACTCTAAGGTGGTTAAACCGGTAAATAGAGCCCTAGCTCTGATACCACTTGATTGGACTAGTTGACTACGCTAGAGGGGGGGGTGAATAGCATTTTGAAAAACAATCTAAATTTACGTAGCAGAAATACTAAAAAGAACAACACAACCAAAACAAACAAAACGAAAAGAAAACAAACACAAGTGACACAGTCGATTTTACTTGGGTCACAACTCTCTCCTAGAGCTGCTAGTCCAAGGCCTACCTCTATCTTTTCTCCTTTTTGAAGTAAACTTTAAAGGCGTAGAAACCTCTTAAAAACTTATAGATTACAAACTCTCTAGATATGAAATTAATACAGGAATCTGAAATGAACCGATAAGCAATAGCTAAACAAGAACCTAGACAGATATGCAAATATAGATTATCACAAATGGAAAGTATTGAAAACCAAAAACCAACACACAAAACTCTTAACCTTCACATCTGAGACGTGGAGGTAGCGAGATGATCGCGAGTGCAACAATGGTCCCAGCCGTCCAGATTTTCAGAGCACCAGCCGAGCAAAATTCAAAGCGCCAGTAGAGACAATGGACGCGACTCTTTCTCAGACGATCAATCAACCACAGGCGAGAAAGTCAGATTCAGATAGTTGTCAATCGATTATCAGCACCAAGAACACCAACAAAGAGCTATTCGTAATCACAGGAAAACTTTCAGATTCGTTTGAGTGATCTTCTGTAGAAAATAGAACATCCCCTTTTTATTTCTGCGCAACCCTAATTCCTTGATCTTTGCTCCAATCTCCAATCAATTTTGTCCACGCCATTTGAAAATGTCCACGAGCCAAAAGACTAGGTCATCCACTCGAGTGGAAACCTATAAAAATCAAACACGCAGAAGAACAGATAGAATTCTCCACCAAAATCGTGAACTGGTTTCCCACCAGTCGAGGCGGCAATTGAGCGCGCCTTGCATCTGTGCAATTTTTTCGAAGGCGAGTCTAGGCACTGGCTCGACTGCTCATGTTAAATGATGAGACTTCCTCTGTTGAAGTTGAGGCGCCAACTCGACTGCTCCAGCCGAACTGTCGGTCGAGTCCGCCATGCGACAGCCGGCTTCAGCCAGAGGTCAGTCGCAGTTGAACTGTCGATCGAGTGGGGCTTGCTTCCGTCCATTCCAGCCTAGTATCAGTCGAGGCACTGCCTCGACTGCCTCAGTCGAAGATCCGATCGAGGTGTCGGCTCGACTGCCAATCGTCGTGCAGCAATCCCATTAGCTACTACATGCGTTCAGTCGAGGTACCACCTCGACTGCTCCTGGCTGTCGACAAATTCTTCGACTGACGAATGCAGTAAGGACAACAGTTGAGGTGTCAACTCATTGTTATCCTCATGACCCATTGTTTCAGTCAACTCTAAGACTGAAACACGCCTAGTAAAGACTCTACCCAGAGACCCCTTTACTTATCAAGACTGCGGCCTCCAGCCATTCTTGGACTTTTCACCTTGCCCCTTTCGCAAGGAATTTCTGCCTGCCAAGGAATTGCCCTTCTTGGAATTTTCACCAAGGTTCCACCCTTAGATTTCTCATTTGTCAAGGAATTACCCATCTTGGACTTTTCACCAAGATCCACCCTTAGATTTCTCCAGTTGCCAAGGAATTAAAAATCCTGGACTTTTCACCAAGGTCCACCCTTGGATTTCTCTAGTCGCCGAGGAATTAACCATCTTGGACTTTTCACCAAGGTCCAACCTTGGATTTCTCTTTCACCAAAGCTCACACCAAGATTTACCCTTTGGATTTATCCTTCACTAAAGCACTTGGATTTCTCACACCAAGATTTACTCTTTGGATTTCTCACACCTACACTACTTAAACCTTTGTCAAACACCAAAACATAACTTAGAGCAATAGCTCCAACAGGTCCTACTAATGTAGTATGAAACACTCGATATTTAATCCCATCAGTATAACGATATAATAAAGCAGAATTTTCAAATCTACCCAAATGATCCTTAGAATCAGAGGAACCAGTATACTCAGGCATATGAGGAATTCAAAAATGCTGAGGTAGCTCTTCATTCAGAATACTATCTACAAAAGGACTTTGCTCTTCAACCTTTAAGATAGCATTCGCGAGGGGACCTTCTCCATCAAACCTTTCTTCCTCTGCGGGAGCAACATATTTCTTCTTTCCCTTCGATTGTTTACAGATCCGTGAAGAATCACTCTTAGGATGAGAGACTCTAATTACCTCCTCCTCAGAATCATCCCCAGATGTATTGTCTTCCTTCACCTCTTTAGCTGTCGTCTTCTGTGATATGTAATCCATCACCACAGCTACCACTTGTATAAGATCTTCCTCGCACATAGGTTCGTGATGCCTTCTACTGGTACCTCCCTTGGAGGTATTAGATATAAACTTCTCCTCCTCCACTGGCCCTTTCATTGTCCTTCTAGTATTTACTATCACGACTTTTGTTCAGATTCCCACAAACGGCGCCAATTTAATGGTGTTCACTTCTTCGGTCTGCCAAGATCTCCCTCCCCCTTCTTGTAGATCTTGTTCGATCCGGTAACTCCCAGCTAGATCTCCTCCAATCGCCTTGAACCTATCACTTCACAAGAGAGTATTAGCAGTGGGTCAGCTTCTCAGCATGGCCCCTCTCACACTCAAGTCAGAAATGGTAAGATGAAGATAATAGAAATGCAAGATGTAGAAGAAGAAGAAGCCAGAAGATCTTTGAGGTACCGAACAGCGAAGAAACAACCATCCCCTCTTCCTTCTACCTTTGCCCCTTTTATAGATGATTCATCCTGCCTTCTCATTGAAGTGAATTTACTCTAATACCCTTGCCAAGCTATCAAGTGTATCCATCAGTCGACTGATGCCTCATAGTCGATCGCTTGACGGCTACGAGGTTGTGGCCCAAACCCTCTTGACTACCGATCAATCGCCAATAGCGATCGTGATGGTCTTGGCGATTGCCAACATATGGCGACCATCGCGCCCAAAACCACTCGATCGGATACGGTCGAACCCGTCGACTCGAGACCAATCGTCATTCCATGGCAGTCGACTGATGTCGGAAAAACTCATCCGACACTTAGCCAAATGGCCAAGTTTCACCTAAGAGCACTACCCCTTCCCGGGTTATATTTGCTCACTCTCATCCCTCGGAGTCCCTCGCCTTTGAAGTTGTCTTCATCCGGCCACGCCCCTCGGATGCGCCAAGCGCACGGCTCTGCAGCGCCATCCTTCGCGTCTCGCACTGAAGTCTACTTCCTCCGGCTTCACTCCAAGCTCCTCATCCGGCGATCCCTCGGATGCTCCAAGCACACGGTTTCCGCAAAGTCATCCTTCACCGACTCAAGGACCGAGTCGTGAGAGGTGAAACTTGTCAAGGCTCCATGTGCGAATTACTAAGTCCTGCAAGACTCCAACGCACATATCAAATCACACTAACAACCTAACTTAAACCCTTTGCCACACACATCAAAACCATATCATGAGTTGATTGCCCTAACAATTATTTGTTTTTGGTTGCTTCGAAATGACATTTAAAGACCTGGAATTGCAACAACACTTCTCTTCAAATCCCCCCAAAAATGGCATCTTCAAATCTGCCCTGTAACCACAATTTAAAGCTTTAGTCGGACTGATTTTCTAGTCGACTGGTCTTACCCACCAGTCGACTGGGTACTATGTCGTTATCTCACAATGGACTAATCCATGTCAGATTATTGTTGAGGATCTGACGTCGCACTAGAGGGGGCGAATAGTGATTTTCGCGATTTCATTGATCGCGATCATATCTTTCTTGTCTACAAAAATGTTATACGCAGCGGAATACAATACAAAAAGAAATAAAGACAAAACACATGCACAATGCAATATTTAACATGGTATGGAACTAGGGTTCCTACTCCACAGGGCGAGCTTTAATTGAGCTCTAGTGATGCACACCACCACTATCAAATTTCTCCTTCTCGGTATGACACCGAAGGTGGAGAAATATCGTACAACAAGATTACAATAGTAAACAATAAACTACAATCAAATACAAGAAGCAAATACAACACTAAATAAAGAAAACTTTATGAGAAGAACTTTAGATTGCTAGCTTGTTGATTGCTTTAGATTGCTCTCAAAGATCTAGAATGCAACAACACTTCCCCTTCAAAATTGCTCCAAAAATCTTGGCTAAAATTCTCCATGAGTTGCTCCTTTTATAAACTATAGTTGGCTAATTTTGCGCTCGGTAGTTAACTGCCAAAAAGAATCAACCGACTGCTAGCCTATCCATTGTCTCACAATGACTCCTTCCATGATGAAATTTATCCAACGGATATATCAGCAGTCGACTGCCCTTACTAGTAATCGATTGCTACCCCGTAGTCGACTGGATAGTTGACTATGTAATAGTCTTTGCACTGCAATAGTGTCATCAATTTATTGGCTAGTCGACTACGCAAGAATTTATGGACTGCTATAGTGCCATCAGTCAACTGTCCATCCATGACAGTTAACTGTCCAAGTCCAGTCTGTAGGAATCTTGATCAAAAGACACATCACAAAATGCAGCGAAAAATTGGATCCCTCAAGAGATCCATGTGTATACATAGTAAACATGTCGTTCTTACAGCTACATCTAGTTGAAAGATTTTCCTTGATATGTATCCCTTCACAATCTCGACAGTAACTTTTGGATCTCAACGCAATCAGAATGGTCATGCTTCTATGGTATCCACACGAACACACACTTTTGGAGAATCGAAGTTATGCTAGAAACCAACACAAAGGTTTTCTCAAAACCAAGAGGAATGAATTCGGCCAAGAAGATGAAGAAGAACAAAGGGTTACACATTAATGAAGAATAATCCAAAAACCTTTTATATTCATCTTATGAATACCAAAGGTTTTGAAACCTTTTGTATTCTACCTTTAATACATGATTAATCCTATCACGCCCCGAGGGAGCCCCCGCCAGACAAAAATCCGACAACATCTCCCCTGTATGGGTGACAATATGGAACTTACATACAAGGCCTACACGACCACTATACATCGGTCAACATGACCGGAACAAAAATATCTACACACGCAGGTTATAAGGCCTTAGGCCAACAATCAAGGTAAATAGTAAATAGTCTACAATATCTAGACTTACCCCTTCTGCCATCTGGGCAGGAATACCCAATCAAATCCAATCAAAATAAAATCCGAATATAGGTCCATAAGAACATACCAAAACATCCACGAGTACATAAATCAAACACCAGTCTTAAACACATCTTCTAGTCAAAAATTCAAACCATAAATCAAATAACAATTCAACTATCATGACGAGGGGGGGGGGGGGTTGGCAACTGGACTCTCCTGACAACTTCATCCGGAAATAGATATAAAACAACGGGGTAAGTTCAAAGAACTCAGCGGATAATAGTCGATATGCATAGTAAGATATAACTAACAATAATAGTCATGCTAGTACAGTCTCATATATAGGGTATGCAAGAAAGAAATACAAAAATACTGTACTTACCTGAATCTCCTATCCTGATATCGGAGCATGTGCCATACTAGCATAAAAAAAGTCGTCCGATCCAAATACAAATATGTATCCTGTATGCATGACAATCATATGCAACATCCAAGGCAGCAATCAAAATGTAGCAAACACAATACAAATGTCATCCATGCAAAATGCATGCGATGCAAATGACATGGTCACCCCTGACGCCAGTCAGCCGCCTCACATGCGATGGTGAAGCCGAGTGTGTAGAGCTATGACAACTGTGCACTCTGCCATCACTGCTCCTGAGTGACCGAGTGGGCAGGATGCTGTCGGAGTACACCTATCCTCCTACCCCAAACAGAGTGGGGGAGCAAAGCTCATCTCGATTGTCGTAGACTGAGGAGGGATCCGCCCCGCTACCGCACGCCTCATCGCTACACATGAGCGGACGTGGAGTCGCGAGCTCGCACACACCCTCGATGTACCACTAACCCATATGTGGCGCTGCGGGCTCAACTACAAAGGAACCCCGTCCAGCCAGCATGCAATCATGCAAGATGGTGCATGATACTAAAGCATGTAATACCAACTAAAATACGTATCCAAAAAATATGCACAACCAATAAGTACATATCAATGATCCAAGTAAAACATGGAAGGTATAACTATAAACTGATCAAATGCATGTATCAAGTAGGCACAATAACATACAAGGTAGATAAACATGAAAATTATTGCAAGCTATAACTAACTATCATATCAACATGACTATATCAAAAATATAAGTCAAAATACCCGCCTGCTAAAATGCTCGAGAAAAACAATGAAATCGTCACGCCCGTGAATCTGCCTCGTGACTGAAACCTGTATACAACATAACTATTGTTAAGCACAAAAATGCAATCCACCGCTAAATCGAATACTTAATCGATTTCTTACATAAACCAATTAACCCAAATCAACTTCCAATTACACCAATTTAAGGATCTAACCACCCTAGTTGAAATCTCATCACAACCCAACTCCATTCATAGCCGGCTCAACCATTGTTTACAGCTGACAACATCCACACAAATAGAACACCTCAACCCTCACAGCCACTCAGACACAATCCAACTCAACTAATTATCATCACTTAAATCTTTCGTTCACTGTTCCACCACAAACACAGCCCGAACACATCCCCAACACCCACCATCCAACATAATCTCCAAACATAAACATCGCAGCCAACTCCACAGCTCAAAAATCAAATCGCAAATAACAAGAATTAACCACTGTACGGACGAAGAGAAGAAACAAATCAAGCTTACCACCGATTGGAATCTCACCAGCAGAAATCCCCAATTTTTGACCTGTTCGTCGAAACCAAATTCTGCCCCAATCAATAGATCAACGGAAAGAGGAAAGGAAAACAACTAGGTCTCGAATTTCTATCCAAGATAACACGGAGGGATCAACCCTTACCTAGATACCACGATTACCGACGACGCTGAGGGGCTCGCGACGGCGATCCTGTGGCTGTAGGCACTGGGGAAGAAGCGGTGGCTTCATGCATGGGGAGGAAGAAGCAGCGGCGGCCGCAACCTCGAGCGGCGTCGTCTGTGGCAGAGGAGGCCAGCACGTGCGGCTATGGATGGCGAGCATGCGTCACGCCGGGGCGGCGATGCTCGCGGGAAGTGGAAGATGCTTGCTGCGGTGCGGTGGGGGAAAAAGAATGAGGGTGTGGCGCAAGCGGTGTTGTGGGTGGCGACACGAGGAAGAAGGGCTCGGGAAAGGGGATGCGGCACGCGGGGAGAAGAGTTATCGCGAGGGAGAACCGTCGGGTGGCATGAGAAACCAAGAGGAAAGAAATGTGTTTGCAAAAACTAAACCTAGGTTTAGATATTTGAAACTTTATGTTAATATCGCCTATTAACTCCCTTAAATAGATTCCACCAAAGTCTATCTATTTTATCCCCGTAATTATCTCATACAAGTTCCGTTTAAATCCAGAAAAATTCTGAAAATATTCCTAAAATTCCCTAAAATTCCCGAAAAATTTCCAGGATTATTTCTCTTAATTTTTGGCCATTTATTTTGGTATTTTTAAATTTTTCGTATTTAACATTCTCCCCCACTAATAAAAATTTGGTCCCCAAATTTCCTACTCAGATGCATAATAAGTAAGAGATACCACAAGTACTGAAAAATATATCTCACGTACCTTAAATAAACAGGTAGGGGTATTGAGCTCTGATCTTTTCCTCAAGCTCCCAAGTAGCCTCCTCATCGGTGTGGTGACTCCACCCGACCTTGACACATCTGACAGGTCCTTGTGATCCAAAATCCGTACCGGAACCTCTGCGTAAGTAGCTTCAGGTTGAATGGAATCTAACACATTTGACAGAACATGTGTAGAGTTTGGCACATACTTCCTCAGCATGGACACATGGAACACATCATGAATACTCGTCAAAGATGGTGGTAGCGCTAGACAGTAAGCGACTTCTCTAATCCTCTCCAAAATCTCAAACGGACCAATGTATCTAGGAGTTAGCTTACCACGGAGGCCAAATCTCTTCACCCCTTTCGAGGGTGAGACTCGAAGGAATACATGACCCCCAATAGAGAACTCCAGAGGTCTCCGTCTCCGATCTGCATAACTCTTCTGGTGATCCTGTGCCTCTGCCATCCTATGTCTGATAGTACGGACCAACTCTGCCTCATACTGAGCTCTCTGGGGTCCTAGCAACTGGGCCTCCCCAACCTCCTCCCAGAGGGTGGGTGTATGACACTGTCTACCATACAATGCCTCAAATGGGGCTATTTGGATAGCCAAATGATAGCTATTATTTTAGGCGAATTCCACTAATGGCAAGTGGTCCTCCCAGTTGCCCCCGAAATCTATAACACAGGACCTCTGCAAATCCTCTAGTGTCTGAATGGTCCACTCAGACTGTCCATTTGTCTGCGGATGGAATGCAGTACTAAAACGAAGTTGCGTGCCTAAGGCCTGCTGCAGACTCTGCCAAAATCGGGATGTGAACCGGGGATCTCTATCTGATATAATGCTCAAAGGAACATCATGCAATCTGATGATCTCCCGACAATATAACTCTGCCAAACGATCCAGAGAGTCGGTCTTCCGAATCACTAAGAAGTGCGCGGATTTGGTTAGTCGGTCCACGACTACACAAATCGCGTCATGGCCTTGACGTGTCCTAGGCAAACCCACCACAAAATCCATGGTAATATGATCCCACTTCCACTCTGGAATAGGAATCCTCAGAAGTAATTCGGCTGGTCTCTGGTGTTCAGTCTTCACCTGCTGACAAACGAGACATCTTGCAACAAAATTTGCGATGTCTTTCTTCATGTCGTTCCACCAATACAAATGCTTTAAATCTCAATACATGCGGGTTCCGCCTAGGTGGATCGCAAATCGAGAGCGATGAGCCTTCTAAAGTAACTCCTCCATGACCGGGTGAGACTGAGGTACGCATAATCTGCCCCGAAAATAAATTATACCTTCATCATCTCGGGTGAACTCAGTCTGCTGTCCAGAAGTTATCTGACTGCCAATGAACTATAAATGTTGATCACTAGCCTGAGCCTCTCGGACTCTCATCCGAATAGACGACTGAGCAACCATGGTAACCAGAATGCCCTACTATGTCGGTCCCTGCTCCTCAAGGCCCAACTCAGAGAAACCCTGAATCAAATCCGTGACTAAAACTCGGAAGGAAGCTAAAGTCCCTCGGGAGTTCTGGCTAAGTGCATCGGCAACCACATTGGCTTTCCCTGGGTGGTAGCTAATGGTACAGTCATAATCCTTCAGGAACTCCATTCATCTCCTCTGTCGGAGATTGAGTTCCTTCTGCGTAAATAGATATTTGAGACTCTTATGATCAGTGAGAATCTCAAACGTAATACCATACAGATGATGCCTCCAAATCTTCAGGCAAAGATAATAGCGGCTAACTCTAGATCATGAACTGGGTAGTTTTTCTCATGCTCCTTCAGCTGGCGAGAAGCATAAGAGACTACCCTATCGTGTTGCATCAGTATTGCGCCTAACCCCTACAGAGAAGCTTCTGTATAAAGGACGAAACTGTCATCCCCTGATGGCAATACCAGAATCGGTGTTGACACCAATCTCTTTTTCAACTCCTAGAAACTGGTCTCGCATGCCTCTAACCACGTGAACTTCACGCCCTTTCTAGTAAGGCATGTCAACGGCATAGCTATGCTCGAGAAATCCTCAACGAACCGTCTGTAATAACCGGCCAAGCCTAAGAAACTACGAACCTCCTGAACTGATTTCGGTTGCTCCCAACTAGTGACAGTCTCGATTTTCTGGGGGTCAACTGAAATGCCTCTACTAGAAACCACATGTCCCAGAAAATCGACTGAGGATAACCAGAATGCGCATTTATTAAACTTCGCATATAGTCGCTTCTGTCGGAGCCTATCCAAAACAAGGCGAAGATGCTGCGCGTGTTCCTCCTTGGAACGAGAATAGACCAGAATGTCATCAATAAAGACAATGATGAACCAATCTAAGAAATCCATAAATTCATGGTTTATCAAATCCATGAATACCGCTGGAGCATTGGTAAACCCAAATGGCATTACCAAAAACTCATAGTGTCCATATCTGGTACGGAATGTTGTCTTTTGAATGTCTGAGTCTCTAACCCTTAGTTGATGATACCTGGACTGCAGATCAATCTTAGAATATACTGATGTACCTCTGAGCTGATCAAACAAGTCCTCAATATGGGGCAGGGGATATTTATTCTTGATAGTGATGACGTTCAACTGCCTGTAGTCGATGCATAATCTCATCGAATCGTCTTTCTTCTTCACAAAAAGAACCGGAGAACCCCAGGGTGATACACTAAGGCGAATAAAACCTCTGTCCAAAACCTCCTGGAGCTAAACCTTTAACTCATCCAACTCTCTTGGGGTCATACGATAAGGAGCTTTCGATGCCAGCGACGTCCCAGGAATTAACTCAATCGTGAACTCCACTTGCCTTATGAGAGGCAGGCCCGGTAACTCCTCTGGAAAGACATTCGGATATTCTCGGACAATAGGAATGTCAGCGATCTAAGAGTTACCATTGTCTTCTACATTGATCATAGATAATAGAAACCCCTTGCAACTGTACAATAAAAGCTTCTGAGCCTAAATCGTAGAAATGGTCGATATATCATTGTCCCGGATGCCAGTGAAATCCCACGAGGGTTGGTTTGGAGGTCAAAATGTAACCACCCTCGTCTGGCAATCAACTGTGGCATGATATGCTGACAATCAATCCATGCCAAGGATAATGTCAAACTTGACCATGTCCAGTACCAATAAATCTACAGTAAATATGATATTACCAAAATCTAAGGGATAACCTCGGACCTCCTGGGTAACGTCCAACGTATCACCAGACGGTAGGGAGACGATTAACCATTGTGATCTAATAGTAGGTAGTCTACCAATCTCTCTCATAAATGCACGAGAAATAAACGAATGCAAACTACCAGTATCAATTAGCATAATAGTTGAAAATGCATAAAGTGAAACCGTACCACGAAAAATGGATTCGTTGGCTACATTGCTGCATCCTCTCTAATGTCGCATGAATCCTGTCTCGGTGGAAGTGGAGGTGTAAATGCTTTACCAGTGGTTTATTATGCAGGCACAGGCGATATGAAGGCCGATACGGCGTGGTATGAAGGCCGATACGGAGGTTATGATGGCTATGGTAGCAGTCTGCGGTAGGCGCGGTGATCTGAACTAGTGGCGAGGGTTGCGGTGATCTTGAATCGATGGTAGGCGATCGGTATGCAGTACTAGTGGTGTGGGTTGCATCGATCGATGTCTGAAATGTAACCTTGTGACATCGTACGGGCACTGGAGTACTCCTGTCCATGCATGCCATACGCGACTCCTGTAGGGGGAGTTGTCCTCTGTTGGCATTGCGAAGGTTTGGCTATTTGCCCCCCTCTCTGAGTCCCAGATTGACGCAACTGTCCTCCCTGGATATAAACCCCATAAGCCACATGCTGAGCCTTCAACGAACAATCTCGGCTCAGGTGTCCAGGCAGTTTGCAATAATAGCAAACTGATTGTCCCAAGGTGCAGGCTAAGATGGTATGCTCTCTCGATCCACAACGAGTACAGTAGGTGTCACTAGTGGTCGGCCTCCGGCTCTGCTAAGAAGACCGGGAGGGTCCAGCTGAAGATCGTCCTAATTTCTGAGGTCGGCTAGATGCCCCAGAATGACTCTGACCCAACTGACTGCGACCACTTTGCTGCTGTCCAGTAGTCTCTGGCTGCCGGGTTTGTCATGTGGTTCGCTCTGTTTGTTTCCTCTTCCTGTCAGTATTAGCTCTCTGTTGAGCCGACTCAATCAACAAAGCTCTATCCAATGCCTCTCGGTAGGAAGAACTGCCAAATCCTACCATCTTGACCTGAAGATGCCCATCTAGACCCTGAACAAATTGCATCATATGTGACCTGTCTTCAGCGACTAACTTTGGACAAAACCTGGCTAACCGATTAAATTCTGCTTTATACTCCATCACTGAGCAATTATTCTATCGAAGACTTAGAAAATCCTAACGTCGCATCATCTGATATGATCGTGGAAAGTACTGACTCTCAAAGGCCTCTCTGAATCTCGCCTAGGTAATCTGCTGCTCGCCGATGATCGAGCACTGCGTCTCCCACCAAACCTCGGCCTCGCCTCATAAATGGAAGGCTACCAACTCTGCCTTCTCCCACTCAGAGCAGACCATATAGTAGAAAGTATGCTCCATATTCTCGATCCAAAACTGAGCCACGCTCGGATCAGTCTCTCCGCTGAATAAGGTGAACCGGCTTTTCATCGACTTTGCTAAATCGGGAATCCGAGCTCGTGCCTCAGCCACATTAGTAGGATGAATAGGGGTCGTCGCAGGAGCTGGCGAAACTACTGTAGATGGTGTCGCTGCATATGCAGGGGCAGATACCGAGTGAGGGCCAACCGGCTCCACTGATGGGCCTGTCGGGTTTGTAGTAGCAGGCCCTACTGGCGGGGGTGTCTGGTGTGTAGCAGCAGGGTCTACCGCTGGTACATCGGATACCCCAGAAGTGGGTATCTCTGGAGGAGGAACCGCCGAGGACTGAGGATCCACGACTCCCGCAGCACCAAGTGGAATCTGACCCTGATCAACATGCTCACCCTCAGTAGATCTTTCTGGTAACTCCGTCGCCAAAGATCTCAAGGTCCTCTGGCGTGGTCGCCCCGCACCACGTCTTAGCGCAAGAGCATGCCCACCTCGTCTCATATATGTTAAATTATTACAGATGTTACTACAAGTAATAACATATAAAATGAATCATCATACCTATTTTGCTGCCAGGAGAGGTCCCGTCGCCACTAAATCCCCAAATTTACCTCGTCAATAATACCTCGAATTTCCAAAACATAAAAATCGTCGGAAATCCGTACCAATCCAAATATTTCCAGATTGACTGGCAAAAACCTGCCCAACGTGGCGAACTCCGGAAAATCCAAAAACCCCTAGGAACTCGAAAACCTAGCTCTGATACCAAATAAATTGTCACGCCCCGAGGGAGTCCCTGCCAGACAAAAATCCGGGAGCATCTCCCCTGTACGGGTGACAATATGGAACTTGCATACAAGGCCTACACGACCACTATACATCAGTCAACATGACCGGAACAAAAACATCTACACACGCAGGTTATAAGGCCTCAGGCCAACAATCAAGGTAAATAGTAAACAGTCTACAATATCTAGACTTACCCCTTCTGCCATCTGGGCAGGAATACCCAACCAAATCCAATCAAAATAAAATCCGAAAATAGGTCCATAAGGATATACCAAAACATCCACGAGTACATAAATCAAACACCAGTCCTAAACACATCTTCTAGTAAAAAAATCCAAACCATAAATCAAATAACAATTCAACAATCACGACGAGGGGGGGGGGGGGTTGGCAGCTGGACTCTCCTGACAGCTTCATCCTGAAATAGATATAAAATAATGGGGTAAGTTCAAAGAACTCAGCGGATAATAGTCGATATGCATAGTAAGATATAACTAACAATAACAGTCATGCCAGTACAGTCTCATATAGAGGGTATGCAAGAAAGAAATACAAAAGGACTGTACTTACCTAAATCTCTTATCCTGATATAGGAGCATGTGCATACTAGCATAAATAAAGTAGTCCGATCCAAATACAAATATGTATCCTGTATGCATGGAAATCATATGCAACATCCAAGGCAGTAATCAAAATGCAGCAAACACAATACAAATGTCATCCATGCAAAATGCATGCGATGCAAATGACATGGTCACCCCTGACGCCAGTCAGCCGCCTCACATGCGATGGTGAAGCCGAGTGGGTAGGGCTATGACAACTGTGCACTCTGCCATCACTGCTCCTGAGTGACCGAGTGGATAGGATACTGTCGGAGTACACCTATCCTCCTGCCCCAAACAGAGTGGGGGAGCAAAGCTCTCATCTCCCGGTGTCGTAGACCAGAGGAGGGATCCCTGTCCGCTACCATGCTGCCTCATCGCTACCCATGAGCGGACCAGCGGAGCCTGACAGAGCTATTGCACACACCCTCCTGATGTACCACTAACCCATGAGTGGCAATGTGTGCAGACCATGTAACTGGCTGCGGGCTCAACTATAAAGGAACCCCGTCCAGCCAGCATGCAATCATGCAAGATGGTGCATGATACTAAAGCATGTAATACCAACTAAAATACGTATCCGAAAAATATGCACAACCAATAAGTACATATCAATGATCCAAGTAAAACAGGAAAGGTATAACTATAAACTGATCAAATGCATGTATCAAGTAGGCACAATAACATACAAGGTAGATAAACATGAAAATTATTGCAAACTATAACTAACTAGCATATCAACATGACTATATCAAAAATATAAGTCAAAATACCCGCCTGCTAGAATGCTCAAGAAAAACAACGAAATCGTCACGCCTGTGAACCTGCCTCGTGATTGAAACCTATATACAACATAACTATTGTTAAGCACAAAAATGCAATCCACCGCTAAATCGAATACTTAATCGATTTCTTACAAAAACCAATTAACCCAAATCAACTTCCAATTACACCAATTTAAGGATCTAACCACCCTAGTTGAAATCTCATCACAACCCAACTCCATTCACAGTCGGCTCAACCATTGTTCACAGCCGACCACATCCACCCAAATAGAACACCTCAATTCTCACAACCACTCAGACACAATCCAACTCAACTAATTATCATCACTTAAATCTTTTGTTCACTGTTCCACCACAAACACAGCCCGAACACATCCCCAACACCCACCATCCAACATAATCTCCAAACATAAACATCGCAGCCAACTCCACAGCTCAAAAATCAAATCGCAAATAACAAGAATTAACCACTCTACGGACGAAGAGAAGAAACAAATCGAGCTTACCATCGATTGGAATCTCACCAGCAGATATCCCCAATTTTTAACCTGTTTGCCGAAACTAAATTCTTCCCAAATCAATAGATCATCAGAATGAGGAAAGGAAAACAACTAGGTCTCAAATTTCTATCCAAGATAACACGGAAGGACCGACCCAAACCTAGATACCACGATCACGGATGACGCAGAGGGGCTCGCAGCGGCGGTCCTGTGGCTGCATGCAATGGGGAAGAAGCGGTGGCTTCAAGTGCGGGGAGGAAGAAGCAGCGGCAGCCGCAACCTCGAGCGGCGTCGTCTGTGGCAGAGGAGGTCGGCGCGCACGGCTGTGGACGGCGAGCGCGTGTCACGCCAGGGCGGCGGTGCTCACGGGAAGCGGAAGATGCTTGTTGCGGTGCGATGGGGGAAAAAGAATAAGGGCGAGGCGCGGGCGGTGTTGTGGGTGGTGACGCGAGGAAGAAGGGCTCGGGAAAGGGGATACGACGCGCGGGGAGAAGAGTTATCGCGAGGGAGAATCGTCGGGCGGCGTGAGAAATCGAGAGGAAATAAATGCATTTGTGAAAACTAAACCTAGGTTTAGATATTTGAAACTTTAGGTTAATATCGCCTATTAACTCCCTTAAATAGATTCCACCAAAGCCTATCTATTTTATCCCCGTAATTATCTCATACAAGTTCCATTTAAATCCAGAAAAATAGTTGAAAATTTCCTAAAATTCCCTAAAAATCCCGAAAAATTTCCAGGATTATTTCTCTTAATTTTTGGCCATTTATTTTGGTATTTTTAAATTTTCCGTATTTAACATTCTCCCCCACTAATAAAAATTTGGTCCCCAAATTCCTACTCATATGCATAATGAGTAAGAGATACCACAAGTACTGAAAAATATATCTCACGTACCTTAAGTAAACTGGTGGGGGTATTGAGCTCTGATCTTTTCCTCAAGCTCCCAAGTAGCCTCCTCATCGGTGTGGTGACTTCACCCGACCTTGACAAGTCGCACAATCTTGTTTCGCAACTATCGTTCCTTGTGATCCAAAATGCATACCGGAACCTCTGCGTAAGTAACATCAGGTTGAATGGAACCTGACACATCTGACAGAACATGTGTAGAGTCTGATACATACTTCCTCAGCATGGACACATGGAACACATCATGAATACTTGTCAAAGATGGTGGTAGCGCTAGATGGTAAGCGATTGCTCCGATCCTCTCCAAAATCTCAAACGGACCAATGTATCTAGGAGCTAGCTTACCACGTAGATCAAATATCTTCACCCCTTTCGTGGGTGAGACTCGAAGGAATACATGATCGCCAATAGAGAACTCCAGAGGTCTCCATCTCCGATTTGCATAACTCTTCTGGCGATCCTACGCCTCTGCCATCCTATGTTTGATAGTACGGACCAACTCTACCTCATATTGAGCTCTTTGGGGTCCTAGAAACTGGGCCTCCCCAACCTCCTCACAGAGGGTGGTTGTACGACACTGTCTACCATACAATGCCTCAAACGGGGCCATTTGGATAGCTGAATGATAGCTGTTATTGTAGGCGAATTCCACTAACGGCAAGTGGTCCTCCCAGTTGCCCCCGAAATCTATAACACAAGACCTCAGCAAATCCTCTAGTGTCTGAATGGTCCGCTCAGACTGTCCATCTGTCTGCGGATGGAATGCAGTACTGAAACGAAGCTGCGTGCCTAAGGCCTGCTGCAGACTCTGCTAGAATCGGGACGTGAACCGGGGATCTCTATCTGATATAATGCTCAAAGTAACACCATGCAATCTGATGATCTTCTGACAATATAACTCTGTCAAACGATCCAGAGAGTCGGTCTTCCAAATCGCTAAGAAGTGCACGGATTTGGTTAGTCGGTCCACGACTACCCAAATCGCATCGTAGCCTTGACATGTCCTAGGCAAACCCACCACAAAATCCATGGTAATGTGATCCCACTTCCACTCTGGAATAAGAATCCTATGAAGTAATCCGGCTGGTCTCTGGTGTTCATCCTTCACCTGCTGATAAACGAGACATCTTGCAACAAAATCTGCGATGTCTTTCTTCATGTCGTTCCACCAATACAAACGCTTTAAATCTCAATACATACGGGTTCCGCCTGGGTGGATTGCAAATCGAGAGCGATGAGCCTCCTGAAGTAACTCCTCCATGATCGGGTGAGACTGAGGTACGCATAATCTGTCCCGGAAATAAATTAT
Source organism: Wurfbainia villosa (assembly GCA_025175895.1). Classification (NCBI taxonomy): domain Eukaryota; kingdom Viridiplantae; phylum Streptophyta; class Magnoliopsida; order Zingiberales; family Zingiberaceae; genus Wurfbainia; species Wurfbainia villosa. The sequence goes on along the minus strand of CM045994.1, from coordinate 30,258,286 downwards.
ACCTTCATCATCTCGGGTGAACTCAGTCTGCTGTCTAGAAGTTATCTGACTGCCAATGAACTGTAAATGCTGATCACTGGCCTGAGCCTCCCGGACTCTCGTCCGAATAGACGACTGAGCAACCATGGTAACCAGAATGCCCTGCTCTGTCGGTCCTTGCTCCTCATGGCCCAACTCAGAGAAACCCTGGATCAAATTCGTGACTAAAACTGGGAAGGAAGCTAAAGTCCCTCGGGACTTCCGGCTAAGTGCATCGGCAACCACATTGGCTTTCCTTGGGTGGTAGCTAATGGTACAGTCATAATCTTTTAGGAACTCCATCCATCTCCTCTGTCGGAGATTGAGTTCCTTTTACGTAAATAGATATTTGAGACTCTTATAATCAGTGAGAATCTCAAACGTAATACCATACAGATGATGCCTCCAAATCTTCAAGGAAAAGATAATAGCGGCTAACTCTAGATCATGAACTGGGTAGTTTTTTTCATGCTCCTTCAGCTGGCGAGAAGCATAAGAGACTCCTTACCGTGCTACATCAGTACTATGCCTAAACCCTGTAGAGACGCATCGGTATAAAGGACGAAACCGTCGTCCCTTGATGGCAATACTAGAATCGGTGCTGACACCAATCTCTTTTTCAACTCCTGGAAACTGGTCTCGCATGTTGGATCGATGCGGTTCGCTAGAGGGGGGGGTGAATAGCGAAAAACCTTTTCCTTTTTTTTTTTACGTTCGTTAAAACTCGAGAGATAATTAATTGCAGCGGAAATGTAAAGTAAAAAGAGACAATGAAGTTTTTACTTAGTTCGTAGCCTTCGGCTACTACTCCAAGGCCCTAGTGGTCCTTGACCACGTACGGAGGGCAAAAACACTAAAGGAACTCCTCCTCGTTGGAGGTAGGAGTTAATCGATACAAGAAGGAAAAAACTTGAGGTAGAGGGACACTCCCCCTCTCCTCGTATACGATAAAAGCTCCGAAAAGAAATGAACTTAAATAAGAGCTTAAAAACCGACGTTACAATAGAAAAGAATTTAAGACCTAGACGTCGGAGAGAAAGCACTTCGTGGTCAAAAAGTTGTAGCTTGGCGAAGGCTTTTTGGAAGCTTTAGAATGATGAAGAAACCCTAGGTTTGACCCTCCTTTTATAGCCTTTGAGCCCCTTTTCGAGAGGAACCCTAGCCAATCACAATTGAGCACCACTCCCCTTGAAATTTGGTGATAAACCTTGACTCCTCGAGGCTGATCCTTTGACCATCAGTCGACTGATGGCCATCATCAGTCGACTGATGGCAGCATCAGTCGAGTGCTGACCTTCGGCAGTCGACTGATTGACGGCAGTCGAGTCCTCCAAGCTGGCAGTCGACTGATGCTTGCTGCAAGTCAAAGTTAGCTCAACAAAAACATAATTTCGACCGTCGTCGACCGTCCGATCTCGACCTAGACCATCCCCATAAAACATAATGTCTTTGGTCGGATCTACGCTTAAGATCATCCCCATAAAGAGGATACGACCTCACTTACGCTCGAACACACGAGCTTACCTCGACACTTACATGTTTCTTTTGCTTCCGGCCTTTCACTCGATTCCTTCGGCTCCCTCCGAAGTCACTCGAGTGTCGCCCGACCACCGCGGCTTCCTTTGGGTGTCGCTAGCCTTCAGCTCCAGCTATATTAATCTTCTGCATACTCGATTCAGCTTGTGAGATAACGACATGAGCTTAACTTTGTATCGTTTGCTATAATCAAAACTCAGGTTCGACTTAGGTGCCTACTGCACCAACAATCTCCCCCTTTTTGATTTATGGCAAACCCACATACAAAGTTAAGAAAAAACAAATTAAGTGCATTAAGTAAAATGAGCAAGAGATATGCATGAATATGTAGGAGTAAAAACTCTTTTTCAAGTGCTCCCCCTTGAGGAATCCTCCCCCTTGACCGAGGGTGAGTACTTGAGAAAGGGTTTTAACTCTCCCCCTTGATATTTGCTACTAAAAAAGAATTAAGTGACCGAAATTACTTAATATTGGCCATAGTGTTTAAAATAAGTTTTAAGTTAAGAAAAAATTGATTTCTTAACCTTGGCCTTTACTTCTATTTTGTTAACAAGTTAAGTAAATTACTTTTTGTTAACAAGTTAAGTAAGAGTTAAGTAAATTATTGTATTGTTAACGAAAACAAGTTAACTAAATGTGTTTAAGTTAAGAGTTCCCTTAACTTGTTTTGTTAACTTAAAGTTAAGTAAGCCTTGGCCATAAAAAAAATTGATCCCTTAACTTTGGCCTTTTTCTCCCCCTTTTGCCATATATCGAAAAGAGTGAGGATGTGTGTGGAATAAAAAATAAGTTTTAATTTTAAAGTCCAAGCATGTTCCACATTATTTTGAAAATAATATACTAAAAATAGGTTCATCTATAAAATGTTCGACTCATATTTGGCTTGATTGATATGAAGGATCAACCAGTCCTGGTCAGAGTCGGTTAGTATGTATGATTATACTCCGTGGTTCATAGCGATGCACTAGCTCTACATCTGGAACCAGGAGTAAGGTCCTAACATCTCACACCCATCTACATGGCTAAGTACACAAACACATTAGTCCTATGTGTTGTGAGATGTACTGGCTCCTTAAATCTATAGGTGCATGATATCTAAGGTATGTCCTATGCTAGTTCCATGAAATTAAAGAAATAGTAGTAAGAACATATAATTTGCAAGTACCTATTCTATTACGCACATGCCCAATTTTCGTCTTAATAGACTAAATTCGGCTTCGGGTAGGGGTTTAGTAAATAGGTCTGCTAGGTTAGACTTCGAGTCAACATATTCGAGTTGTATGGAGCCGTTGGCTACATGTTCTCGAATGAAATGGTGTTTTACCTCTATATGCTTTGTCCTTGAATGGCATATAGGGTTCTTAGTTAGATTTATCGAACTTATGTTGTCTACAAAAATTTTAGTTTTGGTGAAGTCCAACCCAAAGTCTCGGAGAGTGTGCTTCATCCAAAGAAGCTGAGTTACACACTCACCCATCGCAACGTATTCGGCTTCGGTGGTAGATAAGGCAACACAATGTTGCTTCCTACTGCACCAACTCACTAGACTCGAGCCGAGTAGTTGACAACAACCACTCGTGCTCTTTCTATCGAGTTTACTACCGGCATAATCCGAATCGAAGTAGCTGATTAGTTCGAACACCGTAGATCTAGGGTACCAAATACCAACGTTAAGTGTACCCTTAAGATATCTAAGGATACGCTTAACTAGGGTTAGGTGAGACTCCTTAGCACAGGTTTGAAACCTGACGCACATACTTACTGCGAATAGGATGTCGGGTCGACTCGCAGTTAAGTATAGGAGACTTCCTATCGCGCTCCTATAGTACTTTAAGTCAATGGACTTACTTTCTGGGTCTTCTCCTATGTTAACATTAATCGTCATTGGGGTGTTTATTAAGGGTCTTGCATTCCAAATCTTTTAATTAACTCCTTAGTGTATTTCTGTTGATATAGATATATACCATCCTTAGTTTGTTTAATTTGTAGACCTAAAAAGAAACTTAACTCGCCTACCAAGTTCATTTCGAACTCACTTTCCATGAGTGAAACGAACTCGTTTAGTAAGGCTGAGTTAGAGGTTCCAAAAATTATATCGTCTACGTAAATTTGAGCTATGAATATTTCTTTACCTAAGGTTTTTACGAAGAGAGTTGGGTCAACTAAGCCTTGGTTAAACCCTTTTGACTTAAGATGGATCGAAAGTCTCTCGTACCAAGCTCGAGGAGCTTGTTTAAGTCCATAGAGAGCTTTCTTAAGTTTAAGAACATGATCGGGTTTATCTAGATTTTCGAATCCGGGGGGTTGGCTAACATAAACTTCTTCTTTAACGTATCCATTTAGGAATGCCGACTTAACATCCATTTGAAACAGCTTAAATCCTCGATGTGCAGCATAAGCTAGCAACATTCGAATGGATTCGAGTCTAGCTACTGGGGCATAGGTTTCATCGTAATCTAAGCCTTCGACTTAACTAAACCCTTTGGCGACTAACCTAGCCTTGTTTCTAACTACTTCACCTTTATCATCAAGCTTATTTCGAAACACCCACCTTGTTCCAATTATCGTTTTGTCTTTAGGTGGTGGTACTAATTCCCACACTTCATTCCTAGTAAATTGAGCTAGCTCTTCTTGCATTGCAATAATCCAATCGGGATCAAGAAGAGCTTGTTCAATTGATTTGGGTTCTATCTTTGAAATTAAGGAAATTTGACTAAGGTTCCTATAGGATGCTCTAGTTCGAACTCCTAGATTAGGATCTCCTATCACTTGATCGATAGGGTGGTTAGTCTGAATCCTAGATTGGGTTGGGTTTGTGTCATCTAATGCTTGATCAATGGGGTGACTTGGTTGAACACTAGTTTGACTCGGATCACTTGTCACTTGGTCGACAAGAGAAGTTGGTTGATGTGGATTAGACTCGATCTCAGGGTCAGAGACGAGTTTGGTATCAGTGGGCTCAACACTTGGGGTCATTAAGGGTTTTGTAGGTTCGGGTACTTCATCGAACACTACATTAATAGTCTCTTCGACTTTAAGGGTATCGTGGTTATATACCCTATAGGCCCTACTCGTGGTTGAGTATCCTAAGAAGATTCCGGTGGAGGTTTTGGATTTGAATTTCCCTAGGTGGTTCTTAGTGTTTAAGATATGTACCTTACATCCAAATACCCTAAAGTACTTGATGTTGGGCACTTTATTGTGATAAATCTCGTAGGAGGTCTTAAGGTGCCTCTTTACCATAAGGATCCTATTCTGGACATAGCAAGTCGTGCTAGCTAACCACGCCCAAAACCTATCGGGTAGGTCGTATTCGTTCAACATGGTCCTAGCGGCTTCTTGTAGAGTTCGGTTTTTCCACTCCACTAGGCTATTTTGTTGAGGGGTCCTAGGGCAAGAGAATTCATGGTGGTATCCGTTTAGGTTGCAGAAGTCGGTGAACCTTTGATTTTCGAATTCACCACCATGATCGCTTCTAAGTCTTTTAACCTTAAGATTTTTTTGATTCTCGATTAATTTGAATAGATTGATTAATTGATCTAGGGTATCATTTTTATGTTTGATGAACCTAACCCAGGTAAACCTGGAGTAGTCGTCAATTATGACTAAGCAATATTGACTTCTATTGAGTGACTTGGCTCCATGTGAATCGAATAGATCCATATGCAGGAGCTCAAGTACACTTGAGGTTCGTTCTTGGTTAGTTAACTTGTGTTGTGTCCTAGGTTGTTTTCCTTGTTGACAAGCATTACAGATTTTATTAACCAAATTGTTGAGGTTGGGTAAGCCTCTGACTAAGCCACTCTGACTCATCTTGTGGACGAGTCTTGGGTGCGAGTGACCGAGTCGTCGGTGCCACAACCATGATTCCTCTTCCTGTGTCATAAGACATTTGGCTGAGGATTTGATTAAGTTAATTGTATAATTGTTATTTTTCCTAGTTCCTTTGAGTATTATTTTAGTTGTTTTATTTGTTTTAATTACACATTCATTTTCTAAAAATACGACCTTATAGTTATTGTCACATAATTGGCTTACGCTAAGCAGGTTATATTTAAAATTCTCTACAAGTAATACATTTTTAATAACAAAATTCGAGTTAAGCTCGATATCACCTGATCCGATGATTTTGAGCTTGCCGTTATTCCCAAAGGCTACCGATCCTTGTCGTTTGAATCGAAGCTTCGTGAATTTGAGTTGATCCCCGGTCATGTGTCGGGAGCAACCGCTGTCCAACATCCATTGATCCTACACACAAGGTGGTTGGATTGGATGTCAGATTTTTTTTTTAAAAAAAAATTGGTTGTAAGTTGTTAAACCTAGGTCATCTCACCTGTGTCTATATGATCAAGCATGTTATACTTATGTGTTTTTTTTGTGAGATGACTTCCAATTAAGTTGATTAAGTGCATTTAGGTTCAAGTAATTTTATGTTAGATTTGGATTTGACCCTAGGCTTGTCAAGTTTACCTTTTCAAGATCATGGCTTCCAGGTCGTGGCGAGGCACAGGGGCCTTATTTTATCGGATCATCGACCACTTCCTTAGACAAAGCCATTTTCAAGAAAATGATGACTTGACTCACCTAAGATTATTTCCTAGTCTAACTGGTTATTTTTGAAAAGAGGCTCCCCGAGGCTCAATCTTTTCGAAGTATTTTAGTTGGTTATGTACGTGTTCTAAGTGAGTTCACAAGTTTTAAAGCACAAACTTTCTAAGTTAAAGCATGTAATTTCTAAGTTAAAGCACAAACTTTCTAAGTTAAAGCATGCAATTTCTAAGTTAAAGCACAAACATGTTTTGTACTGGCTCCCCCTAGACCGTTGAATTGGTTCGGTCTATCCACATAGTGGATTTGGTCCTTGGGAACCCAGTACGGGTTGGATCCTAGAGTTGAAATCAAAAAGTTCTTAGGGACCCATGCTTGGACATGTTTCCTATGTTGACTTACAATCGACATATACGACCTATTAGTCGTGTTTGAGTTAAACCCTAGTTCAGCCTTGTTGTACACGGCCCTTTGAGATCCAAGTAGGAGGTCAAGTCCTTTGGATCCCGAAGTGAACCTTTCCAACGTATTCCTAAGATCTTCAACTTGACTTTTCAAGAGAGAGTTCTCAACTTCGAGCTTTTCAGCTCGAGTTGGGTCCTCTTCTCGAACTTGACTAATCGAAGAGGTTAGGGAGACCTTGTGTTTGAGGAGTTTGACCTCCTCAATCAGGGTCTCAACCTTGGACTCGGACTTAACTAATTTCCTAGACAAAAACCTAACTGTATTATGTAAAGTATTAAATAAAGTTCGACTCACTTTAAGGGTATCTTTTGAACCGGATGCGTATCCGTGGCTTGACTTGAAGGTAGCTTCGTAGTCCGAGTCATCCTCAGGTTCTGACTCAAGTTCAGGTTCGGTCTCCGTGTCTGACTCAATCGATTTCGCCATGAAGACGTGGTCTTCGTCCTCTTCGGATGACGCTTCTTCCCATGTCGCGTTGAGGGCCTTCTTGTGCTTAGGTGCTTGGTGGTTGAGCTTGGGGCACTCGGACTTGATATGTCCAAACCTGTTACACTCATAACACCTAATATTAGAACTTTTAGGCTTACCTTGGTTGGGTCGAGTCGTGGTTCGCTTTCGTCCCTTGGCTATCCTTCGAGCTAGGTTCATTAGTTTGGCAGTCAACTCCGGGTCAACTTCTTCTTCGGACTCGTCTTCCTCCTCGGTTGGTGGTGGCTTGCTTGTGATTTTCTTCTTCTTTGAACCTGCAAACAAGGCTATACCCCTCTCGGGTTAGTTGAATTTGCTCATGTAATTCGAAATCTGAGAATAATTCATCTATTCTAACTTTAGAAAGGTCCTTGGAGACCTTGTAGGTGTCGACCATGGATGCCCACAAGGTAGTCCTCGGAAAAGAGTTTAGAACATACCTTATAAGGTCGCGGTTTTCGACCTTTTGCCCGATTGCATGCAGGTTGTTGACGATGTCCTGGACGTGGGCATGCAATTGTGTTGCCGTCTCGTGTTCCTGAATTTTTAGTGTGTACAATTTATTGAACAACAAATCGCGTTTGCAAACCTTAGCTTGATCCGATCCTTCGCCTCGTCCAGAGATCTCTTGCGCTGATGAAGGGTCCGACTCGGTTCAGCTCCTCCTTGAATAGCCCGCACTGCAGGATTTGAGTCACCTTTGCATCTTCCTCGACTTGTCGTTTAGTGGCAATGGACCACTGATTGTAATCCAAGGATTCACCTTATTCATTAGTAGGAAGGGTGAACCCGGTTTGGATCACAATCCACATCTCTATTTGGGTTTTTAGGAAGCACTCCATCCGACCTTTCCAGTAACGAAAATCATCATCGTTGTAAAACGGTGGTCGGATGGTGCTAAAACCCTCGAGATGGGCCATTAACACGAAAGACACAAAGAGACGAAGGCGAAGAAACTAGCAACGACAAAAACACAAAAACAAGTACCAAGACTCGCGTCTTGGATTAGTAGTGCGGGAGAAAAACTTAACAAAGCGAAATAAATAAATAAAAAAAACAGAATTAAAAGAAAAATAAATCTGTAAAAATGGCTAGATTGGTGGTTTCACCAAATCTTAGCAACCCCCGGCTCTGATACCAATTGTTGGATCGATGCGGTTCGCTAGAGGGGGGGTGAATAGCGAAAAACCTTTTCCTTTTTTTTTTACGTTTGTTAAAACTCAAGAGATAATTAATTGCAGCGGAAATGTAAAGTAAAAAGAGACAATGAAGTTTTTACTTGGTTCGTAGCCTTCGGCTACTACTCCAAGGCCCTAGTGGTCCTTGACCACGTACGGAGGGCAAAAGCACTAAAGGAACTCCTCCTCGTTGGAGGTAGGAGTTAATCGATACAAGAAGGAAAAAGCTTGAGGTAGAGGGACACTCCCCCTCTCCTCGTATACGATAAAAGCTCCGAAAAGAAATGAACTTAAATAAGAGCTAAAAAACCGACATTACAATAGAAAAGAATTTAAGACCTAGACATCGGAGAGAAAGCACTTCGTGGTCGAAAATTTGTAGCTTGGCGGAGGCTTTTTGGAAGCTTTAGAATGATGAAGAAACCCTAGGTTTGGCCCTCCTTTTATAGCCTTTGAGCCCCTTTTCGAGAGGAACCCTAGCCAATCACAATTGAGCACCACTCCCCTTGAAATTTGGTGATAAACCTTGACTCCTCGAGGCTGATCCTTTGACCATCAGTCGACTGATGGCCATCATCGATCGTGATGGCGATCGGTCAGTCTTGACCTTCAGTGATCGGTGATTGTGGCGATCGAGTCCTCAATGTGATCGTGATGCTTCTTTGCAAGTCAAAGTTAGCTCAACAAAACATAATTTCGAGCCGTCACGATCCGATCTCGACCTAGACCATCTATAAGATGTCTTTGGTCGGATCTACGCTTAAGATCATCCCCATAAAGAGGATACGACCTCACTTACGCTCGCACACACGAGCTTACCTCGACACTTACATGTTTCTTTTGCTTCCGACCTTCCACTCGATTCCTTCGGCTCCCTCCGAAGTCACTCGAGTGTCGCCCGACCACCGCGGCTTCCTCTGGGTGTCGCTAGCCTTCAGCTCCAGCTATATCAATCTTCTGCATACTCGATTCAGCTCATGAGATAACGACATGAGCTTAACTTTGTATCGTTTGCTATAATCAAAACTCAGGTTCGACTTAGGTGCCTATTGTACCAACATCGCACGCCTCTGACCACGTGAACTTCATTCCCTTCCTGGTAAGGCATGTCAATGGCATAGCTATGCTCGAGAAACCCTCAACGAACCATCTGTAATAACCGGCCAAGCCTAAGAAACTGTGAACCTCCTGAACTGATTTCGGCTGCTCCCAACTAGTGACAGCCTCGATTTTCTGGGGGTCAACTGAAATGCCTCTACTAGAAACATGTCCCAGAAAACCGACTGAGGATAACCAAAATGCGCATTTACTGAACTTCGCATATAGTCGCTTCTGTCGGAGCCTATCCAAAACAAGGCGAAGATGTTGCACGTGTTCCTCCTCAGAACGAGAATAGACCAGAATGTCATTAATAAAGACAATGACGAACCGATCTAAGAAATCCATAAATTCACGGTTCATCAAATTCATGAATACCGCTAGAGCATTGGTAAGCCCAAATGGCATTACCAAAAACTCATAGTGTCCATATCTGGTACGGAACATTGTCTTCTGAATGTCTAAGTCTCTAACCCTTAGTTGATGATACCCGGACCGCAGATCAATCTTAGAATATACTGATGTATCTCTGAGCTGATCAAACAAGTCCTCAATACGGAGCAGGGGATATTTATTCTTGATAGTGACGGCGTTCAACAACCTGTAGTCAATGCATAATCTAATCGAACCATCTTTCTTCTTCACAAAAAGAACCGGAGAACCCCAGGGTGATACACTAGGGCGAATAAAACCTCTGTCCAAAAGCTCCTGGAGTTGAACCTTTAACTCGTCCAACTCTCTTAGGGCCATACGATAAGGAGCTTTTGTGGGGGATGTCCCAGATAATGTTGGCAATGTGTCTAAAATCCCTTTTTAGACACATAAGCAATGAGCGACATCTAGCAATACATCATTGCTACCCAAGTTACAAGAAGGTCGAGATCCGCCAACCTTTCCGTGGCTATTATCATGTATGGCCCTGTCCTTCTATCCTTGATATCTTAGATCGATCAATGAGGCATAGACCGTGTCATCCCCTTATCGATCTTTATGTTTCTTGATCCCCAAGTAGACTCACACAAACAAATGAGCTCAATATCTCATATTGACTCATTTGAGCATGGCCATGTATTTGATGGTCATACTCTATCAAGAGGCCAAAGATATCACTCTCGTCATATGGGAGGGATAGATCCCATCAATATCACTCTTATCTCTCTGCATAATTTGTTACATACCCAGTGATCGCCGTTATAGTGCACCCTGTTATGGTGTGACGTTGGACGATACCAAAGTACATAACCCCTTATGTAGGGAACCGTAGTGACTTCACGTCTAAGGACTATTCATACCAATAGTCACATGAGAAAGTATATGACACTCATATAACGATCCATGACACTTTCTCATAGCGGGTCAATTTAGTATATATATTCTCCAATATATATACCCATGTGTCAATGTGATATCACATATCCATGACTTGTGAGATCAAGTCATCCATTGACCTACATGCTAGTCTCAATGTATCAATATATCCCTTTGTCTATTAATACAATACTTGACCAGGAATATTTAAGAATAGTGTTCTCTACAACTTCTCAAAGTCAATTCTATCAATTGATATACTATAGATTAGAACCTACTATTCAAGGGCATTATTATGTTTATTTACTGGCACACATATAAAGTAAATATAATAATCAATCTTTGCATGTTATTAATGAAATAGGATACATATGATTCCTAATCAATCATCTCATGATTGTCACTAAGGGCTGACACTAACAATCTCCCACTAGCACTAGTGCCAATCACTGTAATCTCTAAGACCTAGTGACTTGGAATGACCATCATGTTTTCTTTGTGCCAAATCCTTGGGCAAGGGATCCGCAATGTTAGCATCAGTATCTACTCTATCGATGATCTCTCGAATGAGGTGATACAGTCGTAGTATATGTTTGGATCACTGGTGAGAACGAGGTTCCTTAGCCTGTGCTATATCCCCGTTGTTGTTACAATAAAGCTCTATAGGGATCATGATGCTAGGAACTACACCAAGCTCAGAAATAAACTTCCTGATCCAAACAGCCTCCTTTGTCGCATCAGAAGCAGCAATATACTCGGCCTCTATAGTAGAATCTACAACTGTGTCTTCTTTGAACTCTTCCAACTCACAACACCACCATTTAAACAAAAGATATACCCTGACTGCAATCTGTAATTGTCCTTATTCGTTTGGAAGCTAGCATCGTTATAACCCTTTACAGTGAGCTCCTCATCGCCTCCAAATATCAAGAAATATTCTTTAGTTCTTCTCAAGTACTTAAGAATATTCTTGATAGTTATTCAGTGACCATCACCTGGATCTGACTAGTACCTACTCGTCATGCTTAAAGCATACGAGACATCAGGACGAGTGCATAGCATGACGTACATGATAGATCTTATAGCAGATGCGTAAGGAATCTGATCCATGCATTCCCTTTCTTCCTTAGAAGAAGGGCATTGAGCCTTCGAAAGGCTCACACCATGTGACATTGGCAAAAATCCCTTCTTGGAATTCTGCATGGCAAAACGTTTAAGAACCTTGTCAATGTATACACTCTGACTTAGGCCAAGCAATCTCTTAGATCTATCGCTATAGATCTTAATGCCTAAAATATAGGTTGCTTCACCTAAGTCCTTATTAAGAAACAATTCCCAAGCCAAGTCTTCACAGACTGCAGCGTAGGGATGTCATTTCCAATGAGAAGTATGTCATCAACATACAAGATAAGAAAGATAACTATGCTCCCACTAACCCTCTTGTAGACACAGGGTTCATCTTCATTCTTGATGAAACCAAACTGTTTGATCGCATCATCGAATCGAAGATTCCAGCTTCTAGATGCTTGCTTTAAACCATAAATGGACCTTTGCAGCTTGCATACCTTACCAGCATGCTTTGGATCTACAAAACCCTCAGGTTGTGTCATGTACACATCCTCGAGGAGATTTCCATTCAGAAATGCAGTTTTGACATCCATTTGCCAGATCTCATAATCGTGGTAAGCTGCAATAGCAAGCATGATCCGAATAGACTTAAGCATCGCAACTGGTGAAAAGTTTCATCATAGTCAATACCAAGAATCTGTTTGAAACTTTTAGCTACCAATCGCCCTTTATAGGTATGCATAAGACCATCCATGTCAGTCTTTCTCTTAAAGACCCACTTACACCCAATGAGTTTGACCCCTTCAGGTGGATCAACCAAAGTCCATACTTGGTTAGTGTACATGGATTCCATTTCAGATCTCATGGCCTCTAGCCATTTCTCAGAATCTGGGCTCATCACAGCCTCCTGATACCATGTAGGCTCATTCAACTCAACAAGCATAACGTCATCATTGTCATACAAGAGAAATGAATCTCTCAGGCTGATGACATATCCTATCAGACCTACGAAGAGGTTGGTCTACTTGAACAGGTTGTTGCTCCACAACTTCTTGTGTAACAATCTCATCATCTATAACACTTTGTGGTGCCTGTTCAATTTCCATCTCAGTGCTATCTTTATCTTGAATTTCTTCAAGATGTACTTGACTCCCACTAGTTCTTCTAGAGATGAACTCTCTTTCTAGAAATACTCCATTTCTAGCGATAAACACTTTGCCCTGTGTGGGATTGTAGAAGTAATATCCTTTTGTTTCCTTAGGATATCCTATAAAGTTGCACTTGTCTGATTTGGGGTCTAGTTTGTCGGAGACTTGACGTCAACCATAAGCCTCAAATCCCCAAATCTTCATAAAAGACATCTTGGGACTCTTCCCAGTCCATATCGTATATGGTGTCTTTATGACTACCTTAGATGGGACGCAGTTAAGTGTGAAAGTAGCCATCTTTAAAGCATATCCCCAGAAGAAAGAAGAAAGATTTGTGTGACTCATCATTGATCGTATCATATCTAATAATGTATGATTTCTCCTTTCTGATACACCATTCCACTGTGGTGTTCCAGGTGGAGCGAGTTAAGATCTAATTCCAAACTCAATGAGATAGTCACGAAAAGTTTGGCCAAGGTATTCCCCACCTTGATCTGATCGAAGCACTTTAATACTCTTACCAAGTTGGTTTTGTACTTCATTCTTGAATTCTTTGAACTTTTCAAAAGATTCAGATTTTTGTCTCATAAGATACATATATCCATATCTACTGAAATCATCAGTAAAAGTAATGAAGTACTGATAGCCTCCTCTAGCTGCTACATTGAAAGGCCCACATACATCAGTATGTATGAGTTATAATAAATCAGTAGCTCATTTGTCATGTCCACTAAATGGAGTCTTGGTCATCTTGCCTAGAAGACAAGATTTGCATGTCTCATATGATTCAAAATCAAATAAGTCCAGTAATCCTTCCTTATGGAGCTGGGATATGCGACTCTCATTTACGTGACCCAGGCGACAATGCCAGAGATACATTTGGTTCAGATCATTAGATTTGAACCATTTGGTATTTATGTTATAGACTGGGGTTTCAAGATCTAGAAGATAGAGACCATTCACAAGATGTGCATTACAATAAAATATATCATGTAAATAAACGGAGCAACACTTGTCCTTTATTACAAATGAGAAACCTTTCTTGTCTAAACAAGAAACAGAGATAATATTTTTCGTCAAGGCAGGCACATAACAACAGTCCTCTAGTTCTAAGATAAGCCCAGTGGGCAAAGATAAAGAATATGTCCCTACAGCGATGGCGACAACTTTTGCTCCATTGTCTACCGTAGGTCCACCTCGCCCTTCGTCAATGATCTAGTCTTTCGAAGGCCCTGCACATTGGTACAAATGTGAGAAGCACAACCAGTATCTAATACCCAAGAAGACGAGATAGATAAATTGACTTCTATAACATATATACCAGAGGCAGAAGTCTCACTTCTCTTCTTTTTCACCTCTTCCAGGTATAGCTTGCAGTTTATCTTCTAATGTCCGGTCTCACCGCAATGGAAGCATTCCCCTTCCATAGACACCTCTCCTTTGGGTTTCAATACCTTTGCCTTGCCTTTGCCTTTGGCTTGGGTCTTACCCTTACCTTTAGGCTTCTTCTTGCCTTTGCCTTTGTTCTTGTTCACCATCAAAATGGTGCCAGGATTTGCCTTCTTAAAGTTGAGTTCGGCAGTTCGTAACATGCTCAACAACTTAGGTAAAGGCTTGTCAATTTCGTTCATGTTGTAGTTCATGACAAATTAACTATAGCTTTCTGGCAACGACTATAAAACAAGGTCAGTGGTCAGCTCTTGGCTTAATGGAAATCCCAATCTCACTAGGTTCTCAATGTATCCAATCATCTTGAGTACATGAGTACCTACGGGAGTTCCCTCTTGCATCTTGCATTGAAACAAGGCCTTTGACACCTCGTATGTCTCATGCCTTGCTTGTCCCTGATATAGTTGTTTCAGATTCTCAACCATATCATAGGCATTCATGTTCTCATGTTTCTTCTGAAGCTCAGAGTTCATGGTGGCAAGCATAAGGCATGACACATCCATTGCATCATCTTGATGCTTCTTATAAGCATCCTTGTCAGCACGAGTGGCCGTAGGTGCGGGTGGTTCAGGAATGGACTGCTCTAGGACGTATAGTTTATGTTCTTACTTGAGGACTATCCTCAAGTTCCTGTACTAGTCCAGGAAGTTAGCTCCAGTGAGCTTGTCCTTATTAAGGACAGATCGCAGAGAGAGTGTGTTCGATGTATTTGATGACATGGTGATCTACAATACAGAAATTCAGAAATGTATCATTTTTCAATCATTTAATTAGGCCTTTAACTAAATGATTCTCCCACTGGTCACAAAGTGGGACAAGATCCATATTATACCACATCTTGAGTTAGTTTTGGCTAATCGCCCAAGACGCGTATAAGTTAGGTAGGTAACTCGTACCAATTACATCTAATGTAACTCTTGTATATTTATATGAACAACATTATTTGTTCATAGTGCCCATCGAATGAGATATCCTTCTAAATTACTGCTCTTCTTGAGTTAGTTATGGCTAATCGCCCAAGATTTGTATAATGTAGGTAGATGTCTCGTATGAGCTATGCCTCTAAGTTTATCAATATAATTGAGAGAGCTTAGTTAAGTCAAACCCAAAGTTTAATAGGCAGACATCATGATTGTCATATCGTACTTTATCGAGGTAAATCAAGTCACTTTGCTTTGGCAAACGCACTACAAATAAACAAGGTAATAGTAAGTATTAAACTTTGGTAGGCATATGATAAGTGACCTAATTTTGTGACAACTAACTACGCATGCATCACATACAAGCATCACGTACACAAGCATCACATGAAAGCATAATATATATCAACATATAACTTTAAACATGACATCGTTATGGCCCGAATCTACGATCTTCTCAAGCCAATGAGAAGAGCGAATGGATAACCTAGGGGTGACATCTTCTCCAAGTGCTTCCTTCAATCATCCTGTGTTGTCGGCATCCTCCTTGTAACTTCAACCTTCAATGGACTTTTTATTTATTTATTTTGTACATTACAAAATAAGAACACTAGAGTTACATTCGAGTCTAAGTCTATTTTACAACCAGGAAAATAGAGATGAAGACACGACACGCAGGTCATATTATGAATTATAACATGCACATACAACACACAACCATAATCACATTGGGCCCTAGGCCATAACCATGCACCATGCATCAAATCATTCATAATGATGTAATTTTATAAACTTTATTATGAATACACACACGAATTTTAAGCCACTTCGTCGATAAGCCAAAACGCCACGGCGGTCCCCAGTTAGCGGGCGGGGTCAAGGGGCAGCGCCCCCGAAGAAAAATTTATTTTCAACTCCTTGAATGAGTTGCTACCCTCGGTCCATCACTATAAACCCAAGACCTTGTTTCCGAAGCTTCCCATGTACAACACGATCGAGTCGTGCCTATTGGCACGACCATTTTGGGGTGGGAAGAGGTCCCATCGGCAAGCCATTTTTTTCAACACGGTCGTGGGTCGCCCCTTTTGCCAGGTCGTGCTAAAAACATGGCTGTGTTTTCCAACACGGCCATGTTTTCCAACACGGCTTGGCCGTGTCCAACACTGTTCAATCTTGTTTTTGCCCCTTTCGCAATATTCCAAGCCTAAAATTCGTGCACCCATAATTCACATGTTATATATCTCATAGAAAACATGAAAATCTAAATTTATATCACATATAAATCATTATAATGAAATATATGTTTTGCAAGTGGCTCTGATACTACTATTGGGAAATTCCGGATCATGATGTTCACAACATCGTGGGCGAATACTTCGCACAACCACAGCAGAAATAATATATATATAACCGGATCCCACCAGAGATCCATGCAAAAACATACAAATCGTTTCGTATCCTACTTTTTCTAGATCTTATCTAGAAGGAGAAGTATACCTTTGTTGCGTGCCCTTCGCAATCCTGTAAATCCAAGCGCTGTCGGATCTCAATACGGTAAGTGTAACCGTATCTCCACGGTATCCACACTGACACTCAAATGATTTTGGAGTCACGTTGTGCTAGCAACCCTAGCAAAGCACCAAGAACACTTGGAAGAAGGAGAGGAAGGAGAGAACTCTTATCTTTGCTTAGAGGAAGTAGGAGAGCACTCTTCTCTTTTTGGCTTACACGTTCAACAACAAAAGCTCCACCATCCTTCATGTTAACCACCTAAAAGCCTTTTATTTCCTTCTTAAAGTCTCTTCATTAAGAAGACTTTTAATCTTCTATTGCATCCAAATGCATGAACCTCTCATCAAGAATACCTAGGTATTCCCATGCATGATTAATCACATTAATCGTGCATGATGATAGATGACACTTGCATGATGATTTATCTTCCATGGTTTGACTTGAGTCTAACTCAAGTTTAACCAATTTGAGTCTAATTCAATTCTTGGTCATATGCTTCATTATACTTTTAGTTAAACTAAAAGAAACCATCTCCAAAAATAGAATGTTATTTGTGTGTGACCCAATAGGCTCTTATAACGTTGGCAATGTGTCTAAAATTCCTTTTTAGACACATAAGCAATGAGCGGCATATAGCAATACATCATTGCTACCCAAGTTACAAGAAGGTCGAGATCCAACAACTTTTCCGTGACTATTATCATGTATGATGGTGTCCTGCTATCCTTGATATCTTAGATCGATCAATGAGACATAGACCGTGTCATCCCCTTATCGATCTTTATGTTTCTTGATACCCAAGTAGACTCACACAAACAAATGAGCTCAATATCTCATATTGACTCATTTGAGCATGGTCATGCATTTGGTGGTCATACTCTATCAAGAGGCCAAAGATATCACTCTCGTCATATGGGAGGGATAGATCTCATCTACATCACTCACATCTCTCTGCATAATTTGTTACATACTCAGTGATCGCCGTTATAGTGCACCATGTTACGGTATGACGTTAGACGATACTAAAGTACATAACCCCTTATGTAGGGAACCGTAGTGACTTCACATCTAAGGACTATTCATATCAATAGTCACATGAGAAAGTATATGACACTCATATAACGATCCATGACACTTTCTCATGGCGGGTCAATTCAGTACATATATTCTCCAATATATATACCCATGTGTCAATGTGATATGACATATCCATGACTTGTGAGATCAAGTTATCCATTGACCTACATGCTAGTCTCAATGTATCAATATATCCCTTTGTCTATTAATACAATACTTGACCATGAATGTTTAAGAATAGTGTTCTCTATAGCTTCTCAAAGTCAATTCTATCAATTGACATACTATAGATTAGAACCTACTATTCAAGGGCATTATTATGTTTATTTACTGGAACATACATAAAGTAAATATAATAATTAATCTTTGCATGTTATTAATGAAATATGATACATATGATCCCTAATCAATCATCTCATGATTGACACTAAGGTATGACACTAACAATCTCCCACTAGCACTAGTGTCAATCACTGTAATCTTTAAGACCCTATGACCTGGTATGGCCATCATGCTTTCTTTGTACCGAATCCTTGGGCAAGGGATCCGCAATGTTAGCATCAGTATCTACTATGCATATCCGCACATCTCTTCTATCGATGATCTCTCGAATGAGGTGATACCACCGTAGTATATGTTTGGATCGCTGGTGAGAACGAGGCTCCTTAGCCTGTGATATATCCCCGTTGTTGTCACAATAAAGCTCTATAGGGCTCACGATGCTATGAACTACACCAAGCTCAGAAATAAACTTCCTGATTCAAACAGCCTCCTTTGCTGCATCAGAAGCAGCAATATACTCGGCCTCTATAGTAGAATCTACGACTGTGTCTTGCTTTGAACTCTTCCAGCTCATAGCACCACCATTTAAACAAAAGATATACCCTGACTGCGATCTGTAATCGTCTTGTCCATTTGGAAGCTAGCATCATTGTAACCCTTTACAACGAGCTCCTCATCGCCTCCAAATATCAAGAAATATTTTTTAGTTCTTCTCAAGTACATAAGAATATTATTGACAGCGATCCAGTGACCATCACCTGAATCTGACTGGTACCTACTCGTCATGCTTAAAGCATACGAGACATCAGGACAAGTGTATAGCATGGCATATATAATAGATCCTATAGCAGATGCGTAAGGAATCTGATCCATGCGTTCCCTTTCTTCCTTAGAAGAAGGGCATTGAGCCTTCGAAAGGCTCACACCATGTGACATTGGCAGAAATCCCTTCTTGGAATTTTGCATGGCAAAACGTTTAAGCACCTTGTCAATGTATGCACTCTGACTTAGGCCAAGCAATCTCTTAGATCTATCTCTATAAATCTTAATGCCTAAAATATAGGCTACTTCACCTAAGTCCTTCATTGAGAAACAATTCCCAAGCCAAGTCTTCACAAACTATAGCGTAGGGATGTCATTTTCAATGAGAAGTATGTCATCAACATACAAGATAAGAAAGATAACTATGCTCCCACTAACCCTCTTGTAGACACAGGGTTCATCTTCATTCTTGATGAAACCAAACTGTTTGATCGCGTCATCGAATCGAAGATTCCAGCTTCTAGATGCTTGCTTTAAACCATAAATGGACCTTTGCAACTTGCATACCTTACCAGCATGCTTTGGATCTAAAAAAACCCTCAGGTTGTGTCATGTACACATCCTCGAGGAGATTTCCATTCAGAAAGGCAGTTTTGACATCCATTTACCAGATCTCATAATCGTGGTAAGCTGCAATAGTAAGCATGATCCGAATAGACTTAAGCATCGTAACTGGTGAAAAGTTTCATCATAGTCAATACCATGAATCTGTTTGAAACCTTTAGCTACCAATCACCCTTTATAGGTATGCATAAGACCATCCATGTCAGTCTTTCTCTTAAAAACCCACTTACACCCAATGGGTTTGACCCCTTCAGGTGGATCAACCAAAGTCCATACTTGGTTAGTGTACATGAATTCCATTTCAAATCTCATGGCCTCTAGCCATTTCTTAGAATCTGGGCTCATCACAGCTTCCTGATAGGATGTAGGCTCGTTCAACTCAATAAGCATAACGTCATCATTGTCAGACAAGAGAAATGAATCTCTCAGGCTGACGACATATCCTATCAGACCTGCGAAGAGGTTGGTCTACTTGAACAGGTTGTTGCTCCACAACTTCTTGTGCAACAATCTCATCATCCACAACACTTTGTGGTGCCTATTCAATTTTCATCTCGGTGCTATCTTTATCTTGAATTTCTTCAAGATCTACTTGACTCCCACTAGTTCTTCTAGAGATGAACTCTCTTTCTAGAAATACTCCATTTCTAGCGACAAACACTTTACCCTGTGTGAGATTGTAGAAGTAATATCATTTCGTTTCCTTAGGATATCCTACAAAGTTGCACTTGTCTGATTTGGGGCTTAGTTTGTCAGAGACTTGACGTCAAACATAAGCCTCAAATCCCCAAATCTTCATAAAAGATATCTTGGGACTCTTCCCAATCCATATCGTATATGGTGTCTTTATGACTGCCTTAGATGGGATGCAATTAAGTGTGAAAGCAGCCATCTCTAAAGCGTATCCCCAGAAGAAAGAAGGAAGATTTGTGTGACTCATCATTGATCATACCATATCTAATAATGTACGATTTCTTCTTTCTGATACACCATTCCACTATGGTGTTCCAGGTGGAGTAAGTTGAGATCTAATCCCAAACTCAATGAGATAGTCAAGAAAAGCTTGGCCAAGGTATTCCCCACCTCGATCTGATCGAAGCACTTTAATACTCTTACCAAGTTGGTTTTGTACTTCATTCTTGAATTCTTTGAACTTTTCAAAAGATTCAGATTTGTGTCTCATAAGATACACATATCCATATCTACTGAAATCATCAGTAAAAGTAATGAAGTACTGATAGCCTCCTCTAGCTGCTACATTGAAAGGCCCACATACATCAATATGTATAAGTTCTAACAAATTAGTAGCTCGTTCGCCATGTCCACTAAATGGAGTCTTGGTCATCTTGCCTAGAAGACAAGATTCACATGTCTCATATGATTCAAAATCAAATGAGTCCAGTAATCCATCCTTATGGAGCTGGGATATGCGACTCTCATTTACGTGACCCAGGAGACAATGTCAGAGATACGTTTGGTTCAGATCATTAGATTTAAACCATTTGGTATTTATGTTATAGACTGGGGTTTCAAGATCTAGAAGATAGATACCATTCACAAGATGTGCACTACAATAAAACATATCATGTAAATAAACGGAGCAACACTTGTCCTTTATTACAAATGAGAAACCTTTCTTGTCTAAACAAGAAATGGAGATAATGTTTTTCGTCAAGACATGAACATAACAACAGTCCTCTAGTTCTAAGATAAGCCCAGTGGGCAAAGATAAAGAATATGTCCCAACAGCGATGGCGGCAACTTTTTCTCCATTGCCTACCGTAGGTCCACCTCGCCCTTTGTCAATGATCTAGTCTTTCGAAGGCCCTGCACATTGGTACAAATATGAGAAGCACAGCCGATATCTAATACCCAAGAAGATGAGATAGATAAATTGACTTCTATAACATATATACCTGAGGCAGAAGTCTCACTTCTCTTCTTTTTCACCTCTTCCAGGTATAGCTTGCAGTTTCTCTTTCAATGCCCGGTCTCACCGCAGTGGAAGCATTCCCCTTCCTTAGACACCTCTCCTTTGGGTTTCAATGTCTTTGCCTTTGGCTTGGGTCTTACCCTTACCTTTAGGCTTATGCTTGCCTTTGCCTTTGTTCTTGTTCACCATCAAAATGGTGCCAGGATTTTCCTTCTTAAGGTTGAGTTCGGCAGTTCATAACATGCTCAACAACTCAGGTAAAGGCTTGTCAATTTTGTTCATGTTGTAGTTCATGACAAATTGACTGTAGCTTTCTGGCAATGACTGTAAAACAAGGTCAGTGGCCAGCTCTTAGCTTAATGGAAATCCCAATATCACTAGGTTCTCAACGTATCCAATCATCTTGAGTACATGAGTACCTACGGGAGTTCCCTCTTGCATCTTGCATTAAAACAAGGCCTTTGACACCTCGTATGTCTTGTGCCTTGCTTGTCCCTGATATAGTTGTTTCAGATGTTCAACCATATCATAGGCATCCATGTTCTCATGTTGCTTCTGAAGCTTAAAGTTCATGGTGGCAAGCATAAGGCATGACACATCCATTGTGTCATCTTGATGCTTCTTATAAGCATCCTTGTCAGCATGAGTGGCCGTAGGTGTGGGTGGTTCAGGAATGGACTGCTCTAGGACATATAGTTTACGTTCTTGCTTCAGGACTATCCTCAAGTTCCTATACTCAAAGCGCTCGCTCGCACTCAACACCCATAAGTGCACGGATGTCGTCAAGTAATAAAAGATTATCAATCCCACAGAGACTGAGATTTGAGTATCGTATGTTCAGTGGATCTTGTTGTTCGGAGTGAATGTCCTAAAGATGAGGGTTGCTAGGTTGACGGCAGTCCTAACTCTAGTACGGTGTCACTCGAAGGAAGCGAAGGAAGGTTCAAAGTTCCCTAAGAGGATTCTAGGACTTTGGTTTCACTTGTGTGTTATTGGAACATGCTATTAACTAAATGCTTTCTAAATCTATAATTATGATCTTGTGGGAGGATCATCATACATTTTCCCGATGAACTTTTGCTTCTACCGAGAACTACCTATTCCTAACCAAGCTGACCTTTCGAATCATCAAAGCTCAGAGGGTTGGTCCCGTTATGAGCTCTCTGTCACAAAGGTCCCTCAACCCTTCTAGAGTTAATTTCTCCTACTTTGGCCTTTCTGATAAGATAGGCTACTAGGTACGAGGATGTCCTAATAATCCCTATGAAGAGTCGGAACGTATTTCATCTGCTAATCTATCATATTCTACTATCTACGATTATCGGAGGGAGGATGACCACAAAGTTCCTCCTTGGTTCTCCTAGATCTTTGATACAAAGGTTGTCACTCTTTGTATCGGCTATGCACACTAGATATAGAATCAAAACATAATTTTCATCGATCCAAACAACACCAATTGCAAACATAAATTTAGGAATAGAAAATATATTCGAACTAGCATGTCTAACATATACAAGCTACTCCCTAATCCTAGAATCGAAGTATCTACTCCATAGATGTAAGAGAACAAACACAAGGCATCATAGAATGAATCATTACAACATAAAGATATCTAAGAATGAAATTACAGTACTCTTGGTCATTTTCCTTAGCATTGGAGCATAGATTTCAATCCTCGAGCCGCTTCTTTTCTCCCCGGTGTGAGTCTCCAATACTTTTTAGGGCACCTTCTTACTGTCGCAGCTGTCAGGCCTCCCCTAGGGTTTGGGCATGCCTTCATATTTATAGATGTGAAGCCATCTCCTCAGAAATCCCACAAAAAATCCTAGTCGCGACAAAACAACCCAGCGCCACACGGTCATGTGGAATCCACATGGTCGATCGTGTGGGGGCATTGGGGGGTTTGGACACGGCCATGTGAAATCCACACGGCCGATCGTGTCTACCTTTGTTCCATTTGGTGAATGCCTTCCTTTTGCTCCAAAAATTTGTCGTTTCACCTATAAAATGTGGTCCTGCACACAAAACTAGAAAATAGAAAATGCATGCAAAACAAAGTAGAATATGCATGAAACAAGTATAAAATATAATGAAAAACTATAAACAAACTAGGAAGATAAAGAACTGAACAAGTTTTTCGAATGATGATTAACAAAAATTCTTTAAAGTTATAAAAGCCATCCTGGTTAGCTGAAAATCAAAAAAAAAAAAAAGTTCCACTAATTATTATCAACATCTTCAAAAACCATATAAAGGAAAAAAGAGTAAAAGCATAGCTAAGAGTGACATGCTAATACCTTCCACAAATCCAAATGGAGTGTTTACATCTTCAAGACCTACAAGAACATGTATGAATTAATGACAAATGACGATAACCGAGAAGATAAAGCAACAAGGTCATAAAGGCAAATCCATCAAAGTAAGATGTTCATGATTCCTGACCATTAAATAATCATGCATCCTAAAGAATCATGCAAAACTCAATCAGGTAATCCAAAACATAAATGTATGAGTACAAAATAAATTATGCAACGCATTCAATAAATAAATATATAAAAGAGAGAGAGCTTTTATTTTGAGCACGCAACAAAACTACTATACCCAATTTGTACAGGAGAGTTAAAGAATAAACAATTAAATGTCTGACTGTAATACAACTAAAAACAAATCATTAAGTCATCCAACACAAGAATAAAAAGAAGAAAGAATCTTTATCATGAGCAGAACATAAAATTCAAATGATAGTAAAGTATTATTGTGTAGCAGCTTAACAAAATAATATGTGAACAAGGTGCTTCCAACCAAATTATCAGTCCCATGAATAAAATTACTAGCCATAATTTTTATAGGATAATTAGGAAATAGGTGCTGAGAAGAAAATCTCTCCTTAGTGATCACTCTAGCATTAAGTGGATTCCTCCTGGCTAGAATACACATAGGTTGATTAAATTATGATTCTGAAATAGAAAAAAAAATCATCATTAAACAATACAGAGTAATGTAACGAATAAAATACCTCATCTTATTTTCTTTATCACTTGTGTTTAACCTTAGTTGTTTAGAATGCCACTATATATCCCTTGTATTGCTTGTCTTGTGACAATAGAGGGTGCAGAACAGTAAAAAATTAGGTTTCTCTTTGTGGCTTGAGTAACCATGGGTTGATTCTGAGAATTTAGTGTCATTATGTTTCTTAATTTAAATGAGCAAAGAATACATAAATTCATAAAACAGGGAAAATAAGATGTAGCACACTGTTCAATCAAGGTAATTAAGAAAATTTACATTTAGAATGCAATAGCCAACTAATAGATAAACAATGTAAATAGAAAACTCAGGCATAGTTAAGCATAACATCATGGGATTACTTCCAATACTGAGAAATTCAAAAAAGAAGTCTATTTTAGATTCCTAACAAAGTAAATCAAAAAAAATGTTTTCCCACGAAGGATAAATAACAAAGAGGCGAGTGATGATTATGATGCCATTATATGTTGGAATTGTTTTTACAATGCTGAAAAAGTCCAAGAAATGAGAGACAAAAGATGGTTATGATTGGCATTGCAAATACATTTTTTCAAGAAATCCCAAAAAGAACAATAAATGAGAGGCAAAAATGGAATATGACCATGTTCTTTTTTTTTCTTTTCTGCCTAAAATACAACCATGGTTATATTTGTGATTTGACTTACATCAAACCATACCCGTACCTCATTGATAGCTATAAAGTAATTTTTCTAACAACTGTGTATCTTATTAAAAAAAAATAAGGGCCACAACACTGTTTTATTGAATTTATCAATCACTATATTGTGTTGTGAAAAAAAAGGGAAAAAAAACTTTACAAAACTTGGTTTGGGAATTGTGAAGCATTAACATGAGTCAAATGGAGAGAGTGACATAATTTCTAATTTAAAACAAAAGGATAAGTAAAACGGCAAATGATTCAAATGAAATAAAACTAAATGGATTCGAATGCCAATTCCAGCTTGTGAAGTTGCGGACAACTTAAAACATAAGTAAATGCTAACTCCAGATTGTGATGATGTAAACAAATTAAACACATTTAAATGCTAATTCGTGAACTAGTGAACAATTTAAAAAGAAGATAAGTAGAGATTCAGGTCGTGATAAAGAGAAAAAGCACCTTTATCAGGAAACTGAAGGTATGTGTCAACCTTTGACACCGAAGAGCTCTTAAAGCTGGCTTTCTTGCTCCTCTCTTTGAGTAACTCTTCCAACTCCTTGTAGTACAATATCTTGGCCGCCCCGCTCCCTTTCGACTGGCGCTTCACCTTCTTAAACTCCTTTAGCAAGTTCCTCCACTTATCCATGCACATCGTCGACGGCCAAGATACAAATAATAATGTGATTAGGTTTGTCAAAAAAATAGAAATGGGACAAAATTATCATTATAGATAAAAAAGTGATGGAAAAAATCCATAACAAATGAAATTTGGTAAAATCAACATAGTTGAAAGAACAAGGATCGTGTCATCAACCACACAAAAGATGCAAACAAACTATTGTAGTAAAATATGATTCATTAAACAAAAATGAGCTTAAATGCTAGTGAGGTAAAGCAAACTAACGATCTCAACCATTAACGTGTCAAAAAATGAAACTACATACAAAAAAAAGTTTGAATTTGCTAGAACAATCGTAGTACCTAAAAGACTAAAGATCTAACAGTCCTTCCGCGAGATTCCACCAGAAGCGACGTGAAGCTAACCCGAAGGATAAACCCTAAAGACAGGCGACGTCGGGGAGAGATTTGCAATGTGATCCATTTTATCCTCCGCTTGACATTGTGGTGTTCCCTCTGTGTACTTTTAATGAGGAATGAAATAGCAGAACCATACGAGTTGTTCGGCCTCCAGAGATGTGACTCATAGAGGAAGGTCTGGGAAGGTAACTGTGGGTCACGATTGAGGACGACAAATCATTGTCGCTGTGGTGATCCTCCTTGTCATCGAGAAGCCTCTGGATCATTGCTCACGGCTGAGGCAGATGGCCAAACATGACACAGAGGGCTGTCGACATTCACAACCGTTGAGACCGATGGGGCGTGGTAAGGAGAGGGGTGGCAAAGCGGCATTCAACCGTGGGAAGGAGAGGGACGGCGACGATGCTGCTGACGATGGAGGAACCGTCGACCAAGGAAGGAGAGGGCGGCGGCTGTTGCTCTCAATGGAGGCAGGCGACGGAAGGGAAGTGGGAGGTTCGCGACGAAGAAGGGAGGAGAGGAGCGGCTGTGAGAAGAAAGGGTTCAGGAGAAATGAGGGGAGATAACTTTAGGTTTAGTAGCTTAGGCTAATTAAATTTTTCGTTTTATCAAAATTCAATTTAAATTTTAAAAATTTTCTAAAAAATTATATAAGTAATTACTTAATTAATAATTATTATTTTATTTTTTCGAGGGAAAGATTTGAATCAAAAATTTGGATCATCTCAATTGTTAGATCTGTTAGGATCTTTGTAACGGCTAGAGGGGGGTGATTAGCCTTTTTTCGTTTCTATAAGCAAGTTAGCGGAAGCAATACAAATACAAATAAGAATACAAGTAAGAAAACGATGAAAGCAACGCTAACACTCGATGTACGTGGTTCGGAGATGACACTCCTACTCCACGGTAATCCGTAAGGTGGATTAGTCCTAGCCAAGCTTCACTATATTCTCCTTTGGATGAACCAAGGTGGAGAAACCTTTCTTACAATGCTCTCCTCTTCTTTACAATGATGGATGATTAAGAACTAGAGAAGAGGAGGTTTTGAATTGCTAAAACACTTGGGAAAGCTTGGTGAGCACGAGGGTGTAGTTAGGAATGAGAGCACTAACTCCACCAAGCTCCCCAAGGCCCCTTTTTATAGAAGAGGGGATGTTTTTCCCGTTGGGCCTCGATCAGTCAACTGATGCTTACCATCAGTCGACTATCGCTGAAGCCAATGGCCTCTGAACCGAGATCTCCGCGGAGATTCGTAGCCGCAATTTCCAATGGCCAGGTGATCAGTCGACTGATCCCTCCATCAGTCGACTGATGGAGCGATCGATAGTGATCGCAGCCGCCGCCGAAAGTGCGACTATATTACGTGCTCATTTTGCATTGATCACCGATCAGCCATCGCTAACGCTTGATCGATCGATGGTCAGGGTTTCAACCTGACTCAGTCGAGCACCTAACCAGTCGACTGATACATTGTATCAGTCGACTGATACTCATTAAGTGTGAGTAATTCACACTTGATTTTACACCCTAGACCTAGACTCAACCTTCTAGCTCCTCATTAAGCCTTGCGCCTCCAGGATCCCTCCGAGTCCGTGACTTGTTCATCCTTTGCGCTTTGCTTCCAAGAACTTCCTTCGGTTTCGTCATGTCTTGGGTTGTCAAATGCTTGGACTTTACGCCGCCAAGACTACAAGCTTGGACTTATGCTGCCAAGATCTTACTTTGGACTTCCTCTGCCAAGATTCACTTGGACTTTACGCTGCCAAGACTACAAACTTGGTCTTACGCTGCCAAGTCCATCCCTTGGACTTCCTTTGCCAAGATCATACTTGGTCTTCCTTTGCCAAGGTTCACTTGGACTTTACGCTGCCAATACTACAAGCTTGGTCTTATACTGCCAAGTCCGTCCCTTGGACTTTCTTTGCCAAGATCATACTTGGACTTCTCTTTTACCAAGTCTTTATCCTTGGATTTTCCTGTCACTTACACATGTTCGTAATTAGATCACAAAACATTGCCTAACTTAGATGATTATCCAAACATCAAAACATATATAAATGCTTGGAGCATTATTGCACCAACAAGATCAAGAAATAATTTTGTATTTAAATTTTTATAAGAATTTTTTTTCTTAACCCATCGTTAAAGATCTTGTAATAATGACGGAAGGAAATATCGTCATTAAAAATATGACATTAATGATTGAAATAAAAAAAAATATCATTGATGAGAAAGTATTAACGACGGGATAAAATATCATCGTTAATGCATATACATTAATGATGGACACTAAATCTGGTCGCTATTGAACCACCAATAATGACTGTATTTGATACCGTCGTTAAAATTTCGTCATTAAAAGTAGCTTTTCTAGTAGTGGATTACGCGATGAGGAAGGGTTATGCGATGATGAATGTGAGGAGGAGATGGCTTCGATCGGAATCGAACAAAGAAAGGACGACGAAAGAGAAGAAATAGGGCTCGTGTGATTTGAGATGAAGAAATCAGGAGAAGAAAGGGAATCGGGAATGAGGAGGAGTCGGGAGAAATGAGAGGAAAAAAGAAACTTAGGTTTTGATATTAAACCTAGGTTAATCGACATTATTAACCCCTCATTAACAATGGTTTATAACTGTTGTATTATTATCACAACGACAACAGTTTTTGACTGTTGTACTAAACGTTGTGAAAACATTCGTTGACAATGGTTTATAACCGTTGTATTATTATCACAACCACAATGTTTTTTACTGTTGTACTAAACATTGTGAAAACATTCTCATTGACAAAGGTTCATTTCACCATTGTTCCAACTGTTATTAAGATAACAAAAAGTTCATAAAGACAACAGTTTTGGAAAACCGTTGTAAAATGTGTTGATTTAAAAAAAATGCGCTCAAATTATAACGGATAGTGTAAAATCGTTGTCTTTTATATTACATGGGCGCTCAAAGACAAAGATTTTGTTAAAAACCATTGTATTTTACCAAAACACAACGGTTTTGCCTAAAACCGTTGTCTTTGTGGTGTTGTCTTTTAGCATTTTTGTTTTAGTGCAATATTCTCCTTAGGTAGAGTGGTTCTAGAATTGTCCTTAATCCTAATTTCATGAGATTTTGCACCTAAACAATAAAATTTGTTATTAGCATATCTTTTATCGTGATGAACAATTGCAAGTAAATTATTAAATGATATCTTAGGGTTTGCCTTAGCTCTCCCTACATATGAAGCTCCTCTCATGTCCTTGGTAGGGTTACTCCCCCTTGAATATTGGCTCTGGTAGTGCCCGTTTTGATTGGATCGGAAGCATACTATATGCTCCTTGCCTTTGTGAATTGGGGCTCCAGTATCCTTGGTCTTCACCTTGGGTGCTTGAGTTGTCTTTTTTACTCTTTTTAGGCATTTGCTCTTATAATGCCCTATTTCCCTATACTCAAAGCATGTTATGTGATTTTTATTTCTAGTGACTATGCTTGAGTTACCTATAGGGGAATCTTGAGCTTGTTCTTCATTTTGTCTGGATGTAGATGACTCCTCCTCTTATTCCGACATTGAAGGCCTAACCTCCCCCTCAATCCTAGAGGTGGAGACTTCTTCCATTTCTTCCACTTCGGATGTTGAGCACCTCTCAACCTCCGAATCCTCAAGCTCTTGAGATGATGAACTTGATTCCTTAGACTCCTCCTCAACTTGAGCCACAGATGATCCTTCATGAAGCTTGGCTAGCTTGCTCCACAAATCCTTGACATCTTAATACTCACCTATCTTACATAATAGGTCATTAGGAATTAGATTAACTAAAGATTTTGTTACCTTTTTATTTGTATCAGAATTTTGAATTTGCTCCTTAGTCCATTTTTCTTTCTTGAGAAGCTTGCCCTTGTCATTTGTAGGAGCTTCAAATCCGTCCATTAGAATGAATCATTGCTCGATGTCCATCATAAGGAACGTCTCCCTCCTCGCGCTCCATGCTAAAAAATCTTCTCAGTCGAATGGTGGAGGAATCTAAATGTCATAGCCGAATCCATCACTTAGCTCCATTTTCCTCTAGCGCTTGTTCTTGCGGCGGTTAGTCCTTGAAGAGCGGTCTCACTCTGATACCAATTGTTAGGACCTCTTGGTAGCACTAGAGGAGGGGTGAATAACGAATTTCGATTTCTTCGTTTGATTGCATTCGTGCTCATCTACACCAATGTTACTGCACAGTGGAAATAGAATTAAATACTAAAACAAAATACAAGACAAGCATACACAAACAAAACACTCGATTTTATGTGGTTCGAGATCCTAGTTCCTACTCCACGGTCAAGCTCTATAGTGAGCTCTAATGATGCACACCACCACTAAAACTTCTCCTTCTCAGAAATAATCTGGAGGTGGAGAAACCTCTTACAATGAGATTACAAGAAGAATAAGCAAACCAAATACAAAGCAAATGAAAGAAAACAAAACAAAACACTTTACAAAGTGCACTTTTGATTGCTTGTAGATTTGGTAGCTTTGGAGTGCCTTGAATGTCTGGAATCATAGCAGTGTTTCCCCTTCAAACTCCTAAGAATCGGCATTGGCTTTCCTCCATCGCAACCTCCATTTAAAGCTCCCCTTAGGCTGATTTTCTGTCTAGTAGTCGACTGCTCTTACCCACCAGTCGATTGTCCGCTTGATAGTTGTCTCACAATACACTGATCCACGTTAGAAAATGTTTGACCAATTGACTATCCTGATCCAGCAGTTGACTACCATAACCATCAGTCAATTTCCATAAGCCAACAATCGACTACGAGATATTTTGTGCCTTGTCCAATTAAGGTCAGTCAATTTCTCAACCATAGCAGTCAACTGTCAATGTCCAATCAACTGGTCTAACCAATCAGTTGACTGTCATAGCCACAGTCAATAGTTGAGCCTCAATCGACTACACTGCCAGTCAACTGGATCATAACCCCAATCGACTGCCTGAGTCAACTAAGCCCTCTGAGTTCCAAGCACTCTACCAATCAACTGGTCAATACCACCAGTCTACTGGTTGTTGGTGCAATCGGCCCAGGTCACGATTGATCAGACTCGAGTTTGACTCGAGTAGTATTTTGATGTTAGATAAAACATATGACATGTGATTGTCATGGGAAGACCAAGTGTGTAGCCTTGGCCACGTAAGTCCAAGTGTGTAGTCTTGGCGGTGAAAGTTCAAGCATGGGGCTTAGCATTGGAAGTCCAAGCATGGGGCTTGGCAATGGGAAGTTCAAGTGTGTATCCTTGGAAATGGGAAAGTCCAATCTTGAGTCTTAGCATTTGGTTAGTTTGATAAAGCATTGGCAAGTTCATCGTCTCATGGCTCAGGTCCTTGAGTCGGTGAAGGATGGCATTGTGGAAACCGTGCGCTTGGTGCATCCGAGGGACCGTCGGACGAGGAGCGAATAGAGTGAAGCCAAAGGAAGCAGACTTTAGGGCAAGACGTGAAAGATGGCATTGCGGAAGTCATGCACTTGGTGCATCCGAGGGATGTAGCCGGATGAAGAGAGCTTCGGTGAGAGACTCTATGAGAGATGAGAGTTGAGCTTGGCAAAGTGGCGGAGATCGAGTGTCGGATGCTCAAACATTGGTGTTTGAGGTTTACCTGATGGTCGGATGCTCAAACAATTTTTATTTGATTGAGGTTTTACCCGACACCAGTCGACTACTATAGATAGCAGGCGACTGATCCAAGTCGAGAGCAATCAACTGGTGTTCAATTGATGAGTTTTTGGCCAATCAGTTGACTACCAGGGTTTGGTCGTCGACTGATACACCATCAGTTGACTGCCAAGGGATGGAAGTCGACTGATGAAGGGTGTCATGGGCACAGAACCTTCTCAAGTCGACTGATTGCCTAGATCACTCGACTGATGGCTTGATCAGTCGACTGATGGGCATGATCAATCGACTGATGGTGTATCCATTGGAACTTATCCAGCGTGGATCGAGTCATTGTGAGACAACGGCTACAGGAGCAGTCGACTGATGGTCATGAGAAGTTGATTGATCGGCGTGGAATCAACCCGAGACAAGCATAAAAGGAGGAGCTTGGAGAGGATTTTCACAACCGTTTTGTTGGAGATTTTGGAGGGGAATTGTTGTTGCATTACAGACCTTCAAGAGAAAACCAAAGCAAGCAACAAGCAAGTGATCAAAGCAAAGTGTTGTAAAGTTTTCTTTACTTGTATTCATATTGTCTTTGTATTTTGTCTTGTACTTTTGTATTACTTTTGTAATTGCTTGTATGAGATTTCTCCACCTCTGACTTGTTGTCGAGAAGAAGTTTGAGTAGTGGTGTGATCATCACTCGAGCTCGTTGAGCTCACCTCGTGGAGTAGAAACCCTAAGGTTCCGAACCACGTATATTGTGTTGTTCTTGTGCTTATGTATTAATCTTTACATTCGCATTTATATATTGTATTTCCCCTACGCATATTAACCAAATTGTAGAGACGAACGAACGATTTTCATCGAGCACGAGTTTGGGCTATTCACCCCCCTCTAGTCGGGCCACGATGCTCCAACAAGTGGTATCAGAGTGAGGAGGTTGTCATCGGACTCACCGTCGCGACAATCAACCAAAATAGTCAACATCAACATCCAACCACCAAAATTCGAAGGAGAATTCTCATGGTGGAAGAAAAAGATGGAGGTATACTTTGAAACCTATTTCGATATAATGCTAACAATTGAAGATGGTTTTGAAGTACCTAGGGGTGAAAACAACAAGATAATCAAAATATCAAAATGGACCAAGGAGCAACGGCAACAATTCAAGACAACGATTAAGGTAACAAAAATGTTAGTTAAGTTAATACCAAACCACATTTTGTCTAGGCTAGGTGAATATAGGGATGCGAAGGAATTGTGAAATAAATTAGTCTAATTCCACGAAAATTCTGAATCAGCACAAGTAGAGAAGGAAGCCGAGGAAGAGTATTCATCCTCCCATGCTCAAGAGGAAGAATCGCCATCAACATCGGAGAATGTGGATGAATTGGAGGAAACCTCCACCTCTAGCATTGAGGGGGAGGAGAGATCTTCTATCTCAGAACAAGAACGAGAAGAAGCCCGGAGAAGTGAAGATCAAGAGGCTTCCACCACCCTAGGTAACTCAAATGCAATTCATAATAATAAAGATCACATAATTTATTTTGAATGTAGGGAGAAAGGGCATTACAAGAGCAAATACCCAAAATTGACTAAGAAGAAAGTGTCGGCACCAAAAGTCAAGGACAAGTCAAAGGATGTTGGAGTCCTCGCTAGGAAAAACAAAGAGCAATTTGTGTGCTTTAAGTGCAATCAACGGGGACACTACCGAAGCCAATAAAGGTTGAAGCTTCGCTTCTCACTTCAACTTGGTCGCTTGTGCATGGCGATCTCATCTACGTCCTCGGATTAAAAAAAATAATCCTTGACAAAGAGGGATTACCCAAGCAACCGATCCATCGTCGTGCTATTCGATTAGAGTGGTCACTTGAACAAACTTGTTGTTCAAGTAATCTACCTCTTTTCTTCGATTAGCCGCGGAATAGACGATGTACGGATCGCCGGTTTTTGTATTTGTCTTCGGGGTCCAAGTAAATTAGCCACATATAATACATACAACATGCATAGAATAAGAAAACATACATAAACAAGAATTATACCTCTTGTTTACCTCAAGGTCTTCTATTGTATGTCCTTCCTCCTTTTGGACGTCGTGTGGGCGACGATCTTCCAAAAGTCAAAGCCTCCTATATCACGTTCTTCCCTTCCTTGCTCGCTCCGAACAAAGGGAAGAATAAAACAAAACTCTTTCTCCTATCTAGAACCGACCACCAAGCTCCAAGCTTGATCCTTGCCGCTGGCCAAGGAGAGGAAGAGGAGTGTCGGCCAACCTTGAAGGAAGGGTTGCCGCTGGCCAAAGGAGAGGAGGAAAGGGTGCTCCGGCCAAGAGAGGAAGAAGAGAGGTTAAACCCTAACCACCTTGCCGCCGGCCCTAGCTCTTGGACAATAGGCGCCGCCCAAAGCAAAAGGAAACAAAACCCTAATGTCTTGTCGCCCAAGCCAAGGAAGCAAAACCCTAATCTCCCAAAAGATGATGCACGCCCAAGCCCTTAGCCCTCCTTTTATAGAGCTAGGCTTAAGCCTCCTTTCAATCTCCACCGTCGGATCTAGAGATTTAATCTCTACCGTCGGATCTAGAGATTTAATCTCCACCGTCGGATCTAGACTTCCATTTTCCACCATCAGATCTAGGCTTCATGAGGGTTTTAATAGGCTACAATAGGGACCATGAGGAGGAGTTGGATCTTAGCCACCCAATGGATCTAGCCCACATAAAGTCCGATCCATTAATGATAATCCATTCCACTAGAGGATTATCATTGATCTACCTCACCAACTCCCATAAATAAATATGGGCTCCATATATTAATTGTACAAATATCTCCGTATTTAAGATCTCGAATGTCCATCAATTAATTAATTTACTGATAATTAATTAATCAACATCTAACTCCATAAGTAGTACCACTCAACCTTATCATCATGCCGGACCAAGTCCACCTGCAGGGTTTACATGATGAACCTTATGAGCTCCTCAAGGGGACATCATCATCCTAATATATAGGACACGATTTCCTCCTATAATCAACGGTACACCATATAATAATATCATTTTCCAACTTACCGAGACTATCGATTTAATCTATAAATCTCTCCCATTGGTAAATCAAAAAAATAAATACTAAGTACATGTGCCCGTTATTACATTGGGATTAAGAGCATGTACACCATAATATCCGAGGTCCGATTCAATTATGTAGTCAGCAATAAATCGAATCACCTCTAAGTCGATCCTGCTCAATACACACAAAGTGTACTAGTGTAATTCTATGGTCAAGATAAGCCAATACCAAATCACACTACAACCATACCAATGGTTTGTCCAAAATCATCTCGGTTGTGAGCCTTTACTTATATTCTACAAGGAACTGATAACATGATCTCCCGTGTGATACTACACACCATGTTATCTACAATGTAATGTATTAGACAATATGCAAACAATGATCATGTGATTCTTATTTCAAAAATAAAGATGTTCATACAAAAGATAGACTTTTCAGTATACATCCCAACAATCTCCCACTTATACTAAAAGACTATGTTGTCCTCATACTGCCATACATCTGATTCTCATTCCCTCCACATGCCTATCAAAAGCTCTCGTTGGAAGGGCCTTAGTGAAAGGATCTGTCAAGTTATCCTCTGATGCAATCTTGGCCACAGTAACTTTTCCTCGCTTTACGATTTCTCGTATCAGGTGGTACTTGCGCTCTATGTGTTTACTTGCCTTATGGGCTCGTGGTTCCTTCGAGTCTGCAACTGCACCACTGTTATCACAATAAATTGTGATAGTTCTGGGCAAACTAGGAATCACATCCAAGTCCATCAAGAAGTTCCTGAGCCATACAACTTCTTTGGTCGCCTTAGAGGCCGCCACATACTCATCTTCCATGGTGGAGTTCGCCATGCATTTCTGCTTGATACTCCTCCATACAATAGCTCCACCTCCCAAAGTAAACACAAAACCTGAGGTAGACTTACTGTTATCCCTATCTGAGTGGAAGTCGAAATCTGTGTAACCCACAGGGAGTAATTGATCTGCCTAGTATACCAGCATATAATTCCTAATCCTTCTCAAGTACTTCAATATATGTTTTACTGCAGTCCAATGTCCTTGTCCTGGATTACTCTGATATCTGCTAACCATGCTAACGGCAAAGCAGATATCCGATCTCGTACATAGCATAGCTTCCTACTGCCGAAGCATAAGGAACCACCTTCATCTCCTCTATCTCCTTTGATGTTTTAGGACACATCTCTTTAGATAAAGGTACTCCATGTCTAAAAGGTAGAAAACATTTCTTAGAGTTCTGCATGCTAAAATGAGCCAAAATGGTGTCTATGTATGAAGCTTGAGATAAGCACAACATCCTTTTCCTGCGATCCTTTATAACCTTGATCCCAAGGATGTGTCCCACTTCTCCCAAGTCCTTCATATCAAACTATTTGGACAATAATACCCTTACGTCCGATAACACCTTGACATTGTTGACAATTAACAAAATATCATCTACGTATAGTACAAGAAATACCACTTCGTTTCCATCACATCTCTTGTATACACAAGACTCATTCAAACTTTGAATAAATCCATAAGACTGGATTTCCTCATCAAAGCGGATGTTCCAAGATCTCGAAGCTTGCTTCAATCTATAAATGGACCGATTAAGCTTGTACACAAGATGCTCTTTTCCCTTTGCAATGAATCCCTCTGGTTGCTTCATATAGATGTTCTCCTCAAGACTTCCATTAAGGAAAACTGTCTTGACATTCATCTGTCATACCTCATAATCCATATGAGCAGCAATACATAAGAGAATCCGAATAAACTTAAGCATGACTACCGGCGAAAAGGTCTCCTCATAATCGATACCCTCTTTCTGAGTATACCCTTTCGCAACAAGCCTTGCTTTGAAGGTCTCAACCTTCTCGTCTATTCCTCTCTTTCTTGTATAGATCCACTTGCATCCAATGATTTTTACACCATTGGGTGGTTCTACTAGCTCCCAGACCTGATTTGAATCCATAGATTCTATCTCAGAATTCATTGCACTTTGCCAAGATATCGCATCTTTATCTTAGATTGCCTTGTCATATGTCCAGGGATCATGTTCATGTTCGCCAGGGACCAAATCAGAAGATTCTCCCAAGAACATAAATCTATCAAGCTATCTAACAACCCTCCCACTACAACGAGGTATCACCTGTGTATCCTCTGTGACACGCGGTGCAGTCACTTGTGGTATATCCTCTTATACCAGTGGTACTGAAGTAATGACTTCCCCTCTCAATTCCTCGAGAACAATCTTACTCATGGGCTTGTGGTTCATCACATAGTCTTCCTCTAGAAATCTGGCATTCATGCTAACGATCACCTTCTGATCTCTAGGACTATAAAACAAACCACCTTTCGTTCCTCTAGGATAGCCAACGAACATGCGCACAACTGCACGAGGTTCCAACTTACCAGCATCTGCCTTCAGCACATGTGTTGGACTCCCCCAAATCCGAATATGTCTCAGACTAGGCTTTCGCTTAGTCCATAATTTTTTGGGAGTAGAAGGCACTGATTTAGATGGTACCAAGTTCAGAATATAGACTGTCGTATCCAGAGCATACCCCCAGAACGATTCTGGCAACTCAGAATAACTCATCATCGATCTAACTATCTCCATAAGAGTCCTATTCCTTCACTCTGCTATACCATTCTGCTAGGGTGTGCCAGGTGTAGACAATTGGAATTGAATCCCAGCCTCTGATAAGTAATTCCTAAACTCTCCCAAGAGGTACTCACCACCACGATCAGATCGTAGTGTCTTGATACTTTTACCTTGACGTTTCTCCACATCAGCCTTGAATTCTTTCAACCTGTCAAAGCATTCAGACTTGCGACGCATCAAGTAAATGTATCCATATCTTGAATAATCATCTATGAAAGAGACGAAATATTCAAAACCACCTCTTGCCTGGATAGACATAGGACCACACAAATCAGAATGAACCAATTCCAACACATCTTTGGCTCTATACCCCTTGGCCTTAAAAGGCCTCTTGGTCATTTTACCTTCCAAGCAAGATTCGCAGGTTGGAAAATCTTCCACCACTAATAAACCCAGAGGTCCATCAACAATCAACCTTTGAATTTTGCTTAGGTTAATATGACCTAACCTTAGATGCCAAAGATATGTTTGGTTCATTTTCGAAGATTCTTTTCTCTTATTAGAATTAGAAGATGAGTTATTTAATTCTATTTGCATCGTGGGAGCTTTTGGTTCAAGGGTATATAAATTTCCTATCAATGCACCAGAACAAATAATCTCCCTATTCCTTTTTATAATAACTCTGTCATTAAAAGAAATAGAATATCCATCCATAAACAATTTAGAAATCGAAATCAAATTCTTTCTAAATAAAGGTACATAAAGGCAATTTTTCAGAATAAAAATTTTATTCCTCTCAAAAGACAAATAAACATCTCCCACTGCAACAGTCGCCACCTTCGTAGCATCGTCCAAGTAAATGGTAATCTCCCCCTCAGCCAGTCGTCTAGTTTCCTGGAACCCCTATAAAGTATTACAGACATGATCAGTGGATCCCGTATCTACATACCAAGTGTCGGTACATAACACTGCTAAACATGTTTCAACGACTAGACCAAAAGATATACCTTTATTCTGCTTCTGATTGAGGCAGTCCTTCTTCCAATATCCGGTTTGCTTGCAAGTGAAGCACTTGCCTTTCGGTTTTTTCACTCCTCCCTGAGATCCTCCCGCCACCTTTGCTCCACCTTGTTTCTTCTTCTTCTTGCCTTTCGGCTTAGAAGTCGAAACCTTCTGAGCAACCATGGCCTGAGCCTAAGCACTCTAACGAAAAAGCCCCTCTGCTGCCTGGAGTTCTGTCAGAAGCTCCGCCAATGAATACAACCTCTTATTCATGTTGTAGTTCAGGCGAAACTGCTCAAAACTCCTAGGAAGAGACTGGAGAATGATATCGACCTGGGTTTCCCCATCGATCTCAGCTCCAAGGACTTCCAGCTCATTCAAATGAGCCATCATCTTGAGAACATGATGTTAGTAATGTATGAGAGATGTCCTAAGGCAATCGCCTTATGTATGAATCATTTATATGATAAATGAAGATTCACTATTTGAGTATACATGTTTAATGTATTTGATTGGATCTTAAACTCATTTACTGAATGTCCACGATACGATTCACAGCATGAGAGAATTTGTGATTGGATCATAACTAGTGATTATCTCTACATGTGTAATTGTGATGTATCGGAATTATCCCTAGTCGATGAATTGATGGATTTGGACACCATCAATTCTGTCGAGACTAGCATGAGGTATACTCCTTGGTGTATCCAAGCAGCTGATTCTCACTGGCTGGAGACATTGTGATGTCCGGAGTTAATCGTGGATGCTAGTTATGGTAACTAGTTCATTGGAGTGACCAGCCGTAAGACTTCATATGGTTCTCTGCATATATAGATATGTCAATGAAGTTCTTACTGTGGCTTAAGTGCGATGTTCCTTTGACTTGCGGTATTCAAGTCATCTTGATCATGGAGACTTATGCTTTGACATCTTAAGCAAACATCTCTAAGGAGATGTGGACCCGGGATGATTGGGTATAAGTCAAGTGATCAAGGTGTTTGAATAGCCTATAAAGGATTCACCACTCCTTGCGAGGAGATGTATACCCATGGCCTCTCGTCGGATTGTTACTAAAGTCTTTGGCCAAAGCATTACATGTTTAGAGTAAGGTACTCTTCGATACATGTGGAGTAACTAGAATCCGTAGGACGAGGAAATGATACTTGGGCTAGGTGTGACGACTTAGTGGGGATCGACACAATAGACCATGTCCTGAACCAAGTGGGTATAAGATGAGTGAAGGGAATGGGGCACGATTCATTCGAGCCATCAAGGGTTTCGTAAATAGTTCGATCAACCGCTGATCTTTTCGGTTAATTGGGGATCATGATGTACTACTAGGTGCCACTCATGATCGCTCTATAATTAATGGTTAATTATAGACCAACATAAACCGAGAACCTATTTGGTCACACGCACAACGAGTGTAATCCAAAGGATTTAAAACGAGCTTGAGAATGGGATTCTCAGACCGAGAGAAACTATGTTTGGTTGGACCAAACATAAAGCGAGCATGAAATTGTTTCAGTCGCAATGGAAGCGTGGATGGGCAATGTCTTATGAAGACATAATGGATGGACCAAAATGGTTTGGTTCTAATCCAATGGATGAGAATAAACCAAAGGGTTTGGTTTATATTAAACGAATGAACCAAAGGTTGGTTCGGTTCGTTTTAACTTAAAATAAACCATCATGGTTTGGTTTATTTTAACTTATCTTAATGGAGCGGGTTAACGGGCTTTATGGATATGATCCATTAACCATTAAGAGAATTAGTTCTCTATAAAAGTGGGCTTAAGGGATTGTTAAACCCTAACTAATCCAAACCCTAGCCCCCCCTTGAGTTGCCGCCCACTCCTTGGAGGAGTTAATCGGCGCCAACCCTAAAGCTGCCGCTGCCCAGCTTTGTGCCGTCCCAAGACCCTTGCCGCGCCCAAGCTCCAGCCGTGAACCTCCGGCGACCCTCCGTGATCTCCTATAGGTTCGGCATCAAGGTGAGCTTTTCTCTCCTTGTTTTTGGCCGGGCGCCTACTCCTCCACCAAGCTGTCCAGTTTTCTGACAGCTTCTCCTCCTCTCGCCGGAGCATCGCTTTGGACGACGGTTAGTGCTCCGACAGCGGCTAACTTACCGGGATTTGATCTCGGTAATCCTCTGAGGTGGAGGACGGCGATTCGGCCAAACGGTTGACGAACACCTCTCCGGAGAAGCGAGTTTTGAGAACTCGCTTTGGATCCGAATTTGGATTCGGATCGTGATCATCTCTCGATCACGTCGTCTTCAACACGAGGCTAGTAACCCGTACGAAGACGAAGCTCGTGACTTAGCGAAGTCATCCCGAGGAGCTCGGCGTGGATATGGATAGAGACGATTCTTACGAGGATCGTTCCGGTTGATGCCGTTCCCGCTACACGTCATACGGAAGGTATAACGTAGTTTAATTTCCTTTTATTGCAAATTTTAATTTACGGTTATGTCTACACTTGTTGTAATAGCATGCATGTGTTGTGTGTGTTGTAATAAATATAGATTTATTATTTTTAATTGCTTCCGCTGTGTTCATGTTTACGAAACATGATCGAACACACACACGCCGCGGTGCCGGAAACCCAACAGTGGTATCAGAGCTCAGGTTGTGTTTCGACATAATCATAAAAATGGTTTTGCGATAGTCATAATGTATTTCTGGAAGTTTTCTAAATTTTGGAAATTTAGAAGTATTTATGGAAATTTTTCAATTTTGGAAAGTCTAGAAGTATTTATGGAAATCTTCCACTTTTGGAAAGTTGGAAGTATTTATGGAAATTTATATTTTCCATAAATAAAATATT
The DNA here is from genome assembly GCA_025175895.1 of Wurfbainia villosa. NCBI lineage: Eukaryota > Viridiplantae > Streptophyta > Magnoliopsida > Zingiberales > Zingiberaceae > Wurfbainia > Wurfbainia villosa. The sequence continues at coordinate 30,217,047 of CM045994.1, read as the reverse complement.
TGATTAGATTCTGGAAATTTGTTTCCTAATTTAATCATGATTTGATTTGGGAAATCAAATCTTAAAATATTTAATTTCCATAAGTAGTTTTAAAGATTTAGGAAATTGGTTTCCTAAATAGATTTTCCTTAATCAAATAATTCCATGAATAAAATATGTGATTAGATTTGGAAATTTGTTTCCTAATTTAATTATGATTTGATTTGGAGAATCAAATTTTAAACATATTTTATTTCCATAAATAGTTATGACATATAAGGAAATTATATACATGACATAATTGTATGCCATGTAATTGCATTAGATGCATAACATTATGCCATGCGTGTCGTGACATGTAGATGTATGCCATGTATGCCATGCCATGTAGATAATAGTTATTTGCATGCAAAGAGGATGAGACATAAAACCCTTAATCAATATTAAAGCCTACACCTTCCATTAATATGGTTAGAACCAGAGTTCCGCTTGTTTGGGTTGTTGGACTCTCTCCAAGCCCCTCAACCTCAATATGTTCAAACCATGGAATAGTTTAATACTAATATGGTAAGAGTCGAGGTCAATCGTTAGCTTTGGTTGTTGGACTCTCTCCAAGCTGGGCTAATTGGTTGAATGCGCCTAACCATATTAAAACTATGTCCCGATTAATGGGTTGGCTTTAACCCGAGCATCGGCTTTGTTGGACTCTCTCCAAGGTCGATGTAAAGGGAGGTGAAGTTGGGTGCTATGCATATGATGCATACTTGTTAATGTGTTAACAACCCGATGTATGTGTGAACATTCAATTAGTTGATAGAACATTGTGATAGTTGCATATACGTGATATGCAATCGGTATAGTTGATACCTACCGTCGTAGTTATGAATGGCTTGTTGGACTCTCTCCAAGGTTGTTCATAACTATGATGGATATCAGCCCATTCGGAGATGGACCTACAATCTCCCGAAGTGATTTTGGGGTTTTTGAAATTCGAAAAATGAATGGGATTTATAAATGTATATTGATGCATTTTAAAATCATTTTCTCATATATGCTCGTTTTGTATTTCTAAAATTGATCATGACGTCTTTGAATTTGCGCACTATTTTGGATTCGAACAAACTGACTGGGCCTAACTTCCTGGACTGGCTTAGAAACCTGAGAATTGTTCTCAAGGCGGAAAAGCTTGCATATGTCCTTGAAGAGCCTCTTCCTGACCGTCCTAAGGACGATGCAACTCCAGACCAAATGTTGGTCTATCAGAAGCATGTGGCAGATTCTGAGCTGGCGAGTTGCATCATGCTAGCGGCGATGGTACCTGAGCTGCAGAAGCAGCATGAGCATATGGATGCTAACACTATGGTCTTCCATCTTCATGAGTTGTTCGATGAGCAAGCGAGATCCGAAAGGTTCGAGGTCTCTAGGCTCCTCTTCACCACGAAGATGCAAGAAGGTTCGTCTGTAGTGCAGTTTGTGCTAAAGATGAACGGGAACATCGAGCGGCTAGCTACCCTCGGTTTTGTGATGGATCATGAGTTAAGTATTGACTTAATTCTGCATTGTTTGCCCAAGAGTTTTTCGCAATTTGTGATGAACTATCGGATGAACAAATTGGAATCCACCATTCCCGAGCTCCTCAATATGCTGAAGACTGTGGAGCCTTCTGTGAAGCATGAGGAGAAGGCGGTTCTGTTAGTTGATTCCTCAAAGAAAGGTTCTAAGAGAAAGGCAAAAGAACAGAAGAAAGGAAAGAAAAAGGCAAAGAAGGCGGAACCAGCGCAAAAGGGCACTTGCCATCACTGTGGCAAGGAAGGCCACTGGCGAAGAAACTGCAAGATTTATCTTGAGTCCATGAAGAAGAAGAAGGCATCCGATGCCCCATCCTCTTCTGTATCTTCATTATTGATTGTCATTCTATTTCCTTAGACACTTGGGTATTGGATACTGGTGTGGCTCACATATATGTAATGACATACAGGGGCTAAGGAATAGAAGAAGACTTGTCAGAGGGGAGTCAAATTTGCGAGTTGGCAATGGAGCAAAGGTTGCTGCGGTCGCCATCGGAACTTATTTGTCAGAAGCTCCTAGTGGACTAGTCTTGAACTGGACAATTGCTATTATGTTCCTTCTCTAATAAAGAACATTGTTTCTATTTCTCGCTTAAATAGAAATGGTTTCCATTTAACGCTTAGTAACAATTGTTGTTATATAACTAATGGCGACTTTATAGAACCGAACTTTGAGTAATGGCATTTATACGCTGGACGATCCAAAGGACATTTTCAATATCGGGCGAGCAACACGCTGTGCTCGAAAGGATAATCACATAGACTTATATGTGGCATTGTCGTTTGGCCATATAAGCAAGAAACGCATGTCCGAATTACACCGATGTGGAATTCTGGAATCGTTTGAATTGGATTCATACGATACATGCGAATCATGCTTAAAAGGCAAGATGACTAAGTTACCTTTTACTGGAAAAGGTGAACGAGTGGGAGAGTTACTAGGTCTAGTACATACTGATGTATGTGGACCTATGTCAACTCAAGCATTAGGAGGCTATAGCTACTTCATTACCTTCACCGATGATCACTCACGATTTGGGTATGTGTTCTTGATGAAACACAAGTCTGAAGCCTTTGAAAGGTTCAAAGAATTCAGAAATGAAGTAGAGAAACAACATGACAAGAGTATTAAAATACTTCGATCGGATCGAGGTGGTGAATACTTAAGTCAAGAGTTTCTTGATTATCTAAGAGACAATGGCATATTGTCTCAATGGACTCGCCTATACACCACAAAGATAATGGTGTATCCGAGAGGCGAATCGACTTGCTGGACATGGTCAGTCAATGATGAATCATGCAACTCTTCCCAAGTCCTTTGGGGTTATGCACTCGATACCGCTTACTTGTTAAATGTAATGCCTACCAAGGTAGTCTCAACTACTCCATATGAGATATGGAATGGTAAGAAACCTCATGTATCTTACTTGAAGATATGGGGTTGTCTCGCTTATGTGAAGCGGATCAGACGCATAAAATTGGATGCTAAGTCTGATAAATGTCTATTTATTGGATACCCTAAGGAAACAAGGGGTTACCAATTCTATCATCCTGTGGAACAAAAGGTGTTTGTTTCAAGGCATGCCGTGTTTCTAGAGAAAGAGTTTCTCTTGCAAGAAAACAAGGGGAGTGTCGCTGAGCTTGAGGAGGCTCGAGAGACTCAAATAGACATTAATGAGATACCGGTGAAGCACAACATGACAACTCATAGTGATGAGCAATCTACTGACCTATTGTAACACCACATCTTCGTAGATCCGTAGAACACGCAATATTCCCGAGAGATATGGATTTCTCGTAAGTTTAATCGAACGACGTGTTACTCATTGATGATGAGGAGCCTACCATTATGAAGAAGTGCCGACAAGTTCGTAAAGGGATAAGTGGCTTGGTGCCATGAAGTCATAAATGGATTCCATGTACGAAAACCAAGTTTGGAACTTGGTTGACCCACCTGAAGGCATAAAGCCTATAGGGTGCAAGTGGGTTTTCAAGAAGAAAACCGACATGGATGGTAATGTGATTACCTATAAGGCTAGATTGGTGGCGAAAGGATATCGCCAAAAGCAAGGTGTTGATTATGACGAAACCTATTCGCTGTAGCTATGCTTAAATCCATTCGATGCTCCGCCATAGCGACCATTATGATTATGAGATATGGCGATGGATGTGAAAACACTTTCCTTAATGGAAACTTGCTCGAGGACGTGTATATATGATACCGAGGGTTTCACATCGGTTGATAAAACCAAGGTATGCAAGTTCGACGATCCATTTATGGATTGAAGCAAGCATCCAGAGTCGGAATATCCGCTTTGATGAGACGATCAAAAGTTTGATTTCACAAAAATCCGCATTTAACCTTGTGTACAAGAAGGTTAGTGGGAGTGCAATGTGTTCCTAGTATTGTATGTCGATGACATATTACTTATAGGAAACGATGTGTCAATCTTACAATGGCTAAGGTTTGGTTATCCAAGACATTCTCCATGAAAGACTGGGAGAAGCAACCTACATCCTGGGATTAAGATCTATAGAGATAGATCAAATCTGCTTGGTCTTTCGCAGCTACATATATAGACCGAAAAGCAAAGAGGTTTAGCATGTCGTAATCCAAGAAAGGTTATCTACCCATCGTGCATGGGGTACACCTTTCAAGTCTATGTGTCCGCGCACGTAAGACGAGAGGATTTGCATGAGTAAGATTCCCTATGCATCCGCAATAGGATCTATCATGTATGCTATGTTATGTACGAGGCCCGATGTATCGTATGCTCGAGTGTCACGAGCAGATACCCGATCCAGATGGATCATCGGTCATAAGACGATCCTTAAGTACTTGAGAAGAACTAAGGATGTGTTCCTAATATATGGAGAAGGGGACATGGTGATACGCGGTATACAGATGCCACCTTCCGCATGCATAAGGATGATTCCTGTGTCTCACCGATACGTGTTCACCTTGAACGGGGCGCAGTGAGTTGGAAAAGTTCCAAACAAGAGATCAGAGCGGATTCTACCACTAAGGCAGTAATATATTGCGCTTCTAAGCAAAGGAAGCGGTTTGATCAAGAAGTTCGCTCATGAACTTGGTGTGATTCCGCCATTGTTGAAGCAATACCGGCCCATCGCGACAACAACGGAGCAATCAGACGAAAGAGCCAAGGTCTCATCAACGATCCAAACATGTGCTTCGCTATCATCTTATCGAGAGATCATAGGGAACGAAATACAAATCGAGAAAATTCCCACCGAAAGGAACTTAGCGGATCCTTTGACTAAAGCATTACCTCAAAGTAAGTTTGAGGGTCATGTTGGTGCTTATGGTATTGATATCGTAGCGAATTGGCATTAGGCCAAGTGGAGTCCGTTAGTAATATATGAGAGATGTCCTAAGGCAATCGCTTTATGTATGAACCATTTATATGATAAATGAAGATTCACTATTCGAGTATACATCTTTAATGTATTTGATCGATCTTAAACTCATTTATCAATGTCCACGATACGATTCACAAAGATGAGAGAATTTGTGATTGGATCACAACTAGTGAGTATCTCTACATGTGTAATTGTGATGTATCTAATTATCCCTAGTCGATGAATCGATGGATTCGACACCATCAATTCGCGAGACTAGCACGAGGTATACTCCTTGGTGTATCCAAGCAATTGATTCTCACCGGGCCGAGACATAGTGATGTCCGAGTTAATCGTGGATGCTAGTTATGGTAACTAGTTCATTGAGTGACCACCGTAAGACTTCATATGGTTCTCTGATATATAGATATGTCAATGAAGTTCTTATCGGGCTTAAGTGCGATGTTCTTCGACTTGTATTCAAGTCATCTTGATCATGGAGACTTATGCTTTGACATCTTAAGCAAACATCTCTAAGGAGATGTGGACCCGGATGATTGGGTATAAGTCAAGTGATCAAGGTGTTTGAATAGCCTATAAAGGATTCACCACTCTCGCGAGGAGATGTATACCCATGGCCTCTCGCTGATTGTTACTAAAGTCTTGGCCAAAGCATTACATGTTTAGAGTAAGGTACTCTTCGATACATGTGAGTAACTAGAACTGTAGGACGAGGAAATGATACTTGGGCTAGGTGTGACGAGTCACCTAGTGGGACTACAATAGACCATGTCCTCAACCAAGTGGGTATAAGATGAGTGAAGGGAATGGGGCACGATTCATTCGAGCCATCAAGGGTTTCAGAAATAGTTCTGGATCAACCGTTGATCTTTTCGGTTAATTGGGGATCATGATGTACTACTAGGTGCCACTCATGATCGTTCTATAATTAATGGTTAATTATAGACGGCAACATAAACCGAGAACCTATTTGGTCACACGCACAACGAGTGTAATCCAAAGGATTTAAAACGAGCTTGAGAATGAGATTCTCAGACCGAGAGAAACTATGTTTGGTTGGACCAAACATAAAGCGAGCATGAAATTGTTTCAATGCAATGGGAAGCGTGGATGGGCGTGTCTTATGAAGACATAATGGATGGACCAAAATGGTTTGGTTCTAATCCAATGGATGAGAATAAACCAAAGGGTTTGGTTTATATTAAACGAATGAACCAAAGGTTGGTTCGGTTCGTTTTAACTTAAAATAAACCATCATGGTTTGGTTTATTTTAACTTATCTTAATGGAGCGGGTTAACGGGCTTTATGGATATGATCCATTAACCATTAAGAGAATTAGTTCTCTATAAAAGTGGGCTTAAGGGATTGTTAAACCCTAACTAATCCAAACCCTAGCCCCCCCTTGAGTTGTCGCCCACTCCTTGGAAGAGTTAATCGGCGCCAACCCTAAAGCTGCCGCCGCCCAGCTTTGTGCCGCCGTCCAAGACCCTTGCCGGCGTCCAAGCTCCAGCCGGTGAACCTCCGGCGACCCTCCGGTGATCTCCTATAGGTTCGGCATCAAGGTGAGCTTTTTCTCTCCTTGTTTTTGGCCGGCGCCTACTCCTCCACCAAGCTGTCCAGTTTTCTAGACAGCTTCTCCTCCTCTCGTCGGAGCATCGTTTGGACGACGGTTAGTGCTCCGACAGTGGCTAACTTACCGGGGATTTGATCTCCGGTAATCCTCTGAGGTGGAGGACAAAGGATTCGTCAAACGGTTGACGAACACCTCTCCGGAGAAGCGAGTTTTGAGAACTCGCTTTGGATCCGAATTTGGATTCGGATCGTGATCATCTCTCGATCACGTCGTCTTCAACACGAGGCTAGTAACCCGTACGAAGACGAAGCTCGTGACTTAGCGAAGTCATCCCGAGGAGCTCGGCGTGGATACGGATAGAGACGATTCTTACGAGGATCATTCCGGTTGATGCCGTTCCCGCTACACGTCATACGGAAGGTATAACGTAGTTTAATTTCCTTTTATTGCAAATTTTAATTTACGGTTATGTCTACACTTGTTGTAATAGCATGCGTGTGTTGTGTGTGTTGTAATAAATATAGATTTATTATTTTTAATTGCTTCCGCTGTGTTCATGTTTACGAAACATGATCGAACACACACACGCCGCGGTGCCGGAAACCCAACACATGATCCCTCATGGGTGTTCCCTCGATCATGGTGGTCGTCATCAAGTTCCTCATGGCTTCCTGCCTAGCAGCCCGATTCTGGTGTCCAAAAAGCTCCTTGAGATTGAGCATCATGTCATAAGCAGTGGGCATGGCTTGATGTTGATGTTGTAATACATTTGACATAGAAGCTAAAATGTAACACCGTGCTATCTCATCATCCTTAATCCACTTTTTATAACTCTCTTTCTCCTTTTCCCCTAAATTATCCACAGGCTTAGGAGGACACTTTTCGAAGAGTACATACTTGTACTTCTCAGCAGTCAAGACAATATCAAGATTCCTTTTCCAATCAACATAATTGGATCCAGTAAGTTTATTCTCTTTTAGTATCACAACAAGCAGGTTGAAAGTCATTTTTGAAAAATATAAGAATCACATAGATCAAAATATTAGATTTCAAAAAATTATTGATTCCTCAAATAATAAAATTTTAAAATCAACCAACACCTCAAAACATCGAGAATATCGTATGCCACAATCGTGTGGACGTATACGAATTCTACATTTGTAAGAGGAGGTTTTACCCATTAATTTTACTATCTTGTCAACCTAACTTTTTGACAAATAAAATTAATAGTTGGTTCCTCTTCGGCCCTACAAATAAAAGTAGTGACTCCGATGGGGAGGATACTCCTATTTGCATCTAAGTGTTCACCATTACTTGATACTAAGGCAATTATCTCGGGTTATGTGCCTTCCGATGGGGAAGTACACATGCTCCTTAATAATTTTCTATAACCATATTCGACCCTGTGATCCGCAAAACAAACTCATCCGATGGGGAGGAAGGCACTCAGAGCCGATGCACAAGTTTGTTTGCATCACATGTCAAATCGTAATGGAGGTCGTGGGAATTTTAAAAAATATCCCTCTCTCACTTAGTAATTTAAAATTGAGGAATTTTCTTAGCACACGACATGCATATCAAACAAGAAGCAATAAATATAAAAAAAATATTTTCCAACTATTATGACTTTTGTTCTCCAATATGCCTCCCGTCACGTCGCCTTCTCGTCCGCTCCTCCCTACGTCATGTACAAGCCATCCGGAGATCCGAGCCAAGAATAATTATTCTAATTTACATCCATTGATCCTATACTCCACGAAGGAGTGTACATGAAATCTAGATCGAAAGTAAACTAAAATAAAAGAGTGGCTAAACAATGTTGTACTTAATTACAAAAATTAAATACTAGCCTCGTCAACCCCGAGGATTCAAATAATATTACACACATGCAATCACATACACACACATATGGCCATAATAGTTGGATCTTATGCCTGCAACAAAAAAGTTAACCTACGCACATCCTACTATCATCCAACACATACAATATATGATAAGTGCATAAAATTAACCGAATCTAAAACACACAAAATCGAAAATCGTGGCTCTGATACCACTTGAAGGTTAAAGCTTCGATTCTCACTTCAACTTGGTCGCTTGTGCATGGCGATCCCATCTACGTCCCCGGATTAAAAAAATTAATCCTTGACAAAAAGGGATTACCCAAGCAATCGATCCATCGTCATGCTATTCGATTAGAGTGGTCACTTGAACAAACTTGTTGTTCAAGTAACCTACCTCTTTTCTTCTTTTTTTTTTTTTTTTATGAAGGTAAATATATATATCATCAAAATAACACAACCATACATGATCCAAGGAGCCTACTCATGTCATATCCGACGAAGTGTCCGATCTGAGTAGACATCCAGGCAGAAAGTACATGTGCTCTCAAGAATACCAACACTCTCACTGTACCAACCCTCTCCTGTACTGTGCGGTCAGTCCTCCCTCTCCCACCTTGCTGCAGTAGATGGAAGTATGACCACATCCTATGACAATCACACATCCTGTGTCCGAGTGCACCCCATCCTGATGCAATCTCTACCTGATCCGGTCCTGCGATCCGGCCCGTACATCCTGTCCGAGTCACTTGTCATCTGTCAGCATCCTCCTCTCTAGTGTCGTGAACCCACTTTTAGCAAGTGGTCAGCTGTCAACGGATTTGCGGCGTCTTTACCGCGAGCCGTTTGCTGCGGACTAGATAGATCATTACGGTGGATCTATTCACCCAAAAAGGCTTATTGGCCAAGCCCCAGCCAAAAATGGATTTGGTATGTCTTTACCGCCAGTCGTTTGCTGCGGACTAGATAGGCCATTTCGATGGGCCTATTCACCAAATCGGCTTTTAGGCAAAGCCACAGCCACAAACGGATTTGTCAGGTCTTTACCGCTAGCCGTTTACTGCAGACTAGATAGATCTTTATGGTGGATCTATTCACCATCAAAACTAATACACAAAATACACCACAACTTCCAATCTCCAAAAGACCTACTACCTACAATGTTGATCACCGTTTTTTTTTTTCAAACAACTCCAACTAAGATGAAATCCATTAATCGCAACATTTTTTTTTTCGAGCCTAAACAGCTCTAACTAAGATGAGATGCAAAGCAATTAATTGATTCGCTGCAACATCATTTTTTTTTATTCACTAGATACATCAAGCGCTCTATATACATGTACTTGTATCCTCCTGAATATCCTGTCCTCATCAAACCGGGAATCCTCAAACCTAATCTCATTCCTAGCCCTCCAAACATAGTGTACAGTTGCTCCTAGGGCTAGGTGACATGCTCTCATACAGTCTGAGTCCTTCCGATAATGAAGTCTGAAGATACGTAGTGCTCGTCTGTACGTGCTCATCTCTGGCCTCATCTGCAGCCACCTCCTCACCCGTCCCCATAACTGACTGACCACCTCGCATCTGAAAAATACATGGGCCTGTGTCTCCTCCTCCCGTCTACAAAATACACATCTCCTGTCCTCCATGTAGCTCTGTCGGTCTCTGGTGGGCAACTTCCCATTAGCCAGTAGCCACAGTGTGAACTGGTGGCTTGGCTGAATGTCTCTCTGCCATACTATCTTAACCCATGCTTTCTTCGGTCTGTGCACTCTGAAATGATCATATGCCTACCTCACTCCCGCCTCTCTGCTGAACTATGTAGCTAGTGTGTGTATAGCTGCAGTGGGGCTACCTGTAGTAGCCATGATACTATCTCTGATGTGCAAAATCATCTTCATCAGTGGCGAGTCCGTATGCCTCAGTGTCTGCCCCCAAATATCGGACTGTCTGAGGTAATGTTGATGAACCCATCGTATCCATAGTGAGTCTGGCTTGTCCTGTATACGCCATAGAACCTTTGTCAGCAATGCGAGGTTCCAAGACTTCAAGTCCCTCAAGCCTAGACCACCTTCCTCTTTCGGGCCACATATAGCTGACCATGCAATAGGGGGGTGCTTACTCGTCCACATGAAAGCCCGGCACATACTATGAATGCGCTCAATAACACCAGCTGGCAAAGGCAGTATGGACATCCAGTAACACTCAACCCCCTGCAGAACCGATGCAATGAGTTGGGCTTTACCTGCATAAGAGAGGCTCTGTTTTGGCCATGCATTAATTCTCTTGGAGAGGCCATCTAAAAGTATCCCATAATCTGAAATTTTTAACTTTTTTGAAGCTAATGGGATTCCCAAGTATCTGAAAGGCATCTCTCCCTCCTGGAAGCTAGTAATGGTGCATATCTGGGCTTTGGTCTGCGCATCTACACCCGCCATGTAGCAGCTCGATTTGGTTACATTGGTCGTAAGTCCTGCCATCTGTGAAAATTGTGCCAAGCAATCAACCAGCCGCCTAACTGAAGGTATGTCACCGCGGGACAGTAGCAATAGATCATCAGCATATATCAGATGGGAGATGCCCAAGTGCTCACATGTGGGATGGAATTTGAAATCTGATCTGGTAGTTGCCCGTGCCAAGGATCTGGATAGGTACTCCATACAAATGCCGAATAAGTAAGGTGAGAGTGGGTCACCTTGTCTCAGTCCTCTGCCCCCATGGAAGTGCCCATGCGTATACCCATTAATCACTACAGAGAAGGACGTGGTGGTGATGCATTCTCTGATCCATGCGATATAGATGGGTGGGAACTGTAGAGCGCTGAGGACATCCAATAAGAAGTCCCAATGGATGGAGTCAAAAGCCTTTTGCAGATCAACTTTTAGAGTGCACCTAGGGGATATCCTCTTCCTAGTGTAGTGTCTTAGCAATTCCTGGGCTAATTGGATGTTATCTGTAATAGACCTCCCCTTGACGAAAGATGTCTGTGCCCGGTTCAGTAAATGATCTGTGACACCTGATAACCGGCTAGCAAGTAATTTGGAAATGGCCTTATAAAACACTGTGCAACAAGATATAGGCCTATAGTCCTGCACTTTGCTAGCATTCTCACCCTTTGGAACTAGGCTAATGAGTGTATGATTCCATGATTTGAGGAGCTTCCCATTTTGAAAGAACTACATAATGCCTTCGGTAAAGTCTTGTTCAATAGTTGTCCATGCCTCTTTGTAGAATTTGGAGCTGTATTCATCAGGCCCAGGAGCTTTGAGTTCACCAATGCCAAATAGTGTCTTCTTGATTTCCTCTGTCGTGGGCATACGGGTGAGTAGGGTTTTCTGCTCCATAGTAAGCATCCTCCCATATTGCATGCAATCATTTCGGAATGGAGATCGGTCCTTTCTCTCCCCTAGTTGTCTTTGGAAATGATCCACAAATACATGTGCTATCTCCCCGGCATCCATAGTAATCTCCCCATCCATTTTCTCCACCGCAACTATTTCCCTCCGCTTGTTGTTCCTCTTAACCAACGAATGAAAGAAAGGCGTGTTTCGATCCACTTCCTTGAAGTATTTGTGCTTTGCCTTCTGAAGGTAGAAAAGATATTCTGCTTGGGCCAATTTATCCGCTTGTTGCTTTGCTTCCTTGTAGTGATCATCCATGATCCCAAGACCTAGACCACTACTCTGCAGAATTTGGAGATGCTCTTGTGCCCTCTTTGAACTGCTTTGAATATGTTGGAAGTGTTGTTGGTTTAATAGCTTCAATCCCCTTTTTAGTATAGTAAGATTCCTTTTAAACCTGAACTGAGATGTCCCATGTGAGCACCATGTTGTGGCTTGGTTCCATTCCTCTTGCACAAGTTGTTGGAAATGAGGGTGATTGGACCACATGTTAAAAAACTTGAACGGTTTGATTTTAATATTCTGTTTTTCCAAAACTGAAACCACACATGTCGCATGATCTGAGTGGACTCCTGGTTCTTTGAATTCTGCAAAACTGCTTTGGTCCATCTCTAGCCATAACCTGTTAACCATGGCTCGGTCCAGCTTGCTCACAACTCTACCATTTGTCCATGTATATTGGCATCCTAGGGAATGCAAGTCCTCCACCCCTGCTCGCATTGTGAACTCTTGAAAATATGCAGTTGAGTAAGTTGTAACATCAATGCCTCCTTTTTTGTCCGATGGTGTCAAAGGAGAGTTGAAGTCACCCATTATAAGCCAAGGTAACGTCATTCCCTCTGCCAAGTGTTGTAGCCCAGCCCACATCTCCCTATGAGATGTAATCGATAGCTGCCCATAGACAAAAGTTAGTGCATAAGTTCCTTTGGTGCCCTTGTCCAAAATTGTTGCATGAATGAATTGGTCTTCCCATTGTTGTATGGTGAGTGTAATATATCTAGCGTCCCAAATGAGTAGCATTCGACTTCTTCCACTGAAAAGGTACATATATAAATAACCGCTTCATGGGGGGAATGCCCCAATCCACGTATCACAAAACCAACACCAAACCATCCACCACACCGTTCCCACCTTCAAAACAAACAACAACCCCTCAACCAACCCCACACAGGAGGTTCACATCAAGATCCAACATCATCCATCCCCTAATCTGATCCCCTCATCCACGTCCTTTACAATCATAATCAAACCAATTCCACACATTACATATTCAAGACTATGCTTAAACAAAAACAAGCACAAGCAAGAACAAGCAAAGTAGATCACACCAAACCATCATCCAGCTTTACCGCTAGCCCCTATCCTCCTTGCTCCAATAGGTCTACAAATCTATGGATGTGGATTTGCACCTACCGAAAAGCTCCTTCAATGTTGTAACGTACCCCTTCATATTTGCTCTTATTCCGCGCTGTCCATATGTGATAAATCCCACATGAGATGCCAAGATATCTTGCTTTGTTTTTGTTTCCAGCTCCTTTGTACCTTCTCTTTGCGCCGGCCAACAAGTCCTCCATCTTCTCAAACCTAAACTTGATAGCCAACCATTCTTTGATACGCTTCCATAGTCCATAGGCAAACGGGCATTTAAAGAATAGATGATCCATGGTCTCCTCCCCATTCCCACACACCGGGCACATTTTGTTTGCTTCATAGTCCATCCTATCCACCGTACGAAGTTTCCTATGCGCAAGTAGCCACATTATAAAGCGATGCTTTGGCATTATTTCCTTCCTCCATACCTCCGGAACCCATGGAGGTTTTTGAGCAGCCCCTTGGAAGAACTCATACGCCTTAGCCACCCCTTTCTTTCCCATGACAAACCAGTCCATAAACCTCATATTTGCTTCACCCACCCCACTTGATTGATGCTCTATTTCCCCTTTTATTTCCAGCAATCTCTTGATCAAAGGCGGATCCGAAGCTTTTGCTTTCCAATCCCAAAATTCCTCCCTCCCTTCATAGTGGTGCTTCACCCATTTGACCCATAGCGTATCCGTACCGGCTTTAATGTCCCATAAAACTTTAGCGAGCAAAGCCTTGTTCCATACAAGCAAGTCCCGAAGCCCATACCCTCCATTTTCTTTTGCCATCCATATGGTGTCCCAAGCTATTGGCGGATACTTTGAATCCCAAACAAACTCCCAACATATCCCTTTTATCTTATCAATCACACCAATCGGTATCGAAAGCATTGACAACCAAAAACATTCCATACCTTGAAGAACCGTCTTCACAAGCTCCAACCTTCCCGCATAAGACAAGGATTTCTTCGGCCATACGCTCATTCTCCTCATTATTGCATCCAAAAGAGGCCCATAATTAGCAATTCGCAGCTTCTCCGCCGCCATAGGAATACCCAAATATCTAAAGGGAAACACCCCTTCTTGGAAGCCCAGAATCCTCAACAAGTCCCCTTTTGTTTGGTCATCTACCCCCGCCATATAGAGTTGTGATTTTATAGGATTAGCTCTCAAACCCGCCTCCTTTCCAAACCGCTCCAAGCAGCCCGCTAGCATCTTCAATGAAGTCTCATCCGCCCTTGCAAATAGCATTAGATCGTCCGCATATATAAGGTGGGTGATGCCCACTTCCTTGCACCGTGGATGATGATGATATGATGGGAGAGCCGAAATGTCCTTTAACCTTCTTGGCAGCACCTCAACACATAGCCCAAATAGAAGCGGCGATAAAGGGTCTCCTTGCCTCAAACCTCTTCTTCCACCGAAAAACCCATAGACACCCCCATTAAGCGATATGGAATATATCGTTGTTGTCACACATTGCTTTATCCAAGCACAATATTGTTGGGGAAATCCATAACCAACAAGTGCTTCCATTAAGAAATCCCAATTTAACATATCGAATGCCTTCTTTAAATCCACCTTTGCCATACAACTTGGGGAAACCCTCTTTCGAGCATATCTCCAGAGAAGGTCCTGGGTGAGGAAGATGTTGTCCCCAATGCTCCTTCCTTGTACAAAAGCCGCCTGAGCTGGGTCTATCAAGAAGTCCATTACTTTAGAAAGCCTTGCTGCCAATATCTTTGCAATCACCTTGTAGAACACATTGCAACATGCAATAGGCCGATAGTCCATAACCCCCTCCGTATGATCACTTTTGGGCACCAGATATATAAGCGAATGGTTCCACTGTTTCAATAATTTTCTTGTGCTAAAGAATTCCATTATTGCAGCAACAAAATCATCCCCCACAATATCCCACGCCGAAGTAAAGAACCTAGCTCCATAGCCATCCGGTCCTGGTGCTTTCCCACTCCCAATGTCATGTAGTGCCCTCTTGACCTCCTCCACTCCTACCGTCCTCACAAGACCCCCCGCTTGCCCACTATTAAGCTTCCTTCCCGTAAGGGCAGCGCCATCCAAGGGGTCACACCCCTCCGGTTGCCCAAGCACCCCATGGAAGTAATCCAAGAACTCCTCCGCCACTTGCTTGATGGATGTCGTTCTTTCCCCATTCCTTTTGGTAAGCACCACTATCGCATGCCTCTTGTTGTTTCTCTTGACCACATCATGGAAAAACTTTGTACACTTGTCCGCACTTTGCAAATATGTATGCTTTGCTCATTGTTGGTAATACAACTTCTCTGCCTCCGATAGAAGAATTGCCCTCCTCCTCTTTTCCCCATAGTCCGGTGGAATGCTTTGACTGACCAATACCCCCCTTTGCACCTCCTCTAAATCACTATTTGCCCTCTTTGCCTTCTCCGATATGTGCCCAAACTCCTTCTTATTCAGATCTTTCAATACCGCCTTTAATCTCCCTAGCTTGCTTTTCAACCGAAATTGCGCATTGCCTTGCACCGGTGCCTCCCATGATTCTTGCACAACTCTTTTGTAGTCTTGGTGCAATGCCCACATATTCAAGAATTTGAACGGCTTTGTGGCTGCCCTTTCCTTGTCAAGAATGCACACCATAATGCATGAATGATCCGATAAGCACCCCGGCGGCAAGAACTCCGCATATGCATCAAACTCTTCCATCAACCAAGCCGGGTTCACCATTGCTCTATCCAATTTGCTAGCCACCTCTCCATTGGTCCATGTGAGCTCGCACCCTACAGATCTCAAGTCCACCATTCCACCTACATGAATAAATCTTTGCAAGTCCCGCAGCTCATAATTCGTGATCAGATTGCCTCCTTGCCTTTCGTGTATGTCCCTGATCGCATTAAAGTCCCCCATAATCATCCAGGGGCCCATTGTCCTTTCACCCATCTCCGTTAGCTTCTCCCATAGCACCCTTCTAGTCGTCACCGAATGAAGTCCATATATAAAAGACACATAGAAGCTCCGTCCAGAGACCCGGCATCTAATCTGAGTATGAATGAACTGCTCCGTAGTATCAAGAACCTCCAAATCAGCCCACTGCTCATCCCACAAAAGCAGAATCCGACCATGATTAGACATATCAAAGTTATTCACATACTTCATACCTGGAAACCTTTTTCCCATGATCAGCCCAATATTTCCCTCATCAAGCTTTGTCTCCAATAGCGCCAGTACCTGTATATCCTTGCTTCGCAAGAGGTGTTGCACCCCCCCCCTTGCTTTAGGGCCTTGTGTAAGCCCCTTACATTCCATGCAGCTATCTTCATTGGCCACCTCCCCGGACTGCTCGTATCCGTAGTTGGCACCCGCTTCGATCAGGCCCTCCCCTTTCATTCCCTGCCCCAGCACCTCCGTCATTACTTGAGCTTACCACCAAGTTGGAGCCCGATGTCGATGTTGCCGATGATGAAGTCCCCGCCACCGAAGCGGAGGAAGATGATCCCCTAGCTGCCGGCGGCCTTTAGGCAGGCCTTGATGTTGGTCTTGCCGCTGTCCCTTGCCCCCCTTGGCCTTGAGGAGCCGTTGAAACCTCTCCCCTTTGCTGTGCCGGCTCCTTTCCCCTTGCTACCTGCTGCCCCCCTCGCTCTACCCCTTGCCGATCATCATTTATCACCCCCTCCGGCCTTACCACCTCCTCTTGCCGTGAGCCCGATTGCCCCACCTCTTGCTCCCCTTCCGGACGTCCCTCTTCTTCCCCCTCCTCCGAGCCTCCATCCTCCCCCTCCCCATCTTCCTCCTCCTCCTCTGTAGCTTCCTCCCGGGGCGAAGGTGGCACCACCGCAACCGGAATCGGGCTAGATGCTGTTACCATTGCCAATGAAATCTGCGCTCCTCCATTCTCCGCATTGCCCTGCTGATTGGACTGATTTGCTTCCCTCGTTTGCTGCCTTGGCCTTGGCCTATACTGTCTCCTTGGCCCCCCTACCTATTGACCGATTGTGAATGACGTCGGAGCGGCCGTCGCCCATTCCCAGCTACACCATTCTGTCCTCCAGATTCTGCCCCTTCCATCGTTCCTTGACAAAATTCTGTTCCATGCCCAATCCGACGACACTTCTCGTAGAATTCCGGTAGTGCCTCATACACAATCCGTAAATTCACCTGCGCTCCAGTTGGCAATGTGATTGGAACCTCCAGTACCCGCTACCCAAAGACCAGAACCTCCACCATCATACGCGCATAAACCAGCCTTTCTCGTGTCCGCGTCAATTTGTCCGTGTACAATGGCTTGCCAATCTCCGAACCTATCATACTCAAGACTTTTTGCGACCAACAATCCGGCGGAAGACCGTGAATCTGAACCCACGCCGGCACATGTCTCCCATCCTCATTGAACAAGAAGCATCTCGGCATAATCTTCAAGAAGACCGGCACTCCGAACGCAAAATACGGCCCCCCTTGCAACACGCTGTCAATGTACTCTTGCGTATCAAATCGGTACACCATCCATCCGCTCTTGTGCATAAAGAACTTGTACACCACCTTCCATTGCTCCGCCACCGCAATGACCCCCCTTCGACCCGGGTGCAGCCCCATAAAACAACCCACCAAGCAGAATCCCATTGTGTCTTCAACACTGTCCAAATCGTCATATGAGAATGCTAACCTCTCCCCCTTCGCCTCGTACTGATCTAGCTTCATCGCTTGCTTAATCTTACGGTTGTCCTTGAACAAACCAGCCTAGGAAGATGGCCCCCAAGCTCCTTCTTGCGCCTCCCCACCAGGCTATTTTTCCTCTGTCATTCGTCCGCTGCTTTCCGGCGAACCATGCTCCTCCTCCGGCAAGCCACCATCCCCTCCAGCCCCTTGAGAGCTTGCTGGAGCTTCCTCATCAGTTGGCTCTTCCTCCCCAAGCCTTTCTTCCTCGCCAACACCAGAAACCCCAGCCTCCTGCCTTGGCGCTGCACTCTGTTCGTCCAGCACATCGCACACCGGTTGGTCCACCTGTCCAGGCCCTCTTGCCACCTGTTCCACGTCATTTGCCACCTCAGCCTCACTTGCCACGTCCCTAGGTCCCTTGTGAGCTGACTGCCCTTTCTCCTTCCCTCTTTTCCTTGCCATTCACGTTCAAGAATCCAGCTAATCCTTGGAAAAACCCCCTGCCGCCCACCTCAGCCAATAGATGTCCAACCTTCCTTGACTTGAACCAGCACCCAAGTGAGTGGTTTGCCGCCCACCAGCCACCTGCCACTTGTCAGCCCACCACTGGCCGATGTGGCCGGCCCTTGGCCGGAGAAGACCGCCGAACTCCGGCCAACTTCGCCGGAGACCCCCAAAATTCACCGCACCCCTTCCAAAACGTCCAAAATGCAACAACCAACAAAAAGACAGATCCTTACCTTCTTATTTCCTCCGGAAACCACCACCACAGTCCTCCTTTGCCGGCCACAACCCCTAGCACCAGTCCAAACCGCCTCCCTCTTCCTTCAGGTTGAAAGAGGATACCGCCCAGCCAGCCAAGGTCCTCTTCTCAGCCCCTTGCAGCCACCGGAGACCCAAGAAACCTAGAGAAAAGTTGGAGCTTCTCTCACTAACCTCCCGGCCCTCGTGACTGACTGAGGCATTCGACTTCTTCCAGATTCACCTATCTGTTGACTTGATTCCCATTGTTGTAAGTTGTTTGATTAAAAGTGATGATAGGCACGGCTGGTAAGTTTAGTCTCCAGAAGACATAACACACTCAAATTCTGCATTTTGAGGAGTCGGTTGACTTCCCTCTGTTTGAGGCCAGTGTTAAGGCCTCGAATGTTCCACGCTCCTATCTTCATAATAGCTTTGTCGACATCTATCGGCAATCATGCTTAGTCTTTCTCTCCAGGCTCTTGTTCTTTTCCTTCTGCTGTCCTGTTGCAATTTGATCATCTATCACATCTGAAACAATTTGCTGTCCTTGATTCTGTTCAGAATTCACCCACTGTGCTGCTCGTTCCACCCATGGATCTTCTCCATTGTATTTGTTCTTGAACCATTCTAGAGTTGGGAGTCCAAGTATGATAATTGGATCTTTGGTGTTAATGGCATTTTCATCATTATTCCTCTCTTCACGCCACAATGGTTCTGATTGATTCTATGCAATGTACTTCTAGGCCAATTGCGTGACTTATCTGTGACATTTTCGGGGGGATTTCACCTTCTTCTTGCTCTACAAGGTCAGCCCATTTCCTCTGAGATTCAGGTTGTTGGATAATACCCTACAAAGAAATTTTGATTGCAATACATCCTATCGCATTCCTTTTCTTGGCCGATTTCTGAGTTTGTTGTTGCTGAGATAGTTCCCTTTGCTTCCTTGCTATATCCAGTTTGGCTTTCTTCTTGTGTGTTCTAGATCTAGTTTGAATTTTCCAAGGGCTTCCCTCATCCTCCTTGCATTCCTGCATTTGTGCGGTAGGGTCATATTTTAGCTGATTTCCTTCCAGTTCGCCAGTTTGATTTGTGTTTGATATTGTACTAATTGATTCAATGACCGTTGGTTTCACAATCCTCCTTGCGATTATTACATCGGTTTGCTCACTGCATCCTTATCCTGTAGTTGATTGAATTACCCCAATACTTCCATGTGCCAATTGATCATTTGCTTTGCAGGTTGAACATCATATCATTTCCATCGCCTGATCCATTGCATTCAATAGTGTCATTTCGAGAGGCCGATGATTGCTTCCCATATCGCACAAGTGTTTTCAGCTTATTGGCACAACCTCCGATACTCATCAATTTTGTAGCTTAGTGTTAACTTCTAGCCTTGTTAATGTCTGCTCCGGTTCTCGCACTAACAGTGTAGTATCGATTCCTTATCGAGACCCTTGGTCATCCTTTCCCTGTCAATGCTACACATAACCCGCTTCATGTTTCGATGAGACATTTATCCTAGGATCCCCGGAGCTAGCATGTTCTTCTCGATGCCCACTTGCTTAGCTGATTAATCAATTTGTGTCGTGTTTTTTCATGTTCAGGTATCATCTTTTCCTTCCCTTTACATTGCTTTTGAACCCTAGCTTCTTGTGGTATACTGATATTGTTTCCCCCACTCATTTCCTTCCTTCCCATAATGCTAGAATGAGGATGACCGCCTGGGATAACAGGAACTGAAATTGTTTCAAAGCTGTTTAAATCGCTCAACTCAAACGAACTTGCAGTCTATTTCTGATTCATTTAGCTGTATTGTTCCTGTTTGTTCATCATGCTGCTTAACGTGCAGATAAACTCCTCCTTGCTTGTCCCTTTGTGCAGGTTTTTGACACTCTATATCCACTGCTGATGATGCCTGTGACTGAACTTTCCTCTTTTCTTCAATTAGCCATGGAATAGATGATGTACGGATCACCAGTTTTTGTGTTTGTCTTCGGGGTCCAAGTAAATTAGCCACATATAATACATACAACATGCATAGAATAAGAAAACATACATAAACAAGAATTATACCTCTTGTTTACCTCAAGGTCTTCTATTGTATGTCCTTCCTCCTTTTGAACATCGTGTGGGCGACGATCTTCCAAAAGTCGAAGCCTCCTAGATCACGTTCTTCCCTTCCTTGCTCGCTCCGAACAAAGGGAAGAATAAAATAAAACTCTTTCTCCTATCTAGAACTGACCACCAAGCTCCAAGCTTGATCCTTGCCGCCGGCCAAGGAGAGGAAGAGGAGCGTCGGCCAACCTTGAAGGAAGGGTTGTCGCCGACCAAAGGAGATGAGGAAAGGGTGCTCCGGCCAAGAGAGGAAGAAGAGAGGTTAAACCCTAACCACCTTTCCGCCAGCCCTAGCTATTGGACAATAGGCGTCGCCCAAAGAAAAAGGAAACAAAACCCTAATGCCTTGCCGCCCAAGCCAAGGAAGCAAAACCCTAATCTCCCAAAAGATGATGCACGCCCAAGCCCTTAGTCCTCCTTTTATAGAGCTAGGCTTAAGACTCCTTTCAATCTCCACCGTCGGATCTAGAGATTTAATCTCCACCGTCGAATCTAGAGATTTAATCTCCACCGTCGGATCTAGGCTTCCATTTTCCACCGTCGGATCTAGGCTTCACGAGGGTTTTAATAGGCTACAATAGGGACCATGAGGAGGAGTTGGATCTTGGCCACCCAATGGATCTAGCCCACATAAAGTCCAATCCATTAATGATAATCCATTCCACTAGAAGATTATCATTGATCTACCTCACCAACCCCCATAAATAAATATGGGCTCCATATATTAATTGTACAAATATCTCCCCGTGTTTAAGATCTCAAATGTCCATCAATTAATTAATTTACTGACAATTAATTAATCAACATCTAACTCCATGAGTAGTACCACTCAACCTTATCATCATGCCGGACCAAGTCCACCTGCAGGGTTTACATGATGAACCTTATGAGCTCCTTAAGGGGACATCATCATCCTAATATATAAGACACGGTTTCCTCCTATAATCAACGACACACCATATAAATAATATCATTTCCCAACTTACCGAGCCTATCGATTTAATCTATAAATCTCGCCCATTGGTAAATCAAAGAAATAAATACTAAGTACATGTGCCCGTTATTATATCGAGATTAAGAGTATGTACACCATAATATCTGAGGTCCAATTCAATTATGTAGTCAGCAATAAATCGAATCACCTCTAAGTCAGTCCTGCTCAATACACATAAAGTGTACTAGTGTAATTCTATGGTCAAGACAAACTAATACCAAATTACACTACAACCATACCAATGGTTTGTCTAAAACCATCTCGGTTGTGAGCCTTTACTTATATTCTACAAGGAACTAATAACATGATCTCCCGTGTGACACTATACACCATGTTATCTACAATGTAATGTATTAGACAATATGCATAACCATAAATATACAAACAATGATCATATGATTCTTATTTCAAAAATAAAGATGTTCATACAAAAGATAGACTTTTTAGTATACATTCTAACAGTCAATGCCCTAGGGGGAAGAAGAAGGGGCAAGAAGGAGCTACATAAGTAGGGGAGTTTCCAAAGCAAACCCTAAGGTATACTTTATTGCACCTACTAGTGTAGGGGATCGATTGGACGCTAGAGGGGGGGTGAATAGCGCGTTACCATTCGTTGATGGAATTCGATCGTGATCGCGTCTACAAATCATGTTAGTGCAGCGGAATAATAATAATAAAAGCAATAACACGAAATACAATCACAAACACAAGATGTTTAACGTGGTTCAGAACCAAACGGTTCCTACTCCACGGATCGAGCTCTAAAGAGCTCTAGTGACGCCAATGCAATCACTAATCACAAATACTCCTTCTCGACACAAGTCAGAGGCAGAGAAACCTCGTACAAAAGATTACAACAATAATCTAAATGGATACAAGCAAATACAATAATGAAATACAATACAAGTAAAGAAAATTACTTTACAATTGCTCTTTGAATGCTTGATCACTTGGTTGCTTGAAATCAACTTGGAGACCCTGATTTGCAACAGCAAATTGCCCCAAAAGCTCTCAAGAAACCATCCCTTTTTCCTCCTTCACGAACTCCTTATAAAGCTTCAACCTGTGCTGGAAAAAGTCGATCAGTCGATTGGTCGAGACCATGAGTCGACTGATGTCACTGTTGTCATGAGACAACAGCTAGATCCACGCTGGATAAGTCCAACGGATCCATCATCAGTCGACTGATGATACCCATCAGTCGACTGGTGGAGCCTTCACTCGACCAGTCGAGTCTCGACTCCATTCGTCGATTTCCACGAGCACCGGTCGATCACAAGATCACGCGCCACCTAATCGCTTATTTGCCTACCTATGGCAGTCGATTGCTAAGCCACTTCCCGCAGTCAAACCCTAGTTGACTCTTGCTAGTCGACTGCCACATGGCACCAGTCGACTGGCACACCTCAAACATGAGGTTTTAGCTTAAGTATGGTTCCCCCAAACTTGCTAGACCACCCTTAGCCTAGACCTAAGCCTTCTAGCCACCTCTGTCAACCTCACGCCTCTTGGATCCCACCAAGTCATCCATGACTTGTTCATCCATCACGCTAGCCTTCAGGTGCTTCCATCGGCTATGTCATGCTAACGGTGTCTACACCACCAAGGCACATTAGACTTACGCCGCCAGGACTCCGCTTGGACTTTACGCTGTCAACCATTGGACTTATGCTGCCAAGACTTCACCCTTGGACTTTACGTCGCCAATATCAAACCCCTTAGACTTCTCAAATGCCAAGACTCAAGCTTGGACTTTCCCTTGTCAACCTATGTTGGACTTTCCATGCTAAGACCCATGCTTGGACTTTCCATGCCAAGACCCATGCTTGGACTTTCCTTGTGCCAAGTACTCAAGACTTGGACTTTCCCAAATGTCAAGTGTCCCACTTGGACTTTCCATGTCAAGTACCCATGACTTGGACTTTACCTTGCCAAGACCCATGCTTAGACTTTCCCATAATCACATGGTCAACCTTAGTCAACCATCAAAGTCTCCCTCGAGTCAAACTCGAGTCTGGTCAATTATAACCCGAGTTGATTGTATAAACAATCTCTCCAAAACATATTAACCGACATCAATGTCAAACATACTATGTCAAACATCAAAACATCACTCAAGTCAAACTCGAGTCTGGTCAATCGTGACCTGGGCCGATTGCACCAACAATCTCCCCCTTTTTGATGTTTGACAAAACAAACCTTGAGTTAGGCCCCTAACTCAAATTCCCTTACCAATTTTCCAAATTGGTAATTTAACCTTCTCCCCCTTTTTGACATACATCAAAAAGGTTATCTGTCAAGTCTCGAAAAAAAAAATAAATAAATAAATAAATACACGGGCGAAAATCATCGAAAAAGGGGGGAAATTTTCGAGGTCTATTTACACCCTAAATAATCACAGTTAAGAGGCATGAAGGGGAAAAAAACCTAAACCCCAATTAACCGGCCTAACCCCTATATATTTTCTTTTTCTTTTTCTTTTTCCCGTTTCTTTTCATTCGCACAACCCTTACTCTGCCCGCGAGCCGCCGCAGACGACTAAAGGCGATCGTCGAATCCCTGCCGCCGGAGTCGATGCCAAGCTGCCGGAGCTCCACCGACCCTCCTCCTTCCTCTTCCCGGTAAGTAATCTTTGGCTAGGGCTAGCGAGGGCGGAGGGTTTGGCGAGTTCGTATGGGGCTCTAGCGACGGGATGGAGTCGGGATTTAGGGATTGAGTTTGGGTTTCCGACGTGAGTTCTAGCAGGCATCACGGATGGATTTTTGGTATTTTGGAATGGATTGAGGTAAGGAAAACCGGTGGAGCTAAATAACAATTGGTATCTTAATTTTCTACACGAAAAGGAGAGTTTTATCTCACGCTGGATGCTTCTTTGGGATTGTATAAAAACAAGCTCAGATAATTACAAGAGATACGATTCGCAATCACATTCTGGTTAAACAAATTATTTTACAGTCATAATGTTCTTTGCTGCATCAATAAAATCCAAATCCAGATGGAAACTGTTGTGTGTCTATTAATTTACATATTTTTCATTTCCTTTGAAGCTTAATGGTTCTAAACCAGAATTGTCATGATTGTAACTCCACCTCATTCAAACATGGATCCAATTATTGAATTCTTGGTAGGCAAAAAGGTAAGATGTGTTGCCCGTAGTCCTCTAGTGGTCCATCAACTTTTATGGTTTCAACATCAAAGACAGCGAAACAGAGGACTTATTGTACAAAGGC
Organism: Wurfbainia villosa; assembly: GCA_025175895.1. Classification (NCBI taxonomy): domain Eukaryota; kingdom Viridiplantae; phylum Streptophyta; class Magnoliopsida; order Zingiberales; family Zingiberaceae; genus Wurfbainia; species Wurfbainia villosa. The sequence continues at coordinate 30,192,209 of CM045994.1, read as the reverse complement.
TATGGATTCCGACTCTAAACAAACCTTGAATGTTGTAAATGATATGTAATAGGTGATAAATATCATCTACCTGTGTATGAGGTCATATGCTAAATATATATATATATATATATATATATATATATATATATATATATAAATAAGTGGTTAGTTATCATCTACCTGGGTATGAGGTTGGATGCTATATGTATATGTGTGTACTTATCATCTACTTGTGTGTGAGGTTAGATGTTATATATATATAATTGTCCACCCATGATGATTACTGTTATTATTTTTAGCTAAATTGTTTATCCAAATCTTTCTTGTGCACTGATGTTATGTAAATAAGTTATACTATCATCTACCTGTGTGTGAGGTTAGATGCTATATGTATATGTGTGTAATTATCATCTTCCTGTGTATGAGGTTAGATGCTATATGTATATAGGCGTAATTACCATCTACCTGCGTATGAGGTTAGATGCTATATATTTAGTTATAAATGTTCACCCATGATGTTCTATGTTAGTCTTCTGTGACTAAGTATGATAGAAAATGACAGAAAAATTCTTTATTTGGCTAACCGTATGTACATGAGCATTAGTGGTGCCTGGACGGGTTGGGCTCCGGGGAGGGCCAACCCAAATTGACAGATTGACTGATGACTGATTCCCTTAATTTCTTTCTAGAGGTACCTCAGGATTGCACAAGAAATTAAGATATTTGACTGGCTCAGCATTTTAAATGCATAATGTCAGGTACCACGAGGGTTTATGTTTAGGTACAGTTAGCATAACAGAAAGGCATGATGGGGTTCGTTGTACTTGTTATAATGATATGATGTTAAAAGCATTGGTTAGGTTTCATATTGACTTACAGAAAGTATATACCGAAAATGTATGTTGAGCTACAGTAATTTACATTTACAGTTGTAGAGATATATGTTTTCTTTTGAATTTTTCTCCTTCCTGTGTTATATCTCTGTCATTGATCTACTTACTGGGCTGTGAACTCATGATGTCACATAACAATTTCAGGTAGGGAACAGGATACCCAGATTGAGATACAAGAAGCGGAGGTGGTATAACTGAGGAGATGATGATGAGCATGGCACACATTGTCCGGGGGGAACTAGGAAACAGGGTTTCCAGATTGAGGGGAGATGAGTTGATGTTCTATTTTTCTTCAGGTTCTGAGAGTTAAGTGTGTAGTTGAGACTGCTAAACTGGATGGAATAAAAATAAATTGTGCCGGGCATTTTGATCTTGTATATAGTGGGTAATATTGATGTGTGACTAGGGATTTAGTATGTGCATACTGGGTTAGGTCTTTTCATTATCTCTCCAAAGAGGTCAATGTCTCATGTCCTAATGAGATCTTACAATCTCCTCCTTGGTTCAAAAATACCTAAGTTGCCTACCATCTTCCTAGTGATAAGTCTCATATCACTCAAGAGAGACAATCCTATACTCTCTTCCAATTTCTAAATTGGGTTTCTCAAAATCCCATCAATTTTCCCAATTGATAACATTCTTCCCATAACTTCTCCCCTTCAAGAAGAAAAATACATCCATCATCCCAAGATGGATAACTCCCTCTGAAGGCTTGCTCCCCCTTGACCATTGCACCAACAATGTCCTTGGGAAGTCCATAAGCCAATAGAAACTCTAAACCATCAAAATTAAGGTTCAAAGTTCAAACATGAACTCTTCCACCCTTAAATTTGATACTTTGACCTAACACCTCTCCAAATCCATATCCAATGGATTTTCACCCTTTATAATGCTTCCCAAAGCATATCCTAGCGTTAGAAGTGGTTAGAGACCTTAACCACAGCTGAACACAAGCTAAACAAACTTACTTTTTCCAAAATTAGCATTGGCAGTCGACTCCATTAGTTACCGATCATTGCCACTACATCGATCGATTGCCACCGATATCGATAATCAAATTTCAATTTCGCTTATCAGAGTCGAATTTCAGAAAATCATAAGTAATTCTACGTAATTCGAAAAATCACGAAATTTGATACGTATAATACCAATGACTAATACAATGGGTGAAAAATATTTGAAAAATATTTTACCCATAAAATATTGAAATTGATACAAAATTCAAAAGTGAAGAAAACTTCTATGTTTTGGCTCACTTTGTATCAACCTCATCAATGGTGATTGCTATCAAAAGATAGACTTCACCAAGGTTGTTCAAAATAATTTTAAAATATTTTCAAAACCTTATTTTGGATCATATTCCTTGGGCTCAATGTACATGACTTGTACACAAGTTTTCCCAATGATCCACCACTCATATAAGATGAGTTTGAGTTCATCTAGATGCAAAAACTATGCGCCTTGAACTTAACTCATATCCTAGCATCTCACATGTATCTAGGGTGTATAAATACACATACATGTCAATGTGATGTGAGATGTGAGTTTTGTTCTCCCTAATCTAGGGTTTCATGCATTTTCTAAGGCAATCCTACTTGATTCCCTTATAAATGGGACTCCAAGTCATGTCATTGTCCTTAAATCAATTTCAATCAAATTATCTTAAATGCATGAAATGATCATGACATAATGATAGCAAAATAAAGCATGGTCAATGATCATGATGTCATGGCATATGATTAAATCTAAAAACACATGACATTTATTCTAAATCCTAAATATGATCATGACATATAAGTGATGAAAATAAACATGATGTCATGCCATGACATATGACAAATCAAGGCATGGAAAATAAGATATAAAGGTATATAATACCTAAATTTTAATATTAATTGTCATTTGATATAATTAAGTATATTTTGACATAATATTATTTTTCTCCCTAGTGTGCCAAAAACCCAAAAATGACACACTATGACCTCTAAACCTAAAATGTGTCAATTTGATCATTTTATCAAAACTTCTCAAATAATATTGGCACATCCTAAAATCTTTTAGGATTAAAGCTCAAATGTATTTCCAAGGTAACTATAACCTTGAAAATAACCTAAAGTGACACCTTTATCATGGTTGAGTTAACTACCCACCCAATCAAAATTGACACACCCTAAACCCATCTAGCATGAATCAATCACGCTCTTATGAACCCAAAACTTATTTGAGCTCCTAGGGTTAACTAGGTATTCCTTAGGGATAACCTCCCTAGATACCTTCCTAATGACCCTCCTAGGCTTGGTAGCCTTGGTCATTTGGGTCTTACCTAGGTTGACTCTAGGGGTAACTCCCCTTACAACCTTCTTAGTGGCCACCCTAGGTTTCCTAAAAACCCTAGCCACTAGGCACAAATCTTGGTCAACTCTAGGGATGACTTCCCTATTGACCTTGGTCTTCCTAGACCTAGATTGTGTTCCATAATCAAATGGAACACTATGATAAGCCACCTTAGGCTTAGGTTTGTGACCCAAACCTTGCTTGCCCTTGGTTGACTTTTGTCTTTTAGGTCCTAAGTGTTGACTTTGAGATTTAGACCCTTGACTTTGACCATTAGACCCTTTAAATTGATTTTGTATATTCCTAAGGGTCTTCTCAAGTTTTTCAAGCCTTGACCTCAAGGCTTGGTTTTCAATCTCTAATTGCCCAATTTTGAAATTTTGATTTGGTCTTTGGGCATTATTCTTTCTAGGCATATGCCTAGTCCATTTAGGTTTAAGACCTAGGTGTTCTCCTATTTTCCTAATAGATTCCCTAGGTAAAACTTTTCTAGGAACATTAGTCCCAAATTTCTCCTTATTTTCTAAGTGGATATTTTTAGCTCCTAAGCAAAAATATTTATCATTCCTAGCATGCTCTTTATGATAAATAGCAACATTGCTTACATTATTTCTAGCATGCTTTTTATCCCTAGAAATTGAAGGTGCATAAATAAATTTTACCTTAGGGTTAGCTTTAGAACCTCCCCCTACTTGTGATGCTCCCCTTTGCCCCTTCTTCTCCCCCTTCGGGCATTGATTCCGATAATGTCCCGGTAGCCGACATTTGAAGCAAATGATTTGCTCCTTGTTTTTCTTGGTGGGAACACCGGTTTCATTGACTTTTGGCACCGGTGGACTCTTCTTGATTCTTTTAGGACATTTACTCTTGTAATGTCCTACTTCCCGACACTCAAAACAAGTTATGTGATTTTTATTTGAAATTGACATGCTTGAGTTACCTAGTTCAATGGTGAGGGTTTCTTGAGCTTTCTCTTCCTCTCGACCGGATGTGGATGGCTCCTCTTGTTGCTCCGGTGTTGAGGATGCTCTAGTCTCCTCCCCCTCAATCCTTGAGGTGGAGGTCTCCTCCAATTCTTCCTCTTCCTCTTCCTCCTTGGATGTTGATGGTCTCTCAACCTCCAAGTCCTCACTTCCTCGTGAGGATGATGCATTTGCCTCTTCGGTCCCTTCCTCTTGGACCAGTGATGGACTTTCATGGAGCTTTGCCACTTGGCTCCATAGCTCCTTGGCATCTACATAATTTCCTAACATGCACAAGATATTGTTAGGTATTAAATCGATTAAAAACTTCAATACCTTATCATTTTTCTCAAAGGCTTGGACTTGCTCTTCGGTCCATCTCTTTTTCTTGAGGAACCCTCCCTTTGGTCCTATTGGATAGTTATATCCCTCTATTAAAATGGACCATTCTTTGAAGTCCCTCATCATTAGGAAGTCTTCGATCCTTGCCTTCCATTGTCTAAACCCTTCTTATCCATAGAAGGTATAAGGGATAGGTGTGTTGATATCCCATCCTAGTTGCTCTTGAACTTCCATCTTCACCCTCTAGCGTGCTCCCTTTGTTGTTAAACTTGAAGAGAGGCCTCGCTCTGATACCACTTGTAGGGGATCGATTGGATGCTAGAAGGGGGGTGAATAGCGCATTACAGTTCGTTGATGGAATTCGATCGTGATCGTGTCTACAAATCGTATTAGCGCAGCGGAATAATAATAATAAAAGTAATAACACGAAACACAATCACAAACACAAGATGTTTAACGTGGTTCAGAACAGAATGGTTCCTACTCCACGGATCGAGCTCTAAAGAGCTCTAGCGACGCCAATGCAATCACTAATCACAAATACTCCTTCTCGACACAAGTCGGAGGGGGAGAAACCTCGTACAAAAGATTACAACAATAATCTAAATGGATACAAGCAAATACAATAATGAAATATAATGCAAGTAAAGAAAACTACTTTACAATTGCTCTTTGAATGCTTGATCACTTGGTTGCTTGAAATCAACTTAGAGACCCTGATTTGCAACAACAAATCGCCCCAAAAGCCCTCAAGAAACCATCCCTTTTTCCTCCTTCACGAGCTACTTATAAAGCTTCAACCTGTGCTGGAAAAAGTCGATCAGTCGACTGGTCGGGACCATCAGTCGACTGATGCCACTGTTGTCGTGAGACAACGGCTAGATCCACGCTGGATAAGTCCAACGAATCCATCATCAGTCGACTGATGATACCCATCAGTCGACTGGTGGAGCCTTCACTTGACCAGTCGAGTCTCGACTCCATTATGTGCCCAATTTCACGAGCACGGTTGGTGATGACAAGATCGATCGGGCTCGACCAATCGATCGGCTTACTGGCGGTCATTGCTAAACTACACCGTAGTCAAACCCTAGTTGATTCTTACCAATCGACTGCCACATGGTACCAGTCGACTGGCACACCTCAAACATGATGTTTTAGCCCAAGTATGGTTCCCCCATACTTGCTAGACCACCCTTAGCCTAGACCTAAGCCTTCTAGCCACCTCCGTCAGCCTCACGCCTCTTGGATCCCTCCAAGTCATCCATGACTCGTTCATCCATCGTGCTAGCCTTCAGGTGCTTCCATCGACTATGTCATGCTAACGGTGTCTACACCGCCAAGGCACAATATTGGACTTACGCCGCCAGGACTCCACTTGGACTTTACGCCGCCAACCATTGGACTTATACTTCCAAGACTTCACCCTTGGACTTTACGCCGCCAATATCAAACCCCTTGGACTTCTCAAATGCCAAGACTCAAGCTTGGACTTTCCCTTGCCAACCCATGTTGGACTTTCCATGCCAAGACCCATGCTTGGACTTCCCTTGTACCAAGTACTCAAGACTTGGACTTTCCCAAATGCCAAGTGTCCCACTTGGACTTTCCATGCCAAGTACCCATGACTTGGACTTTACCTTGCCAAGATCCATGCTTGGACTTTCCCATAATCACATGGTCAACCCTAGTCAACCATCAAAGTCTCCCTCAAGTCAAACTCGAGTCTGGTCAATTATAACCTGAGTCGATTGTATAAACAATCTCCCTAAAACATATTAACTGACATCAATGTCAAACATCAATGTCAAACATACTATGTCAAACATCAAAACATCACTCGAGTCAAACTCGAGTCTAGTCAATCGTGACCTGGGCTGATTGCACCAACATCTAGCTCTAGGATTAAGAAGCATGCTAGAAATTATGTTAATTCACTTGCTATTGCCCATGAACATAAGCATGCTAGTAGAAATAATAGATTTTATTGTTTAGGTGCTAAGCATGTTAATTTAACTAAGGACAAATCTAAATCAAACAATTCTAGACCTATTTTATCTAGGGAGAGTATTAGGAGGATAGAAGAAAATTTAGGCTTTAACTCCAAGAAGTCTATGCATATGCCTAGGAAGAGTTCTTCCCAACAGATTAATGAAAAATTAAAATTGGGAAAATTAGAATTACAGAACCAAGTCTTGAGGTCATGGCTTGAAAATTTGGAGAAGACCCTAGCAAGAATTACAAATTCAATAAAGGGGTCAAATGGTCAAATTTTAGGACCTAGGAGACAAGAACTGATTAAGGGCAAGAAAGGTTTGGGTCACAAACCTAAGTCCTACCACAATATTCCATTTAATTATGGAACTAAATTTAGGTCTAGAAAAACCAAGGTTAATAGGGAAGTAGTCCCTAAGATTAACCATGGTGTGTCTCTAGTGGCTAAAAATTCAAGAAAATCTAGGATAGCCACTAAGAAGGTCAACAGGGGAGTTACCTCTAGAGTTGACCTAGGAAAGACCCAAATGACTAAGGCTTCAAAGCCAAAAAGGTTAGGAAGGTATCTAGGGAAGTTATCCTTAGTGAATATCTTGTTAACCCAAGGAGCTCCAATAGGTATTGGGTTCCTAGGAGCGTGATCGATTCACGCTAGATGGGTTAGGGTGTGTCAACCCTAAGTGGATGGGTAGTCAACCTAACCATGGTAGAGTTGACACTTTAGGATGTGCCAATGTACTTTGAGAAGTTGAAAATTAATTAAATTGGCACAATTAGGTCTTAGAAGTCATAGTGCTTTAGGATGGCAGCATCAGTCAAATGCTGACCTCCGACAGTCGACTGATTGACGACAGTCGAGTCCTCCAAGATGGCAGTCGACTGATGCTTGCTGCAAGTCAAAGTTAGCTCAAAGAAAATATTATTTCGACGGCCTTCGACCGTCCGATCTCGACCTAGACCATTGGTGGGATGTCTTTGGTCGGATCTACGCTCAAGATCATCCCCGTAAGGAGGATACGACCTCACTTACGCTCGCACACACGAGCTTACCTCGATACTTACCATGTCGCTTTTGCTTCCGGCCTTCCACTCAATTCCTTCGGCTCCCTCCGAAGTCACTCGAGTGTCGCCCGACCACCGCGGCTTCCTCCGAGTGTCGCTAGCCTTCAGCTCTAGCTATAGCAATCTTCTGCACACTCGATTCAGCTCGTGAGATAACGACATGAGCTTAACTTTGTATCGTTTGCTATAATCAAAACTCAGGTTCGACTTAGGTGCCTACTGCACCAACAATCTCCTCCTTTTTGATTTATGGCAAACCCACATACAAAGTTAAGTAAATAGCAAGCATGAAGAATAATGTGCATTAGAAACAAACAAAAAATAAAGAAAATTAAGTTGGAGTAGTAAGGATTTTCTTCAAGTACTCCCCCTTGAGGAAACCTCCGCCTTGACCGAGGGTGAGTCTTGAAGAAAGACCTTAATCCTCCCTTTGAGGTTTGCTTTAAGTAATTAACATTACTTAAAGTTGGCCTTAGTAAAACGTTTAAGTTAAGAGTTCTTCTTAACTTGGCCCTTTCTCCCCCTTAAGTAAAACATTAAGGGCATAATGTTTAAAAATAAGTAAAACGTTGATGGCACAAATAAGTTTAAGTTAAGAATTCTCTTAACTTGGCATTTAATAAGTTTTCAAAACTTAAAGTTAACTTTTGGTTTAAATATAAAGTAAGTTTTGACCCCTTAACTTTGGCCTTGGCCTTTTTCTCCCCCTTTTGCCATATATCGAAAAGAGTGAGGGTGTGTGTGGAAAATAAAAAATAAATGTTAAATTTAAAGTCCAAGCATGTTCCACATTATTTTGAAAATAATATACTGAAAATAAGTTCATCTATAAAATGTTCGACTCATATTTGGCTTGATTGATATAAAAGATCAACCAGTCCTGGTCAGAGTCGGTTAGTATGTATGATTTGTTGGGTTTCCGGCACCGCGGCGTGTGTGTGTTCGATCATGTTTCGTAAACATGAGCACAGCGGAAGCAATTAAAAATAATAAATCTATATTTATTACAACACACACAACACACGCATGCATATTACAACAAGTGTAGACATAACCGTAAATTAAAATTTGCAATAAAAGAAAATTATCTACGTTATACCTTTCGTATGACGTGTAACGGGAACGGCATCAACCGGAACGATCCTCGTAAGAATCGTCTCTATCCGTATCCACGCCGAGCTCCTCGGGATGACTTCGCTAAGCCACGAGCTTCATCTTCGTATGGGTTACTAGCCTCGTGTTGAAGACAACGTGATCGAGAGATGATCACGATCCGAATCCAAATTCGGATCAAAAACCGAGTCCTCAAAACTCAATTCTCCAGAGAGGTATTCGTCAACCGTTTGACGAATCCTTCGTCCTCCACCTCAGAGGATTACCGGAGATCAAATCCCCGGTAAGTTAGCCGCTGTCGAAGCACTAACCGTCGTCCAAACGACGCTCCGACAACAAAGAAACAAGCTGTCCAGAAAAACTGGACAGCTTTTGGTGGAGGAATAGAGGCCGGCCAAAGGAGATGTGGAGCTCACCTTATCACCGAACCCACAAGAGATCACCGGAGGGTCGCCGGAGCATCGCCGGCTGAAGCTTGGATGCCGGCGGCAAGGAGGTGGCAGCAGCTCCATGAAGTTGGCGGCAACACCATGTTGGGCGGCAACAACAAAAGGAGGCTAGGGTTGGGCGGCCAAAACTTCATTAGTGTTTTTTGGGTTAGGGTTTAACCCATATTTTATAGAGAACTAATTCTCTTAATGGTTAATGGATCATATCCATAAATCCCGTTAACCCGCTCCATTAAGATAAGTTAAAATAAACCAAACCATGATGGTTTATTTTAAGTTAAAACGAACCGAACCAACTTTTGGTTCATTCGTTTAAAATAAACCAAACCCTTTGGTTTATTCTCATCCATTGGATTAGAACCAAACCATTTTGGTTCATCCATTACGTCTTCATAAGATGTGGCCCATCCACGCTTCCATTGCGACTGAAACAATTTCATGCTCACTTTATGTTTGGTCCAACCAAACATAGTTTCTCTCGGTCTAAGAATCTCATTCTCAAGCTCGTTTTAAATCCTTTGGATTACACTCGTTGTGCGTGTGACCAAATAGGTTCTCGGTTTATGTTGGCCGTCTATAATTAACCATTAATTATAGAACGATCATGAGTGGCACCTAGTAGTACATCATGATCCCCAATTAACCGAAAAGATCAACAGTTGATCCAGAACTATTTCTGAAACCCTTCAGTAGCTCGAATGAATCGTGCCCCATTCCCTTCACTCATCTTATACCCACTTGGTTCAGGACATGGTCTATTGTGTCACCCCTCACTAGGTCGACTACGCCACACCTAGCCCAAGTATCATTTCCTCGTCCCCACGGATTCTAGTTACTCCACATGTATCAAGAGTACCTTACTCTAAACATGGAATGCTTGCCAAAGACTTTAGTAACAATCCGACGAGAGGCCATGGGTATACATCTCCTCGCAAGGAGTGGTGAATCCTTTATAGGCTATTCAACACCTTTCGATCACTTCGACTTATACCAATCATCTCCGGTCCACATCTCCCGAGAGATGTTTGCTTAAGATGTCAAAGCATAAGTCTCAGCAATACGTAAACTTGAATACCGCAAGTCAAAGGAACATCGCACTTAAGCCAAAGAAGAACTTCATTGACATATCTATATATGCAGAGAACCATATGAAGTCTTACTTTGGTCACTCCAATGAACTAGTTACCATAACTAGCATCCACGATTAACTCCGGACATCACTATGTCTCCAGCCAGTGAGAATCAGCTGCTTGGATACACCAAGGAGTATACCTCGTGCTAGTCTCGACAGAATTGATGGTGTCCAGATCCATCAATTCATCGACTAGGGATAATTCCGATACATCACAATTACACATGTAGAGATACTCACTAGTTGTGATCCAATCACAAATTCTCTCATGCTGTGAATCACATCGTGGACATTCAGTAAATGAGTTTAAGATCCAATCAAATACATGAAACATGTATACTCAAATAGTGAATCTTCATTTATCATATAAATGGTTCATACAAAGGCGATTGCCTTAGGACATCTCTCATATATTACTAACAAACTCCCACTTGGCCTAATGCCAATCGCTACGATATCCTATACTATAAGCTCTAACATGACCCTCAAACTTACTTTGAGGTAATGCTTTAGTCAAAGGATCCGCTAAGTTCCTTTCAGTGGGAATTTTATCGATTTGTATTTCGTTCCTACTGATGATCTCTCTGATAAGATGATAGCGGCGAAGCACATGTTTGGATCATTGATGAGACCACATCAAGTTCATAGATGAACTTATTGATCCAAACCGCTTCCTTTGCTGCTTCCAAAGCTGCAACGTATTCTGCCTTAGTGGCAGAATCCGCTATAGTGTCAAGCTTGGAACCTTTCCAACTTATTGCGCCTCCATTTTAGGTGAATACATACCGCATCGAGACATGGAATCATCCTTGTTCCGTTCGAGCCGCATCCGTATACCCACGTATCACCATGTACCCTTCTCCATATATTAGGAACGATCCTTAGTTCTTCTCAAGCACTTAAGGATCGCCTTAATAGCACCCAATGATCCATTCTGGATCGGTGTATCCGCCGTGACACGAGAGCATACGATACATCGGGCCTCGTACATAACATAGCATACATGATAGATCCTATTGCGGATGCATAGGGAATCTTACTCATGCAAATCCTCTCGTCTTCTGTGCGCGGACACATAGACTTCGAAAGCTGTACCCCATGCCTGATGGGTAAGAAACCTTTCTTGGATTCCGACATGATAAACCTCTTTAGCACTCGGTCTATATATGTAGACTGCGAAAGACCAAGCAACCGTTTCGATCTATCTCTATAGATCTTAATCCCAAGGATGTAGGTTGCTTCTCCCAGGTCTTTCATGGAGAATGTCTTGGATAACCAAACCTTCACGATCAGAAGATTGAAACATCATTTCCTATAAGTAATATGTCATCGACATACAATACTAGGAACACGACTGCACTCCCACTAACCTTCTTGTACACACAAGGTTCGTCTCGATTTTGTGAGAAATCAAACTTTTTGATCGTCTCATCAAAACGGATATTCCAGCTCCTGGATGCTTGCTTCAATCCATAAATGGACCGTCGCAATTTGCATACCTTGGTTTTATCAACCGATGTGAAGTCAGATCATATACACGCCCCTGAGGCGAGTTTCCATTAAGGAAAGCCGCTTTTCACATCCATCTGTCATATCTCATAATCATAATGAGCCGCTATGGCCAGGAGCATCCGAATGGATTTAAGCATAGCTACAGGCGAATAGGTTTCGTCATAATCAACACCTTGTTTTTGACGATATCCTTTCGCCATCAATCTAGCCTTATAGGTAATCACATTACCATCCATGTCGGTTTTCTTCTTGAAAACCCACTTGCACCCTATAGGCTTTATGCCTTCAGGTGGGTCAACCAAGTTCCAAACTTAGTTTTCGTACATGGAATCCATTTCCGACTTCATGGCACCAAGCCACTTATCCCTTTCTGAACTTGTCAGCACTTCTTCATAACTGGTAGGCTCCTCATCATCAATGAGTAACACGTCGTTCGATTCACTTACGAGAAATCCATATCTCTCAGGAATATTGCGTGTTCTACCAGATCTACGAAGATGTGGTGTTATAATAGGTCCAAATGATTGCTCATCACTATGAGTTGTCACAGTGCTTCACCGTATCTCATTAATGTCTATTTGAGTCTCTCGAGCCTCCTCAAGCTCGACGACACTCCCACTGCTTTTCTTGCAAGAGAAACTCTTTCTCTAGAAACACAAAGATGCCTTGAAACAAACATCTTTTGTTCCACAGATGATAGAATTGGTAACCCTTGTTTCCTTAGGGTATCCAACAAATAGACATTTATCGACTTAGCATCCAATTTGTCCGATACATCCGCTTACATAAGCAGATAACCCCATATCTTCAAGTAAGATACATGAGGTTTCTTACCATTCCATATCTCATATGGAGTAGTTGAGACTACCTTGGTAGGCATTCTGCTTAATAAGTAAACAAATGTCAAGTGCATAACCCCAAAAGGACTTGGGAAGAGTCGCATGATTCATCATTGACCGACCATGTCCAACAAGGTCCTAAGATTCACGCCTCTCGGATACACCATTATCCGTGGTGTATAGGGCGGAGTCCATTGAGACAATATACCATTGTCTCTTAGGTAATCAAGAAACTCGACTTAAGTATTCACCACCTCGATCCGATCAAGTATTTTAATACACTTGTCATGTTGTTTCTCTACTTCATTTCTGAATTCTTTGAACCTTTCAAAGGCTTCGACTTGTGTTTCATCAAGAACACATACCCAAACCGTGAGTGATCATCGGTGAAGGTAATGAAGTAGCTATAGCCTCCTAATGCTTGAGTTGACATAGGTCCACATACATCGCATGTATTAGACCTAGTAACTCTCCCACTGCTCACCTTTTCCGTAAAGGTAACTTAGTCATCTTGCCTTTTAAGCATGATTCGCATGTATCGTATGAATCCAATTCAACGATTCCGCAATTCCACATCGTGTAATTGACATGCATTTCTTGCTTATATGGCCAAGACGACAATGCCACATATAGAGTCTATTTGATTATCCTTTCGAGCACGCTGTTGCTCGCTTCGATATTGAAAATGTCCTTTGGATACGTCCAGCGTATAAACACCATTGCTTAAAGTTCCAGTCCCATAAAGAACTCCATTCAAAGTTATGTAACAACAATTGTTACTAAAAGTCAAATGGTACCCATTTCTATTTAAACACGAAATAGAAATGATGTTCTTTATCAACGAAGGAACATAAAAGCAATTGTCGATCTAAGACAAGTCCTACAGGAGTTCCAACAAATACGCGTTACGATGGCGAGTGCAGAACCGCTGCTCCATTCCCAACACGTAAATTTGACTCTCCCTTGGCGAGTCTTCTTCTATTCCTTAGCCCATGTATGTCATATATGTGAGCCACACCCAGTATGGAATACCCAAGTGTCTGAGGAAATAGAATGACAATCAATAAAGAAGATTTCTAAAGAAGATGGGGCATCCGATGCCTTATCCTTCTTCACGGACTCAAGATAAATCTTGTACTTTCAAGAATGGCTCTCCTTGCCATAATGATGGCAAGTTTCCTTTGTGCTAGTTCTACCTTCTTAGCCCTTCTCTTCTTTCCCTTCTCTGTTCCTTTGACTTCCTCTTAGAACCTTTCTTGAGCAATCCCCTCGCTCATGCTTCTCGAAGACTCCACGCAGGTCTTGACATATTGAGCAGTACCACAGATGAACCTCCTAGCATCTCAGAGGTGAAGAGGAGCTTTGAGACTTCGAACCTTTCAAATCTCACTTGCTCATCAACCAACTCACAAAGATGAAGGACTACGATATGAGCATCCATATGCTCATGCTTCTTTCGTAGCTTGGGTTCCATCGTGGCTAGCATGATGCAACTCATTTGTTCAGAATCACTCACATGTTTCTGATAGGCCAACAATTGGTCCAGAGTTGCATCGTCACTAGGACGGGCGGGAAGAGGCGCTTCGAGGACATTTGCAAGCTTTTCAATCTTGAGAACAATTCTCAAGATTCTAAGCCAGTCCATGAAGCTCGGCCCAGTCAATTTATTCGAATCTAAAATGGAACGCAAATTCAAACACATCATGATCAATATATTAACTTAGAAATACAAAACGAGCATATATGAGAAAGATGATTTTAAAATGCATCAATATACATTTATAAATCCCATTCATTTTTCGAATTTCAAAAACCCCAAAATCACTTCGGGAGATCGTAGGTCCATCTCTGAATGGGCTGATATCCATCATAGTTATGAACAACCTTGGAGAGAGTCCAACAAGCCATTCATAACTACGACGGTAGGTATCTTCTAAACCGATTGCATATCACGTATATGCAACTATCACAATGTGCTATCAACTAATTGAATGTTCACACATACATCGGGTTGTTAACACATTAACAAGTATGCATCATATGCATAGCACCCAACTTCACCTCCCTTTACATCGACCTTGGAGAGAGTCCAACAAGCCGATGCTCCAGGTTAAAGCCAACCCATTAATCAAGACATAGTTTTAATATGGTTAGAGCGCATTCAACCAATTAGCCCAGCTTGGAGAGAGTCCAACAACCAAAGCTAACGATTGACCTCTGACTCTTACCATATTAGTATTAAACTATTCCATGGTTTGAACATATTCAGGTTCGAGCCGGGCTTGGAGAGAGTCCAACAACCCAAACAAGAAATAGAACTCTGGTTCTAACTGAAAAGACCTAACCCAATATACCCATACTAGATCCCTAGTCACACATCAATATTACCCATTATACACAAGATCGAAATGCCCGGCACAAATTTATTTTTTATTCCATCCAGTTTAGCAGTCTCAACAACACAATTAACTCTCAGAACCTGAAGAAAAATAGAACATAAAATCATCTCCCCAAAAGAACTGGAAACCCTATTTCATAAATGCTCCGGACAATGTGTGACATGCTCATCATCATCTCCTCAGTTATACCACCTCCGCTTCTTGCATCTCAATCTGGGTATCCTGTTCCCTACCTGAAATTGTTATGTGACATCATGAGTTCACAGCCCAGTAAGTAGATCAATGACAGGGATATAACACAGGGGGGGGGAGCATTTCAAATGAAAACATATATCTCTATAATCGTAAATGTAAATTACTGTAGCTTAACATACATTTTCGATTACACTTTCGGTGAGTCAATATGAAACATAACCAATACTTTTAACATCATATCATTATAACAAGTACAGCGAACCCAATCATGCCTTTCTATTATGCTAACTGTACCTAAACATAAACCCTCGTGGTGCCTCACATTATGCATTTAAAAATGCTGAGCCAGTCAAATATCTTAATTTCTCGTGCAATCCTGAGGTACCTCTAGGAAGAAACTAAGGGAAATCAGTCATCTGTCATCAGTCAATCTGTCAATTTGGGTGGGCCCTCCCCGGAGCTCAACCCGGGGAGCCCAACCCGTCCAGGCACCACTAATGCTCATGTACATACAGTTAGCTAACTAAGAATTTCTGTCATTTTCTATCATACTCAGTCACAGTAGGATAACATAGAACATCATGAATGGAAAAGTATATATATATATATGTATATATATATGCATATCTTTACATAGCATCTAACCTCATACACAGGTAGATGATAACTACACCCACATACGTATAGCATCTAACCTCATACACTTGTAGATGGTAATTACACACACATACCTATAACATCTAACCTCATACACAGGTAGATGGTAATTACTCATATATATATATATAGCATCTAACCTCATACACAGGTAGACGATAATTATCACATATTATAAATCATTTACAGCATTACAAAAAAAACTTATAAAGGATTAACTAAACATGCTGGCTGAGAACACATTTAACAGGAATCATCTATAGACATAAAGCTCATATACATACTAACTTCTCTATCCATCCCAGCATGCTGATTCACTTCCAACAAACCACCCCTTACCTCTATTAAACATTTACCTGGCTATTAATTGAAGATTTCACCCTCATATACATCGTTCGGCTCACCCGATTCATTCGGACCCCAACAAGTGTATACTCCGTTATTATCCCCCTCCCGGATGAAACCCTCCATACGAATCCACGCTTAGATTCATCGAATGCGATCCTAAAGTCCTAGACCGATCCCCTTCCCTTCCAATGACATCAATCGGTTTATCCATTCCCTTTCCCCGGCTCTTCCCCTGCCGAGAACCCTAATCCACCGGTTCAATACCCACCATCTAGAATTCCCATTAAGGCCCAATGATTTAATTCCTAGCCACCTCACGAGATCTCCCTGCCCCTCACTTTCTCAAGCCGACGGAAAAACAGCTTCGTTGGTTGTCGTTGCTCCGTCCAGTTCCAAACCTCCGCGCTTCACCGGTTCCCTTACCTCAATCCGATCCAAAAATACCAACCATCCACCCCTGACCCCTCTTTGGAACTCGCGTCGGAACCCAACACTCAGGCCCAATTCCAATCCCGACTCCCTCACCTCCTCCTTGCCGACGGGAAGCCCCAGCTCCACCAGTTCCTTATCTCAATCCGTTCCAAAATACAAAGAATCCTCCCGTGGCTCCTGCTAGAACCCACGCCGAAAAACCCAACATCTTCGACCCGATGAAATCCGAAATCCCGACACCCCCAACATCTCCGACCCGATGAAATCCGAAATCCCGACTCCATCCCGCCTCTAAAGCCCAGACGGAACTCGCGAAATCCTCCACCCTCGCCAGCCCTAGCCAAAGATTTCTTACTGTGAAGAGGAAGAAGGAAGGTCGGTGTAGCTCCGGCCGGTTGGCGTCGACTCAGGATTTCGCGCTCTCTTCCTTCGTCGGCTCGTGGCTCGGGCGAGAAAAGGGGGTCACATGAGTGAGCGAAGGGAAGAAGGAAGAAACTAAAAAATAGAAAAAGAAACATATATATATAGGGTTCGGCCGGTTAATTAGGGTTTAGGGTTTTTCCCCCTTTTGCCTCTCAGCGGTGATTATTTAGGGTGTAAATAGACCCCGAAATTTATCCCCCTTTTTCGATGATTTTCGCCCGTGGATTGATTTATTTATTTATTATTATTGTTATTAAATTTTTTTTTTTTTCGAGACTTGACAACTCTTCCCCCCTAAAAAAAAAAAAATTTCGTCCTCGAAATTTGACGTACCAAATAGTTCAGGGTAACGGTCACGCATATCCCGCTCGGTCTCCCAGGTAGCTTCCTCTATCTGTTGATTTTCCCATAAAACTTTCACCATTCTGATTTCTTTATTTCTCAGCCACTTGATGATCTAATATTTGTTCTGGTCTTACCTCGTAGGATAGATCTGGTGTCCACTGTATGGCTTCATACCCAATCACATGTGCAGGATTAGAAAGGTACCTCCTGAGCATGGATACATGAAACACATTATGAACTCCCGCCAGGTTTGGTGGTAGCGCAACTCGGTATGCTCGTGTTCCAATCCGATCGAGGATCTCAAAAGGCCCAATATACCTCGGACTAAGTTTGCCCTTCCTTCCGAACCGCAGTACTCCCTTCATGGGTGACACCTTGAGAAATACATGGTCTCCCACTGTGAACTCTAGGTCCCTCCTTCGACAATCAGCATAACTCTTTTGGCGACTCTGCGACGCATTACATCCGGATCTTTGCTACTAGATCCACAGTTTGTGTCACAATCTCTGGACCCAGAACTGCCCTTTCTCCTACCTCTTCCCAGTGTAGTGGGGTTCTACACCTTCTTTCGTATAGCGCTTCATAGGGAGCCATACCGATGGTGGATTGATAACTATTGTTATAGGTGAACTCTACTAAAGGCAGTTTGGACTCCCAACTCCCTTTGAAATCAATAATGCAAGCTCGTAGCATATCTTCCAAAATCTGTATTACTCGCTCAGATTGACCTTCTGTCTGGGGATGGTTATCAGTGGTGAAAGCAAGTTTTGTACCCAATCCCCGATGCAAACTCTTCGAACCACGATGTAAATTTTGGATCCCTATCGACACAATCGATCCGGAATGCCATGTAACCTTACTATTTCCGTATGTACAACTCTGCATATTGTATCATAGTGAAAGTGGTTTTCACCGCAAAAGTGGGTGACTTTCGCCAATCGATCCACAATAACCCATCTGCATTTGATCCCTTAGCGAGATCGATAATCCTACCACAAAATCCATGGCAACATTTTCCCACTTCCAAAGCAGTATCAGGCGGTTCGAGCCCGCGGGCCTTTGGTGCTCGGCTTTCACTGATGCGAGTAAGGCACTCATGAACCATCTTGCTTATGTCTCTATGCCCGGCCACCAATATATAATAGTCGCATATCCTTATACATCTTTGTATGCGCCATGGTGGATAGAGTACGGGTAGTGTGAGCTTCCTCATGAGATTCTCCTCGGATTCACCCTTAGGCACCCATACGCGGCCCTTGTATCGCACTATCCGTCAATCATCGAGTAGACGGTGCTACCCTTTAGCTTCATCTTTGTGTTTCCATTCCATTAATCGTTGATCCGAGGCTTGTTCTTCCGGATTTGATCCGTAAGTTCGATGTAACCGTCGCTGCCGCCAACCTAACTCGCTCACCGGTGCTATCACCTCCACTCTTATCTTGAAATTCGATATCAATCTACTGGGTGGTCAATCAGTAATAGCGTCGCCGTCTTGCGACTCGATCCGCGCCACCACATTAGCCTTACGGGTGATAGTTAATATTGCAGTCATAATCTTTTACCAACTCCAACCATCGTCTCTGCCGCATATTCAGTTCCTTTTGAGTAAAGAAATATTTCAAACTTTTATGATCTGTGTAGATCTCGCATCGTTCTCCGTAAAGATAGTGTCGCCAGATCTTCAAAGCGAAGACGACAGCTGCTAGTTCCAGGTCATGTGTAGGATAATTCTGCTCATGCACCTTCAACTGACGGGATGCATAGGCAATGACCCTCCTTACGCAGATCAATACACTAGACGGTTTTGGAGGCATCAGTGTACACCACAAATTGCCCAGACGTGTCTGGAACTGCAAGCACAGGTGCTATCATCAGCCTTTCCTTTAGCTCCATAAAACTCTTCTCGCACTGAGTAGTCCACTCGTACCTCACCCCCTTCTTGGTCAACGAAGTCAGGGGTAGCGCAATTCGTGAAAAATTACAATAAATCTGCGATAATACCCGCTAGTCCCAGAAGCTTCAATTTCGGTAACATTTCTCTGAGTAGCCCAACTCGGATTGCCTCCACTTTGGTTTGGATCCACCTCTATTCCCCTCTCCGAGACTATATGTCCTAAAAATGCTATTTGTCTCATCCAGAAATCGCATTTGCTGAACTTAGCGTATAACCGCTTATCCTTCAGAGTCTGCAGTACCAGCGTCAGATGTTGTCGGTGCTCTTCGCGACTCTGAGAGTAAATTAGTATATCATCGATGAAGATAATCACAAACTGATCCAGGTATGGCTGGAAAATCCGGTTCATCAAATCCATAAAGGCTGCGGGGGCATTAGTGAGTCCAAACGGCATAACTAGAAACTCATAATGACCATATCGAGTTCTGAAGGCAGTTTTATGAACATCTTCTCCTTTCACCCTCAATTGGTGGTACCCCGACCTCAAGTCAATTTTTGAGAATACCGTTGCTCCCTGTAGTTGATCGAACAGATCGTCGATTCTAGGCAATGGGTACTTATTCTTGACTGTAACCCGGTTCAACTCCCGGTAGTCAATGCACAACCGCATTGAACCGTCCTTCTTACGGACGAACAACACTGGCGCTCCCGGGGTGACACCTGGCCTGGATGAAACCCTTATCCAAGAGTTCTTGTAGTTGCTCCTTGGTTCCTTCATTTCGGTGGGTGCGGCGATGCGGTGCTTTAGACAGGGTGGTTCCGTTACTAATTCTATCCCAAACTCAACTTCGATGGGGTAATCTGCAATATCCTCCGGAAATACATCGAAGAAATCCGGACTACCTCTACTTCCTCGGTGGGTTTAAAAGTCTCAGAACTTCCCATTAGGTTGACTAGAAATCCGTTACACCTTGCTTAACATTTTACGAGCTTTACATGCCGATATAATAGGTAGGTGACTCAATGTGGAGGTTGCATTGAAGATGACAAATCCATCATTTTGTAGTTCGGTTTAACTCCTTTGTTTACGATCGATAATGGCCTGCGCACGGGTCAACCAATCCATACCTGAATTACATCAAAGTCCACCATCTCTAATACAATAAGTTGGCGATATCTTGTATAGTTACGCATCCCTATCGGACAGTTCCTCACTATTCTATTCTTTGGTGGGTTCTTCCCCAAGGCAAGGACACGCATATAGCCGGTAGCCATCAAATCACATGAAATACCTAGTTTTGCAACGTAGGCCACCGATATGAAAGAGTGTGTAGCTCCAGAATCTATTAAGGAATGAGCAGGTAGGTTGACAATAGAAATTCTACCTGTGATAATGGCCGAGTCCGGATCCACCTGCTCCTATGTCATAACATACACTCTTCCTCTAGTTGGCTCTTTGAGTTGAGGGCAGTTCATAGCAAAGTGCCCAGATTTCTTGCACTTGTAGCACACATCTGTACCCACCAAACACTGACCTGCATGAGTCTTATCGCACTTGGGGCCTTGAGTTTTGCTTTCACCCGTGGCTTGCGTCTCAAACTATGGGCCGTTGCCTGGCCGGCTCGGTGCAAACCTCTTTCGACTCGGCGCAGAGGTTCCCTCCTAGTAGCTAGACCTCTTAGTCTGCACTTCCTTTATCATGTCATTCTTGTCCTCTCTCGCCATCGAGAGCACGATCCTGACCTCTCTGAAGGTGGTAACTCGGCTCACCCTGACATCATGGCGGATGGCTGCCCTCAATCCCTCAGTGAAATGTTTCAGCTCCTCGACTGGTTGACTGGCGATCATAGGTACAAAATACCGCCCCTTCTCGAATTCCTTGACATACTCAGCCACTGTTCGGTCCCCTTGGCGAAGCTCCAGGAATTCTCTGGCCATTCGGGTTCTGGTGTCAGCAGTAAAGTATTTACCATAAAATACCTCCTTGAATTCAACCCAAGTGGTTGTAGCTAAATCCACCGCTGAACGGGCACCCTCCCACCATATCCGAGCATCGCCCCGCAACATGAATATGGCGCACCTCACCTTGTCAGCATCAGTAAGCTGCATGAAGTCATATATTGTCTCCAGTGATCGAATCCATCCTTCTGCCACAATGTCAGTGCAGCTTCCCTTAAACTCTGTTGGTCCAAGGTCCCTGAACTGCTTGTAAATTGGGTTCACACTGGCCGTGGGACCACTGGGGGTGTTTCCATGCTCCCTGGCTCTCAACAGTTGTTGGATCTGTTCCCCCTGAATCCGACTCTGTTCCCGCATAATGGCGGCAAGCTCAGCGAGAAACTGACTATTCTGCCCCCCTTCACCATTGTTTCTTCGGCCCGCCATTCTCCTATAAAACCCGATACCTGTATCGTTATCTCCAATTTATACATAAACCTAAACAGGATTACATTAAGACTACTACTTGAAAAGTACATTTAAAGCTTACAACCGCGGAGATGGATGTATCTGAGTCCTTGATGAGATTGCATGCACACACTGTCCTTTAGGATCGTTCGCTCTGATACCAACTGAAAAGACCTAACCCAATATACCCATACTAGATCCCTAGTCACACATCAATATTACCCATTATACACAAGATCGAAATGCCCGGCACAAATTTATTTTTATTCCATCCAGTTTAGCAGTCTCAACAACACAATTAACTCTCAGAACCTGAAGAAAAATAGAACATAAAATCATCTCCCCAAAAGAACTGGAAACCCTATTTCATAAATGCTCCGGACAATGTGTGACATGCTCATCATCATCTCCTCAGTTATACCACCTCCGCTTCTTGCATCTCAATCTGGGTATCCTGTTCCCTACCTGAAATTGTTATGTGACATCATGAGTTCACAGCCCAGTAAGTAGATCAATGACAGGGATATAACACAGGGGGGGGGAGCATTTCAAATGAAAACATATATCTCTATAATCGTAAATGTAAATTACTGTAGCTTAACATACATTTTCGATTACACTTTCGGTGAGTCAATATGAAACATAACCAATACTTTTAACATCATATCATTATAACAAGTACAGCGAACCCAATCATGCCTTTCTGTTATGCTAACTGTACCTAAACATAAACCCTCGTGGTGCCTCACATTATGCATTTAAAAATGCTGAGCCAGTCAAATATCTTAATTTCTCGTGCAATCCTGAGGTACCTCTAGGAAGAAACTAAGGGAATCAGTCATCAGTCATCAGTCAATCTGTCAATTTGGGTGGGCCCTCCCCGGAGCTCAACCCGGGGAGCCCAACCCGTCCAGGCACCACTAATGCTCATGTACATACAGTTAGCTAACTAAGAATTTCTGTCATTTTCTATCATACTCAGTCACAGTAGGATAACATAGAACATCATGAATGGAAAAGTATATATATATATATATATATATATATATATGTATATATATATGCATATCTTTACATAGCATCTAACCTCATACACAGGTAGATGATAACTACACCCACATACGTATAGCATCTAACCTCATACACAGGTAGATGGTAATTACACACACATACCTATAACATCTAACCTCATACACAGGTAGATGGTAATTACTCATATATATATATATAGCATCTAACCTCATACACAGGTAGACGATAATTATCACATATTATAAATCATTTACAGCATTACAAAAAAAAACTTATAAAGGATTAACTAAACATGCTGGCTGAGAACACATTTAACAGGAATCATCTATAGACATAAAGCTCATATACATACTAACTTCTCTATCCATCCCAGCATGCTGATTCACTTCCAACAAACCACCCCTTACCTCTATTAAACATTTACCTGGCTATTAATTGAAGATTTCACCCTCATATACATCGTTCGGCTCACCCGATTCATTCGGACCCCAACAAGTGTATACTCCATTATTATCCCCCTCCCGGATGAAACCCTCCATACGAATCCACGCTTAGATTCATCGAATGCGATCCTAAAGTCCTAGACCGATCCCCTTCCCTTCCAATGACACCAATCGGTTTATCCATTCCCTTTCCCCGGCTCTTCCCCTGCCGAGAACCCTAATCCACCGGTTCAATACCCACCATCTAGAATTCCCATTAAGGCCCAATGATTTAATTCCTAGCCACCTCACGAGATCTCCCTGCCCCTCACTTTCTCAAGCCGACGGAAAAACAGCTTCGTTGGTTGTCGTTGCTCCGTCCAGTTCCAAACCTCCGTGCTTCACCGGTTCCCTTACCTCAATCCGATCCAAAAATACCAACCATCCACCCCTGACCCCTGCTGGAACTCACGTCGGAACCCAACACTCAGGCCCAATTCCAATCCCGACTCCCTCACCTCCTCCTTGCCGGCGGGAAGCCCCAGCTCCACCAGTTCCTTATCTCAATCCGTTCCAAAATACAAAGAATCCTCCCGTGGCTCCTGCTAGAACCCACGCCGGAAAACCCAACATCTTCGACCCGATGAAATCCGAAATCCCGACACCCCCAACATCTCCGACCCGATGAAATCCGAAATCCCGACTCCATCCCGCCTCTAAAGCCCAGACGGAACTCGCGAAATCCTCCACCCTCGCCAGCCCTAGCCAAAGATTTCTTACTGTGAAGAGGAAGAAGGAAGGTCGGTGTAGCTCCGGCCGGTTGGCGTCGACTCCGGCGGCAAGGATTTCGGCGTTCTCGCTCGTCGTCGGCGTGGCTCATGGCGAGAAAAGAAGTCATGGCGAAGGGAAGAAGGAAGAAACTAAAAAAATAGAAAAAGAAACATATATATATAGGGTTCGGCCGGTTAATTAGGGTTTAGGGTTTTTCCCCCTTTTGCCTCTCAGCGGTGATTATTTAGGGTGTAAATAGACCCCGAAATTTATCCCCCTTTTTCGATGATTTTCGCCCGTGGATTGATTTATTTATTTATTATTATTGTTATTAATTTTTTTTTTTTTTCGAGACTTGACACTAACCATATTAATGGAAGGTGTAGGCTTTAATATTGATTAAGGGTTTTTATGTCTCATCCTCTTTGCATGCAAATAACTATTATCTACATGGCATGGCATACATCTACATGTCACGACACGCATGGCATAATGTTATGCATCTAATGCAATTACATGGCATATAATTATGTCATGTATATATTTCCTTATATGTCATAACTATTTATGAAAATAAAATATGTTTAAGATTTGATTCTCCAAATCAAATCATAATTAAATTAGGAAACCAATTTCCAAATCTAATCACATATTTTATTCATGGAATTATTTGATTAAGGAAAATCTATTTAGGAAACGAATTTCCTAAATCATTAAAACTACTTATGGAAATAAAATATTTTAAGATTTGATTTCCCAAATCAAATCATGATTAAATTAGGAAACAAATTTTCAGAATCTAATCAAATATTTTATTTATGGAAAATATCAATTTCCATAAATACTTCCAACATTCCAAAAGTGGAAGATTTCCATAAATACTTCTAGACTTTCCAAAATTGAAAAATTTTCCATAAATACTTCTAAATTTTCAAAATTAGAAAATTTCCAGAAATACATTATGACTATCGCAAAACCATTTTTACGATTATGTCGAAACACAACCTGGGCTCTGATACCACTGTTGGGTTTCCGGCACCGCGGCGTGTGTGTGTTCGATCATGTTTCGTAAACATGAGCACAACGGAAGCAATTAAAAATAATAAATCTATATTTATTACAACACACACAACACACGCATGTATATTACAACAAGTGTAGACATAACCGTAAATTAAAATTTGCAATAAAAGAAAATTATCTACGTTATACCTTTCGTATGACGTGTAGCGGGAACGGCATCAACCGGAACGATCCTCGTAAGAATCGTCTCTATCCGTATCCACGCCGAGCTCCTCGGGATGACTTCGCTAAGCCACGAGCTTCATCTTCGTACGGGTTACTAGCCTCGTGTTGAAGACAACGTGATCGAGAGATGATCACGATCCGAATCCAAATTCGGATCCAAAACCGAGTCCTCAAAACTCGATTCTCCGGAGAGGTATTCGTCAACCGTTTGACGAATCCTTCATCCTCCACCTCAGAGGATTACCGGAGATCAAATCCCCGGTAAGTTAGCCGCTGTCGGAGCACTAACCGTCGTCCAAACGATGCTCCGACAACAAAGAAACAAGCTGTCCAGAAAAACTGGACAGCTTTTGGTGGAGGAATAGAGGCCGGCCAAAGGAGATATGGAGCTCACCTTATCACCGAACCCACAAGAGATCACCGGAGGGTCGCCGGAGCATCGCCGGCTGAAGCTTGGATGCCGGCGGCAAGGAGGTGGCAGCAGCTCTATGAAGTTGGCGGCAACACCATGTTGGGCGGCAACAACAAAAGGAGGCTAGGGTTGGGCGGCCAAAACTTCATTAGTGTTTTTTGGGTTAGGGTTTAACCCCTATTTTATAGAGAACTAATTCTCTTAATGGTTAATGGATCATATCCATAAAGCCCGTTAACCCGCTCCATTAAGATAAGTTAAAATAAACCAAACCATGATGGTTTATTTTAAGTTAAAACGAACCGAACCAACTTTTGGTTCATTCGTTTAAAATAAACCAAACCCTTTGGTTTATTCTCATCCATTGGATTAGAACCAAACCATTTTGGTTCATCCATTACGTCTTCATAAGACGTGGCCCATCCACGCTTCCATTGCGACTGAAACAATTTCATGCTCACTTTATGTTTGGTCCAACCAAACATAGTTTCTCTCGGTCTAAGAATCTCATTCTCAAGCTCGTTTTAAATCCTTTGGATTACACTCGTTGTGCGTGTGACCAAATAGGTTCTCGGTTTATGTTGGCCGTCTATAATTAACCATTAATTATAGAACGATCATGAGTGGCACCTAGTAGTACATCATGATCCCCAATTAACCGAAAAGATCAACAGTTGATCCAGAACTATTTCTGAAACCCTTGATGCTTCGAATGAATCGTGCCCCATTCCCTTCACTCATCTTATACCCACTTGGTTCAGGACATGGTCTATTGTGTCAGTCCCCACTAGGCTGACTACGTCACACCTAGCCCAAGTATCATTTCCTCGTCCTACGGATTCTAGTTACTCCACATGTATCGAAGAGTACCTTACTCTAAACATGGAATGCTTTGGCCAAAGACTTTAGTAACAATCCGACGAGAGGCCATGGGTATACATCTCCTCGCAAGGAGTGGTGAATCCTTTATAGGCTATTCAAACACCTTCGATCACTTCGACTTATACCCAATCATCCCGGGTCCACATTTCCTTAGAGATGTTTGCTTAAGATGTCAAAGCATAAGTCTCCATGATCAAGATGACTTGAATACCGCAAGTCAAAGGAACATCGCACTTAAGCCACAGTAAGAACTTCATTGACATATCTATATATGCAGAGAGAACCATATGAAGTCTTACTACCGGTCACTCCAATGAACTAGTTACCATAACTAGCATCCACGATTAACTCCGGACATCACTATGTCTCCAGCCAGTGAGAATCAGCTGCTTGGATACACCAAGGAGTATACCTCGTGCTAGTCTCGACAGAATTGATGGTGTCCAGATCCATCAATTCATCGACTAGGGATAATTCCGATACATCACAATTACACATGTAGAGATACTCACTAGTTGTGATCCAATCACAAATTCTCTCATGCTGTGAATCACATCGTGGACATTCAGTAAATGAGTTTAAGATCCAATCAAATACATGAAACATGTATACTCAAATAGTGAATCTTCATTTATCATATAAATGGTTCATACATAAGGCGATTGCCTTAGGACATCTCTCATATATTACTAACATGATTATACTCCGTGGTTCATGGCGATGCACTAACTCTACATCTGGAACCAGGAGTAAGGTCTTAACATCTCACGCCCATCTACGTGGCTAAGTACACAAACACATTAGTCCTATGTGTTGTGAGATGTATTGGCTCCTTAAATCTATAGGTGCATGATATCTAAGGTATGTTTTATGCTAGTTCCATAAAAATGAAATTTAAGAAATAGTAGTAAGAAAATATAATTTGCAAGTTCCTATTCTACTACGCACATGCCCAATTTTCGTCTTAATAGACTAAATTCGGCTTCGGGTAGGGGTTTAGTAAATAGATATGCTAAGTTAGACTTTGATTCGACGTATTCGAGTTGTATGGCTCTGTTGGCCACATGTTCTCGAATGAAATGGTGTTTGACCTCTATATGTTTGGTCCTAGAGTGACATATCGGATTCTTAGTAAGATTAATTGAACTAATGTTATCTACGTGAAGTTTCGTATTCGTAAAGTCTAACTTAAAGTCGCGGAGAGTGTGCTTCATCCAAAGAAGTTGAGTGACACACTCACCCATCGCGATGTATTCGGCTTCAGTGGTAGATAAGGCAACACAGTGTTGCTTCCTACTGCACCAACTCACTAGACTCGAGCTGAGAAGTTGACAACAACCACTCGTGCTCTTTCTATCGAGCTTACTACCGGCATAGTCCGAATCGGAGTAGCCAGTTAGTTCGAACTCGGTAGATCTAGGATACCAAATACCGACATTAAGTGTACCCTTTAGATATCTAAGGATACGCTTGACTAGAGTTAAGTGAGACTCCTTGGCACAGGTTTGAAACCTTGCGCACAAACTCACTGCAAATAAGATATCAGGTCAGCTTGCAGTTAAGTAAAGGAGACTCCCTATTATGCTCCTATAGTATTTTAAATCAATTGGGTTTCCAATTACATCTTCTTCTATATTAACATTAGTTGCCATTGGGGTATTAATAATTTTAGCGTCTTGCATTCCAAAGTGTTTAATTAATTCCCTAGTATATTTGCGTTGATGTAGGTATATTCTATCTTTAGTTTGTTTAATTTGTAATCCTAAGAAGAAACTTAATTCACCTACTAAATTCATTTTAAATTCACTTTCCATAAGTGAAATAAACTCATTTAGTAGGATTGAGTTGGTGGTTCCGAAAATAATATCATCTACGTAGATTTGGGCTATGAATATGTCTTTACCTAAGGTTTTTACGAAAAGGGTTGGGTCAACTACACCTTGGTTAAAGCCTTTGAACTTAAGATAAATCGAAAGTCTCTCGTACCAAGCTCGCGGAGCTTGTTTAAGTCCATAAAGAGCTTTCTTTAATCTAAGGACATGATCGAGTTTGTCTAAACTTTCGAAACCTGGGGGTTGACTAACATAAACGTCTTCTTTAATGTATC
This sequence comes from Wurfbainia villosa, assembly GCA_025175895.1. Classification (NCBI taxonomy): domain Eukaryota; kingdom Viridiplantae; phylum Streptophyta; class Magnoliopsida; order Zingiberales; family Zingiberaceae; genus Wurfbainia; species Wurfbainia villosa. The sequence goes on along the minus strand of CM045994.1, from coordinate 30,163,621 downwards.
CATTTAAGAATGCAAATTTCACATCCATTTGAAACAATTTAAATCCTCGATGTGCTGCATATGCTAATAGCATTCGAATGGACTCTAATCTAGCTACTGGGGCATAGGTCTCGTCGTAATCTAAACCTTCGACTTGACTAAACCCTTTAGCAACTAGTCTAGCTTTATTTCTAACTACTTCACCTTTATCATCAATTTTATTTCTAAACACCCACCTTGTTCCAATGATTGTTTTATCTTTAGGTGGTGGTACTAATTCCCATACTTCGTTCCTAGTGAATTGAGCCAACTCTTCTTGCATTGCAATAATCCAATCGGGATCAAGAAGAGCTTGGTCAATAGTTTTGGGTTCAATTTTAGAAATCAAAGATATTTGACTAAGGTTTCTGTATGAGGCTCTAGTTCGAACTCCTAGACTTGGATCACCTATCACTTGGTTGATAGGATGATTCGTTTGAGTCCTAGTTGGATTTGGATTTGAGTCTACAACTTGATCCATAGGATGGCTTGTTTGAGTTCTAGTTTGGTTGGAGTCATCTATAACTTGGTCGATAGAGTGACTTGGTTGACTTAGGTTAGGATTAACACTAGACCTGATCTCCGGATCAGAGTTAGGTCTAGTATGAATCGGCTCGTTAATTGGGGTTGCCGGGGGTTTTGTAGGTTCGTGTCCTTCATCAAATACTACATTGATGGTCTCCTCGACTCTAAGGGTGTCATGGTTATATACTCTATAAGCTCTACTTGTAGTCGAGTATCCTAAAAAGATTCCGGTCGTGGTTTTGGATGTAAATTTCCCTAGGTAATCTTTAGTGTTTAGGATATGTACCTTACACCCAAATACCCTAAAATACTTGATGTTAGGTATTTTATCGTGATAAATCTCGTATGAGGTCTTAAGGTGCCTCTTTACCATAAGGATCCTATTCTGGACATAGCATGTCGTACTCACGGCTTCCGCCCAAAACCTATCAAGTAGGTTATACTCATTAAGCATTGTCCTAGCGGCTTCTTGTAGGGTTCTATTTTTGTGTTCTACTAGGCCATTTTGTTGTGGAGTTCTAGGGCAAGAGAACTCATGATGGTATCCATTTAGGTTATAGAATTCTGTAAACCTATAATTTTTGAATTCACCACCATGATCAGTCCTAAGTCTTTTGATTTTAATGCTTTATTGATTTTCTATTAACTTAAATAGGTTGATTAATTGATCTAGGGTATCACTTTTGTGTTTGATGAACCTAACCCAAGTAAATCTAGAGCAGTTATCAATAATGACTAAACAGAATTTACTTCCGTTAAGTGACTTAGCTCCATGTGAATCAAATAGATCCATGTGTAGGAGCTCAAGCACACTTTTGGTTCGTTCTTGACTAGTTAGTTGATGTTGTGTCCTAGATTGTTTACCTTGTTGACAAGCATTACATATTTTATTATCCAAGTTGTTGAGGTTAGGCAAACCTCTGACTAAATCACTCTGACTAATCTTGTGGATGAGTCTCGGGTGTGAGTGACCGAGTCGTCGGTGCCACAACCATGATTCCTCTTGCCGTGTCATAAGACACTTAGTTGAGAAGTTAATTAAGTTGATAGTGTAAATGTTGTTATTTCTAGTCCCTTTAAGAATTGTTTTAGAGGTTTCGTTTGTATTAATTACGCATTCATTTTCTAGAAATATGACCTTATAGTTATTATCACACAATTGGCTTACACTGAGAAGATTATATTGAAAATTTTCTACTAATAAAACGTTTTGAATGACAAAATTTGAGTTAAGCTCAATATCACCTGATCCAATGATTTTGAGCTTGCCATTATTTCCGAAGGCTACCGATCCTTGTCGTTTGAATCGAAGCTTCGAAAACTTGAGTTGATCCCCAGTCATGTGTCGGGAGCAACCACTGTCCAACATCCATTGATCCTACACGCAAGGTAGTTGGATCGGATATTAGATTTGTTAAAAATTGGTTGAAAATTATTAACCTAAATCATCTCACCCATGTCTACATGATCAAACATGTTAATCCTATATGTTCTTGTGAGATGACTTCCAATTTTAGTTGAATTAAATTTAATGACTTAAACACTTGTCAACCTTGCGTTAGATTCGGATTTGACCTTAGGCTCATTAAGTCACCTTTTCAAGATCATGGCTTCCAGGTCATGGCGAGGCACAGAGGCCTTCTTTGATCGGAACAACGACCACTTCCTTAGACAAAGCCATTTTCAAGAAAATAGAGACTTGACTCACCTAAGACCACTTCCTGGTCTAACTAGTCTAGGATACAGCGAGGTAGCTTCAGCTAGTTCCGCTCGGTCAAGTGCACCGAACTAGATATGCCTTATCTAGCCCGAATACACAAGACTTCACTTTCCTAGCGTACTATCATCTCGCCGCGTCCTGGTACTATGTTATCAAGTATTGACGAGTTATAGTCCTATCTAACCATTCTAAAAATAAAAATCAAACTAACTAAAAACCTAAGCATGCAATTTCTAAGTTAAAACACAAACAAATTTTGTACTAGCTCCCCCTGGACCGTTGATTCGATTCGGTCTCTCCACATAGTAGATTTGGTCCTTGGGAACCCAGTACTGGTTTGATCCTAAGTTTAAAATCAAGGTGGTCTTAGGGACCCATGCTTGGACACATTTTTTATGTCGACTTACGATTGACATATACGACTTATTGGTCGTGTTTGAGCTAAACCCTAGCCCGGCCTTGTTGTACACGGCCCTTTGCGATCCAAGTAGGAGGTCAAGTCCTTTGGATCCCAAAGTAAACCTTTCCAACGTATTCCTAAGATCTTCGACTTGACTTTTCAAGAGTGAGTTCTCAACTTCGAGTTTTTCAACCCGAGTTGAGTCCTTCTCTTGAACTCGACTAGTCGAAGAGGTTAGGGAGACCTCGTGTTTGAAGAGTTTAACTTCCTCAACTAGGGTCTCGACCTTGGACTCGGACTTAGCTAACTTTTTATTTAAAAACTTAATTGCATTATAAAGTGTAGTAATAAGAGACCGACTTACCTTGAGTGTATCTTTTGAACCGGATGCGTATCCGTGGCTCGTCTTGAATAGTGCTTCGCAGTCCGACTCGTCTTCGGTTTCCGATTCAAGTTCCGGTTCTGACTCCGTCTTCGATTCCACCGGTTTAGCCATGAGGACTCGATCATTATCTTCTTCCTCGGAAGCTTCTTCCCAAGTAGCATTAAGTGCCTTTTTGTGTTTTGGTGCCTTGCTCTTGAGTTTTGGGCATTCGGACTTAATGTGTCCAAACCTGTTGCATTCATAACATCTTGTGTTTGAACTTTTAGGCTTACCTTCGTTGGGTCGAGTGACGGCTCATTTTCGGCCCTTGACTATCCTCCGAACTAGGTTGACTAGTTCGGCCTCCATTTCCGAGTCGACCTCCGAATCGGACTCATCCTCTTCTTCCTTCGGGGGTGGCTTGCTAGCGGTTTTCTTCTTTGAACCTGCAAATAGTGCTATACCTTTCTCGGGTTCTGAGTTAGACTGCTCATGAAGTTCGAAATCAGAAAAAGTTCATCTAATCTAAGTTTAGAGAGATCCTTGGAGACCTTGTAGGCATCGATCATGGATGCCCACAAGGTAGTCCTCGGAAAGGAGTTTAGGATATACCTTATAAGGTCGCGGTTTTCGACCTTTTGCCCGATTGCGTGTAGATTGTTGTTGATGTCCTGGACGCGGGCGTGGAGTTGTGTCACCGACTCGTGTTCCTACATTTTTAGGTTATATAGTTTATTAAATAGAAGATCACGCTTACATACCTTGGCTTCATCGGTCCCTTCGTGTAGCTCCACTAGTTTTGTCCAAAGGTCCTTTGCGCTTATGAAGGGGCCGACGCGATTTAGCTCTTCCTTGGATAAGCCACATTGAAGGATTTGAGTTTCCTTAGCGTCGGCTTCGACTTGTCGTTTTGTCGCAATGGTCCATTGGTCATAATCCAAGGATTCACCCACTTCGTTAGTCGGAAGTGTGAATCCCGTTTGGATTATGATCCACATCTCGATTTGGGTTTTGAGAAAGCATTTCATCCGACCCTTCCAATAACGGAAGTCATCTCCGTTGTAAAACGGAGGTCAGACGGTGCTAAAACCCTCGAGATGGGCCATTAGAACAAAAGACACAAGGAGACGAAGACGAAAAACCTAGCAACGACAAAAACACACAAGAAAGTACCAAGACTCGCGTCTTGGATTAGTAGTGCGGGAGAAAAATTAACAAAACGAAATAAATCTGAAATAAACAGAATTAAAAAGAAAAAAAAAATCTGTAAAATGGCTAGATTGGTGGTTTCACCAAATCTTAGCAACCCCCGGCTCTGATACCAATTGTTGGATCGATTTGAAACGCTAGAGGGGGGTGAATAGCGTTAAAACTTTCTTTTTGTTCGTTCATCTAAAATCCAAGTAGATAATTAATTTGCAGCGGAAAAGATAAGTAATAAATAAAAGAGACAATTCTTTTTACTTGGTTCATAGTCTTCGGCTACTACTCCAAGGCCCTAGTGGTCCTTGACTACGCACGGAGGGCAAAACACTAAACGAACTCCTCCTCGTTGGAGGTAGGAGTTAATCGATACAAGAACAAAAACTTGAGGTAGAGGGACACTCCCCCTCTCCTCGTTATGATAGAAAAAAGAGCTTCGACAAATGTAAATGAACAACGAATCTAAAACTAAAACCGACGTACAAAAATAAAGGAAATGAAACCTAGACGTCGGAGAAGAAGTACTTCGTTGTCGGTAGCTTTGCGGAGGCTTTTGGAAGCTTGGAATTGATGATTAAACCCTAGGATTGGCCCTCCTTTTATAGCCTTTGAGCCCCTTTTCGAGAGGAACCCTAGCCAATCACAATTGAACACCAATCTCCTTGAAATGGTGTGATAAGCCTTGACTCCTCGAAGCTGATCATTGACCATTAGTCGACTGATGGCCATCATCGTGATCCCGATCGATCGATCCGACCTCCGACGGTCGGCGATTGACATCGATTGATGACGAGTCCTCCAAGGGCAGGATCGTCGATGCTTGCTGCAAGTCAAAGTTAGCTCAAAGAAAACATTATTTCAACGGCCTTCGACCGTCCGATCTCGACCTAGACCATTGATGGGATGTCTTTGGTCGGATCTACGCTTAAGACCATCCCCGTAAGGAGGATACGACCTCACTTACGCTCACACACACGAGCTTACCTCGATACTTACCATGTCGCTTTTGCTTCCGGCCTTCCACTCGATTCCTTCGGCTCCCTCCGAAGTCACTCGAGTGTCGCCCGACCACCGCGACTTCCTCCGGGTGTCGCTAGCCTTCAGCTCTAGCTATAGAAATCTTCTGCACACTCGATTCAACTCGTGAGATAACGACATGAGCTTAACTTTGTATCGTTTACTATAATCAAAACTCAGGTTCGACTTAGGTGCCTACTGCACCAACAGAATTTTCAAGATTTTTCAAATTACATATTTTTACTTATGAATTTCGAAATTTCATTTCTGAAATCTAATTTCTACACTATGCAGAAATCAGTCGACTGCCATGGATGGCAGTCGACTGGTAGCTGAAGGAATCGACTGATAATGCTGATTTCAGATAAACAATATTTGTTAGACCCATGTTTAGCTACTTCTTGGTTCCCTAACTGCTTCTAACCCTAGGATATGCTTTGGAGAGCATTAGAAATGGTGAAAATTCATTGGATATGGATTAGAAGAATTGTTTAGGGTGTGTATCGGATTAAGGGAGGTGAAAGTTCAATGTTGAATTTTTTTTCCCTTAATTTCGATTGTTTAGTGTTCCTATTGGATTAGAGACTCTCCAAGGACATTATTGGTGCAATGGTCAAGGGGGAGCAAGCCTTTAGGGGGAGGTTATCCATCTTGGGATGATGGATGTATTTTTAGACCAATGGGGAGATTGTAAGATCTCATTGGGATATGAGACATTGACACCCTTGAGGACCTTTTTGATGTATGTCAAAAAGGGGGAGAAGATACCAATTGGGGTTAGTTGGAATTCTCAAAGGTGAGAATTGTCAATTGAGGATAATTGGTAGACTTGAGTTAGGGCACCTAACTCAAAGGTGCTTGGGGTTTTGTCAAACATCAAAAAGGGAGAGATTGTTGGTGCAATCGGCCCAGGTCACGATTGACCGGACTCGAGTTTGACTCGAATAGTATTTTGATATTAGACAAAACATATGACATGTGATTGTCATGGTAAGACCAAGTGTGTATCATTGGCTACGTAAGTCCAAGTGTGTAGCCTTGGCGGTGAAAGTCCAAGCATGGGGCTTGTCATTGGAAGTCCAAGCATGGGGCTTGGCAATGGGAAGTCCAAGTGTGTAGCCTTGGCAATGGAAAAGTCTAAGCTTGAGTCTTGGAATTTTTTTAGCTTGATAAAGCATTGGCAAGTTCATCGTCTCATGGCTCAAGTCCTTGAGTCGGTGAAGGATGACATTGTGGAAATCGTGCGCTTGGTGCATCCGAGGGACCACCGGACGAGGAGCGAATGGAGTGAAGCCAAAGGAACCAGACTTTAAGGAAAGGCGCGAAGAATGACATTGCGAAAGTCATGTGCTTAGTGCATCTGAGGGACGTAGCCGGACGAAGAGAGCTTCAGTGAGAGACTCCATGGGAGATGAGAGTTGAGCTTGGCCAAGTGGCTAAGATCGAGTGTCGAATGATCAAACATTGGTGTTTGAGGTTTACCCGACGGTCAGATACTCAAGCAATTTGTATTTGTTTGAGATTTTATCCGACACCAGACGACTGTTATAGATAGCAGACGACTGATCCAAGTCGAGAGCAATCGACTGGTGTTCGACTGATGAGTTTTTGGCTAATCAGTCGATTGCCAGGATTTGGCAGTTGGTTGATACACCATCAGTCAACTGATGAAGGGTGTCGCGGGCACAGAACCTTCTCGAGTCGATTGATTGCCTGGATCAGTCAACTGATGGTGTATCCATTGGAACTTGTCCAGCGTAGATCGAGTCGTTGTGAGACAACGACTACAGGAGCAGTCGACTGATGGTCAGGAGCAGTCGACTAATCGGCACGAAATCAGCCCAAGACAAGCATAAAAGGAGGAGCTTGGGGAGGATTTCCACAACCGTTTTTTGGGAGATTTTGTAAGGGAATTGATGTTGCATTACAGACCTTCAAGAGCAAACCAAAGCAAGCAATAAGCAAGTGATCAAAGTAAAGTATTGTAAAGTTTTCTTTACTTGTATTCATATTGTCTTTGTATTTTGGCTTGTATTTTGTATTACTGTTGTAATTGTTTGTACGAGGTTTCTCCACCTTCGACTTGTTATCGAGAAGGAGTTTGAGTAGTGGTGTGATCATCACTCGAGCTCATTGAGCTCACCCCGTGGAGTAGGAACCCTAAGGTTCTGAACCATGTATATCGTGTTGCTCTTGTGCTTGTGTATTTGTCTTTACATTCGCATTTGTATATTGTATTTCCACTGCACATATTAACCGAATTGTAGAGACGAACGAACGATTTCCATTGAGCATGAGTTTGGGCTATTCACCCCCCTCTAGCCGGGCCACAATCCTCCAACACTGGTAAACCTCAAAAATGAAGTCTAACTCCAAGTATGATCCCTTTGTACTTGGCACTCACTCTTAGCCTAGACCTAAGTCTTCAAGCCACTTCCATCAGCCTCACGCCCTCAGGGGTATATTAGAGTCCTCCACGACTTCTTCATCCTTCGTGCTAACCTTCAAGTGCTCCCATCGGATTTATCATGCTATCAGGTACGCTGCTAAGATTTCACCCTTGGGCTTACATGGTCAAGATTACACCCTTAAACTTTCCTTTGTCAAGTATACATACTTAAACTTTCGTCGCCAAGACTACATACTTAGACTTACACGGTCAAGACTACACTCTTGGACTTTTCCATTGCCAAGTTTTCAAACTTGGACTTTCGCTGCCAAGACTACACACTTGGACTTACACGGACAAGACTACACACTTGGACTTTTCCATTGCCAAGTCTCCAAACATGGACTTCTCCATTGTCAAGAATTCATTTTTGGACTTCCCTTGCCAAGTCTCTAAACTTAGACTTCTCCTTGCCAAGAATCCACTCTTGGACTTCTTCGTTGTCAAATATCCAAACTTAGACTTTCCCTACTCGAGTCTTACTCGAGTTCGGTCAACCTTGATCTGAAGTTGATTGCTCCAACAATTACTCTTATGACAATCTTTCTCAATATGTATGTCAAATATATTATCAAATATCAAAATCCTATTCGAATCTCACTCGAACTCGGTCAATATTGATATGAGGTTGTTTGCACCAACAAACTTAAGTTTATTCTCGAATATTATTTATAAACATTGTTAGAGCTTTTAATCAAACTCAACTATCAATGTCGTTATTTTTATGTTGAATTTTTATCTATTCATAAAACTTATCCCTTTTATTTTTTTTTTTAACATATTATGACTACTAGATTCCGAAAGAACACAAAAAAAAATTGACAAAAAATATATAATTTTTCAATAATTACATTTTATATAAATTAATAAATAAGTTTTTAAATAAATTATTCACTAATATATATATATATATATATATATATATATATGAAAATGAGCTGTTTATAATTGGACGTTGTTGTGGGTCATACACGTAGGACCTTTACATAATGCTTGAGAATGGCAATGGACGAGAGGCTCTCATCTATAGACAATACACAAAAGACACTTTCAAAGGTAGAGAATAGGAAGTAATGTTCTTAGGGATGTGATGATGCAATGATAAAATATTTATGAGAAACATAAAAGAATTAAAAGTTGAATTTCATTAGACTACTATTTTAAAAATTAATTTCAAAATGTACATAAATTATATTTTGAGATGGCATTAAAGCGTTATAATTCGAACTACTTTGTATAACCAACATTATCTTCAATTTTTTCAAGGATAATTTACATTAAATCTAGATCAAAATAGCATTAAAGAGTTATAATTTTAATTAAAATAATTCTAAACTTATAATATGTTGGAATAGGTGAATGGAAAGGTGGTGGAATGGATGGAAGAGGCTTTAATTCCATATTGAAAGTTTAGGCATTATGGTTGATTTATATTATTTCACAAGCATATATGTTGTAAACAAATACATTAGAAGAGGCTCTCTCTCACGTGCACCCCCGTAGGGAGGGGGTGCAGTTCTAGGGTCCGGATTACAGTAAACTCAGATGACTCGTATGCGAGCGTGACCTACGGGTGTCGAATATCGGATCGATAAAGATAAAATTTGCCCAAATGAATGAACCTTGATGATAGCACTCAGTGCTCATTAGTTCACCGCGGCCACCAGTGCTTGGTGGGGACCGCAGTTTCACCGTTGTATTATGGGAAATGGACGTCCCGTATTAACCTTAAATCACCACAGAGATGGGACGAATATGTTTTAAGGAATCTGCGTTGAACGCAGACTTCGACTTCTGCGTTTTTGATCAATTCGGACTCGCCGACTTGGTAGTCGGCCACTCGGCGACTCAACCAGGTGACTCGTGTGCGAGTGTGACCTATGTGCATCGAATGTCAGACCGATCGAGGCAAAATTTGCCCAAGCGAATGAACCTTGATGATAACACTCAAGTGCTCTTTAGTTCGCCGCGACCACCGGTGCTTGGTGGGGACGCAATTTCACTATTGTATCTTGGAAAACAGACCTCCCGTGTTGACCTCAAATCACCACGAAGGTGGGACGAATATGTTTTAAGGAATCTATGTTGAACGCAGACCTTAACTTCTTCGTTTTTGGGCAATCAACTCAGACTCACTAACTTGGTAGTCGAGCACTCGATGACTCAACTACTCAACATTCAGCCTCAGCAACTCAGCTCAGCCCTTCAAGGTAACTTGAGATAATCAACCCAAGTCACTCAACAAATAAATCTAAATTGATCTGTAATTTCAAATTTAGACTATTGTCTCTATATCTTCGGAGATAGTAGATTGTCAAACAATCTTAAAACATATTCGACTTTGTTGAGAGGCCACAATGCAAGAGGTTGAGGTGAAACATACTCAACGTGTGATAGCTCCCTCTGCCCCGATTGGAAATGTTCCAATCAATCATGGGAAGAAGGCAGAGAAGTTCACAGGTTGAACTTCAAGCGATGGCAGCAGAAGATGCTCTTTTACCTGACCACGTTGAATCTAGCTCGGTTCTTGATCGAGGATCCTCCCAAGATACCTGAGGGTACGACTGATACTCATACCTTCAATATTGTGGAGGCATAGAATCACTCGGAGTTTTTTTTTGTAGAAACTACATCCTCAACTGCATTATCGACTTGTTATACATTGTGTATAGCATGAAGAGGATGACTAAGGAGCTATAAGAGCCCCTAGACAAGAAGTACAAGATGGAGGATGTGAGGGTCAAGAAGTTCATCGTGGGTTGATTCCTGGACTACGAGATGATTGACTCCAAGATAATGATCAGCTAAGTTCAAGAGATTCAAGTGATTCTACATGATATTCACTTGGAAGGTATGATTATGATTGAAACTTTCCCGATGGCAGCTATCATAGAGAAGATGTTAGGGCAATCAACCCAAGTATGGTTTGGTTTTGATGTGTGTGGCAAAGGATTTAAGTTAGGTTGTTATGTGATTTGATGTGTGTGTTTAAGTTGTACAGGACTTAAGTGAATCACACATGTGTTAGCTTGATAAAGCATTGGCGAGTTCACCATCTCATGGCTCGGGTCCTTGAGTCGGTGAAGGATGACATTGCGGAAGTCGTGCGCTTGGTACATCCGAGGGACCGTCAGACGAGGAGCAAATGAAGTGAAGCTGGAGGAAGCATACTTCGTGGCGAGACGCGAAGGATGGCACTGGAGGAGCCGAGGGCTTAGTGCATCCGAGGGATGCAGGCCGAAGAGAGCTTCAAGACGAGGGACTTCATAGGAGATGAGAGTGAGCGGTTGTAATCCGAGACGGGATAGCTCAACTAGGTGAACTTGGCAGAATGGCTAAGTCAAGTGTCGGACGCTCAAACTTAGGTTTGAGATTTTACCCGACAAGTCGGACACTCAAACTTGTATTTGAGGGTTTACCTGACAATTGGATAAGTCGGATGCTCAAACATGAGTTTGAGGTTTCTACCCGACGAATGGAAGTGTCAGATGCTCAAATAGGTGGTTTGAGATTTACCCAACCGTCAAATGCTCAAACAAGTATTTATTTGAGATTTTACCCGACACTAGTCGACTGCTATAGATAGGATCATTGCTCTAATCGACCGGTGTTCATCGAAGGTTTCGCCCGATCAACTACTAGGGTTTGGCGATCGATTGACCATTAGTTGAATCGCCAAGGGACGGACAATCGACTAATGAAGGTGGTCGCGGCACAGAATCGCTCATAGCCGATCGATCGGCCGAGCAGCGATAATCAGCTAATAGCAATGATCATTGCCAAGCCTACCGTTGGACGATGATGACGACAAGTTAGAAGCCATTGGGAGTTGGCCGTTAGAGCGGCAGTTGACTGATGGCATGCAGCATTCGACTACTGCATGCCCAACGAGAAGAAAGCCCTCTTCTCTATAAAAAGAGGGCTTGGGTGGCTTTTGGAGGTTAATGCTTAACTTCCAATCATACTCCCAAGTGTTGTGAACGATTTTCTTCTCTCTTCCTTGTTCTTATTTCTATCTTATTGTAAGAGGGAGAGAATTGTGTAAGAAGGGTTACCTCCACCTTGTTTAAGCTAAAGGAGAGACTAGTGGATTGAGTTGAGGAGTGATTCGCCTTACGAATTGTCTATGGATTAGTGGCAAGGGTCGTGAACCACGTTACATTGGCATGTTAGTGTTTGCTTCTTCACTCTTTTGTATTGTTTTAGCATATTCCGTTGCGCTAATCTCAAATTGTAGACGATTAAGACACGATTTCCATCGACGATCAATGAGGGCTATTCAACCCCCCTTCTAGCTGGGCCACGATCCTCCAATAAGTGGTATCAAAGTGAGGAGATTGTCGCCGGACTCACCGCCGCAACAATCAACGAAATGGTCGGCTCAAACATTCATCCACCCAAATTCGAAGGCAACTTCTCTTGGTGGAAGAAGAGAATGGAGGTATTCTTTGAAACCAATTTCGATATCATGCTTATTATGGAAAATGGTTTCGAAGTTCCTAGGGATGAAGAAGGGAGACTACTAGAGAAATCGAGATGGACTAAGAAGAAAAGGGAGGAGCACCTTGCAAATCCGAAAGCAAAACATCATCTCTACAACGTGCTCCCTCAACGAGAAATCAATAGGATTGGAGAGTGTGCTAGTGCCAAGGAGATGTGGGAGAAGCTAGTGGAGCTTCATGAAGGCACCTTTGAAGCCAAGTTAGTAAGAAGGGACCTTCTCCGCTCCCAACTCAATAACATCAAACTAGACAAAGGAGAAAAGATACTTTCACTACATTCTAGGTTTAAGGAGATAATTAATGGTTTATCAAGTGTAGGGGAGAAGCTCTCCAATAGGGATATGATCATGAAGGTGATTGATGCATTCCCCCGGTCATCCAAGTGGAGCTCAATGGTGGACTCTTTTTGCATTTCAAGGAATCTAGAGGTAAGTACTCTAGAAGAATTTTTCTCTACTATGGAGCTTCATGAAACTAGACTTGAAGGTATAATAGAAGAGTCAACAATTCGATCAAGGGGAGTGGATCTAGTAGCAAACAAAGGGAAAAAGAAGAAGAGCACACCCTCCTCATCCGACGATGAATCATCTTCTTCAATGGATAGTAATGAGGAGGTGTATATGGTAAGAAAGGTAAGGCGTGCTTTAAAAAGTTTTAAATTTAACAAATCTCATGATAGGGGAAGAAGGCAAAGGAAGATCATTTTCTATAATTGCCAAGGAGAGGGACATATGAGGGATGAGTGTCCCCAATTAAACAAAAGCAAGGAAGAGAAGAAAAAGGATAACAAGAAGAAAAGAAAAAAGAAAGAAGAGAAGAAGTCCAAGGAAAAGGAGAAGTCAAAGCCCCGGAACCTAAAAGCTATGTGGGATGACTCATCCTCATCGGAGGAAGAAATTTTCACACACCTAGCACTCATGTGGATAGACGACTTGGCCTCCACCTCATCCGAGCAAGAAGAAGGAAGCACAAGTGAGGAGGAGAGCTCAAGTGTAGGGGGAGCATCCTCATCGGAATCAGAAGAAGGAGATTGGGTAAGTGAGGTAATAATTCTCCCTCCTAAAAAGGTTATTTCCATGATTTCTAGATTAACTAGGGATTTATTTAGGGATAAGAAGAAAAATAAATAAATGCAAAATGAAATTAAGGCTCTAGAAGAAAAACTCAAAAATGCATGCTCACATGATGATTGTATTTCTTCTAGTACTAATGATGCATGTGTAGAAGAAAAAAAATAGAATTTCTCACTAAGGCCCTAGAAAAATTCACAATTGGCTCAAACACATTAAAAATGATCATTGAGAGCCGAAGAGCAAGTTTTAATAAGAAGGGCCTAGGTTATAAATGATCCAAAAATGAAAAATTATACCATTGTTTAATTGCTAGATGACAAGCTAAAACAACCATGGTAGCTAGGAAATTGATCCCTAAGGAATACTTGGTGAACCCCATTGGAAAGAATTTATATTGGGTTCCCAAGTCAATCCTCAAGGGTTAGAGAAACCTAGGATAGTCAACCATAAGTGGACTTATTTTATATAATGATTATTTGCTTGACTTATGATGATGTGGGAGATGGTTTTTGATTTATGATATTGGGTGGTAATGTTTAAATCATGATTTGTGATACTTGATGCATGATCATGATGTGTAGTTATATGATATACTTGTTTTATGATCATGATGGGTGTTTTTGATAATACTTAACCTTGGTAGAAATTGCATGAAAATTGATAGTTAAGTATAATTACCGTAGGTACATCTCACATTCACCATAAGGCTAACTTGATTGAAAACATAGCAATGAGTGAGATGTTAGGTTGATACAAATGATTCACGAATGCTTATGGCATTTAGATGAGTCATTAAGTGTATCATGATTAATCATAGACCAACCATGGAGAAAGCTTATGTTTAATTCATGGACTTATTGCCCAAAGATCATGGTTGGAAATTTTAAATGTTTTAAAACCATTTCATATTTTGAAAATTTTAAGTTTATGTTTTGAAACATTCTAAGGTAAAACTAGGTTTCAAAGTTGATACATAATTGAACGCTTTTACAACTTTTGAATTTTTGCCTAATTTTTAAAAATTGAATGTATTTTCATAAAAAAAAAAATCATTTTTCCTTGATAGAGGAACTCATTAGAAATGTGTTCCCTAAATTTCATGATTTTTTGAATTTTTTGGATTTTTTAATGCATTTCTGAAGTTGGCTTCAGAAATCAGAATTTCAAACTTTCAGCTACCAATCGACTGATGAAGAATGTCAGTCGACTGCTACGTGCAAAATCTGGGTTTTTGTGTTTTAAAATCTGATTTTTGATATTTTTATTCCCTTAGATATTGATGTCATATTGTATAACATTTGTATGATGTTTTTGATGATGTCAAAGGGGGAGAAATGTGAGTGTTTAAGTTAATCATGCTAGGGGAGAAAATAGCATATGTTAAGGGGGAGTTGCATGTATTAAGGGAGAGTGTTTTGATACTCATGTTATGTTTACATGCTTTCCTACCTTAGTGTATTTTGTTAATATTTTACCTAACTTAAACATGTTGCCACACATCAAAAAAAGGGAGATTGTTAGGGCAATCAACCCAAATATGGTTTGGTTTTGATGTGTGTGGCAAAGGATTTAAGTTAGGTTGTTATGTGATTTGATGTGTGTGTTTAAGTTGTGCAGAACTTAAGTGAATCACACATGTGTTAGCTTGATAAAGCATTGGCGAGTTCACCATCTCATGGCTCGGGTCCTTGAGTCGGTAAAGGATGACATGGTGGAAGTCATGTGCTTGGTGCATCCGAGGGACTACCGGACGAGGAGCAAATGAAGTGAAGCCGGAGGAAGCAGACTTCGTGGCGAGACATGAAGAATGACACTAGAGGAGTTGAGGGCTTAGTGCATCCGAGGGGCGCAGGCCGAAATGAACTTCGAGGCGAGGGACTTCATGGGAGATGAGAGTGAGCGGTTGTAACCTGGGACGGGGTAGCTCAGCTAGGTGAACTTGGCCGAATAGCTAAATCAAGTGTCGGATGCTCAAACTTAGGTTTGAGGTCTTACTCGACAAGTCGGACGCTCAAACTTGTGTTTGAGGTTTTACCCGACAATTGGATAAGTCGGATGCTCAAACATGAGTTTGAGGTTTCTACCCGACGAATGGAAGTGGCAGATGCTCAAATAGGTGGTTTGAGGTTTACACGACAGTCGGATGCTCAAACAAGTATTTGTTTGAGGTTTTATCCGACACCGATCGGGTATACATAGCGATCGCGCTCTGAAGTCGATCAATGTCGATCGTGTTCGATCGAAAGGTTTCGCCCGAGAGTCGATCGTTAGGATTTGATCATAATCGCTGACCATCGATCGCCAAGGGACGCAACATCGCTAAAGGTGGTCATGGGCACAGAATCGCTCGTAGCCAGCTGATCAGTCGGCTACGTAGACAACAGTCGACTGCTGCCAAGCCTACCGTTGGACAATGACGACGGCAAGTCAGAAGCCATTGGGAGTCGGTCGTTAGATCGGTAGTCGACTGCTGCATGCCCAATGGGAAGAAAGCCCTCTTCTCTATAAAAAGAGGGCTTGGGTGGTTTTTGGAGGTTAATGCTTAACTTTCAATCATACTCCCAAGTGCTGTGAACGATTTTCTTCCCTCTTCCTTGTTCTTATTTCTATCTTATTGTAAGAGGGAGAGGATTTTG
The DNA here is from genome assembly GCA_025175895.1 of Wurfbainia villosa. NCBI lineage: Eukaryota > Viridiplantae > Streptophyta > Magnoliopsida > Zingiberales > Zingiberaceae > Wurfbainia > Wurfbainia villosa. The sequence goes on along the minus strand of CM045994.1, from coordinate 30,147,714 downwards.
TAAGAAGAGTTACCTCCACCTTGTTTAAGCTAAAGGAGAGACTAGTGGATTGAGTTGAGGAGTGATTCGCCTTATGAATCGTCCGTGGATTAGTGGCAAGGGTCGTGGACCACGTTATATTGGCGTGTTAGCGTTTTCTTCTTCTTCACTCTTTTGTATTGTTTTAATTGTCTTGTTTTAGCATATTCCGCTATGCTAATCTCAAATTGTAGACGATTAAGACACGATTTCCATCGCCGATCAACGAGGGCTATTCAACCCCCCTTCTAGTCGGGCCACGATCCTCCAACAGAAGATACCTCCCAATTGGAAGGACTTCAAGAACAACTTGAAGCATAAGCAGGAGGAGATGAACATGGAGGAACTCATTGTTCGACTTCGAATCAAGGAAGACAACAAGAGTTCAAAGAGGAAGATGTTCTCTTAGGCTATTATGAAAGCTAACGTGGTCGAACACGGTCAAAGATCAAAATGAAAGAATACTAGATCTTTCAAGATGGAACCCAGAGGAGGTGTTAGCAAGAAGAAGTACTCTAGGAAGTGCTTCAGTTGTGATTGAGTTGGTCACAAATCTTCCGAGTGTAGAAAGCTAAAGAAGAAGCAGGAGACCAACTTGAATGAGGAGCCAAAGGTGGACGACCTCTGTGTTGTGATATCCGAGATGAACTTGGTGGGTTCAAATCCACGACAATGGTGGATGAATACTGGTGCCACCAGGCATGTGTGTTGCAACAAGGAACTGCTCCACAACTTCGAAGAAGTCAAAGGGGAGAAGTTGGGGAACTCAACAATCTTGGACGTGATGTACCAAGGGAAAGTGGTGTTGAGGATGACCTCGGGCAAGGAGCTCATTTTGAATAATGTGTTGTATGTTCTGGAGATCTGAAAGAATTTGGTGTCTAGATCACTATTAAGTAAGCATGACTTTCGCATTGTTTTAGAGTCGGATAGAGTTGTACTGTCCAAAAATGAAATATTTGTAGGGAAGAATTATGTAACTGATGGGATGTTTAAGCTCAGTGTAATAGTCATTATACCCAAAGTTAATAAGAATGAAAGCTCTCCCTCTTATATGCTTGAGTCTTCGTGTTTGTGGCATGGTAGAGTAGGATATGTTAACTATAATGTGTTGCATAAATTAGTTAACTTGCGAAGCATACCTACATTCTACCTTGACCCGAAACACAAGTGTGACTTGTGTTGAAGCAAAAATGACTAGGTTATCCTTTCAACATGTTGAAATAAGCAATGAGCCACTTAGCCTAATCCACACCGACGTATGCGACCTAAAGGGGGTATCGACTCGTGGTGGGAATAAGTACTTCATTACTTTGTTGATGATAACATAAAACATATTATTTTGTGTATCTTCTCAA